>OW026307.1:16468178-18868178 GCA_932273695.1 Apotomis betuletana
GCCCATGGTCCTTTATGAGCAAAAATTGCTAACAAAAGTGGCGGGGCGCAGGCTGTTAGAGCGGCAAGCGGGGCGTCCGTCCTTCATTTCGAGTGTTAAAAAATCACACTTAAATTGAAATTATCATGCCTATTTAACACCAAAGGCTTCATCACATTTCCGCACTCATAAATTGCCTTTAGTATCTAAATATTCAGTCAAGATTTGGGGGATAATCAGTAATGGCGTTATCTTCATCTCATTTGCATAGATTTCACCTCGGAACCGGAAGCGACTAATGGTTAATGACCTATGCCTTACAAATCGACCTCGGAGGGAAAGGGAAGGTCGACTCGACTAATTGATAAATCACAGTTTTGGTTTAATCAGGCCCTTCCGCGAACGAGGCGCCTGTGCCCTGACAATAAATATGGCTTCGTTTATTTAAGCTTGGATTACAGAAAGTTATATCTGAACTAGATGTCCGCAACTTGACCCGCGCATACCTACTTTTTTAGGGTTCCGTACCCAAAGGGTAAAAAACAGGATCCTAATTACTAAAACTCCGCTGTCCGTCTGTCTGTTTGTCTGTCTGTCAGCTGCACCTCTAGCATAACTGTGACCCGCGACTATTTCTCGTGCGAGATATATTACCTATCTCTTCCTGAACAGTGCTGTGAGAGAGTGACGGGTGACGTTTAGTCGCGCGACAAGAGTCGCGAAGCATAGTTGTGCTGTCTAGCACAACTAGACTAGTCTAGGGCAGGTAGACAGTTAAAATTTTTACAGATGATGTATTGCCTATAACAACTAATACTAAAAACAGAATAAAATTAATATTTAAGTGGGACTCCCATACAAAACAACAAATGTGATCGTTGCGTTAAGTAGCTTTGCACCTCATTTGAATGTGGCGCCATACATAATAGGTGCAAACTTAACTTAACCCGGCAAGTTAAGATGGGGAGTGTTCGTTACGGAACCCTCGGTGCGCGAGGCCGACTCGCACTTTGCCGGTTTCGTATACCGTAGTCGAGTCAAAAGTAACCTAGCTGTATCTATCTTTGAATGTCCGATAGGAAACATGCAACGAACCGAAAAAAACATTAAGTATTTAAAGAACTTTTAGGCCCATGACTATAATATATTATTATTATTATTGTTTACAGACAGACGATTCAATGCAGTCAAAACACATTCAATAAAATATTCTAGTGGACGTGAGGGCCTCATTTTGCGATTTATTTATGAGCAGTAAACTAAACGTGATAAACCGTCCACCCAACCAATCCGCAAGTGAATTAAACATTAATACGGTGCTGCAATCCAACCGAGTTGTGTCTAATTTAGTAATACATTTATCTAAAAAAAACATAGCTATTCTGTTGTTTCGAGATTGTTTTTTTTGTTGCTCGTAACTGAAAAAAAAATATAGCCCAACCAGTATAATGTTAATTTGTTTTATCATCATACTAAGTAGCTGCGGCCCGTGGTGTTACCCGCTAATTCCACTGGAACACTACATTTTTCGGGATAAATAATAGTCTTTGTGTTAGAGATGAATGCCAGCTACTACCATACTGACTTATCAAAATCGGACTAGACTTATGAGCGTGAAGAAGTAACAAACATACAAAGACACTCACAAACTGTCGCCTTTATAACGTTAGTGCCAATATTTAGATTATATTATCTATAATATACGTATAGCCTAACAAGTGTTTACAATGAAGCCATGAAGCCTTCTAACATGCCTTAGGGTGTCATCGTAGCGCCATCTACCGTAAAGATTCAGACTTTATAATATAGAAGCAACTGGTTGAATGATTCAATGGCTCTGGCATCAGGTTCGGTGGTCCAGTTGGTAGGACGCCCGTGTTGGCCCGGAAAGCCGTTGGAGACGCAGGCTCGAATCCTGCATGAACCATAAAAAACAAATTTCAACTTTTCGCTTCATTGTAAACATGTGGTTTACGTTTGTAGACGTTACTACTTTAATAAAAATAGCCTAACAAGTGTCGGTCCAGCCCAGGGATTTGTGGGGCTACAAATGTTTCAGCTTTCATATTAGTAATAATATGCATACGTCATATATTTGCATTATTAAACGTCAGTAGGGATTTGTCATCAACCGAATTCAAAACGTTGTTTATCGGAATATTGCTCAATCCTTCGTTCATTCATCACTGTGGATAGTTTTGGCTTTATGATGCAATGAATACTTGAAAGGCCGTTTCCGATTAAGGGAAGAAAATATGCCCTTTCGTGATAATGGACAGATTTTTTTTTCTACAGTCAGTTACGTCTAGTAGAGTAGCTGTGTCAAGTTTGGTTGAAAAATTCTTTGCGGTTCCGCAGAAAAAAAATAAAAACGGAAATAATGAAATATGGTCTTTCTCCAAAACTATTTAACTTTAATGTACTATTATTTTTTCATTCTGTAAAGCTTAGTCAAGTTCATGTTTTAAGTGAAAATCGTATCTCTATATCTAACGATTATGTAAAAAAATAGGTAAGTCAAAATTTTTATACATATTTTTTTTTACTTTAGTGAGAGATACCACTCTAATTGACATTTCTAAATAAGCCTTAGTTAACGTCCTGTAACACATATTAATTTGATGGATAAAATCGGAAAGCAACTGTGTCAAAAATTAAATAAATAACTGGGCTGGAATTTATTACTATTTAATTAGTAAACTACTCTAACACTGCTAAATAACTAAAACATAATTATCCTCTTTACAAATAAACAAGATTTGACAGTTACAGTGACATTTGCTAGAAAATGTCACCTTTTTAGTTACGTAATGAAAAAAAAATACCTACACTTATTCTAATCCTCATCGCTATCTTCATTGACAGTAACGTGAATTCCGTGATTCAAAAAAAGTCCGCTTAAAGTTTCAGCAGGCCGAACGATTTTGGACAAATATCTTGCGTGCGATAAATAATAAACAATAGCAGGGTCATTATTCGAGCGGTTGAACCGCTTCACTTTCGTGGACATATTTTGGGAAGAATTGGGCGTATTTTCGGATATTTATTTGTTAGATGTCCGGTAAACTTAGATACCTAACCAGAAACGAAATCGAAATCTGTAGCCACTTCTACAAAAATGTGACCAGGAAAGTGATTCGGAACAAACGCTCGAATAATGACAGCAATGTGTGAACAACACCCTACTGTTCGCATTCCGTTGGCACATTCACAATAATGCCGCCTTATGGATCCAACACCAATGCTGTTTGGGACATATTCGATAAAGCATATGTAAATCTTTTTTGAAATATGGCGAGATTGGACTTTCAGTTTCAGTATATTAGAATTTTCCTTCACATATTCCAAATTCAACGAACCATCTTCATTAAGTATTTCTGATAGATACGAAATCGCTACTTATATCATTGTGAGGTGATATAATGATGTAGGTTTCTTTCTAAATATTTTTTTGATTGCATTCCATTTAGAATTCATTTTGTAAAGACGAGTTATCTTTCTAATGTCCCTGAAATGTCATGTTACATTAAAAAAAAAACAATTCATCTTTATTACTGTCATAATATGTATTTATTTTAATTTCGGTAGAAAGAGGATTAATGCGTGGCGAAAAAAGAATAGTTTGTAATTACAATTTCAAAATAATGAAGTCATACCCGAAAAGTCTTTTAATTTCCATTTTACAGTTAGTTTAAATTGATAATTTGGTATAATGTTAAGTAAAGCTTATATACCAAATAGCAAAAATTATTAATATATGCATAGTGTTTATGTTATTAGAAAATAATGACATTTTCAATAACAATAAAAGGCAAATGTCACTAACTGTCAAATCTTGTTTATTTGTAAAGAGGATGTATGCTTTGGTTATTTGGAAGTGTTAGAATAGCTTACTAATAAAATGTAATAAAATCCAACCCAGTTATTTATTTCATTTTGACACACTTGCTTTCTGATTTTATCCATCAAATTAATATGTGTTACAGGACGTTAACTAAGGCTTATTTAAAAATGTCAATTAGAGTGGTATCTCTCACAAAAGTAAAAAAATATATATATTAAAATTTTGACTTACTAATTTTTTATATAATCGTTAGATATAGAGATACCATTTTCACTTAAAACATGAACTTGACTAAGCTTTACAGAATGAAAAAATAATAGTTAATTAAAGTTAAATAGTTTTGGAGAAAAACCATATTTCATTATTTCCGTTTTTATTTTTTTTCTGCGGAACCGCAAAGAATTTTTCAACCAAACTTGACACAGTTACTCTACTAGACGTAACTGACTGTAGAAAAAAAAAACTAAGTCATAATATTAAAGGGCATTTTTGCTTCCCTTAATCGGAAACGGCCTTTGCGGAATATTTAGTCCTGTTTCCTTTTGTTTACATCAATGACATTCACTGCCTTTTATCGCCAGTTAGGTACTCAAAATTTGTCGACGCCAGTCAAATAAATTAGTAAGTATCACTAAAAATCCGCGATATAGCGTAGGTTGAAAAACACCCTTTGGGCTATTTATTATATAAGTGTATTTAATAAATTGTTATCCTTTTAAAATTCAACATACTTGTTTATACAAATAACGCGATCCCATCGACTTATAATATCTATATCGGGCCACATTCCAACCATTAACTTATTCACGAAGCATTTCTAAAAAGAGGTTTCTCTTGGACATAATTGGTTTAACGGCTCACCTTATTTTTACTGAACACAAAAAAGATATTATAATGTAACAATGTCGGAACCTCTAATGGAAACACGCTTTTAACGACTTCTTTAGAATCTTATTCAAAATGAGATGAATTTGTATGAGATTAAACAACTTAAATATGCTATATTATTCAACCTTTACCGTACCGTAAGGGCATTTTTCTAATTGAGATAAATATACTCAATATTAATAGATGTAACGTTCAAATGAGTCATATCCTATCGCACGAATACAAATGACTCCTTTAAAATTTGCAAATAAATGGGCAAGGGGAAAACTGGCTTTTGTGGCCATCAACTTATGGTACTACAACCAAAACAGGGGTAAAACTCATTGGGTCCCGATTTTTTATTCTATATTTTACGCCATAAGGTGATTTCACAATTTTAATTGTCTGTACTGTGAGTTTTTAATAATGTGACTTAGGCAGTTCTTCCCGTAGTTAGTCTTTCATGTGGCATTGAATACAGCTCGAATAGCAATAACCTTAATTCACAATTAAAAAAACTCCCGATACAAGGGTCAAGTAGCTGGTCTGGTTATCATGTGACCCTAATTTAATGAGTGATGGTCTAAAATCTAAAAATGCTAGATATGATCATAACCACACTAATTAGCAATGCTTAGCTTCAATATTGGTTGGGATCCTATAACTTGTTCCAATCAAAACTGAATATCTTGGCTGCAGTTATGTTTAGGGTGATTCTTGAAAGGCTCAATTTACAGCGTCCAGAAGGTTAAAGTACCCGCACAATTGAAATAATTGACCATAGTATTTTTTATATATTACATTAGCACCTAATCTAACTGGAGCACGATTTATTTTTCTTTAAGTTAAGTATAATTAACTCTAAAAAAATATTAAACACCTAAAACTTTATTCCCTTG
This sequence comes from Apotomis betuletana, assembly GCA_932273695.1. NCBI lineage: Eukaryota > Metazoa > Arthropoda > Insecta > Lepidoptera > Tortricidae > Apotomis > Apotomis betuletana. The sequence continues at coordinate 16,473,768 of OW026307.1, forward strand.
GTGCGTCCATTCGCCATTTTTTGAACAAACTACCCCAAAAAGTACATGTTGTGAATTGAAATAAAGTATAGAATTGAGTTAAATTATTAGAATATAAGTTATTTATTTAGAAGAAAAAATATGGTTTCTGTGTGTATCGTAATTTAAAAAAAAATCTATGTTAAAGGTTTGTCCAGAGCTAAGCTATGATTCCTCTGGTGCCTCATTCAACACGGCGCACATCCCTACTTAAACGTCATTTGACCAGTTGCAATGGCCGGGCTTGGCAAGCGTCAGTAACGCTTCCAGATATGCCGGGAATGGTCGCGACTAGTTGCTGGAATTCTTAGCTATGAAAGCTAATATATGATTCACTTGGCATTGGTTCACTATGATTTTGATTCCCTTGAATTTTTATATAAAATTTTATATCTGCAATAGGTACATAGTGTTTAGTAAAAAGAAAACTACATGAATGCCTGCATGTGTTGACTTAATAGTTGTCCTTATAATAATTTTAGTTTCGGCAGAATCGACAAGAAACATACTTTTTTCTTATTCCTCTGGTTCTAATTTCGAACAAGGGAATCACAGTTTTCTTGCGTTTTCATGAAATGAAAATAAATTTCCCTTTAATTCGCGTTGCAGATGACTGAATCATTGATTTAGAATTTTATTCCATTTAGGTACGGCAGGTCTCAAATAATTTTGAGCTGAATTCAAGAGAAGATGCTTATTCCCAGCAATTTATATACTACGACGGTGGTTCGATTATTAAGAAAATTGCCAATTAATGCGAATAAAACACTGTGAATTTTTGTAACCTTACACTTTGTAAAACTTTTTATTTATTGAAGAAAAACTGATCTGAATATTAGTTGTAGTTTTTTTTATGATTCCTTTGGCGTTTTTCTTATTCCCATGTCAACTTTTCTTATTCCCCTGGCGGCGAAAACATAAAGTGGTATATTTCTGTATCAAATTGACCAAAAGTGGTGCCTATTCGATAAATAATAGGTAAAAAAATATAAAAATAAAAATCGCCAAGGGAATCACATGAAGAATTCGATTCTCAAGAATGACCCTTTACCAAACATACCGTAAGAATCATCTCGACAAACAAGGCTTTCGATAAAAAAACGCGTTCAAATCAGTCCATCCGTTCGGGAGCTGCAATGCCACAGACAGACACACAGATACACAATTTAAGCACCCCGCTTTTTTCATCGGGGGTAAGAAATTTATCAATTTCCGATATAATGCCATGATATGAATGTGACAAAGCCATGATATTACAAAATTATGACATTGTAAGCATCTATGCTATTTATTGGTATTGCAATTTCCTTGCAATTTATTTAAGGTCTTTAATAGTATCTCCGTATAAATGTAGATGTTACCCCATAAAGCAAAAGCGATTCGTTCCTTTATCTTGATCAGGTGACGCAACAAAACATGAAAGCCAAATTGTACATCTTTTTTCAGTTAACAAATCCGTCTTGACGAGGGTTACTGTTTTTTCGGCAAAAGTAGAAATAAGAAGGATAACTGCAAATCCTGCTAAATCACGTTCAGGATCTCTTTTTCAGATCGTTCCATAACGAAAGATCTAACACTTGTAAGTCTGTATAGACGTTGGCCTACATTTGCATACAGAAACCCTTCAATAGGTACCATTATTATAAATTTGTAAAAAAATATAACTTTATTACAAAATTAGAACAAATACGCCTAGAACGAGTCTTAATACAACAGATTTGCGAAATATGAAGCCGCTTTTGGTGTTATGTGTGCGTGTCTACGAACCAATCACAGGGACGTGTTGCTTGTGAGCTTGACATAGTGACAGATCCGCACACGGACGAAACTTAGCCCGTGGCTAAACAAAAGGCTTCACTTTCAAGCGTTTCTTTTTAGGTTTCTAGGCGTATTTATTGTAAGATTGATCTGATGTGGAGTGATGCGTCATCATGCAGTGTTGCTTTATCGTAACGATAGAATCGATAAAAATCATCGTAAAAAATTATAGCACGACAACGTCACTTGGAACGTTGCGTACTCGTCGACGTGCGGCTAAACCTGTTTTTAACCCTTGACGAAAAAACAGGGGTTTTATTAAGTTTTATGTGTATCTGTGTGTCTATTTGTGGCATCGTAGCTCCCAGGCGGTTACGATAACATATTAAGAGCTTTAATAAGAACAAGTGACAAGATCCCAGCCAATATTGATGCAAAGAATTTGAATTTGTGTTCAATTTTATTATAGCATTTTCTATATCACTATTTAGTTACATGAGGGTTTCAGGACGATCAGCTACTTGTGTTGGGTGGTTCAATTTTTTATTAATTTTTATTTACATAAATTAATAGAAACATTTTTTTATATCAGAAATGATTCTTAATGCTATAAGAACGGGTAAGTATACAAGTAAGTCCTTGTAAAAGCATTATCTCCCTAATTAGCAGGAAGGCGCGACCCCCCATTAGGTGTGTGGTCAAAGAGGCCATTCCCAACAACACCTGCGTTACACCTTGTTTGATTTAACCTCCTCGCGCCCCGAATATAATAACACTTTACGCAAAAATTGCTCTCTACATACATTCATGCCACTTTTCATAACAGAATTTTAACACTGTTTGTGTCCATTTTAGCGCACAAAATTAATTCAAAGAGTTGAGCCGACGCAAATTGCCAAGCCGGACTTTGAAAAAAAAACACAATATAGTAAAAGTTTAACAGAGAAGGCACAAAAACATTTTTCCTTCAAAGAAGAATACTTAAAAACCTAATTGTAAGCGTTAAATTAAAGGCTTCTAAGATGTACTTAATAAGACGACCAACTGCTGGTGACTTCCAAATTCAAAAACAAATTAGAGGGTATTTTGTTTACAAATCTCCTTTGACAAGGGTCCCCATGGCTCTAGCTAAAAATGGAGGTGAACCGAATCTTTTGTACACACGATCTTCGTTCTGCCACGGAATCTCATTAAAATGCCTACACTGCTTAGTAAGTTTCCCTTTAAACCCTTTTATTCACGTAGGACATACGTCGGTCGTCTGAGAGTTTTGAGAAGTATGATTCACAAGTACCTACTAATAGAATTATGCAAGAAGTTTTAATAACTTAATAAAACAAAATGCGACTTTAGCTTCGCTGAGACGAAAGTTGAAATCACGTGGCATTACTTAGTTCCCAATGTCGGCATCAATATTTTACGCGGAAGTCCAGTGCGTTATGTATGAGCCATACGTGTGTTTAACCACAATTTATTTGGCTGCACGTCACTAAGCTTTTTAGCTAAATGGTGATTTAAGAGGCGATTTCTGGTTGCAGCATACGGCCAGAAGACGTAGTCGGTTAAGGGGCGCAATATTTCGCGGCGCAGCCGTCATAAAGTTGGTCCACGGCGCGATAAGGAAGTTGAGAGTGGCTGCCGTCTCTGCCACCCGCGATAAACTCCGAGTATCCATCATACTTAATTACCTTACTCCTTTAACAGTTTAGAGGCTTGCCGAGAGGAAGAATTAACGGGCACTTGTCACGTCCCTCCTTGTTTCCACTTTTGCATTGCTTTAGAATTATTCATTTCGGGCAACTTTTGACACTCGGAAAACGTAATTAATATTTCTTTCATAACGAATTTAATTTTAAGACAATGACTTCCAAATGTCTTTTGGGGAATACAAATACACTTGTTTACTCAACGGTAAGGCTCTTGAATTTCATTACAAATATGTAATACCGGTTTTCATTGCTCATGAACTTACCCAGGTTCGCACAAAATAGTTGCCATTTAATTTATTATGCTTTTCAGTGTCGCATTAAACAACAAAGCGACGTTAAACTATATGCGAGTCAGGGTCTCATAAACCTACATCATTGCTTTTAAACTTTATTGTTCACCGTAATTTCTATCATCGAAACATAAACCACCGATGCTATAAAGGACAATGATCAAGCATTAAATAGGGAATTATAGCATCGTCGTTATATTAGACCGCGATCGCGATATTGAGCGATCAGCTCCAATCATTTGTGAAGAGTCCCCGGCCATCTGTCAGCCGAGCGTTTTATGAGAGCATGAACGGCCACGTTAATCACGTTCAGTTGATACGCCCCAGGTAATCCGACCGGCACAAGATGGATGACGCCGCGCGACAACTCGGCTAAACTTATCGCGGGGCGCCGTCCAGACCCAATTACATAATTTATACCTAAAATCCATCCAACCGGATTAAAAAAATATAAGGTTAATAAACCCTGAGTCTATATCGCGCCCCCCGGCTTAGCCCTCAATAATCCCCCCGCGAACGAAATTATACGCTTCCTAATTTAACCCACTTGTATCGCTTCACCGATGTGCGACATGAAAAAATCTTCGCGGCGAAATAACAAAAAAGTTGGTAGAGAAACAAGACGTTATTAAAGCATCAGGTCGGGTCATTCCAGTCGGGGGAAGTTCAACGATCCATCACGGCGTAATTGCCGCAGTTCTCTAAGTGTCCATCTCGCCTGTTATTAGATTATTACTTATCCGTTTCCATCGTTCATATTCCATAAAAATACGAATAAAATTTTCAGCGCGTTAATACAAAATACTCGCTTTTGACTTTGACGATTCAATCCGAGACAAAGCAAACTGGAATATGACATCCGTTGTTAGAAAGGCAAATATCAAAAAATTGGCATGAAAAGTCACAAATTTGGCGTAGAGAAAATCAGGATGTTGGACGTCCGTCAGGCAAAAGCACACAAACTTTGAACGGGAGTTGTAACCGGATTCCCTAACGAGTGTGCCACGGGTGAGGGCGCGCGGCGCTCGCGCGGCGGTACCTACCCGCCTCTGTGCTTTCTATTTGTCCCATATTTCCTGTTTGATGTTTTATTTCCTTAATAACTCAAATACACCGTCGAATTTGTTTACACGTAAAACGTTTGTTTTTTATATTTTTGCAATTCTTGATCACGCGGTTGGAGCGGTGGGAGTGCAGCTGTTTACTGAGCCGGCGTCGGTACTGGGTTCGAATCTCGGCAAGGGCTGTAGTCATGGATGATGTTATGTATTTAAGTATACATTTATTCATGCAAGCATGTGTATATCGTCGTCTAGTATGCGAAATACAATATTACTAGAACTACTGTTTTTATTCTGTGCTAGAGCTCAATTTATATTTAGCCCTATAGGGCTAGGTCGATTTGTGTGTGGTTATCCCGTATTTATTTATTTATGATACTTGGTTGCAATATATGTGAAGCTATGTGTGAAGTACATATTTAGTACATAGTAGTAAAAAAACATAACTTAGGAGGTGATGCAAACTTTGTCCCTGCATTCATTCAGTTTTTATTTTTTCGTTAGAGATATATTCAGTGCTTTGATGGTTTGTGCAGAACCCTCGGTGCACAAATCCGACTCACACGTGACCGGGTTTTAATCAATCACGGGAAGCGGTTATTTAACGGTCCTCAAACAATGTTAACCATTTATAACAATGTCCTTACTGGTAATGCCAGTTAACTGGTAGCCAGAGTATTATTAACGGACTTTGTAATGAGGTGGAGGCGACGTAAAATAGTGTCCGCGAACACAACACAAGTATCATTATAACAGTACTTATAAAAAGTATACCTGCAACATGGTGTGAATAATTTATTTTCTCGCGCGGAACAACTCGAGAGAACTGTAAAGGAATTTCATACAAAATTGAAAGCCTAGACCGAGAAGTATTTTTTTTTTAAACATGGCGTCTGTGTTCATGAACAGGCTAAACCGCTGAATTATATGTTTTTGAATGGTGTATATTTTTATTTCATTGCATATGTTTGAGAAAAGCACTATACCTACATGCCTTAGCCGTCAAAAGGGCTTGCTGGCGTCATCTGAGCAGGTATAGACGCACGTTACGATGACCTTTCATTGCGTGTTTGAGAAAAGTTGTAATTAATGCGTAACCCACATTGCTTGAATGATTTTAAAACTGAAAGATGGTAAGAAAGTAATTACTTATATCTGTACTTCCGACAGGATATTCCAGGAAGCCCGATAAGAATACTCTTTCTTTGACTGCTCCCAAAACTATAACACAAATTATTTATGAACTAATTGGATTTTGTGTTTTTTTTTAGAGTCCTTATTCCTTTTAAAATGCTGATTGTTTTAGACATTTTTCTCTATGATTAAATATATTTCTTAACATATTATTGATGTTACTACCTAGAACAGGGCTATTGCGATTTATTGGTATATATTTCAAACCTACAGTATGAATTTTTCATTGATAATTTTTGTTTCAAAAACTACTCGAAATTGACAAAGTTCACGCGGAAAATTAGTTTTTTTCAACTTATTTTCGACTGCACGCAATGAAAGCATGAAATAGCTATGTTACTACCTAGAACTTGGGACAAAGTATTATTTACTTCAAAAAGTTGGTTGAAATTATCAATATATTTGTCATAATATGAAAAAAATGAATTTTAAAAGGATTAAGGCCTCTTAACTGCGCTCTTTGATAAAGTACGCCTAGAACGAGAGTCTTTATACAACAGATTTGCAAAAGATGAAGGCGCTTTTGGTTTTATGTGTGCGCGTCTACGAACCAATCATAGAGAAGTGAGTGATTCAAACGAGTCCAGTGAGTGAGTGATTGAAGTGTGGTAGCACGGGGATAATAATACGACGAAGCTCGGTGTTAGAATGAACGCTTTATTGGAAAAATCAGGTTCTTATATACTAATCAACATATGATCGTTTCCTTTATCTGCACGTGATCTGCGCAGCAAATGGCCTTGTTAGTCAAGGTTCTATCTGTTGCCTTGAACCGACACGTGTTTATCATTTATGATTCACATCAGCTGAGGGCTATACCGCATCTTTCCCCTTATTTTTGAGACAAAAATAGTAAAAATTGAAACTGTTTTTGGCTTATATAATAATCTACTTATGTCTATGGTATACAAAATTAATATAGAGTTGTTTACTTTTAGATGAGAATACAAACAGTGAATTTTCTTTTGAAGTCGGTTAAAATAAGCTTCATACTAGATGGTTTACAAAGTGGTTCTTATCTTAGTGGTATTGTAATGTTTACATTCCATGTGCCCTATATGGGTATGGCTGATATTGTTACATTCATACTTGCAATACATATCATGTTTCTTAGTGGCTACTTGTGATGTGGTAGTGGTTATTATTTTATTTATACATAGAAAGGTTTAGTTCTATTTTTATGCACTATGTGCTCTTTACCTAAAACTAATATTTTTACGTTAGTACCTAGGTCTAGAATTACAGTATATGGTCCCTTATATACTGGGTCCATCTTATCTCTATCCTCCTTTCGGACTTATATTAAATCTCCTATATTATAGTTACAATAACTGATTAACACTAAGTATGTATAAAATAGTAAAAAAAATATTCTATCTATTTATCTATGTATAATTATAACTCATACCCCGTAAACTATCTTAATCTAATCCAGTTAATAACTATACTAATCTTTAATAGAATCTTATTACCTAATACTTATTTTAATAACTTGACTTAAATTTAATTGTATAACTTCTTATCATTATTTTACGAATATTAAACATTAAGTTTAATTCTTAATATCCTATTTTTTTTATGCTTTTATTTTACGTTATCTTTATAACTACTAACTTTTTTAACACTTTTAATTTAATACAATCGGGGTTCCTGTTGCAGTTTTTGCAAATTGTACCTTATTATCTCGCGAGCAAAGCTCGTTTTGTACGCGATAGAGTATTGGGTGTGACACACAGTGTCGCCAATGCGGCAGGTATATGATTTCACTCTTATTTGTATGCGCTTATGATACATTTGTATCACTGATTGGGGAAGCTAAGGTTACACAGCGCGTGGTCGGCCGACCGTATTTACATATACACCTATTTATGTGTATAGGAATTCCATACAGGTATACAAGGATTTGAAGTGCGCGCGCGCATATAATATTAATATGTAATATATGCATTACATATGTTCAGGCGGTTCTTTTAACACACCATGTCTTTCATAGACATTCCAGGTGTCCAAGGATCTTCACGATTGATGCTCGATCGAATCATGACCAGATTTCAAGGATTCCGCGCCTACCTTGTATCCTGGTGTACCTTGCAATTACATGCCTACTTGCGATGTTACTCAGTGGCAACGTACTCACAAGTGACATTATTTCCCTTTACTTTGAAATCATATAACTGTGGTGTCATTTTATTTTGTCTTTCAGTATTGACACGTGAAATAAAACGTTATTACGTTTTTTTTTTCTCTTGTAATGCCTTAAGTGGCTTTTATGCCGTAAAACTTCATCATATAAGAATTTCAATAGCTCTTAGGTGATCAGGCTAATCGCTCATCGAAATATTTATCTATTTTTACTTTTGTATTATTATAATTTCATCTTTGATTTTCTACTGTAAGCCATTTTGTATCCTCGTTATTATCTTGACAATTATTTTTCAAAATTATTATTTATGTGTTTATTTATACATATTTAATATTTCAATTAGTATCTATTTATTATTATTTTATTTGGATTTTCCTCGTTACGTAATATATTTGTTATTTATTTAAAACACATTTTCTTCATTAATTATCAGTTAATCTTATTAAAAGTAATTAATAATATAGTTCTCGAGTAAAATGTTAACACAGTATAAGTTTTTTTAAATTTAATAACACTCATTTTTAATTTTTGCATTATTTTTGTGTAATGCGTCAATTAGGATTTTTGAATACTTTGCATGTCTTCGTCCTTGAGTTTTTTATTTTTTTTATTCTTCCTCTCTTTTGCAACATTTCTAAGGTACGTAATTAAGTGTGCACTTTGGCTTCACTTTACTGGTTCGGAATACAACACTTTTTAGTGGTTTGCCGACCTTGTACATTTTTTTGTACATATTACAGTTTAGGGTATACTTTGTATCCCTGCAGGGTATCCCTGCCTGTCTTGTACCTTGTTATGTATGCATGCTTATCAGCTGAGCGGCGCCTCTCGGGTCACCGCTGATGACGACAGGTGTATCGTCATCAGGAAAAATAAACTCATTCTCAAAACCCTTTAAAGTACATAAGAGTGTGTTATAATTTTAATGCAAAAAAAATCAAGACATTAAAAAAAAAATTACGTCCATAATTTAAAGTTCATTAAGTCATTGTACTGCGCGAATATTGTGTTTGTGTCGAGCAACTTGACACGTTATTACAGCTGAGCCTTCCATTCCTTATCTGGAGGCAGGTTGGTCATTGTGTTTACACATCAACTGACCTACTTATTATATTCTATTTATATCCTACATAATTAATCCTATAAAAATATAATGATAATAACAGTAACGTTATTCTACAGTAAAGTTGTACCTCCAGTCATGTTGTGATGCTGGTGCTGATGCTGCTGGTAACTGCTGCTGGACGCTCTGCTCCGGCCTGCTGCGCATCGCTGTCGCTGCCTCTGGCTAGCCGCTCAAATGTCCCGCTGACGTCACGTGATCGTGACTCTGCCGATGAAGCTGACTTGGCGTCGTCGGAGGGCCCTTTTTAATCGGGGATGCCGTCCTCTGCATAGGTCTTCTTTTGCTTCAAAATTTCACTTTTTCGGGTGGCACTTGGTTGTGCTGGTTCCGGCTGGCAGGCTGGCTGGTATGCTGAGACGAGCTGGGTCGGGCTTTCTCTATGCTTTGGCCGCAGCTAGGGCTGCCTCGAGGCGTTTGGTTGCCTCGAGCAGCCCCACTGGCAGGATCGCCATGAAGTGTGGTAGCACGGGGATAATAATACGACGAAGCTCGGTGTTAGAATGAACGCTTTATTGGAAAAATCAGGTTCTTATATACTAATCAACATATGATCGTTTCCTTTATCTGCACGTGATCTGCGCAGCAAATGGCCTTGTTAGTCAAGGTTCTATCTGTTGCCTTGAACCGACACGTGTTTATCATTTATGATTCACATCAGCTGAGGGCTATACCGCATGATTCAAACGAGCTATATCATTTGGTTTAGCTCACTAGCTCTTTCGCTCACTGAAGATTTAAGTAGCTCAGTATCTCATCTATCATCTCAGTATTACTCGCTCGATCTCGCGTTTTTCTCGTCGTTTCGTCTTTTAAACCTAGATTGTCTCTAGTTCTCTACTCACTCGTGAACGATATAGTCAAAAGGTCTACTGAGCTAAATGAGCTAAATGAGTGATACATAGATATTTTTCATTAGTGATCACTCACTTCTTTCACTTTAGTTACACATTCTGCGCATCTCTAATTGACGTTGTGACAGATGCGCTCACGGACGAAACTTAGCCCGTGGCTAACCAATACTGGCTTCACTTACAAGCGCTAACTAGGTTTCCGTCACCCTATTCCGTAACTGGGATTTTCTCTACGCGGGCATACTTCCCGGCCAAGGCAAGACGTAAAACTTTAGACCAACCACGGGCGGTAATTCGTAAAGCCCCAGATTGCATATTTAATATCTCAAACGGTAGAGGCCTAATCTATTTATTATAAGACTGCACTGTTGTAGTATGTAGCTAATGTCTACATTTAGTATTCAACAGTAACACAATGGTTTACTGTAGCATAATGCATATTGCTTGGATAAGCGTTAACCTTATTGTAAAAATGTATATAAGCTAATGTTTTAAGTAATTAAACGTTCACTACTATCTAGAGCTCTGCATATACTTTGTCTCCCATCAACGTCCCTTCTCTACCACCTCATTACATATATTACATGGCGATCCTGCCAGGAATGAAATAATGAAATAGTAATGAAATAATGGACTTTATTCTGCAAGTAGGCCACAAGGGCACTTTTACATGTCTGAATCTACCGGCATTTTACAAGAGGAGATCAAATCACTGTTGAGAAGAAACGCCGAAAGAAAGTCAACAGTCAGTAATTTTTTCAGAAAGGATAAGTACTAAACTATTACAGCAATATGAACTTAACTATACGTAGTTCTCGAAGAGAAGAAAATGAGTTGTAAAGTGCGTATCCGAACGCAACAGCAGCACAAGCATCATTATGCAGCCCGAGCGAAGGCGAGCGCACACACGCCGCATAACCCAGTTAAATATTTGTGGAATCCTATTGGAGTGTTATCGGTTGCACGCAGCGGCCGCGGTTTAGACTTAACGAATTATCAGTGCCGCTGTCAGCCGCTATAGAAGCCAATTGTGAATAATGGAGCGGGGAATTATTAATCATGTCCTCGTTCTATCGAGTGTAGGGCCGCTCGGGCGAAGGTGGGGAAAGAACGGGGCTTTAAGTTTACTGCGGGGAGGCGTTTAACGAGTACAGCAACTTCTATCTGTATTATTTAATTATAAATATTAAATGGCTATTAGAAGGTATTTTCACCGATTTGTTTGTACGAGTCTCTGAGGTTTCGTCACGTTTAAACGTCTGGTATTTTTCGGCATCCATTAATGATTGTTGGGTGTTTTTTACTCGACTAGGCAAAAGAAACAAAGAGGCCCGCGATGCGACGCGACTTATACGTTTTCCAAGAAGTTGCAGGAAGCTTCTAGTACTGTTACAAGGTTGTAAACATAAAATGTACATTGAAAATATTTGACTGTAAACAAGCTACCATGAGTTTAGACTATAATATCGCATCAAATGGAGTGCAAACTTAACATTGCCGAGAATACAATAGCAAGTTAATTCGCGTGGATAGAAACAAATAATAGTGCCTCGTCTAAAAAACGTATCCTGTAATTAAACAGTCAATACCAAAATAGTGAAAATGTAGGTGTGCAGTTTTAACGTGATGGGTATATACACAAACACGAAAAATAACGATACATATCTTCGAATAGCCTTAACTTTTTAGTAAAATATCAATTCCATTGAAACAGCGATATAAAGACCTCGACATATAGATAACAACGGTTTCCATATTTACTGACTAAGGTACAGACAGAATTTGAAGTGGCAGTGGGCTGGCCATATTATCCGAAGAACCGATAACCGGTGGGGTAAACGTGTTCTTGAGTGGAGACCGCGGATCGGCAAGCGTAGTGTGGGACGCCCTCAGACTAGGTGGAGCGATGATCTGTGCAGAGTGGCTGGCAAAAGCTGGATGAGAGTAGCCGAGGATCGCTTACAATGGCGTGCAGTTGGAGAGGCCTATGTCCAGCAGTGGACAAGAATAGGCTGATGATGATGATGATGATGATGATGTACAGACAGACAGGACAGACTTGTTCGCCCTCGGATCCAACGCATCCCATTGGATAAAATATCTTAAAATCAACTTATAATTGGCTGTCATGATATGCCATACAAATGAATAAGGTACGGTACCCAAAAATTCAATTACAAACCTAATCTAACTGTTCCCGAAAACTCGACCTTCGTAATTCACCGCTTTTCTCATTGACGACGCAGGGTGAGTGGCCGCGACCCACAAAGCACACTGGATTACCGCCATTGTCCCACTATAGATTCAACAATGCAATTTTCATTGACAATTAAATCTGTTAAATAGTATCGGGACACCGTTCTCACGATCCTCTTTTGTTTAATTGACGTCATAACACGGTGAATAGAGACTAAAGTACTATGTGTGACCTTACAAACGGTCCGGTAGTTTTGAATTTTTGATATGTTGTATAGGATGTTTAGTCAGTTTTAAAATGCAAAATGCACAATTCCCCCCCCTCCGCGCCCGCCGCCATATTGAAAAAACCGGCACTTTCTTCATATTTTTGCTCATATCTTCCTTTAGGAGCATTTTAGCTAGAAAAAAGCTTCCACAATGTTATAGAGAGTTAAATTTACTACATTCTCCATTTTATATTTTTTTTCTAGGACAGATAGTTACGGAGATATCCACATTTAAAAAAACGTAAAAAATCGCAATTTCCTACTGAAAAACAAACTTCTGGATTATATCTTCGTTTAGGAGCATTTTAGCTACAACAAAGCTTGGGCAATGTTGTAGAGAATTAAATTTACTATAATTTACATTTCAAATTTTGTTTCACGGACGGTTAGTTACGGAGATATGCACATTTAAAAAACAGGAAAAGTCGAATTTTCTGAAATTTTCTCAAAATTCTTGGTTTAGAACGCTGTCATTCAGTTACGGACTAGTCTAGGACAAATTAAAACATGTAGGAAATATAATTGGTTATAAAACTCATGTCCATTTTTACATACATTTTCGGAAAATGTGACTTTATTTTTTACATATCTCCGTAATTATCTGTCCTAGAAACAAAATTTTAAATGTAAATTATAGTAAATTTAATTCTCTACAAAATTACCCCAGCACTGTTCTAGCTAAAATGCTCCTAAACGAAGATATAATCCAGAAGTTTGTTTTTGAGTTGGAAATTGCAATTTCTTAAGCTTTTTTAAATGTGCATATCTCCGTAACTATCTGTCCTAGAAACAAAATATAAAATGGAAAATGTAGTAAATTTAACTCTCTATAACATTGTCGAAGCTTTCTTCTAGCTAAAATGCTCCTAAAGGAAGATATGAGCAAAAATATGAAGAGAGTGCTGGTTTTTTCAATATGGCGGCGGGCGCGGAGGGGGGGGAATTGTGCATTTTGCATTTTAAACACTGACTAACCATCCTAGACAACATATCAAAAATTCAAAACTACCGGACCGTTTGTAAGGTCAAAATCCTTTATTCACTGAATTATCAATAATACCCTTGATTTGTGATTGTTTATCCATTATACACAAGTCGTTCGAACAATACAGGGTTCTATGTTACGTTTTCAGGGTAGTTAAAATTTGATTTACTGTCATTATGACAATGTTCAAATTTGATCTCGTCAAAAGTCAAACATAGAACCCTGTAATATTGAGCCAGTGAAGTCATGCAATGCTAAACGTATATGTTGATTATAAATTCTCTCTGTTTGAAGGGACACGTGAAATTATATGCTACGCCGTAGAGATGCTACGCCGTAGCGTAGGCGATGTGTTTGTAGCGGTCAGTTGAATTTGCTACAAGCTGCAAATTATTTAACAGAGTTATTTGTGAAATCCTAATACCGGGTGTGGCTTGTCACAGGAGCAATAATTTGAAATTAGAACATAGATTTCTCTTCAAACTGATCAATTTTTCTGAACATTTTTCTTGTTGGTGTGCAATAAAGAATTATTGTATTGTATTGTATTGTATCAATATTTTTTATTCACCGTTAAATGTAGGTCATCACGCATTGACAAGACATAGCAGTCACGCTGCTTCCTTGCATAAGTTGTTATAATATAATAATACAAGTTATTTTTATAATTGGTTTGAAGAGTTGAAGCTATGTTTTAATTTACTTCTACTACAGGTTACCCCCGTATATTATGAAAACTACTATTACTAATATAAAAAGGGAATGTACCTATATACAACAAGCACGTAACGAAGAAAACATATCAAGACTTTTTAAATATTTTGTTGCGTTCCCAAGATAAACAGACCCCAATTTTCCACTTTGGGCACGTGCCCAGGGCCCCTAGTGTCACAAGAGCCCCCAATCTCACGTAGGTCCTGATAACTGCCGAAAAATATGCGTAGATGACGTTTTTTGAGTACACTAATTATGGGGGGCCCCGGCATGCTTTAAGACAGCCTTGAAGATAAAGCAGAAGAGCATCTGCAGAAAAACGCCCTCCTGACCATAAAACTTTAAGGCGACCGTGACTGTGAATTTTTTTTTTATAACGGCACAATAATGGCTCCACTTCGCCTGATGCACAGACCACCCCCACTAGACGGAGCATGTAAGGCGACCCGTAGGCGACCCGCGCGCACCAACGATATGGTACGGCAGAACATTAAAGTATGAACACGGCGGCCACCGTTTAGTTGCTTCCATGTTTATGAGGTCTCTCTACACCACTTAACACTACAATTTACCATGTTATTTATTTAATTTCTTTTTTCGTTGACGTACGCATGGATCATAAACAAGGACGCAACTAAACGGTGGCCGCCGTGTTGATACTTTAATGTTCTGCCGTACCATATCGTTGGTGCGCGCGGGTCGCCTTACATGCTCCGTCTAGTGGGGGTGGTCTGTGGCCTGATGATAAGCAAAAAGGGGAGCCCAAGTCGCAATGGCAACCGACGAGAAACCAACGGTGATGTTGAGTATATTCATAGAAGTGTCGGTCACAGTCGTTGCTGGACACGGTCGCCGGTCGCGGTCGCGAATCTTGGTTGTCGGAATCGGAATTCATTCTCATTCACATTCGTGATTTTCTTAAACAGGCTATGAATTGTCGTCATAACGCGCGTTATAACAGGCTTCGAAGTATCACGTTTCGGGCGGAACAACTCTAGAGAACTGTAAAGGAATTTCATACATAATTGATGGCCTAAGCCGGGAAGTATATTTTTTAAACATTGCGTCTGTGTTCATGAACAGGCTAAACAGCTGAATTATTTTTTTGGGCGGTGTATTTTTATATTTCACTAGCTTTTGCCCGCGACTACGTTCGCGTGGAACTGGATAAAAGGGATTATTAAAAGCGCCTAAGCAAATGTAAGAGCAATCGTGCTTTTGGTCTAATAATTACATTTCCTACAGTCACCGCACCCCAACAGAAATGTTCACTCACTTTTCAATATTTTTAGGCATAATTTCCAGGATGAAAATTATCCTATGTCCTTCCTCGGATCTTAAACTATCTCTATGCCAAACTTCATCAAAATCGATTCAGCGGTTTAAGCGTGAAGAGGTAACAGACAGACAGACACACTTTCGCATTTATAATATTAGTATGGATTGCATATGTTTGAGAAAAGCACTATACATGCCTACTATCACTATCATAATATATACCTACTCACCCGGCAAGCCCTTCTTTCCCGGCGGCTGCAGTAATGTATTATTTTATACCAAGTTCATATATGTACGCGAGGCCGCAAAGAATATTGTAATATTTAGCTTGTAAATAACCGCTCCATCCCATCGATAGGTCTTGCACGTAATTCAGTACACGGTAGTACACGGGCCCTGCGCACTCCCGAAACGCGTTATAAATGAGTCGGCCGGTCACGTGCAGGTCGTCCCATTTATGCTTCTTGTGAACACTGAAGGAAGTGGTGCAATTACCTGTGATGGATAGTGCGAGTTAGATGCGGCGTAAGGGTCGCATCCTCCATATAACTTTCTTATCTACCTCCGAAGGGAAACTTTATGACATCTTTACGGGAATCGGAAAATATGGACGACCCTTGACATTATAACGCCAGTCTCGTATCCGTTAGTAGATACGAGCGAAATCCGCTTTGAGAATCCACTGGTCGCCGACGCCGAGACTCAGGTGGGCCACGAATAAATTAGGTTAGGGAAATACATAACGACCTGGGCCGGCACTCTATCCAGAGTTCTTCATTCAAAATTCGCAACGTGCCTTCGCTCTTTTATTATACAGCTAGTTGCCTTTCGCGGATGTGAAAAAGTCATATTAAGATTGGATATCGTGGGATGAAAAACATCCTATAACCTTTCCTGCGTGTCATTTTTGAGTTTATTGCACTCTATAAACTGTATCTCTATAAACGATGCACCAACGATTAACCATCACTCTGCATCTTATGTACTTGTGGGAAACTGACATATTTTATCATTCACTTTATTATGACGATGCGGTTGGCACAGTAATAACTTATGACAGGTTTAAACCCCGGCAAGGGCAAATATTTTTAAATAATATGATATTTGTTCCTGGGTATGGATGTTTTCCATATATTTAAATTATTATTAATTAGGTATTTATACATCTATATTGTCGTCTATCTGTCCGTCTGCCCATAACAGAAGCCTTCTAGAGCAATTCTAGAGCTTACTGTGACACTAGATCGATTTGTGTGAGGTTGTCCAATATTAATTTATTAGCAACCATTGTAATTTCGTTTCGTTTCGTTGAGTATTGAGTTACTTATTAATGATGGTAGCAAAACATCCAGATGTAAATTATCTGTGGATTCAAAAATATTAAAGGACTGTTAATTGTTGAGGAATTGTGACCACCTTGCCAGTTTGCCACATTAAGTTTCTGGGTTTGGTAAGGATATATATATAACTAACCTAACCTAACCTACCTCGATTTTGCCCACTTTTCTTACTACCTATTTTATAGCACCTACGAATAACATGTCTTTAAGTGATATGGATGACACGGCCAATTTAGGACGTAGGTTTAGAAAATATAGGCTCTTTAGAGAGCTGTGTAGGGCTCCAGGCCGTCTGTCCTGAAAGATAATGGGTGATAAATCGCAACGCCGGCTATTATTTCAACGGGAATTGCGTTAACTCGTATCTCTGTAATTCAATGTCGCTTGAACCTTCTTTATAATAATAAACCTCGTTTAATTATCTCTCCAGTACATACGCTTCTCGGAGCCTACTTGCTTAGAGTCCCGTAATATCGAATGAGAGAACATAACCTAAAGTATACATAGGTACTTTGGAGGTTTTATTTTTTTCGACACCTGAGGAAAATTATTCCATAACATTAATTATAATCTTATTAAAACTTTCGTGAGACATATTTAATCATTGTATTAAGCGGTTTACACTCACGTGAAATTGTCAGGAACGGCCCGACATGTTTCGAACTCCAACTTTGTCACGAAGTTGCCGCGGCGTTGTACGGGTAGCAGTCCCTGATGAAGAGCCCCATACGAGTTCGAAATATGTCGGGCCGTTCTTGACAATTTCACGTGAGTGCAATTCGCTTAATACGATATTTAAACATTTATTATTATTTATAACTTCAATTTAATATCTTAAGTTGCAATTCCGTGCATCGCGGCTGATCGCAGTGTATGAAAATGTATGGCGCTGTTTCCGAAGTCTGCGACGGACGCGTGCGGCCTACGACAGAGTCCCCAGGCTCAATATTATAGGGTTCTAAGTTTGACTTTTAACGAGTTCAAATATGAACATTGTCATAATGACATTTCGTCAAATTTTAACTGCCCTGAAAATGTAACTTAGAGCTCTGTAATAAGTGTGTAAGCGAGACGTCGCCCGCAAGTGGCTATATGTACGTCAGCACGGAATTGCACCTTAAGGGACTTAATAATATTCATAGTTTTGTACTATATTTCTACAAATAATGTTTAGAATGAGTTAGGTATGATTTACGAAATAATTTTAGATTTTTAAGTTTCTTTCGGCGTTTCTTCTCCACAGTGGTCCCCTATTGTAAAATCCCGGTAGGCTCAAACATGTAAGTGTCCTTGTTACAAAATAAACTCCATTAGTAGTTCATTAAGGTGTCCCAGAAACGTTTACACACAATTTATTTGTTTAAGAACCTCTAAAACCTCTATTTTCTATCTACATTAATTTTAATATAGGATATGGATATAGGTCGTTTCACGTTCGCTATACATAACAAAACAATCCGGCCCGCTAAGAACATCAGAAGCGCAATATCCAAAAGAATTTTTGATAACAGAAACAGAAGTGATTGCACGAGAAAGAACATCAAAGAACCCTTAAAAACCAAATAGACAAGACAAGTATGTAACAAGTTTTCGCGTTAGAGTAACATAAAAGTAATAAATAACAAGTGTAGCATGTAGGTATGTTCCAAATGAAACGAGGCCCCGGGGCTTACTGTGATATACAATTTGCAAAATTACATTTCTTTTCAAGTTTCGTTTCAACGTCAGACAAAAATGTGTAATAGGATGGACTATTATGAAGATGGATTTGCTTGAAGCAAAGAAAATAATCTCTTTTGTATTTTTTATCTTTATACGAGATAAGTATATTGAAATCGTGATTACTCATTCAAATTCCAATTCAGACGTCTTATATCAAAGAACTTTCACCGAGTCGTGATTTGGCACAATCAAGGAATATGGATCTACTTGGATTATTTTCAAGGATCAGCTGCCACCGAGGCTTATTTACGTAAGCTAAGACCTCAGAAGCGTAGCTAAGACAACTTTATGCCTATGTCATCAACTTTTCAAGATAAATGCCAAGTCGAGTCTTGTGTAAGTAAAACCGTATAACACGAAAACCGACTAGTATTTGCAAAACGCAATCGACTTTGGGAAAATTAGCTCCACATTTTATTATACTCGTATTATGTGGGAAAATAATAACAATGCACATGATACTACCATCAAAGGGCAAAAACAACTAATTAGAACCTAGTAAGTATGTCCGTTACTAAAAAATAAGCCGGTCAAGTGTAATTCGGACTAGCGCACCGAAGCACTTGCGTACGTAATCCTAATCAATCATCGAGGTGAAGAGGCCGTATTCTATTAAAAAAAAAAAACATTGTATTACAATAGTTATTTATTTGTGCAACAAGAGAGCAAACTTGTTTTTTGTTGCGAGTGCTGGTTTTGAGTCCCGAGCGTAGCGAGTGATTCTAATTTAGAATCCTGAGTATAGCGAGGGATTCAACAGCACGATTTGCAAAAACTTTGCTCTCTCTGTTCTATTTTAAGTAAGAAAAATGTCTAAAACAATCAAAGTTCCATGAATAAATGAACACGCAATGAAATGGTATTTAGAAACTTGATTAATTGCATGGTCATAACAAGAAAACACATGAGAGATAAATACTTATAATGATTACGAATAACTGATATGAGTCAAAACTAAAAAGACAAATATAATACGTTTATGTACGGATTACATTCTAATAACTTTTTGAAGTCGGTGCCAAACCATTCATTTATTACTATTAACACAAACGGTTCTGATTTTTACTATTTGGTTATAGGTAGTATAGGAGAAATATGAGTCGCTAGCGAGTACGGTACTGTAAACTCATAGTAAGGGTACTCACATCACAACGCAACCACACTGCTCACTGAACACATCACGTTTGGCAAATTTTGCGAGTACGATAGCAGATATCACAACCCAGCCACACCACTCACTGAACCGCGGAAGCCCCACACGAAAGCTATCCTCCTTATTTCACGGTTTACTTCAGCCTCCTGGGGATCGAATAACTTGATTTGCCGTGTCTATACTACGATAATTCGCGGCGGGCCGCGTCAGCGAGTTGAAATTCTTTAAGCCCAAATGTTATTTCTTTTTATTTTCTATTTCACGCGTCTTGGCGTATTTGGAACGGATAGATTGAGGATGCCTGTTTTATATTACTTTGACTGCCTACGACACGTTTTAATATGTATAGGTATGTATGTAGATATAGGTCAGTTAAAAACTTTTAACGAAATAGGAATATACTTACATGGACTAGCGACGAACGTCATGCTTTGCATGGTAGGTACCTATAGTATACTAAATTGGTCAATGTCCTGAATTTTAAAAAACGCATTAAAAGTTTTAAGCTAACTGGGGAAGCAAAACCCGCGAAACCGTCCCTCTGGCTCCACAGAAAACCAGCGCCGTGGGCATTGCTATACCTAGCAAAGCCAACAGCATTGCTGAGTGGAGACCATTTCGGATGCACATCTCTTATGTACACTGTCTTTAACACTTATCTAATAACTGTGAATTGTAATGATGTGTTATCTTGAATAAAGCTTTTTCTATTCTATTCTATTCAAAATGACACGTTTTCGTATACAAGTTTTGTAAGGTAGCTTTATAGGTATTTTTCAATTTAATCCTTCTTAAATGGGGTTTGGATGTTGTCTCGCCCATATTGTGTAGTCTCTGGAAGATTGCTTGCTTATATTAGAACTGTTCAGAACACTTTAAGTTTAACGCATCTTAACTCATATTAAACTAAATGACGAGTCAGAATATCTACTTAAAATGATACCTAACAGGTATATAACTATGTTAACTACTGGTGCCGTTCAATTTGCATAAAAACTTTTAAGATATTTTTATTTAACTACTTTCAAAATGCATAATAAACACATTGCATAAAAAATAAAATTCATAATTTAGTCAAGCATAATATTTAAACATCATAACTATTAATAATCAAAATCATATTATATATATGTATATAGGCCCATGCGTCTATTGCAGACGATTTATGGTGTAATGTTTGGGAGACACCGTTTCTGGTGCCTAACTAAACAGATACGAGATCGACACATGATAACATAAATAACATTCGTTATAATGTTCATAAGTCATAATGTCACTTGTTCATTCAGAATAGTTATTTAAACTCATAACAACACTTCAATAATGATCAAGTTGTATAAATATCATATCAAATAAGTCCTGAATAAAAAGTTGCTGTGATGTGAGTAGGTACTGAAATAGGTAGGTTATTATGATTATTTTTTTATGACCCTAAAAACGAAACTGCTCCCAGAGATAGGTAGGTTAGGGTTATTTTTTTATGACCCTTAAAAGGAATATAGGTAAAAGGCGTATATATTATTTGAACACTATATGCTCTAGGTTGTTATGAAAAAAGTATAATATGACAATTATGGTATATAAAGTGACTATTATGTTATTTGCTATTATGCAAATACATTATTATGCAATTCGTTTGTATGCATTTTGTTTTTATGCTATATGATCACTTTATGCAAGTTGAAACTATCAATTCGTTTTATGAAAAATGAAAATTCGGAAATTGTTGTTATGAAAAACATAACATATACCCGTTATACTACATATACTAATCTAACATACGTATTCAATACCTACGTACCAACATAATTATTATAAGTAGGTATTTCCGATTTGGATTACACATTATATATCTCTGACTGCAGAGATCTTCTTAACCAATTCACCGTATTACGTTTGCCCAATCAATAGGGTCTAACCTATATGTCGTACGCGGCCTGAAGAAATCTTCACCTTTTCATGTCGGCCCATAATCCAGTTTTCTACGTTCCTTGTTCCGAAAAAAAAGCAAATAGGTACGTTATTACGGGGAAAGTATATGAAATGTAGAAAATATTAGGATAAGTACCTACTCGTATTACTACTTACAACTTTATTAACCCCCGACGAAAGAAGAGGGATGTTATAATATAAGTTTAATGTGTGTATCCGTATATTTGTGTATCTGTGTGTCTGTCTGTGGCATCGTAGCTCCCAAACGGATGGACCAATGTTTTTTTTTTATCGGACGACTCGTCCATCCAGATGGTCCTTAGCTATGTTTGGTGGAAATAGAAGCAGTAGTTTCCAAGATATTTATTATTATAATGTCATCAGAAGTTATAATATTATTAAAACTATCCGTGCTGCTACGCGACTCGCGACCACTGCATGCCCCCCTTATGAAGAGCTCCAAATGCGTTCGAAAAATGACGGGCCGTTCCTGACAATTTTTACGTGAGTTTAAACCGTTTTTATAATTATCATCAGAAGTTATTTAGCTAGTAGTTAAAACAAAAACAATAGTTCAACATTATTTCAGTAAGTATCTGACTAAATAAATGAAAACCAGCAGCGGTTGATCAGGATAGACCTAGCTTCTCATCAGGCGCTCTTTAATCGTGCCGCCATCATCAACGTTTTATCGTTTTATTTTGACACTCTCCTCAAGATCGGCGCTGATTCTTTACCCATGTTTTATCACATACTCGACTATGGCCTGTATTTACTTATTTAGACTGCATTATTCCAAACTTTTATTCTATTTTTACAAATATTGGCAGAAAGGTAAGTTATGAAAGAAAAATGCAATGTGATCCACTGCAATGTAAGCGGGACTCGAACCTGCGATCCTACGTTTCCGGCATATAAAGCTCTCCCAACACATCGTTACGTCCAACTAAATCTTTCATTCCATAATTCTACGCTACTGGAGCGCCCTGTGTGTCTTATGTGTTAAAACATTT
The DNA here is from genome assembly GCA_932273695.1 of Apotomis betuletana. Taxonomy (NCBI): domain Eukaryota; kingdom Metazoa; phylum Arthropoda; class Insecta; order Lepidoptera; family Tortricidae; genus Apotomis; species Apotomis betuletana. Next base: position 16,496,520 of record OW026307.1, read on the forward strand.
TTTTTCATAATTAAATTTACCTGTGTCAATATTTATAAAAGCAAAAACCGTGTTCTTCATAATCATAACATAATTTAAATCATGTGGCTTACAGCGACATCTCTCGTAACTCATGGTAACCGGACAGTAGCCGGGTCAGATGAAGGAATTTCGTTCACATAAGTTCTCACTAGGTGCGCTGATGGTTCAAACATCCTGTCAATTTTCAAAATGCGTCAAAACGTGGTCAAAACCCCCTTAACTGCTAGAAAAAACTCTGATTAGAAAAAGCTGGTCAAGTGCGAGTCAGTCTCACGCACCTAGGGATCCCTACGAACTATAAAAGTACTGCATATTGCTCGAACGAAAAGATAAACTGTACTGAATGATAAACATTACCGTTGGAAAACTGTTTCATGTACCTTAAATAAAGTATATTTTTTCATTACAAATGTATAGTTTCAGATGTATCCCTATACTTGTGGTATAAGACGGTATTAAATTTTAGTTCTAGGTCAACGAAATAAAAACCCTATCAATTTTGATCCCCTTGAGTGCCAAAATCCGTTTAATGCGGCAAAAACGGTTGTATATTATTTTTTTATGTTTACAAAGAAGTTTGATTTTTTCACAGCTTCAAGGGACTGTAGATCTGAGTATATGGTTTTAATTTCAACTCAATACCCCATGCGTTCCCAAGATAAAGTATCTTGACAGACAGACACACAGATGGATGGACAGACAGCAAAGTTTTTCACATAGGGAACCCTAAGAAAGAAAAAAATTGTTTTCTTCTACCCCTGGATGGAGTGGGTATAGGTATAGTTCGGTATAGTATGGAAAGTGGTCAGAACTCCCTAATGTATTCGAAAATGACACCCGCATCTAGGGCATGATATTTGGCATTTTTAAGAGACAGCACTCCATGAATGTGACTTGCCACCTTAGACACATAAGGTTGACCGTTTTCACTACTAAGTATTTATAGCATTATTATGCATCATTGCGAAAAACTTGTACATAACCACTAGATTGCTTTTGGTAACTACGGCTACCTGTCACCGCTCTTATTTTATTATATAAATAGAGTCCAACTCAAAATTCGAAGCAATTGAGTGGATAAAGAGACCTTGCTTCACAAAGTATGGCATAAGGAGTTAAAATTTACAAGAAAGCCTTTTTGGTACATATACAATATATCAATTAATATGTACTCATGAATTACAGGTTATAAATAAAAGCTTTGAATTGAAAGAGGTCTTAAAGCTTCACAAGTGTTTTTTATTACAACAAAAAATCAATAATAGTAGACTATTACACCTACAACTTAAACTAAGTAAATCTGCTGACTAGCCTTATTATTCTTTTAATAGTATCTTATCAGAGGCACCTTCAGACAGTAGTTCCTGTTCTGCTGCCGCTTTAGACGCTGCTATTCTCGGTTTTACGTACTTAAAATACTTGTAAGCATGGTCGCCCAAAATTAATGTGCCGTACAAAGTCAGACCAATGCAAACTATCACACCACCTCTGTGTAACTTATCGTAGAGTACACCACGAGCATATTTCTTCATGATTCCTGTAATTAAAATACAAACTATTTACTTCCAAGTAATCAGATATGGATACACAATACACAGTAGGTAGGTACAGATAAATTTGTAAATAGCGACTCGCAAAACACTTACTGATTTATGTTGAGAAGAATTAAAATACTGAAAAACTGTATTTTACAACAAATCTGTTTGTTATTTCATTGGGTAAAAAACAATATTTAAGGTTATTAAAAACTCATAGTGACAGCAGTTAAATGTTATGTCACTTGACATTAACCGGGACGGGGCTGTGAGGCTGTCGCCCTAGCATAACGATAACTATAAAGGACCTAATCATTTTGTCTCTAATGTGTGCGGCAGTTAGAAAGTGATAGAAGAGCACATTTTGTGAAAAGTGGTAACGTGCTAGGGAGGAAGTTATGTAAGCTATTTAAGACGCATGTTTTTAAGTATAATGTTCGATGATATTTATTCCGTTCAGCTTAATACTAAAATTGTATACAACAAATAAACTTTTTATCTATTTTAAAATGTTTGACGGTAAACATAAACACTCCCTTTTTATGGCATGTATATTAATTTAGTCGTTTTAAAAACACGCTTAAATGGCTTGGATGTTAATATTGACATTAAATTTGACATCAATTGATTGAAATTGACTTAACACTTAATTTTGCGGCATATATATTGTGTCTCAAATTTAATACTGATAAACCTAATTTGTGGTAAAATATTTATTGGTATTATTTAACCGATTTTTATAACTATGAAACATAGGCTAGTTATCGCAAGCTACAGTATAATTCGGTCTATTAATACGAGACTTCTGTTGAGACCATTTTCTTCCAAAGTACCATTAACTCCTGTAAATACATTAGAAAGACGAGAGAACACAAAAGTAACAGTTGATAAAGGTACCTTAGCGCTTTTAGAAAGGTTATCTTTAGTTAAATGTGACACGGCAGAAGGTGTCAAGGTATTGGAGGATTCTATTGCTTTTGCTGACAAAATTCTTCATATAAATACTGATAATATTGAGCCCCTATACTCAGTGCTAGAAGAAGAGTAAGTATATTCAAAAGTATACTACAAAACTCACTGGTTTCGTTTTATATAACCCTAACCTAAGCTAATTATAACATCATATCGTCCACAGCTAATAGGATTGTCTGGCATGATAGCACTTTCGGTATTTAGAAAATTCAGGATGATGATGCTAGCTGATAAATTAAACTCCAGAATTTTTGGGTGCTCCCCTTCAATACAGAACATTTTAGTTTTTGAACTAAAACCATCTCATTTCAGGAACTTAAACTTGCGGGATGATGTAATAACTCAAGGAAACTGCCAAAAAGATATTTTGAAAAATGCTGCAGTCATAGAAGACGACTATTTTGTGTCGCCTCCAGGCAACATACCTCTGCATGAGATAGAGGTTGGGGAAACCTCTGGCAAATCCAAAGAAAATGAGAACTGAGTTACAAAGGATAATTAACTTAAAAAACTTCTTTCAAGTTGTAAGCTCTTCTAATAACCATGTAGCTTATAACCTGAAGAAGCCAAGTAAAGTTTTGCTGCAGAATATTTACTTGAACTGGTTAAAAGCAGCTAGTACTAAGAGCACCAAACATTTACCTATTTATGTTAATAGGAATTTAGGAGATTTGAAGAATAAAGCTCTCCCATTTGGCTTGATAACTCCATGCATATTACATGATAATGACTATCCCATCCAACATAGTCTATCTGCATATGTGCCTGAAAAGGAAACAAAACTGGAGTTAAACCTACATATACCCAAGGAAGATGAGATGCAGTACTACATTCAATGGCAGCGACTCAGGAAATATTGGTGGAGCTCGGTAAGTGCTATCTGGGCTTTATTCAAAAAGTATACTACAATTATTTTTATACTGCTTTTTTTTTGACTTGTCATATTTTATTCATATTACATTTAAACAAGAATAAAAAAAGTATAGTGTCATTGCGCTTACCAAATCTGATATATGCATCACTTCTTTTTAGGTAAACAATGCCTTCAGAATTGTACCTTAGTTGTTATTTCTTTTTATTGAAATTGTACGTACATGTCAGTTTTGGAAAGTACAACAATATATAAAAATCAATCAGTCAAAAATACTTGGATATTTGTCAAGAAATATTTGTTTATTGCGTTTTCTTTCAACAGATAACCACAACACCAAGTTTATTCTCCATAAACGAAGTGAAGTATGCAAACGAGGCAGCTACCGTGGATATAGTGGCTCAGTTTCCATGGGGCTCAGAAGTGGTTGAAACAGTCACATTGGATAATAGGAATACAGTAAGTACAAAATTTTTAAGTTTTCGGTAAGGTATAAGGAACCAGATCACATGGAAGATCACGTTAAATCATTTGTGCACCGAAAACCCTGGTGTATTAAGATCACTCATGCAATGGAAATGGGTCAATCAACTTTCTGCCATTTGTTGCCATGGTGATTCTCCTGGGTCACTTTTTAAAACTACGATTTTCCGTGGTTATATTTATCAAAAGCTTTGTAATTTAAGCAGTTATAAGCCCATTCTTATGTAGACTATCTCCTGACAATACCAGTAATATCAATTATCAACACTTTTCTTAGAAATTTAATCACTATTATCCCCTGGGTCACGGACAGAATAACAGCAAGAAAAAGTTGATCCACCCAAATACACAATAGAATAAAATGCAGTATTCATTAAACCCAATTAAAACTCCTTTATTTCATTAAATTAGTACGTGATTTTACAGGATTTAGAAAAGGCATCGTCTATCAACTGCGCCACGACCCTGGAGGGTGCTTTGTTTATACTTCTACTCGATGGGCAGAACAGCCCTTCGAAGAACCACTTAAGACTTCACAGGAAAATGGCACCGTATAAAATGTCTTTCGCCCTAGATTATAAAGGTAGGTATGCACGACCTTTACTAAACTAAAATAGAAGGTGCCCGTGACTTCATTCGTGCAGAAGAATAAAATCGTAACTTCATAACCGTTTATCTTGCATCATCGATTCCATCATCATCCTTAGATGCCTCGCAACAAGTGCATTAACCATAATTAAAATTCTCCCGCCGTTTTGGCGTGATAAACGCTAAAACATATTCAGACTGATTATAGATGGCGCTATAATTAATACCCATACAAAATGAACGTAAACGACTCATGTGAATCGCACTCTCCATAGAGAATTTGTTTTTCTCTCGAACGCCAATCCACGAAACTTAGTAGTAGTAGATATTAGTAGTGGACGACGAGTGGTCTACGCGTTGTACACTACTAATATATTTTTGTGAAATTAAACCTAGAAAATATGACATAGGGCTATAGCATAGCATAATTTCAATATTTGGCATAGTATCGAGTCGCCGTTGAGTTGTTATAATGTGCGAAGACCTTAACCGTGCCTGACGCCACAGTAAAAACAAAGGTGCTCCAATATCAATAGGGATTGGAAAACACTTGGAGCGGTTTGAAACTTGAATTACAAAATTTGTGATCATTGAAATTTTGACGACATTGTAGTCAGTGCAGCAATTTTCTGATGTCGTCATATCATGACTGTGGCGGTCAATAGATTAATACAATATTAGAATACTAATATGAGTAATTATTGTGATTGTTTATTTATATTATTACAGATGTCGACAGTAAAGAAACATTAAATGAATTAGCCATTTTGTTGTACAACCTCTTGGAAACTAAAAATATATCCACCTGGCTTCCAGACTTCGCGTTGTCTATGGAGTCACAGGTATTTTTTTAATTTACTAGTCTACCCACATTGAATGCGTACGTCCAGTGCGTCTCTGGTCGAGTGGACGAGACGTTAGACCGGCAATCCAAAAGATGCCAGAAGATGGAGATCCACTTTGAATTCAATTCATTTATTTCAGGCATCAAAGACCGATAGATATACCTTAATCTACAGGTACAATAAATAAATAAACCACACACAAATTGATCTAGTCCCAATTTAAGCTCAAGAAGGCTTGTGTTATGGGTACTAGACGACGATATACATACTTATATAGATCTAGACACGCGGCAGCGTGTCCAGCCAAGTTCACCCCAGGAACTGGCGGGCAGCAGCCGTGTGTAATATTACACGAACCGTTTGGAGCCACTTTTGACCCCCCAATAACTCCAAATCTATTTAACATAAAAACATGAAATTTGGCTTATGTGTTTAGATCCTTTAGAACAACTAGAACCCTAAATTTCATAAATATAGGTTAAATAGTTATTGATATATTAAAGTCCAAAAAACGGTATTTTTATCACTGACTGACTAGTTATTAATAAACCCAACCCACTTCCAGGTGACCTAGAAAGGTGAAATTTGGCATTCAGCTTGGTTATTGTGTGTGTACACATAAAAAAATCGAAAACAGTGATTTTTTTACTTTCATAATTATAATTATTATTTATGCTTCTTGCCGTCATTCACATACACACACACACACGCACGCACGCACGCACACACACGCGCACGCACACACACACACACACACACACACACACACACACACACACACACACACACACACACACACACACACACACACACAAACTGACGACAACATTTCATAAAGGTAACATAGTATTATTATCAAGCTAACAGTATATGTAACAGGACGTACACTAACTTGCGTACTTACCTTTACGAAAATAGGTTAATGATTAGACAAATATAATATAAATTTATATGTAAAAACTACCCAAGTCAAGTCTTGATATTGAATTACACCCCAAGTAAAATAAATGCATTGAGTATGTCGCATGTCCTTGTATCTAAATATTTTAGGCCAAAGAACTTGGCGCCCATATAGATTTCAATTCTTTTGTCGGCGAAGTCGCCAACGTTGCACGCGATATGGAACTTGGCTCTCATTTAACATTGTTTTTGATGGGATAAATATATACGTAAATACATAAGAACAACCAAGCACAAATATTCGAGTTCATCACACAAATATTTTGCCCTGGCCGGGATTCGAACCCGGAACCGCCGGCTCAGTAGGCAGGTCTCTACAAACTGTGCCAACCGCGTCGTCAAAATAAAATCATAAACTTAACATCTAAGTAGGTCACATTATTACTGCGATGTGTTTACGTTGTTTGTGGTGTCATTGCGGCTCCACACTACTCGCGAAGTTGACCGAGGCGAAGTTGGCCGAAGTGCCTCTCATTTTCGCCCAACTTTTGTCAACTTAGATATTAGTGTAGAGGCCTAGAGGGCCAGGTAGCCTGCGAAAGCGCCTCAGTATGAGATCTTTCGGCCAAAATTATTCCTTGGTGAGTCATTAGCTCATCAGTTGGAACTCTCACCACATAAGAACTAAAATTGACGTGATAGCTTCACGACCTTCAGGATGAGTCGTAGGTACAGTCGCCATCAGATGTATCGCAGTATAACGTTCATGAATATCGGAACACGACTTATCGACTGGGCGTTACAGTACATGTTCAAATATTTATGAACTATATCTGATATATGTTGGCGACTGTACATATTCTCCGATCTCCTGAGCCTTCTTAGAACAATGAAAAAGGGGACACAACTGTCGTCGACACAGCGGGCCGCATCAAATGTTTGGGCCAGTCAGTGCGCAGTTTTGAACCACGGATGAGAACCTTTTTTTTTGCGCTTTGATCTTTGTATCTACCTCATCATCATCTCAGCCATAGGACGTCCACTGCTGAACATAGGCCTCCCCTTTGGACTTCCATATATACCGGTTGGAAGCGACCTGCATCCAGCGCCTTCCGGCGACCTTTATAAGACCTTTGTATCTACCTACATCGCAATTATAAGATAATTTCTTTATGGATAATTAATGATTCTCCTATACATATTGGTGACTCATTCCAGATCAAAGAAAACCTTCTGATGGGCGTCATCTACACAGCTGTGATCAGTGAAGGCACTTTATCTAATGGGATCCTGCATTTATTGAACAGCAACACCACTCTAAAGGTAAGACAATGCTTTAATAACCTTCAATTACAAATGTATGTCATTCGCTAGAGAACGCATTTGCACAAGTGGCCCGCAACATGTAGGTACAAAGCCCACGCAAATACCAAATTCATTTCATCATTCGGATATTTAAATGTTTGATATGATATCTTCTCCTTACACAAGATTTGTTTTTCGTGCATCTCTAGTTATGTACCTACTGTAAAGGAAAGTGAAACGCAAAAGATATAAGAGCGAAAAAGGTACGTGTTTCTATTTCCTTGACTGTACATTATGTATGGACAGTGGATTTCGTTTTTTAACATCTCAATACTGCTCTACTAACGAAAATCAGTAAGACATTTCGAGTAAATTGATAAAATGCGAACGCTGACACTTACTTACTTCCTAACTTATAGGCAATTGCTCCCCAACAATTCGTTCTAAAACTATTAGGTACCTCTTTTTTCCCCGACTTTGTTAATATCTGAAAATGGCGGTTTCAACTCACGGTTACGTGCCAGAAGGGTTACTACGAAGTTCGAAGTTCCTATCGCGATCTAGATCCTTATTTACAAACAATATTTGAATGAGCTCTGGACGGGACGATACGAGGTTCGAATTTCAACTGTACGACGACACGTTTCGAACTTAGAGCCTTATCACACTTGCGATTTGCGAGCGTATTTTGTATGAAGGCGATCGCGCAGCGTGTTCGCCGCGTCGTTTATTTGTATAGAAAATTCGCTCGCAAATCGCAAGTGTGATAAGGCCGTTATATGGAGTGCTCCCAGTTTAGTGATCTGTTCATTCAATGCGGTGGTGATCGTGGCGAGGTGTTTAAAGAAGAACTCAAGTCTATAAGTACCAGTTCGAAACATGTCAGGCCATTTCATTGAAAGTTTTATGAATATCATCGCAATAGTTATTATATTATTTATTTCTTATTATATAATATTGTTTCAGGAACAAATTCACATCGCCGACATAGGTTCCTATGCAACGCTGTTGTTTCAAAAGTAACTATTATAGTATATGTAGATATAGATTGTAATAGAAATAAAATATTATGAAATATTTGAAGTCTGTTTATTAGCTAGTCTAAGGTTAAATGAAAAACTTGTGTCCGTCACTTCCAAATTTATTTAGATACGATTTTATTGCGAGACGATACATACAATATGTTTTCGGGAATGACACTGAAGTGCAAAAAAATAACTTCAACCTGTGCGTAGCGGCGCTGGGTGTATACGGGCTTGTCACTCGCCAGGAATTACTTCAAAATCACCCATTTTTTATACCTAAACAGCCTCATAGCTACTCAACTACAGCATCATTTAAAATAACGAGTCAATGTCTCAAAATCCAACACAGTACCAAGTATGTTTTAATGCAGCTCAGCGTATACATAAAAAATCATGTTTGATCTATTAGTACAAGCATTCTCTCGTTACGCATCACAAAAAAAACTTGTACAAATAGTGAGATTAATTATAGTTAGAAGGAAATTATCCTACATTTATTTAATTGCTTGCCTCCTTAATTTTGCGACCACGCATTTCACGCGTTCACTGTTCTATACCTCGTAAATAGTAACTAGATACTTATATTTCGACTCCCAATATCATGTATTCTGGAAATAATCCATATTCACCCAACGATACAATGAAAAACAAACTAGTTACTTATTTTCATTCAGAAAATACAAGTACCAATATACTTACTTCCATCTATCATTTATAGATGTTGTCATTGTCAATCTTAATTGAATCATATTATAGAATGGGTAAGTTATAAAAAAGTTGTATTTTAATTTCTTTCTTAAATACTTTTTCAATGAAAAATATCTGGTCATTTTCTGCAAGTCTAAACGAGAAATCGCCAGATAAAAGTGGAGCAATGCATGTTTAAGTAATTATTTTTAAAACTACCTTTAGCTTTAAAATATAATACATAGGTACTATAATTACATTATACAATACATAAATATAAACGTCTGCTATAATTATCTTAAGACACAGTTCAAATTATAAGTAAAATATGTGTAATAATAAGCAATAAATTTTGATCGGTGTTAATAATTTTATTAACATAATAGGTTGCCAATCTCTAGTTACAAAATTATGTCTAGTAACATTATACTGATCAAATTATGCAAATAATAATTAAAGTAATGGTAATTAAGTATAAAATTCCTCACACATAATTGGTTTAGTAATCAACATTTCCACAACTATACTGACAATGGTTGTATATCTAGATCTTAGGTAAATTGTTGGCTTATAAAAACACCTTCACAACATTTCCATCTGTGTAAAGTTTTATTGCATATTTAAGCTGGCAGTTGCAGCTTCTTCCCCTTGAGTACTGTAAAGAAAGGACAAATAAAGTATTAAAATGTGCTCCCTCTTAATAGAAGTAAACTATGTACGTCACCCTAGGCCGTAAGTTGGATTTTCTGCCCCATACGCGGGGAGAAAGTCTCACTTCCCGGCCAAGGCAACACATAAAACTTTAGACAAACTATAGGTGGTCATTCGTAACACCTTCTTTCGAAATTTTACGTTGACGTCAGTGACGATATGACGACTGAGGCGTCCAAAAGGTTAAAACATCAAGTGTTAGGGTTCCGTAGTCAAAATAGCAAAAAAGATCTGTCTGTATGTCACGGGCACTCTACTTAAAAACTACAACTATCACATGATACGTTGACCCATAACCGTAACATAATTTTTAGTTTAATTTGTACAGCATTTTCAGTTTGAAATTATCGCAGAATTCTTTAAAAGCTGTTTTTAAAATACACCCATTATTAGGTAGTACTAATCTCTTAATTGCCCAGCTGCCAGTCTTGCATGCAAAATTAGACATTCCGCAGGCTTATGGTGCGTTCCACGGAGTATATGGAGACGGCATACAGCGCAGTTTGTTCTAGCACCGCTGTAGCCGACTTTTACACGCACACAATTATATTCGTATAAGAATAAGGTTTTACAACAAACAGAAGTAAGTTGACATTGGCTGAGCTAATGTGTGCGTATTACGTGGTCATACACTACTACGATCAATGTATCGAGAATTTTAGTCCTTATATGCATATCAGACAATGTCTTTATTTTTATTATAACTTAAATAGAAATAAAATAAAAGGCAAATGAGACTTTATGATTCAGTACGACAAAGCCTCGAATTGACAAGAAATTGATTTCTACTTCCGTCAATTCAGTAGTGTCACTTTTGATATTAACGCTGGCTAAATATCGCAAGGTTTTATGTTACAATTTTAAAACATTTAAAATTGAACCCTATCCTTGTAACACGGGGTCTAATTTTAACGACCCAGAAAATGTAATGTAAGCTCTGCCAGCGGTATGCGTCTAATGATTCTAAAGGTTAAGGGCGTGATCAAATCAAAATAGTCGATATCGATAAAATAATAATATGTATAGGCTTATAATATGTATAATGCATGTTGAAAATATTTATTTTGTATGGTCGTAAACGTCGTTAAAATTAAATTATCAGACCTTTTAATTTCTGGCGACGAAACCAAATGGAAGCGTCCATCTCAATCTTCCTATCGTTCAGAATGTTTACTTTACATGTAGTGATATAGGTATGGGCGAATATACAAAAGTTGGGTAACTTTTCGGGATATTTTGTTTATGATAGTTTTTTAATCAAAATGCTACAAATTCGGGTATATAAGATAGGTAATGTAATGTATATATTGCTCGAGATTGGGCCAGTCATTTTTTTAAGTAGAACCGGAGAAATTTCGGTTTTTCTGAATTTGACTGCCAGGGGACTGACGAGGCTGACAAAGTACTGACAAAATACACAACTTCATAACATATGCTTGATATTTATTAAAATTTAGAAATAAATCTCTTAGGAACTAATCTATCTATTAGCCACAGACGTCCACTGCTGAACATAGGCCTCCCTCATGACTCGACACAAAGTGCGATCCCGTGCAGACCACATCCATTGATTCCCCGCTACCCTCAGGAGGTCATCCGTCCATCTAGTCGGGGGCCTTCCCACGCTGCGCTTTCCTATACGTGGTCGCCACTCTACGACTTTGCTGCTCCAACTGCCGTTCATTTACCGGGCTACATGGCCTGCGCATTGCCATTTCAACCGTGCAATCCTGTAAGCTGTGTCGGTTACCCTGGTTCTACTGCGGATATCCTCATTTCTGATTCTTTCGCGCACAGAAACTTCGAGCATAGCCTTTATTGAAGAACTACAGGACCATCTCACTGCTGAGCCATGTTCATCAGCTGTTCTTCAGAGTCATTACCAATCGTCTCACGCACAGTCGATTTCCAACCTCCCGAACAATCCGGATTCCGAAAAGCTTTAGCACCATAGACTAAATTCATACACTGCGGCAGGTTGTACAGAAGAGAAAGGAGTATAACCGACCACTATGTTTGTGAACCATGAAAAAGCCTTTGATTCGATCGAGACATGGGCTGTGCTTCAATCTCTCCAGCGGTGCCGTATCGACTATCGCTACATCAAAGTGCTGAAGTGTTTGTACTATAACACCACCATGTCAGTCCGAATCCAAGACCAGAGTCTATCCAACTGCAGCGAGGAGTAAGACAGGGAGAAGTAATTTCTCCAAAACTGTTTACTGCTGCACTGGAAGATGCTTTCAAGCTACTGGAATGGAACAGACTTGGCATCAACATTAACGGCGAGTACCTCACTTACTTCGATTTGCAGACGGTAGAAACTATTTTTAGTCTTATTCTTATGTTTTTAGTCTTATTCTTAGTCTTCATTCACTGAAGTAATAATTGAAAAAACTGTTTAACGTGTAATACTGTGAGAAAAATCTATCTCCACTATTCAAACAGCTTTTTAATTGGCTTTACTACTTTGAGGTAGTTTAACAGTATACATTTTCTAAGTAAGCATCCCTGTTTTTTTATAAGTCACTGCTATTTTTGGTATTCTCTATAATTTTGTATTTGTTGTAGCTTATTCGAACTTTTTTTATCTCTTTATGTAGTTTCTTTTAATTTAATTATATAACACTTCCGAAAAGGCCCTTCTTCACTGTTTCCTTCTTTTCCTTTAAGTAATATCTTCACTCATTACTCCAATTCTGGTTTATGGAGTTTCTTCCACAGATTTTACAACTTACTTAGACTGCTTTTTGACTCCCCTATATTTTGGTCGATGATTTTTCAGTCTAGTTCTCAGTTTTGAAACCATTGCTTGGTTCAATATTTTTTAATTGCCTATTACTGGACTTTTTCTGTCTTTCGCTTCATTTGCTCTTTGGTCGTCGTTTATAATAGGTCATTTGTTCACCATCTATTGATTATGTTTATTGATTATGCTTCGTGGTCAGTAGTTCTGGCGAACAAAGATATAAGTAGTATCATTCAGAAGTTGTTTTTTTTTGCGTGTACTCAGATGATTTTTTTCTTTTTTTTGTGGCTAATCGTTCCTCCCAAGGTGTTATTTCCTTAACAAATGTCTTTACCCCTGTTCCTTCTTTTTTTAAGAACCGGCACGATGGTTTAAACTGAAATAAGTAAAAATATACAGCTTCAACACGCTACAAATGTCAGTACCCTGGAAACCCGTCAGTCCTTTGGCGCAATATAACACAAAGGACTGACGCCAACGGACTGATGAAAAAGACATGAATTTGGGGTTATCTTTAGAATCAACATTTAATTTGATATTTTCGAACATCAACTAGCTACATTTTAACAAAACAAAGTTGACTGTGTATAAATTCAAGTATAACACAGATTTACAAGGAAATAACGACTTACCATAGGACTGACTTTTTGACTGGATTGGCACGTGTTCACATGACAACCACAACTCTGGTACAAACTCAGTAATAGTGGCCATAAAATGGCTCGACCTGCAGCTAACTTTACTATCAACCTTGAAATTTAACGCGGATTTGAATTTGAGTCGCCGATATTTAGCGCGAAATTCCAATTCGAACAACAGACAGCGGACTGACGAATAAAACTGAACACAAAGTTTCTTATATTTTTTACAACAACAGTGAGAATATTATATTATGAAAGTAGTGTTATACATTATTAAATACATCATAGATTGTATTGAAACAGTAAGTTTTCTTACATTAGAGGTAATATTTAATATACAGCCATTTGATTGCCCACTTTTGAGGTTGTGACATGCCAAAGTACTGACGTTTTAAGGATAAATTGTGGAGTTTCACAAATTTGTATTTAAAATAAATAGCTGAAATTGGGTGACCAAATAAAAGGCTTTTAGTAGTATTCAAATAAAATTAAAAATATAAACAAAATATAACAAAACAATATTTTATTGCCCTGTGACATCGAGTTACCCATTTTTTGTAGAATCACCCGTATGAATAATAAAAACATCACCTTACAACATTTGGAACAGGTAGTAGGTAAATTATAAACGGAGTAGATTTATTTATTTCATCATATAAAATGTAAACAAAATAATTAAGGGACAATCGTACACAACTCGACCTGGCCTTATACTAACCAATAGTAGACGACGATATAAACAATATATAATATATAGATAACATCCATGACCCAGGAACAAATATTCGAGTTCATCACACAAATATTTGCCCTTGCCGAGATTCGAACCCAGGACCGCCGGCTCAGTAGGCAGGTGCATTAAAACTGCGCCAACCTCGTCGTCAACTGACTAGCACGTACTTATTACATTGTGGATTAGCAAAACAATAATACTGTTTTAATCTAATGATTTTGTCACCCACTGCTATTGATTACGCTGTAATAAAATTACTTGTCTTAATTTAAAAAAAACCGGCCAGGTGCGATTCTGAATCGCGCACCGAGGGTTCCGTACAAACTTTCACTTATCCCATCTTAATTGGCCTGGTTGAGTTAAGTTTGCATCTGAAATGTATGGCGCCGCATACAAACGAGGTGCAAATACTTATAAAAATAATGTAATAATTAATGTAATTTAATCAGCAAATTCTGAGTTTTAGTAATTATTTTTGACATAAGTAACAAATTGAAATATGTAACAATTAAGTATTTGAGTATTGTTTTATTTTGTTTGCATGCCTTTTTGGTAGAACATAAGCAACACTGTATATACCTTTATCACCTAATTTATTACTATGTTCTTGCAATAAACTAATTTGAATTTGAATCAAACTTAACGCAACCAAGTTCTCCAAATATGATTTACCTATTTATTTACTTAATTAATTTTTATTGCTCAAAAGAAAACGTTCGTACAAAAGGTGGACTTGATGTTTCAAAAGGACTATATTTTTTAAGATTTTTATTAGTATTTGTAGTAAGTATGTGGCGATTTCAGATTTTTATAAGTATTTGTAGTACTTGCCAAATTTCATAGTTCTAGGTCATCGGGAAGTACTCTATCACTTTGATTTCCTTGAGTGACGAAATTTGCGTTTTTGGCGACATAAACGGCCGTATCTTTTTTTCACGTTAACGTAGAAGCTTGATTTTTTTTCACAGCTTTAAGGGACCCTAGACCTGAGTATATATACATATAGTGTTAATTTCAACTCCATACCTCCACGCGTTTTCGAGATAAAGGGTCTTGACAGACAGACAGACAGACGGACGGACGGACGGAAAACAAAGTGATGCCATAAGATTTCCGTTTTTTCCGATAGAGGTATGGAACCCTAAAAAACAAGGTGATAAAGTGTAAATTATATTATTAAAATGGACAAGTTAGTATGAAACACGAGCGGCTCACATTAAAACCTCCATACAGAATATCGACAATTTATGGTTTAGACTTGTTCCCCCGCACTAAATTGTCAGACGGACGTATACATTGCGTGCTCCTAAAGATGTTGCGTGAATAGTTGCCATGTCAAGCTAGTAATGTATAATTGTCATAATGCACTGCAATATTTTACGAAATATTACAAAATACCGAATTTTATTACTTTCCAGTGAAATTAAACGGTATCAGGTATCTTTTTGAGTATGCAGATCTCGCCTGTGACGATTATAATGGCACAATTCGGCATATTTCTAATTTTTTGGCACATAATTACTCAAGCACGTTCGTACGGTAACTAAGTGACTGTTGACATCACGTTGACATATCTTTGGGAATTTGGGCATAAGCTCGGTTACGCGTGCCCCGCCCAATACCCAGTCTATAGTATTCTTATGGTCTGTGGTGCGTTCCCACTAACAGCGATTTGACCAATTGTACTGTTTCCACTTACTGAGCTGAGTGGAGATTTCGACCACTGATTAGCAAAACACCCTCTGCTCTGCCAAGCTCCTAATAGTAGAAAACTCGTGGCTTGATAAATAATTGTCTATAGTCCAGACATAATATATAGCCAAACATTAGAATGTCATACAAGCGCCCGGCCCGAGCGCGGTCTCGCTCACTCCTATGGCTGCCGCTCACCGCTCCCGCCTTACGGAGATGCAACGACTTTACGCGACTAGCGGCGCGGCGAGCGGATGCGCGAGAGATCCAAGCGCGGCGGCCATACGAGTGATACCGCTGCCGCTGTCGCGCAGTCACGGTATCTCCGTTACAGACATGTCACGACTTCGGCGGCAAGCGGCAGCGTCAAGCGGCAGCCATGCGAGTGTCTCGCTCAATCGTACGGCCGCCGCGCTCGGACCTTTCGCTCTGCCTCTGGTCACGCAAGCCCTAGCTGCACGTCTAGCGTAACTGTGACACGCGACACTTTCTCGCGCGACTAATACTATCCGTCACTTTCCTTTCAATACCGTACGAGCACGACAGGTGACGCTGAGTCGCGTGAGAAGTGAAGTCGCGGAAAGATATGCTAGCGCCACTGGTCCGTTAGACCGAGGTCGCGGCCAGGCCATCTTCTGAGCGAAGGCAGATTTAGACGAAGACAATTTTGAGACGCCTAAATGACGGCGCCAGTGATTACCGCACAGCACACCTCAGACCGTTTAGACAATGACTATTTTCAGCCGCCTAAATCTCGCCGCCAGTGACCAGCAAGCCGTGTTTACACAGTGCTTTTTTTCAGTACCAGTCATTAGTGGCAGCGAGAGACGCGGGGGGGGGGGTCACTGGCGCCAAAAAATAGGCCCGTGTTCTATTCCGCGCCAGCGCTGGCATGCCGCGAAATAATGGCGCGGAAAGTGTTTATACGGTGCCTTTTCGAGGCGCCGTAATTTAGGCGTCTCAAAATTGTCTTCGTCTAAATCAGCCTTTAGCGTCCTGTCAGCGCACGAGCCTTGCGTCGCCACCGCGCGGGCACTGGCAGGACGCCAATGCTCGGAAGACGCTATTGTGGTATCTCTAATAGGCATACACCAGTGTGCCTGTTTTATAAAATTGGATTATACAAGTCTTAATATTGATGCTTACCTTTAGTGATGTATAAATAAAAGAAGTCGCAGTACAGGACCGTTTGCACGACTCCAGCCATGATAGCGATCAGCTCGTAGTGATCCTCCACAACATAGCGGTACACCTGGAAACCAAATTATAATCAGTCATAACTCCTGACATAAGTTAATAGACATAACGAATATGTATTACATAGGTTGATTTATTTTGCAAATAAGAGGCCATAAGAGTATATTTATACTATTACAGTCAGATGCCGTAATGTAGTTGCTAATATATAGTTACAGGTATGGTTTTTTGCTAATATAGTATATTAAATAAATATTGATAGTGATTGTCAACTTGTTATTATTTTGCATTAATTTGCAATCTAATAGAAAATTAATTGTTTTATGGCTACAGATAAAATGAGTGAACAATTTTCTGTCAGATAAGTATGCATCTTGTGCAACAATAGACTACAGTAAAAATATTGATACAAGCTTAAACAATAAAATAGAATGGTAATTGGGATATACCAAAAAAAATTACACCCATTGGTTTGTTAAAACCGTAAAATATAGGCAAATTTAACATACAAATTTCATCCGTTTGCCAATGAAATATGTTTCATAGATTTTCTCCATAGTAAGCATTTGTGATAACTTCACAGTTGACTTGACTTGTACTACAAAATGGCAAGAACAAATGAACGTAAAAAAAAAAAATTTGAACAAGTGTCATATTGTCGGAATCTAATTGTTTATTGCGGTATACAAGCTGGAAATGTTTCGTAATTACATAGACCTATGTTTGTAAAAAATTGGTATATCCCAATTCTTTCATCTCCCACCACAGGGAGATCAGATTAGGTTGACGAATGAAGTCTTACCCAGTTAAGCAAATAAAGGGCTCTGTATGATCCAAGTGCAAAAAGGTAATGAGATGTGATGCTTTCCGCCTCGCCTGTCTTAGACACTAAGAATAGCTGCGGGAGGATGGCAACTGCTTCCAAGTAAATGGAAAATGTCCACATGACCTGAAAATAAGACAAATATTATTAATTTAAATATGAGGCCACATAGAAAGGCTTATTTTTGCATGTTTTGACTGATAGTCAACAACAGGAACGAGTAACATAACAAAAACAGGGAAAATTCAACACAATGAATATAAATTATATTCCATTCCATTAGGAGTGCAGACAAGGCCCAAATATATGGCACAAGTAATATTAACCCTATCAGTGTGTATGAAAAACAAGTTCTAAAATACAAGAATTAGAATAACTGGTACTTAGACAACACTGACCTCTAGCACAGTGAAATCATGATGAATCAGCAGCGCCAGCACCAAGCATGGAATCAGCAGAAACTCAATTCTGAACGTGTCGTGGTTGTGGTCATAAGTTGCTCTGAACTTGACGTAGATCAAATAAACAGTAGCGCAGGAGGCAACGATGAACACCAGTTTCATAACAGTGTTATAAGCAGAGACGTAAGTCGTCAACAAATCCAAATACCGCATCGTATACACTACAGCAAACAGTATTTGCGATTTTCCTGATATACCTGAAAATAAATAGAAAACAATCATAAATACGATGATCTAATCGAGATCATTGGCAGTTTAAATAACTCTACATAACATAACAGACGCCGAGCATGCCGGTCATGTTACTACCCATAATGGAATCTTATTGTACCTGCACATGATCGTGTTTTCCAGATTTTGAGTAGTAATATAATAATAGCTAAAAGGTGGGACAAATCACCGAGTAAACGGAATATATTCATGATTTAATATTTTAGAGCACTTCTTATCTTTTTAACGCCGCGTATACTATCATCTATCAAGCGAAAATGACGTGGCTGAATGACAGAACAGGCAGACTTGTTTGAGAAGACAGATAGTTAAAAAAAAACATCTCATATACAGTGGAAGTTCTTGGCAGGCTCTGTAACTGAAAGGAAATTAATGTCAAGGTAAACACTATATAGCGGAATTGATCAAATTAGCCATCATAACAAGTAACAAAAGCTGTAGGTATTTCTTGAATATTGGTGCTATTATAGTAAAGGTTTAAAATCCTATTCAAGCTTCACTTAAAAACGCGCGTATTAGTGCTACGATTTAATCGAATGTCAATGAACCCTCGTGACAAGACTGACAAGACAACTAATCATTTGAGGTTAGTTACTAAATACGTACTACGCATACGCAATCTCACGTGTGTATAAAAGTCTCGCAACAAGTTGTATTCAGAACAATTGTGTTTTAATGGTGTAAGATATTTAGTAAGTCTCAAAATGGTGCGACATAACAATCAGTTGCCGACCAACCTCACACAACTACAAAACCTGATCAAAAGGGACCCGGAGTCATATAAGGAAGAGTTCAATCAACAATTGGCTCATTTCGATACTACATTGGAGATATTTAACCTGAATCCGACACAGTATAACAAGAAATTAGATGAACAATCAATGTTCCTGGCTCAAGTAGCCCAGTGCTATTTGGAAGATATGAAATTTTTCCCTCAGAAAATAATAGATATCTTAAAGAGTCACAACACAACATTACACAATGATATGCGCCTTGCGCTGTGTAAGTGCTTAATTTTACTAAGAAACAAGAATTTTATAACTCCTTTTGATCTCTTGGAACTCTTTTTCAACTTATTGAAATGCCAAGACAAGCACTTGAGAGAATTCTTAAAAACCCACATCATAACTGATATTAAAAACATGAACATGAAACATAAAGATATGAAATTCAATTCAACACTGCAGAACTTTATGTTTTCTATGCTAAGAAACTCTGATGCCAAAGCCGCAAAATTATCCTTGGATATTTTAATAGAGCTTTATCACAAAAATATCTGGAACGATCAGAAAACAGTTAACATAATAGCTGATATTGGGTGTTTTTCTAAAATAACTAAGGTAATGGTGGCATCCTTGAAATTCTTTTTGGGCAGAGATGAGGCAGAAAAAGAGGAGAACTCAGACAGTGAAGATGAAGTGGATCCAAGGGACACCATGATTGCCAATAAATTCAACAAAAAAACAAGAAAAAGAGACAAAATGGTAGAAAAGGTCAAGAAAGTGGCAAAGAAGTTAAAAAAGAAGAAAGAAAAGGCTCCAGCATTCAATTTCTCTGCATTGCACTTACTTAACAATCCACAAGGTTTCGCTGAGAAACTGTTTAAGTTAATGGAGTCCTCTAATGAAAGATTTGAAGTTAAGTTGATGTGTCTGGATGTCATATCAAGACTCATCGGGTTACACAATTTGTTCTTGTTCAACTATTACCCCTTCATTGCAAGGCTGCTGATGCCACATCAAAGGGAAGTAACAAGAATACTTCAATTTGCTGCTCAGGCTTCACATGAACTAGTCCCAGCTGAAATCATAGAACCAGTGATGAGAGCTATTGCCAATAATTTTATTACTGAAAGAAATTCCACTGATGTAATGGCAGTTGGTTTAAATGCAGTAAGAGAAATCTGTGCCCGCTGTCCTCTCGCTATCACAGAGGATCTATTGAGAGATTTAGTTCAGTACAAAAACTACAAAGAAAAATCTGTCATGATGGCTGCCAGATCACTTGTTCAGCTTTACAGGCACTCAATGCCTACTCTGCTGCACAAGAAAGACAGAGGAAGACCAACTGAAGCTTCATTAGAGCTTAAAACAAAGAAATATGGTGATATGGATATTAAAGATTATGTCCCTGGCTCAGAAGTTCTTCTAGAAAAACAAGATGTCACTGAAGATGCAAAGAAGAAAAAGAAGGGCAATAAGAGAAAGGCCAATGATTCAGACAGTGATGAATGGGTGGATGTTAACTCGGATGAATCTGAACTTGATATATCTGAGAGTGAGGAGGATAGTGATAATGAGGAAGAAGTAGAAGAAGAAGGAGAAGCAGAGGAAAGTGATGAAAAAGAAGAAGCTAATGAAAACCAAGAAGAAGAAAACCAAGCAAATATCAAAGATGTAAAAGATAGAAAGATCTTAAAAGCTAAAAAGAAATTAACTAAAGAAGAGATTGAAGAGAAAGTTGCTACTGCTCGAAATATAGCAATGGAAACTATATTCACTGATGAAGATTTTAAAAGAATTGACGCTGCACAGGTGAAGAAACATGTGAGTGGAGTAAAGAGAAACAAAAGTCTTGTTGATGATGAAGAAGAATCTGGGGAATTGGTTCAGCTCTCTGCTATTGAAAACATTCATAAGAAGAGAAAACACGACAAGGATGCTAGACTTGAATCAGTCCATAAGGGGCGTGAAGAAAGAGACAAGTATGGTTATAAAGATAGGAGGAAGAACATACATTGTTCAAAAACTAATCGGGAAAAGAGGAAAACCAAGAATTACCAGATGGTGAAACATAAAGCCAAGGGCAAAATTAAACGATCATTTAAAGACAAACAGATTGCTTTCAGAAACTACTTGATTAAACAAAAAAAAATGAAGTAATTGCTAATAAAGTGTTAATATTTAATCTTTATTTTATTTTAAAGTAATTTGCCTGGCTAAGCTGTAAACAAATGTAGGGTTTGCAGTCCTGGGAATTCCTGTGACTGCCATGAAATTCCCTGGCACTGCAAACCCTCTACAAATTTCTAAATAACAGTGAACTTCATAATCTCTGCAAGATGTATATTTTAGTATTATACAGATTTGTTTACTGTATGTTAGCAATAATATGCATCTATCTGTCTGTGGACACCCCATAATTAATCTTGTTTTCGACTTTTATAAACTTCATCACCCCTGACTTCCGCTGTTCGTACCATCTCTACGCTGACGATTTGCAACTTTACGACCAGTGTAAAGTGGCTGACCTTCAGAGTACCATCGACAGATTAAACTTGGATCTTCAACATATACAACAATGGTCCGAAAAGTTTGGCCTGTTTGTCAATCCATCAAAATGTCAGGCCATTGTCTTTGGTAGCTCCCACCAGATCGCTAGAATTAAGTAGGACGCTTTTAAACCAATAAGTTTTAACGGCACGCCTATCCCTTTCAGTTCCAGCGTGAAAGACTTGGGCATTTACTTGGATTGCACACTAAGTTGGAAGGTGCAGGTAGCTGTAATTAGAGGGAAGGTTGTAGGCTCCCTCCATGCTCTCAACAAGCTTAAGCACTTTTTACCTATTATGACCAAGATCCTGCTAGTTCAGACGTTAATTTTAACCGAGGAGCTTTTAAATAAATTGGAGAGACTACTTAACAATTGCATTCGCTTTATCTTCTGTTTACGTAAGTATGACCACGTGTCCTCTTACCGTTCTCAGCTTGGGTGGTTTCCTATCCGTCAACGACGTGAAATTCGCATGCTTTGCACTCTTTTTCCTATTCTCAAGGACCCGAACTCTCCCGAATATCTTAGAAACTTCTTTCACTATTATGGTGTAACTCTTAACCGTCAATTTCGCTCTTCTGGCAATTGATCTCTTTCTATCCCATATCACCGAACTAGTTTTATGTCTAAATCCTTTACCGTCCAAGTGTCTCGCCTTTGGAACCGCCTTCCCCTCTAAATCAAGCAAGTCCCGAACAAGTTTGCTTTCAAAAAAGCTTTATGTGATCTATTTGTCGGCAGAAGTGTGAACTCATAGTATCTGATTACTTTGTTCATCTGTATTTATTTATATATATACTAGCAGTAACCCGCGGCTTCGCTCGCGTGCCTATATAATATACATCATCCTACGGGAACAATGCTCTTTTTTTCAGGATTAAAAGTAGGCTATTTGTTAAGTTAGGGTATAATCTGCAATCTGCATTTCCCTCATGCATTTCCGTCCAGCCGTTGAAGAAGTAACAAAACATACACAGACTTTTTTGGCTTTTGTAATATTACTGGGAAATACTTTTTATTTTATCATAACTCCACTTTAACAAATCAAACCGAAAACTCAAGCACTCAAATCAAGCGATCTCAGCTTTAACTGTATCCATATCCAAATAAAGTTCACTTCAAAATTCATAACTCGAAGTGAAGCTAAGACACCGGGATATGTGTGCATTTTATTTGTATAAAGCTTTTATAATGTCCCGAGCCTCCGCTTATCGACTTGGGATATTCGCCATGTTCTAAGTTACGTCATGTTCTATTGTAAGATATTGAGGCTCTCTTCGTTGATGAATGAAACATGTATTATACTGAGCCAGATAAACGTAATTCAGAATTCTCATCCTCCTAGCCTTTTGTCCCATTTTTTTGACGACGATCGAGATGCCACCAAATACTATTTTTTTAATCTATTAGGATAACGCGGGTCTCTATCCATACCTCAAAAGCAAAAATAGAACCCCCTTATAGGAGCACGTGTAGCTGTCTGTCAGTCCGTCTGTTACAACCGATTTGCTGCAAAACTACTGGACCGATTAAATTGCAATTTGGTGCAAATGCTTTCAAGAATTTTCATGACCACAATATAAAATTTCAAATTCGGTGGCATTTTCGTAATTAACGTCCCAGGAAACCATAAAAATTACACCCATACTCATATTTAGTCATTTCAACCCCATCTCACCCCAACAGGCGAGACGGTATTTCACGTCCACCACGTTTGTTTATTAAATCGTTGTTGTTTTGGTAATCAGCGACCCGATAAACCATAGAAACATTACTCTTGTTGATTTTCAGACTTTGGCACCATATTCTCCTCCTTTAGGGGTTGAATTCTCAATAAAACATGAAACACGTGCTTACACATTTATCGTTAGAAATACTCCTTGGAAGTTTTCAATAAAATAGTCTAACTAATCTTTTTTCCCCAGACAAACTTACGACCCCCATTTCACCCCTTTGGGGGATGACTTTTGACAAATGCTTCTTTTATTGCACCCCTAGACTTTATAAGGACACGTAGGTTCCAAGTATTGACTCTCTAAACCAGCGGTTTAATATTTAGACATTTCAACCCTATTTCACCCCAACAGGGGAGATGTTAATTCACGACCGCCACGTTGGATTTTATTGCGGTTTTCGTAATCAGCGACCCGATAAACCATAAAAGCATTACCAATGGATTTTCAGACTTTGTAACCACATTTCTCCATTTTAGGGGTTGAATGAAAAAAAACCTGAAACACATGTTTTTTCATTTATCGTTAGAAATACTCCTGTAAAGTTTCGAATAAAATAGTTTAACTAATCTTGTTTCCCCATACAAACTTTGGACCCCCATTTCACCCCTTTGGGGGGTGACTTTTGAGAAATTATCTCTTAGTGCACCCCTACACCTTATAAGGATCCTACGTGCCAAATTGGACTCTCTAGAACCAGCGGTTTAGCATTTAGACATTTCAATCCCATTTCACCCCAACAGGGGAGATGGTAACTCAAGTCCGCCACGTTGGATTTTAAAATCGTTGCGGTTTTCGTAATCAGCAACCCGATAAACCATAAAAACAATAATCATGCTGATTTTCAGACTTTGTCAGCACATTTCTCCCTTATAGGGGTTGAATTTTCAAAAAACCTGAAACAGGTGTTTACTCATTTATCGTTAAAAATACTCCTGTAAAGTTTCGAATAAAATAGTCTAACTAATCTTGTTTCCCCATACAAACTTTGGAACCCCATTTCACCCCTTTAGGGGGTGAGTTTTGAAAAATCCTTTCTTAGTGCACCCCTACACCTTATAAGGAACCTACGTGCCAAATTTGAACTCTCTAGAACCAGCGGTTTAGTATTTAGACATTTCAACCCCATTTCACCCCAACAGGGGAGATGGTAACTCACGTCCGACACGTTGGATTTTAAAATCGTTGCGGTTTTTGTAATCAGCTACCCGATAAACCATAAAAACAATACCTATGCTGATTTTCAGACTTTGTTACCACATTTCTCCCTCTTAGGGGTTGAATTTTCAAAAAACCTGAAACCACTCAGTTGTTATATTTATAGTTTACGCGAGGTTTGGCACCGACTTCGAAGGGTGGGTCAAATGTAATCTGTACTTAAACGGGTTATTGTTGGCTTTTTAGTTTTACTGAAGTCGGTTCTTTTTTTTGTTAAAAATTTTTTTTTTTTGCTTTTTAGTGATTCGTATGTGTGTTCATCATTAGTTTCCTTACACCAAATCCTATTTACTGAATGTAAATTCTTGACTTTATCAATAAATTACCGAAAGCGCCGTACATGTCCCTATAACATTTGAAGAGTTCCCTCGATTTCTCCAAGATTCCATCATCAGATCCCGACTAAGTGCCAACGGGACCAACTCGGAGTTATACCCTTTCGATAAAAAAATAATTGAAAATCGGTTCACGATTCTCGGAGATATCGAGTAACATTCATAGAAAAAAAAAAAAAATTTAGGTCGATTTGAGAACCTCCTTCTTTTTTGAAGTCGGTTAAAAAGTAAGAGTCTATACCCCCAAAATATACCTCATACTCAAAGAATGCTACGTTTCTTATACAAACTTTAATCTTTATTTTGAACAATTTAGGGGATGAATTAAAAAAAATGCTGAAATTAGTTTTAATATTTTTTAATGCACGGCCTAAATACGAAATATAATCGCTCTTACTCAAAAACTGCAATTTTTCTCATACAAAATTTCAACCCCAATTAGACCCCATTGCAGGATGAATTTTCAAAAATGCTGAAATTACTTTTCTTCATTCTATATTTAAAGTGTGTATGCAAAGTATTAAGACTCTTACTCTAAAATTACGCATTTTCCATACAAACTTTCAACCCCAATTTAACCCCTCAGGGGATGAGTTTTGAAATATCCCTTCTTATTCCTTGCCTACATAATATACTTGACCTACTGTAGAATTTTCAAAGTTCTAAGTTCAGTAGTTTCGGCTCTGCGTTGATATGTCAGTCAGTCAGGACAAATCCGTTTATATATATAGAAGATATATGTACGGTTGATATTCAGGGCATGGAACGTAAAAAGTATTTGCATGTATGGCGACTGAAAAAGGAAACTACAGTTGAAAACTTACAAAACTACGTGAAGGAGATATGCAAAACAGACTGTGGAGCGAAGGTGGAGAAAATAAAGCATAAGACAGAAAGGGATTATGCTTCTTTTATCATTGGTGTCCCGGAAAGTATTTACGAAATGCTATGTGAGCCGAGTGTATGGCCGATTAATGTCGAATTTTGTGAGTGGGTGTGGTTTCGCAAACCCAGGGACTCTAAATACACCGTCACACAAAGCAGTGGAAGTGTATTACCAGAACGTTAGAGGTCTCCGTACAAAGTTAGAAGTGTTTCATAGCGGTCTGGTTTCTTCAAGTGCGGATCTATTCGCAGTAACTGAAACTGGATGCAATCAGTCCATTAAAGACGCTGAAATTGTCCCCCCAAGCTATAGCATCATACGCTGTGATCGGACGGATGGGCGAAAGCAAGGCGGCGCGTTTCTCGTGGCCACACCGCGGCTGGAACTACGGACAGTACCACTACCGAGTGACGTCAGCGTTAGCGATAAGGTGTTTGAACTGGTTTGTGCGAATGTGTATGAGCGCGACAGGTTTTTATTCTTGTGTTGCGTTGTTTACATCCCACCGAATAGCAAAGAAAGCGATTACATGTTTTTGTTTAGAATTATAGAACAATTATGTGATATGTACAATTGTGTGTTAGTATTGGGAGATTTTAACTTGTACTCTTGTTCCACTTATGTTAGCAATTATTTCGATTTTTTTCAGACGTATTGTGGATTCATTCAAAGAAATAAAATACCAAACTGTAATAATCGCCAGTTAGATTTGGTATTAACAACATTGTGGGATGGCACTGAGGTATGCGCGGCATCGGAGGCGTTGGTTCCAATTGATGTGTACCTACCATCCACCGCTTGAAGTAACGGTCTTGGTATCGGGGGGCGCTTCGGCTGGGACGGATACTTATACCGATACTGATACCGATACCAGTAGTAGACTCTTTATACCCGAGTGGAATTTTGCGAAGGCCGATTATCTACAATTATACACATCGCTTGCGTCTGTTGACTGGGCACCGTTATTCGAAATAAATAGGGTTGAAGAAAGCGTATCTTATTTTTATTCAATTGTAAATAAAATTATTAACGACTGTGTGCCTACTAAAATAAAAAAGCGGCTAGTGTCTAGATATAGCTACCCCGAATGGTATAGTGCGGAAATTATTAATGAGATAAAAAATAAGGCTACTTTACATAAAAATTACAAAGCTTGTAAATCACAAGAGAATTATGAATTATTTTCGAGCAGTAGAGCTAGGGTCAAAGCTATGATTCATAACGCCCACTTGCAGTATCAAGACCGCGTTCAAAATCATTTAATGGAGGACCCGAAAGCATTTTGGAACTATATTAGGACAAAAACCAACCATAAAAATGCCAAAAAGGTATGCAAGGACGGGGTGGTGCTTGATGGACAGAACGCGGTAAAAGAATTTTCCGAGTATTTTCAATCTGTGTATAGCACCATTCCGGCGGAACTAGACGACAGCGCGGCGGTGAAAGACGCTGGCGCCGACTCAGCGCGAATTCATCTCGAGCGGTTGCACTTGGACGATGTCATGCGCGCGCTGGCGAGGCTCAAACCGAAGCGGTCTGCCGGACCGGACGGCATCCCCGCTTTCATATTTAAAGACTGTCGAGATGTGTTGGCCGGGCCGTTGCTGCACGTCTACAATATGTCTTTGAGGGATGAAGTGTTTCCGGAATTATGGAAAACAACCCGGGTAGTACCGGTTCCGAAAGGAGGAGGGGGTGAAGGTGTGGACGGATACAGGCCGGTTGCTGTCCTGTCTACTCCAGCTAAGGCATTTGAGTCCGCGTTGCAAAATATTATTTATAAACAAGTACAGACTCAGTTATCGGAAGCGCAGCACGGTTTTCGACCGGGTTGCAGTACGACGACTAATTTACTTAGTTACGTAACACAAATCACACCAGAAGTAGATGGTGGGGGACAGGTTGACGCCGCTTATTTCGATTTTCGAAAAGCATTTGATGTGGTCGATAATGACATCCTGCTAAGGAAATTAGCCGGCGTCGGCTTTACTCCTCATCTATTAAGGTTTTTTACGAGCTACATGAGTGACAGACGTCAGTTTGTTGAGTATGCGGGGTGTAGGTCGGAACCTTATTTCGTAAGATCAGGGGTAAGTCAGGGAAGCAATCTTGGCCCATTAGAGTTCATAATTATGGTCAATGACTTACCTCGAGTAGTCAAAAATGCCGGGTGCTTGCTGTTTGCAGACGATTTAAAAATGTATTTTCCAATAAGAGCTGCTACAGACTGTGAGAGTTTCCAAAGGGATATAGACCGAGTGGTCGTATGGGCTGAAGAAAATAAGTTGTTTTTTAATATGTCAAAGTGCGTCACTATTACTTTTACTCGAGCGCATAGGCCCATCCTCCATGATTACAAAATAAATGGAAAGAAATTAAACAGAGTATCAGAAGTTAAAGATTTACCTAGGAGTTAAATTTACATCCGATTTGAGGTTTCGTGATCATATAAATAATGTATGTAAGAAAGCATATAGAATGCTTGGATTTGTACTTCGTCGGTCCAAGGTTTTTACTAGTATTGGAGTAATCACTGCCTTGTACAATGCCTTGGTTCGTAGTAGTCTCGAAACCAATGCAGTCATTTGGGCTCCACACGAGATGAAATATATTGGTATGATGATGATTTGGTGTAGGGACGCCCGGCCGGAGACAGGCGGGCTGTCGATCGCTTGGGTGCGTTCATTCAGCCCAGTTCCCAGTTGGAGCCAACGGTTACTGTCCCGGCGGCGCTCCCATACAGCCTTCTTCCTCGAATCTTCTTGTTCTCCTGCAGAAGGAAAGGACATCTTTAAGGTTAATGTCCCTCAGCTCCTCCTCTTCCAGTTTATCTTTCCCGAAGATGCTATAGCGTACTATCGCATACATGCCACACTCTGCTATAACATGCTTACTAGTCTCCTCATGGCCACAATATGAGCAGCTTGGGTCACTTACTACACCCATGACGTTTAGGTGCCTGTTAAGGCTGTTGTGGCCTGAGATTATACCTGTTAATAATCTGAGATTTTTCTTACCTAGTTCCAGGAGATACCTGGTCCTTTTCCTGTTTATGCCTCCTAAGATCATCTTCGATTGTCGACAGTCCGTTGTCTCACGCCATTGTTTGTTGGCCTCTTCCTCCATTAGTCTGGCTATAACTCCTTTCGTGACCTCTGCCGATATTGGCAGTGCAGGTTCAGGTCCTATGAGTTCCCTTTCTGCCCCCAGTCTTGCCATCTCGTCTGCCCTTTCATTCCCTATCACACCCTGATGTCCAGGTACCCATGCTACCGTAATCCTTGTGTGCTCTCCAAGTTTGTTTAGGGCTTCCCTACATTCCATTACCAAGGATGAGCTTACCATCGACTTGTCTAACGCTTTTAGCGCAGCCTGGCTATCTGTGTATATGACGACAGATCCCTCTCTCTGCGAGCATTCATCTATTATTTGCACACATCTCATTATGCCACATACCTCTGCCTGAAATACGCTGGCATACCTCCCCAGAGGTATGTGTACCTTCTTCCCCAGCTTCGGTATCACTACACCGGCTCCTGCCAGTTTCGTCGATTCCCGCCGTGAACCATCCGTAAAGCAGACAGTCACGGGGTGTTCTACCTCTATTTTCCAGTTGTCCCTGTCTCCTATATGTATCCTATATTTCTTATCGAACATTTCTCGTCTCTTTATAAGGTCGTTGTTTTGGGTGATCATCCCCATCTTCGAACATGCTTCCCTCTGAATGAGTGCATGTCCCTTATCCACACAACTTCCTCTCCATTCCTTACATGCTTTCATTCTGTACCATTGCTCCATGGCCCTCTTCTCCGCTTCTATTTTAAGTGACTTGAGACCGAGCATGATTTCCATTGCTTGCGTGGGCGTTGTCCTCATTGCCCCCGTGATCATAAGACATGCCAGTCTTTGTACTTTGGATAATTCTTTGTGGTATTCTTTGATGTTGGCCTTATGCCACCATACCAGGGCCCCGTATAGTATCCTGGGTAGTATCACTGCCTTGTATATCCAGTGTATCATGTGTGGTTTCAGGCCCCATTTCCTTCCTACCGCCCTTTTACATTGGTAGAGCGTTCTTATGGCCTTGGCCGATTGCTCTCTTATATGTGTTTTATATCTGAGAGAACTATCTAGCGTTACTCCCAGATATTTTAGCTCCTTGACTACTTCGAGTTCTTTACCTTGAATGCTGATGGGCTTCATTTTCTCTGTTTTCCTCTTATTGGTAAATAATATTAGTTTAGTTTTATCGGGGTTCAGGTCCAATCCTCTGCCCCTGCACCATGCTAATATTTCCATCACCCCTTTCCTCATTATGTCTCTAACTACATTTAGGGCCACTCCTCGTACAAGTATGACTCCGTCATCTGAGTATGCTTGTACGTATAGGCCTCCTTTATTTGTTTTCTCAATTAAGGAGTCTAGAAGTACACACCACATTAGTGCGATAGACATCCTCCTTGTGGAAAGCCTCTTCTCGGTCTTATCCGTCTTACTTCTCCTCCGAGTTTCGCCGTTACCGCCCTTCCCCTGAGCATTTTGCTTATCCAGGACCCAATAGTAGGATTTATCCCGTCTCTCCTTAGACTTTCTTTCACCGCTTCGAAGGTCGCCTTGTCGAAGGCCCCTTCCACGTCGAAGAAACATCCTAGTGCGTAGTGTTTTGCTTCCAGAGATCTCTCGATCCTTATTGTCAAATTGTGTAGAGCCGTTTCCGTGGATTTTCCCACCATGTAGGCGTGTTGGTTTCCATGTAGTGGCTTTCCACTCTCTCCTATTTTTGTTCTTACGAATGCGTCTATCACTTTCTCCAGTGTTTTCAGTACGAATGATGATAGGCTTATGCTTCTGAATGACTTTGCATCCTGGTATGTCTTTTTCCCTGGCTTTGGTAGAAAGACTGCCCGTACTTCTCTCCATGCTTTCGGGATGTGCCCCAGGGCAATACTGCCTTTGAATATTTCCTTCAGATTCTCTTTTATCAGATCGTAGCCCTTTTGGAGTAAACCCGGGATTACGCCGTCCGGCCCTGCTGCTTTAAAAGGAGCGAAGGATTTGACTGCCCAGGCCAGTCTCTCATCCGCTACTACCTCCTTAGCCGTCCTCCAGTCCGGTTCAGAGCATCCTGACGAATCCTCTTCATCCAACCTGGCTGCTTCACAGTCCGGGAAGTGCGTCTTCAGCATCACTTCCAAAACTTCTCCCGGGTCCGTGATCAAGCTATCGCCTGCCTTCAGGCTTCCCAGCTGGCATGCCTTATCGCCTGCTAATAGTTTCACCACCCTTGCCCCCTCCGAGTAGTTATTTATCTCTTCAGTATATTGTCTCCAGCCTTCCCGGCTGCATTTCTCCCTCAGCCTGCTGTAGGCGTTCCGAGTTGCTTTGTACATGTCCCAGCTCTGAGTATAATTCCTTTTTACGGCTTGTCTCATCGCCCTGCGTGTTTTCTTTCTTTGCTTTTGGAGTTCTTTGTTCCACCATGGCTGCCCTCTGCCAGTCTGAACTGTTTTCTCAGGGCATGCGGTGTGGAATGCCTCTATGATGCTTCGCTCGAGTCCTAGTGCAGCCTCTTCCAACTCCTTGATGTCCTTACATTTCCTTGGTTTTGGCGCATTGGTTTTCAGTTCCTCTTCGTATTTTGCCCAGTCTGTTTTCCGTGGGTTTCTTATCCTCATCTTATCCATATGGTAATCTAAGTTATAGAGTAGCCTCCTGTGGTCCGACATACTGTCCTCCCTGTCGACTCTCCATCCTTTTATCCTTTCGGTAATTCCTCCCATGGCTATTGTTATATCCAGTACCTCTTTCCTTACCCTTGTTACGAACGTGGCGGTGTCCCCCTCGTTCAGTATGTCTAGGTCTTTACTTACTATGAACTCTAGTAGTGACTCTCCCCTGCCATTGGTGTCGGTGCTTCCCCACACTTCATTGTGCGCGTTGGCATCGCAGCCTATAATTAGGGGTATTCTCTTACCTTGATACATTTGTACCGCATCTTCTAGCTCCTCTGTCGGTGCACCGCCCTCGCCCGGTAGGTAGCAGGACGCCAGCGCCACTCTCCTCCTCTCCCCGCCCTGAGCGATGAGGCATACTTCCACGACTACAAGGTCTCTGTAACATAAGGTCATAACACAACCCATGTTCTCTACATTGTTGCTTACAAGAATGCATGCTCTTGGAGGTAGCTCACCATTCCTTTCGTAGTGGAGAGCCCCCCCCAGATGTCCCAGGCCTGTCACTTTGTTTCTCCATGCATAAGGTTCTTGCAGCAAGGCTATTTCAACTTTATTCCTAACAACATATTGTCCTAGCTCGGACATTGCATCTTTGCAGTGCTGCAGGTTTACTTGGCATATGCTTATTTGTGTTTGTGTTTTTGTTGTTTGTGTGTTTTGTGTGTTTCGTGTAGTGTTCATTATTGTTGTGTGTCTGTGTTACTCAGTCAGCCTCCTAAGCAGTGGGTGCATCACTGTCGGCATCCATTCCCTCCTCAACCGTTTGGATGTCTACAGTTCCTGCAACCGCCTGCTCGGGTGCTGGCGTCTCTTTTGGCGGTGTTATGTCGTCTTCATTCCTCTCATTGTTGCCGAGGTGTCTTGATATTGGTATGATGGAGCGGATACAAAATAAATATATTCGTTTTTTGTATCTAAGAAAGTATGGAGTATATCCCTTTTATCCTCTGATGTACCCAAGTCTGTTTGTATTAGGTGTGGTGGGGTACAACGAACTGCGAGTGCGCAGAGAGTTGTGTCTCGCAACATACCTGTTCAAACTAATTAGGGGTAAGATATTCAACAGTGTGGTATTAAGTCATGTCAGCCTCTGTGCCCCTGACAGATACATATGGCGCCGGCGCCGGCCGCCGCTGCTGGCAGTGCCGCGCGGGCGCACCAACCTGCTCGGCATGGCACCGATGACGCGCGCGCTCCGTGCCCTCAACTTAATGGCGGAAAACATTGACCTATTTGGGTGTTCTTTGAATGAGTTCACAAAGTCAGCACTGTTCGTATTATGTTATAGTAGTAATAAATTAGACAAGGAATAGTATAAATAGCTTAAGGTAGTTACACTATTGTCTTAGGATTAGTTTCCTGTAAAAATAGTTGTAAGTGTGGAAATAAATAAATAAATAAATGTATATATATATTGTGTGTATATCCTATAGGAATATGTATTTATCTAAGTATATATCTTTTAAAATTGGTTTAATTTTGTTGCACCGCCCACAAATTATCTGCTTAGCCCAATGGTTGGCTGGTAGAGAATGCCCTATGACATTAAGTCCGCCTTTTGTACGATAAGTTCTTTCTTTTGTGCAATAAAGATTTAAAAAAAAATTGAAATCCAAATTTTCTTGCCCCACCCACCAATAAGTATGTTTGGAAAAGGTTTGGAACTAGAATGATTTGAGTGAGTTTGCCTCAGGTATTTATTTATTTAAGTTCACAACGTCGTATATAAATTTTGTAAGTTGTTTATTTTCAAGATTGGAAGTTCATTATATATCATGTAGCGTACGCGACCCTATATCTATATAGGACCAGGGACCTCGCCCCGCGCCCGCGGCTTAGAGACCTGCTTACCTAAGGGTAGAAATTCGCATTATCTAGATGAATTTGCATGGCTTAATGTGAACCTGAGTTTTTTTTTTGTTTAAAAAATGTACTTAATATTGTTATGCAAGAAATATTGTCTTGGCCGCGCCGCGCCACACCGCAGTGCAGTGCGCGCTCATCGTTCATCTATGGCCCTATCGGCCCTGGTTGTATCGTGTAAATGGTATTTAAAACCCGTTCCAGACCTTCCGATCCGATCCAACTTATCGGAAGAAATTTCCTAAAACCCGCTCCAGACCTTCCGATCCGATCCGACTTATCGGAAGAAATTTCCTGACAACTGCACTACACATTATCCGATATCTTCCGATAAATCGGACATCTGCACTACACATTATCCGATTGCTTCCGATCGGTCGGATCGGATCGGAAGGTCTGGAGCGGGTTTAACAACTGGACTACACCTACACATTATCCGATTTCCTCCGATAAATCGGACAACTGCACTACACAATATCCGATTGCTTCCGATCGATCGGATCGGATCGGAAGGTCTGGAGCGGGTTTAAGGCCTAGATTCCTATTCCTATATGATCTGGAGAAGTACACTGGTAACCCCAATGAACTGTCAGTGTCATTGTCACCGTAATTCGTAAATGTCAAAACAGCTGTATTAGTGGTATTATTTTCACTTGGTTGCATTTTAAAATAAATACGTCCAATTAGAATATTGTTTTGATTATATCAGTCAAATAGAAACACATTACCATTCCCAAGAACTAATCTTTGACGGGCTCCGGGTTATTGAATATCAGCGTTTAATAACTTCTGATCCTCTTTGAATTATCTATCACAATGTTGAAGCCAAAGGCGTTGACTCAGGTTTTAAGCCAAGCGAATACGGGAGGAGTTGAGAACACATTGTACGTATTATGAACGACTTTATTATCTATTCTTGCAATATATTAGCCAAAACTACCTTTACATTACAGTTATGCTTACTTTGCAGGTTACTAAACCACCAAGGAGCTCTCTTGGCGTATTCTGGCTACAACGATAAAGATGCCAGGGTAACGGCTGCGATTGCCAGTAACGTTTGGTCGGCGTATGAAAAGAACGGGAAAAACGTATTTAAAGAAGACAAACTGCACTTAATACTGGTTGATTGCAACAATGGGAAAATTGCAATCACACAAGTTGCCAATTTGCTACTTTGCTTGTATGCCAAGGAATCTGTGGGTTTTGGAATATTGAAAGAGAAAATAAATGCTATTGCACAGTACTTAGAGGGGCCTTTGAAGCAAGTAGCTAGCTCATAAAATTGATTAAATATCTCTAGTCTTAAGTGTTTATCTATTACAATTTTATACATGTATTTAATTCAAAATAAAAATACAATTATTAAGAACAAATTTATTTTATTTGTTATTTGAACATGTAAATTATTCTAGTTGTAATAAATAGTACATGGCTTCACATCAATACATTTAATGGGAGCATTGTCACTGCAAGTATTCGCCTGTAATGTAACAAAAATTATATGAAAATGACATGACATTACAGGTGAAACCTCATGGTGAGGATTCAATATTTTCCCAATATCTTATCTCATTGCCAATGACAACATTAGAACTGCCACAGAGACTGAAACCAAGCATTTTTAGTATGATGGAACATAGTTTTTGGCCTTGGGACTGGGCATAACATACTGTCTGGGACAATGAGCAAGCCAAGTTTTTAATTTTTATTCTGAGCAGTTTAAATTTGATAAATCTAAGCATTCATTGACTCAATCATTATCATTGTTGAGCACTACTTTGTAGACTTCATCATACAACTTATGCTTTTCTCTGTTATGGACTCTTAATTCGTGGCTGAGTAATTTTCTCCTGAAACAAAATATGCATTTTAAGTTAACCTTTGGAATGTCAAGCGGTGAAGCAATTCACCATACCTATGACGAGACAGTAAAAAATATATTTTGTGCTCCGAAATCAACAGGGATTGAAAAACACTTTTAATGGTTTTTTTTAGGGCTCCGTACCCAAAGGGTAAAAAGACGGGACCCTATTACTGAGACTTCGCTGTCCGTCCGTCCGTCTGTCACCAGGCTGTATCTCAAGAACGGTGATAGCTAGACAGTTGAAATTTTCACAGATGATGTATTTCTATTGCCGCTATAACAACATACTAAAAATAAAATAAAATAAATATTTAAGGGGGCTCCCATACAACAAACTTGTTACAGATTAAGGTATGGAACCCTTCATGCGCGAGTCGGACTCACACTAGCCCAATTTTTTGTATATTGTTACAATCCATTATTGACATATGATTTTATTACGAATAGATGTATTACCTAATGCTATCCATTCCACCGTTTTGACATGATGTGTGTGGCTACAATCACACACACAGTAGACACAGAAATACATAAATATGAGTAAGAGTTAGAGAATTTCAAACAAATCACTTTTTAACCAACTTCAAAAAGAAGGAGGTTTTCTATTCAGTTGTACCTAGGTTTTTTTTAACCTTTATTTTTAAATGTTTGTTACCTCAAAACATCGTAATCTATGAACCGATTTCGATGGAGCTATCTCCAGATTGGTAGTTACTTTAAAAATTTGGTGAAGATCTGATATGATGATCGAAGGAACTTCTCAAATATAGTAGGCACATCTAAGAAGATTTCTGTGTTTTTTATAGTAACTTGTTAAGATTTCTTCTCGCTGTCTGTTATTTTTTGTGAAAAAGTGATTAAGTATAACATTTTTATTATATTAACAAATAAATAGGTACAATGTCATACATTACCTTGTCCATAGATCGCGACCACAGATAGAGCATCTATATCTAACATTTAGATGAGCAGCTTCGTAATGTTCCTGAAGTGTTTTCATTAGACGAAATTGCTTTTTGCATTTATTACACTGTAACAATAAAAATCAAAACATTCACGTTACACCAAACACGTTATAAGTTTATAACAAACGGGACTTAATGGCGTTCAAAATGGTTGTTACCTCAATCTATACACTACAATGCTGCCATGCTTTTTGTATGGAGCTCCATACTAAAAGGTCGCCTTTTACCTTAGCACGGCTGATGTTTTCTCGGTATGCACCCATACTCGGTATGCACCCATAGGTGGATGTGGGTGGTGCAGGAGGATTAGGCAAGGCCTTTAATTAATAATATATCTATCTAATTATTTACCTCAAACTTTTTACTAGAATGTGTCAACTGATGTTTCCTCAGGTTGCTTGGGTTGACAAACTTGGCCGGGCACTCTGAACATAGATATGGTCGCTCGCCAGTATGCACTCTCATGTGAAGAGTCAGGTATGCCTGTTGCTTGCCTTTGTATGGACACAAAGCGCATTGGAAGTTGCATTTATCTGAATGCACTAATCTGTAAAAAATAATTTCAAAATTCTAAAGTTGTGTCTAAAACGTATGTATTTTTCTATGGGAAGAGGTCATGATGCATGTTTTTTTTGTTCAGTTTGGGTATTGATTACAACTCCATCTGTAGGAGTATCATAGCAGCTTCATGTTGCCAAATCGGCTGGACAGATTTTAGCCAATTTTGGTACAAGGATAGAGTTGGGCTTATAAAGAAAGTCATAGGTTTCTTTTTACCTGATTAATCTGATTATGCTATACATAAAGGTAGGGTTGAGGGAAGAGTTAGACGAAATAGCAATTTAATCACTAATTTAAATGGATTTTATGGCCTAAATTCTTCTGATGCTTTATAGATTGCACGTTTGCGGGCATACTTATGGGGTTTCTAAACAGGCCATATTTTACTGCAATTTCTGGCCAGCAACTATGGCCGTCCTTCTCTGACACCCTACGCTAGAGCAAGATGCAAATAATGGCCGAGGGCCGGCCACAGCCCACAAATTGCAGCAAAACATGGCCCGTTTAGAAGCTCCTTTAGGTGGGCATTAACTCGTTCATCCGTTTAACACTTCGTTTCGTTTGGTTTTCGTTTTGTATGGTTATCTGTCAACAGTAGGTAACTTAAAAAAAAAGTTACAGATTAACGGGTTAACAGTTTTTTTGACTAATTGCGCCCACGGGAACTTAACCCATTCAAAGCCAATTTACATCCCTAAGAACATCACGCGTAATGACGCGAATTCACGTCGCGGCTGTGCGAATGGGTTAATATGAGCACACAATAAAATCAGTTTAAACCGCTTTATTTACTTCAAAATCATAATAAAATTTAAAATGTTAGTAGAAGTTATTGTACTTCATTAATATAAATATTTAGGATACAAAAAAATGACATTGTAATGGTAATTAGACTTGATTCATTTAATTACCTATATTCAAATGAATTAAGATCTATCTTTGTACTCTAAATATCACAAATATTATAAATTAAAAAACGCACATACAAACTCAAACCCGTGGATTACTACCTCGACTGTTCCATGTGTGGGTAAAGATAATAAATCTCGAATCCGGTACATTTGGCGTAAAACGGATTTTTTCCCCGGACGTGTAACAGACGTTAAGCTAGTGCCTTGATTGCGCTTTGTTTATTTATACGGTTTTTACCTACTTAATTATACACAATTAAAACTTACTTATACAAATAATTAATTCTATAAGGTGCTTCCTCACATAAAGTACCCAGGTTTTCCCCAGACACTTTTTGAAAACCCTCCCGGATGGCCTTCAAACGGGGACAAATCCGAGGAAACCCAGACGGATGGCAGCCCTAAATGTATTAAAGTTTAACTTACAAATGATTCCGCAAAGCTCCTGATGAATAGAATATTTTACCACAAATATGACAAGTGAACTTTTCGGTTCGCAAATGTACATTTTTCTTGTGCCGTTCCAAATTCGAGACAATTTTCCCACATATAGGACAAGGTGGACATATGCAGTTCTGTTCTAGACGATGCTCAATCAGTAAACTCTGTAATATAATTAATACCTCATTAATTTCATTATAATAAACCAATATTCTTAAATTCAGTTATTTATTCATTTAAATATCCAAACTGAAAATGTGGTATTTCCATTATTGTATTAAGCGGTTTACACTCACGTGAAATTGTCAGGAACGGCCCGATATGTTGTACGTTGTTGTGGTGTACGGGCAGCCGTCCCTGATGAAGAGCTCCATACGAGTTCGAAACATCTCGGGCCGTTCCTGACAATTTCACGTGAGTGTAAACCGCTTGATACAATAATTAAATATGTCTCACGAAAGTTTTAATAAAATTATCGTGGTATTTCCACATAAAAAATAGAATCGATAAAAAAATATTCTATACAAATAATTAGAACAGCGCCATCTCTCGCAGTCTTCACACTTGCTGTAAAGCAATGGGGACAGGGGATCGTGCGTGTAAAGCGCACATCCTAGGGTATGGATAATGCGCATAAGCATTTCAAACACATATGACGCAGAGGGCGCTCCAGTAGCGTATGAATTATGGAATGAAAGATTTGGTGTGATTGACATAGCCATCTAATAGCTCAGTTGGGAGAGCAATGCGCCGGTAACGCAGAAGTCGCAGGTTCAAGCCCTGCTTAGGTTGTAGTGGATCACATTAAATTTTTCTTTCTTAATTTACCTTTGTGTCATTATTTTTCCAAAGACTTAGTAACACAATAGTAGAAAAGTAAAAATGGCAGACTTTATGTCATATTAAGGTGTTCTCTATCAGTCAACTATGTACCAAGCTATTAAGGTAATTTACAAAAGTAGCCTTCTGCTTGCATTAAGGTATCAAAATAATCATGGTAGACTGGACATAAAGTATCTAACCTCAGGAATTCAAATGTTACAATTCACAATATAATATATAGAATGTAGATAATATATGATGTTTGTAGAAATGAGAAATTGTGGTATGTATATAATTCGTATTTTATTCAAATGGTCCTATTACCTGTTGGCTGAATGTATGTATGTATTTATGTATTTATTGTTTATTATATTTATGTATTTATTTGTTTTTGTTATGTATATATTATTATCATTTTCCGATTTTTGCACCGCCTAATAACAAAATCTTATTTTTTTCAAGTTCTCCACTACCCAAAGGTTGTCTGGAAGAGATCGCTCTTTAGCGATAAGACCGCCTGTTGTTTACCTCAAATTGTAATTTCTTGCATTGTATTTCTCCTGTATATTTTATGAGGTGTGCAATAAAGAGTATTTGTATTTGTATTTGTATATAAGGAATTATAGGAAATAAAAGTACAGACTAATGAATATATAAAAAATCCATACCTTCGTTGCAAATGTGAGATCACAACGTTTACATTTAATTTTTTTTATGTGTACAACTTTTTCTCCAGAATCTGTTTCTTGAAGATCCCAAATACTAATGTGTTTTCTTTTACCATCAGTTTGCTTCAATCTGACAAGCCGCCTTTCCTTCATTTGATGAATAATTTGGGCAAAGTCATGCTTAACTATTGAGGAGCCATTATTTTCTGTAAAAAGAAGTACAATGTAAAAAAATGTATTAAATTTGAAAAATGTATTCTAAAAAAAATGTTTTCTTATTTACCATGTTTTCTGGGGTGTGTTTGACGAAACAGTGAATCTGAGTTCTCACATTTCTTCTTAAAGGCCAAAGCCACTTTCAGTTCTTCCAAACAACTTTTACAGACATATTTTGGATAGGAATCTGTAGTGCTGATCTGAAAGTAATTTTGTATTAATTTCTTAGCATTTTTTCAGATCCGTCCATGTAATATAATTTTATTTAATTACTATAACTCACCCAAACATAAGATACCGTCCTAATTGCGCTCGAAATTTTGATTCCATCAATTTCATCTGTGATAGGTATATCAGCTGGGCTGGTGCAAACTCTGCAAATCATCTCATTTGGAAACACAATATCTTCACTGAAATAATACAAAATATTGTAGTATAACACTAGATTTCACATTATGTAGTAACTAAGGCAAAAAATTAAATATACTTACCTTTTTGTTAAAGAACAGAACGAATCCTCATTCGCAAATCTATCTTCGTGCTTTTGTTTGATATTTTTCCATAAAACAAATTCTGCTAGCTGAATTGAGCTCATAGTTATTGTCTGAAAGATTCACAGGTATTTGTGTTAATGTAGTCAATTCACGAAATAAATGAAATGATATATAATGTTAATATTAAATTGCAAAATATTAAAGTTTAAGTGCAATTTAAAACTTCAGCAGGATAGTCATAGGATAGTATAGTAGTCGTCGCAGGTCGCAGACGTCAACGTCAACCAGCTAGATTAGATGACACAAAATAGGTTTTATCCGGCGATTAAAATGGTATCTCAAATAATTTAAGTGAAAAGTGTAAGACGTTTTTTAAATTATGGTTAAACTTCTATTTAAAATTTGTACTTTTATTTATTTTTTTATATTGTATTCACATAAATAACTGTATTTGTATTGAAAAGAGACCAAAATTTTCCAATCGTAGCGAATATTTTCAGAAACTAAACATTTTCTTCTCCAACCAAAAATGTTTGACAGTTTTGAACACGTAAGCGTGTACTTGTTTAAGAACAACTTAAAAACGCATCAAATCGTGTGATGGGAGATGTTAGTTGAATCAGATTTTTCTTATTATTGTTTGTTGATTAAATTGCTAGGACTTAAGACACTTTGTAATTCTGTACAATGAATTTATCCGAAGATAACGCCTTCGGAAATGGCCTATTGTATGTGGGATTCAATCAAGATCAAGGTAAGTAACAGTTGCATGTCGGAAATACATAATCTTGTCGGTTTTTACTGTTATAATGTAATAACTTTTTTCTTTATTTATGCAGGTTGTTTTGCTTGCGGAACAGAAAATGGATTTCGAGTTTTTAACAGCGACCCTCTTAAGGAGAAAGAGCGTCAAAACTTCGCCGAAGGCGGCCTTTCTTACGTGGAAATGTTGTTTAGATGCAATTATATGGCCTTAGTCGGCGGGGGGAAGACGCCCGTCTATCCACCGAACAGGGTCATTATTTGGGACGACTTGAAGAAGGACTCTGCTATATCCCTTGACTTCAACAGCCCAGTTAAAGCTGTAAAACTGAGAAGAGATAGAATAGTTGTTGTTTTGGGTTAGTTTATCAGCAACCTTATCAGTGATTGAAATGTAATGTTATTGTGTTTATATTATCTCGTGTCTTTGCAGAGAATTTAATAAAGGTGTACACATTCACGGCACAACCACAGATGCTGAATGTTTTTGAGACCTGTCAGAATCCCAGGGGACTATGTGTTGTGTGCCCAAACAGCAACAATGCAGTGCTTGCTTATCCAAGTCGCAAAATAGGACATGTGCAGGTATGGAAACCAATTCCACAAATCATTATCTGGTAAATACTGATAACTTCTTGAGTAACACATGTTTTAATTATTCAACACTTTCTACTCAGACATAGATGCTATAACATTCATGTAGTTTTAATTTCTGTTAGCAAACACTAACTGTTTGTGAACGTGTTGTAACATCATAGAATTTGTTTTCTACCTATTGTAAACTTTATGTATGTACTATCTAGATGATAACACAATGATGTGATATGTTGAATGAATATAGTAGGTATGAAAGTATAGTTTTTTTTAACTACTACTATAAAAACTGCCTTAAGAGTGTGCAGATCATGAAACAACAGAAAACAATAAAGATTATGATAAAAAAATATCCAATAAAGGTCAGCAGTGGATCTGCTTCGTCCAAGTATTACACCTCAACAGTTCTGATTAAGCCCTGTATGGGAGAGTTAAATAAAAAAAGTAATATAAATAATTTTCAATGTTTACAGTTAGTCGAGCTAAGCAGTCATGCAAGCACAAGCAGTTCCCCTGATGGACACCTAATCGCTGCACATGAAGCCCCCCTCAGCTGCCTGGCTCTCAACGTGGGCGGGACTCGTCTGGCAACAGCATCCACGAAAGGCACGCTCATTAGAGTTTTCGATACAGCTACTGGGCAGAAGTTAGCAGAATTACGAAGAGGTGCTCATCAGGTCAGTAATCCTCCAATTTTAGTTACTATCTTTACTGTGAGGATATCATCCAGCACCATGCTGGATGATAAATAATAATAATAATACAGTATTGAAAGAAAACCGGCCAAGAGCATGTTGGGCCACGCTCAGTGTAGGGTTCCGTAGTTGCTCATCCGTCAGTATAGACTAAAGTTCCGAGAAAGATTTCAAGCTCTATAAAAAGGTCGTAAACGCCAAAGAAACTGTAATTACTTATTACCTTCTGGAAGTCAACTTTCGTCCTTTTATGAAAATTATGAAATTTTGCGATAAAAACGGCTCGACCTATTTTGTTCAATATAGTTTTCATTGAAAGAAAGGAATTTTTCCATAATTTTTTGACCTGTGGTTGAAAAATTAGAGGGGGGGGGATACAATTTTTTTTATATTTGGAGCGAATATTTACAAAACTGCTGACTATCAAAAAATAATTTTGGAGACCCTATTATTTTTAAAAGACCTATTCAACGACACCCCACACACTAATGTTGAAACGAAAAAAAAATTCACCCCCACTTTAGGTGTTCGAGAGGTACCCGAAAAAAAATTATTTTTTTACCGTTTTGTCGGGCTGATCATACCCATACTCATATCATACCACATTTCAGCTTTCTAGTACTAATGATCACGGAGCTAAGCCGCGGACGGACAGACAGACATACAGACGGACATGGCGAAACTATAAGGCTTCCTAGTTGACTACGGAACCCTAAAAAAAGATAGTTAATGTTTACCTCTTAAATGACAGAGTGTATCAAATGAGTTATTATTAGTGTGACTTGTGTGTTAGTCAGACAGCATGATTATTCATATCACATTGTAATTACATACTTAGTAATAATGAAATAAGATATTGTTCATATAGTGTAAGATGTCAATGTGTTTGGTAGCTCACAGACGAACTTTTTTGACTAACAGAAGCCCTTTTGTAAAATTTCAAAATTAAAATGAAAATACATCTCATGACAAATTGTTAGGTACTTAAGTGACTCATAGTACAGGCAGGCTGGCAGCATGTTGCAGAGTAGATAATAAATTGTACACCTCATTTATTTTAGGTACAAAAAAGTTAGTTGCATAACTGAGTTTTTCATTGTGAGAATTCAATAGTTTGAGATGCATTTGTTCTACAAAAGTTAAAAACAGTTACAGTATCAGAGAAGCTAGTTCACAAAATAAAACAGTTGAAAAATTAAGCATTTTGCAGTGGCATGGGATCCACAGAAGAAGATTCCCAGTGATTTGCCCATTTTAGAGCAATTTAGCACTTTTCTCTATTGTTCTTAGAGAAAATGTAGGCCAATTCTGCTCCGGTAACCCCAGGAGTTTTTTTGACGCCACGCCACTGGTAGTCTGGAAAACATGTATCAAATGTTTTTATTACCTGACATTCCTGTGACTCAGGAGTAAAAAATGCTCATATCTTATAGTTTCCTTTTTTTCACAGGCTACTATTTACTGCATAAACTTCAACCACACTAGTACCAACCTGTGTGTGACTTCGGACCATGGTACAGTCCATGTGTTCAGTCTAGAAGATGAGAAGTTGAACAAGCAATCCAGCCTAGCGACTGTCAACTTCCTGCCCAAGTACTTCTCCAGCAACTGGAGTTTCTGCAAGTTCACAATACCGAATGGACCACCCTGTATCTGTGCATTCGGGGTTGATAAGAGCTCCATAGTTGGTAAGTTACAGTTGTATTAAATTCCTTATTCTTTTATACCATTTGGCATAACATTTTCCCGTCATTTATTAGGGTTCCGTACCCAAAGCGT
The DNA here is from genome assembly GCA_932273695.1 of Apotomis betuletana. Taxonomy (NCBI): domain Eukaryota; kingdom Metazoa; phylum Arthropoda; class Insecta; order Lepidoptera; family Tortricidae; genus Apotomis; species Apotomis betuletana. The sequence continues at coordinate 16,540,805 of OW026307.1, forward strand.
AAAAAACGGGACAATATTACTAAAATTCCGCTGTTCGTTCGTCTGTTTCTCAGTCTGTCTGTCTGTTACCAGGCTGTATCTCATGAACCGTGATAGCTATACAGTTGAAATTTTAACAGATGATGTATTTCTGTTACCACTCTAACAACAAATACTTAAAATAGAATAAAATAAATATTTAAGTGGGGAACCTAGTTAACGCATTCACTGCCAGCAATGCATATTATGCGTTCACCGTCATACAAGTTTGTTCCTAGGCCACGCCCCCTGGCAGTGAATGTGTTAAATCTTTACTTTAACATTCCTCTCATTTAACCTACTCCTCATTCTATTAAATAAAAGATAGAAGCAATAATTACTCCTGTTATTCAGCTTTCCGTAGTCTGGTAGCATCCTGTGGATTTCCAGCAATAGTACTACTTTTGAGCGACCAGGTTTAATTTTTATTTATGTAATGATAATAATATCTTCTTTCCAGTTATTTGTGCCGACGGTTCGTATTACAAATACAAATTCAACGAAAAAGGAGAATGCACGCGAGATGTATACGCACAGTTTCTAGAAACTTCTGAGGACAGGTAAAAAGTCTTCACCAAGGGATTAATATATGTAAGAAATTAGAATGTGATTATACGCTTTTTTTTTTGATAGAGTTGATTTGATTATTATGTGGCAGCAAGTATACAAACTCTTAACTGATTTGCCAAAGTTTTTGTGGAGTGTTCAGTCCTTTTAAAATGATAATTAATAGTTTGTATACTTCTTGCCAGGATTCTTTGTATGTTTATATGTTATTGGTGAACCATGTGATCAAATGAATTTTATAACTTGAATATATAAATTGTTTATATTATATGTAGTTTCGCGTCACTGTCATTGTCATCATATATCATCTAAAAGTGTTAAAGATCTCAAAAAGAATTTATCAGTGTGACTGATTCGTATTAAATTTGTTAAATCTTTTATTGCAATGTTGCGACAGATTCCGACTCTTATCATCACGGTATTTATTAAAATTTAAAAAAAAAGAAAGAAAGCTTAAGATGGCTTATATTGGCTTGCATGTTTATTTCTAAGTTGGGTAATATGTGACTGAACTTGTATGACGATTCATTGGCTTCTATTTAGGCAGAAGAAAAATATTGTTGTAAGTAATATAAACTAATATATTTCGTTCTATTATTAATATTATTATATCTAAGAAAATATATACATAGGCTGGAACATAAATTAGTAAATGAGCTGTAGTAATATCAAGAAAGTACTATACTAATTAAACAATTTATCTCATAGTGTAAAATCATTCTGAAGTGTGATCCTTCAACCAGTTTGTAAAACATGGTCAAAATGTGTAGCGTATTTTTTTTTTAGCAAAATTCAATTGACAACTTGCAATCAATAATTTATTAATTTAGTGAAACCAAACTTGAATTAACAAACCAACCGCATATCATTTTGTTAAATTTCGAGTTGGACAGACATGTGGTTTTACTTACCAATATTTTTTGTCCTATTCCGCAGTTTGTGCAGACAATGTATAGTAATTGGTGTATTCTAAGCTTCAAATATACATGTAGCAGATTAGACTTAAACGGCCTGTTAGCACATTAATTAGTATTACTTCATACAATGTCGTTATGCAGCAAATGTATCACACGAAGCACTAATCAAAGTGTAAACAGGCCATAAGTCAACATTACATTGTAGTATTTTGTGATGTTTACCTGCAATAACCCTAATATCATCAGCATTTTTTAATAAAATACCTATATTTTTTATAAATTGTTGTATTTATTTACCATGTTGGATTTCTATAGTCGCTAAGTTGGCCTAGGTTAGGTGAATATGATAGTGTGCCTTGGTACTTCGCTGCGGAAACCCATACTTCGGCCAACTTGGTCAACTTAGCGAGTAGGGTGGACATAACTTAGGGTATAACTTTAGCTTTACAGGCCGGTGGCTATGACTTAACGCGGCCATAGGTGGGAGCAGGTATGCAATACAATATGTACCTGTGCATCCCAACGTCCGACGATGTCGGAAAGTTTCTAGCACTAGTTAGACTCGTGAGTCCTAATAAAACTATAAGGCCTAAACGCCCGCCTACCTGCGGCCCAAGGCTTGTATTTATTTTTGTGAAATCTCAACTACTAAGTAGAATCTTTTGATATTTTTGTTCAAGATGCTCTAGAGTCTAGAGGAATAGAAGGCACCGAATTAATCTTCGAACATCGTAATGTACACTCCCCGTTTAAGCTAGCGTATAGCACAAACTGTCTGGGTCCGAGTTATAAGTGTTACTTTGTGCCTCCTCACCTGACGAGGTTAAGTGTGCTATTAAAGATAGGTAACTAACCTTACTTAAAGGTCTGGCTGTTTCAAGATTCTGAACTGTATTGCTATGTTGTTTTTTATGGAGTGGCATATTCGCACTAGCGAAAAACTCCTTAAATAAAGAGAAAAAAAAGGTCCGAGCCTGATGTCTCGCTCACTCCTATGGCCGCCGCTCCGCTAATCGCGCGAAGTCATGGACAGGACGTTAGCACACTGGCGATTTGCCGATGAAAGTACGCAGCGAGTTTGCCCGCAAATCGCCATTGTCACAAAACAGATATGTACAGAAATCAATCTACATACAAGCGCGCTCGAGCAAACGCACACATAGACATTGCTCACGGACAGGATATCTCGGACCAGTTCAGACCAGTGCGAGCGCGAGTGCCATCCGCTTGACGTGTCCGTGAGCAATGTCTAATGTGTGCGTTTGCTCGAGCGCGCTTGTATGTAGATTGATTTCTGTACTTATCTGTTTGTGCCATTGTCCTAAGGCTCCAAAATTACCAACTGTTATTTAGTCGATAGCTACATCTGAGTTTCGACGACATAAATAAAATGTCAGTTAAAAAAAGAACTAAACGCATATTCAAATCTCATCTTTTGAGGACGTCAATAAATGTGTTCCGTGGTATTTTTATGTTGGCGACACTTCTCATTTTTTTCTTCCCCTCGGCCTGTTGCTTCAGTAGTTTTTTTCTTCGAGTTACGTCGCCACCGTACTGTGAAAAGTTAAACAACATCATTATTGACTAAACTGAAAACCCTAAGAGGAAAATAATGTTGTCATCTAAAAATATCTAACAAAATAGATCAAAATGCAATACCTACCTACACATGATATGAAATGAAATTATTAAAATTGTATATCTTATGATTATGATAGACTTACCAATTTTGCGGTGACATCCTTCCTGTATGCTTTTAAAGTTTCTCTAGCGAACACTTTTCCTCCCACCACTGCTTGAATGGCGACCTGTGAACCAAACAAAAATACAAAACGTCGTATCATCACAAGATAGAACACTACAGAACCTCAGAACAAAAAAAACAAAGACCGAACCGACTGAGGAGTGGGCGCTTCTAGGAGAGGCTACAAGCGCGAGTCGGGTGCCTTGGTGCGCGCCGGTAGGTAGGTTATCATTCATTCAATCATAACCTACTATCAACGGGGTCATCCCTCTAATAGGCTAGTTGACCCAGTTTCGAAATATATTTGAAATGGTTAATAATGAACTTAGGTACTAGCTCTAAAAAAAATGCCTTATATTTTTGTGACAGCTAGAAAGCTAAATTTTATCAATTGAAAATTCGAAATTTCATGAACAGTCAAAAACGCCGTCCGCCATTTTTGACTTTTGCTAATCTGTGGCGTGACGTAGAATTACATGTACTTAAATATTCGAAATTCGACCGTCGTAGGTATAGTGCCATTCCTCACTCCAATATACTTTGGCAGGAGATCGAGAGGGACGGCACAATTCGAAGTCGTCAAAGTAGACTTTCAGTTTTCTTTACAGGACCGATGACGTCACTATCATAAGCGAAAATGGCGGACAGCGTTTTAAGCATTTCAAAATACAGATTAAAAACCATATTTTCAAATTCAATTTTTTCAGCCATCTTTCACTTTTATGAATTGAAAAATATATATATTTACAGTCCGACCAAAAAGAGTAGAAATTAAAAAGGTGGCAATAGCTGTTGCGTCCTCCCTTTCTAATCAATATAAAAAACCGACGACACTACAGTATTGACACTTTTTAATTTCTACTCTTTTTGGTCGGACTGTAGGTTTTCTTTGCTAAATATTACACGGAATAAACATTAGTTTATGACAATTTGACATGAGTCAACTAGCCTATTCTCAAAACCAATATCCGTTACAGTATACAAATAGGTCGTCCTACGAGGACCCCCGAACCATCTGCCGAGGAATCGTTTCCTTGAGCTTCTCCGTCAGTCTCGACGCCGTGTATTCGAGTTCGAGGCGGCCGGTGTGCTCACTTGACAGTAAGTAAAGCCTGACCAGAAATATATGAGGATTGTCAAGAGGGCGCAATTTACAAGATTTATATGGCAACAATTTTGCAACCAATCGCAACGCACTATAATGACCTCAGTTTAAATACCTGTCAGTTCCTATGGTAACCTCGTAATATTATTTTAATGGAATGCACTCTTTTGCCGACTGTTTTTTGTGTAGTAGACACGTGTACACTTTATTTATAATATCACGTTCACGACTGTGAATGGTTTTCGGCATTTTCTTTGGGTATTTTTAGATATTTGTCTTTTAAAGAAACCAGCACGAATGACATTGACATTGTTGACAACCATCATAAAATCATTGCCAGTGTAAGAAATTAGTTCCAGTGAAATTCCGCAATATGGCGCATCCTCATATATTTCTGGTCAGGCTTTACATCAACTAACACCCCATTGATCGAGATATCCAACTGTAAATAGAAACAGATTGTCCCGTACCTGAACCATTTGCCGAGGAATCATTTCCTTGAGCTTCTCCGTCAGTCTCCGCGCGGTGTATTCGAGTTCGAGTCTGTGCACACTTGACAGTACATCGACTAACACCCATTGAACGAGATATCCAACTGTAAATAGAAACTGATTGTCCCGTACCTGAACCATTTGCCGAGGAATCATTTCCTTGAGCTTCTCCGTCAGTCTCCTGGCAGTGTATTCGAGGCGGCTGGTATGCACTATGTTTGACAGTTCATCGACCAAGACTCCATTGATCAAAATATCCATCTGCAGTAAAAACATGTTTTTTTTTAATGCTGTGCTTTAGGGTTTATATCTCTAAAGAACGAAACGCATTCACTACCGGATATAGATTCAAAGAGAGAAACAATGTCGATCCTGCGCCTTCCGTATTCATTTTATTGCAGCGGACATTATCAGGTCATCATTCTTCATCACGTTAGCCCACTATTAGTACCAGTTTAGCAATACACGGGGTCTATCTATTCCGGTTAAGTTTCGTTGGCATGATCATGATCTTGATCATATCTTCCAATTTCTGTTTCTGAATCAAAGTTCCTATCATAGAAACACAGACAGAGACACGGTGGTCGTGGCGTTTGGGTTATCCGCCGTCGTGTTTTGAGGTATCTATTTACCTCAGAACTCTCAGAAGGGTTAAATTTGATGAACTTGGGTAACATTGGGCCTTGTAGGCCTAGACCGTATTTACCATACGGCACTGAACTTTTTAAGTAACATAATAGTCATACTAACCCTAGCAAGCGAGCTCTCATGAAACCCATGGTCCTGGTAGTCAAAGCTGGCAAATCCCGACGTGATACTCTTCAGGGTGTCATGGAAATCGATGACCACTTCTGACAGTGGAAGTATGAATTGCAGCATGGTCATCCTGTCGTCCACGGCGCTGGACGGCAGGGCTATCCCGCGTCTGTCGATGCATAGCGTGGTCACCGAGCCGATGTATTCTACTGGTGTTATTATGGTACCTGGGTAGAAGAGACCATCGTTGACTACTTAAGGTAGAGTCTGCATCATATGGTAGGGGAGAGTAACCTATATTGAACCGGCGCTTAAATTGGACCACCTGTATTTCTACCTAATAACACAATTTATTTACTACACCAAATTGGTGGACTGATTATGGCGCTTTCGTCGCTTCATTTTTTGTTGCCAGTGTAAATAAATTGTGTTATTTGGTAGAAATACTTCTAGTGGTCCAATTTAAGCGCCGGTTCAATATAGGTTACTCTCCCCTAAATAACAGTCAAATAACAAATCTTTTCACACATATATTTGGCTACTTTAGTTGCTTCTAACTCACAGTCAACCCATGTTAATGATCCATGCGTACGTCAACGAAAAAAGAAATTAAATAAATAACATGGTAAATTGACCATAGTTATGCAGAAAGCGATCAGCGTAGATTTTTTGCCAAAGTGACTTAAGTCTTAGGGCCTTATCACACTTGCGATTTGCGAGCGTATTTTCTATACAAATTATATAGCGACGCGGCGAACACGCTGCGCGATCGCCTTCATACAAAATACGCTCGCAAATCGCAAGTGTGATAAGGCCCTTAATCAATGAATGAGTTTGGTCGCTTTTTGCATTATGAAAAAAAAACTTTGGTCGCTTTCTGCATAACTATGGTCAATTGTAGTGTTAAGTGGTGTAGAGAGACCTCATAAACATGGACGCAACTAAACGATGGCCGCCGTGTTGATACTTTAAATACCATATCGTTAGTGCGCGCGGGTCGCCTTACATGCTCCGTCTAGTGGGGGTTGTCTGTGTTCTAACTATATGATGTTGATTGCGCATTGCATTGCATGCATTAATATATGAAAAATATTGTAATGTACCTCAACCTCGTTAGAATAATTTTCATTGAGTTAATTTCAAAAACATGACGACTAATCGCTACTGACATTGTATAACGCATATTTATATTTAGTATTTGTTGTTATAGCGGCAACAGAAATACATCATCTGCAAAAATTTCAACTGTCTGGCTATCACGGTTCATGTCATGAGATACAGCCTGGTGTAGTGTTGTGAATTAAAGCTTCGAGCCTTGAACTATAAGACTCGAGTCGCGACTTATGAGTGTAGAAGCCTCAAACCTTAAAGCCTCGAGCGTTTAAGCCTCAAATTAAAAAGTTCGTGTTCACGTTACGAGCATAGAAACCTCGAGTCTTTAGGCCTCAAGCTTTAAAGCCTACTAAGCTTTGAAGGCTTAAGTCCATAAGGTTTGGAGCATTCACAAGTCTCAAACGCTTTGGACAAATTTGATCAATCTTTGACTTATATAATTATTTGATCACTTTTTATATTTTTTTTTTTGAAGTTGTTACTTGTAAGGTAAGTAAATATAGGAGACTTTTTAACCGACTTCAAAAAAAGGAGGGGTTCTCGAGACGAGATTCATGCCTTCAAGACCTCCCCGATCATCCCGCCATAAGTATTTTATGTGAATCAATAAAAAGAAAAAAGAAATTAACAAAAAAAAAGAACCGACTTCATTAAAACTAAAAAGCCAAAAATAACCCGTTCAAGTACAGATTACATTTGACTCACCCTTTGAAGTCGGTGCCAAACCTCACGTAAACTATAATATATAAATATAATAACTGAGTGGACTATAAAGACTATGTGTATAGTATTACCACATCTTCAATAAGAGCATATACGCAGGCAGAAAGGTTTATTATATTATTTTAACGCTTGACTCAGGAAGTCGCCTTCGAAGTTCAGGGGCTTGAGCCTTCAATGACACCGAGTTCTTAAAGCTTGAGCTCTCTTTTAAGCTCGAGTCTTAAAGACTTACTATTAAGAGCTCATCAAAAGCTTGAGTCGTTAAGGTTCTCAACCGTTATTGAGCTCAAACCTTCAACGCTCGAGTCTTCAAAGCTTGAACCTTCAAGGTTTGCGAGTCTATAAGGTTCGAAAGTCTTCAAGACTTGTCTTCTAACAACACTAGGTCAAACTCGTGGCAGTGAACAGATACAGTTGGCATTAAAAGTAGCTAATTTTAGTATGCAATTTGACATAAGCCAGTTGTAAAATTGACAGCTACTTTTGATGCTCACGGTTCAATTTGCTTAATGCTTACCAATAACTAACGGCTCATAATACTCCTCTATATGGTGCGGGTCTGGTAACAACAATGGATTGGTAATGATAACTTCGTCGCTTTTATATTGTTTGATGATCTTGGCACCTTTTACCCTGGAATGAATAAATGATCATTGATAAACCGACGTCAATGAAACGAACTTATGTTTTATAACAATAGGACCAACAAGAAACCTAATCTTTTAGGCTGAACATTTTATTTTCCAAATCGGTAAAATCACCCGGACGACCTGACAATCTGCTCCGTTTTGTGACGTAATGATGTAGCAAATCATTTAAAGTGCTGCGCCCAAAACCTTCAAGCACACGGCTGATTTAAGAAAAACTGTGCCCCATACATCAAACAGTCAACTAAAATGTAATAACTAGGCTTTGAAAAAATTACAATTGGCAAACTCCGTGGATTTCAAACCACGGTATGCTAACATAAGTTATTATTTATAGTATCCTCGCTCTGTTAATGATAAAATAAAGGCAAGAATTAATCTTTAGATAACTTACTTTACTTTATACGGCACAGAGGGCGCCGTCAAGATGGCTTCCGCCTTATATTCTTGGAGCAATCTTTGAGTGAATACATCGAGATGTAGAAGTCCCAGGAAACCAATGCGCCATCCTTGTCCCAGGGCAGGGCTGAAACAGAAATTAAGTAAATCTTAACGCGTTCACATAAAGGTGCATAAACAATGGAAATATCAAACACTACTCTGTGTGTTGATCTTTCTTTGCAAGGAAAAAATCGAAAGGTCTCCTGGCGTTGGGATGGTGGAGTGGTTGCCACGTTTGACCGGTAATTCAGAGGTATCTTGTTTGATCTCTGGTCTCTTCCGCCAGGTTACGCATTCTTTTTTTTTTGTGCTTTCATCTTAATCAAGTTCATACCTATTTGATGTTTTGAAACTAAAATATCTATAAGGCCTTAACGATTAAGGAGGTCGCCCCTCCTCTGCATTCGCTGTAGTTACAGACTGCTGAATTTTCTTGACTTTCTGACCCTAATTCTTATAGACTGCCGCAATTATGAACTTTGAGTCTGGATCTGCCGTTCCAGTAAATTCCAGTTCTGGGCATTCCATTATAATGATTTGATTTGACTCGGTTTTGGCCCATAACCTGTTCATTGCCAGTGTTCCACACGCCAACGATCAACGATAGGGAAGTGTCTATTTTTTTGTGCGGAAGGAGGAAATCCTCTTTGGATACTGCCAGGCTGGTACTGGCAGCATGCTGGACTCTACGGGGTATGTTACCCAGTACTTTACAAGTGAGTACCATACCACCCCTAGTAGCCTACAGAATACAACCCTTTAGAGTGTACTGTTTCAGAAGCGCGGTTCTATCGGTGGCTGGGATTCCGATTATGGTTATGCTATTGTTTAGCAGTGGTCATGGCGTTGAGCTCACGCTGTAGATAAAATTAAACTGACCTAGAATCAGGTTTAACGCTAACCGCTGAGTCGTTGAGCGCCAGTTTCTTGATGGCGTCACTCAACAGCGGATGCTGCGATTGGTCGGCAGGGAAAATACCCGCGTACACCATATGTTTGACGGGGGGAATGGGTGCTAAGTCCGAGGTATCCTGGACGTCCACTGATAGGAGCTGGTCGCCTACGCTGCCGCCGCCTTTGGGGCCACAGCCTGAAAAAGTAAATGGCTATTAGGAGACAACCGTACACAAATCTAACAAGCAATGCTTAGACCTTAGACTAAGAACATAGGCAAAGATATACGTAAGATAAATACATAGGAAATTGCATGAGGAGTGTCTTTTCAAAAGGACTTATTTGTTTATGGTTACCATAGAGAACTAAGAGCTTTTGAAAAGTTACTCCTCAATCCTCATATATGACCCAGGAACAAATATCGGAGTTCATCACATAAATATTTATCTTTGCTGGGATCGAATTGAAACCAGAACAAAATTAATTAATAAACATTGAGACATTCCGATATAAGACCATCAGGGAGCAAGTAAATTTAAGGTAGGTACACCATGTCAATTCTCAAGTAGGTATCACAAATCTGCTAAAGCCATCGTTAAAGCTGTTAGATGGAGAAACATTTAGCTTATAAAATATCATGAAAATGAGTTCAACTTACCCACCATTACAACTTGGCCTGCCACAGCAGAGTCCACTGGCTGTTCACTTGGCCTCAACATTGCCAAGTACTTTACTTGGTGTTGTTTCGAATCAGATCTCCATTTCACGTTCTGACCAACTTTCAATTTCCCAGAGTGTATATAAGCTAGACACAGGACCCCTCTATATTTGTCATGCCATGAGTCTATTATATGAGCAGTAAAATTTCCATCAGATTTGACAGAAGGTGGTGGTATTCTCTCTATTACTGCTTCTAGCAATTCTTTCACTCCCCACCCTTTTTTGGCAGATATACTCATAACTGTTTCTGGGTCTATTTTGAAGAGTGATTGTAGTTGGGTTTTAACTTTCTCTGGATTCGCCCGGGGGAGGTCTACTTTGTTAAGAGTGGGTATCATGACTAAATTGTTCTTTTTGGCTAGGCTGTGGACAGCTACTGTTTGTGCTTGAACACCTTCATTAGCATCAACCAATAGTATTACACCTTGACATGCAGACACGCTTCTGACAACCTGAAATTGGGATGCAGGTTAGGTTGGGTTGAATGTGTGGTTACATAATATACAGTAATATTCATTTTAAGATTCATAGAATCCAAGAATAGGATCTAAATTATACATGCCAAAATTGTATTTGGTAACAAAGTTAACAAATATTATGTAGTAACAATTACTATAAAGTGCAGTTACAATTATTATTATCTTTGGAACATCCAAATAGTATGAATGTGGAATGATAAGAAAGCAATTATCTTTTAAAAAGGTGCACAAAATAGATGTTTTACTTGAGGTTTTTCAATATTTAGTATAGTATAACTGTGCCTTAATGTACATATCACTAGAACCATTTACATTTAATGGTATGTCAAAATTACCTCATTTGAGAAATCAACATGACCTGGTGTATCTATCAGGTTAAGCAAGTATTTTTCATTTTTGTATGTGTAATCCAGAGACGCAGTCACAGCTTTCACTGTGATCCCCCTTTCCCTTTCAACCTGTAAAAATAAAATATTTCTGGATTCAAACAAACTGCAAGTACAGCAACTGCAGCATTTTATAGTAAAGGCCCTCAATGTTATAGCATTCTAAATGCTTACAGCTGGGTGACAACTTCGCCTGGCCAGTGGACCCGCGAGCGGTGGCTATAAGAGTGAGCGAGCCACCGCGCACTGACCTTCCGCTCACGCCCTATGGCCGCCGCTCGCTGGTCCGATGGTTGGCTGAGCTGTTAGAGTTTTAGAGCACCATTAAGTTTTGTTACGAAACAACTGAATTTCGCAATTGTACCAGCATGTGCATATGTATTCCCCTGAATTTCATACATGTTTAACCATTCCAGAAGGAAATGTATTAAATACAGATTTAAATCAATGATACTAAAACTAAGGGACTTAAACATAATGCTGTGAGGCATACCTGTAGTTGATCTAGCACCTGTGCATTTTCACCTCCGGGTTTAATGACTCCAGTAATCTCTAGTATCCTATCAGCTAAGGTGCTTTTTCCGTGGTCAACATGAGCTACAATGCTAAAATTCCTAATCCTCTTTATATCCACGCCCTGATCCTTTTCAGAGCTCTTGTATCTTACCGAAAATATGCTGCAACATACAATAATAACCTTAATATTCATGTAAACTGTATGCAAACTAAATTAGTGGTTTTTAGGTTATGATATTGTATCTTGTAGTAAAACAGTCTTACCTTGGCTGTAACCTACGGTTTAAGGGAAAGAAAGACCTAATAACTATAGCTTTATTTACCATCCTGACCATTATTGTGTTAAATTATGATACATTTCACTGATAATGCTCAAAATTCCTCAAACAGAATCAGCTGTTTATTCACTTGACACTGACAGATGTCGCTTGTCACTAGTGCTGCCTGAATGGCACTAGTGATGTTTTTGAGGGTTCCGTGGTCAAATTAAGAACCCCAAACTTTTCCTAACCAGCGTTTTTTTTCTTTACCGGTATATTACAGAATCAAAAAAATTTCGAATCTAGTATACATTTTGAAATTTCTCTTTTTCACACATACATATATATAGTCCTCCTTGACGTGTCCGTCAATGGCGAACCGGCTCCATGACCTTCACGAGCGCCGATCATGTGCACACACCACACATAAGTACGCTGACTACGCCGTAAACAGGTATACATTGGGTAATGGGTATACAAATATACAATGTAAACAGAACAGTGTTCGCATTGATATTGACTTCATTCTAGTTTTACTTTCTACCAACATAACAACTAAGCCACTGCAGAAAGGCCACCGCGTCTCCATCGCCAGAAGAGGAAGATGAAGAGCACTAGAATAACGGACACCAACACCAACCAGAATAGAGATTCCGCCACAGAGGGCTCAGCCTTGGTATGCTGGTGAGGCTACCCCACATGCCTGCGAGGGTGTGTGTGAGCGTCCGATTGGGCTTTACTTTCTATCATGAAACATTTATTTCATTAATAAGTACCATCTTAAACAGCGGTGCCTGTTAGCACAGTTTTTGTATCGCTGGGTTTTTGTATAAAGACCAAGGAAAATACTTGGCTATTTTAGCGTGCTAATGCGGCCAGCGTCCTGGGCACGCTCCCGCTCGGCACCGATCTGGAGTCCGCCTTTAATTTATAGTTGGGTTTATATATATCATGTTCTTAGTTTTAGTTGTTTACTTTTATCTTTAATATTTTGTAATAACTGAATAAATACATTTGAATGTTATTGTTATTTATTGTCTAACTCCCAGGGTCGGATTAAGGCGAAGCTCCGAATTCACTATTTTTTGTCCCAGTTCAAAAAACGACGTCGATGGTCGGCTGTTATCACAAGCGACCAATTTTCCGTTGGTTTTTTGTATCTGGAATTCCATTTTATCCATATAACAATCACTAAGGCTGTCTGTCTAGTTGAAGCGGAGCGGAGAAAATAAACCAATCACACTGCGTCTCTGTGAAGCCCAAAAGTGCATTTGAATCTAATGAATATGATTGGTCCATTATACCTTTTGGTCCATTGTCCCCGCTCCGCTCCAATGGAGAGGCATCCTTACGGGAAGGACTATGAGACTAGTTACAGAAAAAATATGGGTTGTATAACGAAAATTCTTTATTCTTATTTAATTTTAGTATCCAATTATGTCAAGTTTGTAAGTACGTCACTGGTGTTTATAACACCGTCAAACGAATTCACAAACCAAATATATCCGGATAGAATTAAATTTACGTACATTATGGACGGAACATTTTTACAATATCTGGACGGATATAATTAACTTATTTACTAAATATGTTCTTACAGGTTCATGAACAAGTACTTGAAATGTTATTCGCAAAATATTTGCAATAACTAGCGTCAACTGATAGGTTAAAACAATCCAGACGCTCTTAAAAATGCCTGGATCTTCAACCTACCAGAGGCCAATAACAGCGAATATAAAAATACGTGTTGGTTCGTCGACAACCCTATTAAATTACTTCTTCTATGCTTTGATCATTCGAATCCACCGATTGTTCGTCCTCTTGTGGCTGCAGATTCAAATTCTGTAACTGCTTTTCTAAATCTGAAACATAAAATGTCACATAGAAGCATATTGCGATTCAACTAACTCTGAATATAACTGAAATATAGTAAAAACCCTATTATTAAGGAAATAATTATATGCAATTAATCAAAATAAGTACCTAATGTTAAAGTAAGAAGTAAGTTCCCTTTTCTCTGATTTTTTAGTATCGGATTCCACTTACTCAAAGTATCAGGATGGTCCGGAGCTAACTGCACCAGCAGTTTCAGCACTTTTTCTTCAGTTACAAGGCTTGGCCGGCCGCTCAACCCTCGTAGTAGCTGCTGACCAGCGGACACCCCTGAAAAAAAAAAAAACAAAATTGCAGTCTAATGTCATATATCCAGGTGTCCACTAAAATTGGTGGCACTATCGTGTACATTTTAACTAAGGATTGACAACCTCATACAAAAAAACGTACTCCGGAAAAAAGCTCAAATACCGTCTTATTTCTAGATGGCGCTGATTATAAGACGTAGATACGCAATGTTTTATTAAAACACATAATAGATGTCATTGTCGCTGAGCGTTATACCAAAAAGAGACAGCGTGGTATCTGTATAGTTCTTAACTAGATGGCGCTGAAACTACTCGTGTTGATTTCATAATCAAGAAGACTGGTTATTAAATAGGTACAGCCAACGTCATAAGTCATAAACGTACGTCCGTACTTTCCTAGCGCTCCAATGATATCATATCTATATCATATCATACATTAGCCAGAACTACCTATACGACAACCCGTTCAGAAATTCGTGGCCATTTATGTTCGTCTTATTACATTGAAATAAGTAGGTAATCAAAAGTTTACCTGATCTCACGGAAAAAGAGAGATGGCGAACTCATTGCGCAGTAATGACTACTATGCAATGAGTTTGACACGACTAATTTGTACGAGAGATTAGGTATACCTATATTTATAATTATTACCCTTTGCATTAAACTATTCTAAGTTGGTAGGTAGGGATACATAAGTACCCGAGTATATTAATACTACGAGTACTAATACTGGCTTAAATAGTAAATAATACATTCTGCTACTTATTTTTATTGTATATCTTTATTATGAACAATGATCAACACATCCATTTTAACACACTTTAACAACATACGGCACACTATAAAGTTCAATATGAAGTAATTATAAATACTAGTTAAGCCCATTTTATTCCAGTAAAATTGGTCTTTGGTCAAAATATTTCATTTCATCATACACAAATCGCTGAATTGCGATTATTTATGCTTAAATTTGACGTAAGCCGATACTTATAATTATATAGGTAGCCATAATACGACTTGTCAATTTCAATCTTCTGTACCGTAAAATGCCCCTCATGTGTTCCGTACTGAAAGAAACTTTAGGAATCTTTAATCAACACTTTAAGCACGCCAAGAATAGAGTTTTCTCTAGGAATAGAGTCTTCTTTAAATCAATTTTTTCTTCAGCATGTATTTCTAAAAACTTTCGCTTTCGTCTTTCTTTTGGCGTTATGCCTCTACTATCATACCAGTGAGATTTTAATTCTGGTTCATTGCATTACAGATGATTTCAACTGAAAATTCAAATTCGCATTACGCCCATAATATAATCATAAAATTCAGCGCTTTAGATGCAAAACTTCAATACTTTCTAAAATTATTATTCTTTCTAAAAGTATTTGCTTTGGCATAAAATGTCATTACCTAAAAATATAGAACCTATCAAAGTAGCATGGCAGCACGCTATTTAAGCCTTTTCTTAAACTGTTTAAACTAAGCAATCTTGTGATGCTAACCTTGTCAGAATAAAATAATGCTCTTACAATGAAGGTTTAGGATCGTCATTTGAAAACTATTTACGAACCAGTCATAAATTTTGATAATAAACCTCCCTTAAGCGTAATGTAAATCGAAAATAGCAAAACTATATTGCAATAAGCATCAATCAAAAACTAATGACATTTTCATGACGTTACATTCAAACTGACAGTATAGCACACTTACCTATAGCACTATGGCCAGTACATGGCCAGGCTAACTTCAAAGGCTTGACTTGAAATATTTCATCCATAATAAATACTTAATCAACCATAAAAGCCTTAAAAGCGAAAAATTACCTTCAGTGAAAAAACTTCTCAACATATCAAAAATTGTAAAAGCACAACGTAGAAACGCCATCTATTGTCAACAAGGTATAACATTACGATACTTACAAAACTCTGCAAAAGTTGACAAATATTAACACCGTTCTATGTCGTTTATGTCGCTACTGAAACGCCGTTTTAATTCATTTTGATACATACGACGGCATCTAGTTCCCCGACGATAAAATCTTTATCGGCGTACGCTCCTTACTATGAACATCATACTTCCTTACCTTTTATCTTCCTTGCTAAAACTTAATTATGAATTCTATACAGTCGTTTAAAATTTAGAATTTATTCAACTTTCTTGCGACTCTAGCGCTATTGCGGACGGCAACAACACCTAAAAGCTGTACACTTTTTCAAATATTCTCCTATGAAAGATTCCGCTCCTCCTTTTTACACTCCATACTAAGCAGACGACAAAATGTGATTCCTACGTGAAATAGTTTCCAGACGTGACCGAAGATATCGGCCGACGATTTAGAGGTGAAAGAAAAAATTTACACATCCGCACGCTGTTTATGATCGTTCACTTATGGCACAGATTATATAATACTATACTCTTATGGCCAGAATTGTTGCACGTTGCACGACTTTACCAAATAAATCTGACAACAATATTAAATATTTACGATTTCTCTTATGTGACATTTCTCGTCATCATGGGAATAGAATTTTAAAAAGTACAATAGGAGATCATTAAAATTTACCTGCATTAATTTCTCCAGATTCCAAGATTTTTTTTAGTTCCAAATATTTCTTGACAAACGTACTTTGCTCTTGGAGGGCCATTATCTGAGAACCTGAAATTAAAATGGACACGATCAGCCGGAAATGAAGAATAAAAAATTAAAACTGTACTAAATTAATATCAAAAATACCCGTTTCTGGATCAGATGACTTCGATAGACATCTAATAGCTTCCTTAAGCGCTTCCAATGCTTTGTCGAAGTTCTGAAAATAAAATAAAAATTCATCTCTGAACAGAGGATTCTCTCAAAGACCTCCTGGTCGATGGCTCAATATTACAGGGTTCTATGTTTCACTTTTGACGATTTCAAATGTGAACATTATCTTGATATGAAGTCTAAGAGATATTTCCAAACTAGCTGCGCCGCACGGCATTACCCTCTCATCCCATGGGAATGCTAAATTTTTTCGGGGTAAAAAGTAGCCTATGTGTTAATCCTGGGTGTCAGCTACTATCATACCAGAATTTATCAAAATTGGTCCAGCCATTTGAGCGTGAAGAGGTAAAAGAGATACACAAAAACACACTCACAAACGCCTTTACAATATTAGTGTGATAAGTAAAAGGAGCGTGGCTACCGGCTATAAGTGGCCCTGTAACCTGGGGACGAGTTTTCACACTAAAACCACCAAAATTACCACTAAGTCGACCGACATATTATCTTCAAAGTTTGCAGTAAGGTGCTTTGGGGTAAAGTCGAAAATGGGGATAAGTCGAAAATCACACATTTCTACTAAACTGGGAACAAATTCTACGCTTGCAACGCTTGTCAAAACGCCATATTTATCTCCTCCCCCGCTTCAGTTCACTTCGCATCGCTAGTCGTGAGGGCACGTGTGTTGCAGTCGATTAAATAAAAGCAGTGCGATTTTTGGATCTTTGCGGGGGTAAATTAGAACTAAAAAGAAATATGATTCTTAAACTCATATTGCATAAAAACCAACTTCGAAATTACCCCACTTGCTTTGTGAACCCACTCCTTAAGAAATAGTATTCAAAAATTTTTTTTTATTCTAATTTGTTTCCAAATTCAAGCAACGTATTGAAACGCTGTTTTCACAAAGCGTTGATGAATATATCCAATTTCGTAAAGATCTCATTACTTGGAAGGAATACTTCTTAGGTTCTGACTTACGAGCCCAAACCCTAACATACTCTACACTCGAATTTACCCCAAAGCACCTTAAAAACTGACTCACTAGGTATTGCTCCACTTCAGACTTGGCGCATTCCGCATAAAAAGCGGCAAGCTTGCCGTGCGCCTTGGCTCTCGTATAGAAGTGCAGGATGTGGCGGGTCAGGTCGGGCCGAGCCCGCCAGTCGGCGTGACGCCGAAGGTAGTCCGCGGCCATGAGCTGCGCCGCGCGGTCACGGGTGGCCGCGGCGAATGTAGCGATGCGGTCCGCGTCGCCGGACCGCATTAGCCAACGCATTGCGCCGGCCTGCAAAAAAACAGATGTGAACTTGATATATCTACAATACTCTTCCAGAGGAACTAAGGTTACTGGAGGGAAGCGCCTTCAAACGCAGTCTAACCAACTGGCTTTTGGAGCATTGTTTTTATATCGTAAAGGCGTATCTCGAACATCGACACTCGAGTACTTTATATTAGAATAAGTAACTATTCGCGATGTAATTATTATTATGCCTAATGTTAATCTTTTTATGTTTTTTTTTTCTCAATCTTTTTTAAATTATTATTATTATTTTTATTTTATCAATTATTTCAATTTAAGATTGTATATTTTTTATTTTATTTCATATCGTTTTGACATTTCAATTTTAATTGACTGCAATATTTGCACGCTTCCATGCAAGCTAGATACATGTGACATAATGTACCTACTGTAATATCCCTATACTGTGTCTAAGCAAATAAATAATTTCTGATTTCTGATAAATTTGAAGACAATTCTTGTAGTATGTATTACAGCAGGGCATTTATCCGCCCATGCCATATTGCGGATTATTAGTGGTACTAAAAGTCAAAACTATCCACAGTGATGAATTATTTCGGAAGGAGATCGTAGGATTGAGCAGCTTTCCGGTAAAAAATGTTTTGAATTGAGTTGATGAAATGATGACAAATCCGTGACAAATCGCTACTGACGTTTTATAATGCCAATATAATAAAACTTAGTTCTTACTGTTCCCCCTTCATCCTCTAAATTTTATAATGGTTCTTTTACATTCCGGGCTACTTTACTGTGGAATTCGCTTCCTCTGGATATAAGGCGTGCCCAATCTCTTGCAACATTTAAAACCCTCGTCAAAAACACTATTTGTCTATCCCTTAGTACACTGCAATAATAATCGCTCCTTTAACTTTGTGGCTCATACTGTTTTTGTTTTATTTATTACTTTACAATATATTTATTTATTATGTCTAAGTATTTATGTAAGTATATCTGTATATTTTTATTTATGTATGTTTATTACTTTTGTCTTTTATGGTAGTCGTTCATTTAGTCCTATTATTATTATGCACCACCTACTAATTTCAAACAACTACTCCGCTACCTAAAGGTTGTCTAGAAGAGATCGCTATTTAGCGATAAGACCGCCTGTTGTTTACCTCTACCTGTTATTTTAATGTATCTCATGTTGTGTTGTATATTCCTTGATGTTGGAGGTGTGCAATAAAGAGTATTTGTATTGTGTTGTATAATATGATGTATGCACATTATTACCATATGAAAACTGTTTGAAGCGCCACTATCCCTGGCAGGACCGACAGCGACACTTCACAGGCTACGGAAATATAGCCTGTCAAGTGTCGATCTCGTAGATATCGTGAGTTGTGTAGGTATGCTGATTCATGTCCGTTACAGGAATACAAACGCCTCCGTCGCCGAGTTCAGTGAACCGTACGTCGCGAAGCTGGTCGCGTGATGAGCTGTGTCTAGCTCCAGCCAGCCTCGTGAACCGCGAGCGACCTCAACCGCTCCATCATGTCTAGTGTATCGCACTGAGTCTGACACAAAAGAGTAGAAATTAAAAAGTGGCAATACTATATTGACGTCCCCGTTTTATTAAATTGATTAGAACGGGACGACACGACAGTACCTATTGCCACTTTTTAATTTCTACTCTTTTGTGTCAGACTGTACCTTGCTGCTTGCTCGCTTGTCCCCGGCGCTGGCGAGCCGCGAGTGTCCGTCGCGTGTGCAGCGCGCTTCGTGACGAGGGTTGCACTACATATTATACAGTAGACTATCTGACAGACAAAAATGCTTGGCCTGAACCAGAAACCGAGTAACTGACTCCTTAGATTGTACCTGACTAGTTTAAGGGACACAGTTCTAATAAGAAAACATATCAAACGTACATAAATTGTGTTAAACCGTCATACTTGTAGTTTCTATATTTTATTCTTACACTAGTCCTCATTTATATCTTAGAATACACTTTTAATGTTTTCTTCGAGAACTACGTATAGTTAAGTTCATATTACTGTAATAGTTAAGTACTTATCCCTTAATAAAAAATGATTGACTGTTGAGTTTCTTTCGGCGTTTCTTCTCAACAGTGGTCTCCTCTTGTGAAATGCCGGTAGACTCAGACATGTAAAAGTGCCCTTGTGGCCTACTTGCAGAATAAAGTTCATTATTATTTCATTATCATTATTATTATTTCATTATTTGTCTAGCTCACACTCCTCACCTTGTCGCCGGGGCCGCGAGCCGCTCCGCGAGCTCCTCTGTGAGCGGAGCTGAGGACTGCTGCACTACGTCTAGCTCGCACTGTGGCCTCACCTTGTCGCCGGGGCCGCGAGCCGCTCCGCGAGCTCCTCTGTGAGCGGAGCTGAGGACTGCTGCACTACGTCTAGCTCGCACTGTGGCCTCACCTTGTCGCCGGGGCCGCGAGCCGCTCCGCGAGCTCCTCTGTGAGCGGAGCTGAGGACTGCTGCACTACGTCTAGCTCGCACTGTGGCCTCACCTTGTCGCCGGGGCCGCGAGCCGCTCCGCGAGCTCCTCTGTGAGCGGAGCTGAGGACTGCTGCACTACGTCTAGCTCGCACTGTGGCCTCACCTTGTCGCCGGGGCCGCGAGCCGCTCCGCGAGCTCCTCTGTGAGCGGAGCTGAGGACTGCTGCACTACGTCTAGCTCGCACTGTGGCCTCACCTTGTCGCCGGGGCCGCGAGCCGCTCCGCGAGCTCCTCTGTGAGCGGAGCTGAGGACTGCTGCACTACGTCTAGCTCGCACTGTGGCCTCACCTTGTCGCCGGGGCCGCGAGCCGCTCCGCGAGCTCCTCTGTGAGCGGAGCTGAGGACTGCTGCACTACGTCTAGCTCGCACTGTGGCCTCACCTTGTCGCCGGGGCCGCGAGCCGCTCCGCGAGCTCCTCTGTGAGCGGAGCTGAGGAGTGCTGCACTACGTCTAGCTCGCACTGTGGCCTCACCTTGTCGCCGGTGCTGGCGAGCCGCTTGGCCGCGTGGCGGTACAGGCCGCGCGCGCCGAGCACGTCGGCCAGGCGCCGCAGCAGCGCGTCGCGCCCCGGAGTGTCTGCCGGGGCCGCGAGCTCCTCTGTGAGCGGAGCTGAGGAGTGCTGCACTACGTCTAGCTCGCACTGTGGCCTCACCTTGTCGCCGGTGCTGGCGAGCCGCTTGGCCGCGTGGCGGTACAGGCCGCGCGCGCCGAGCACGTCGGCCAGGCGCCGCAGCAGCGCGTCGCGCCCCGGAGTGTCTGCCGGGGCCGCGAGCTCCTCTGTGAGCGGAGCTGAGGAGTGCTGCACTACGTCTAGCTCGCACTGTGGCCTCACCTTGTCGCCGGTGCTGGCGAGCCGCTTGGCCGCGTGGCGGTACAGGCCGCGCGCGCCGAGCACGTCGGCCAGGCGCCGCAGCAGCGCGTCGCGCCCCGGAGTGTCTGCCGGGGCCGCGAGCTCCTCTGTGAGCGGAGCTGAGGAGTGCTGCACTACGTCTAGCTCGCACTGTGGCCTCACCTTGTCGCCGGTGCTGGCGAGCCGCTTGGCCGCGTGGCGGTACAGGCCGCGCGCGCCGAGCACGTCGGCCAGGCGCCGCAGCAGCGCGTCGCGCCCCGGAGTGTCTGCCGGGGCCGCGAGCTCCTCTGTGAGCGGAGCTGAGGAGTGCTGCACTACGTCTAGCTCGCACTGTGGCCTCACCTTGTCGCCGGTGCTGGCGAGCCGCTTGGCCGCGTGGCGGTACAGGCCGCGCGCGCCGAGCACGTCGGCCAGGCGCCGCAGCAGCGCGTCGCGCCCCGGAGTGTCTGCCGGGGCCGCGAGCTCCTCTGTGAGCGGAGCTGAGGAGTGCTGCACTACGTCTAGCTCGCACTGTGGCCTCACCTTGTCGCCGGTGCTGGCGAGCCGCTTGGCCGCGTGGCGGTACAGGCCGCGCGCGCCGAGCACGTCGGCCAGGCGCCGCAGCAGCGCGTCGCGCCCCGGAGTGTCTGCCGGGGCCGCGAGCTCCTCTGTGAGCGGAGCTGAGGAGTGCTGCACTACGTCTAGCTCGCACTGTGGCCTCACCTTGTCGCCGGTGCTGGCGAGCCGCTTGGCCGCGTGGCGGTACAGGCCGCGCGCGCCGAGCACGTCGGCCAGGCGCCGCAGCAGCGCGTCGCGCCCCGGAGTGTCTGCCGGGGCCGCGAGCTCCTCTGTGAGCGGAGCTGAGGAGTGCTGCACTACGTCTAGCTCGCACTGTGGCCTCACCTTGTCGCCGGTGCTGGCGAGCCGCTTGGCCGCGTGGCGGTACAGGCCGCGCGCGCCGAGCACGTCGGCCAGGCGCCGCAGCAGCGCGTCGCGCCCCGGAGTGTCTGCCGGGGCCGCGAGCTCCTCTGTGAGCGGAGCTGAGGAGTGCTGCACTACGTCTAGCTCGCACTGTGGCCTCACCTTGTCGCCGGTGCTGGCGAGCCGCTTGGCCGCGTGGCGGTACAGGCCGCGCGCGCCGAGCACGTCGGCCAGGCGCCGCAGCAGCGCGTCGCGCCCCGGAGTGTCTGCCGGGGCCGCGAGCTCCTCTGTGAGCGGAGCTGAGGAGTGCTGCACTACGTCTAGCTCGCACTGTGGCCTCACCTTGTCGCCGGTGCTGGCGAGCCGCTTGGCCGCGTGGCGGTACAGGCCGCGCGCGCCGAGCACGTCGGCCAGGCGCCGCAGCAGCGCGTCGCGCCCCGGAGTGTCTGCCGGGGCCGCGAGCCGCTCCGCGAGCTCCTCCGTGAGCGGAGCTGAGGATTGCTCCACTATGTCTAGGGCTTCTTCGTACTGTAACATGAATAAGTTTCTGTCAAAAATGACATTTTAGTATTTTATAGCCGACTGTACTTTTCTTTAGATATCCATCAAATGCTCACTGAGACGATTCTAAAGAGCCCAAGTTCGGTAGGATTGCTTTTTCTATTATAGAGTTCCTATGGCCACCTTCCGGCTCCATCATCAGATCAGCCCCATGGTACCATATTATTGTATTGTCATCAAAGTTAAGTAAGTATGCAAAATTTCAGCTCAATCGGTTGACGATATCTGCTTCAAAATTGAGTTGCAAGATTTCACCCGAACAAACATACTTTAAACATACCATGCAAGTTAAATAAAAGCTTTAAAAAATACGAATAGATATAAGGAAAACATGCGAGGCCTAGAGTGCAATGTGATCAGCCCTGTGTGCAATGTAAATGAAAATCAAGTCGCCGCTTGTGCCCGCATCGGTTTCAAGTAACCGGGCTGTTAGATTCTGCCCGTCTAGCGTAACTACGCTTCACAACGCTTGTCGCGCGACGTAGCCTTGCCCGTCACTCTCTCACAATACAGCAAAGAAAGAGATAGTTAATATTTCTCGCGCGAGAAAGAGTCGCGTGTCGTGTCACAGTTATGCTATTAGAGGTACTGGTTGCCCTCACCCGCCTTACGCGGCAAGCAGCGGCCGCAAGTCTCGAAATTTGATCGCAGATGTACCGCAAATCTGTGAACTAAGGTTAACAACCCTAGCCTTATAGGGAGAGATTAAGGTGCTCAGACTCGGAATAAATCATACCTGGCCGGCGGTAGCGAGTAGGGCTGCCGCGTGCGAGTGCCGCTCCGCCTTCCTCAAGTGAATGGCGAGAGTTCGTGCTAGTGACACGTCTACACGTTCTCCGAGAGACTCCACCGCCGCCACCATGGCGTTGGTGTCGCCGCAGCTCAGCGCCAGCTTTAGCGCCATGTGGGGTTTACCTGTAAAAAAAATAAATAAACACTGTCTTCATTGGATATTTAAGCACCACTTAGGTCGGTACTATTATAATTGTTGAAAACCCTATTTCTAGTGCTTAGTGATGATTTAGGTCCCACATAATGGAATAGAAACTCAAACACCTAATATAGCTAATCGTAAATGGAGCCACAATCACACTACAAAACAATACAGAAATGTCTTTGTTCCAACAAAATCTTCTTATCGATTCTAATCGCCGTCATAGCCATCATGGTACAAACCGATGGCTTGCTCGGTCTGCTCCCTCCCTCCCTCCAGCACAGAGCTAGGCTCAATGCGTGAGCCTAACTAGTCTATCTAGTAGCACGTATTGTTACCGGCTGTCTGACACAAGGTTCAAAGCGAAGCTAGCTCGGTCTGCTAGCGCCCTCTAGGATACTGTCATTGCCACGGCGCTTTTACAAGCCCGGCGCACCACAAAGACGACATTTTTTTTCCAAAAAAGCGTTGTTCACCTTTTTCAAATCCAAAATTAATGAATAGAATAGAATGATAATTTATTCGTTAACATACACAAAGTAGATTTTTTATTAAATAATGGCATTTTTATAATCTGGACAACAAAAATTTTGAACACCCATCTCCCTGTTTTTAAGCAATTTTGCGTCATCTTGTACCCATGGATTTCATTTTTAATCTGCGTCCCCCAAAACTTAGGATACTATTTTGTCATAACAAACTCTTTCTTACCGGCTTTCTGATACAAGGCAATGGCTTGTTCGGTCTGCTCGGCGGTCTCCAACACGGAGGCAGCGTGCAGCGCGTGAGTGGGGGAGGCGGAGCCAGCCCGCCACACGAGGTTCCATGCGCTTGCTTCAGCCGCTTCGCGAATAGAAAAAAATCTCATCATAACAGTCTCTCTTACCGGCTTTCTGATACAAGGCAATGGCTTGTTCGGTCTGCTCGGCGGTCTCCAACACGGAGGCAGCGTGCAGCGCGTGAGTGGGGGAGGCGGAGCCAGCCCGCCACACGAGGTTCCATGCGCTTGCTTCAGCCGCTTCGCGAATAGAAAGTAATCTCATCATAACAGTCTCTCTTACCGGCTTTCTGATACAAGGCAATGGCTTGTTCGGTCTGCTCGGCGGTCTCCAACACGGAGGCAGCGTGCAGCGCGTGAGTGGGGGAGGCGGAGCCAGCCCGCCACACGAGGTTCCATGCGCTTGCTTCAGCCGCTTCGCGAATAGAAAAAAATCTCATCATAACAGTCTCTCTTACCGGCTTTCTGATACAAGGCAATGGCTTGTTCGGTCTGCTCGGCGGTCTCCAACACGGAGGCAGCGTGCAGCGCGTGAGTGGGGGAGGCGGAGCCAGCCCGCCACACGAGGTTCCATGCGCTTGCTTCAGCCGCTTCGCGAATAGAAAAAAATCTCATCATAACAGTCTCTCTTACCGGCTTTCTGATACAAGGCAATGGCTTGTTCGGTCTGCTCGGCGGTCTCCAACACGGAGGCAGCGTGCAGCGCGTGAGTGGGGGAGGCGGAGCCAGCCCGCCACACGAGGTTCCATGCGCTTGCTTCAGCCGCTTCGCGAATAGAAAAAAATCTCATCATAACAGTCTCTCTTACCGGCTTTCTGATACAAGGCAATGGCTTGTTCGGTCTGCTCGGCGGTCTCCAACACGGAGGCAGCGTGCAGCGCGTGAGTGGGGGAGGCGGAGCCAGCCCGCCACACGAGGTTCCATGCGCTTGCTTCAGCCGCCACGCGAATGGCCGACGCCACAGCGCCGCTTTTTATGTATAACTGTAGTATGAGATATTGAATTTTTATCTTTCATAATAAATTGTTGAAATTTATAATAAAGTACCTACAGGTAAAAGGAAGGCGGCTAAGTTGAAATGGGACTGAGCTGGCCACGTTTGCCGCATGCCGGACGACTTGTGGGCCAAAAAGACCACAGAGTGGACAACACACAACTCAAGACGGGGACGCGGCAGACCTCGTCGGCGATGGCGCGATGACTTGGACTTTTTACTCAAGGACTGGCCAGATAAAGCACAAAAGAGGGAGCAGTGGAAAAAGAGGTGGGAGGCTTTTACCCAGCAGTGGGTCACAAAGGGCTCATAATAATAACAGGTAAACTGAGTTGTTCGTAGTAGGAGTTAGGTGACTATGGATTTGAAATGGACGGTTCGGTAAGTGTGGTTAGTCTTGCCACACATGGAATGACAGGCACGACCACTTTGCCAAGAGTGTAACGACAAAGAAGAAGTTCGGTAAGACGGCATGCAGCTCCGCTACTCTTCAAGCCCCTTCGTGGCTTCCCTTCGCACCTCTTTTGGTGTGAGCTACGACTGTTAAGGGTCTGGTCGGGTAATTTTTATCAAAACATGTAGGCATACATGCTAGCGCAAACCAAATGTTTATGTTGAAGCGAAAAATATGGGGCGGGACTTGAACTCACTTTTCCACGCCTTTTCGGGCCAGACGGGCAACCTAACAATTGTTCTATTAAATCCACTAGGTAAAAGCATCAAATTTTCCAACCAATTGCTTCATTTTTTATAAACCGTGGAGACGTAGGTTTTAAATTCCGCTCAAAGCATTTTCTTTTTCAGTCTTTCGCTTCAATATGAAGTTTGATCAAGATAAACAGGATCGCGAATAACGGTAGCGCATAACCAGCCCATAACTATAATGATATCAGACATGATAAGGGCTAGAATGCGATTTTCTTGCCGTATAAATCGAAATTCATGATTATACATAAATGTTGCTTACCTTCACTGCGGCCTCAGTCTTATCCGGTTGCATTTCCAAGTACCGCGCCATCTGATACATGCCGGCGGGACTCTTCTGACACAGCTGTTCAGCCTCCTCAATCCTATGCATGTGGCATAACAACCGTGTTTGTTCCCCAAAGTCGTTTGCCCGAGCATAGGCTTCCAACGCACCGTCGAGCTCCCCTGTGCTTTCTAAATAGTGCCCCCACCACATTATGAGGTTCGTATCGTTTGATGAGGATACATATTGAGCTAGGACGTGTGCTTGTCCTTGAGCTATCAGCATCCTAGGCACGTGAGGCACCAGCGTCCCAGCGCTTTCGAACAGTTTTAAAGCCGCCGCAGTCTCTCCATTCGCCCACATAATCTTCGCTAATTTATGCTGCGCACTTTTGATAAGTAGAATGTTTTCTCCCTCACTATTCCCTGATGTTATCTCTTGGAGACCCCCTTCTTTCGCTGATAGGAGACGTGTTACAAGATCAGGACGCTCCGCATCCCGGAAAAGTTTCTCAGCTTCGTCTATCATACCAAGATTGATAGCTAGGACGCCGATCTGAGAAGTCTCGTCCATGTCGTTACCGTTCATCGCTTTGCGCATCATCAGGGCTCCCTTTATGTTTCCCATTTTCCCTAAGCACACGGCACCGACGTCTGGTCTTCTGCGGGCCACGCATTCTTTGGCCAGACTGTCCCATATCACCGAGTGTTTGCCGCCCGTTATATTAGTTCCGACGACAACTGCTTTCTCCAAGTTACCTGTTGTCATACAGTACAAAAAATCTAGTGTTTGCTTTATATTATTAGCATCGTTAGCAGACTCTTCAAACTCGTGCATTAATATTTTTTTGATAGTTTGCTGAGACAATATCACGACGTGAGGTGTAAAGAGAGCACAAAGCATGAAGTCCGACATAAAATATTCTTGAGAGTTTGGACACCAGTTCTTGTACTCATAAAGACTGCCCTCGTGGCAAAAGAATAAGTGGACGCGATCCAAATCAGCCGACCGCATATGGACAGCAACAATTCTTGGATCATTACCGTCCCACACAATAGCTATTGGGACGCTTTGATAAGGTGGTGCTTGATTGTCCGAAAGAAGGGTATGGGTAATGACGTCATTCGCTGCATCCCACAGGTATAATCTCGGATCAGGAGCCAAGCCAGCGTTAGCGATGCTGAGACAAATGTACCGCCCACTGCAATTCACTGACGCCCTCATAACTTCACCAAAGTCCTCAATCATTTGATAGCAATTTTTGGGCGGGTATGGCATTCTTAGACCTTTCTTTGTTATCTCTGCAAGTTTGAGAGTGCCGTCCATCGTTGCTATTACGATAAACTTGCCTGTGTACGTGACACCGATTGGCTCGCCTTCACCCTCTGTGCTGGGCAGAATCCCTAAGTTGTTGCCAGTGACGGAGTAACACTCGATGTGGGGGTTGACCACTCCCACCAATACGTCATTGTTTAATATGAGAACGTCGGTCTTCCACGAGAATGATCGGACGAGAGAAAATTTTATCTCATTATCTTTACTGCACATCCAGACCTGTAAATCCAGAAGAGAGACATATATTACACAGGTATCAACTTAACTACTGTAAATATTTAAAGAAAAATTAAAGACACACAATTCTAATATAAGTTTATCTATTTGGAAATGAAAATAAGTAGACCTTGCCTGTGCCCAAGTTAAAGTTTTCTGAATGATATAATAAACGAAATAATTATTTACCTGTACTTCATTGCCATCTCCAAGAGCTACATATTGATCTTTAAATGCAAAGGCTCTAACAGTAACCTGTGTTTTGATAATAGATGTTGCTTCTGTTTTATTTGTTATGGATATTTCATTGGCCGACTTCTGAACCATCCATACATTAGGAGTGTATCCCCAGCACACAGGCTGCTCCCTTAGTATAAACGCACTGGTAATGCAATTAACATGCAAAAGGGGGTTCATGAGGCCTTCAGACCCCCAGCTGACATCTTTCACAGTTCCTTTTATACAAGTACTGCTTATAAGTTTCCAATTGTTCCTGTGGTCTCTTCTCCAGAGGTACAAGTTGCCCTGTGATGAACCACAGCATAAAGTATCGCTCAAATTGCAGTAACTAATACTGGTGAATATATCTCCTGACACTGTCTCATCATTTTCATTAGGCAAAACATCATTGTCACCATTCTCACTGTCCCAAACTCTTATTAAGTTATCACCAGTAATGACCGCTACACAGTAGTTCCCTGCGAGGACTATGGCTTGACCGTTTCTAGCTGCCATCCTAACGTGTGTGTCTGTAGTCAGAGAGCCATCGTCAGAGGTAATGAATCTAGTCAAACTCAGGGCTCCACCATTTTCCCAAGCCACTAGCAGATATATATTGCTCACCATACCCATAAATAATATATTGCCAGGAGTATTAAGGATTTCAGTACACGAACCAGTATGGTCAATATATAATATGACACCATTATCCTGTGCTGCATAACAAGCATGGTTGTCCGGTTGGGATCCTTCCCTCATTCTCGCTGTTGTGCGGGGTCGCCATGCTGCCAGAGCATCGAGTGCATTTTCATCACCAGCAACTGCAGCTCTTGCTAATCCTCGTATAGAACTCTCTCCACTAGGACGCACTGGACAAAATGTAACGTGAGTAATAACATCACCAAGCTGATGGTGAAAAGAAGTCAAAGGTGCTCCCGAGGCTGACTGCCAGCCAGATAGAGACCCTGCGGCATCTGAGGCAAGAAGTCTACCGCCTCCGAGACTAAAAGCAACTGTAGTCAATGCAGCATTATGTGGTGCTTCCAAGCGGGCCCAGGAATACTCAAGCCAGATATAAAGTTCACCTCCATCCCAGCCCACTACTAGTAACTTTCTAGTAGGATGCCATGCCATCGCCGTTACTTGATTCGATAATAATATTGGCCATTCACAGCCTTCTAATGCTAGTCCCTGGAAAATAAGTTTTATTTAATTTACAAACTTTTTATCTGTGGTTAAAGTTAAACAATACGTCCTATAATAAAACTTACATTTTCTTGAAATATTGTCACGAAGCCTCCTTTCTCTTGATTATAGGATCCTAAAGCCAAGAGTGGTAATGATGGATGCCAGGATCCCAGAGTTGATACAACATTGTTATCAGTAAAGTTTAGTTTGGTGTCAATGTACAGAGTCATTATGATCTAGTTCTGATAGTTCAACATACATATAATATATCTTGTAAAACAACAGACTTAATTAAGGCACTTTAGGACACATTTCAATCATACATATTTTTTTATAAATGCGAAAAGTTTAGCCAACAGAATATTTTGTTGTTTTATTTGGTAATTGGTTGTCATGACAACAGCTTGACAGTTTTTTTTTAGCTCAGCGTGCCATTCACGGTCGGATGAAACGGTCACGCCAAGTGTTTTTGTACGAAATTTTAAATTGTGTCGCTTAATTCAAGCGTTATAGTTTCGCGGCAGGGCAGCATATTGAGTTAAAATAAACCGTAATTTTTTTTAATGTCTAATGCTGTTCAGCGGGGAAACGCCGCCAGCATCTTGGGATCATTTCCGCCAATGTCCGACCTTGGCTAGAGTTAGGTTAGTGTGGATTTTAGGTTTTTAAGTTGTTTTACCACTTATTTCGAATGTTTTTTTTTTAATAAATGCTTTTATATTTACAGCTATATTTGTCTAACTGCCGTAAAACTATTTCCTATGAGAGTGTACACGAGGTAAAAGCCTGACCAGAAATATATGAGGATGCGCCATATTGCGGAATTTTGCTGGAACTAATTTCTTACACTGGCAATGATTTTATGATCATACGAACTGACAGATATTTAAACTAATGTCATTAGAGTGCGGATTACGATTGGTTGCAAAATTGTTGCCATATAAATCTTATAAAAAGCGCCCTCTTGACAATCCTCATATATTTCTGGTCAGGCTTTTATACAACATACAACTGCGCAGCAGTTGTCGGTTTTTTTTAGACGGCAGTAACAAAATGTCAAGTCACGCATGGCCTTGGCATGGCCAGTGATAGGAGGCAGTATGGCCTATGGTCTTAGCCTGTCCGGAAGGACGAATTAAAAAAAAAAAAAAATGGCCAGTGATAGTGATGTCTGTCAGTTATGATGAGATTGTATCAAAAGACAAGTACAATTTAGTTTGAGTGGCCAGTGCTGCCACCTGTTGTTGTGTATAGTTTGAAGTTAGAATGCATTTCTACATTCCTGTGTTTCTTGTCTATGAAAGTGCTCTGCGAATAAAGATGACGGACTGAACGACGTTTTTATTTTTGTCCAATCTTAATACGCTTCCACTGCGCTATTTGTAAAACAACAGATGAAATAATAAAATAAATAAGTAATTAGCGCAAAATGGCAACAGAATATAATGTAATACGATTGAGTGAAAAGTGTAACTTTGGGAATTGGAAATTTAGAGTGAAACTTATATTAGAAGAAAAAGGCGTACATAAAGTATTATTAGAAGAGTCTTTCGATAGTACAAAGCCAGCAGATATCATCAGTGATGCGAAAGCAAGATCCATAATCGTGCAATGTTTAAGTGATAAATATATCGAAATAGTGAAACAATCGAAAACTGCGGCGGACATGTTGTCTAAACTAGAAGACATTTTCGAAAGGAAAAGTATTTGCAACAAGTTAAGACTAAAACGACAACTTATCATGTTGAAATGCGGTGCAACGGAGAAATTACAAGATTTTTTCTTAAAGTTTGATTCTCTTCTCGGAGAACTCAATGCAATCGGGTCTAAAGTTGAGGAGATTGATAAAATTTGCTACTTACTAGCAGCGCTACCATCTGCTTATGACAACGTTATAACATCAATTGAAACGATGATCAGTGAGAAAATGCTAAATATAGAATCGATCAAAGCAAGATTACTCGACGCGGAACTAAAATTAAGTGAAGAACCTCATCAGGACACAAAGGAGGAGGCATTTCTTGTATGCTATGGCTGCGGACGGAAAGGACACATCATCAGGGACTGTAGGATGAAACAACCGGAGACCTACACTCACAACAATACTCACCGAGGACGACCAGCGACAAGAGGTTATCGTGGACCTACCAGATACAGAAGCTATTCCAGTCGACAGCGTGGAATGCCACATCGTGACTATCAGGGGCAAGCTAGCAACATGGTACAACTTGTAGATGAGGATGTATTATCATTCACTGCATTTAATGCAAATAATTGTAATGTGAGTAATGGAAATGACTGTATAAATTTCATTGTAGATTCTGGCGCAACTGAACATTTGCTAAAAACTGAATTTGAGCAAAATATGACAGATGTAGTAAGATTAGAAAAAGAAATAAAAGTGTTTGTAGCAAATGGTCAATATCTGACATGTAACAAAAGGGGTAAATTACATTTAAAATGTGGGAATGTTTCAGTAAATATAGAGGGTTTGATAGTACCTAAATTGTCACACAACCTACTGTCTGTTAGGAAATTGTTACAAAAAGGTTATATGGTTCAATTTAATAAAGAAAATGTGTCAATTAAAAATAAAACTCAGGAAATTTTTGGAAACTTACTTGGAAATTTGTATGTTATACCTATGCAATTAGATGATGACAGGTGCTTAGCAACTAACAATATCAACAGTGACTTTTTATGGCATCAGAGACTAGGGCATGCTAATCGAAAACACTTGAGGATGATGAAGCTGCCATATAGTGACCAACCCTGTGAAGCCTGCATGGAAGGTAAGTCTACCAGATTACCATTTTGTACCACTCCGAAGCCCCGATCCGGATATATAGGAGAATTAATTCATACTGATCTCTCTGGTCCTGTCAGCACTCCAACAGCTAACGGTGAGATTTATTACCAAACAATAATTGATGATTACACTCATTTCTGCGAAATTTATCTATTGAAGAGGAAAAGTGAAGCAACAGAAAAATTAATTAATTATATAAATAAAATGGAAACACAAACAGGTAATAAAGTAAGAAAAATTAGGGCAGACAATGGCGGAGAATTTAAAAATCAAGTGATGCAAGACTTCTGCAATAGAAAAGGTATAATTTTACAATTTACAATTGCTTATAGCCCACAATCGAATGGTGTTGCAGAACGGATGAATCGCACCATATACAACCGTGCAAGAACATTGTTGGCCGAAACAAAACTACCAAAAACATTATGGGGTGAAGCGGTAAGATGCTCCGTTTATCAAATAAATAGATGTCCTTCAGCTGCCATCAGTTTTCATACACCAGCTGAAATGATCTTTGGACATCGAGATCTGTCACGACTAAGAATATTTGGATGTAAGGTATGGGTTCATATATTACCAAGGCAAGACAAACTTGAAAAGAGAGCGAAAACAATGAGATTTGTTGGATATGCACCTACTGGCTATCGTGTATGGGATCCAGAAACGGATAAGATCATAGTAACAAGAGATATAAGATTTGATGAGACACAAGTGAAGTTTGAACAGTCAGAGCGAGAACATGAAGAGGTAAGATACAGGTATTATGAATATGATGAAGAAGATGACCAGAAATTAAAGGAAACACAGTCTGAAGAGCAAGAGAAACAGGTAGAAAATGTTGAAAAGAATCAAGAGGATGATGAATATTTTACAGAAACTGAAGAGGAAAGTAATATCGAAGAACAAAGACAAGAAAGTGAGGAATTTCATACAAGATCGGGAAGACAAGTGCGAAAACCAAGGGAATTACTTGAAAAATATGACTTAAATTATACAGCATACTGCTTACTATCAGGTGACCCACAAGATTTTGAAGAAGCCATACAAAGTGAAGAATGGGAACAAGCAATAAAGAAAGAGCTGAACTCACAGCAGAAATTAGATACATGGGAAGAAGCGACTTTACCAAAAGGGTGTAAAGCTATAGATACAAAGTGGATTTTTAGAACAAAGCAAGATGGAATAAAGAAAGCGAGACTTGTAGCTAAAGGGTTTCAACAGAGTAGCTCATACAACAATTATGCACCAGTAGCTAAATCATCAACAATGAGACTAATGATGAGCATAGCAGTTCAAGAAGATAAAATAATAAAACAGCTGGATGTTCCCACAGCTTTCTTAAACGGATTTTTAGACCAGGATGTATATATAAAATGTCCACAAGGATTGAAAATAAAAGAAGGAAAAGTATTGAAACTAAAAAAGGCGTTATATGGACTGAAGGAAGCACCCAAATGCTGGAACAATCGATTTCATGAATTTATTACAGGACAAGGATACATACAATCAAAATATGACTATTGTTTGTACAGAAAAGGGAAAACCTGGATATTACTGTATGTAGATGACATTTTAATACTAGGTGATGGAAATTTTATCATAACCCAACTGAAAAAAGAATTTAATGTGAAGGAATTGGGAGAAGTAAAGAATTATTTAGGACTGGAAATTACAAGAAAGAAGGACAGAATGGAAATTAAACAGACAGACATGATAAACAGATTACTAGAAAAATTCAATATGCAAGATTGTAAGAAAAGTAGTACTCCAATGGAAATCAACTACAGCGCAGACACCAAGTCAGAGGTAATTAATGTACCATTTAAAGAATTAGTTGGTTCACTTTTATATATATCCACAAACAGTCGACCAGATATAACTTATGCTGTTTCCTATCTGAGTAGATTTTTGGACAGACCGACAGCAGACTTATGGAAAGCAGGTAAGCGAATTTTGCGTTATCTTAAAGGGACTGCAGAAAAGGGGCTGCTGTATAAGAAGTCAAAGGAGGCCATCACACTTCGAGCTTACTCCGATGCAGACTGGGCAGGAGACAAGACAGATCGTAAGAGCACCAGTGGCTGCGTCATATATCAAGGTGAAAATGTTATATCTTGGTTCTCAAGGAAACAGACATGCACAGCATTGTCAACAGCTGAGGCAGAATTTGTGGCAGGTGCACATGCTGTAAGTGAACTCATGCATATTAAGGGTGTTCTGTCAGATTTCTCAAGTAATGAAACAAATATTCCTGCTTATTTATTTATTGATAACCAGAGTACTATTAAATTGTTCCAAAACCAGATTAATAGTAAAGCGTCAAAACATATTGACATTAAATATCATTATGTGAAAGATACAGTAAATAAGAAACTCATATCATTATTCTATGTACCAACAAATGAAAATATTTCTGATATTTTTACAAAAGCTTTACCTTGTATTAAACATAATTATTTCTTGAGTAAATTAAATTTAGTATAGTAATTTCTGTGTAATTAAAATAAAACAATTTAAATGTATTAAGCTAGTACTCAATGTACTCATATGACATTTGAACTTATGTTAATTAATGTGTAGTAAAACATAATAATTATGTTGTTGTTATGTTGTTTATTATCTAGTGGTGCAGACTGATCCCAAGACTTTGATCGTAGGGCTAGATAGTAGACACATAATTTTTTCTTTGACTTTGAATGTATCAAGTCATATCAAGTTACATCAAGTTATGTAAACTTAGTTATAATTGTTTATATAAAAGTTAAGTTGTTTTGCAAGTTTTAACTTCAGCTTCTTTCGTTATAAACTTGAGGGGCTGTGATGAGATTGTATCAAAAGACAAGTACAATTTAGTTTGAGTGGCCAGTGCTGCCACCTGTTGTTGTGTATAGTTTGAAGTTAGAATGCATTTCTACATTCCTGTGTTTCTTGTCTATGAAAGTGCTCTGCGAATAAAGATGACGGACTGAACGACGTTTTTATTTTTGTCCAATCTTAATAAGTTACACCCGGATTTGACGTTTCGGCTAAGACAAAACAGAAATTATCATTGATATTGAAAACTATATACTCCGGAATTGATTGTAAAATTTAAACTGAAAATGTTTAAAATGGATTTATTAAGAAGAAATACTAAAGACATTATTACTGAAATTGACTTATGGAAGATAAAATAAACTAATGAAGAGGCAGTATGGCCTTTACAATTGATATTGAAAACTATATACTCCGGAATTGGTTGTAAAATTTAAATTGAAAATGCTTAAAATGGATTTACTTTTATGAAGAAGAATACTGAAGACATTATTACTGAAAATGACGGAAGATAAAATTAAACTAATGAAGAGGCAGTATGGCCTATGGTCTTAGCCTGTCCGGAAGGACGAATTAAAAAAAAAAAAGTGATGTCTGTCACTGTCAGTTACCGGATAAACACTCGCACGTTGTACATTTAACCTTTCATTTGTGTTATAAATTAAAATATTTAAAAATGGTGTCAATAAAACAAGCTCCTGTTAAAAAAGTAAAGCGGGATAAGTTACAAAAGTCTACTAAGATCGAAAAGAAAAAGTCTATAGAACCAGTAAAGAAGGCGGCTAAGAAGATATTGCCACTAAAAGAAAATGCACACGCCGAAGTAACTCCTGTTAAGCCCCCAGTAGTATTAAAAAGTGCTAAGAAAGGCAAATATGTTATGCCCTCAAAAATTATTACGGGAGATCTCGTAGACAAATGTCTCACAGCTCTTAAACAATTGTCTGAAAGCTATAAAAATAAAAATACCATTCTTGAAGATGAGACAGTCATATTTGCAGAAATAAATTGTATAAAGATCCAGAATACTACTGCAAATATAAAATTGTAAGTCCCACCTAACAGAAATAACAATTTTAACATCAACTTAAAATACATTAAATCTATAATACATGATAAATAATCTTACAGAAATGTACTAAGTCATAAATAATGCATTGGTCCTTTAATATGAGTACAATACACCCTTATACATAACTTTAATGAATAAGTATTATAAAATAGTCATTTCCATATCTATCTAATATCCAATTTTGACAATGGTTATGTATGGTAAAACTGAAAAACTTGATTGTCTTCAATCAATAAAATTAAATCAAAGTTGGTCCATCATCATCAGGAGCTATAATGCATACAGAGACACACAAATACATAGACATATAGTATTTGTTGGGGGTTTTTAATATGTCAGAGGTTATTTGAAATAAATATCCTTTATATTTCAGTGTATTACCACATAGTACAGTAGCATCGACAGGAGAAGTTTGTTTGATCACAACAGACCTCAAGAAGGGCAGGAAGATTGACCATGAGCCTACAGTGGACCACTGGGAAGAACTCTTAAGGAAAGCTGGTGTAACACAAGTATGTACCTATCTAAGATTTTCCCACATTCTGATAAATGTAAATGTTGACTTCCACACTTATCGAGGCATCCTATTCACCACATGGGAGTGGAGAGAATTTCGGGCAGTAGGGTCCCAGCGTCACTGTTGGATTATGTTGGTATGCATGCTAATGGCTAAAATTTTGTAGGGATGCACAGTGGTCTAAAATAATATATTTTGATTATTATGTGCACAAACCATTAATAAGCATGCTGACCCTTTACATGTACGTAACTTGTGTTTTACATCTATTTATTATTATTAATTAATCATATTATTATCACCAATTCCAGGTTAAAACTGTGCTTCCTCTAAGACAACTGAGAGTAGAATATGATCAATTTGAGCTGAAACGGAGACTCATGACGCAGCATGATTTTATTATGGTGGATACAAGAGTTCTAAGCCACACATCTCATGTCCTGGGCCAGATGTTTTTCAAAAAACATAACATGCTGATTCCATTGAGAATTGATGAAAAGAAAGACCTTAAAAAACAGATTGATCTTGGCCTACGCACTGTAATGTTGCGTCTGAGTGAAGGGACAACATCAACTATTAATGTAGGACACACAGGAATGTCTCAAACAGCTTTGAAAGAAAACATCTTGTCTTTAGTGGACCAATTGAAAGTTAGATACCCTGGAGGGGAGGCTAATGTTAGAGCCATTAACATAAAATTACCACTGTCCATGTCTCTTCCCCTTTATCTCTCATTAAGTAAGTAGTGCATACATTTTAAAAGTATTAAGACAGGTTCAATCGGCAGCGCGACGCAAACTCAGCTAGTGCTTAGTAACTTCTACCTGTGCACACTAGGGCGCTCACTGCGTCATCCGTCTTTTGTTTGTAAAACGGCGCGCGTTCGTAACCCAGCATGGCGGCACACACGCCTAGTTGATCATGTCGCCATGCACCATGATGACCTATGGCGCATCTTAGGGAGCAGTTCCACCGACATGATAATACCATGTTATTGACATATAAAATCCCTGGCATGTTCAGAACATGAACAATTAAACATCTATTAAAATACAGTAATTTCTAATGAAGTATTTTTAAGAAACTTAACATAAAAAAATATTTCTATCAATTTCCTTTAACTCAAAAAGATCAAGTATCCATTCTTACTTTTGATTTCCCTGTTTAGATTTTTTTGTCTATGCGGCATGTCTGTGAACTATTTTTTTATCACAATTATTCTTATTCTTTCAGGGCCATCTAGCGTAGTCAACACACCAAAATTGAAACACAAAATGCCCAAGAACTTTGCTGTGTTGGAGGATGAATTAACAACTCTTTATGATGGTGTTGTAAGAGTGGCTCCAGATGGTACAGTAAAGGTTAAAAGAGTCAAGAAAAACAAACCAGCTCCAGTCAGGTAAAGACATTTGGCAGTACCACTAGGATGGAACTCACTCCCATCATGTGTATTTCCATAAAATTATAATGGGGTCTCTTCAAGGCAAGAGTGAATAGGCTGACTAGACCCCATAGTCACTTACCATATTAAGGTAATACTGAGGTCAATCGCTGGCCAGTTAATGCATGAAACAAAAACATATACATGATGACGCTATGAACGATATTGATAGCGATATTGTAAACTGACGCCACCATTATGAACCATATTTTTTGCAAAATAAAGATATTTGATTTGATATTTTGACGATCAACAGATAGGTTAGGTTAGTTCATAATTTCACTTTACTAGGATAGATAGAATCCGTACCGAAAGGATGATAAGCAAAACATTAAGTTTATGGATTATATAGATATAGATAGCACATAGTATTTTGCTTCTCTGATATGGAAATTATATGTATACTATTATTTCTTGAGGTAAATTCTTCCTATTTCTCAATGTTATCTCAATGTTAAATGCATTTTAATTATATTAACATCATTCTCATGAGAAATCTATAGTACATAGGCAGGTAGATCTCCATTATTTCTGTGTATTGCTTTGCTTATAATCTTATAAAAAATGTTTGCGTTTATAGTGATACTGAAGAAGATGCAGAGGAAGAAGAGGAGGAAGATGACGAGGAAGAGGAACAACAAGCAGAAGAAGCGGCAGAAGATTCTGACTAATTGTTTCTTTAATTAATAAACATAAATCAGTATAACAGTTTTTAATTTTGAACATAATGTTACAAAACTTATTAAATGAATGTCATTAATACTAACATCACATAGGAATGTTTTTTTTTGTTCCATATTGCTTTCAATCATTTGCCACATGCTTTTATTCATCAACAACTGCAGTTAAAATACTTATTTCATCTGAATCAAAACCTTCAGGCCTGATGATACTCATTGACGTTTTGGGAATTATGGTCACTTGCATTTTAACAGGCCATACCTTCTTGAACTTCTTGAAATTCTCTCCATCATCTACTTGTTCTTCTAATTTGAGCAGTTCTTTCTTGACAATCAAGTCCCTCCTGACCTTAACAATGGTGGATCCTAAGTCTAAGTCACTCATGCGGCTGTGCAAGTCATCATCATCTATTTCTTCCTTTAGAGCATTGTTACTCTTGTTTTGTGAGAATGAAGAGTTTTCTTTATTTTCAACTGTCTCTTTATTTGATTGTGTTCTTGTTTCAAACATTTTCTTTATTGAAGCCTGTTTCATGGTGGAACTCTTTGTTGTATCTTCAACAAAGTTGAATAAATCATCTTCATTTTCAGCAGTATCTACAGCTTTCTTTGCAGGTTTGAAGAAATTCAGTTTTTTCTCTGCGGACTTGGTAGATTTTTCTGTTTCTGTTGTTGTATTGACAAAATTAAAGAAATCTTCATTAGACTCACTGGTGTCCATAGCCATTTTTTTGTTTTGATTCCCTAATGC
Organism: Apotomis betuletana; assembly: GCA_932273695.1. NCBI lineage: Eukaryota > Metazoa > Arthropoda > Insecta > Lepidoptera > Tortricidae > Apotomis > Apotomis betuletana. The sequence goes on from OW026307.1 coordinate 16,580,277, forward strand.
TTCCTCATCATTTAATTTTCTTTTAAGACCCTCAGTATTAACTGATGGCTGAATAGGAGCTGTAGCTACTTTTTTGTTACTATTCATAATATTTTCAGAGATTTCATCAGTTAATTTTCTTTTTGCAGTGCTGGTATCAGAGCTTAATACATTAGAGGTATTCATATTTCGTGGTGTTAAGCTCTCATTGATCATAACATTTTCTTGTTTGCACTGCACTTTTTGTGTTTCCTGTGTGTCCTGTGCAAGAATTTCAGGTTTTTTTGTATGTGAAGTTGTTGGGTATTTAAAGACTTCAGAAGTGAAACTGAAGTCTGGATTGCAATATTTCTCAGTAGAGCAATATAATATTGCCAAGCCTATTTCAGCATCTGCGACAGCTCTTTTCCCCTTACTATTGAGGTAGTTAATGATATCATTTATCTGGTTTCTTTGTGCTTGAGATTCCTGAGTCGTGTTCCCAATATTGTACTGAATTACTACTACTTCTGGGCTAACAAGCATGGATTTGGTCATCTTCGATTCACTTAACAACAAAGCAGTGGCCGAGCTCTTTAGTAGGATCACTTTATAAATTTCAAGTTGTCGTCTTGAGAAGAAAATGAATTTTTTGCCTGTAAAAAGTTCACGTCTTCTTCCATCAGGCAAAAACACAACATCCTCTTTATTGATAGTGGATTCAATGACTGTCGGGGTGTAGCTTTTTGGGTCTGGCAATTTTGTGTTATTTGAAATGGCGTTCAAAACATCATTCCAGTATTTAGTTTTAACTATGTATGAGCCTTGTACTAATGCCAGTACAACTTTTATTGTTAATGTTATGGCTGGCATTGTCAGATATGTACATGAGTCGTCCCAATCGCTTTTTAAAGAACCACCAAGTTTTTCAAGGACATTTCTTAAGTTTTGAAGATTTTCTCCTTTTAAAGTCGAGGTGCAAGTGACATGCTTGACTTCCTGGACAGTCCACATACTATTAAGTTTACCAAATCTCACTACATCATTGTGCTTCAGTTGCACCTTGGTAGTCACTTCAATTTTTTCACTGGTTTGATTCACAAATGTTCCATATCGCGAACCCAAATCTTGGAGATATAAATTGTTTTGAACGATTGACAGAACTGCATGTTTTCTACTTATCGAAGCATCCTCTATAACCGCAAAACTTCCGCATTGAGAGTCTAAAGTTCTTCCCACTGTTAAATTATTACCCTCTAGTACAATATACAGAACTCTAGAATCAATGTGAGAGATCAAACACCACATTTTTCCTGCTTTTATTGTGATACGAAGTCATCAACAATGCACTTATGAAGGAAAATAATTAATAAGAGAAGCGGAGCGGGAGTTGTAAGACCACAGAAAAATAATAGTTTTGAAACCACAGGTAAGATAAATTTAAAGTCTTCACAGACGAGACCCGACGGATGGACGTGTATGATCGTGTAATAAAGTTTTTATTTATTATATTTTAGATCTAGAATAATACAATGGACCACAGTTATGCAGAAAGCGACCAGCGTAGATTTTTTGTCAAGGTGACTTAAGTCTTAATCAATGAAAGAGTTTGGTCGCTTTTTGCATTATCAAAAAAAATCTTTGGTCGCTTTCTGCATAACATGAGAATACAGGATGACATTGAGTGGCTTCAGAGCACTGGACACGATTTTGGCAATCTGGTTACATAATTTATGGCGATCCGGTCAGATCAATATTTAAGACCGTTTAGAATTGTTGTAAAATAGCTTCCACACATACCTAACCGATTCTATCGTCCCTGTGTTGGTAGAGGGTCCGACACGGTCATGAAATGATTCTTATCTTCGGCATTAACCAGTGTGAGTTGGTACGAGACTTTACTTTACTTTACTGTTTTTAACCCCGGCGAACAATGGGGTGATATAAGTTTAATCTGTGTAAATGCGCGGATGCGCCATATATTACTGCTGAATTTCACAGGAACTAATTTCTTACACTGGCAATGATTTTATGACGGTTTGTCAACAATGTCAATGTCAATGTCATTCGTGGTGGTTTGTTTACGTTTCTTTAAAAGACGAATATTTAAAAATATCCAAACATAATGCGGCCTATAGGCGAGAACAGCTGGACATCCGGACATACGAAAGACCTCTTAGGCCAAACTGAAACAAAGACGCTTCGCTTGCTCGGTCAATTACTTAGGGTCTGTCTACATTTTGATAAGTGATTAGTAATTAGTACGATCATTAATTAATCAAAATCTTGATCAAAATGTAAACAGGTTAATGCAGGCTCCGATATATATGTAACGGACGTTAACTTTTTAAATTATAGTCCAGTAAAATAGTGTTTTAGCCTGTAATCATTTAAATTTTTTGATATTTGTGCGAGTTCGACTGCATTATTAATACTAACTGAATGGCCAATGGGTGATTAGTCTGCATATTTCCGTGGTGGTAATATTATCATAATGGTTGCCGCGAAAGCGCGAAAACAAATTGTACAAGTGGCATAACGCCAGTAAGTGGTCGACAAGTAGGTATTATCTATATTTCGACTTAAAATTTGACGTTTTTTAATATAGTGATGCTTTATCCTCGTTGATTGGTCTTAAGCAACAGCTGTCGTGCAGAAATTAGCCACAGCGGACCAGAAAAGCTTGGCTTCAAAATTGTAATTCTTATCAATAAAAAAAAATGCCTATACGTGTTTAGATAATTATGTCATCACCGTCTTAGCAATATTAAATATCTAACCCAAAATATAATATTTTAGTATCCGATATTGGTATTCCTACAGCGTTTCGTAAATTAAATTTGCGACGACTTACTATCTATCTAACCCTTTTCGCGTAAGCACCGGCCCCACGGAGCCGAGAAGGGGTTATAGTATTTGTACAGGCGACAGTTGACTAAGGGTTACATTTGAACGTGATACTACTGCATAACGAAGTGTTAAGACTGTTAAAGTGTTTATACAAATAGGGTTTTAAAAATAACTGACGGAGGTAAAAATTATTTATGATACTAGTGGCTCTATGAGACGGATTCAACCCCCTATTTACGCCATTTTGAAAAAAGACGAAATCTGAATCGGCACAAATTCTATATACGTACGTACCTACTTATCGAACCTACTAAAATATCGAAAATTCTCTCTACTGCACTGTTCCTGAGCATGAACGCACCATCATGTTCTAAACGTCGAGGTAGGGGAACCTGGGGTAATGGGGACCGGCAGGTAATAGGAGCGGTGCGACTAGAGACAAAACTATAGCTCATATTCACTCATTTACCGCTCGGGCGTTTTCGTCACAGTGCGGCCGTGTTCGCCTGGCTCGCTCAGCTCGCCAGTGCCACGCATTATGTTACCACGGACGCTTATCGGTTTTTTGCTCCGCGCTTATAAAAAATACGATGTTTCAACGGCCAGCTTAAGTTGAAGTAATATGTTTGTTATAATGAAACCTGTTTTATTTAATAGCTAATGTTATCAATTTTGAGTATCTATTCATATCATTTCATTACAAGTTAGATTCGGAATATTATTTTATGAAATTTCAAGATGGTGGTATTCGGGTAATCAGAGCTTATTACATTAATAGGCTATTATTGTTTGGATCCTTAAAGTTAATTAATTTACGCATACGTTTATGTTAATATTTATATGAATATGAGATTTTAGGCTGACAGTTAATGTTTTGAGGCTGACTCAATAATTAAGTAGCTCCCATTACACATATGGGTATCTATGGGTATCTAGTGGCTCTATGAGACGGATTCAACCCCCTATTTACGCCATTTTGAAAAAAAGATGAAATCTGAATCGGCACAAATTCTATATACGTACGTACCTACTTATCGAACCTACTAAAATATCGAAAATTCTCTCTACTGCACTGTTCCTGAGCATGAACGCACCATCATGCTCTAAACGTCGAGGTAGGGGAACCTGGGGTAATGGGGACCGGCGGGTAATAGGAGCGGTGCGACTAGAGACAAAACTATAGCTCATATTCACTCATTTACTGCTCGGGCGTTTTCGTCACAGTGCGGCCGTGTTCGCCTGGCTCGCTCAGCTCGCCAGTGCCACGCATTATGTTACCACGGACGCTTATCGGTTTTTTGCTCCGCGCTTATAAAAAATACGATGTTGCAACGGCCAGCTTAAGTTGAAGTAATATGTTTGTTATAATGAAACCTGTTTTATTTAATAGCTAATGTTATCAATTTTGAGTATCTATTCATATCATTTCATTACAAGTTAGATTCGGAATCTTATTTTATGAAATTTCAAGATGGTGGTAGTCGGGTTATCAGAGCTTATTACATTATTAGGCTATTATTGTTTGGATCCTTAAAGTTAATTAATTTACGCATACGTTTATGTTAATATTTATATGAATATGAGATTTTAGGCTGACAGTTAATGTTTTGAGGCTGACTCAATAATTAAGTAGCTCCCATTACACATATGGGTATCTATAGGCTCTCATTTCCCGCAAAGTCGGGTAATGGGAGCGATTCTGTTTTTTTGAAAAATGTTTATCTGTCGCCAAATGCCTGATAATGTAACGGTGATGCTGTAATTAAATGTTAGTCAAATAACTAAGGATTTAGTTTCTATTAAAAAGATCCAAAAATACCCATACATTTGCCTTATATTGAACTTTTGCCTTAGTAGGCTCCAATTCCCCCACGCTCCATTCAATGAACACTATCGAAACATTGTCTTTAGTATCCCACAACTTGGGGCAGCTGCAAAAATTATTATTATTATTAAAGTATGGAACTCCTTGCCGGCTCATGTGTTTCCTCCTTCTTATAACTTGGGACCCTTCAAACGAAGCGTGAAGAAGCATCTCTCGGGCCAGCATGGCAGTGTCAACTGACTTGGCACCGTTGGTTTCTCGTCAGTTGCCATTGCGACTTGGGCTCCCCTTTTTGCTTACCATCAGGCGAAGTGGAGCCACTATGTTGTGCCGTTATAAAAAAAAAAAATACAGTTGGATATTTAAAGAGATTCTTAGTTTTCCTTTATACTTTAACCTTTTGAGTGCCAAAGTCGGCTGTGGCCGTCAACAAAAAATCGTGCCCCTGACGCCACGTCGGCCACAGCCGTCCAAATTTCAATGATCAAAAACTTTGTAATTCTAACCGCTACAAGTATTTTTCAATCCCTGTTGATTTTGGGGCACATCTTTTTTTTTTTACTTTGGTAAATTGCTAGACCGCTTGGCGGTCAATAGGTTAACTCCCCATAGATGTAACCTCCATCGCCCATCGGATTGATAGCATTAGTCACTACAACAGACAGCTCCAATAATTATAAATAAAATAATAAAAAAAATAAAAAAAAAGCCTTTATCCTCCTACCTCCTTACATCTAATAAAGTAAAATACATTTTTTTTTTATTAACTTAATATTATGTAAGGACCCCTCTTCGGGTGAAGGCCTCCTCCAGATCAAGCCATTGTTTTCTTTCTTCAGCTTTCTCTCGCCAGTTTTTGCCAGCTGTGGCTACAATTTCATCTGTCCACCTTTCCTCCAATCCTTCTCAGCTCCAATAATTACCTACTACCAAAACGGTCTCGGCATTATTTACGGCAAAGTTCCAACAAAAGATTCAAAAGGGCAGCCTTTAATAAACAAACTTTGCCCCTTTATCAATTCTAAAAGCGGAATTCTTTAAAGAACGCTCCAATCTTTGGGGCAAAGGGTTTCTCAAATTACGATTTGATGTTATTTATTCACTGGGGTCTATTAGCTGTGCTGATTGGTTGATTAGGGAACTCTCTGTTACCGGGTAATTATGCCGCTTCAGAAAGCTATTCACACGTTAATGTATGCTTTGGTGACATTGTGTTTGTGTCCTGCATTTATGCGGTTTTGTAATTACTCTCTCAACGTAACTAGCTGATTCCCGCTGATTTGCTTGCAGGTACAGAATAGATACCTATATTATAATATAGTACAGCTGCAGTAAAGCTTTTTGTATTACTCTTTCTTTTTTGATGAGCTAACGCGAGCAAAGCCACGGCCATAACTACTCTAGCATACATATTAACTTAATAATACTACTCGTTCCTGAGTAAAAGCTTTTTTTGTATGCCACAGACAGACAAACAATTGATCTTACGAGGCCTTTTTCCTTTAATATATTTTTTTTCATATTATGACGAATATATTGATAATTTCAACTAACTTTTTGAAATAAATAATACTTTTCCCTAAGTTATAGATACTTAGTAACATAGCTATTTTATGCTTTAATTGCGTGCAGTGCAGTCGAAAATAAGTTGAGGAAAAAAAACAGTTATCTGCGTAAATTTTGACAAATTCGAGTAGTTTTTAAAACAAAAATTATCAATGAAAAATTGAAACTGTAGGTTTCAAATATAAGTAGGTACTTATACCAATAAATCGTAATAGCCCTGTAGTAGTAGGTAACATTGATAATATGTTGAAGCATGTTTGATCATTCAGAACAATGTCTAAAACAATCAGCACTTTTGAACGTATAAGGAGGCTTACGAGAAGACACTCGCGCAGAAGGGTGAAATGTACCCAATTTCCCAAACTTAAACTCCTGTTTAACCTTCTTATGAGTTTAAGTGGAACGTACATTATTGCTTTCTTTCACGTTTATAATATAGACAGGGATACGATAGTTACAAATCTTAGTCGATTTTACACGCAATTACCCCCAAGTACCTACCTACCTCAACTTTGAATAATATCTCATGCCTATGTTAGATGCCAAGTAGGTAAGTAGGTAGGTAGTTACGTATTCTACATATGCGCGTGTCGGTAGTCGGTAAACAAGCTGGCTGAATAGAGTGAGAAGTTTACTGAGGCACGCGAGCTCCCGAGGGTATCTCCCCGAGACTGGACGCTTTTGTCTTGGGCCTTGGCTGAGACTTTCAATTTAAAAATTTGAAACATGTTTCCATCTTGTATATTACAAACACCGATAAAATTATATATAGTTTATTACTATTATAGTTACCTACAGAATTAGAAATGTAGGTATAAGAAACATGTTGTAATTGCAATGAATTTTAAACATGTTTAACTTTTTAGGGTTCCGTAATCAATAAGGAACCCTTAGGTATAGTTTTGCCATGTCCGTCTGTCCGTCCGCGGCTTAGCTCCGTGATCATTATTACTAGAAAGCTGAAATTTGGTATGCGTCAGTGTACCTATGTATCACACCGACAAAAAGGTAAAAAAAAAAACAGAAAAAAAAACTTTCTTTTTCCTGTACCTCGTAGTCCGTAAATGGGGGTGATTTTTTAAATCTGGAAATGCGTGTAGTTTGGTGTCACAGTAATACAGTACATAAACATAACCTACCTTACCTAGGGCAGTGAATTCGTAAGTGTTCCATATCGCAGGTGTTTGTGCTAATAAATATGCGATCAGGGGGCTAATTCGACCAATTTTAGAGAGATGATGGAGATCTCTCCATATCATCGCCATGCGTTACTTTTGACGTGTCCTTACTTGACAAGTGGTAATATCCCTAGAACATCGCAACTTCGTCAATCCAGTCGCGCTTAATTTGCGTTTCCTTTGTAGGTGACGGCATAAATAACTGGCGCATACTTTAGCCCGTGTAGTGCGTGAAATTTGTCAGTTACGTTTCGTTTAAAACAGAAATTCACATGCATGAATAGCATTTTTGACAATCATTATCACCTTCGTATTTTCAAAATTGAGATGAGATATGTCACTTGAAGCTCATCGCATTTTAATGACAGTGCAAAGGCGACATCACTGTTATCTAATGGAGATTTGACGTGAGATGAAATTTGAAGCGATTTCTCAAACGGCATACTCGAATTAGGTCCCTGGATCTTTACGAATTACGGCCCACGGTTCGTCTAACGTTTTACGTCTTGCCTTGGCCAGGAAGTGATGTTTGCTCCCCGCGTAGCGGGCAGCCTCCAGTGAATAAATAACATTAAATCGTAATTTGAGAAACCCTTTGCCCCAAATATAAGACCGTTCTTTAAAGAATTCCGCTTTTAAAATTGATAAAGGCCTCAGGGTCAAAGTTTGTTTATTAAGGCTGCCCTTTTGAATCTTTTGTAGAGAAAATTCGTAGTTCGTAGTGAACAATACCGTTGGAGTGGTTATAATTAGAGCTGTCGAGTGTTGGTTCTAGCGACAAATACTATCAATTCGATCGAGGTTCCATCTAACTCGTTAACAGCTCAATTTGATCGAGAACACGTCTAAAAGTTTATAAAACTCTAGTCAGTATATTACACGCTTATAACCACAGCTTATACTATAAAATTGGATCTCGGAGTGCGTAACTAATCTGTGTAATATTTGGTAAAATTGTAATAGTACATTACTGCAGACGCCGGTGTGATACGAAGCCGACAAGCCCTTTTCACCTTTTCGTATAGTGCTTTTCTCAAACATATGCAATGAAATAAATACATAAAATACACCTCTCAAAAAATATAATTCAGCTGTTTAGCATCTTCATGAGCACAGACGCCATTTAATAAAAAATGACTAGGCCGGGAAGTCACTTCATAAAAAATGACTTCCCGGCCTAGGCCTTCAATTTTGTATGAAATTCCTTTACGACGACATTTCATTGCATGTTTGAGAATTTTTTTGTTACAGAATAAGCGTTAACCGTAATGAGTTGAAATAAGAGCATTTTTTTATCAATCTTTGATCCACCTTCTAGAAGGCATTACGCAATAAACTTTGCCGTAAAAAATGGCGAGACCGTTGGGACGGTAATAATTGGATTTGTCGGTCCTAGTGACAAATGCGATCAATCTGATCCAGGTTCAATCGAACGAGTTCGTTGACAGCTCAATTTGATCGAGTACACGCCAAGTGCGTCATGGTTTAAAAACCTGTAGTCCGAAGTATAGTCGGGGAATAAAAAGGTTTCTCTTTTCGACTCTATGTAACGGCGTTAAGATTGAAATGTGACGAACCTTTTCATTCCGTGCCTGTACAGTACGTGAGCTGTCAGAATGCGATTTGCGTTTTATGCCTGCCTCGCTCGGTTTTACGCGATCCATATAAGAACCTCTCGGTTTTGACCCGAATCCGAATCGCAATCTGAGAGCACACAGCTACTTAAACTTAGTTACAGATTCGTAACGTGCGAGAAAGAGATCCGATTCGATAATCCAATGTACGAATTTCGAATTTCGTAGGTTGGAGTAACCCACCAGACTTAGTGCATATTGTTTTCCGTCGTTTTTTGGCTGAAAATCTCGTTTTAGCATGCCTTCTCTATTAACTTCGGTAAAAAGTTGAAGGTAAATAGAAAACCAAGCGTGCCTGTCCATACTCAGTTACCTATAATTGGAAATATTTTACTTCCCATTTTGGTCACATACATATAACGTACAGTCTGCACGTTTCAGTAAAACTAAAAAAAAAAAACGTAATCAGAAATGATAGGTATTTTTAGGATTTTTGTAAGATACTGAAATGGAAATACAATAATAAACTTGCATGACAACCTACGCCAATTTTAATACAATGATGACCTTCAGAAGACAACATATTGTACCATAATTTCTCATAATCTACGGCCGCGGCCTTGTAATATCCTACTTTAATCGTCACATTCTATATCTAGATATATACAAATAATCGAGAACCCAGCCCATCTCCACCCGAAGCGATGCTATCGGATCCACGGAAACTGTTCAAACTGCTCCTAAAATGTTCCCTCATTCTTCGCTAACCATTTGTCTGTGTCCGGTCCAAATTACATTTCAGCCCGTTCGAAGGACTCGAAGGTAAGTTAAAAATATATCGACGATGCGGTTGGCGCAGTGGTGGTAGTCGACGGTCCTTGGTTCGAATCCCGGCAAGGGCAAATATTTGCGTGATGAAGGGTCATGGATGTTATTTTATCTATATAAGTATGTTTCTCGTCTAGTATCCATAAACCAAGCCTACCAGAGCTTACCTACTGTGAGACTAGATTGATTTGTTAGAGGTTTTCCGATATACATATCCGATCTACATCTATATTTTTTTATTATCGGCACTTTTAGGCCATGCGGGAAAAGACGCTTCGCTCGCTCATTCCGCTACAGAAGGTTCTTTTGATCTTCACAATAACTGCTTAAGAATTGTATTTTTCTGGTTTTGACTGTATGTTGACTGTAGCGAAAGTAATGCATTCAATTAGGTATACAGGAAATAAAATAAACTTCCACTAAATTCTGGACCTAATGCTATTTTTAATTAACCAATAACAAAAAATACGGGAAATAAAATGAACTATCACAAAATTTCAGACATTATTAATATTATTATCTATTTTTTTTTTATTATAGGCTGACTAGCCTGTTTTAGTTCAAAGTAGAGTTTTATCAAGTAGATATCGGTAAGTGACTACGAATCGTGCTTTACATTACTCGATGCCAACTTCTCGCTATACCGGGTGTGGCCTGTAATAGGGGCAATAAATTAAAACATTTGTTTTCTACTCTTATTCAAACTCTCGTTAGACATAGTCAATAAATGTATTAAGACAATACTTTGCTTGTATTATTTAATAACTTCTTTAATATTGTTTCATTAAAAGAACCAATGTTTTGCGAAGTATTTGATAATTAGTAGCGAGACAGCCACAGAAAGTCAGTTGGATGGCATACATTGAAAATATGATATAATTTGTTACAACCATTGAACATCTAAAAACTGATAAGTGATAACTTGTATCGTGTAGCTAAACTTATTCATTAATTCAGACTTCGTGACATTTAAGTAATTATTACAGCTACCGACTTCTATCGTGTAGCTATACTTATTCATTAATTCAGACTTCGTGACATTTTAGTAATTATTTTATTACAGCTACCACGTGTACCGTTGAGTCAACATAAATAAAGATACGCGATATAATCCGTTTAAATTGTTTTAATCAAATCTGAAAACTGGCTTCATTTTGAAGTTGGTGAAACAAATGCTGTTCAGTTTGAAGAGTAAAAAATGTGTGTTTGAATTTATTGCTCTTGTTACAGGCTACATCCGGTATAATCGTGAATCTGATCTAGGTCCGACCCGCCGCCCCAAGAGCAGCAATGTGACACTTTCTATCTGATCCACAGAAACTGTTCAAAATGCTACTAAAGATGTTCCTCGCTCATTCCTCGTTATTTTATTCACGCCATTTGTCTGTGTCTGGTCCAAATTACATTTTAACCCCACTCGAAGGTAAGTTAAAGAAATCTGAGCCCGCGAGACTGTTTGTGTTAAAATTGAGATTTTTCATTTCAATTGCTTCTGCATTTTAAATTTTGTAGATAAGCAAAATTAAGGTTGGACGATGACTCGACTCAAACGAAGGTTTAAAATAGATAGGTACCTAAGCGCTGCATCCTGCATGCTATTGCATTAAAAAAATGTGACCTTAGTTGTTTAGTGTTTTAATATATAATATGTATGTTAGATTGTAAGGTTCTATGGGCCTTTGACGCCCGATGAAGTAGCTTCTTTTAAATTTCTTGGCATCTCACTCGACAGATATCTACACTGGAAAGACCACATTGAACATATCTGCAGTAAATTAAATAGATTTGTTTTTGCACTCCGAAGATTGAGAGACACGGTGTCAGTGGAGGCTGCACTAACAGCCTACCATGGATATGTGTCCTCAGTTCTTCGTTACCGACTTATACTGTGGGGTAATTCGGTCGATGTAGGTAGAGTTTTTAGGATTCAAAAGAAGTGTGTCAGAGTCCTTTGTAACGTGCACGATGCTAGCTGCGTACCACTTTTCAAAAAACTACACATACTTCCATTACCTTCTTTATATATAAAAGAAGTATGTATGTTCGTCAACACCCACCAGCAATATTTCAAGACGCGTGGTGAAGTAATGCACAGGCCGACCAGACAAAGAATTATGGATCTATTGTATAAACCGCGGGTTAGTAAGACGATATACGGTAGAAACGTGTATAACATGTGCATCGAACTATTTAATAGTCTACCTGATGACATTAAAGAGCTCCAAGGAAACCAGTTCAAGCACAAATTGGACACCTGGCTCCTGGAAAGGTGCTTCTATAGCGTTAAAAATTATTTGGAACGTAACTGACATCTCAATTTTATTATCCTGTTTTATGAATTCCTGATTTCTATTTGATTTTATTCTGTTATTTTGTTTTGTCTTTATGCAATTTTGTTAATGTTAATGTTATTATTATGGATTAATGTAATTAATATATAGTATATTGCGCTCAAACATTTGCACGCTTGCTTGCAGGCTGAGCACATTGGAAACAAACATCGAATTATAAGACCTTAAACACTGTGTTCTAGCAAATAAATGATTTGACTTTGACTTTGACTTTGACTTTGACTGAAATAAATGAATTATTCTTATTATTCTTTGTTTCTCATTTTTGAGTCACGGGCTTAGGGGAGCGTGGGGGAATTAGAGGCTACTAAAGCAAAAGTTCAATATAAGGCAAATGTATGGGTAATTTTGGATCTTATTAATAGAAACTAAATCCTTAGTTATTTGACTATCATTTAATTACAGCATCACCGTTACATTATCAGACATTTGGCGACAGATGAACTTTTTTCAAAAAAACAGAATCGCTCCCATTACCCGACTTTGCGGGAAATGAGAGCCTATAGATACCCACATGTGTAATGGGTGCTACTTAATTATTGAGTCAGCCTCAAAACATTAAATGTCAGCCTAAAATCTCATATTCATATAAATATTAACATAAACGTATGCTTAAAGTCTGATTACCCGACTACCACCATCTTGAAATTTCATAAAATAATATTCCGAATCTAGCTTGTAATGAAATGATATGAATAGATACTCAAAATTGATAACATTAGCTATTAAATAAAACAGGTTTTTAAGCTGGCCGTTGAAATATCGTATTTTTTATAAGCGTGGAGCAAAAAACCGATAAGCGTCCGTGGTAACATAATGCGTGGCACTGGCGAGCTGAGTGAGCCAGGGGAACACGGCCACACTGTGACGAAAACGCCCGAGCGTTAAATACGTGAATATGAGCTATAGTTTTGTCTCTAGTCGCACCGCTCCTATTAGCCGCTGGCCCCATTACCCCCGGTTCCCCTACCTATACCCTTACGTCCCGGCCTTTTGGAAGGCTTGCGTGGGGATATGGATCCAACACGTATATTATTATTTTATAGCTAAGAAACAATTTTTTTGGTAGATAACTTCGATTGCTTAGACCTTGTATGATGTTCACACACTCATCTCAGTCTCACATCTCAGTACCTATTCAAAGTAGGCCGACAAAAATGATGTGAACTTTTATCCGTTGTTTTGTTTTTATCTTTTGTTTGTGTACTGCGTTAGAACGCAATGGTAATAAACAGAAATCTCGATTGTCAATTTAAAAATTGAAGATTCTGGAGATGCTTTACATTTTTATGACTTGACTACGTCGTCGAAATAGTTGAGTTGTACCGGAGCTAATGCAGTTGGAGTCAGGAAATGTAGTTTCCAGAAACTTTCTTGAGCAAAGAGTTTTGATAATTTTGATGTTTTTTTCATATGGGGTTTCCATTATTCTAAATTTTATTCCACGAGAATAATTGTTTATGTGTATGAAAACTTTCTTTCCACGTAGTTGTGTTTCTTTTCTTTCTAAATCATTTGCTATTCTGCTATCTGTCTCAATCTATGTAAAAAAAAATAGAACTGCTTCTAAGTTCATGTCCTAACCGGGCGGGGGTACGATTGATAGTGCTGCATAGTGCCATGGGCATCTTATATTACCCATGTTACTCGTATCACCGTACGAGTATTATTACGCCTCTTGACAAAATCCTGTTTGGTTTTAATTTTTTAGATGGTACAAGTAAAAATTGAAAAAAAAATTAAAACCAAACACTATTTAGTTAACATAACCCCAAAAATATATTACCAAGACCTTGCGACATTTATAGGGTAATCTGCAATTTAACAACTTTACTAACTACAATACAAGTTACTTCGGCACGAGAAAATTAATTTGCCGTACGACAGCGCGTATATTAATAAAATAAAAGAAGGCGAAACTTTCCTACAGTAAAATTAATGACTCCGTGTCTTTTTGTGAACCTAAGAAGAAAAAATACTGCTCATTATTGATAAGTATCGGTCATTAGCGGCTGTAAACTGATAAGTATCTTCGGATGTATATGGGTCATTCATCTGTGAGAATTAAGAACGTTCCCTCTTCTATAATCCGATGTGATAGCAACATAACCTGGATTCATACAAGCTCTTAACATTTGACCACCGAAGGGACAAATTATGTTTTTTGAACTGACAATGACCCATTTATCTACTCGAACTCCTATCGGCTTTGTACGTAAGGCTTTTTCAGAAAATATTTTCCACATTCTACGTGCTTATGTATTCCCAATTCTCAGTAACTTTTTATATTTATTGTTGACGCGTGTTTTTCTTATGTGGCCTATGTTTAAGTTATTCTTGATGGATGGAGCGGCACACGCAACTATTATAGATTTATTTGGGGTATTTTCTCAAAATAAATGGTGTTTACGTGACCGTTTGTTCCGCTACCTTCGTATCTCCCGGTAATGCTCTGGTACAAGACATGTTTTACCCGTAGGTCGTAAAAACTGGCCCAGGTGATATCTCGGACGGGGCTTCGACGTTAATGTCATCCTTTAAAATTTAATAGGAGTGCTATGTGGTAGATATTATGAGTAATATAAATACTTCGGTATATGCCTTTATAATTCCCGAAGTAGGTACGTAATTTTAAAATTACATCAGTTCTTCCACTTTTAGTAGGTTTTGTTGCTTGTTTCAAGAACAATTAATTTTCCGAGTTAAGAGGTATACAAACTAACGTACCTAACTAACTACATTGCATTTCTTTATTTCATTCAATATTCATGCATACTCTATCTTCGAGAAAAGTACGCTGATACATGTCGTGGATATGCTGCGTTATTTCGTAACATTCACCTAAGAAATAAACCCAAGCTTGGAATTTTTAATATTCATACTGATGCAGTGAATAATTTTCTATTAACTTCGGTATAAATATGAAAAGGAAGTTCCTCGATAAAATACGATGACATAACTTTATTAACCATTTAAACCAGAATCGATTCATGAACATACCTATACATTACGTAAAGCAACAAGTTAAGAAAATATTAATAGGTAATATTACTGATTCCCGCTACCATATTAAATAGATACCTATACCTATTTAATAGTCAGTTATCATTAATCAATCAATAATCATTACAATATAAAATGCATTAGAATTAGTCGTCACTATGATATTTACGTCGTTTGGCATTCAGTACCCTTACCATGAGTTTACAGTGACCGTACTCGCTAGCGACGGCGTAAAGGATTTGTATGGAGAATTGTAGTTCTACAAAGTAACCGCTAAGGGCGATGTACTATTCTTCATACAAATCGTTTACTCTGTCTACCGAGTACGGTCGGTTAACTCATGGTAAGTGTACAGATACAGTCTCATTCTCTTCATCCACGATAAGGTCCATTAGTGCAATTGTAAAACTTCCAGCCGAAGTTACGGCGCAGTAGACGTTGCACTAAACTGCTGCATGTACAGTCAGAGTAATAAAAAAACCGGCCAAGTGCGAGTCGGACTCGCGCATTGAGGGTGACGTACAAACACTTCCCATAATAACTGGCCGGGTTAAGTTAAGTTTGCACCTGATATGTATGAGGTGCAAAGTTAACGCATCCGATCACGTTTGTAGTATGGGAGCCCCACTTAAATATTTATTTTATTCTGTTTTTAGTATTTGTTGTTATAGCGGCAACATAAATATATCATCTGTGAAAATTTCAACAGTCTAGACCGCTAACAACGGTTCATGAAATACAGCCTGGTGACAGACGCACAGACAGGCAGACAGACACACCGACAGACAGACAGACAGACAGACGGATGGACAGCGGAGTCTTAGTAATAGGGTCCCGTTTCTTACCCTTGGTACGGAACCCTAAAAAGCTATCGTAAAACGAAATTTCATAAACTATCCCAGACAAGAAGAAATCTACAAGGCGCCGTCAGGAACAGAGGCAGTGAAATCTTTGAAACATGAAGTGTCTCTGAAATTAAAATTTTCCTCATTAGCACTAGTACAGCGCCAGATCTTTTCCCGTAGACTTTGAATGGAATTTCATTAACCATTGCAGAATCTAGCAGTTTCACTTGATAGTCCAGTCCGTGCAATCTTACGTTGGCGCTTATAAAAGTTTTACTACTTGGCTATATTACTTGCGTTGCCTTGCCCGTTACGTATTGCTATACTTATATCGAAAGAGACAATAAAACTTATTTTATTGCATCTTAGGTCACCAGAAAAAAGGTGGCGCATAAAAGTTTAACTACGGACTTGAGATTTCTATACAACCAGCATTTTATTGCATGTCTGATCTTAGGTGAATCAATCAGAACTTTATTCGGCCACACTGGCATTTTTATAAAATGGACTAACATTTTGGAAATATGACAACTGAAAGATAAAAAGCCGCAAGAAACTTCAGTCTGTATCTTTCAGACAACAATAATTAATTAATTACATGACAACCACTCGTAAAGGAAATGTATAAATGGTCCAAATCAATATTACAATTATTATGTTACCTATTAAACAAGTTATAAAGGCCCCTGTATAAACTTATGACAATGATTATATTGATTACAAATACAAAATAACTTAATTAAATCTATATTTAACAGAGATTTACCCGCTCCTCCCCCGAGAACACTAAATTTTTTCGGGATAAAAAGCCTATGTGTGTTATCCAGGGTGGTCCTTCATACCAAAATTTATCAAAATTGGTCCAGTCATTGGAGCGTGAAGAAGTAACCAGGGATCGATACCGGTATTCATGAAAACGCTCTACTTTCGCGTTTTTTTTCGTATGTGAAAGGCTTGTGTTATGTAGAATTTCGTTATAGATATAGATCCTTGAAATTAGCCCACTAAAATATAAACATGTGTGATAATGAGCGAAAAACCGGAATATAATAACGTTATTTTGTGCTATTTTGTATGGAGCAAAATAACGGTATCGATCCCTGGAAGTAACAAACATACACTCACAAACTTTCACGTTTATAATATTAGCTTCGTAAAGGAGATGTATCAATTCTCCAAATCAAAATTATAATTATAACGTATGGCAATGACTAAAATACAAAATAACTTAATTAATTTTTCAATTTTTCTTTAAGCTTTGATCTTTGTATTCATGGTTTAACTTAATTAAATCAAATTTTCTCAGAGATGTATAAGCCTTCCAAGCTTTTTACAGTTATTCAAGTTTCTTAAAGATTATTGCTAAACCAATATTGAATAACTTATCGAGTACAGAATCAAGTGTCGCATGTTCATATCAGTTCAATAAAACTAGTTTGAAACAATTTTTCCGGTATCAAAAGCAAATAAAGAGTTACTGGCAGAAGTGGCAGAACCTACCTCATAAATTAGGTACATCTCCAGAGTTGAGGCCGTCTTCTCTTCGCCAGTTTGTTTAGGACTCTTTGAAGTAGACATTTAAGAGGTAATTGTATGGGATGAAAGAGCCTTAGTTTGCTTCAGTCAACAGAACGCGTAGCTTTTCCTGGGTATTTTCATATGGACATCATGTACCATAACATTCTTTCATCAGAATGCCCCGTTTCAGAAAAAGTGAACGTATTTTTATTAATAATTATCGGACAACCTCACACAAATCGATGTAGTACCACAGTAAGCTCTAGTATGATTGTGTTATGGGCACTAGATAACGATATCTATATATATATTACGCGAGGCCGATTTTTGTACATCCCATCAGATCTACAGTTATGGTCCGATTTTGATAAATGATATGTCATTAGATTCGTCTCATGCTGGAGAGGTGCATAAAACTCTTGGATTTTTAATTTTTTTCTGAAAAAGTACTGAAAAATGGATTTGAAAAAACTACTGTGCGCTAACCACGTGACATTGACCACGTGACCTGTGATCCCTATTTTGACATAAGATGACCAAATAATAATAAGCATGATTTGCTCACAAACCTGTAGTAAGTTGTTCAGCATGATGAAATATTATTTTTGAGTCGGCAACATAATATCCGCAACACTTAAAACATGTACAAATATGCAAAAATAATTTTACAGTTTGTTGACAATCAATGAGAGTAGGTAACCATATTCTGTCAACTTTTAATGTATTTTTTATTGGAGGCTAATATGTCAATGATCTAAATTGCCAGGTTTTTTTTCTTTGAAAAATGTTGATATGGAAACTTTTTTCGCATACCTGTTAAAAATGTGGAGGAAAAAGCCGGTTAAGTGCGAGTTGGACTGGTGCTCGCAAGACTAGAAAAACTGAACGTCATTCAAGAATAGATTATTTTTATAGGCGAGTTTTACAATAAATCAAAGCAGAAAAAATGTAGTAAAACTAATTTAAACGTCATTCAAATAAGTAAATTTATGATAGATTATTATAAATATGATTATAATATAAGTCCATCAAAAAAATTATTCCAAGGAAAATGGTATGAGTTATGGTAAATTAAATGGTATTTTACAAGAAAAAACTTAGTCCTTCCGCTTGCATGTCGACGGGATGGGAAATGTGGTCGAGTTGGGAATATGGACGACTTGACAATGAAGCTAAATTGGGAATTATCTACATTGGTAATATGGATGAGTTGGTAAAATGGACGAGTTGGAAATGTGGTCGAGTTGAGAATATGGACGACTTGACAATGTAGCTTAGTTGGGAATGTATCTACATTGGTAATATGGATGAGTTGGTAAAATGGACGAGTTGGAAATGTGGACGAGCTGAGAATATGGACGAGTTGGCAATGAAGAGGACTACGGACGAGTTGGTGATATGGAAGATTTGGCAAAAAAGACGAGCTGATAATAAGGACAAGTTGTTATTGTAGACGAGTTGGGTGTATCGTCGAATTGGGAATATGAACGAGTTGGAAATGTGGATGAGTTGGTAAAATTGACAAGTTGGGAACATGGACAAGTGGGTAATGTGGACGAGTTCGCATTATGGACGAGTTGGCAATGAAGACGAGTTGGTAATACGGACAAGTTGGTATTGTAGACGAGTTGGGTGTATCGTCGAGTTGGGAATATGGACGAGTTGGAAATGTGGATGAGTTGGCAATGTGGATGAGTTGGTAAAATTTACAAGTGGGGAACATGGAGAAGGGGGCAATGTGGACGAGTTCGCATTATGGACGAGTTGGCAATGAAGACGAGTTGGTAATACGGACAAGTTGGTATTGTAGACGAGTTTGGTGTATCGTCGAGTTGGGAATATGGATGAGTTGGAAATGTGGATGAGTTGGCAATGTGGATGAGTTGGTAAAATTGACAAGTTGGGAACATGGAGAAGGGGGCAATGTGGACGAGTTCGCATTATGGACGAGTTGGCAATGAAGATGAGTTGGTCATACGGACAAGTTGGTAATATGGACGAGTTGTCAATGTGGACGAGTCGGGAATATGGACGAGTTGGGAATGTGGATGAGTTGGCAAAATGAACAAGTTGGGAATATGGACGAGTTGGCAATATAGACGGGCTGATAATAAGGACGAGTTTGTATAGACGAGTTGGGTGTATCGTCGAGTTGGGAATATGGACGAGTTGGAAATGTGGACGACTTGGAATTGTGGACGAGTTGGGCCTATGGACAAGTTGGAAATGTGGACGAGTTGTATTTGTGGACGAGTTAGCAATATAGACGAGTTGGCATTGTTGATGAGTTGGAAATGAAGACGAGTTGGCAATGTAGATGAGTTGGGTGTATGGACGAGTTGGTAATGTGGACGACTTGGCATTGTAGACGAGGTGGGAATATGGACGAGTTGGAAATGTGGACGAGTTGGCACTGTGGACGAGCAAGTAATATGGACGCGTTGGCATTGTGGATGAGTTGGGAAGTTGGAAATATGGACGAGTTGGAAATATGGATGAGTTGGAAATGTAGACGAGTTGTATTTGTGAAAGTGTTGGCAATGTGGACGAGTAAGCAATATGGACGCGATGGAATTGTGGACGAGTTGGGTATATGGACGAGTTAGCAATATGGTCGAGTTGGCATTGTGGACAAATTGGGAATATGGATGAGTTGCCAATGGAGACGAATTGGTAATATAGACGAGTTGGCGATGCAGATGAGTTGGGCGTATGAACGAGTTGGCAATGTGGACGTGTTGGGTGTGTGGACAAGTTGGCATTGTGACCCAGATGGGAATATAGACGAGCTGACATTGTGGACGAGTTGGCAATGTGGAATAATTAACATGTTACCCTAACATGCGAAACTTGATGGTAGAAATAACCTACATATGATGCAAGTTTCGAAAAATCGACGCTCTCAAGAATAAATCATATATATTTGAATTAATGACGTCTGGCTGATCATTCTTATTCTCATTCAAAATAAAATTTGACAAATTCTGCTGTCAACAAAATAAATTGATTTTACAAGGCTTCCGTTTTTACCGACTATGGTAAGGAACCCTAAAATTTGGTTTATATCATAGACTTGAGAGTATAGATAGCATCTCCCTCACTCTTCTGTCAGACACTATTTCAATGAGAGGAAAGACGAAAGTTTGAATTTGGAATTCGGGTATTAGGCCTTCAGCTCTAAATTTATTGAAAAAAATATGTCTTAATATTCTTTTTTCAATCATTTTTAGCTGTTTTTATATGTTGGATTTTATTTATTACACATATTTGACACATTCTTTTTTTATGGTGGAGTATTGTTGGTCAGCTATTTATTTAGATTAGTAAATAGGGTTTGATTAAGTATACCTCTAGCGTAAGAATTTCAAACACAATGTGTAATTGTTATTGAATAAATGATTAATGATGATGATGACATGGCAGCACCCATATTAAGAAAATTTGCACGATCTATTGAATTTCATTAAAAAAACAAGCATTGATAGTAGTGGTTTTTCGTGTATCTATAAACGTTTTATACTCTCTATTTCATACAATTGACTTTATGTTACATTTTTTATCATCACTATTTTTAAGTATTACGATTAAAAATGAATACATAAACAGTTACGCACTACATGATTTCCTTTTTAAAACCTGCGTAGTGAGTGCCCAAATCTGTCGTTTCGATTCATGTGCTATGTCTGGAAATTGATAGAAATCGATCAAATCGATAAATTTATGTCTTATGACCTGAAGAAAGAACAACAAATTAAAATTCTACCAATATTATGTTCGGTCCTATGAAAATATGTCAATATTTTTTTTAAGATATGGGATTATTTTTATGAATTATTTTTTTCCATAAATCGAATATGCATTTTATTTGTGAAATAGATCAGCAGATCACATGTCATTAATGCACAAGTTATTTTTACAAAAGAGTTGAAAAAGTTGTCACGATGAAGCTGGCAGTTTGCTATCAGGCCTGGCTCTAGCCTGGCGTGTTTTGACGTTATTAAAACATCATTTTAACGTGTTTTTTTACAGTATTTATTCTTCGTTCGCCAAAAACTTCTTATCGATAAAGTAGTTATTTTCTGTACCACTACCGGATTTCCACATTCTAGCGGCGGTTCGACGCCGCAACGGGCCTCTAGTATTACTATATTTATTGCACAAAAGAAAACTTACCCTACAAAAGTAATACATATATTAAAACACATAGAATCAATAATTATTAAAAACGCTCAAATATTCGAGTTCTTCATACAAATATTTGCCCTTGTCGGGTTTCGAACCCAGGACCGTAGGCAGCACTAACATTGCACCTACCGCGTCGTCAAAAGTAAAGATTTCCATTCCATTTTGTCAACTTAGGTTTTATTTATAACAATTTTAAGCAATCAGTTTCCGAAAATAAGGCTCCCGGGCCAATTAACATTGCAGCTAACGATTCAATATACCCAGAATTTAATTTAATCTTATGTTTAATTGACAAATATATATGTCGCCGTTATAAAATATGCATAGGGTGATATAATCCGGGTAACATTTTCAATATCGTGAAAGCATGCGATTTTAATTATATTAAATGAAAGTGGATAAAATTTTATACCGGTACGAAATTACATTTAAAATGTAGATCGGAAATATTGCATGTGACGGATACGGCTTTCGAAATAAAAATAGGGAACTTGCATGAAGATGGAATTCATAGTTCTTTAGTTATATCCTTATATCAGTCTACAAATGTTAGGTAAATTAAGTAATAAAATACACCCTCACAATAAATGCTAAACTGTCAAACAGTTTATCTACAAAAAAAAACAATAAATACGATATGAAATAGAAATTAGCTATCTTTTTTTTTTTATATGACCCGATTAGGCAACTGAGTTTATTTATAGATTAAGAGAACTTAATAGATGTATGGAGGGTATAATGGAGGAGCGGAATCTTTCATAGGAGAACTTTAAAAAAAATGTTCAGCAGTAAGCGATAAATAATAGTTCCAATTCCATCCGCAATAGCGCTAGAGTAACTAGCAAGAAAGTATGAAAAAATTAAAATTTTTAGACGGAGTAAACTGTGTCGAATTGAAAATTTGATTATTTTAGGTGATCAGAATAATCCCTGCTTAGGTAGTTCCTTTAAGTATATACAGAAAAAACGCATAATTAACTTTTTTTTTTATTATAAACAGACGGTTGCTCAGTAACGGAACTACTTTCAGCCACAGTAGCGCCACCAACTAAACACCTTTCAGTGGACGCTTTTGAATATTATGAAGATTCCACTCTTCCCTTATACCCTCCATAATAGATGAGGTGTACTGTATAGTGCTTGCTAGTTCCATGATTGGATATAAGGATGACAATATTCTTATAATATTTGACATGCACGTACTCATACAAGCAGAGACAAAATTAAATTTGAAATGTAGATCAGAAATATGGCATGTGAGAGACGATTTACATTCGTAGCGATGACTGGCGTAATGGAGAGAGAAACCATTTTTATTTTCCCCAACGGCTGAGCGCTATTGATTAATTATTTCTAGCCTTTTCTTCGAAATGGAGATTATAGAAAAACATTTTAGACACGTTTTTAATTTAGCGAGTAACGGTACAATTTCGAAGCGTAATGAGGGCAGATGAAGCAATAATCCTTGTTTTGGTTTTAAATAATTCGACAAGTAAATAAATACTTAATCATGTCTGTGCAATGTACGACTGTAAGATATTTACATTCTGTTGTAAGTAGGTATACATATCCTAAAAGAATATGTAATGTTATGTAGGTAAATATTAAATGGTATAAAATAAAAAAAATAAAAATTAGGGCAAATGAACAGCATTTTATTGTGCTTATTAAAATTTTAATTAAATATATTATTATGAATTTACGGAAGCCAATCTACACCCAGCTTTTTGTTATAAACTCGTGATCACAGGCCAAACAATCCATAAATGTTATAGCAAACTTTGGACCACTGTCAATTTTCACTTATTCAACTAAGCCCTGTGGATTCATACAGCAACAGTAGAGATATAATAATCACTTTATTAAAAAATCGACGTCAAACGAAATTATGCTTTCCGAGAACAACTGAAGGAGTCACTAATAAAAATCCAAAATGACAATATATATGAAATCTTGAAAAGTTTCCTAGATTCCTCCAAGATCCCATAACCAGATCCTGACCTTAGATCATATTAGAAAGTATAAGGTTATACTTTCTAAAATTCAAACAATAAAAAAGTCTAATCGGTCCAACCGTCTTTGAGTAATCGGAAAACATAAATAACATTTTCTGACGAACTAAGAACCTCCTTTTTTATGAAGTGTGTTAAAAATGAAATCGATAAATTGGACTGATCCGTTCTGAACTAGTGAATAAAGTAGACTGATCGAGCGCGGCACCTTAAAAATTGATGATTGATGAGCATCATTGACAGTTTACTAATTAGAGCTTAACTTTGATTAATTATTGACGGCCCTGTAAGATGTTCTCATTTATTTTGATCGTGATTGATGAAAATGAAAAAGCCGCAATATTACACGAAAGTGGTTACGCCGTGGCAGCTCTTGAAAGCCTCCACTTTTGTAAAATCGCTTCGTTACATTGCTTTATGCTCATAAAGGTGCTTGAAAAGATTATGCACAAAGATAAAGAGTTGTATATAAGAGTTAAGTTAAAACGTAAAACGAGGTCGGTCAATAGTATATTTTTAGGATAAAGTCCTCATGAATAGATTTTTGATGTAAATGATTTTTGTTAGATTTTTGATCTTCTAAAATATAAATAAGCAATGGAACGACGAAAAATCCCGACAAACCTAGAAAAAAGCTGTTGCCTTTCGTGTGTATCGATCTTTTTGATTTGTAGCTAAAACTACTCGATTGTCACGAAGAAGCGCGAAAAAAAAGAACACAGTCATGTTATACTACTAACGCCATCTGTCGACCACGAAACTAAGTTGTATAACATGATAGTGTGTAGGTACTTCTCGTTATTTCTATGGTAGGTGCACTTACCCCATGTGACGCGCTTGTCTTGACTGACCTTAAAACATTACCTTTCGAATATGTTTCAAACTAACCAAACAGAGTTCCCTACGAGTGCGTGGTGACAGTCATGGTGAATATCCCGCTCTTAGACAAAAAAACTGGCGTCGAGTCGGACTCACGCACAAATGATTCCGTACCATATATTTTTAAAGTCTACAGGCGTCAATCCGGAAGGTGGAAAACCGTGTGGAGTGGAGAACTTTGGTGCAAGCGATAACGGCCTCAAATGATCACGACCCTCATTCATGAGCTCATGAGGAAGAAGAATATATTTTTAAAATGTTTGACTTATTTTTAGTTTTTGTTGTTAGCTATGCTAGTGACCATAGTAATATTTGTAAGTATACTCTATGCAAATTTGAAGTGTCTACCTATTACCATTCAAGAAAAAGACCTAAAAAACCTTACATAAAGAAAGATATCCCCTGTGACCGACGGACAGACAGACAAACCGACAGCAAAGGCTTAGTAATAGGATCCCGTTAGCACCCCTAAAACAGGTCTCGATACAGAAATATAACAATATGAAACAGCACATTCTGTTTTTAAATTTTACACTTAAATTAATCCTACCGGCCCGGCGGTCCGTAGCCAATAATCGTGGCAGGTGAGCAGATTTGCACTCTCTTTGTTCAAACACAGTTTTCACTGAATGCGCGCAAGCAGAACTTTTATAAAAAGTTAGAACGTTGTGTCTGATCAATCAATTTTTTGCCGCTGTTCGAGCTTAGGCTTCGCGCGGGTGCAATGCTGATACTAAATATACTAAGTATGCATGTATTATACATATAAACCCTCCTCTTGAATCACTCTATCTATTAAAAAATACCGCTTTCAAAATCCGTTGCGTAATTTTAAAGATCTATAAGCATACATAGGGACAGACAAACAGCAGGAAGCGACTTTGTTTTATACTGTACTAACTGCACTGACTATAGTGATAATACAGCTCGAATAGTAAATATCGATCTATATCCGCTATTACACGTAATTTAGTCAATATATTACTGAATTGTAGATATCGCAATGCCTTGTCGAATTCAGGCATAGAGGTTGCGTATAGCGCAATCGGGCTATTTGAGGCTTGGTGCATCGCAGTGAGGATGTAGCGACCCGTGACTGCCAATATAGGCAATACTCGTATTACTCGCTGTAGACCTTTGACTGTTAAACGCCCGGTAAACGAACAAAATATGTTTGCCATACGCATTTGATGTTTCGTGAGTTTGTTATGTAATGTCTATATCTCGGGGTTATCGGTGCACGAATTATTTAACACTAGACCTGTCCAAAAATCGTCAGAATAGGCTTCAAGTTTGGATCTAGGCATGTTATCGCATATTGCTATTATGCGCTCGGGATTCTTATTTAGAATCATCCAAAATGGTTCTTTCCCTTATTCTGAAGTCAAATTAGTATTTGCCGAAAATAAACAACAACAGTCTCTTGTTCCACGATGGTATATTTTTAAAATGTGAATATTTTCACATCGGTCGGTTGACTATTATTTAGTCAAGTGTAAAATTCAACAAAATATTAGGTAGTGTGAAGGGTGCTTAACATGCTATCATCGAGCTATTTGTGGCTTGTTGCATCGCAGTGAGGATGTAGCGACCCGTGACCGCCGCTATAGGCAATATTACTCGCTGTAGACCTTTGACTGTTAAACGCACGGTGAACGAACAATATGCATTTGCCATACCTTATTGAAGTTTCGTGAGTTCATTATGTGTACCTACTTATGTCTATACCTCGGGGTTTTTGGCGTCAAATCATTCGTGCACCGAAAACCACGGGGTATGGTTTTGTTCAAAATTCGTCAGACAAGGCTTCAAGTTTGGATCTAGGTATGTTATCACATATAATTATTATTGTTTTTGCATGTTAAACTAGCTACGCTCGGGATTCTTACTAAGAATCATCCAAAACGGTTCTTTCCCTTATTCTGAATTCAAATCATTATCAGAAAAAAAACAACTTTAGTGGAACAAGAGTTCCACGAATTAATATGTCTTTCAAAATGTGAAAATAATAGTAAAGTGTAAAAATTTACAAAATATCAGTAAGTGTGAAGGGTGCTTAACATGCTATCATAAGCCAATCAGCACTGTCGAACAAGCATATTTTTTTTTTTTTTTTTCATAACATGAGAAGCCGGAAGCCTAGTATGGCTGCATCCGATGATCAGTAAGTAGCAGGGGGCGGGGCTAGCCGGCCGCACCTGCCTGGTGTGAGAACAAGCATCTCGCATGTGGCTTTATTTAAGTACTAAATAATAATAGTTAGGCAAGCAAAATGAATGCGTTAATTGCGTGATATACCTACTATAAAGATAGATAGTGGAATTTATTCCTCAAATGTATTTAAAAATACGAATGTTGGTACTGCAACCTCAAAAAATCATTGAACCTCAAAATGTTGGACGAAGTGGATGAACACTAGCTACAATATACCTAAGTATAACTTTCTGCTTTGAGATAAGTGTGCTAGATTGATGATTGAAAATTGTTATTTCTATATTAAAATGGTAGCTTGAATAACAAACGCAAAATACACACACAAACACAATACGAAACGTCATTGAAAATATCAAAAATCTAATTCGAGTGTCTCGACTATAGGTGAAAAGACAGCACGAGAGTACTTCTGCAGAATATTTATAACCAGAGCGCACAAGAAACTTGCTTGGCATTATGCTGCAACTTCAAACTCAAATGCTGAATTCAAAGTTTCAAGAATCCTTTGAAAAATCGCTTGCTTCGCGTGAAAAAAAGGCGTCATCTGATTAACTTGCAACATATTTGTACATCATATTGATCAGATTAAACTTGCAAGATTCGATTACAAACAGATATATACTTCCACCAGGTCAGGTGAAACTGAATAAAAGCTTGTAATAAAACAGTTATTCGTTCAGTGGTTGCTAATCTAACATCATGTGAAATAAAATAAAAAAAGAAATAAACAAAGACTTCAAATATGGAACAGTTTCAAATTTAGAATCCAGGGACGAGAACATTTTGAGTTAAAATGTAAGTTGTTAATGCGGATGTTGCTTACTCGGCTGGGGAAATATTCGAGAGTGGTAATGAAGGGTCCAGTGACAAATGCATTTGCGTTTGTCGCACGACGTGAGCGTGACTGTCGGATTTGTGTTTGATAGGAGGACAGCTTGTCATTCATTAGTGTAAAACTGAACAAAGCAAAGCGGATCCAATATTTGGTCACTGGATATGCTAAAATCGTAACTTTTTCCTTTGGCTTCACCAAAGTCAGATAAACCAACACACGTTTTTGATGTTTCATATGAACCTATTTGTAATTGTAACTATGTAAAATTTACATAATATGCTGTTTTGCATTTAAAGAGGTAAAGGGTAAGATTGGCTTTGTTAATTTTTTCATCGTATGACTTTAAAACAGGGGTAAAACTCACTGGATTTTTTCTTATATTTTTACGTAAACCATCAAAGAAATGGGATTGACGAAAAAAAACTGTCTTATAAACGCTACATATTCACCCTCTTATCCACGTCGATAACAAAATTATAGTAATGATATCTTAGACATGGACACGGCATCTGCCATTAAAAACGTAAAATGTGATTCTAAACCCATCGGATTTTTCAATTGAGAAGCTTTTCAGCAGTAATTACAATCCCCATCGGGCTTCCTGAGCTTTAGCGTTCACTGATCCTTCAAACACTGTTTTTACCGTTGTTTTTGATCCGTCTCTCTACGGACGCGCCGAACAGGAATTGGCGCGGTGTTAGCGAGGATACGGATATCATTCACTAATCAGGGGCGTAGCGAGGTAAAATGGCGCCCAGGGCACACGTTCAAACTGCGCCCCTCGGTCAATTATTTTACCTAAAAACAAACCCTACACAGTTTTATTTTTTATTTTATTTTATCTTTAGACATGACTTGCACTATATCAAACCTGGTTAGATCTAACTACCACAGTAAGACGTACTTTCAATGGGAATACAAACCCACTAACGGGCATGCGCTTGCGCCACAGTAGTGAGTGGGTATTTGACGCGACCGTACTAGGCATATGTGTACCTACTGCGTGCGAAAAGGGAGAGCGAGTAAAAGAGGCAGTACTGACATTCTTCGAATGTCAGATAAACCCACCTCTCAACAATTATTATCTAGTGCACCCACGGTGTGTATCAGGAGCTAGATGAAGGTAGTTCCTAATAAGTAGTACAGCTACAAGGTACAAATGGTGGGAGCATATTACCTATTGAAAGAATGATTAGTTAGATGCTTTTTTGAAAAACATAAGTTTGTAAAGCGTTAACTTTTTTCTAAGTGACTAGTTCATCATCGGATTTAGCCTGGCTGGCCATATTGAAATCGCGAGCGTAGCGAGCGCGAAAAAAATTCCGGGGTGTGGGGCTCATAATACAATCAGATGAAAACACGATAGACCGGGAGATAGTGACAGAATTTTCTTGGTCATTTGTAACAGAATGGCGGTTCTTCAGGGGTCTTAG
Source organism: Apotomis betuletana (assembly GCA_932273695.1). NCBI lineage: Eukaryota > Metazoa > Arthropoda > Insecta > Lepidoptera > Tortricidae > Apotomis > Apotomis betuletana. The sequence goes on from OW026307.1 coordinate 16,609,331, forward strand.
TACGCAATGACAAAAAGAAAAATGATGGTCATAGCGCTGGTACCGGCGGCCCAATCGCGTGGGCGTTAGTCGAACTCGTCGGACAAATAACGAGTGTCAAACGATTTGTACCACAAAAAAATTAGTATTTTCCGATAGCCCATAAAAAACATGTAGGCGGTAGTGTCATGCCATACTTCTCCGGTGTGACTTACAGCCCGCCATACCGACGCGAATGCGTTAATTAAAAATAAAAAAAATCAACCATTTGTACCAGGCTAATTTTTGCACAGTTAATTATCGTCGTGCAGCCATTTACGAAAATCACCATGCCATACTTTTCCGACGGTTCTAAATGGCCGCCATACCACCGAAAATCAGCAAATTTTTTTTTTTCGCCAAACGATTTGTACCACCCAAAATTTTTTTTTCAACAGCTCCTGAATGATGATAAATAGAAGTGTGATAATGCCATACCTGTGGGAGGTGGCGAATGTGTATAATATATTTTTTTTTATTGTAAGATTTTATTCGTATTTTGAACGATTTGTAACAGTATGGCACTATTTTTTCCTGTAAGTTTGAGGTTCAACGAATATAAATACAAAATTTCAAAGATCTAGGTGGCGGCAATCTTGACTTATAATCAGATGTTTATATTGTATAATATTGAACGGCTACCACTACCGCTCGAACGATTTCTCGAGAGATCTCGGCTCATCGTGTTGTGAGACACAATGTCTGGCAACGCAGGTATACGGCAGCTACTTGTCAGACGACCCACAACTACATAGCAATAATTGGAGTTCTATGTATTAGAATAAGTCGACCGTTATAGTGTGCCCATGTTGCATGCAAGATGAAGAGGAAAAAGATGAAGAAGAGAAAGATGAAGGCGGCGAAGGTAAATATTTAAGAAATTAATTTTATGTTAACGATTTGCGATTGTGTGAAAAAATTAAATGATTTGTAGATACTGATGCAGTAAGCAGCGACGAGGACGACGAAAACGAGTTGGAGCATGCCGGGGATTTCGGCTTAGATGACCTCGAAAGTCTGTAAATCTTTCGGAATAAACTGCATTAATATTGATATTGCATATAATTTTTTTTCACATGTACGGTGTAATTTTCCCAAACCATACTTTATTTTCAAGTTTCGAAAATTTGAAATGCCATACTGTAACAATTTGGTCCAATTTTTTTATTAATTTATATCTTGCCTGAGTGTGACAATCTTCCGCCCCATGGTTACAGTGTGGGATAATTATTTTTAGGTAGAATTTCATCCAAACGAACCGAATACAATGATGCCATACTGTAACAAATGATTTTATGTCTTGCACCTTGAAAACCCGTTGTAAAATCAAGTTTTTCAAGTATGTTGCCCCTTTTTCCCTCTATTAGAAGTATGGCAAATATAATAATGGTCTCATTGCATCATATAATTTCCAAAAATCCAAATGCCATACTGGTACAAATCGTCAAATTTCTTTTTTTTTTTTACGTCTTGGCTCAAGTCTCACAGTCGTCCGCCCCATGGTTACAATCCGGAATAATTTTTTGTAGGTAGAATTGTATCCAAACAAACAGAATATAATGATCCCATGCTGTAAAAAAATATTTTACGTATTGTACAGTCGTATTTTTGAAACGTGTCGAATAAATAAGTTTTTCAAGTATGGCAGCACTTTTTCCCCCTACTAGAAGTATGGCAAATATAATAACGGTCACATTTTACCAAATACTTTCCAAAAATCCAAATGCAATACTGTTACAAATCGTTTGGCGAAAAAAAAAAATTTGCTGATTTTCGGCGGTATGGCGGCCATTTAGAACCGTCGGAAAAGTATGGCATGGTGATTTTCGTAAATGTCTGCACGACGATAATTAACTGTGCAAAAATTAGCCTGGTACAAATGGTTGAATTTTTTTATTTTTAATCAACGCATTCGCGTCGGTATGGCGGGCTGTAAGTCACACCGGAGAAGTATGGCATGACACTACCGCCTACATGTTTTTTATGGGCTATCGGAAAATACTAAATTTTTTGTGGTACAAATCGTTTGACACTCGTTATTTATCCGACGAGTTCGACTAACGCCCACGCGATTGGGCCGCCGGTACCAGCGCTATGACCATCATTTTTCTTTATGTCATTGCGTACTAAGACCCCTGAAGAACCGCCATACTGTTACAAATGACCAAGAAAATTCTGTCACTATCTTCCGGTCTACGACGTAGCAAGTGCGAAATTTGTAAATCGTTTTTTTTTGAGTATTAAAGTGTCGGCTGTCTCATTTGTCATCAGACGAGTAGTTATAACTCTATGATGTAAAAATACGTACATAAATAAATTATCACTACATAGTATAAAACAAAGTCGCTTTCTGCTGTCTGTCTGTCTGTGCCTATGCATAATATAGTAAAGAAACACTGATAATTTTAGAGGTTTCTAATGTGATGTCGTAAATAAACACATTTTTTGCGCTTACATTACAAACGCTGACTGAACCCTACGAGATAGTTCAAAATAATGTACTACAGTATTAGAAAAAAAGTCCGCGATGGTTATTTTGTAACCACTTTTTATATACTTTACTTCTTACGAGAAATAATGGCTTATTTACGAAGCCATTTTAAGTAACACAGCATTAAGCCTTGTCCAATTAAGTACCTTAAATAAACTATGCATTTTAATATAGATCAATATGGCCTCGCTATGGCTTTACCGCATGGGATTTAAATGAATATTTTAAAAGATATTAGATATAAAATCCAGGGACATAGCGGTTGCGGGGGGCAGGCGGCGCGTGCGCATGAGTTTTCTAAAATCAACGTGACCGTAACAACTTAAATTTCATTACTTTACTTTGGATGTCCCTCTTTGGGTCACAGCACCTGTAGTCCTTATGTTCCACAACTTGATCGGACCAGTAGATTCCAAGCAAATGGCTGTGACAGACGAACAGACATACAGACAACCGAGCGATCCCATAAGGGTTCCGTTTTTCATTCGGAGGTACGAAACCCTAAAAAGCAATGCTTATAGCTTTTTCGTTTAGCGTTTTCGTGGAGTTGGGCGATCCAAACGATTCAAACAGGAACACTGTTTTTTTTTTCGGCACGGCGCTCATCTCATGATATTCCCCCTGGACTCTAGAGCCTAGAGAATACGCCGAAACATAAAGCGCGGGAATCGCGAATTAATTTCAATGGTTTGATAGAGGTTTAAGTCCAATTAACATTACCAACTTCAGATTTTTGAGAAGATTTTTTTAACACAAAGTTGATAAAGTTTTGTTTACCAGAAGTAATGAAGGTAAAATTTCATGTGTAAACATTACGTTTTTAATACTTGGAACTTTAAGAATTGTGTGGGACGATAATGGAAGGGCGGCATAGCGGGCGGGCGTCCGGAGCGCTGCTGACTCCTAAAGGGCATTTCTTTAACCAACTCTTAGGGCGCCTAGAGTGTCACACAATGAAAGACTCACCCAGGGTGCCTGTATGGCTAAGGCTGGCCCTGACTATAAATAACATCAACATTCAGTTCTCGCAGAAATGTATACTAAATAAAAAAAGTGGATACTAAAAATAAAAAAAAATATATTTCCATTTTTGCAATTATTTTTTCAATAGGTATTTAGTATATTTATATTTTTTGCGCCCCCCGCTGAATGGCGCCCAGGGCGCGTGCCCTAGCTGCCATACCCTCGCTACGCCACTGTCACTAATCCCCGCTCGTTTAATTGTAGTGTACACGTAGAACATTAATCTTATGTAACGTAACAAAGGAATGAAGATAATAGGATTTAAAGTTACTCTTTTTATTTATATTGGAATTAAACCACACTTGGGTATTTGTAAGAGAAGCTCACTGAACGCTAAGAACCGACGCATCGTTGCGCACCTTGGTGCTTCATTCTGCCCTACACTTATGTTCGTGCGTTTATAACACGTAGTGGCGTGAAAGCGTCAGTGGCCCTCAGTTGCTCTTGCAGCCGGGCTCCGCCTTCCCCTTGTTCCGGCAACTTCGGCGCCCGTTTGCAGCCACTTCTATAAATTTGCATGTATTGGTCGATTGCGTTACCAATTTCATTTTGCACTAACAACCGATAAAGCGGCTTATGAGAAGATCGAAAATGATCCTTTATAGTTACTTGAGGTTTGCATTTTTATACCAATCTAACTGAGATTTTGTGAGTATAGTTTAAGTTGGATTTGGAATAAATGGGCTTTTTTCATCTATTACTGAGAAAAGGTAAGCTAATAGTAGAGTTGTTAGTCCGCTGTTTTCTAACATAATTGTGCGCATCGGGTTACAAGCATGAAATTTCTACCACAGATAGAATGTTCCACGGTGATTATTTTCAGATGTAGAGGGAAGTCAAATTCGTCCCCTGTGAGGAGGGAGAGCGGAGTGAATACGGCCAAGTATCCCTATTTTCTTTCTTTATTGCTGGTCAGTTAAGTCTACCAGGACGTGTTTTGTATCGTTTTCGTGTAAAACAGATATCAGAAATTAATTTTTTATGTTATTTTTGTATAGTTCTATATAAAAATATGGGTGTAATGGCCGAAAAGGTAAAAATCACAACAAGTTTTTTTATTCAGTGAGGTAAATTAGTTCAGTTTCGTGAACGTTTTCAAGTTATTATTATTATTTCAAAAAGTTCATTTAATCTGGTTTCTAAAAATATATGCATGTTGGGCACTTCTCATACAAACAGTAGCTTAAAATATATCTTTACGTCGGCGTAACCAACTTAAATCTCCGAAGGCATCCTATTTCGCTTCATTAAATACATTAAATAATGAGTATTAACATGCTTTTACATATAATATTCACTATATACGTCCTAGAAAAACAAATAAATGTAATTAAAACAAAATATTTTTTTGCTAATGTATCACGAGCACACGGGCTAATCTCAACATCAACAATTTATTTAAGTTACTGTTTGTATGAAAGTAAAAAAAAAAAAAAAAAAAGGCTAAGCTGAACATCAACATTTTTTTCAAGGTACTTTTTGTATCAGATGTGCCCAATTACATTTTTAAAAACAAGATTAAATTTGCTGTTTAATAATATTAAAAAAAAATGTAAATATTCAGGACAGATAACTAATTTATCGTTCTGAATAAAAAAAACTTGTTGTGATTTTTACCTTTTCGGCAATAAAACCCAAATTTTTATGAAACTATTCTTAAATAACATGAAAAATTAATAGCTGATATCTATTTTACACGAAAACGATGTCGCACGAGCCCTAATAGCCTTAACTGATCAGTAATAAAAAAAAGAAAAAGAGCAGTACTTGGTCCACTTCACCCCGCTCTCCCACCACACAGGGGACGAATCTGACTTCGCTCCACATCTGAAAATAATCACCGTAGAACGCTCTATGTGTGGTAGAAATTTCATGCTTGTAACCCGATGCGCACAATTTCGCGGCTTAGCAACTCTACTATAAGTACCCTTGAATGCCAAGATACAGGCTTGGCCTAATTTGGGTTTTACGAGTATTGATTATTGTTTCCTTTAAGGAAACAATATTCCAACATAAACAATTTTCTATCTAACATTTTTCTCAGGTAGGCAAATAAAAACATCTTAAATTTTAATAGGTACGTTAACTTATAATTAAGGATATAAGGATAAGTATTGAGTAATACTGCCTTTTCCTCATAATCCTGGAGACGAATCATGAAGCTTTGCCTTAAAACTTAACCTGTCCTCAAGCGTCCATTTTTATAGAGTCGCTTAAACACCTACTTGAGAGAAGGATCGGTCTCGACTCGGGAACTGACGGGGTTATTACGACATTTTCTACCTTACGGCAGTCGACCTTTAGGGCTGACAAATTATGCTTCTTTGGTGAAAACATTTCGACATGTTTGGACGAGATTTGATTTTGATTTGACGAGATTTGACAATATAAATGATAGATATGCCCAAAATTAGCAATTTTGAGGTTAATGTATATGTTTATAGCAACATAGTTGTTAAAACATGGATGGTGAAGTTATTTAAGTAATTATTTGTCTAAATTAAGTCATAACCAGAAACTAGAATAATATAGAAAGGAAGAAAACGCAAAGATTAAACTAAGGTCACAAAAATAAAGATGAACGTATAAAGGAGTTCAAAAGTAACCTACTCAGCATATTGCCACGACAGGCCATTACGCTGATTTTGAGTCGAATGATATAGACACTAAAAATACACCAACCAAGTCACTGAAAAATCAAGCAATTTATGAAACATATCGTCCCGTGGTTGCAGTAGAAGCCTGCTAAGGGAATAATAATAATAATATACAGGGAGATGGGCAGCAGCGTCTTCCAGAGACCTTAAAGAAAAAAACTGCGCGCGCCAACCCGCCTGCCAAGCGTGGCGCGTACGGCAAATCTCCCCTTTATGATCAGTCACACAAATACCAGGCCCCCAGTCTCCGGCAGCTCCGCTATCCCTGGCGCGGGTAGCGGCCAAGGTAATAGCGGAGCAGGGGGTGCTAAGAATCCCCGGACGAAATCCGGCTACCCATCCCCACGAAGACTGGCCCTGGTAACACACAACATACGCACAATGAGGACTGATGAAAAGATTTGCGAGTTGGAAGAGGAACTGAGCAGGTTACACTGGGACATTGTAGGATTATGCGAAGTCCGTAGAGAGGGGGAGGACACCGTAACCCTGAAGTCTGGTAACCTGCTCTACTACCGGGAGGGCGCCCAACAGTCCCAAGGTGGTGTCGGGTTTCTCGTTCACAAGTCCCTCGTTAACAACATAACTACCATCGACAGTGTGGTATACCTAATACTCAGAATATCCATTTGCCAAGCTTTATAAAACGCTGGAGCACTATCCAACAATGAATTTACAGTCAGAAGTGTCAAAGCATCGAGTGGCGTCGAGTCGGCCCTCGCTACACTGCAGTTAAAATGTACTATAAAGTCATCCGGGAAGTGTTAAATTTGTAACAGTCCCGCTCCGCTGCAGCCAAGCTTAGCTCGGCTGTTTCAAACGACCGACTTAACAACTCTCCACATTATGACGTTACTCTTTGGCACAATACACTACACTCGCCGTATATTATAATAGAGAATTTGCATGAAGTTGGAATTCATAATTTTTTTAGTTATACTAGTTCATACACGCTAGATTAACTAAAAATATCCTCACAATAAATGCTTAAGTCAACTTCAAAAAATTAAACAATAAAATACTTTTTTATTTAATATTCATTAAAACGAATCATACAATCACATTCTTCACACCAAAACGGAATAAAATTAATAAATTGTGACGTCACAACTCTGTGACTTTTTCTATGGAGCGTTTTTATCGTTCAACGGCAACGTCTTAATTTAAGCAACTCCCATTTTCGGAGTTCTTATTAGTTTTTAGTGTCCTAATCACATTTGTCAGTATGGCACAATATGATTTGTACGAAAATCCTCATTAAATCGGTTTAATGTATTTTTCGTTGCATTGCAAGTACCCAATTCCACTCTTACTTCCGTGCTAAGTCATAAATAATGCACTGTACATTTTCCGTGGGCGCTGACAGACGTTTTTTTCTCATGGCAGATAGTCCTCTCTTGGCAAACGGAGTGATTACCCTGTCTTTAATAATTTATTTGAGTTTTTAGCAACACAAAGGCCAGTCTTATTTCTTGAATAAAACATTCCCTGCTCTAGAGGGAGCGGATCGTAAATATAGATTTTCTTCACACTTTCAGTAAATTTGTACGATTTTTCGCGCAAACCATAATAACTCATTACGGGGGCCTATGATGGTTGCGTTTATCACGTGATAAATAAGTGACAAAGCATCTGTCACTCACACTCGCAATATGTCAAAACGTGACGGGTTCTTTATCACTTATTTATCGCGTGATAAAAGCAACCATCATAGGGCCCCGTAACGTTATTCATGAAAAGTCGAATTTCATTTCGACGCCTTAAAATAAAATACTAACTGAAATGATAATTTATCACTTGTTAAGTAATTTGTTCGAAATAATACCTTAATTTTATACAACACAAAATAATACCTTGATAATTGTTTATTAAAATTAAGTTTCCGTGCTCAAACCACTGTTATCTCGTCTGTTTATTCGTTGAGTTCCGAATGTGGCATTTTTTGGCCGTTGCACTAAACGTAACAAAGCCAACCTGCTGGTAGCCTATAGGTTAACAAAAAAGTGCTTAAAATTGGGTATATTGCTTGTCGACGTCGCTTTTTTTAGGGACCTGGAATAGAATCTCTTATTATCCCTAACAATGTGCGTACAGCGGCGAAGGGATAATGAGTATATTACTGCAGACGCCGGGAAACACGGGTTTGCCGGGTAATAGACGGATAGTGACATGATACTTCGAAGCCTTTTATAACGCACGTTAGACGACATTTCATTGCATGTTTGAGAAAACTTACTTAATCAATAAATTTCGTCTTTGTTGCGATATTGTTTAGTTTCGCTCCAACAAGATTGCCCAGCTGATTATTAAAACGTTGGCTCGCTAAATACAACGTTGGTATTGCAAGACAGCTTTAAAATTTAATTACTCGTAGAAAACTCTTGGTTTTAAGAAGTTTGCCGAGTCGTCGCAAGGCAAGCGTTGTCTGTCTCTGGGAGTAAATTCGGCGTGACACGTGACTATAGTCCATTCGTGTGACTCAATCACAGTGACTTGTGACGAAGCCTGTCTGATTAGATTTTGTATTCTACCTGACGAAACCTGCGTTTCGGATTTAATTTTTACACTATGTCGTTTAAATTATACTATTTGATTATTAAATTCAGTGACTATAATATTATGTAACTTTGAACCTCATTAGCTTATACTGGTCAAAATGAACACGGCATTCTAAATACTGTAACCTAATTGAGGGGGGTGGGAAATAATTATTTTTTCTTGAATGTCATTGAGATTTATGCGAGAAATCATCAGCATAATTATGTCTGCTTATGCGGGTTTGTAATTTTATTTCTCCATAAAATTATATGCCTACTATATTTTGATTGGCGTAAAATTGAAGACAGCGAGACATATATCGCTAAAGTGATGACATCTGCGAGCAATATATTTAATTCTTCCGTATCTCCTTTAAGGTCGAATAGCAAACGCCAACATATACCGACGTGATAAAGCCGACATATTGCTGGGGATATCGCAATGTCTGGTCGAATTAACCCCAGTGGCGGGCGCCTTGAACTTTATTTAATTTCCTGATTGCGCAGACGAAAACTAGCGCGAAACGAACCTCACGCCCGCAGACTAATGTTGTTTGAACTCTACGGACTACAACTTGTATTTAGACACGTTTATTTGTATATCCGCCGCTGCCTGACTAAATTCCCCGGGTTATGTTCAGCCTACTCCTTTGAAGTAAGTTTATTTAGTTTACGCACCAATTCAGTTTAGTGTTACGGAAAATTTGCGCAAAAACAAATGAATAAACGTATGAATCGGCGATGTTTTATATTGGTTAGTTTAAACAAATTCGATCGACCCAGAATCAATGATATCTAAAAAGACTGCCAAACTTCGAGAGGGACTTGTACCAGCGAGGACTCCGTAATTCAATAAGCATAAATTTACTGAATTCAAAGAATAAATCAGTAAGATTGACATTAAGTTTGCACTTGGTGTCGCATAAAAATGAGAAGTAAACTTAAAATAACCGGGGTATTGATATCCCTACTAATCCGTACTATTCCTAATACGGATAAAAACATACATGAAACTGTGTCTACATCCGCAGACTATTGTTATTTGAACTCCACGGACTACCACTTGTATTTAGACACGTTTATTAGTATATTCGCCGCTACCCGACTAAATTCCACGGGTTATATTCAGCCTACTCCTTTGAAGTAAGTTTATTTAGTTTACGCACCAATTCAGTTTGGTACTGTTAGGGAAAATTCGCGCTGTTTTTTCTGGAGGCTTGTTAAAACAAATGAATAATTGAACGTACCCATATCATATGGCAGTCGTAGGTTCTTTGTAGAGAGCATCCGCCCGGCGGCGGCACTTCCGAAGAGGACACTTAATGAAATGAATTTAAGTCAACATTTTCAAATTTGATTTAGAGTGGACGGTTACCACAGAGGATCTAGGTACTTAGTGCTAGCACGACCTAAATTTAAAGTTGAAATCGACTCGGCATTCACTATTTCAGACGGATTAAATTTCTCATTTCCCAGAGGGTCTCACTGTTTCCCACGTGCCGTGATAATAGCCTACGTATCGGCGTGCACCATGGTGCTTGGGCTTCGCCTTCCAGTTTTGTTCGAGCACTGACGGCCGCGCGCTCATACAACCTACTCGTAGCCGATTGCAGTAGCGCACACGCGTCGGTCGTTGTCGCCAAGGTCTGCGAACAATTGCTTCGCATTTAACACAAACAACCGATAAAATACGATTATCACGCGGATTTTGAAAAGATGAAAGAGCGAACCTGCAGTAGTGGATTATTATGTGCCGAAGGATAATCAAAACCTTTTTATAGGCTCACAAAACGGGAAAACCCGAAATAAACTACTCCTGTCTCCTGTTACTACTCCGAATCCGAAATAAAAACACGGATTTCTGTAGTCCTACTCAGTTACAGACACACACACACACACACACACACACACGCACACATACACACAAACACACACAGGCAGTAAAGCCCATTCAAAGAGAAGGCAAAATAAAGATACACCGATGTAAGGTAAATATAAGCGAGCTTTGTAGATAGCATCCGCCCGATGACACTTGCAAAGGACGCCGTGCGTAATGAATTGAACTCGAGTCACCAGTTTTTTATATTGAATATAACGACCGGCTATGGCCTGTAAAGGGGGCAATAAATGATACAAATAGTTTACTCTTCAATCTGAACAACTTTTGTTTGAAAAATTAAGAAAAAAATATTCAAAGAAGCAATGTATTGCGAAATATTTAATATTTAGTGGTCAATGGTAAGACGGTGTCAATGTTGGACGGCGTATATTGAAAAATACTATTTAATTTGTTTGAAATAATTAACATACATAATTAACATCTGAATACTGTACTTTTTCTAAGTTGTTAAACAAAATATGTTGTTAGTTTGAAGACTTGAAGAGTAGAAGTAGAACACTGTGGCGTGGAAAAAAATCATGGGTCCCGGAAAAAAACTTTCTTAATTCTTAGGTTAGCTAATGTTATTTAATGGAAACATTTTATTTTATTTTCAAAAATAAAATACTGTATTTGAGTCTTAAAAAACGGCTAACGGTCTAAAAGCCTTTTTTAAGGTTAGAGTAGTCCTTTTTCCTCAATGCCATCTGAAGGCTCGAGTTTTTTGGAACACTAGCCGCTAGGTTGTGTGCCGCCTTGTAGTGAATTTGGCTGTATATTTGTTAATGGCCTTGTCAGTCACCTGAGAGCTCATGAGTACCATTAGGTTACATTAGTTCCCATTAGCCAGAAGAATTAGATGCGATTCTGATGATGATGGATTTAACGTTCTTTTGATCCATACAAAAATCGAAAAACCATAAACTTGCATGTCTCAAGCGCTTTTTAACCGACGTCAAAAAATAAAGCATCGATAGGTGAGTTTATCGATATACCAACCATTACCTGTCACTCCCAAAATTCCGAAGTCAGGTCATGAGGTTAGGATCTGATGATATGATCCTGGAGAAATCGAGGGAACTCTTCAAAAATTATGGATATACTTACAGTAATTTAGGTATTTTTTAGTAACTCGAACAGCTGTTTTCTGAAAGCACCATTCCGTATCTTCTTCCAATATAATAAATGCGAAAGTTTGCCTGGTTGGCCGTTCCTTCTTCCGGCTTAAACCACTGGGGGATTTGAATGAAATCTGGTATAGAAATAGGTTGAGTCTCGAGAAATCACATATGATAGTTTTAATCATCCTTTAAAGCGGTGCAAAGGGGGTGGAAATTTGTGTGTGGAATTATTATCCGCTGAACCAGTTTAGAATGAATTTGCTATTCGTTTCAGTTCCGGGGAAGGACATAGGATAGATCTTTGTATTTCAGAAAACGTGCTGAAAGTAGGTATGGAGAAGTACTAATTTACGCAGATGAAGTCGTGGACAAAGTTAGTATGATTTTTTTTTGTAAACTCCTGACCAAATAGGAAGTTAAATATCAAAATCGAAATAACCGGAACCCGGAACTGAAACGTTTCGTTTCGTTTCGAAACGAAACGAAACGAAACGTTTCAGTTCCGGGGAAGGACATAGGATAGATCTTTGTATTTCAGAAAACGTGCTGAAAGTAGGTATGGAGAAGTACTAATTTACGCAGATGAAGTCGTGGACAAAGTTAGTATGTTTTTTTTTTGTAAACTCCTGACCAAATAGGAAGTTAAATATCAAAATCGAAATAACATTGCAAAATCCGTAACATGAATACCTACGTTTCATAATTTCATTAAGAAGCGCGCAGTCGTAAAAAATGCTCCATTGCGCAAATGATGGTTTTAATAAATGTCGACGTTTTATGAGATGGTGATAAAGAGGGGTCAGAGATATAAAATTCTTAACGCGTAATGGACTAGACATCTATATGAAGCTACAGTGTAATTCTATTTTTGTTCGTAAGTTGTATTATTATTTTTTTTTTTTTTTTATGTTCTTCTTGAGTAACTACAATCTGTCTCCATTTTGGGACATTCAGCAGTATGTTGGTCGGTGCTAAAGCTGACGTGCTCGGTATGTGACCTATGTCACATCCTCATCGTTTAAACAGTAGCTATTTCCTTATTTCTACTGTTGTTGGACTAAATCTTGGGGTATTTTACGCTTTAGTCGTCGCGTTTTGTTGTGGTTTTCCATTAAGGATCGAGCCAGGACGTTTGGATGATCTTCGAGGCGTTCTTTATAGGACTTAGTATGACGCAGAATTTCTTGCTTCACTGTGGGCATTTGTAGGTCGTGATGTAGTCGTTCGTTGGGTACGAACCAGGGAGCGTTGGTAATCATACGCAGTGCTTTATTTTGGAACCTCTGTATGATTTCTATGTTTGAGTGTGAGGCAGTACCCCATAATTGAATCCCATACGTCCAGATGGGCTTTAATATTGCCTTGTACAACAGTATTTTGTTCTCAAGTGATAGTTGGGACTTTTGACCTATGAGCCAATAATGTTTTCTAATTTGGATACCGAGTTGTTTCCTTTTAGTGAAGATATGTTTTTGCCAGGTAAGTCTCTTGTCTAAATGCAAGCCAAGATATTTTACATGATCTGCCTGTGGGACTTCTATGTTGTTTAGTGTGACTGGAGGACAGGATTCTCTTCTTAATGTAAATGTTACATTTACTGACTTTGTTTCGTTTGCTTTAATCCGCCACTTTTTGAGCCAGTTCGATATGTCGTTTAGTCCTCTTTGGAGAATTTCTGCGGCCTTTTTTGGGTCATAGTGAGCTGCTAGTATGGCTGTATCATCAGCAAAGGTTCCGGTGGTCAGGGATTCAGATGTTGGTAAATCGGCGGTGAACAGCAAGTACAATATTGGGCCCAGTACGCTACCCTGAGGAACTCCAGCTTTTACGGGGCATAGCGCAGATAGTGCCTCCCCATTTTGTACGATGAAATGACGTTGCTGTAGAAACGACTTTAGTATTCCATACAGTTGATTGTATTATGAAATTTTATTTATGGGAGGAAGACACGGACGTCTTAGTGCTATAAAGTCAAGAGGTAAAAAGTATTCCAAGTAAGACCATCTGTGCATGCATGCCCTAGTGCCAAAAACAATGAATATCCGTCTAGCAACAGTAATTTTGGCGTAACACGAATTTTAATACTCGTAACACATAGGAACATATCTATGATCTAATCTGATCAGACAAATATTTTTGGGTTGTTTAAAAAAAAATTGTTAAAGGCTGAATGAAAACAATATCACGATCGCCTCCTTTATGTAACAAAAGTTAGTCATAAAAAATATACACATACACAAAGGATTCAATCAAGTTTCGTTTTAATTAAAGCTTAATTAAGATATAATTTTTATGTTAGTACATTTAAAAATGTATTATTTATGTGTCTTTTTATTTTCTGGATAATCATTCATCAAACGTTCATAATCTAACTTCATATAACGTAGAAGTCTGCTGTAAAGTGTTTTGTCGTAATAGTGTTACCTAGGTCGAGAGTAGTGCGTCAGGAGTCATTAATGTTTTACAGTGTGGGAAGTGGAAAATGTGTGCTTCAAATTGTGGTTGTTAGTCCGGGAAATTTAGTTTTAGTTGCAGGAAATACTTTACGGTCCTGACATAACATTTTGGTTTAGGTATGGACTACTTTTGCCATGCGATAAGTAAATTCACGTTTTTTCTACTATGTAGCAAAAACATAAATTACTAAATTATAAACAAATATATTATGACACAGGATTTTTTTTGGGTTTGTTTTTCAGAAAAAGTATATTTTAGTTACCTAAGTATATTTCATTCGCTGCTAAGCTTTTCTTCTTTTACACCGACTTAATAAAAGGAGGAGGTTCTATGTTTCAGTGTATGTATCTTTTTTAGGTTAGGATTACGTTTTGACAAGATGCGAGTTTGAGTGACAGATGCTTTGTCACTTATTTATCTCGTGATAAACGCAACCGTCATAGGCTCCCTGATCACCCCTGTATACAAGTACGAGTATGTATTTTATTTAAGTCACTCAATAACACAAAAATCATATTTATGAAAAGAACTGACTTCAAAATAAACTGAAAAGCCACAAATGATCCGTTTATGTACAGGTTACATTTGAATCACCTTTTGAAGTCGGTGCCGAAGCTCACGTAAACTTCTTTATCAAACATAAATACTCCGATTCTACAACCAATTAGTATTAATTAAAAGCTTCATGCATGGTATCTGTTTAATAATTAGAGGTTATGACATTGAATGTTAATGTGAGCTGGCTGGGAGCTACAATTTACCACACACGTGCTCGCGTTTTGGCGTGCACTGTCCAGTATTTGGAACAAGATTATTGTGACAGATTGTAGCAATGAGTGGAATTTTTGTCACCTCCTAAAGTGCCACGTAAGTGACAATTGCACGTGACTAATGACATTTTTCATGAATTTTACGCCTAACAAAATAGAGTAGGTTTGTTTAAGGTCAGTCGGGTCAGTTAGCCCGACTTACCTTTTCACTTGATTGAGACAGTAAAAGTCCTTATGGACCTCGAATACCGCATACTTACCTTTAAAGTTTATTACGAAATATTATGTAGGTAAGTATAGGAATAGAGTGGTGAGATGTCGATGTCAGGTGGTCTTAAAACTGTTAACACTAATCTTCCGACACTCAGCATAATAAGATGATGACTACAAGGCACCAATATCTGCATAACTTTATAAAATGTTTAAAAGACATTGTTAGTGCATTATAATTCAAATGTTATATGCACTAACAATATCGCCCTCGATTTCCCTGAGATTCTATCATCAAATCCCGTCTTGGTGACAATGAGAGTTCCTCAGAATGAGTATTCATTCAAATGAAAAAATGAGAATCCGTTCACATATACAAAAAAAATTACAAACAATCAACCATCTTCACCTCCTTTTTTGAAGTCATCAAAATAGTGGCTTAATCGTTAGGAGGTAACTAACACAAATGGCTCTTTAGGCGGAGCTGTGTGTATGTTTTTAAGTAAATAGTGATCAAGTATGAATTTGTACATGTCTTGTATCTGGTTGATAATAATATGCATTTCTGTAGCATGTAAGCGTTTTGGTGTGTAACTAAGCTTATGTGTAATTTAATAAATAATGTATAACGTAAAATAGATTAACATCATATAGTTGTTGATATAAAGATGTGGTATTCAAAGAGCCTTTAATGAATAGACCATGAATGTGATTTTCGTTTCGACTAGCGCAATCCAATCGAATTTTAATGGTTGGAGCGTCAACAGAACGGTGATCAGACCCGATGAGTCTGCGGCCCGATGACAGATCAATTAGCTCGCTCTACCCGCAATACAAGTACTCTTTGAAAATTGGTCTGAACGTACAGTAAGCTGCAGAGAATAGTAACACCCCGATATACCTAGATGTTAGCAGTGCAGGGTGCAGGGTTAAAAACTGGATATATTTCCGATAATAATGTCGAGATATTTCTAAAAAAATGAAACTATTGCAATGCTCCGTCAAATTAGCACCCTTGAACAGTAGGAGCAACTCAGCTCAGCTATCGATTTCAGATTCGATTATCAATATTTTTTTCTATGTTACATTTCTCATGTTAAGTGAATCAAATTCTTATGAGAAATAAATGTCTTAAACCATAAACCAATATCACAGAGAATAGTAACACCCTGCTATAGATGTTAGCAGTGCAGGGTGCTTACTTTTATCACCAGCTTACTGTACATTCTGGTGCCCAAAACTAATAACCGGTGGTCAGACCTGGCATTATGAAATGTTGTGGTTTGGATTGCCATTTGGATGAAACATTGTATTGCTTTGATACACAGATATCGGACAGAGGCAATTGAACTTTAGGAGTGGGGGATTTGATAACGTTGATGGTTACGCAACCCTTTCATAGAGGTTTTGTGACAGATTACCTATTATTAGCGCTCGATGGCTGTATCTGCGTACATTATACTATTAGGAGTACATTCATAAGATGAAACATTCAGTTTGAAGTTTAGGTGCGGGGATGTCGATAGATAATGTCGGTGGTTAGGTAGTAGGTAATACTGGCCGATAACGCGGTCATAATGACAGATCACCTACTAGTAGCGCTAGCTGGCTTTGGACACAATACGAATCGGTATTCCTACTGACGATGTGTGTTCCTGTACATACCTATGTATTATCTTCTTTTAGGGTGCCGTAGTCAACTAGGAACCCTTATAGTTTCGCCATGTCCGTCTGTCCGTCCGTCCGTCCATCCGTCCGTCCGTCCGTCCGTCCGTCCGTCCGCGGCTTAGCACAGTGATCATTCGTACTAGAAAGCTGAAATTTGGTATGAGTATGTGTATGTATAACGCCGACAGAACGGTAAAATAAAAATTAA
This sequence comes from Apotomis betuletana, assembly GCA_932273695.1. Lineage (NCBI taxonomy): Eukaryota > Metazoa > Arthropoda > Insecta > Lepidoptera > Tortricidae > Apotomis > Apotomis betuletana. Next base: position 16,626,370 of record OW026307.1, read on the forward strand.
AAAGTCAAAGTCAAAGTCAAGTTTTTTTTTCTTTTCAACACTAGTGTGTGGGGTGTCGTTGAATAGGTCTTGTAAAAATAATAGGGGTTACCTAACATTATTTTTTGATGAAGTCAGCAGTTTTGTAAATATTCGCTCCGAAAACAAAAAAAATAGTGTCCCCCCCCCTCTAACTTTACAACCACGGGTCAAAAAAAATCAGAAAAATTCATGTAAATGAGGCCTTATAAGTACTTTCAATCAAAACTATATTGAACAAAATCGGTAGAGCCGTTTTTGAGTTATCGCCAAATTTCATATTTTTTCTTTTAAAGGACGTAAGTTGACTTCCAGAAGGTAATAAGTGATTACAGTTTCTAGGGCGTTTACGACCTTTTTATAGAGCTTAAAATCTTTCTTAACTTAAAACTCGGGCTTAAAACAGCAGTTTATTGTGAAGGATGAGCAACTACGGAACCGTACACTGAGCGTGGCCCGACATGCTCTTGGCCGGTTCTTTTTTGTTTTCACCTCTAATCAGTTTTCTGTGGAGAGGGGGTCTTTATTTCAGGAAGAATATTAACAGCGCGATGCAGAAAATGTACATTAGTACAGCGTCATTTGTTGGTAATAAAATGTCGTCTCATAACACCGCAACGGCTGGACGGGTTTTAACCAATTTTGGCTGCACATCCAAAGATAATTATAGGATCTTTTTTTTTCCGACTATACCATAAATAATAAAGTTTAACGTGAACGAAGTTGCACCTTCTAGTTTTATTATGATTTGATAAACAAAATTATGTTCTGAAACTCAACATCATGCACTGATCACTTCACTTCCAAAAGCATGTTGATCTCCCTCTTGTCTAAACTCCTACTGTAAGCAGTTCCTAAATTCGGTCGCCAGCTTATGCTAAATCTCCCAAAGCAAAGTTGGAATTTCCGAAAGTTTCGACAAAGCACACGTACGACGTTCGAGCGACCAACTGGTATCGATCGACTTCCATTGGAAAACTGATTTTTTGGTAGAATTGGATACACATAATAAAGATAGTACCTAGGATTGCACGGTTGAAAGAGCGACCACACAGCTGCCAAAAGTCACGCGTATTTCAAACATTTGATTGTGTTTATGGTGGACGCACACACCGCTTCTATATAAGTGTCAATGGGCGGGTCATCATCAGTCCAGAACCTCTAGCATAACTGTCATACGCGACTATTTCTCGCGCGACATAATTACCCGTCTCTTTCTATGCAGTAATAAGAGAGAGTGACGGGTAGCGCTATCTCGCGCGATATGAGTCGCGAAGCATAGTTGTGCTAGATGGGCTGGAGTGGTGACTTATAGGAAAGGGTCACCTATCTGAAACACTAATCTTCGTGTCCTATCTGTAAGGTTGCGCCATATTTTCATTTGTCGGAAAGCCATTTTTTTCCAAAACATTTTTCAGAATAATTATAAAACAAACCTAATCTAACCTAATGGCTTCTTTAAAACGATGTTTATAAAATCCTGATAATATTACGGGTATCAGGAAAAGAAACTGGACTGGAAATTCGGACAAATGAATATTAGGCGAAACGTTACAGATGGAAAACAATGTGTCGGAGTTGAGAAAGGATAGGTACCATAGGAAAGCGGAGCGTGGGACGACCCCTGACTAAGTGCGTGGATGCCCTCTTGAGGGTCGCACAGGAGTCATTGGAGAAATTAATACAAACGACGTTCCTAGGTAAAGAAATGCTCAACAAAAAAAAACTGTTCTTCAATGATGGAAGTAACAAGGTAAATTATATAGATCTCAGTACCTCCTTTTTAAAGTCGGTTGAAAACAGGAAGGATGATGAGCAATGAGCATCTGGCCTAAACTATTCATTTGTAAAAGTTCAGGAACATGAAGTTGATAATCGATAGCTGAGCTGAGTTGCTCCTACTGTTTCAGGGTCCTAAATTGACGGAGCATTGCAATAGCTTAATTTTAGCAATATCTCGACATTATAGATTACAACAGTTTTTTCCATTCGAGCTGTATTATTTAAGTAGCATTAACAAGTAAAGTCTCAAAAGCTTAGATAATACGTAAAATTAAACACATCGCTTTAATAAACAAATATTAGTTCAGGTGATAGCACATTGATAATCGATTCTTAATCTGCATTGAGGAGTACTAATCAAATCAAGGATAGATGGCGCTACGATGACGCCATTCACCTCAACTTACGTGAAGATACGTAAATAATATACATTAACGATATTGCTGACAATGATAATTTTGAATTTTACGATTAACACATTATTACTCTAATAAAAATCTAATGGCAAGATCTCGTACAGATGTCGTATCAAACGTCGAATTGGGGCCCTGAGTTGCTCGTCCATTCCCGCCACATATACTTAAGTACCTATACAAGTACAGTGAGTGTTCTGTCCGGAACTCGAAACTTTCAGAATTCCCCTGCATTTGGAGATTTAGTACCTACAGGCTGGCCGAGGTCGGTATTTACTGCTTGCACCTGAGCTGGAACAACGGTAGGCTAAGTGGATGAACATAATTTTGAAAAGAAATGAACGAATATTATTTTAAATGCATTTATCTGAACAATGCTGTGTAATAGCAAAGAAAACTGTTTCTCTGTTTTTACACAGTTGATTTATGATATTGTGGCTCAACTGGCATAGATATCCACAATTTATCATAATCTCAGATGGTTTCCCTTGTTTAATTTTGCACACAAAAGTTAATAGTTCATCAAGACAAATTAAGTAAATGAACCCATACATGGTGGCGGGTTTATCTCGTGAAGTTTAGGAGTTATTATGAACACCATCCGCCTCCATCGTAGGATTAGCTCCAAGATAACAAATTATATTGTCATCTGAACTACATACACAAACAGCGCCCTCTCTCGCTTGCTCGTTCACCGCTGTAAAGTGGTGCGGTAAGATGTGAATATTTAACGTATTCACATAGAGGTCGCTAAGGTGTAAAAACCTTTCAAATAAACAATGCAAAGATCGACACACAAAGCATAAGAAAAAGTTCGTCAGGTCTACGTGGAGCGAGGGTAGCGAAGTGGCTAACGCGCTGGACCGGTAATCCAGAGGTACCGGGTTCGATTCCCGGTCCCTTCCACCAGGTAGCTCCTTTTTCAATTTTTCTTTAAGCTTTGATCTTTGTATTCATGGTTTACATACACAAAGTTTCATATCGACAATTCGAAGTAGATTTCAATGTACCTACACTATCCAACATTGATTTGTTTTCAATGTAAGCCACCCAGCACTGACATCGCGCTGCTGACACTGGTTGTCACACTCACGCTCCTAATTAGTAATGGCATTATCAAATACATTGCTGCTTTGAATAAAACATATTTTACAAGCTAAAATAAAGACAAATTATTTTTAAAATTTGCTAAAGAAATGTTGTTCAGTTCGAAGTGTAGAATTTTATTTTTTAATTAATTGCTCGTATTACACACAACACCCGGTATATACATAGTTTGTTACAAGTGAAACTAATAAGAGCATGTTAATATTAAATATCTGTACATGCAAAATCAAAAACTACAAAAAATAAGAGAAATCGGCTAATTTGAGATGTATTTTGGTGGCTCCATCGATCACCACTATCACATAGTCAAGTCAAAAGTAAATTTGAAGTCCGTCAGCTATTTCTACCTCAACCACCTCACCTATGGTTGATTTTTATTCCCTCTTAATTTGGCTTTGAGCTTACCTAACAATTCTGGAATAATATTTTAAAACGGCAATCCAACTCGATTTCACAATGGCTTGTTTACCGGACGGCTCAAAAACAAACTGCACGAGATGGTTTTATGACACGATATCCGAATAACAGATACGTAAATTGCAAGCATATAAGTGTCATTATTTCGCTTTGTGCTTGTACCGTAAATTGCAAACTACGTAAAAGTATCATATTTTGTTTATGACCAAATTTTACTATTTTTAGATAGAAGTGGCCGCAATTTTGTCCACGCGGATTAAAAATTCATATAACCTTCCTTATTTGCTTCATCGCGTAATATGTGAATACCTACTATTACCGACATAGCTACCCGTGCAGCAAAAATGGTTGAAATCCATGCGAATTAATTAGCGGAATTAGATCGCAAAAACACATACTAATATAAAAAGACAGTATCTCCCAATATTATCCAGTTCCCTTTAATATCCATATCTTTGACAGATTCTTAAGTTTAGATACATTATATTTCCATAAAAACTTGATAAAAAGTTGGCGACGAAAACATGTGATTTAAGAAGTTACAAAGCCTATTCGTGACCGACCGTATAAAACTGTATAAAGTAACTTAGCATCCGAAGTCGTCGATAACGTTATGTAACCAGATAGTGGCTTCTCTGAGACTACTCGAGCCATTCGACCCGGAGCCTGTGAACGGCTTTGCGACGAACTGTAAAAACTATTCAAAGGAATAAATACAAAAGAAGTTGATATAATACCGCGACCGCGATATGCGACACAGAGGATTTTCTTGGGAAACTCGACAGTGTAGTCGTTTACTTCTGTTTTCGTAAGAATTCCGTGTGATATAATAGGCAATTTGTTACATTTCATATTGATATACTGAGTCATGATAGGCGTCCTCAACAACTACAAAAGGTTCTCGCTCCACTAAACCCGACGAAGAACTGATTTGTATTGGTTGTTTGTGTAAAATGCGATGCAATTGGCTATAGATAGCGTGGCGATGACGTGACTGACTGGTCGGAGTCGAGTCTCTAATGAGAAGTTTACAGCGCGTAGCCCTTCTTGGTCTGGGAGGGAAAAAGGCAACTTCTTATGTTTGTCGTAATTTGCTATTTAATAGCGTTCATAACCAGATATAGGCTTTTCTGATACTATTCAAACCATTCAAACCGGTGCTGGTGACCGACTTTGTGACAAACTGTGAAAACTATTCAAAGGAAGAAATACAAAAGACGTTGATTTAACACCGCGAAATGTGACAGAGGATTTTCTTAGAAAACTCGGCAGTCAGCGGAGACATTTATTTCTGACTGCAATTGGATAGTTTCGCTGTAGCAACTGGTCGTTATAAGACAATAGGCTATTGGACACCGTTATTGATGAGCTTCTCTTAGAATGTGCAACTTCGTTCGCGCGGAAGAACAAGTTGCAATTATCTTGCCTTTTGATAATCGAGTAAAAAGTTGAATTGCTTTATAGGTACAAAGGCCGTTAAGGCAGCAAATCCTAGAGTGGCGATCACGTATAGGATAGCGTAGCGTGGGACGGCTCCCGACTAGATGGAGAATAGCAAGGAGTCAATGGATGCGGCTACACTGGATCGCACTTTGTGGTGAGCTATAGGGGAAGCCCTATGTTCAGCGTTGGACGTCTGTGGCTGATAGACAGACAGGTGTAAAGTACAACGCGTAAAGAAAAAAAATATGGCGTTCATGAATACCAATCTACCGAGCCAAAAGACGATGGGTTTTACTTGTGTTGTTTAGGAGTTCTTACGACCACCTTCCATCTCCGTCATCAGATCAGCTCCAAGATAAATACTATTGTTTTGTCACGTGAACTACATAATACGAGTAGGATAAAATTAACTTCCAAGATCAGGGGCCCTATGATGGTTGCTTTTATCACGCGATAAATAAGTGATAAAGAATCCGTCACGTTTTGACATATTGCGAGTGTGAGTGACAGATGCTTTGTCACTTATTTATCACGTGATAAACGCAACCATCATAGGCCCCCTGATGACATGGTTTATTACAAAGTACTTACTTTGAAGCTAATGAAAGTTAAGAAGATATGGCAAAGATCCGTCGTATTAGCGCTCCGAGCCAAATCAGGAGGGGATACAAATCAAGCTGTCAGTAGAACTTACGAAAACTATCGAGACAGTAAGTTGAGGTGGAAATTGCTAATGGCCTTCAAACTTACTTTTGACTTGTCTACGTGGTTCTAACTTTCTCTATTATAGAATTCATTAGTGCATAGCCAAAGTTTCAGTAGATTCAATTTAGTTCAAGATGTATAAGTAGGTACCTAATGTAATAAACGCCTAGAAGTTTGGAATTCAACCACGTTTGTATTTTCGTAATGAAAATTTTACAATTAAGTGCATTAATAAGAAGTAGTAGTAGTTACATTGGACGGTTTGTTAGAACACTTAGAACTAAATTCATTACAAAGTTAGTAAAGAATACATACCACCTTACCGACATGGCTCATGCATGTTTGAAGTGGCAATGGGCGGGCCATGTAGCCCGGGGAATGGATGGCCGTTAAGGCCGCAAAGTCCCAACTAGGTGAGGGTCGATGGATGCGGGCTGCACTCCTTGTGGTGAGCTACAGATCAGCCAGTGACTCCTTATGCTGAACATAGGCCCAGCATTAGAAGTCACTGGCTGATGAATGCGACGTCGTAGTCGAATTGGGATATACCATGTTTTACGACTAATGTAAGTTCAGAAAACATTGTCAGTCTGTGAAAATGTATTTATATAAATTATTTTTTCCTCGCCATTTTTTCAGTGCAAGTAATATCGATAGTGATGTCGTCGCAAAATACTTGTTTGAGACTAAATTAATAATAAACACAGTATCTATACGGAAAACGGAGGAAATTAGTATCATAAATTGATATATATTTTACAACTTTAATAAAAATAAAAGGGGTCATATTTTTTTTCATATACGCAAATTCTTTGGAAGGCAAAGATACGCAAGGCGGAGCCTGGCGCTGGCCGGGGCTTAACGCCAGGATAATGATGATGACCCAAATTGTCTCCTCTTTGCAGATGTTATTTAAGAAAAGAAAATGGTAAAAACCTAAAAATAAATAAGTATAGGCTATTAATTTCTTTTGTTTCCCGTACTTGCCTATTTTGTAGTGCTTGACTTAAGGGTACCTAATTGTGAAAAATAATCCCGATAGCCTGGTCTGACATGACATACGGACGAACAACAATGAACGAAGTGATAGTAAGGGGTCTGTTTTACCCTATGTTGCCCGGAACCCTAAAAACAGAGGACATTTCTTCTGGAATTTTAGTAGGCCTGTCTGTGGGTCGGAATATCCCCAAAATGCCACAAGATTTGCAAGACACTTTCAGTTATTCGCAGAAGCTCGACCACTCTTGGTAACAATAACCGAAAATGCAGCGCAAATTTTGCGGAATTCCGACGATAATGCAGCCGTCAAAGTCAGGCCAATAGAATTTGTGGAAATGCTCCCGAGTGGACATCTTGTTACGAGATCTCGTATAAGAATATTCGTGTATTCAATTAGGATTCACAAGAGCCATTTTAACACCGCCATTTAATGTTTTAAATATTATTACAGAAAAGAATTCAATAGTGATTACATTAAAATAAAAATACAATTACGTACACAAAATTTGCCAAACTACTGGGAATACTTCCGCGGTAATGCTTCGTTAAAAGTAAATTAAGTGATCAATTCCATGCAAAATTGAATTTTAAATTTCATACTATGAAGCATTATATTTATGCTTTGTCAAAAGTTATACGATCAGTAAATTAATTAAAAAGTCATAATTGGAACACATTGTATACCTACCAAAATGTCCGCTTACTTAGTATCTTAAAGGAGAAAGTGAGTACTTAAACATGCTTAGGGTAAATAATAACTTTAACTTGAGTATGCAAACATTGGATAGCTAATTGTTATATTTCTCTATTAATATCCTTGGTTTGGCAAAATTCTCCATAGCAGGCTTTACATATCACATGAATATTATATACTTGTATGATATTCTAATAATATATCTTTTTTATAATTAGTGAGTACTTTGCAATCAGTAGATACCGATACCGACTGGATCAAAAAGTTGGAAAGTCCAAGAACACGCAATTAAGGAAGAATTAAAAAAGATATAACGCCTTAACTTCGTCACCATCTCAGTAATCAACTGACTTAATTGTCAAAAACGGGACTTAATAGCGTTTCTAAAAGTGTTTATTGAATTACCTCGACGTTACTTAATTGACCCGTAGAACCGTAACCAGGAATAGCTCAACATTTTCTTCTGAGAGAATAAATAATGATCACAAGTGTCATAGTGAAAATCGCGGTAAAAAGTCCGTAAACATCTGTAGGTATTTCAGGACCTCGGCACACTTCGGTCGACACTGGCGCCTCTATCGGCGGATTCCGTGTAGTATCCAGCGAGCAGCTTATTTTTGAGACACGATGCAAATAGTATTTTATGCAATCGTTGCACACTGAAGGTTCTTAAAGTCGAGTACCGCGTTTGGGTCACGAGGCTTGCCGAGTGGCCTAAGTAAGGTAGGTACGAGATTTTAAGACCTAAGGGCCTGGGCACATCACCACGGCACGGCGCCGCGCCGTGGATTTTTACGGTGGTTTTATATACGCTGACACCGTAAAAATCCACGGCGCGGCGCCGTGCCGTGGTGATGTGCCCAGGCCCTTATTGTGTAACTATTGCATACAATACTTCTTAGAAGCGCAAAACACAGAAAACATTTTTTACTTTAATCGTCATTCCCCACTATGAATTTTTATTTTTGACTAGCTGTGCCCCGCAGTGTTACCCGCTCATCCCACGGGAACACAAAATTTATTCGGGATGAAAAGTATCCTATGTCCTTTCCCGGGTCTCAAACTATCTCCATACAAAATTTCATCTAAGTCGGTTCAGCGGTTTAAGCGTGAAGAGGTAACAGACAGACAGACAGACAGACACACTTTCGCATTTATAATATTAGTATGGATAGTATGGATGTAACTTGTGTCGGTCAACTAAAACTGACCTAAAAAAAATACATGATCGCGATGGTCATGGCGGGTGCCTCGTGATTGGTTAAATTTTTTGACTAGTAATTTCAACCAATCGGTAAACAGTAGCGTGTTTTTTTAAATCAAATATGCTGATGTTCTCCTTTTGAAATTATTAGAGTTGAGTACAGATATCTTATATATACCTTTAAACGAGCAATTCTTGTATCCATACTAATATTATAAATGCGAAAGTGTGTCTGTCTGTCTGTCTGTCTGTCTGTCTGTTACCTCTTCACGCTTAAACCGCTGAACCGACTTAGATGAAATTTGGTATGGAGATAGTTTGAGACCCGGGAAAGGACATAGGATACTTTTCATCCCGAATAAATTTAGTGTTCCCGTGGGATGAGCGGGTAACACCGCGGGGCACAGCTAGTATATTTATAAATTTATTTCTGTGATCTCGGAAACGGCTCTAACGATTTCGCTGAAATTTGGTATATGGGGGTTTTCGGGGGTAAACAATCGATCTAGATTAGTTTTATGTTTGGGAAAACGCGTATTTTCGAGTTTTCATGCGTTTTTCTTTCTACACAGAATATGGTCGCTAATTTCCCCCTGTCAGCCACTGTCCGTCTGGTTCAGCGGGGCGGACGGCAAGAAACGGGTGTTACGGGTTCGAATCCCGCTCGGTGACCTACTTTTGTTTTTTTTTTTATGTTCAATTTTATAAATAATTTTTAAATTTTTATTGTTTTTAGACAAGTTTCAAAAAATTTTGTCAATGTTTGAGATAACAATATATATTTCTCATGAATATGTATTACATTTACCCTATACTGATTACGTGAATAAGATAATGCTTTCGAGTTTTTATTTTATTGAGACTTATGAAGCAATAGTTCAAAACTAAAAATTTACCGATACAAATTTTAAACACAGTTTCTCGGGTATTTTTGTAACGCCTTTATCACCTAAACACCACCATATTACAATAAATAGTCATAACCGAGCAAAGCTCGGTCGCCCAGGTACTGAATATTAAAGTTCTGTAGCGGGTACCATAGAGTATATAATTTTGGTACAGTATTAAAAAGTGCGTTATTGTGACTTTGTCTGTGAAATTATAATTGACAGGTTAAAGTACGCGAGTATAAAAACATTCTATAATTTACGATGGTTACTGCGTATGAGTGTACTACGTTCGAGTATATCACAATGGAACAAAAAGTCGATAGCATTTTCAAACGTATAAGACGCACTGCTCCGTTAATTTAGTGCTCTGAATCTCCAAATTAACTAGGAACGGTGTCCGCCGCCGCCGGCTGCCAGTGCCGCCCGCTGGTCAAACTTATCGCACCACTCTGGATATTAGCCTCGCACTAATACTGCGAACTTTGTTGCGGAGACAGTTTGTAGCATGTTGCGAATCTAGCGCTTCTTTATTAAGCAATAAAAAAGGAATAAAAAAGCTACGACTGAGGTAAGTCAAAAAGTGAGAAGCCAAGGCAGATACATTAGGCGCCGCGTCCAATTAGCCTACACCAGGGTATATACTCGACACCGTCCGTTTCTGTTCGGGAAAACACGGCGTTTTTTTATTTTATTATTATTCGCAGAATACCAGAAGAACTTATCATTGACATATTTAATAGAAAATTCCGTAAAGAGACGCCTGAAACTCTAAATGAACTAGAAACAGCGTCCGTCGCCGGCCGCAGCGCCGCGCCGGTGCCAACCACTGGCCAAACTAATCGCACCACCTGCTTAGCCTCATAGTACTGCGAGCTTTGTTGCGGAGGCAGTTTACTACATCCTTCAGAAATCAGAAATAATTTATTTGTTAAACATAGGTACAGGTTATGAGGTGACATGTTTTTAGTATATAGATCAACTATGTTTGACCTACAAATGCAGGTGTACAAATATTTTCGCCTGCAAACTTGACAAGCATCACATATTAAATTCCCTTATTGCTTAGGAACAACTTTGACGGTGGAAAGGGCAAAATTTTGATAGAGACTACGTAAACTACGTTAGGTATATATGTATAGGTGTACATTATACTACCTACATGATATGTTTGAAATCACCTGAGCCGTCAACTGAGCTGGATTTCAGCAATTTTTTTTTTGATATTTACGAAAAATTTACAATGGCGAGTTATATTATCATAATCAAAAAGTGTGCAAATGTTAGGAGAAACCGATATGCCTAATTTTACCATATCCATTATGATGTCAAATCTAATTTGCTTGCTTTGCTTTTGAGTTGTGCTTTATTAATGGTAATTATGTCTTAATTTTGCAAAGTTAGACATATAAACTGCACCTGTCAAGTTAATTTTAGCGATATTATCCGCCACCAAAGAAAGTAATTATATTGATGAAGGTTTATTCGTTTTCTAATGGCGAGGGAAGACGAGTAAGCGATGATTTAAAATAAAGCACATCGGTAAAGTAAGAGGCAATATCAAAAATATCTATCATTAGACACGCCAACCGAAGCTCAAGGAAAAGAAATGAAATAATTGAAGCGATATTGCGGCGCGAAGTTATCGCAAATAGTGGGCGAGCTGGCATCGCTCCAGCGTCGCCTCTTTATTAACTAAGAACGGCGCGTCCGGCCGGTGTCCGGTGTCCGACACCGGTACCGGTACAACCGGTTCACTTGACCAACAAGTTATCGTCCTGATATTTCGGCAGCTCGGATAAATTGCAACGGAAGTAAACTTTGTTACAACTGTCTGTGTTGACGTAACGCAAACAAACGTTTATTGACCCGGGACTGGCCTCGTCAAGCCGTTTTGGGTGTATGACGTTTAATAAAAGTTCTCGGACAAACAGCTGTTAATAAGGAACTAGGTTCCTGCAAGGCATTCACTAACAAAAGAAAGAAAGAAGAAACTTGAACCAAGTCTGACTCACTATACGCTGCCGACTTAATTCACTAAATCGCCAATATGATTGATGGGCAAAGATAATAAGCCATGAATTTTAATATAACTCAAAATAGAAAACACACCAATACCATGTACCATGAATTCAGTGTGTAGAAAATTAATACCAGAGTAGGCAAAGCGGAAACTCATAGATAAGGGCACTGGAGAGGACACCTAATGCTAGATAATGTACGTCATTTACGGTGTAATATATGGTCAGATCTGTATGAACTATTGACCATTAGTACATAAATCAACGCAAATATTCCATACATTTGCGTGATTTGTTTCGGTAGACGCTGATTATTCACATGTCCGGCTTTGTGCCCGGCCTCCCGCTACGATTCAGGGATAATAAATGAACTCTTGACGCTTACAAACGCGGTATTTTTGCTTAAATATAGGTATAGTTTGCACATATAGGTAAATAACGGAGGAATTTTACACAGTTTTTATGTAAGAGAGTATACACAGTACATGATATTATGTTAATACTCATATTTACTGTCAGTGTTAAATAATTAATTAAATGACAAAAAATTCTATCTCCAATAGGTATAGCTTCGATGTTATTGTCCGTCAACGTTATCAATTATTACGGCATACCTAACAAAAGGTATGTATAGATCCTCATTAATTTCAGGTTTCATGGAATAATGAATAATTTTGAAGCATACATAAGTCTTCTTTCTCGCAACTCTATGAGACACTAAAAAATATTATAAAAACATCATAAAAAAGAACTTATCGTACAAAAGGCGGACTTAAAGCCAAAGGGCATTCTCTACCAGTCAACCATTGGGCTAAGCAGATAAATTGTAAGCACATTATGAGTAAGCAATAAAAAAAAGAATAAGTCAAGTCCAACAACAGTGAAGTTTTATTGACGCATCCGTCTATACAATCATGGCGCAGCCGGTTGGATTGCATGTTCTGTAATGTTGTGATTACAAGTATAAATACTTACACAATATCACATAAAACAAAATAACACACCTAAAAAATCTGAAAACGAGCACCAGATTTATAAAGGAGGATTTCCCTACACCGAATGTTAGCAATGGAAAGATAAAAGTGTTGGAGTATTGTTCCATCCGATTTCGGTTTGTCAGTCGGCTATTATTATTACTTATCGCTACTGCGGAATGAACTCTGCCGCGTCGACCGCCACGTCGGTTTTATGGCAAACAATAATATACGAATTATTCTCTGGTTCGAGGTGACGCCATTTAACGTGTGTATGTTCGCTTTAAGCATCCGCGAACAATTAATTAACAGCGAGCTTCCATAATTGAATGCATGTCGTGTCACCGTCATTGTATTGTAATATTTATAACCATATAATATGTACCTATCACTATATTACATAGTATAAAACAAAGTCGCTTCCTGCTGACTGTCAGTCCCTATGTACACTTAGATCTTTAAAACCGCGCAACGGATTTTGACGTGGTTTCTTTTATTAGATAGAGTGATTCAAGAGAAAGGTTTATATGTGTAATACATGCATAATTTATCAGCATTGCACCCGTACGAAGCCGGGGCGGTAGTAATATGTATACATATACAGAGATTTCAGTAAATCTCTCGGACGTAGGTGTACCTTAGGTAGGTATAGTGAGCCAAACAATTGGTTCTCATGCAAAATGCAAACGAGAGGCACCGCGCCCGGGCCGCCCGGTCGAATAGCCTCCGAGCCACGAAACTGCGGTTGCCTGCCACCACTCTAAACAAACGCATACCTACGGCCTACTACGCTTTTTACTTTTACCTATTTTAATTTTTTAAAAGGTTACAGCTCCTACCTTCTTTTATATCGCCTCACTGAATTGGGGTGCTCCATTATTTATTGCTTTGCGCACAAAGAAACGACAGCGGCGAGGTTTACTCCCGATATAAGTATGAACAAGAAATAAGGGCTAATGAGATACCCGCATAGCCTGGGCTATTTTCTGTGATACAAAAAGGGATTGTCAATATTGCGTGTGGAAGAGTCCTCCCGCTCCTTGCAGCTCAAGAGGATTTGGAAAATTAAATTGGTAATGTTTGTGCCCGAGGCGGGCATTCACTTTTGTGTCTTGTTTTCGGGTTCAGTGAATTATAATTTAATTAATTGGAGGCTATTTATTGAGATTCAGGTGGACCGCAATTGATCGAGGTTGAATCTGCTGTTATAGAACATCTTCACATTAATCAACGATTGAGTTACAGAATGCAATGATTAAAAAAAAATTAGCGTTACATACGATTGCATTAGCAACACAATATACGATACAAATTCGCAATAATAATTACTTAGGTCAAAGGATATATTTTAGTTAACTATCGTTATGCGGAAATGTAGGTTTTATGACTTAGTTCGGGAATTAAACTAAATTAATGCGGATTATAGTAATGATTTTGCTAATTAAAATATTGCAACTAATTTTCAATTAAAATTAACTGATTTCCAAACACTAATGTTACCGCTTTATCCATTTAGGACAGGTCTAATTATCAATGTGCTCGTATTAATTAATGTTTTAATTACCTATCAAGCAAGTTAATAATTATAATAATCCATACTAATATTACAAATGCGAAAGTGTGTTTGTCTGTTACCTCTTCACTTTTAAACAGCTGAATGCATTTAGATGAAATTTGGTATGGATATAGTTTAAATCCCGGGGAAGGGCGTATATATATGAAACTTTTCATCCATCCATTCCATGCAGACGAAGTCGCGGACAAAAGCTTTACGTGCTTTAATTATAATCTGTAGCGGAAATATACATGTTTATAACAAAAGAACACTGTGTACCTACATAATCGTGATTGTATGTATATAGATGGGAATAAGTTTATTACAAAGATAGGATAACTTACAAATATTGATAAAACGTGCCTACCGAAAGATCAAGGAAAGTTGTTTCGATATTTTTAATATAAAGTTGGGTGATAAATATCGTTACGAAGAAAAAGTCACAGTGATCGGAGGTTAAAAGTGTCATTATTATTTTGTTACTAGGTGTTGTTTACATTAGAAAATCAAGTAGGTAGGTCCATTGCTTGTAATCATATCTAATTTACTTATCGGGGCACTGCAGTCCCTAATTATTAGTTTAATATTTAGATAAAAGTCTCAAATGTATTCGTTTATTATTGTGAGCAACAAGCCAAGCGTGAGTGTGACAAAAATGCAGTAATAGCAGTTTAAGGATTTGATTTATGGCTCTTTTAAAAAAAACCTTGTTCTTAGTTAAGGGCTATAATTGAAGCGAAACTTAATTGATTTCTTTGTGTAACGAAAGTTACCCATATCTTTTGTATGTTGTTTTTTACTTTCTTTACAAAGGACACGATCGTAGTTTTGTTTTTATTAAACCTTTAACTATGTACGTCTGTTTGAAAACAACTCTTATATTACCGTTAGTAAAGTTTACGTGACCTTAATAACAAGAGGAAATCACAGTGATCTTTTTGGAACAGGATCAACAGTCACGCCTTTTCTCATCTCTAATTTAAGACTTTACCGAAGCCCTCTGGGCAGCGGCCCCCGCTTGACAAACGACTGTTTACCCGCTACATTACTGACGAAACTTTCCGAAATTTTTTACACTTTGCTAAAACAACGTTTATTCGGACTTGGGTGGCGAAATTCAGGAAAACATCGTATAATGGGAACTTTTGTGCTAACTTAGCAGATGATATCTTAAAGTAAGTAATTATTTGAAACGCCACTCCGTTTGTGGAGGCGGAGAAAGAGAAAAGGCGAAAACTCTGTGTGTCTTATTATAGTTGTAATCAGAAATAAAGTATCCCATAACTCTATACTTAGGTATCTTACACGCTGTATCACAAATGACTGTTTTATAAAGTCATAAAGTTTATTTAACCACTTTGACGCGATCAATCTCGTATCAAATAAAATTTTATCTAAGGTTTGGTAAACCAATTTTTTTTTACTTTAATGCCTGCGATGGTTGACACCAGGTATAAAATTATCTGGCTTTATCAGGTGGCAAAGGCCGCATATTTCCTACATTGTCTAAGGCACGGGTCACCATTACAATGAATACTTGAAAATAATCCTTTTTGCTTGTTATGTTTGCTATGCTGCGGACAGCCTTATTATTATACTACTAAAATAAAGAGTTGTGTCTGTGTCTGGAATAAATTTAATGTTTTTTTATAGTACACGTGTTAGGTGTGGCGTTATGGTGTGTGGTGTGTCAGTGTCCATTAAGCATACGGTGCGTGCATCACACTCGTGTGTCGAATCGTGAATCAACAGGTTTTTTATTTATAAATTTCCTCAATTTTCCTTTCTTTATAAATCAAGGTGTGTGATCTACACTTTTTTTATATGTAATTAGAATTGTAATCGCGTAGTTGATGTAAATTGTATTACAAAAGTTAACTCATTTTGATCCCGATGCGTAAATTATATTATGTGAATGTTTTAAATATTTTGAAACGACAGCTAGATGGCTTTCCACACCTAATGCTGTTTAGAACGGAACCACACGCGAGGGAGTCACCAGACTTCCTAACGGTTTTTTGATGACCATATAATTATTTTAGGTTTCGTGATTGTTGGGTTTATTTAAGCACCCTTAAGATACGTAGGTATAGCTTTAGAAATATGTAGGTATAGCATTTTAATAGTTACAAACTAAATGTATAACAATTGGTTTATTCGAGAACTTTTCAACGTGATCCTATGTTAAAAAAGACATATAAAATAATAAAGGGCGAGCATCGTGCAACGTGTTTCTAATATCGAGCGTGGCAATAGTTGCTAAACCTAATTAATTGTTTTCTTTCTCCCTTGCAGGCATTCCGTTCTCTTTCATGCGGTTTCAAAAGAGTAAGCCTTCTATCTTTTAACTATTATTTGATCTGTGGTATATCTAGATTAATCAACGCCAGTGGTCGTGAACTCGTGATCGAGTGACGCCTCACGATAATGTTTTACGACGCGTCCGTGACGCCGGCATTGATCGACTTCTCCATCGGTTTAAGGTAGAAAATATATGAGGATATCCCTCAGCTCAAGCTGTAAATAAGTAACTTACTTAAGTATCTACTTTATGAAGACTTAAGTAACTTATCCTACGAAGGATTTTTATAACTAACGCAGAATATTACAATAAGTGATTTCAATTCCTATGAAGTGGCACTTACCTACTAGGTAGGTACTTAATATGGTTACCGCGATTTAATGTAAATGAAGCGTAAGTAAGCGTAATTTCGATGGATCGTATCGCGTAAATCCATTCTTTCGCGCACAATAAATAAATATCGGGCAATTCGGACAACCTCAAACAAAACGATCGAGTCCCATAGTAAGCTCTATTAGGCTTGTGTTATGGACATTAGACAACTATAAACATACCTATATAGCTAAATACATACTTAAATACAAACAACATCCATGGCACAAATATTTGCCCTTGCCGGGATTCGAACCCAGGACCGCCGGCTTACTAGGTACCTGCTTTACCACTGCGCCAACCGCGTCGTCAATATTTATTACATGTAATTGTACATATGTTATAATATAATGTACTCATGATTGCAGCAAAATAAATTCTCTTTCTTTCTTTCTTTCTTTCTTTTGAAGTAAGTATCTTATTTGAGTTCCCGGCGACTACTGCGATATTGGTAAGAGGCGACCCACCAATTACATACACGGACGTGGATACGACGAGGCGTTAGTTCGGGGAGCGTTGATAGTAACACACCATTCTAGATCAACAACTTGGAGTGAAGTCCTTGGACCCCGCGCTTTTTCTCTATAAACTATAAAATTGCAATTTCTGACCTACCGAATCAAGACTGGAAAAAGAGTCAACAAAACTTTGGATAGAGAATGATGGAGAGTATTTGAAAAAAAAAAAGAAATCGAAATGTTATTATCTTCAGTTGTTTTTCTACATCTCAAAGCTACGTAGTAGGTGCGTTTACGTAATTACGTTTAGTCATGACCGTCTATTTTTTTCTAATATTGCTAATAGGCTTAGAACCACTTTTGCGCGAGGAAAAACAGCAACAATCGGAATCGGACTTGCTTAAATATTATTATTATTATATGATACTTAAACTATTTATAGACACTCAAAGCAAACAACCCACATAAACACAAAAAACAGTAACATAGCAAAATATATAATAAAGGGAAGAGCATAAAATACCTAGGTACTACGGTGGGTTTAGTAGGACGACTTCACCCGTGTCAAAGCCAGAATCACCTCTTCGAGTCTCAAGCTTCATAGTTATAACGTGATAACAAGAGCCTTTACGTACCTAATCTAATAGATTTTCTTGGAAGTCTTTTCACGTTAGGCAAAATGAGATTCCCGTGTAAAAGATACTCCTTTGAAGCATACGCCTGAAAATCCTTTCTTGCCAATTACAGGATGCCAGGGATAAGTATATTTTTATGAGACATTTTGAACTGTTGTTTAAATAATGATCAGTACTTTGGTGTCTGAATGCCAATATTTTTGTCAATAATAAAGGAGAAAATTTGCAGAAAATAATAACATGGCCGGATGGAACATAACATAATGTAACCAGAAAGTTTGAAACAATGGGAACCAATTATTATATTGTAGCTATTTCTGGGACGATGTAACTCAATAAACCGTCCAGGTCCGTGTCGAACTTCGAAGAGTTTATTTTATTTATTTATCGGTATAAAACCGATTCAAAGGGCTATTTTGTGTATCTACTACCTACGGTTCAAAATATACATCCCTATGACAGACGGGTAGAGGACGGAGCCTTGCTAACAAAGGTCTCTTTGGCACTTAATGTGTACGACATCCTGAAAATCGCTGTTTAACAACAGTTATTCATTTTAATTAATAAAGGCACTAGTGTATTATAAGTAGACGCGTTTCATGGGTGCAAAAATAATGTCACGTAGAGGACTCGGCTCCTAATGAAAAAGTTTCTCACTTTGTGGAGTTTTTCTAGTTTGGAATTACTCCTTGATAGAGATAATAATACAACTTCACGTTTGTAATGCTGTTGTACCCATGGGTGCACTTACGTGGCGTCGCCATAATAACAATAAAATAAGATATTCGATTCAAGAAAATATCCACAGTCCACTTTTTCGCGAAAAATAACCCTGAACTAAGTAGAAGAAATTGTATTTTCGAGAACTTATGTTTGTGTTAGAGTTTGAGTATGTATGTACTTGTAATATTTGATGAGTTCCCTCGATTCGTCCTCAGATCTTCACCAAAATTTTATGGGACCAACTTGGAGATATCTACTCGAACAAAACATGTTTTTTGTAAACTGTTCATAAATGACGGAGTTCTGGGGTGACACACCTAAAAATATATAAGTATTATGACCGAATTGTGAGAGAAACTGCCTCCTTTTTGAAGTCGGTTGAAAACGTATTGAGTTAAAGCGAGAAAGGCATAACTGGGAATAAGAATTAAGTACCTATTAAATAAGATCTTTTTCAGAAAATCTCTGATGTAGGTACTACCTAATGTAATGAATGAAACGCAAAGTAGGTAATTATTGTGCTCTTTGAAGTTCGCTTCGAGCTCCGTAAATTACTTACTGAAATTGCTGGGAAGAATGTGTGATAAGTGTAGGTATTTAATGTTCTTGTATGATTAAATAAGCGAAGCCTCTTTGTATTATGTTTGCGAGACACACGTTAATTGTCAAACAAGATAAGAAAGTTGTAAGCGATATGCTTCCTCTGAATTTGCATACAATACGGGAAGGAAACTCTGACCTTTCAAATGTTTTACTGATGAATGGAACACGTTTTCAGACAATTTTCTCCCTGAAATGGCGGTCCCTCTCCGGCAAATGTTTGCTATCTTACATATTCCTCCGCCGAGCCTTTCTAACGAATGAGTGCTTGGTTGTGTGTCAAAGAAACGTAAATGAGACCTTTGAAACAAGCTCTATGTGTCACTCGAAACTTGGACTTTACAACTTGTTCCTTTGCACCGTCCGTCTGGGCAATTTTAAATTCTTAAGTAGGCAATCAACAGTTTTAAGACCCGTTTTATTTAGTGTGCCGTATTTGACTTAGAATACAGAAAAAAATGTTTATGGTACCCAAATGAAATTAAAACCAAATCACACATTAAATAGCAAAAAAACATTATTTATTGTTGATCATAAATTCATAAGGAATGCCATGTAGGCCATTATTTACTCGAAGCGCGTCGATCGTTTTCCCCTGCCTCTTTATTTATCTATTTATAACAAAAGTAAATAAAATAATAATTGTCTAGTAAGACATTTGTTTATCAGGCGTAGTGGAGACACTATCGTGTGCATATTATACTCGTATATATAAAATGAATGGTGGTATTGTTGGCCTTTAAAATGTGTTTCGAATGCTTTTAATTAACCAATAGTTGCGTAGGTATACCGTAAAAAGATATTTTTATATACTTAAGTACAAATTTATAATGGTATATTTGGAACTATTCACGGTAAATGGCGCAATCTTACGGTAGATGGCGCTACGATGTCACTCTAAGGCATGCACCGCATCAGGTTCAGTGGTCCAATAGGTAGGACGCCCGTGTTGGCCCGGAAAGCTGTTGGAGACGCAGGTTCGAACCCTGCCTGAACCATTACTTTTTTAATTTTTTGCTTTTTTTAAACATTTGGAACAATTCATGCTTCGATCACTTACCCCTAATAATAATGTTTTTTAATGTATCTCATGTTGTGTTGTGTATTCCTTGATGTTTGAGGTGTGCAATAAAGAGTATATGTATTTGTATTTGTACCCCATGCCAGTAATGAAACTCATAACTAGTAAGCAATTGGCTAATGGCGTCGTGTTAGTAAATGTTTTTACTTCGTCGCCCTCGATTCTAAATCTAGGTAATAGAAGGGTGAATATTGATGATGTGCGCAAGTTTGTGGCCGTGCCGTGAATCAGATGAGGGCCAAATTCGAACTTTCTTACTATATATGTCCGTGATCTCACCGGGTCTATATTTGCAACTGTAAACTATTATTTGAGATTGTATAAAACAAACCTAACCTAACCTAATCAATAGGATGTCATTTGCAAGAATAATGAAAAATTGGGCAAGTGCGAGTCCGACTCGCGCATGAAGGGTTCCGTACCTATACATATATATAATCTATTACAAGTTTGTTGTATGGGAGCCCCCCTTAAATATTTATTTTATTTTATTTTTAGTATTTGTTGTTATAGCGGCAATAGAAATACATCATCTGTGAAAATTTCAACTGTCTAGCTATCACCGTTCTTGAGATACAGCCTGGTGACAGACGGACGGACGGACGGACGGACGGACAGCGAAGTCTCAGTAATAGGGTCCCGTTTTTACCCTTTGGGTACGGAACCCTAAAAATGTATGACTACAGAGGAATTAAAATTATACATTACGAAATAATTTTAGGAAACAAAAGGCTCCTGATCTCGCCAGTATACCTACGTCTAGTTTCTCTATTCAAAGTTATTGTTACGATATTATCTTTCACATTGTGATAAAAAAAATAGTTAATTTTACTTTACTTGTATAGGTCAGTAGCCAATTTGTATCGCTATGGTGCAAACGTCAGGCGCGTGTAAATATATCTCATTTTGATATATTGAGCCATACTATCTTTTATATTTATTGATGAAGGTTACCTTTATACAAAAGCACATATCGGTTATATAAAACAGATACTAGGTACGTCGTCATCAAGCCATACCTTTAAATTTAACTTGTAAATGCTACTTTATATAGCTCAAGTAGAAGAAAAATAGCACCTGTTATTTTATGGCCATGACAAGTATTGCTAATTTGAGTATATCGCAATGTCTCGTCGAATAGTGCTTAGAGGCCGTAGTGTGCGCTGGTCCAGGTAATGGCACCAACAACCCGAACGATGAGTTACACTCGCAATTTACCTGAATAATGAACTCGGCCCCTCCAGCCTAGCACAAAAATAACATGGACGGAAATTTCAATTGGGATATACCAAAAAAATAAACACCCCATGTTTTTAGGGTTCCGTACCCAAAGGGTCCCTATTACTAAGACTCGCTGTCCGTCAGTCTGTCTGTCTGTCTGTCCATCTGTCACCAGGCTGTACCTCATGAACCGTGATAGTTAGACAGTTGAAATTTGCACATAATTATGATGTATTTCTGTTGCCGCTATAACAAAAAATAAAAAAGAATAGAATAAAATAAATATTTAAGAGGGCTCCCATACAACAAACGTGATCGGTTGCGTTAACGTTGCACCTCGTTTGTATCCGGCGCCATACATAGGTACCAGGTGCAAACTAAACGTAACCCGGCCAGTTGAGATGCGATAGGTGTTTGTACGGAACCCTCGGTGCGCGAGTCCGACTCGCACTTGGCCGGGTTTTAATAAAATCGCTAAAAGATAATTTATGAATGATGATACTAATTGGATCGGTTTTCCGTTAAAAATGTTATTTTATTGTTTTACTCCCAAACTCTCAAGTAGGTACCTAAGCATTATGTGGTTACACATTACTATTCTACATGGCTAAAATAAATGTACCTAATGCAAAATGAAAGTCGAAAAATGTTATGTGAACAACTTTTCGCAGGTGAAATATTGATACAATCTATATGTTAATTTTGGTATAAACCCTATTCCCAGAAATTGTTTCTGATTGTACATAGGTCGTATAAATGGTATATTCCAATTAAAGAAGATCCCGAGCGCCGGTTATATTGATTCTGAATCTAGGAAAACGGGAAACTGATTTACTTACCTATTTAAATTATTCATGTTTCGGAAGCAGATATAATGGAGCTCCCTTCGAACTCCGCTCCGAGGAGTTTCCCTCCGAACCTACGTAAGAGGTTTGGTCTTTGTCCTGTTGAGGGCGGGAGTCCTAGGATCCCTAGCGCGGAGTGTATTGACGCTTCTGGCTCGCTCTTAAGGGGATCCTAGTGCTACCACTCTTGGGTAGCCTGTCGCGGTGTGGTGACCACGCATCTGGAACGACTCGCCTCACCCTGAAGGACAACGATCAGGTTCCTTACAACTAACCGTTTACCCCCGTCAGAATACTAACTCCTCCCCGCACGATAGGGATACCGCGTCACCCCGAATAGCATAGGGAATTAGGGAAATTAGGATATTAGGATTAGGTTCTGTCTTAGTTTAAATATGTATTTCCTCGTACAGTTAGCATCAAAAGTAGCTGACAATTTTAGTATGCATTATGAAATGAAATTAAATGAAAAAAATGAAATGAAAAGAAATGAACGGAATAATTTATTAGAAAGTAGGCCACAAGGGCATTTTTACAAGTCATTTCCCAAGTGGAAATCTAAACATTTTTTTCTTAAATGTTACTTATAACAATCAATTTCATTGATGTTAGAACTAATAACATTGGTGTATAAAGGAGATGTATAGTAAATATGGTACGGTAAGGTTAGTACAATTTTATCAAAGCAGTAAGGTCTGCTAGCGTTAACTTTACTGATTCAATAAAAATTGATTAGTTTGAGTGTTGCACATTGTTACAATCGATTCCTCCACATAATTTGAGACGATGGTGCCGAACATAAAGACATACCTAATCTTTAAGGCAGATAGCGCTACGATGCCGCCCTAAGGCATGTAGAAATGAAAGAACTAGTTGAATAATTCGATGCTTAGGCTAGTGGCTTTGATAGCATAATTGGTAAAGCGCCTGGCCCGGAAAGCCGTGGGGACGACGTCGTCAAATCCCGCTCAAAGCATAAACATTGTTCAATTTTTCGCTTTTATATAAACATTCGGTAGGGTTAGTACTAAAATGTATGCAGAGAGGGTTTAACATAAATTTTAAAACGGAACTGAATGGTGTTTCTACGTATTAACGCGCCGCACGTCATTAATACCTGCCTGTGAAATTAGCAGCATTGTTAGCAGGTGCACTGAAATTTATTGCCTTTTACTGGATTCGAGGAAACAAAATGCCAGCGTCAACACAAAGTCGTATCTGTCGCTGTATTCTGAAGTTTCAACGCTATTTCGTGGGGAGCTAAGTTGTTCTCAACCTTGTGTTGAGTGCGTATGTGATTGCTAAAGTTAGCGGGGACACTGTTCGCGAATTTATTAATGAGTGAATAACGAATTAGCAATGTAGTTTCGCTTTATAAATACCTACTTTGTATTAATAATTAATTCATCAAAGTCGTCAACACACGGAGACGATCAATGTTTCACATCTGTCTCTCCGTAGACTTTCACGACCGTCAGCCGTCGACCGGAAGCCTTAACGAGTTCGTCAGTCCCTTCAGCGTAGGAGCCAATCTATGTCGGAGTGATGGTTATGACTCAAGACGGACCACGGACCGAGTTTCGAAGTCTTGGTACAAAAGGTATACATTTAATGTTTCATTATTTTTAATGTGGAGATTTCACATTTTTTTATTGAACCATTGATACAAAAATCAAAGCACAAAGCATAACGAAAAATTCGAGAGGTCTCCTGGCGTTGATGTGGTGGAGTGGTTGAAATGATGAACCGTTAATAGAGAGGTACCTTCTGCCAGTGTACACATACGATATTAGTATAGATAGTGTGTCCCAGAAAGATCCGTGATGCGCCGAGACGGATATAGCAGCGATATGGGCCATCGCCTCCCTCGGAGACCCAGATTACTCGCCCTTTGCCAAGCATTTAACGGGAGCACGGCTCATATTTAAAAGGATTTTTACAATGTTAGCGCTAACTGTAGGTAACGGACGATTAAAGCGGTTATAATAAGTTCTCATTTTCATTAGAACATTTTTATTAAAAAACTCTATAACCTACGTTGTAATAAACTAAATTTAAAATTAAGAAACCACTGACTAGTTGTGGTTGAATAACTTGGAGACTACTTACTTACTGTTTTTATTTTTACTAAGCTGACCAAACATAGCTATTAAGAACTATCTTGACATAAGATGATGAAAACGTTTTATTAAAAGAAAAGCCGCGCTCAAATCGGACCATCCGTTGGGGCGATACTAATGACACAGACAAACACAGAGATCCACAAACACGCCTGTTTAATTTTCGTCGAGAATTGAAAATGAAGATATTTTTGTTATTTGAAAAAAGAACAAAAAAAAATGAGTTAAGGGAAAGTCAAATGAAACCCGAAAGGCTATATAGTCCTATTACCTATATACAATATATACATATAATGCGAAACTAACGCCATTTCCACTAAAACCTGACTACTTAACAACTAAAGCGGCCACATTACTTTTAGGTTAGTTTTTGAGGGAAACTACAAAAGAAAATGTATCTGATTCAGAAGAGTAAGAAAAATTTGAAGTGGAACTGGGTTCAAATTGCATGTCGCCTTAAACAAATTATGAAACTAGTGTAAGAAACTGCCTCCCGATGGTCCCGAAATTGGAAGTAGCAATTCCTCGCTCTATCGCAATGCTAATGCGTTGTGCGAGGAAGCTGCAAGCTCTTAATTATACACATGATGTGCCGCCTCAGACCGATTCAGAGAAGTTTCACGAGTTTTGCCGGTGTTAAAATGAAACAGATTATGAATCTAGGTAATCGCAAGTTTATTAATAACTTGACGGCTTCGTTTCATTATGGAACATTAAGTTTTTCAGAGGTATACTTATTATAATTTTTTTCGATAGTACACGTTATTTGGATTTTTTAAACCCCGATTTGACATTTGTTCGCATTACCTTGGTCTATATGGAATCAAATAAAAATAGCCAATCAATGTTCTTTTAGTTAACACCTACAAGTTTTCCTCTAATACTTCTTATTGAAAGAGTGGATTTGTTCAGGACCATCGCATGAATTTTATCGCTTTTTAGACCGAGGAAAGTTGCATCCAGAAGAAAAAATAAAATTAACAAAAAAAAGAACTGACTTCAGTAAAACTAAAAAGCCAAAAATAACCCGTTCAAGTACAGATTACATTTGACTCACCCTTTGAAGTCAATTCCAAACCACTGAGTTATTATATTTATATATTATAATTTACACTTGAACGGGTTATTTTTGGCTTTTTAGTTTTACTGAAGTCAGTTCTTTTTTTGAATAAGAAGTATTACCATCCGTTACTTCCACAATTAATATCAATTTGAAAGTGACTTCATTTATCTATCCCCTGCATTTTCGTCGTTTCCATGTATTTTCATACCTGAATTTGTTTCAACAATTTATTTGTTAACACAATCTCAGCGCATAAACCTTCTGTTTACGTACAATAAATAAACTGATGTCGATTTGATTACCGACGTTATCAGGACAAGCCAGCAGCGCCGATTGAATAACAATGTTTGCATTGATTTCAGTGGAAGGAGACGAGCCAAATGGTTTTCCTGTTTTACGGTGTACACGAAATTGCTGTTGACATTTTAAATTTAGGTATCTCGTGAATTTTAAATGGGGGAATCTTGTCCGCCATTTCTACTCGGCGTTCTTTGTAATAATTTGTAGTCACCATACGTATCTGTTAACAGGGCGCAGTCGGTAGGACCATGACACATATTTTCCAAGGAAAACTGATCTTCGAAACAAAAAAGGGTTTATTTCGTAAATTGGGAGGTGGGAAAGGTGCTCACAACACTCGAAGCATTTCCAAACTGTGTCTTTGTACCAGAAATGACTCGGTCTTCTCTCTTTTGCCTTAGTCGCCGGCCTACGTCAGGGTAAAAGGCATAATGTAAAAATGTGTAGATTTAGATATTGCAAAAAAGAAAAGGCGTTATTATTTTTATATATTCAAATTTGATAGAATAGTTTGATTCGTTAATGACATAATCGTATAATGCTGACCGATCATATGGACGGTGAATGACATTAGTAATTATTACACTTGCTTCGTCACTTGAGTAGATATACTGCTTTTACTGAAGATCAACGTGACGGCTTACCGTGGCAAAATCGTGAGAGGTGGCCTATTTTAGTGTTGTAGGTATTCAAAGCATGAAAATGTGAAAATAACATTACACTTTTCAGCTTGGAATAATGGTGTTCTATTTCTTTCATTTGGTCAATCTCTAAGAAAATAAATATTCAGAATCTAAGCTAGTAAATCCATTCTGTAAAAGGAAGTTATTCTTCAGTGTCTAAGATTTAGCGACAGTCTTTTTCATCGTGACATCTTTTTCATTGGCTTAAAATATGTAATCGGGATGAAAAACGAATAATATAGCAGTCTTGGGAGCGTTTCAGCCATCGTAAGTTCCCGTGTATTATGAAATCTTAACGGATTTTGAAGTGTATAGTAATGTATGGAGATGGGAAGGATTCCAAAAAATGCATTGGAGTTTTAACTAAAAGAAACCAATGTACAATTCACAAAGAGTCGCTTATAATGATATAATAAAATCGTCTAGCTAGGTCAATACTTTGATATTACAAAGACCAAGAACTGTTACTTACTTTTGACTTAGTTACCGTAAGGTCGGGTTACTTTAACCTTGGGGGTAACATTGTCCACCCATTTCAATCCATTTCATTACTATGAAAACTTTTAAAAACAGCACCAGCGATCACTCAAAAGTGGATACGTAACTATGTCATAAGATATATTTATCCAGAATTTGCTTATTGAATAAAGTTGGTTTTAACGGGTGGGCAATGTTACCCCCCAGGGCTAAAGTAACCCCACCTTACGGTACTTGATAGATAAATTTATGAAACATGTAATGTCTCTTTTTTTATGTGGGTACATACCACAACTCTTACATTAGACTTGATACAAAGATCAAACGTCAAACAAAATTTGAAATGAGCTACCTGGTGGAAGAGACCGGGAGTCGAACCCGGTACCTCTCGGTTTAAGAGGCCTTATTCCTTTTAAAATTTATTTTTTTCGTATTACGACAAAATATATAGATAATTTCAACCAACTTTTTGAAGTGATTAATACTTTTCCACGAGTTGTAGGTAGTAACGTAGCTATTTCATGCTTTTATTGCGTGCTGTCGAAAATAAGTTGAAAAAACTAATTTTTCGCGTGAATTTTGTCAATTTCGAGTACTTTTTGAAACAAAAATTATCAATGAAAAATTCAAACTGTAGGTTTCAAATATATACCAATAGATCCCAATAGCCCTGTTCTAGGTAGTAACATCAATAATATGTTAAGAAACATGTTTGATCATAGAGAAAAATGCCTAAACAATCAGCATTTTAAAAGGAATAAGGCCTCTAAGGAGAAAATCGAAAGGTTGCTTAGGCCGGCAATCCAGAGGTAGCGGGTTCGATTCCTGGTCTCCTCCACCGGTTACATCACCGTTTACTTGATAGATTTAAAGTTTTTTGTAATATAAAAAATAAATGCCCAATAAACTAAAAAATATATTCTTTGGTGCTTTCGTGTGTCATCGTCGAGAATTGAGTTACCTACTAGTTATAACGTTAGGTTAAATTATTACATAGTATTTGTATTATGTTGAGTAGGTGTACCTACCTACTATTATTGTGCTGCTTTTATATTTTAAGTCTAGCGAACAGCATAATAATTAAACATAAACACAAATTTTATTTATCGTGAACCAAGAAAAGGTGAAATAAAACGAAAAGCTGTACGTGACCTTTTTAAAAAGTAGACGTCTATTTCGCAGATCCTTAAGATATACCACGCACAACTGGATTGCCAAATTAATGCCTGAGGGGTTACTCTGGAAGGTTCGAAATTCGAATTTCGATTTCTACCATCTCATTCACACAAAAGTAGAATACAACGAGAATAAGAGAGACGGCGCTATACTAACTTTGGGTTTCGAGTCATGGAGTAACCCCTCTCATTTCAGGCGACAGTCTCACTTAGTACCTACTAAATGAAACTTAGTTGCGTGCTCAAGCAAGAGTATTTTTTTATTTTATTTAGTGTATCGTTTGCCAGAATTTACTTAATGTACGAATATGGTTCCACTAGGTAAAGTCGGCCAAAACATTGGTCTACCACTTTTCGACTCTGTTTCATTAGTGCTAAGGTCTAAAAGTGGTAGACTACTTTCTGGGCTGACTGTACTAATTCTCTAGTATAAGTTTTGTTGGTAGCGGAAAAAAACGTCTCGGTCGCGTCTGTGATAATGTTAGGTATAAGTAGTTTTTTTTTGCTTTTGGCAATTTAAACTTCAGGCTTAGGATAACCTACTATGCGTTTAAGTATCATAAATACTACGAGCTGTGCTACGAGTAATTATACCTACAATAGTAAAATTAATTTTATCTACCTCTATGTTCAGGCTTGCGTCCATAAATTTGATTCCCATAAGCTTGTCTATGACATGGCATTTCAGCGACTTGCAGACTGACATTTAAAAAAACTTAAGTACTTACTTTGGATTTAGAAAGTGTACTTTTGATGCCACGAAGCCATTTAAAGACAATACGAATAATAATTAGTAATAATTTAATAGCAACAAAGAACGACAATGAGCAAAATGTTCGCATTCCAACAACAAGAAATTAAAAATATCTCCATTTATAATTTCTCCGTTTATTTATTTGTTAAAAATTACGTAGAACTCATTTGAGGCTCGTTAATTTCAATTGGTTTATCTCGAATACGGCAATTAATATTCGTCGCTGAAAAGTTAGAACAAAATGTAGGTAGGTACATATCGTTTATAAAATCCTTTAGACTGCGTTTTCCGTTAGCAGTTAACTCTTTAAATCCTTCACGGTACTTTTTCAGTTTTTTCGTGTGGCAGTTTAATAACGGCTATAAATTCTTCTGTAACATGGCAACACGAGCTTGATGCACTAACACTACGGTTTTTTGGAAAATGAAATGTTGATTTACGTTCGGTAAATATTTTTTTAGGGCCGGTTAAACCAGCCCAGCTCTTATCTGGGCGCGTAGTGGGCAGTTAACACAAGCACTGCCGCCTTTAATATGAACCCTTTACTAGAGAAAAATGGCGGACATTTTTTTCTACGAGAAGCGATTACAGTGAGCAATTTAGATACTGCGAGTAGTTTTTCAGTAGTTTTGGTGTAAAGTAGATGAGGGACTGAATTCGATGTTTCGTTTGACATATACTATGCATCTGCTTTATATTTATTATTCTATGTTGATGTATTATAATAAAAAAGACCTAAAATTCAAGATGGTAAGTAATAAGTGAAACACCAGACACGAAAAATAAATCTAATATTATAAAACCGGCCAAGAGCATGTCGGGCCACGCTCATGAAGGGTTCCGTAGTTGCCCATCCTTCACAATAGACGAAAATTACGAGAAAGATTTCAAGCTCTATAAAAAGGTCGTTAACACCAAAGTAACTGTAATTACTTATTACCTTATCGAAGTTATCGATTATACGCGCCAGATTTAGCGAAATGTTTTAATACAGTATGGCACTTAACTAATATGTGTAACGTTCGAAATATTAGGACATCGCGCGGCACTTACGTCATTTTAAAGAAAATTATGAATGTTTGCAATGACTCAAAAACGGCTCGACCGATCGAATTCAATATAGTTTACATTGAAAGTGCTTATAAGGTCTCATTTTTATGAATTTTTTCATAATTTTTTGACTCGTGGTTGAAAAGGGGACGCTATTTTTTGGATATCTGGAGCGAATATTTACAAAACTGCTGACTTGATCACAAGATGATGTTTGAAGACCCCTATTATTTTTAAAAGATCCATTCAACGACACTCCACACACTAGTGTTGGAACGAAAAAAAAGACCCCCACTTTAGGTGTACGGGAGCCACGGGAGGTACCCGAAAAAAAGATTTTTGTTAGTTTTTATTTTACCGTTTTGTCGGCGTGATATAGTAATACACATACTCATACCAAATTTCAGCTTTCTAGTACTAATGATCACGGAGCTAAGCCGCGGACGGACAGACAGACAGACAGACGGGCAGATGGACATGACATGGCGAAACTATAAGGGTTCCTAGTTGACTACGGAACCCTAAAAAAATGGGACTTTATCACGTTCAAAAAAGTGTTTATTTAATTAAGGTAAGGTTAAGTTTAAATAAATATAAAATTTTAATGTTTTTATGTCTTTTAAAATGTCAACTTGTCACATATAACCTTATGGTTATTAAATTAACTGTTATAAGATATTTCTCAATTTGGGACAGCGCAAAGTCTAGTCCAATGGAGGATCCTAAAGATTTAAATAGGTTGTGTGTTGTGTGGAATAAAAATGCTCGGTTTAAAAAATACTAACGTACTAAGTAGGTACGCGGAACCAGGATGTTGAGCCACTTCAAACTTAGAAAAGTTCTAGGCGCCCGCAATTTCGTCAGCGCAGAAAAGAAGTAGCGTCGCTCTAACTACAAACTTAAAAAAAACTCGCCTTTATCCTTTCACCCGTAATCGTCTCTTATCTTGTGCGCTAATTCGAGTATATTTTGAGGTATCACCAAATAAGTAATATCTCAAGTAAGTATATCAACTTTAATTGTCAGTATGTTTGCAATTCGAGTTGCATAAAGTGACATTTCATGTTACCCACTGCCCGCTCAAGTTAATTGTTCATCTGATATCTAAGGCATCGATATAAATGAAGCGTAAACATGACGCGACGTGGTTGGCGAATGGCGATGTAATAGGTACCTATATTAGCTACTTCGGAGTTCTCTTCGAGATATCAGAGATATGGGGAATTAAGATGTAAACCACAATTTACGATCCGTTTCACAAATATAGTAGTGTGGTTTAATTATTTTGATTTTAGCATAATATATGGTTTTGGTCATTTAATTAACTTATTTGATTATATTTAATTATTTGATTAAACAACGCGTAAAGCGGTATTATTCTTGTTTACAACCAATTTCATTCTGATTTATTTATGTATATTATTTAAAATATATTAATTTATAAAATATATTATGTATTAATATATTGACTCGAAGTAAAATTCGTAAAATGTATTATTTCCATCTGTCCCAGAACCGATCACATTTGAAAACGGATATTTATTCGACGGTAAAAATTTAAAATCAGTAAAGTCGTGGCTTTTCAGATTTATGTACAGAATATTGGATGCGAGTCATATTGACATCATTATAGAGATGGTTAGGGCCCATATCTATACAGGGTGATTCAGGAGTCATGAGCAGGAGCTGCAGGAGTTATAGGGGTTTTATTTATTTAATCGTATGGTGAAAAGTTTGTTGTAGGAAATTATAAATTTATATCCAGGTTACGCAACCAGTCCGTAGCTTCAGGTAACAAATTATCAAATAGGTCCTTTGGGTCACCCCAATAGCGTCGTTTTGGACAACGCTCCACGATATGCTGCACAGTTTGATCCTCAAGACCACAGTCGCATATTGGGGTCGGACTCTACCCCCACTTGTGCTTTAAAAAGTTGCACCTGCCGTGTCCTGTGCGGATTCTGTTAAGGCGGCTCCAGTATTTCCTCTGTAGAGAAACCCTCAGGCTTTTGAGCGGGTTCTGGGAATGTATTATGGCTATAGGGGTGATGGGGGTGGATTACACTGGGCAACGTTCACTATGGGGCCAAACACAAAATCACAAAACAAAAGATATCCATTCTATACATTTCGGATAGCTAGCGATCAATTAGCTAACAGTTAACTATTTAAAAAAAACACGATTTCGTGCCTGGTTCTATAGTGAACATTGCTCAGTGTGGCCCTATAACTCCTTATGACTCCTGAATCACCTCCTGTATACCTATGTGACATAAAATAGCTTTCCTCTTCGACATAAAACGGTGTGCCATATTTTTATTTCGAAATTGTAGGGCCTTTCAGTGATTGCTCAGTGATTTCAATTTCGTGGCAAATTAAACGAGAATCCTCGACAAAGAAGCTGTCGTTATCGGAAATTTCAATCTATGGATCAATGTAATTAAGTTGAGAATTATTTGAGTAAACCGATCTTTAAGAAATTTTATGTATTTTTTTGTTAAAGCAGCATTTTACTTACATTTTGTATTAGGTTTGAAACGTTTGCAGCCGTTCTTAAACCAAATACAAAATGTAAACCTCCGTTACTTCTTAAATAAAAAATAAAAATTTTGAATGTAGAACATCGTTGCTGTCGATTCTCAACGTTAATTTGAGATGCTGATTATAAAGTCGATACTTGGGGCAACCAACCGGTCGACGTCCGGTTGGTCGTCTCAGGTACCGCTGGGGAGACGTGGTGGAGGTGGATCTGCGTAAGCTCCAAACCGAAAACTGGCAGGAAACTGCGCAGGATCCAGGGGAGGAGTGGCGTACTCTCGTTTCGGAGGCTAAGATCCTGTTGGGTCACTGAGCCAACATAGTTAGTTAGTTGATTATAAAGTCACAATCTTTACGGTAGATGGAGCTACGATGCCACCAAGAGGCATTACAGAAATTGAAGCAACTGCTTGAAGAATTCCATGGTTCGGCCTATAGTTTCAGCAGCCTAATAGGTAAGGCGTCCGTTGCCGAGCTGTTGGAGACGCGAGTTCGAACTCCGCCTCAAGTTTTGTGTTACATCACACTAATATTATCAAGGCGAAAATTTATTAGTGTGTTTGTATGTTTGTTACTTCTTCACGCTCAAATTTGATAAAATTCGGTGTGGAGTTAGCTGACACCCTGAAATAGACATAGACTGCTTTTTATCCCGAAAAATGTAGTGTTCCTATAGGATGAGCGGGTAGCACCGCGTGGTGCAGCTAGTTTTTCATGCCTATTAATCTCAGTTAAATAACAGCGATAACGCCAATAATAAATACAATTATCAAGCCCTTCTCCACACCTAGGTACGTTTTATTTGGATGTTCCATTTCTAACTAAATATACCAAACAAAGCAGAAGGAAGGAAGGAAAACTAATTCACTAAAACAAATGTGGGAAATGAAGACAAATCTAGTATCACAATGGACCTCATCCAACTAAGAGGCGGAGCGGACCATTGTATGTTAAGTATCATCATATTTAGTGTCTTTCTGCCTCGAGCGACCGCCGAGTAGTGCTTGATGCACACAACGGACTGAAGATGTTTTCTTTTGTCCTACGTTCCCCGTGTCCCATACTCAAATATAGGCCTAAATTCTGATGTACGTGTTTATATAACAACACTTTATGCTCGCACAACGTATCAGCATAGCTGTTCAGCGTGGAAATGCTGCCAGTATTTTCGGTACCATGCCGCAGGGGAGCAATTTTTTTTAATTTGTTTTAGTTTACTTTATATCGATGTGTGTATAACAAGTAGGTAATTTATTAGATAGTGGAAATGATAGGCATGAGTTGGTATACCAACTTTATACATAATTTTACGATATTTAGCCATATTTCCTTTAAATGTAGACATTTAACTAACATAGACTACTTTATTCCGAAAAAACTCGGAGTATTTGAAGGATAAGTAAAATCCGTTTTGTGGAGGGTAAAAAGAAGGAGCGATATCTTACATAGGAGAATATTTGAAAAAGTGTCCAACGGTAAGAAGTAGGTAAATAATAACTCCAATGCTGCACGCAATACCGCTAGAGTAATTAATTGAATCAGGCGTTACTTTGCGGAAATCCATATTAATGAAATTAATAATATTGCTTTGCTATTCCGCGATAGAGCAATCATCTATCGCGGAATAGCAAAGCAATATTATTATTTTCACCGCTAGAGTAGAAAGATAGTATGGGGAAAATCCAATTTTAGACGGAGTTAACTGTGGTGAATTTAAAATTTTAATATTTTCGGTGACCAGAGTAATTCTTACTTAGTTCCTTTAAGTATTTATATACTTACAGGAAAAACGCATAATTTAGTTCACGGTGAGTTTTATCAAAAATGGTGTAACTATTTTCAGTCACAGTAGCGCCACCAATATAACACCATTCAGTGTTACTGTTGCTCAGATACTGCTCCTCCTTTTTACCCTCCATATCCGTTTATTAAGCGGGTGTACAGTCTCGAAAAAAACCTATTTTTGTGTCGTCATTAACAAAATATATTATTCTTGGGAACATATGCTCCTATCCCCACATGTTTTGTAGTTTTATATGTTTGTCAAACAAGGCCTAAATTGAGCCCCAACATTCCAAATTATCACGTTCCCTAGAGTACGAAACGAACCTCCTGATCCTAGTTGAAATATAGTAACGCAGGGGACACTAAATAATGGTGTTTAAAGATTTTACCCAATAAATAACCTTCTCATATTTCAGTTTAAACTACTATAATGTAACAGAACAGTTGACCTGGCCTTTGTGAAACAATTTAATCTGAGTCAATTAATGTTAGGATAACGCCTAAAGAAAATAAACCGAACTTGTTGGTAGATTGTTACGAAGTGTTCTCTGGCAGCCGTCGGATAATGTTATTGGCGTTATTGCTGTTATTTCGCTCAGTTGAATTACTTTCAGGGGATTGTCATTTGATGTTATGATAATTTGATAAGTCCGAATGGCGCAAATAAGCTTTGAATATGATATTTTCTTCTGAATATGATATTTAAATAAATCAATTTAAATTATATCGCATATATTCATTATTTGAGCCTGCCTGACGTTTCAGTAGATTTCCAGTTACCGTTGTCAAAAGTTGAGTGGAAAAAGACACAATTCAATGTAACTTTGACAAAGTTACATTTGTGCAAACTAGCCATTTTATAAATATGAATTACAAAAAAATGTGTACATACATGCCAGATGGGCTTAATGTACAGAACACATGTGCCAGAAAGGCATTCATTATTTTATTTAAAAAATCTACCTGCGTTTTACTATTACTTACTGAGGAGAAATATGGGCCATTTTGTCTAAAGTTGTACACCCCCCTTTTTTTTTAATTTTGGATATTTTGGGTATTTTCTACTTAGAATCACGAGCACTTTCGATCTAATTAAGAAAAAAAAAGTGTCCCAATGTTTTTTCGTTCCATTCCGTTAACATTTCCATATAACCTACTACAGCGGTAACGGAATGGAAAAACAAAAAATGTATGAATATTTTGGGACAGTTTTTTTCTCCTAATTAGATCGAAAGAGCTCGTGATTCTGAGTAGAAAATACCATAAATATCAAAAATGAAAAAAAAAGCGGGGTGTACAACTTTAGAAAAAATGGGCCACATACGTGATATAATCCTTTTAATTTGTTTTATTTATATCTGAATGTGATTTTACTAATTTGCTCGATTCCACTTTTAACCCATTGAACGCCAAAGACGAACCACGATGGCAGAAAACTGCTCCGAGGTGATCATGATGCTGCCTTTTCGCTATCTCAAGACGATTCTCCATACAAATCGTTTACGTAGTCGCTAGCAAGTACGGTCACTGTAAACTCATGGTAAGGGTGGTTAAGGCAGCCGATTCAAAGGCGGACTACATCTCTAATATTGGGCATGTCCAGGCATGCAGTGTAATTAGGGTTGCTTGGCTATGCTACCATATCCCACTGTCGAAATTGGTTAACCACTAAGTATACCTACTGTGTACAAAGATAGGTGATAGCTACAGATCGCTCCCTATATATTATTTTATTATAACAAGAAAAACCGGCCAAGTGCGAGTCGGACTCGCGCACCGAGGGTTCCGTACAAACATCCATCCCTAAGTGGTTAAGTTAAGTTTGCACCTGGTATATATAGCGCCCCATATAAATTAGGTGCAAAGTTAGGTATTAAAAAAAACTACTTACTAGATCTCGTTCAAAACAATTTTCGTTGGTAGTTTTATAGTAATGTACATCAAATGTTTTTTTTAGATTTTTCATTTTCTTATTTTAGAAGTTAGAGGGGGGGGGGGCAACTTTTTTCCACTTTGGAAGCGTCTGTCACGCAAACTATTCGGTTTAGAAAAAAAATATTTTAGAAACCTCGATATCATTTTTGAAGACCTATCCATAAATACCCCACACGTATGTGTTTGATGAAAAAAAAAATTTGAGTTTCAGTTCTAAGTATGGGGAGCCCCCAATATTTTTTATTATTTTTTTATTTTTGCATCAAAATCTTAATGCAGTTCACAGAATACATCAACCTACTAAGTTTCAACAGTATAGCTCTTATAGTTACGGAAAAAAATGGCTGTGACATACGGACGGACAGACGGACAGACAGACGGACAGACAGACATGACGAATCTATAAGGGTTCCGTTTTTTGCCATTTGGCTACGGAACCCTAAAAATGGGCTAAATGGACAAAAAGCTGGGGTTGCGCAGCTGTCTGTCTATCTACATAACACCTGTAGAAAGTTATTTTATATATCATTTTTCGACTTTTACTTGTCCCAGCAGTTTTGCCATACAAGTCAAGTCAATAGTGACGTCATCACGAAATACTTACTAGACAGAGAAGCAACCGTATATCTAATCGGCAAACGAAAAGGGTCCTTTACTTATTTGGTATAGACAAATTAAGGTGGTTTATTGATTCATCATGAATCCCATTATCACATCTATATTCTGGATTCAATATTCAGCTTTAAACAAAAAACAAAATTACTTCATAAGTGCAAAAATTCACAAAAAATAACAACGCGTCAACTTCGGAAACTATCTTTTGAAGTCAGTTGAAGAAGATACGTGTCTATTATTTTGTATTCCGTCTCAACGACCATCAGTTCGACAAGCGAAGCCTCGCCCACTGCCACTTAAGTAAGCAAAACAATCGTTTCAAATCAATTAGACGGCACTAATTAAGTTTCGGGTATCAAACAAGCGGGCAACTTCGATTTTATCTTCAAAGAAAATGGACTTCGCAGAGAGAGGCTAACGCAATTTGATGGGTCGACGTCTCTCAAGTTTTAATACAATCTTCTTGCACTCTGTTATAAGACTCACTGATATTATTGTGTTTGTGAGTGTAGATTTTCTACGTGTTCGTGTCTAGGCTTTGCCAGAAACTCCGGTGTGGTTATTTTTTCAATACCTACGTAGGACACGTAGGTTTTCATATAAATATATATATATTTTTTTTACCTTAAACACAAACCTTTTTTTTTGTACCTATATCTCGTTTAGTACTATAGGAGTTCCTATTAGCGACATACCGACTCTATCACTACTAGGTTCAAACGTTGCAATGTTTACTAAAAGCAGTTAATTTAACATCCTACATTTTGGATTAAAAACAAAAACTAGTAAGGAATTAACTAAGTTATCTACACGAGTTATATTGATATGAATAAAAGGAAAAATGTCCCATTCTTTAGCTTTAAGTAGTTTGTCTGCTACTTCGCTGTGATGAAATTTTCAACATGCACGAGCCTATGATGGTTGCGTTTATCACGTGATAAATAAGTGACAAAGCATCGGTCACTTACACTCGCATGTCGTTAAAGCGTGATGTCACTTATCACCTGATAAAAGCAACTATCAAAGGCTGCAAGGTGATTGTATATTTCGAATACCCAATTGGGTCCATTTACCTGCACGAATGAGTCCATACTTACTTAAGCGTATTAATCACGCTGTAGACGCGACGACGGAGCGGCGAACTGAATAGATATAATTAATGATCTGCAAATCCTCTCAAATTGGTATACCGTAATTAATTACGAACAAGGGATATATTACACACGCAGTTTGCAGATATCATGTAGGATATCCGACCAGATATTTTCGTAATTATTGGGAGATCAATGTTTTATTTAAGTTACTTATTTAAAAAACCAACCAGCAGCATGCCAAGGCATCCAACATTTTTACGTATTATCGTCAGTCTCCTTGTACTTTGTTATAACGTCACTGACAATAATTGTTCATTGTGCTTGGACGTAGATAAGTCTAGAGCCCCAGACATAGAAACATCTAGGGTGTAGACAAAATTTTCCAATATATAGGTATAGGTTTCCCACAGCCGACTGTACATAATTTCCAATACCCGATCGGGTCCATTTACGTTTACTAATGAGTCTAGAGGTACCTACATACTTAGCCGTATAACCGCGCTGTAGACGCAACGGGTGGGTGGCGTACCTACTGCATAATGATCTGCAAATCCTCTCAAATTAATATAAGCGTGGATGCTGCTGGCATGCCGTAATTATACGAACGAGACACACGTATATTTGGTGTAATAAAATGAAAATTTGCACCTTGTATGAATTCCATAGCACAATACGGTTTTTTACACTAAATACATGATGTCATTGTATTTAAATTTTGTCGACATCTATATTGATTTCAGTTCAGAAATTGTTCATACTTTTCAAATGGTTGTGGTATGTAAGTCATCAGGTTGGATTTAAAGTCAGAAACTTAACGGTTCTAATTAGATTAATATCTGAATATTGAAAGTTTAGTAAATAAAAAAAACTGAAATGAATTAAAGCCTGACCAGAAATATATGAGGATGCGCCATATTGCGGAATTTCGCTGGAACTAATTTCTTACACTGGCAATGATTTTATGATGGTTAGTCATTCGTGGCGATTTCTTTAAAAGACAAATATTTAAAAATATCCGAAGAAAATGCCGAAAACCATTCACAGTCGTGAACGTAAGATTATAAATAGAGTGTACATGTATTACACGAAACACACTACTACACAGTACTACACGAAAAACAGTCAGGAATAAAATGCATTCCATTAAATGATATTACGAGGTTAACATAGTGGAACTGACAGATATTTAAAACTAATGTCATTATAGTGGGTCGCGATTGGTTGCAAAATTGTTGCCATATAAATCTTATAAATAGCGCCCTCTTGACAATCCTCATAATTATATTTCTGGTCAGGCTTTACAAGTATTCTATCTCAACTCCAAAACATAAATAAATACATTATTATTATTGTTTCCCATATGAAACGTTTCGCCAAATTCACATAGATGATCAAATGAAAATTTGGCGAAATATTACAGAAGGGAAACAAAAATAAATGTTTCAGATAGGTAACCTGAATTACACTGTAGAAATTGGCGCAGACTTAAAATTAAATATTTTTTTGTAACCTCTATTGTAATGTATTCTTCGTAGAAAACACTATGTCTTTTATTGTTTATTATCATGCACAAATTTAGTCCGTAAAGTTTTGGACTAACGTACCTATCGCCTTTTAAGTAACCGTCGCGTTGTCTAAAAGTTTGTATCCTATTCCCATCAAAAACACTTATGTGAAAAGGGGAGCCAAGTTATCTTCAATATTCATCTAAAAAAGTGCCAAGTTTGACATGTTTAACAAAAAGTTACAGTAAATTACACACACAGCTTCTCAATCAATTTATACTGTTTAAACAATTAAGATATAACTGCCAAGTTAAAACTCAACATGTCTTTGATAGTAATCACTTATCATTTACGACAATTATTGTTAACAAACCAATGCTAAGATTGTAATATTCTGAGATTCCCCACTTTTGCATAATGCCTTCCTATAACTTACCTGCGCTTACGTTTTGAAATCAAAAACTTTGATGGCATATATTTTTTAAAGAAATTGAAAAAAAAAAAAACATATAGTCAAACATAAAATCTTCTCCTTTTTTGAAGTTGTACAAAAATGACAATATTTAAGTTCTACTTCCAGCGGCATTTAAAATGCCAGACTGGCTTAGGGCTGCCATAAGTCCGGGTTTCCCGGATTTGTCCTAGTTTGTAGGCCGTCCGGGAGCCGTCTGGGGGGGTTTCCAAAAACTGTCCGGGGAAAACCGGTGAATGAAAAATAGAGCGATTGTTTTCTTAATAATATTATTTTCGGACACGTTCGGGGATAAAATGCGATTTACGCCAAATGTCCGGGTTTTTTTTCAAGTCTTTGTCCGGGTTCGGCAAATTCCCAGATGGCAGCCCTAGACTGGCTGGGACTTGGTGCTATTGGAGTAACAGACGTAATAAAATTTAATGTTGCGGGAAAATATTCCACATAGTACTAATATACGAGTAATTCGCTCTTTCCTGGCAAGATTTTTGTACCCAGCTGTAGACCATTTCAACTTTCTAGGTCATTGAATGTGGGTTTCGACACTTGCCTAGTTATAAAAATATCGAGTCCAGCACTTGTGATATTTCAAATTCAAGGAAATCAAAGGGTTCTTTATAAATTGAATATAAATCAAATGTCAGAAGTGTAGGTTAAACAAAAATTTGTATGAAAAGAGGGCACGAAAATATTAGAAAATTTAACACACGACTGGTGAGTCACCAGTTTCTTTTATCAAACTTGGCTTGAGACACTACCATGCGTCTATATTTCTGCAGCGGGCATCCATCCAAGCTGTCATGTCCGCAACTCAATCCATCACATTGTTAAAGTCGATAGATGAACTTTCCTTCCTCTTTTAGGGTTCAGCAAGACCCTATTACTAACCCTTCGCCCTCTGTCACAGGCCTAGTAAGTTTTAAAAAGTTGCAATTTTTATAAAATATGTACATATTTGCGTCACCTACGATAATGAATAATAAAAATCTATAAAAGTTTGTAATGTATGTAGTGTAGAGACAGTAAATGTTACAGAATATTGGAACCATAAAGACAAGAAAATAGCGGAGAGCGGGCTTTATGAATGAATAAATTCATTCATAAATGGGTAATGCAATCTACAGCTCACTGTACATATACTTACTATCTATGCAAACATCACATTGTTGTTTGTCATGGCTGGAGACGCGTTCATAATCCCTACATCACAGCATTACCTACTCACCTTAGTCTACGGACCTATGAACTATTCAAATCGACTTAACATTGAGTAGCACAATCAACTAGATGAACTAGAGTGCTCTATGGGGAAATAATATTAGGTAATTAATAAGTGCACGCCGCGTATAGTGTGAAAAGAAGGACACTGTGTAGACTTGATTTTTTGTTGGTTAGAATATAATAGAATACTCTTTATTGTACACCTCATCAAGAGAGAAATACAGATAACATTTATCATTACAATAGAGGTAAACATAAACAATAGGCGATATTATCATTAAAGAGCGATCTAGAGCGATCTTAGTTTAGTAAGTAAATTAAGGCTAAATTTAGACTATCATATTTATGTTTATTTTTGATTTTATTTAACTTCATATTCTTCTAATACATGTGCACTCATCACTTATAACCAATCGAAAAAGAGAAACAGAAAATTGTGAAAAAAGAAAAACTATAGGTAATAAGTAGGTTTGTAAATTATCAACAACTACACACGTATATATGTATATTCCTTAACTAACTCCACATGCAAGCATCATCAGCCTCCAAACTTATCAAGGTAGGTCTCCATCGGGTACGGGACCCTAAAAATAAAAAGTAATTCATCAATACTCTCTTTTCTATTTCAGCTCGTAAGTAAAAAGACGGTAGTGATCCTGCGACCGTAAATAGCGATATCTTGCTTTAGTCTTAACCCGTCGCGAGACTTAAATGTTACAGCCTGGTATCTATTTCTGTTTGTAAGCTAAACGTCTGTTATCTAACGGTCCACAGCCATCATACCTACAGCATTCAGCATTGGTATTTTTAGGTTATCGTTCAGTCGGTAAAACGGAAGCTTTATAAGATAACTTTTTGTCTGACAATCTTCTGCGATAAAATACTTTTTCTCTGGAATGGATTGAGGTAATTATTTGAAAAAAGAATAAAATCATCAAGTGGACGGTTACGCATACAAATGAGTTGTAAAATTGAAATTTCTTTGTGAATTTTTTTTTTTGTGAATGACTAATAATTAGGAGTATTGCTATTTGCTATTTTTTTTTACTGCAAGATCCAAATTCTAATAAAAAATAGTATAAAATATATTTTAATCTTAGAATAATTTTTAGTTATAATCCCATAAATTTGTTATTTTTTATGTTTTATTTTAATGAAAAAGTTCTTGCACTACAATAAACCACATATTAAAATTCACAATTTTCAACGAGAAGTATTATAACCATCAACATGACTGTAATGTATTTTGACACAGAGATTAATATCCTATAAATTTTGGATACATGTAATGTCTCCTTTTTTAATGTGGGTTACACACCACAACTTTTATATTAAACCAATGATACAAAGATCCAAAGGTAATTGAAATGGGTTACCTCCAGAGGTACCGGGTTCGATTCTCGGTCACTTCCACCAGGTAACCCATTTCAGTTTTTCTTTGCGCTTTGATTGTTTAAGATTAATATCCTGTTTCAATCTCAAAGACATGGGTCCTGAACCATTTAGTTACGGACAAACAGACGGTTATCAAGTTATCTTATATAAACCATGAATACAAAGATCAAAGCTTAAAGAAAAATTGAAAAAGGAGCTACCTGGTGGAAGGGACCGGGAATCGAACCCGGTACCTCTGGATTACCGGTCCAGCGCGTTAGCCACTTCGAGCGAGCGAGCGATTAGGAGCGAGGGTAGCGATTAGGAGCGAGGGTAGCGATTAGGAGCGAGGGTAGCGAAGTGGCTAACGCGCTGGACCGGTAATCCAGAGGTACCGGGTTCGATTCCCGGTCCCTTCCACCAGGTAGCTCCTTTTTCAATTTTTCTTTAAGCTTTGATCTTTGTATTCATGGTTTAAATAAAAATTGTGGTGTACCCACATTAAAAAATAATGAGACATTACATGTTTCATAAAATTATAAGTTATCTTATAGTAAGGGTTCTGCTTATACCAACTGAGACACGTAGTGATTATATGCTCTTTGAACTGAGGTACGTAACTCTAAAAATGACGCACAAATCGTGCGTGTATGTAATCACGTGTCCAACATTAAATATGTGAAGTTAAACAGATCCGAGTTTACCATGCATATAAATTAAGGATTCACTTCAAACCGCTAACATTTTAATTGAGTTCAAATTTACGCGTCGGTAATTGATATTCCACGAATGGATATTTGTTTTAAGCGAGTGTGCCGTGTACTTTCCATCCGTCATCCATTAAATAAATGTATTTGGAAGCAAGGTTTTTATTTAAAGTTTTAACGATAACAATACAAAGTTCGTATTCGAGACACGACTGAAATTAAAAGTAAGAGATGAGAGAGAGGAAATTGGAAAAATAACGTACGTAAAGAGCATATTTTATGGAGACTAAACGTAACACTCAACACCGGGAACCCGCTCCAAGGGAGCTATATTTAAAGCGTACCTATTTATGTTTACTACAATACAATACATCCAGACAACCTACTACTACATACGTATGCTATGTTCATATGTTATGGGATACGATTCTAGGGTTATGCAATTTTTGGT
Organism: Apotomis betuletana; assembly: GCA_932273695.1. Classification (NCBI taxonomy): domain Eukaryota; kingdom Metazoa; phylum Arthropoda; class Insecta; order Lepidoptera; family Tortricidae; genus Apotomis; species Apotomis betuletana. The sequence continues at coordinate 16,670,145 of OW026307.1, forward strand.
TTTGAAAGTACCTACTAAGCGAGAGATATACAAGACTGTCTGTTAACTGTCTTTAACAGACAGTCTCGTATCTCTTAACATTAGGCCCATCTGGCATGTATGTCCTTTATTTTAAATTCACATTAATAAAATGGGTAGTTTGCACAAATGTAAACCATGATAGAGAAAAATTGATTTTTTTCGTCAACCTTAGGTTAACTTAAGGTTAACTGGAAGAGATCCCTTAAAGGGTAAGTTCGCCTTTGTACATGCTCATTCTTTTGTAATGTGTTTTTCTTGTTTTTATGTACAATAAAGTGTTTACATACATACATACATACCTTTGACAACGTTACCTGTAAAGCTACGGAAACATCAGGGAGGTCTCAAATAATTAATATACGCAGTATAATCCGTTTAAATTGTTTTATTTAAATGTGTGACAGTCGCGGAAACCGAAGAAAATTTTAGAGATACGAGAGTTAAGAGAGGCACTTTAGAATCTATCATTACTTACCGACATGTGTGTTACGATGTCATCAATGTTATTGTACAAAACGCGGACGCACCTACACGCAATTATGGTCAAACAAGAGTCCGTTTGCTCGTAACCTTTGTTGAAAAGTTGACCAAGCAGTTAGCTAACTATTCGCAGCATTAGCTCCAAAACACACAAAGGACCCAACGTGCAGAACTCTCACAACTTTATTTTACACTTCAGAGCCCCCAACCGTTGAAACCACAATCTGTGAAACTGTTAAATAAATGTGGGATGAGAGCGTTAGTTTGACACTTACTTGAACAGTAGTAGATGTAAGTTTTTAATTTGCAGCTTGCAGCTAAGAGTCTCGAGTCGATTGCTCTCGCGAGGAGTGGCTGTTTCTTTAATAACGCGGATGTATGGCTACGTAGCCATACATGTGCGGTGTGGAGTGACAGCGAGAAAGCCTTTCTGTGTCACAGCCGAGAGAGCTCCTCGTTCTATATTTTCAATGGAAGTTTGCATTAAATTACGCTATAAATTGTCCAATCTTTGTTAATTAAGTAACTTTTCTGGCAGCTCAATTTGTTAGCATAAATGGTGGAAACTTACTCGTCCATACAACATGTTATAGTGGTCGCTGTTCACGACATATAAGCGTAACGGCACTCGATGATGCTTACATAAATTAGGTATTTAGGTTATTTCAGACTTCATCACACCAAAACGCTTGGACAAATTTCATATATTTATGGGTCACGGCGGATACCATGGTGTTTACAGATAGCAATTGAATACTTTACCCGACTACCATAGAGGCATACAGAACCTAATGTCTGTGCGTACGAATTTGCATTGTTGACCACCTTCTATAAAAATAGGTATAAAATAAAACGCATTGTTATGTTATACATTTATTTTAAGTATTTGCGACAAATTATTTTAGTACATACATTATCTTATCATGAATCACTAAGATCATGTTGAGCTTACAATTTTCTCAATTCCTAAATCAGCCAAGCTTACCAGAAATCCGATCCACATACAAAACACGTTCCCGAAGATTATCAAATAATGCGTGCACAAAACGCATATCATAGATACAACGCACCACAATGTAAATTGACGATTACATTTCGAAACTGTATACTTACCACACTAATTGTAAAAACAAGTTGCAATTATTAATTTCGATATTATAAGGTAGGTATCACAAAATTCTGTTACAGGAATTTAATAAGAACTATTTGGCAAACAGGAAAGGAAGGCTGTGTCCATTGCAGCAAGAAAACTTGAGTACAGGTGACAAAATCATGTATAATATGGAACAGAATCAAATGTTGATTATTTTTTTGTGGTGATACCACATTTCGTTTTCGTATAGAGATAAGTACAAAGTTTAAGTATGAAGCCAAAATTGTATGAGAATCGAACTCACGACCTCTCTACTTCAGCGGAGTAGTGCTCTAACCACTGACTTATAGGACTGTTACGCTGCTTTGTAGCAGTAGTATCAGTGGTTATGGGAGCACTACTCCGGTAAAGTAGAGGTCGTGAGATTGATTTAGACTTTCAGTGGATAGCGTAAAATTTCACTTAATAATAATTAATCTTTGTATCTATGTATAAGATCACGTATACACAAGAAATTTAAGCATATAAAATTTAAAAGATGATCAAAAGTAAATGTAGCTTCATGGATTCTATGTATTTAGCACACTTACTCGAATAAAGTGCAAGGAAATGAGTCCCGTCGAGAACACTGGCATTGCCACGCGAGCGCAGCGCTTTCGCTTCCTGTCGTAACTTAGATAATACAAGGTGTTTTAAAAATATACGTTTTTTAAACCTTAAACTATGAAAAGAATTTTGAAATATGTACTAATATATCTCCACAACAGAAATCACATTTATAAACACTGAGACAAAAGACACATTACATTAATTGGTAAGATCGAATAAGGAAGATAAGTACTGCCGTCTCCAAATAACTCCTTAATACTGAACTCTTTCAGGACTTTATTCGCCGGAATAAAATGCTTATCTACAATCGCCTAATTCTTATGAATGTTGACTATTCAGTCGGTTCTCTTACGTCTATACGAATAAAATCTAGGAATTTTACATCTATTTTACACACCGTTAAAGTGTTCGTGTACGTACAAACAGTATTCTATTTATCTTATAGCCATCGACTATGGTAGTGCTTCACGTAAGTAAATAGGCATACATAATACGTATAGGTTGTTCGTCCTTACTGATTCTTTAGTAAACAACATTCTAACCAGCAACCACAAAAACTCCCGTTTCCTTGAAAAAAAAAGGATCTTAAGCTCACGCATAATTTTGTCATTTTTTGACAAGATAACAGGTGATTTTGGCAAATGAGAAACAGTTTGAGATTATAAAGTTGATTACACGATAAGAATTAGGAAGAACAGCAACACGAAACGAAGCTGCTTCCGGATTCTACAATCATTACGAGTTTGGCACGAAGTACAGTGATCCCTACGCGATAACTAAGGTTGGACGGGTCAAGTGCGTCACAGGGGGTAAGCGCAATAGGGTTGGGCGTTTTTTCCTGTAACCGTTTTGTGAAACCGTTATTTATGTATAACGGAAAACCGTTTTTACTGGAATCAAAAACTGTTATTAAACAAACTGTAACAATGATAATCTATCATGAAAGCGGTATGTATACTATTTATAGTATATTACATAAAACATACTCGATTTTCAATCAACTAGAAACATTTCTGCGAAACTCGAAACTGTGAAAATGCAACGAAACTTAAACGCCGCGCTGTCGCTGTAAACGAACAAAATGAACGAGACAGGTGATATCAGCAACAGGGCTAAAGAAAAAAAAAACGGTTACTAAAGAAACCGTTTTTTGTGAAATGGTATCGTTTTCGTTTTACAGAAAACTTGAAACGGCCCAGCTTTATCTGCCATGTAAAAATATCGAACAGTACACATGCGATACTACTACAATAAGTTTGCTATACAACTGATTTAGTTGCGTGGTTGTAAGATGGCGTTAATAGTACAGCATGCGTACTTTTCGTTATTTTTATGGTAGGCGCATTTGCCCTGTGTGGCGCACTAGACCTAGCTGACCTTATTCTAAAAAATTCTCAATACTGTCATCTGTAAACGCGACTTGAGCACCTACTACGATACTAAGTATTCGTATGGGTATCAAAATCGAGCATTGCTTCTATAATATAGATTCTAGTCTAGCCAACTCTATAAAAAGATATAAACTAAAATTATTTTAAAATACCAAACCCCCTTTTTCAAAGGTATAAGTAACTCCCTTTTTGGTTCAAATGGTTAAACCAACTAAAGCGTCGAGAAATAAGTTTATGGTGCTGCTTCCCCGCGAATATTCGCCCTTAATGTAACAATAAATACCAAAGAACAAACTGTTACAATACAGGCGGTGAAGTAGCTTAATGAATACATTAGCTATCCTACAAGGACACAGAAACAGTAATAAAATGAGACATTTAATTTGAATCGTACGTAAAATAATGTTCACAGAATATAGACGCGTTAGAATTCGGACCGTATTCTTAGAGGCTCGAGTGCTGAAACAAGGCTAAGTACTTTACACAGGCTACCCTCGACTCACATTGGCAATTACATCATCTGTCTGGTGATGATATTAGTTCGGACGTACCGTAAAGTGAGGCTACTTGGAAACCAAGGGATAACTTGGTACTAAGCAAAAAAAAACCAATAAGCCCGATTATTTACCATTGGAATATTAGTAACATACATGTTTTCAGGTACTTATAAGACATTTGTTTCAATTATTGCGATGACAATATAATATTAGAACCTTAAACTTTTAATTTGCATTTTACCAAATAGCCCCCTTGTGTCCCAAATATAGAACATTCGAACTGTATGAGATATTACCGTTAAGCGCACAGCTGGTTGGCGAAAACCTGAATTCCATTGCGTCACATTTTACATAAGCAACCAATAACATTCAGTTCACAGGCGGGTTTTCCTAGGATTTAAAGAGAGAAACTTCTGTGATTTTTGAGACGTACTTATATAGACGCATTTATCTATCCCCAGCGAAAAATTGGTATTTTACCTAAGTACTTAATACACAATTGTATAGATATAACATAAATAGATCATTGTATTTGTGTGATCACACTATAATTTTGGTTCAATTTAAAGTTTTATTTACAAATGTAGAAAACATTTGGTTTATCATTAAATAAGATTAGGTAGGTACTTAATAATGCAATTTCGTTAGTATCAGGATAATAAAAAGTAAAAGACAATTTTATTTACTTTGACAACTTGAATGGAATACTTACCATTTCTTTATTGACAAAGAAAATGCGTTTTATTACTGTTTCAGGCAGGTGTTCGATTTCAATTAAACTCGAGGGCCGTGATAGATTGAGACAAGACGGGAAGGCTACACAAGATGGAAGGGATATTTACAAAAACAACGGTTTTAGAAAATGAGTAGTTTAAGGAACCTATTAGCCCATTCGTCCGTAAACCGGGTTTTCAATATGCGGAAACCTTTATTTTAAAGTGATTGTGAAAATTTGATTAACGAAAATAGACCCGCTACAGTTGGCAAAAAAATCCTCTAAGTGTCAACAAAGTCACATAGTACGTCAGGTTTTTTGCAACAAATATTCCTTCCATTGTTCATTGCATTGTGTTCTATGCCTTTGCATGTAAGCTAAGGTGGGGTAAGGTCGGGACGACTGCAACTAACTTACTAACCATTTTGGTTCAGTGATCCAGACAGGATCTTAGCCTCCGAAACGAGAGAACGCCACTTGTCCCGATCCTGCGCAGTTTCTCGCCAGTTTTCAACTGAAGAGATAGTTATTTCAAGACTAACATATAGTTATTTATTAGACTGCCACAGTCTAATAAATATCTATCTGTTATTCTTGCCCTATTAGACAATGTGTGAAGGAGCTAGATGTTAAATTATAGTTTCACATATTTGTTTTATGTGACATGTATGCCATACGATTAAATAAATAAGACAATAAACTATGTTAGTCTTATCCCACCTTACCTTAAAGCAGTAAGGTCTTAGGTCAGTCAAGGCAAGTGCGCCAGTGGGGCAAGTGCACCTACCATATCGAAATATCCAAAAGTACAGATGTCATACTATACAACTAACGCTTTCTTACAACCACCACGCAACTAAAGTTCTTCTTCTTCAAGTGCATCTCCATTACTGGAGGTTGGCATTCAGCTTCTTAAAATTTTCCTTGTCCAGCGCCAATCTGAACAGCGGCTCGACGGTCTTGATCCCTGTCCACTTCCTGATATTTCTGAGCCAAGAAAGACATCTTGCTTGTAGACGCAACTGACGCGACTGCTTTCCGCTTCCCGGGTACATTTCCCATCATGATGGTCTGCAGGAGCAACTGAAGTTAGTTACACGCAAAAGTAAGATGGCATTAGTAGAATAACATCTGTACTTTCCGATATTTCGATATCGGTGTGCTTGTCCCAATTGGCATTGATGGATATCCAATGGGACGTAAATTTGATCGTCCTTTCTCAATCTGATTAATTACTGTCCTAACGGGGTCGATTACAATGCCAGACTGTGAAAGTAAGTAGTATACTATTTATGGATAAAAAAATACTTACACAGGTGAACAAAACTACAGAGCTTTAAATTACTGAAAACAGTGTCTATTTCTATTTTTTATTATTTAAATCGACAACTTTGGTGAATGGCAGGCGCTATTTCAAAGCTAATTTCGTAACAATTATTAGGTAATATAATTTGGATGGATCCAGAAAGCTAAAATTATTTTGAAAAAGTATTCATTTTACAACCATGACGCTTGGTTACAAAACACATTTACTAAGGTACAAATGCCAAAAAATTTATCCAAATTCTACATTTAGATGTATGTCGTTGTCTCTCATTGTTGTTACTTATCCTATTGTGAAGAGTTTAGAACGGATTGAGTCGCACAAGTAGCAAAGACTTTGGTCCTAACTCTTTCTCTCCAACGCCAACAGTGCATCGCGAATAAAGTCAACAAATCAAGCCGGACACTACAAAATACAAAGCAATCATTGGTAGGTCACCTCATATTGAGGAAAGCGTAATTTAAAATCCTATTGTTAATTACGTCCCTCTCAAAGTCTATAGAACGGTCAAGGCACGGTCATGATGTGTATGCACTTATGGGATTACTTGTCCTAACAGACAGAGAGAAGAAATTTCTTCTAAATGGTTCAAAACTCGTCCTAATCTACAAGTCAACTCGAGAAAAGCGTTTCAAGGCACATACTTTTAGAAACAACAGTAAAGTATTACAAAGGGAGACGCAGTCGCGCCAGGTGAAGTCCGGAAATTAGAGGGACCGCTAGAAGCGTAGCCTACTGGGAAACATCCGACAATACAGTGAGCTTCTACTGCTACATAATCCCGAGCACTCACCTACGCATAGGAAAATCATCTCGTAAGTATATTACAATTAGATACTTTACATTGATGTACATCCTCGTATGAATTATTAAATAAAAACTTACTCCAAGCTCTTGCATTTCATTAAAATAATCAATTACACCTTGTCGCCGTTTAAAGTTCAGAAAAGACTTTCCACTCGTAACCTACAACGCACTTATAAAAGTCTACGTCGTCACTCGTTATTGCACACTCCACCGTTGGCTATAGTCGAAATGAGATTGCCGTTAGTTTTTTCATGTAAGCGGCAGGAGGGCCGCAAGGGTTCGGGTCAAAAAACCGGTTGATGGGGTCTCCTGTCGCAGGGGAGGCGGAGGCAGGCACCGCGGCAGAAGTGGCGCGCGGCGTAGAGGAAGGCGGGGGCGCGCGCGGGCGGGGGCGCCGGCGGCGGCAGCACGGGGGACAGCGAGCCCGCGCCCGAGGGGCTCTCGCGGTCGCGCTCGGCGGCCGCGGACGGCGGGCGCTACACGTGCGTGCACGCGCCCGCCGCCACGGGTCACCCGCCCGCCAGGATGTCCTCCGGCTCCGGCGACCAGCAGTTGTCCGATAGCCAGCACCCCACCACCACAGTCACGAAGCCGATCAGCAAGGCGAGTACTATGTACACTTCCGCGTTCCCTGTGTAAGATACACACACTAATTAGTTCAATACATGATGATGCAGTTACTGAAACTTTCAGTTGCAGAAGTTAGCTTCTGACCTTCTATTGACCTTTTGAATAATACGATGTGCAAAGTTTACTGTGCAGGAAATTTGATACCGGTGTAAGTTCTTAACAATATTGGGTATTAGTTTGTTATGATTATGAGTATTTTTTTAAATATATATTATAACTAGCATTAACCCGCGGCTTCGCCCGCGTTCCTATACAATAAACATGATCCTACGGGAACGATGCTCTTTTTTCAGGATAAAAAGTGGGCTATTTGTTAAAGTTAGGGTAATCTGCTTATCCCTCATGCATATCCGTCTAGCCGTTTTATTGTTGAAAGTTTGAATGCATTTATTACGGCTGCAGGAGGTTTCCCGATGACTACTCCAGTCTCGCCGCGCCACCCGCACTGGCCTTGACGACAATCAAAATGGCACCAAATACAAATTTAAACATCTATTAGGATAACGGGACTCATTCCATACCTCAAAAGCAAAAATAAATCCCTTATAGGATCACTTGTAGCTGTCTGTGAGTCCGTCTGTTACAACCGATTTGCTGCAAAAGTACTGCACCGATTGAATTGCAATTAGGCACACGTGCTTTCGAGAATTTTCATGTCCACAAATGTCCCAAAAAAACATGAAAATGACACCCATATTCATATCACCCACAATCATAACGTCATCGCACCGCCACAGGGAAATGGTATTTCACGTCCGCTACGTTGAGTTTTAAAATAATTGTTGTACCCGTAATCAGCAACCTGATAAATAATAAAAATAATACCCATGTTGATTTTCAGACTTTGTCAACACATTTCCCCCTTTAAGGGGTTCAATTCTTGAAAGGCCTGAAAAGCGTGTTTACTCATATTCTTAGAAATACTCCTGTGAAGTTTCGAATAAAATAGTCTAATCTTGTGTCCCCATACAAACTTTGGATCTCTATTTCACCCCCTTTAGAAAAATCGTTTATTAGTGCGCCCCTATACCCTATAAGGAACCTACGTTCTAAATTTAGACTCTTTAGAATCAGCGGTTTGGGCTGTGCGTTTAAAAACGACACCCATAATGTTTAGACATATTTAGACATTTCTACCCCATCGCACCCTAACATGAGAGATGGTATTACACGTCCGCCATGTTGAATTTTAAAATCGTTCTTTTTTTAGTAATCAGCGACCCGATAATCCATAGAAACCAACTCTTCCCTCTTCCCCTTCCGGGATACAGGGTACCAAGTTATCTAATCTTGTTTCCCCATACAAACTTTGAATCCCCATTTCACCACCATAGGGGGTGAATTTAAAAAAAAAACCTTTCTTAGTGCACCCCTACACCTTATAAGCAACCTACGTGCCAAATTTGGACTCTCTAGAACCAGCGGTTTAGTGTTTAGACATTTCAACCCCATTTCACCCCAACGGGGGAGATGGTAATTCACGTCCGCCTCGTTGGATTTTAAAATCGTTGCGGTTTTCGTAATCAGCGACCCGATAAACCATAAAAACAATACCCATGCTGATTTTCAGACTTCGTCACCACATTTCTCCCTTTTAGGGGTTGAATTTTCAAAAAACCTGAAACACGTGTTTACTCATTTATCGTTAGGAATACTCCTGTGAAGTTTCGTATAAAATAGTCTAACTAATCTTGTTTCCCCATACAAACTTTGGAACCCCATTTCACCCCTTTAGGGGGTGAGTTTTGAAAAATCCTTTCTTAGCGGATGCCTACGTCATAACATCTACCTGCATGCCAAATTTCAGCCCGATCCGTCCAGTGGTTTGGGCTGTGCGTTGATAGATCACTATGTCAGTCAGTCAGTCAGTCAGTCAGTCAGTCAGTCACCTTTGAGTTTTATATATATAGATGTGGTTTGGTAAGAAATGTTGATTATTTCAGTTTCAGACTAAGTACAAACCTCAAAAAAAAAAAACATTTAAGTTAATGATAATATTATGAAAAAAATCTATCAGCCACAGACGTCCACCGCTGAACATTGGCCTTCCCTATACATTATCACAAAGTGCGATCCCGTGCAGACTGCATCCAACGATTCCCCGCTACCCTCACGAGGTCATCCATCCACCTAATTGGCGGCCGTCCCACGTTGCGCTTTCCTATACACCATAATATGGTTAATATATGGCCACCACTCCAGGACTTCGGTGCCCCAACGACCATCCATTTTTGTCGTATAATGAGGTAGGAAATAAGGGGAGTATAATATAATAATTTCTTACTTACTGTTTTAGTCCTACAGTACCACGAATATAAAATAAATAGAGAAGTTTACAATTTACCGATACTTAAGACATAAGACATTATCATTACTTGCTTCAGAAAATATTGATAGACAGGTATACGTAGGTAGTATAATAAAAAATCTTGCCCATTACAGACACTCCAATTTGTGATAAGCAAGAAATGTAACATATTAAAATAGCACAGAATGGAAATAAGAGTAGTAAAATTCCTCAATACAAAACAAACTAGTAAAGTTAATTGTCTTACCAAGCTGTTTCCGGATACCCAATGGCTGCCGACTCCGCCAGAGTGAGTTGATGAGCGTGGGGTCCCCACGAGTGCGCCAGTCGCGGTATCCTCGCCCTCTGGAATACTGACTGAATCTGCGTACAAAATAGGAACACGTTGGCATGCATACATTCGGCTGCGTTTCGACATGTACTTCATCCGAGAGCGCACAGCGCGCGAGCACTCGCCGCGACAGATCGAAATGTGGAAGTGTGGCGAGTAGTGTGAGCGCTCGCTCGCCCACTGTGCTCCCTCGTAATGAGACAGCAAAACTGCCAAAGGTGCTTTTGATCATAAATTTGGCGTGAAGCCAAAACTTTCAATGCCGAAGCCGTTCCATACAAACTCGAGGATATTACGTAATTATAGCAAAAAGCGAAATTGAATTGTTGCCATATTCCGTCCATAGGATATTTACTGCGGTCGTGCGGGATTCGCCTACTAAAAAGGTGCATGCGAATGCAATCATAATTCATAAACTACCGTGACAAAATAGTAAAACATGAATATTATTGTAATATTATAAACTCTAAAGCAAATCGAATTCGAGTCTGCTAAACAATAAGACAAAGAAATAAAACGGTATGAAAGCTTGTCGACTGACACGGTTTCCGTTCAGTCGAGTTAGTAAAATGTCAACTGTATTTTTCGATGCCTCGTTAGTCGAGTCTACTAAACAATTCAATTTCGCAACTCTCGGTCTAATCGATTAAAATATAAATTATCTTATTCTCTGACCCTCTGAAGAGGTCACATTTTTAACGCATCTTAAGTAAATAATAAGTACCTTGCATTCAAATCCCGGTTGAAAGAATCTCGCATTTTAGACGTTATAATATTACACTAACATTCCCTTCCCAATTTCAATACTACTGGTGAGTCAAACGTGCAAATAAAATTTCAAAAATATTGTATTGTCATGCAGCGGAAGTCTACAACAATCTGTCCATCGGCAACAATCGATGGTTCACTCGTTATCGATTTCTGCTTTAGGTTCCCATACATATACATAGGTTGATACAAATAAAACTTGCTGAATGTAGATAATTAGGTTGTAGATGTTCTACGGTCTACTTACATTGTCTCGTCGCACCCATTTTGTAGCAGATAATGAAATTACGTGGTATTAAATTTTTAATGTGACATTGGTAAAATAAACAGTTGTGTTTAGAAACATACAGTGGGATAGGAATAAATTATTAATCACGAAAGGATTAGCGGTACGCTTACATAATTATACAGAGTGGAACATTTCCAAAGACTGGGCTGACAGGATAGTGTCATCTGAGTGATCTACAATCGACCTATTATAATAATTGTAAAGCTGGATTTAAAAGTAAAAAAAAGTCATAAAAATAAAATATTTTAATATCAGTGTATCACAACCCTACTAATTTAAAGGTTGTATTTACATTTTAAATGACACCTGTCTTTTACTAAAGCGATGTTCAAATGATGCTAGGGTTGATATGTGCAGATTTTTACACTAATGTTTAACAATTTGTATCTCAAAAATGGATAGAAATATTTACATGGTTCATTGGTGAAAAATGAAGTACTCAGTCTGAACAATTCACTGTTCGCTTAAAAGTCCCTCGATCTGTTCCACCCTGTATAGGTACAAGCATGAAATTGCGGTCGGCCAGCTTTCGCTGCTAACGTCACGCGTCCGATATTTGTATCTAAATACTAGGATACCCTTAGCATATTGCTTACCCTAACAAAAGCACTGCAATTGCTAGCTGAAATCCCATTTAAAAATCCCCCGAACAGTGTTGGAGCTTGGAACATTGTGGCTACCGCAGCACCGTTCGGTATGCAATTTTAATATACATAGTGTATGTGCACCGTGACTAGAATTCCTCATGTTACGTGGGCGGTTATTGGTGTATTCAATAGCTCTAAATATACCGTATCGTATAAGCTAAGCATAGTAAAACGAAATTACTCAACTTACAATCTCCTTAGAATTATTGGATAGAATGTGCGTATATTTGAAATGAATAAATTTTGACCTAAATCTAATTTATGAATCGTTGCCATATTTATATATTTGCGGTGCTTCTCAATAATACAACTTTTACTATAAAAAAGAGTGTTGTATTGTATAAATAGTAGTAATTTATAATTTTGAATAATGTGATATTGTTAGTGAGATTGCAATAATAAAAAAAGATTACTTATTTTCGGGAGGCGTCCCATTCTTCGGCCCTAACCAGCGGTAGCTTGTACCCTGGCCCGCTGACGGCGGCTTCCTATGTTAAGGTTTTGATCGTATTTTATATAATTCTCTTATACCTACTCTTATACTTACATAATTTTTTTACACCTTATCGCAAAAAAATAATAAGAGAATAACCCAAATCATTTAAAGTTCCTTATATCTTTAATGAGAAAATATTAATGAAAATTGTGAACATAAGTTTCAACTATTTCTGTAAACTACTGGGTAGGAAAGCTCGAACGAACTCCGAGACAGCGTAGGCATGCTACGTGCTACGCCGGTTTTACTTTACGACGTAGCTTGAGATACGATCACCGGTAACGTTTCTTGATCTGGTACCTTTTATACTTATACGATCCCAGTGAATAGGGACAAAAGTGTTCGAGAAGTAATTTACGTAAATACTTTAATGCAAGCTTAGCGTTTCTATGTTGGCAAATGTTTATGTTTAATATCTTCTTTCTAGAATGAAAACAATAGTTTATGGAAACTTTTGGTCGTTGGACGACTAGGGACTGAAATGTAAACGGAGTAAAAAAATTACTTTCTAGCCGTATAATAATATAATTTATATGTACAAATAAAAATTACCTGAAATACAATGTTATAAAATTAGAAAATCATGGCATAAAGTTTGCTCAATAGTGAGAAGTCGATACAGGCAAATTAAGTAAAAGTTATTTGAAATTTAATTTATAATGGTAATGGGCTGCATAAAACGTGTCAATTTATGCTGCAAGTTTTATTACATTTTAAGTCCTCGTTTACATGTAGGTATTAGATCACATAGGGCTACCAACGATTCCATCTCGGTCTATAAGTGATACTCAGCTTGTAACGATGTATGAAACTTTCCTATTTTAATTCCCGAGCAGTTGGAAGTTGTACATGTGCGGTATTTGAGCAATTAAAGTGGATAAAGACGTACAGCAGAACATTTGTTTGCCGGAACAGTTGGCGGGCACTCACGAATAGTTTATCTCTGGATTGTTGGGAGCATTTAGTAAGAAGGAAAGTACATGTATTCAACATTTAGACGTGAAAAATATACAAATGAAAAGGATCACCACTCAGCATTTAAGTCACGAGTTAAACTAAGCCGTGATGCTGATTTTCAGTAGCGCCCAGAAATATGAAACGTATGTAAAGACAAGTTCCATTTATAAGAGTGTTTTATGGCTCTGAATTACGATGATTACAATAATCTCGATAGTATTTGAGATTAACTGGTAGAAATTACTCTCAGATGTAGGAACAACTACATGGCAACAAATTTGCATTAACTATTTTTTTAAGTATGAAAATTACATTTAACTATCACGATTTTCATACATTTTAATGTGGAAAGAAATGGATTTATCCACTGGTTATTTTGGTATACCATGTGGGTTCTGTAACAGGAGAAAAAAATTCAAACATAGATTTTACTCGTCAAACATCTGTTCAGAAACTTATTTAAAACACTGTTTTCATATGTTCATTATTTCAAACAAAGTAAAATAGCATTTTCAATGTACGCCGTCCAACATTGACATCGCCTTAGCATTGACATAGCTGTCACTTTACTAAATATCAAATGTTTCGCAATACATTGCTTCTTTGAATAAACTTTATTTTACAGGTTTACATTATAAATGAGTAATTTTTAAAAGTTGTTTAATAAACGTTTTTCAGTTTGAGGGGTAGAATATATGTTTTAATTTATTGCTCCTGTTACAGGGCCCACCTGGTATATATCTATACAAACATCAACGCAATCAAAAATTGTAGACCTTGACTGGACTTGAGTCATGACACGCTTTGGACCAAGTTTCAGTCTGCCTGCAGTTGTTTCTTTGCATCCAAATCTCGATGTATTTCAACAATAATAAGACCACGAATGTATGTGATGGAAATCCTGTGCCGCTTTGATATTGTCATACACAAAATTGTTACACTTGATCACGTTAACGTCAAAGAAGCGATGCTTATTCCTCGCTACTCAGAATGTTTGATGTTACATAGGCTGCCCACAGTTGACCCCCGAGCAGATTCATGTTCCAATGAAACATGATGTGAACGGGTCCCGGGGGTATCCTCAGGCAATGATTGCAACCTACATTTACTTACTCCCACTCCGCGCGGAGCGAAAACCCGACAAAATAACCCCACAATTTAACAAGAAAACGAATGCGTCCACTTAAATCTTCAGATGATTTTTGCGTTCAGAAAAAACGAGAAACGGAAAAGGTTAGAAATAGCATTGAATAAATATATGTGAGTCCGGAATTTGACATGCCATTTACCTTCGTTACGGTTCAAACATGCTCCAGTGAATTGAGAGTAGACGTCGGTCGGTATCGACGGCATTATACGCGATCGTTTTAGCCACATTGACTGTGCGAATCAAATTCAATTGTGCAAACACAAATAGCAGTCCAAATTCAAATTGTTTGTAATTGCGCCACTCGCAGCTTTTTGTTGGATTGCCAATCATATTCATATTATTTGACGATTCCATTTCAGTCGCTTTTCATATTTTTGTAGCCATATTTAATATTGAATTACAATCAGGCATTTGACGTGCTTTATTTTCGCAATGATGATACATATACTAATATACTTATACTATACTTATACTAATATTATAAATGCGAAAGTGTGTCTGTCTGTTACCTCTTTACGCTTAAACCGCTGAATCGATTTTGATGAAATTTGGCATAGAGATAGTTTAAGATACGACGAAGGACAAAGGATAGTTTTCATCCTGGAAATTATACCTGAAAAGTGAGTCAACATTTCTGTTGGGGTGCGGTGACCCTGTAGGAAATGTAATTATTAGACCAAAATCACAATTGCTCTTACATTTGCTTAGGCGCTTTTAATAATCCCTTTAATCAAGTTCCACGCGTACGTAGTCGCGGGCAAAAGCTAGTTATATATAGGTATAACTAAGGATGAAGCTAGACGAGCGTAATTTTTTTTTGATTCGCGTAATTTCGGTCGTGAGGTACTCTTAACTAGTAAACTTTTGTAGTTTGTGAGATGAGCTGCCAACAAACAGCCATAGGTGTATTTAACACTCAGGTAGATTAAAGTAGGTAATTAAACAACTTTGTAGAGCTCAGACGCTTTTGCGACGCGAAAATCTACTAATTACCTCGTAGAAGACGTTCCGTTGTCACTAAAATTGTACTTTTCACAAAGGATATAACAGTGCAAACACAGGAAATACGTGGTATCTTTCCTTGTTTTCATTCCGTTACATTTGTGCCTGAGTATACGCGCGCATTATGATATCATTAACTCAGCGTATTTTGTGGGTTGTGCGTTGCTTGGAGCAAATCAACATTGGGAGCATTAGATATATTTTTTTAGCATGAAATGCGCGCCTCCCTGATAATGTAGGTAGGGGTGCAATTTTTGTGACTTCGCAAAACCTATGCTCAGCAGCAGTATCTATCTTCATAATTTAGCGGGTGAATTCATGGATCAACACTTACTCTGGGACTAAGGTTTCTGTTGAGAATCGATAGGTTTTTGCCCACTGGCCACACAATCAGTTAGTTCATTTTTCTGTCACGGCGCTGCGAGCGCGCGCGCGGTCGCCAGCGGACGCGAGCCGGCGCCATTGGTAATATTGGTACTATCGTAACGGCTCTTGAACATTATAACCTCCGTGGTTTGGGAGATATTTTTGGAAGTTTTACGCTTTAACGGAAAGTGTTGAAATACGGCACAATTCCTTGTACGGTGGGCTGCTTCGGGCGCCCCAAGGATTGTTATTTAGAGTGATATAAGGACTACTACAGTGTGAATTGTGTTTGGCGTGTTTGCTGACGAGATCGGGGCGGCGGCGGCGCAGACCGGGACGTCGTTTATTGGTGCAAGTAAACATACATACACTTTACACAAAACAGAAACACAACCTTGCAGCCAGGAAGATATTCGGCTGAACTCCAGGTTAGCAGCATAGCTTAAGTTAGGTTTAAGTACATAGGACGCGTATCGCGTTCCATTGTTTCGCGCTAGGCAAGATTGCTTTGGTAATTTGTTCTTACATGGGCCCGGGATAAATTCAATTTGTGTCTGGCGCAAACAAATTTTGGTAGCAAAAGCGTGGTTCATATCCACAGAAAAGATATTTGTTTCATTTACGTTCGGATAAGTAATTTAGTTAGCATCAAAGTCATAATTGAAATTTGAGGGTGGATTGCGCTTGGTTCGCATTCCAATCTATTAACGTTAAGTTGCATTTGCGTAATTAAGACTAACTAAATTATAAGAATATTAGTTATTACTTTCAATTGAAATGTTAGTTGAGTGAATAAAGTAAATATAGTTTCGTTTCGATACGGAGAAACGTATTAATAAGTAATTCATAATTGGGGTTCCGCTGAACTATTATTCACTCAAAATACATTTAATTTAAAATAAATTTAGTGTTGTTTTCCGTTGCGTAATATTGGTGTTGGGTGAATAACTTTGAAGTTGTCGCGTTTGGTACGAAAAATAAAAACGGATTGTTATTGTCTAAAATCGGGGTTCCACGGACAAAATTATTCACCCAAATTTATTAATTTATTTTAAAAATTTATTTTATTGATCCGCGTTATCGAGGTTGGTACCATGGCTCCATCAGTAGTTAAAACGGTCGCGTCAAGGGTCGAATCGGAATTAAGATGGTTTTCATTAGTCGTTACGTTAATTGGTCGTACGGATCGCGAGGACGCATTATTGTCACGCGCGCGACAGGTAGATGAAAGATATGACGCGGTATTGAAATTGCATGCCGAATATTTGGCCCGTATTGACGAAGAGGAGACCGGGGAAAGTCGGACCCAGGCTGTTGAAGTGGTGCAACGCAATGTAGACCAGTGCGGTGATATGGTGATGAGTATCATCCAAGCGGCAGCGGATATCGAGCGCGCCCGAAAAGGGGATGTTGGGGTAAGGCGTGCACCCAGTGGTGTGGCACTAATGGCGCCGTTGCCACCAGTGAATGTCCCGGAATTTGGTGGTGAATATGCCGACTGGCCGAGGTTTCGCGACATTTTTAACAGCGTGGTGCACTCGCGCACGGATTTGACCCCCGCGTATAAAATGGCGCAGTTGATGGGGAGATTACGCGGTGAGCCTCACGATATTTTGACTCATTTGGAGATTACGGATTCCAGTTACGAGACGGCATGGGGCCTATTAATTGACCGATATGATAATCGGCGATTAATTATTGATGGGCTCATCGAAAAAATATTTAGTATATCGAAGGTCACTAATGTACACGAAATACGGTCGAAAATCCTTAATCCCGTCACGGTGGCGGTGAATACGCTGGAGCGACTCAAGTTGTCACTAGGGGACAACAAGTACATTGTTGTGAACCGGGTTTTGCGCAAGTTACCTAGCGAGGTGGTGGCGCGGTTTGAGCAGTCACATGGGGGTGATTCATCGAGTCACCTCCCAACATTTGACGAATTGAGGGCGTTCCTGGAGGGTGAGTGCAGGCGGGCGGATTGCCAAGGGGCAACCACGCCGCAACCCCCCACGTCACCCCGGCGTACGGTTGGGCCCAAACCGGTGGAGCCCCGTCGGGGAGGACAGCGGTACAACGCCCTTCAATCGGAAGTGTGCCCCTTCTGCCGGAAGGGGGGACACGCGATCATCGCGTGCGCGGATTTTGAAGCACAGCGGGTGCAGAGGCGCAGGGGGGTGGTCAAGCAGCGAAACTTGTGCTTCCGCTGCCTAGGCGCACACTATGTGCGTGAATGCAGTAAGACCACCAACTGCCGAGTATGTGGAGGAGCCCATCATGAACTTCTCTGCCTGGCTGAGAGTGGGGAGCGGTACGGGGCCTCATCGGGAGGCCATCCTCCCTCTCCTAAGCCAGCCTTGGGCGGACGGTCGCCCCCCCACCGGGGAGGGGGGTCACCCAGAGACCAGCGGTCGCCCCCTCCTCGGAGAGGGGGGTCACCCAGAGACCAGCGGTCGCTCCCTCCTCGGGGAGGGGAGTCATCGAGGACTCCGGAGTACCGCCGGATGCCGCAGTCTCCTCCGCGGGGGGGGGGATCGGCGCCGAGATTCGGGCGGGTGCCCGGAGATGACCCATGGGGAGTCGGGTTACGCGACTTACTCGGCCGCGCTGGGGGGCAGGTTGCCGCCCCCGAGTAGTCGCTTCTCCCCACCACTCGCAGAGCGCCCACGTTTGATGGCGCGTCCGCCGCAGATGGGACGGATGCCGATGGGTTATTACCAGCCGGCGCGCATGGCACCGATGGGTCGCGGTGTGTACTACCCGGGGTGGGACCCATACCTGGGCCATGGGCCCTCTCCCCCTCCAGCAGAAGGGGAGGGAGGTGCCCCCTGCTAGCAATTAGCAGTCTGTTCATCCGTCGTGCCCACCCCACCAGTGACGGTATTATTACCGACGGCTAAGATTACCGTCAGGGGTACGGATGGACGGCCAGTGCCAGTGAGGTCACTCCTGGATTCGGGGGCACAAGGTTGTATCGTGTCCAGCCGCCTAGTGGCCAGGCTGGGCCTCAGGTTGGAGCCATCACGGGATGGCGCAATAGGTATAGGTGGCAATCAGGTGCCTGACATCAGGGGTCAGACGGACCTCCTGTTTGAGATGGGTGACTCGGCATCGATCACGCGGGTGAAGGCCACGGCTATTGTTTTAGATGAAGTGGTCGGGGTTCTTCCTTCGGTACGGTTACCGCTGGCGGTAACGAAGCTGACCAAGGGATTGGAGTTGGCCGACCCTCACTTCGCAATTCCCGGACGGGTGGACGTCTTACTTGGAACTGACGTCCTCGGGAAGCTGCTGCGGAGCGGTAAGCGGGAGCTGCAACCAAACGGGTTGGTGGCCGTGAGTACCGCAGGTGGGTACGCATTATTGGGCCCAGTACGGGGACCACAGGACGCAACGGATTATAGCAACATATACTACGGCAGCGTGTTATCGGAGGTCCTGCAAAGGTTCTGGGCAACAGAAGAGCCACCCACAGCTCCCAGGACAAGCCCACTGGACGAGGAGTGCGAGACATTTTATCAGTGCAACACGGTGCGTCTCCCTTCGGGCAGATTTATGACACGGCTGCCGTTTCTATCGACGCGACCTCCGCTGGGGAGCTCCAGGGGCCTGGCTGAGAAACGGATGATGGCCATGGAAAGGCGCATGAAACGGGACTCCAACTTTCGGCGAAAGTATGTTGAGTTCATGCGTGAATATTTGGCTTTGGGTCACATGTCGGTATCCAGGGTAGACTGGCGTCGTGAGGAGCACTACGTATTGCCTCATCATGCAGTCCTGAAGACACCTGACTCCAAGATCAGGGTCGTGTTCGACGGGAGCGCGGCGACATCTAACGGGGTGTCTCTGAATCAATGCCTGCACGCTGGTCCTAAGTTGACCAGAGACATTGCAGACATTCTAACGGACTTCAGGAGACACCAAGTGGTCTTCGTTACGGATGTGAGGATGATGTTTCGCCAAACGGAGATCCATGCGGATGACCGTCGGTTCCAGCTGATATTGTGGCGAGAGAGCCCAGAAGAACCGATGATCACGTATGAGCTGAACACGAACACGTACGGATTAAAGCCCAGCCCGTATGTAGCGATGCGGACGCTACGAGAGCTGGCTGACCAGGAACGGCTGCGCTTCCCTCGCGCAGCTGCAGTCATCGACCGGGATGTCTACGTGGATGACATTTGTACGGGCACGGACAGCATTGAGCAAGCGCTCATCCTAAGGGATGAATTGGTGGCGCTCATGGCCTCCGGTGGCTATGAACTCAGGAAGTGGCTGTCAAACTGCCCAGAGGTGCTGGCAGGACTACCAGCTGAGCACCAACAAGACCCGCATTTGTTTGAGGACTCGGATAATCCTCATGCGTTGGCAATTTTGGGGGTCCAGTACCGACCGACTCAGGATGTCTTCACATACAATTGTGAGGCCGAATTGCTGTCGAAGACCTGGACCAAGCGATCAGTCCTTTCGACTATCGCACGAACGTTCGACCCAAATGGTTGGATCTCTCCGGTCACGTTCATGGCAAAGTTCTTCATGCAGAAGCTTTGGTTGGCCCAACTAGGCTGGGATGAGCAGCTCACGGACGAGCTGCTGCACGAGTGGACGGCATTCGTGACCACATTGCCGCAAATTAAAGAAATTGAGATCCCGCGCAAACTGCTCCCTCAGGCGGGAGCCAGGGTGACCCTGCATGGGTTCTGCGATGCTTCTGAGAAAGGGTACGCGGCCGCGGTCTACCTGAGAACAGGTGAGACTTCTGGCGAGGGCGTGGTACGCTTGGTCATGGCCAAGAGCAAGGTTGCGCCTGTTCGGACCCGGTGGACGATTCCGAAGATGGAATTGGCGGGTGCCGCGCTCCTGACCCGTCTCCTGAACCATGTGGCGCAGAACTTGCGTGGCACGGTGGATCTGAATGACACGGTTTACGCATGGACGGACAGCCAGATCGTGTTGTGCTGGCTGCAGGCTTCGGTCCATACGCTTGAGGTATTTGTGGCCAACCGAGTGTCACAGATAAATAACTCGGAGACTCCTCTGGTCTGGAGACATGTTCCAGGTGAAGTTAACCCGGCAGACTGCTCGAGTCGCGGCTGCCCGGCGCCTGCTCTGGTTGAGCATTCTCTCTGGTGGGGGCCTCAATGGCTGGAACGGCCACATACGGAGTGGCCTTTCAATGACTGCGGACGCCAGCCACTACCCCCTGACCAGGGTCTGAGAGTCAATGTGACTACAGTGGAGTCTGTGGCAGTGGACCACACTCTTTTGGAACGGTATAGCTCACTAGGGAAGCTACTTCGAGTCACGGGATGGATAATGCGGTTTTTCCATAATTGTCGAAGCCCTGCGGCACAGCGCAACCTGTCACCTGTAATGGGACCTGAGGAGCAGCAAAGGGCTCTCTCACGTTGGGTGGGGGTCATTCAGGGGAATGAGTTCCAGGATGAACTTAGGATCTTGCGGACTGGCGTGGGCAGAATGAAGAAGAGCCTTGTCCGCCTCAACCCGTTTATTGATGAGCACGGAATGCTCCGGGTGGGAGGCCGACTACGGAATGCCGAATTGCCGTATTCAGCGCGGCATCCTTTAATTCTTCCCAAGAAGGGAGCTCTGGTGGAGCTGTTGGTTTGGGACCGTCACATCAGGAATTCACATGCAGGCTGCAACACACTGCTGGGCATTTTGCAGCGGGAGTTCTGGATTTTGTCGGCACGGAGAGTGATACGGAGCGTTGTGTTTCGTTGCTTGCCTTGTTACCGGCTCAAGGCAGCCACAATGCAGCCACAAATGGGAGATCTCCCGCCCGACCGAGTTACGGAAGCTCGGCCGTTTGCTGGTGTGGGGACAGACTTCGCGGGGCCTTTCATGGTCAAGACATCACGCCTTCGCAACGCGAAGTCGGTTAAGGCATATTTGTGCGTCTTCGTGTGTCTGGCGACCAAGGCCGTTCATTTGGAAATGGTAGCTGATCTCTCTACGGAGGCTTTTTTGGCAGCGCTGGACCGATTCGTTTCTCGGCGGGGGATACCGGCCTTGATACGGTCGGATTGTGGTACCAACTTCAAGGGCGCCGATCGTTTTCTAAAGGAAATTGTATTATTTTTAAGTCAAAATGAGCGAGAGATCGGCACGGCCATCGCCAGTCGGGGCATTTCGTGGTATTTCAGTCCACCTGGATGCCCCCACTGGGGTGGAATATTTGAGGCAGTGGTTAAGTCTGCCAAGACTCATTTGTATCGGGTCATCGGCTCAACGATCCTCTCCTTTGAGGAATTGTCAACGGTGTTCTGCAAAATTGAGGCAGTTTTAAATTCGCGCCCCTTGTGTCCGTTGAGCGCTGACCCGAATGACCTGGAGGCCATTACCCCAGGTCATTTTTTGATTGGCCAACCACTTAACGCCTTGCCGGAGTATCCGTATACGGATGTTAAGTTGTATAGGTTGTCACGGTATCAGATGCTGCAGCAAATGACTCAAAATTTTTGGAAGCGATGGTCGCTTGAGTATTTGCACATTCTTCAGCAACGCGTTAAGTGGACGGACAGGACGACCCCACCGTGCGTTGGAGACCTCGTACTGGTTAAGGATGCTAACCTATCACCGTTGTGTTGGCGACGGGGGCGCATCGTTAACTTGATAGCGGGCAAGGATGGGTCTCCACGGATCGCAGATGTACAAGTGAGGGACTCGATCCTTAGACGGGCGGTTTCAACGCTATCCCGACTACCGGGAGTTTGAGCGGACCGACGACGGGTCGGTCCGGGGCGGGTGGTTGTTGAGAATCGATAGGTTTTTGCCCACTGGCCACACAATCAGTTAGTTCATTTTTCTGTCACGGCGCTGCGAGCGCGCGCGCGGTCGCCAGCGGACGCGAGCCGGCGCCATTGGTAATATTGGTACTATCGTAACGGCTCTTGAACATTATAACCTCCGTGGTTTGGGAGATATTTTTGGAAGTTTTACGCTTTAACGGAAAGTGTTGAAATACGGCACAATTCCTTGTACGGTGGGCTGCTTCGGGCGCCCCAAGGATTGTTATTTAGAGTGATATAAGGACTACTACAGTGTGAATTGTGTTTGGCGTGTTTGCTGACGAGATCGGGGCGGCGGCGGCGCAGACCGGGACGTCGTTTATTGGTGCAAGTAAACATACATACACTTTACACAAAACAGAAACACAACCTTGCAGCCAGGAAGATATTCGGCTGAACTCCAGGTTAGCAGCATAGCTTAAGTTAGGTTTAAGTACATAGGACGCGTATCGCGTTCCATTGTTTCGCGCTAGGCAAGATTGCTTTGGTAATTTGTTCTTACATGGGCCCGGGATAAATTCAATTTGTGTCTGGCGCAAACAAATTTTGGTAGCAAAAGCGTGGTTCATATCCACAGAAAAGATATTTGTTTCATTTACGTTCGGATAAGTAATTTAGTTAGCATCAAAGTCATAATTGAAATTTGAGGGTGGATTGCGCTTGGTTCGCATTCCAATCTATTAACGTTAAGTTGCATTTGCGTAATTAAGACTAACTAAATTATAAGAATATTAGTTATTACTTTCAATTGAAATGTTAGTTGAGTGAATAAAGTAAATATAGTTTCGTTTCGATACGGAGAAACGTATTAATAAGTAATTCATAATTGGGGTTCCGCTGAACTATTATTCACTCAAAATACATTTAATTTAAAATAAAGGATGATCGGACAAAATGGTCCAAGAACCAATAGCGACGTGACATATATCATTAGAAAGGTGTTTTAATATACTGCAATAGTTACTATAGAAGCTCATTTCAAATCACTGTGTGAAAAAAGTTATGGCGATATAAAAAAAACTTATTTTCATAGACGATTTTAAGCAATAAAAATGAATTATTTCGTATTCCATGACGTTACAGTGCTAGTTAAAACGTGTTTGTGTGTTGTTTGGGGTGTGAGCGCCTCCTAGTGTGGGTAGCTGGGGATAACCCTCGAGGACCTAAAAACCCGAAAGGGATAAAACCAGCTACCACTGAACATTGCTAGTAATATTTTGCTAATAATAGTAATATGCGGAACAGGACGCAACGTGCAGGTTCTGCCAAGAGTCAGAGGAGACAGCTATGCATATCCTCTGCTCCTGTGGACCACTTATGCACAAAAGAAGTATCCACTTAGGGCAACACTTTGTGCCCCCAGAGGATATACAACAACTCACGGCCCAAAGAATCTGGGAATTCCTGGACTCAACGGGCCTCAGCAGTGAGCTTTAAGACAGGGCTGCCACAATAGATCAATTCTGGTCGATGCGCTACACAAAAGGCCCAAGCGAAATAATAATAATAATAATATGCTGGTTCTGACATCATTTTGCTAGCCATGTTGGCTAAGATCTGTTGAGCGCCGTACGCAGGGATGAAGGAGTCCTGGGGGGTTGAGTCGAGCTTAGCCGGGGTTCGATGCTATTGTGAGACAACACGCCCCCTTTGGTCCGGATTTCAGGCTAAACGGTGGCCCTGCAGCTAGCCACTGCAGGGAAACGGACACGCGTACCGTATGGATGAGGAGCCATGCTGACGGAGCGAGGGCGTGTGGAGCAACTGGGGGAACTTGGATTGTTTTCCCCAGCCACACTGCCTGCAGCTGCGGATGTCGCGCATGAGACCCAACCAACCACGTCTTTATCTCTCGGGTAGTTCTGGTTCAAGGAACATCCCCAAAGGTACGGGCTCCACGGCGGGTGGGAAGCTCGAGAGATGAAGACAAAGATCATGGATCCCAAACCCCAATGGTGCCGGAGGAGAAACCCGAAGGCGCCCCTACATCAGGTCCCGTGCGGCCAATGCTGTGCCTCTGTGCGGCACCTATACTCAATCGCAAAGGGCGGACGGTGCTGTTCAGTGCTGCCCACCACTACACGTGCCTTTAGGGACGCAAAAGCGGCCCAGACAGGCACCACAACACCACACGGCGGCGCTGGTAACACAGTGCCCCCCCCCCCCCACACAACGCATCTTGGCTGGCTCTTGGCTTGGTGCTGCCTTCGCAGTGCCTCCACTCATCACACACCGTGGTGGGGCTGTTCTTAAGTGACCCCACACAAGACACGCCGTGGTGGTGCTGTTTCCACAGTGCTGTCATGGAAGAAGCAGTCCGCGCAGGGTGGAACGGCCGCTGGGAAACCGACGGCTTTGAAACCAGGCGCGTTGACGAAACCGACAGGCTCGGCGCAGGCGCAAGGCCGTACCCAGCCCATAAAACATAGCCAAGGGAATGACGACAAGGGGGTCGTTTCGGCAAGGAGAAATCCGTAGCTCCGGAGCAGACACCAATGGTGGAACTCCCCACAGACGCGACAACCGCGCAGCTCGACGCTGGCTGGACGCTGCAAGAGAGTGCTAAGAGGGGAGGGGTGAAACCCGACTCGGCTTCATGCTGGGCTCGGTGTACATGAAGTTCCAGTGACCACGAGGTAGGTTTTCGCGTCTCTCAAGACGACGAGGCGACAGATTCCGCCCATGGACACTGCCGCGGAGACCGAGGCATCCGCTGACGTAGTCGCGGAGAAGCCCGGGTACCAAACCCCAGAGCAGACCGCCCTGGTCTCCGAGAAAGACGAAGAAGAACTTTTTTGGCCGTCATCAGCCCTTCAGGGCACCGGTAGGCAATTTTTTTGATGTGACAATGTGTAAAATAAAACAATAAACTATATATTAATCATAACTTTTTTTTTTACATTCTGGTAGAGAATGACCCTCACCCTGCACTCTGCTCTGCACCCCCCAGAACTACTCACAAACACGTTTCAACCAGCACTGCAACGCCATGGGAAACGAAATAATTCATTTTTATTGCTTAAAATCGCCTATGTAAATAAGTTTTTTATATCGCCATAACTTTTTTCACACAGTGATTTGAAATGAGCTCCCATAGTAACTATTGTAGCATATTGAAGCACCTTTCTAATGATATATGTCACGTCGCTATTGGTTCTTGGACCAGCCTCCATACACTTTTGCCGGTCCTCCTTTAGTGTTGTTTTCCGTTGCGTAATATTGGTGTTGGGTGAATAACTTTGAAGTTGTCGCGTTTGGTACGAAAAATAAAAACGGATTGTTATTGTCTAAAATCGGGGTTCCACGGACAAAATTATTCACCCAAATTTATTAATTTATTTTAAAAATTTATTTTATTGATCCGCGTTATCGAGGTTGGTACCATGGCTCCATCAGTAGTTAAAACGGTCGCGTCAAGGGTCGAATCGGAATTAAGATGGTTTTCATTAGTCGTTACGTTAATTGGTCGTACGGATCGCGAGGACGCATTATTGTCACGCGCGCGACAGGTAGATGAAAGATATGACGCGGTATTGAAATTGCATGCCGAATATTTGGCCCGTATTGACGAAGAGGAGACCGGGGAAAGTCGGACCCAGGCTGTTGAAGTGGTGCAACGCAATGTAGACCAGTGCGGTGATATGGTGATGAGTATCATCCAAGCGGCAGCGGATATCGAGCGCGCCCGAAAAGGGGATGTTGGGGTAAGGCGTGCACCCAGTGGTGTGGCACTAATGGCGCCGTTGCCACCAGTGAATGTCCCGGAATTTGGTGGTGAATATGCCGACTGGCCGAGGTTTCGCGACATTTTTAACAGCGTGGTGCACTCGCGCACGGATTTGACCCCCGCGTATAAAATGGCGCAGTTGATGGGGAGATTACGCGGTGAGCCTCACGATATTTTGACTCATTTGGAGATTACGGATTCCAGTTACGAGACGGCATGGGGCCTATTAATTGACCGATATGATAATCGGCGATTAATTATTGATGGGCTCATCGAAAAAATATTTAGTATATCGAAGGTCACTAATGTACACGAAATACGGTCGAAAATCCTTAATCCCGTCACGGTGGCGGTGAATACGCTGGAGCGACTCAAGTTGTCACTAGGGGACAACAAGTACATTGTTGTGAACCGGGTTTTGCGCAAGTTACCTAGCGAGGTGGTGGCGCGGTTTGAGCAGTCACATGGGGGTGATTCATCGAGTCACCTCCCAACATTTGACGAATTGAGGGCGTTCCTGGAGGGTGAGTGCAGGCGGGCGGATTGCCAAGGGGCAACCACGCCGCAACCCCCCACGTCACCCCGGCGTACGGTTGGGCCCAAACCGGTGGAGCCCCGTCGGGGAGGACAGCGGTACAACGCCCTTCAATCGGAAGTGTGCCCCTTCTGCCGGAAGGGGGGACACGCGATCATCGCGTGCGCGGATTTTGAAGCACAGCGGGTGCAGAGGCGCAGGGGGGTGGTCAAGCAGCGAAACTTGTGCTTCCGCTGCCTAGGCGCACACTATGTGCGTGAATGCAGTAAGACCACCAACTGCCGAGTATGTGGAGGAGCCCATCATGAACTTCTCTGCCTGGCTGAGAGTGGGGAGCGGTACGGGGCCTCATCGGGAGGCCATCCTCCCTCTCCTAAGCCAGCCTTGGGCGGACGGTCGCCCCCCCACCGGGGAGGGGGGTCACCCAGAGACCAGCGGTCGCCCCCTCCTCGGAGAGGGGGGTCACCCAGAGACCAGCGGTCGCTCCCTCCTCGGGGAGGGGAGTCATCGAGGACTCCGGAGTACCGCCGGATGCCGCAGTCTCCTCCGCGGGGGGGGGATCGGCGCCGAGATTCGGGCGGGTGCCCGGAGATGACCCATGGGGAGTCGGGTTACGCGACTTACTCGGCCGCGCTGGGGGGCAGGTTGCCGCCCCCGAGTAGTCGCTTCTCCCCACCACTCGCAGAGCGCCCACGTTTGATGGCGCGTCCGCCGCAGATGGGACGGATGCCGATGGGTTATTACCAGCCGGCGCGCATGGCACCGATGGGTCGCGGTGTGTACTACCCGGGGTGGGACCCATACCTGGGCCATGGGCCCTCTCCCCCTCCAGCAGAAGGGGAGGGAGGTGCCCCCTGCTAGCAATTAGCAGTCTGTTCATCCGTCGTGCCCACCCCACCAGTGACGGTATTATTACCGACGGCTAAGATTACCGTCAGGGGTACGGATGGACGGCCAGTGCCAGTGAGGTCACTCCTGGATTCGGGGGCACAAGGTTGTATCGTGTCCAGCCGCCTAGTGGCCAGGCTGGGCCTCAGGTTGGAGCCATCACGGGATGGCGCAATAGGTATAGGTGGCAATCAGGTGCCTGACATCAGGGGTCAGACGGACCTCCTGTTTGAGATGGGTGACTCGGCATCGATCACGCGGGTGAAGGCCACGGCTATTGTTTTAGATGAAGTGGTCGGGGTTCTTCCTTCGGTACGGTTACCGCTGGCGGTAACGAAGCTGACCAAGGGATTGGAGTTGGCCGACCCTCACTTCGCAATTCCCGGACGGGTGGACGTCTTACTTGGAACTGACGTCCTCGGGAAGCTGCTGCGGAGCGGTAAGCGGGAGCTGCAACCAAACGGGTTGGTGGCCGTGAGTACCGCAGGTGGGTACGCATTATTGGGCCCAGTACGGGGACCACAGGACGCAACGGATTATAGCAACATATACTACGGCAGCGTGTTATCGGAGGTCCTGCAAAGGTTCTGGGCAACAGAAGAGCCACCCACAGCTCCCAGGACAAGCCCACTGGACGAGGAGTGCGAGACATTTTATCAGTGCAACACGGTGCGTCTCCCTTCGGGCAGATTTATGACACGGCTGCCGTTTCTATCGACGCGACCTCCGCTGGGGAGCTCCAGGGGCCTGGCTGAGAAACGGATGATGGCCATGGAAAGGCGCATGAAACGGGACTCCAACTTTCGGCGAAAGTATGTTGAGTTCATGCGTGAATATTTGGCTTTGGGTCACATGTCGGTATCCAGGGTAGACTGGCGTCGTGAGGAGCACTACGTATTGCCTCATCATGCAGTCCTGAAGACACCTGACTCCAAGATCAGGGTCGTGTTCGACGGGAGCGCGGCGACATCTAACGGGGTGTCTCTGAATCAATGCCTGCACGCTGGTCCTAAGTTGACCAGAGACATTGCAGACATTCTAACGGACTTCAGGAGACACCAAGTGGTCTTCGTTACGGATGTGAGGATGATGTTTCGCCAAACGGAGATCCATGCGGATGACCGTCGGTTCCAGCTGATATTGTGGCGAGAGAGCCCAGAAGAACCGATGATCACGTATGAGCTGAACACGAACACGTACGGATTAAAGCCCAGCCCGTATGTAGCGATGCGGACGCTACGAGAGCTGGCTGACCAGGAACGGCTGCGCTTCCCTCGCGCAGCTGCAGTCATCGACCGGGATGTCTACGTGGATGACATTTGTACGGGCACGGACAGCATTGAGCAAGCGCTCATCCTAAGGGATGAATTGGTGGCGCTCATGGCCTCCGGTGGCTATGAACTCAGGAAGTGGCTGTCAAACTGCCCAGAGGTGCTGGCAGGACTACCAGCTGAGCACCAACAAGACCCGCATTTGTTTGAGGACTCGGATAATCCTCATGCGTTGGCAATTTTGGGGGTCCAGTACCGACCGACTCAGGATGTCTTCACATACAATTGTGAGGCCGAATTGCTGTCGAAGACCTGGACCAAGCGATCAGTCCTTTCGACTATCGCACGAACGTTCGACCCAAATGGTTGGATCTCTCCGGTCACGTTCATGGCAAAGTTCTTCATGCAGAAGCTTTGGTTGGCCCAACTAGGCTGGGATGAGCAGCTCACGGACGAGCTGCTGCACGAGTGGACGGCATTCGTGACCACATTGCCGCAAATTAAAGAAATTGAGATCCCGCGCAAACTGCTCCCTCAGGCGGGAGCCAGGGTGACCCTGCATGGGTTCTGCGATGCTTCTGAGAAAGGGTACGCGGCCGCGGTCTACCTGAGAACAGGTGAGACTTCTGGCGAGGGCGTGGTACGCTTGGTCATGGCCAAGAGCAAGGTTGCGCCTGTTCGGACCCGGTGGACGATTCCGAAGATGGAATTGGCGGGTGCCGCGCTCCTGACCCGTCTCCTGAACCATGTGGCGCAGAACTTGCGTGGCACGGTGGATCTGAATGACACGGTTTACGCATGGACGGACAGCCAGATCGTGTTGTGCTGGCTGCAGGCTTCGGTCCATACGCTTGAGGTATTTGTGGCCAACCGAGTGTCACAGATAAATAACTCGGAGACTCCTCTGGTCTGGAGACATGTTCCAGGTGAAGTTAACCCGGCAGACTGCTCGAGTCGCGGCTGCCCGGCGCCTGCTCTGGTTGAGCATTCTCTCTGGTGGGGGCCTCAATGGCTGGAACGGCCACATACGGAGTGGCCTTTCAATGACTGCGGACGCCAGCCACTACCCCCTGACCAGGGTCTGAGAGTCAATGTGACTACAGTGGAGTCTGTGGCAGTGGACCACACTCTTTTGGAACGGTATAGCTCACTAGGGAAGCTACTTCGAGTCACGGGATGGATAATGCGGTTTTTCCATAATTGTCGAAGCCCTGCGGCACAGCGCAACCTGTCACCTGTAATGGGACCTGAGGAGCAGCAAAGGGCTCTCTCACGTTGGGTGGGGGTCATTCAGGGGAATGAGTTCCAGGATGAACTTAGGATCTTGCGGACTGGCGTGGGCAGAATGAAGAAGAGCCTTGTCCGCCTCAACCCGTTTATTGATGAGCACGGAATGCTCCGGGTGGGAGGCCGACTACGGAATGCCGAATTGCCGTATTCAGCGCGGCATCCTTTAATTCTTCCCAAGAAGGGAGCTCTGGTGGAGCTGTTGGTTTGGGACCGTCACATCAGGAATTCACATGCAGGCTGCAACACACTGCTGGGCATTTTGCAGCGGGAGTTCTGGATTTTGTCGGCACGGAGAGTGATACGGAGCGTTGTGTTTCGTTGCTTGCCTTGTTACCGGCTCAAGGCAGCCACAATGCAGCCACAAATGGGAGATCTCCCGCCCGACCGAGTTACGGAAGCTCGGCCGTTTGCTGGTGTGGGGACAGACTTCGCGGGGCCTTTCATGGTCAAGACATCACGCCTTCGCAACGCGAAGTCGGTTAAGGCATATTTGTGCGTCTTCGTGTGTCTGGCGACCAAGGCCGTTCATTTGGAAATGGTAGCTGATCTCTCTACGGAGGCTTTTTTGGCAGCGCTGGACCGATTCGTTTCTCGGCGGGGGATACCGGCCTTGATACGGTCGGATTGTGGTACCAACTTCAAGGGCGCCGATCGTTTTCTAAAGGAAATTGTATTATTTTTAAGTCAAAATGAGCGAGAGATCGGCACGGCCATCGCCAGTCGGGGCATTTCGTGGTATTTCAGTCCACCTGGATGCCCCCACTGGGGTGGAATATTTGAGGCAGTGGTTAAGTCTGCCAAGACTCATTTGTATCGGGTCATCGGCTCAACGATCCTCTCCTTTGAGGAATTGTCAACGGTGTTCTGCAAAATTGAGGCAGTTTTAAATTCGCGCCCCTTGTGTCCGTTGAGCGCTGACCCGAATGACCTGGAGGCCATTACCCCAGGTCATTTTTTGATTGGCCAACCACTTAACGCCTTGCCGGAGTATCCGTATACGGATGTTAAGTTGTATAGGTTGTCACGGTATCAGATGCTGCAGCAAATGACTCAAAATTTTTGGAAGCGATGGTCGCTTGAGTATTTGCACATTCTTCAGCAACGCGTTAAGTGGACGGACAGGACGACCCCACCGTGCGTTGGAGACCTCGTACTGGTTAAGGATGCTAACCTATCACCGTTGTGTTGGCGACGGGGGCGCATCGTTAACTTGATAGCGGGCAAGGATGGGTCTCCACGGATCGCAGATGTACAAGTGAGGGACTCGATCCTTAGACGGGCGGTTTCAACGCTATCCCGACTACCGGGAGTTTGAGCGGACCGACGACGGGTCGGTCCGGGGCGGGTGGTTGTTGAGAATCGATAGGTTTTTGCCCACTGGCCACACAATCAGTTAGTTCATTTTTCTGTCACGGCGCTGCGAGCGCGCGCGCGGTCGCCAGCGGACGCGAGCCGGCGCCATTGGTAATATTGGTACTATCGTAACGGCTCTTGAACATTATAACCTCCGTGGTTTGGGAGATATTTTTGGAAGTTTTACGCTTTAACGGAAAGTGTTGAAATACGGCACAATTCCTTGTACGGTGGGCTGCTTCGGGCGCCCCAAGGATTGTTATTTAGAGTGATATAAGGACTACTACAGTGTGAATTGTGTTTGGCGTGTTTGCTGACGAGATCGGGGCGGCGGCGGCGCAGACCGGGACGTCGTTTATTGGTGCAAGTAAACATACATACACTTTACACAAAACAGAAACACAACCTTGCAGCCAGGAAGATATTCGGCTGAACTCCAGGTTAGCAGCATAGCTTAAGTTAGGTTTAAGTACATAGGACGCGTATCGCGTTCCATTGTTTCGCGCTAGGCAAGATTGCTTTGGTAATTTGTTCTTACATGGGCCCGTAATTCAGTGAATAAAGGATTTTGACCTTACAAACGGTCCGGTAGTTTTGAATTTTTGATATGTTGTCTAGGATGGTTAGTCAGTGTTTAAAATGCAAAATGCACAATTCCCCCCCCTCCGCGCCCGCCGCCATATTGAAAAAACCGGCACTTTCTTCATATTTTTGCTCATATCTTCCTTTAGGAGCATTTTAGCTAGAAGAAAGCTTCGACAATGTTATAGAGAGTTAAATTTACTACATTTTCCATTTTATATTTTGTTTCTAGGACAGATAGTTACGGAGATATGCACATTTAAAAAAACTTAAGAAATTGCAATTTTCAACTCAAAAACCAACTTCTGGATTATATCTTCGTTTAGGAGCATTTTAGCTAGAACAGTGCTTGGGCAATTTTGTAGAGAATTAAATTTACTATAATTTACATTTCAAATTTTGTTTCTAGGACAGATAATTACGGAGATATGTCAAAAATAAAGTTACATTTTCCGAAAATGTATGTAAAAATGGACATGAGTTTTATAAGCAATTATATTTCCTACATGTTTTAATTTGTCCTAGACAAGTCCCTAACTGAATGACAGCGTTCTAAACCAAGAATTTTCAGAAATTTTCGGAAAATTCGACTTTTCCTGTTTTTTAAATGTGCATATCTCCGTAACTAACCGTCCTTGAAACAAAATTTGAAGTGTAAATTATAGTAAATTTAATTCTCTACAACATTGCCCAAGCTTTGTTGTAGCTAAAATGCTTCTAAACGAAGATATAATCCAGAAGTTTGTTTTTCAGTAGGAAATTGGGATTCTTTACGTTTTTTTAAATGTAGATATCTCCGTAACTATCTGTCCTAGAAAAACAATATAAAATGGAAAATGTAGTAAATTTAACTCTCTATAACATTGTCGAAGCTTTCTTCTAGCTAAAATGCTCCTAAAGGAAGATATGAGCAAAAATATGAAGAAAGTGCCGGTTTTTTCAATATGGCGGCGGGCGCGGAGGGGGGGGAATTGTGCATTTTGCATTTTAAACACTGCCTAACCATCCTAGACAACATATCAAAAATTCAAAACTACCGGACCGTTTGTAAGGTCACACATAGTACTTTAGTCTCTATTCACCGTATTACCGGGATAAATTCAATTTGTGTCTGGCGCAAACAGTTTCACTTGATCAAAATAAATGAAGGTTTATTCTTAGAATTAATGTCAAGTTTATATGTTATTTTACTTCGACTTTGGAGTATAAACGAGTTTATCTATATGGAAATCCCGACCTGTCACTCTCAATATTCCAATATCTGCTGACACTGTCAGCACAGCAGACATTTTGTCAGCCTGACAGTGATAACTGACATGTATGTATTTAGGCGCGGAGAATACAAAAACCCCCCTAATGGGCAGACTTACAGACTCACTTTTTAGTTAGTGAAATCACATAAATTGCTCCCTTCACGATATCCTGTATCTGCGCCTAAATGTATTTTAAATGAGCAACGACATATCAAAAATAATTTTAAAGGAAATAGAACTTGAAGTATCAACCTCAAGTACTTTTATCTTTTTATGGTAATGCTCGTAAGTGTTAGAGATTTGCTCGGTTCGGTATTAAACAAGCATTACTAGCTTTACAAACGAGCCCATAATATACCAACTTCATTATAATTGACGTTAAAAGAAATATTTGCCATAGGTCGCGCGACATAAAAAGAGCGCTGTCAAAAGATCGCAAGCGTTCTTTTTGTACGACGACGCCATCGTTTTCCGCTTTGAATTTAAGTAGAAAAGCGTATTAATCAAGACATTATAAAACAATGTTGGACGATAATGACAGTGTACTTCTGTGAAACACGCTATTAAATAATAAATATTAAAAAAAAAAGTCATCGTATCATTAGTAAACATCATTTTATACAAAAAAATAACCTGTAGGTACCACTAATACGAGTATATGCGTAAAGCATCGATAAGTGAATATATCGATATGGGAATCCCTACCTGTCACTTAATATTCCGATGTCCGATCAAAATTCAGTGACAAGCTAGGGTATGAACCGACGTATCTAAAATGTTCCAGACTCAATGAAAAAGGCGAGCTATTGTCGGGGTAGAGTCGCCAACGTATTGGCTCAGGTGAAAGTCACCCCGAGAAAGTTCTTGCTCAGAACAAATACGTGTTCCTGTTCTCTGGAGGCCGTATGTTTCCGGTATTGGAAAGTCAATGTCGGTAACTGCATTACGGTAACGATAGCATTGATTTTCTATTTGACTTGAGCATGCTTGAGCCTAACTATAGCCAAACTCAGTATTACAGTTGGGAAAATTTTAGAAGATTTTTTTATTCGTACTTTTCAATATCGTGAGTCGTAATTATTTATTTTCGACATTTTTACAGCCCTTGTGTCAATATTTATTTCTATTTATTTTGTCTTAGGTATTTTTTTTTTCTTTTAGTATTATATAATTTAATAACTTAATAAGTTATAAATGAAATTACTCCGTCGTCAACCCTGATTTTTAGATTGTGATGACTAGATTTCAATTGTCGGTGAGCACCTATTTTCTATAGAATAATAGGGTCCAATTTCCAATATCGCTTTTTTCATTCAAATATTATTATAATCCACGTGTAAGTCAATATTGACGATTATTTTCACGTTATGTTATTCAATAAAGTTAGTACACATATATTTGACGTCAACCTTTTTGTTCTACCACGTTGTACCTATATTGAACCATTTAAGTATATTAATTTTCAGATCTATTCCTGGGCGTTATTAATTTGAAATGTAAATCCAATCTCCAAACTTAAAACTGGCGCAGAAGTCTTCAAGCAGTAAAAGTTACTAGTCATTTCGGCGCCTTTCATTAAAATTGAGATTATGCAAAATGGAATACGGCATAGTGCATTTGGATATACAAATATATTTTTATGTCGTATGCTTTATCGTATTTTCTACTTACTACATAAGTCAGGTTGGGTAAGAGAAACACATTGGGGTAAGGGAAATACTTAAGGCGATATTGTCCGACCGTGGTCGCTCGGAACAAATTGACGCAGGTCCGTCCTCTTCAAGCGCTGACGCGCGACGAGTTTTATTAGGTTTTTTGTTCTAATGATTAAATAAATAATTTTATCGAGACAATCCTAGCGAATTTACCTAGATAATGTTAGTATCCATATATTTACGTAAAAAACGGGTAAAAAAAGTTCGTATTTTAGCCATACCACTGAAAAAATATTACAAATAGGGGTAACTTTGGGATTTTTTTCTATCGAGCGAAATTTATCCAATCATATTGCTGAAAGCGATTTTATAATCGCAAGATCCTTAAGTATGATATATATGTTTTTCATAATCTTCAAACCCTCTTCTTCCCTTTATGTAAAGTTCTACCGGTAGATAAGAAATTAAAATATTTGATAGGCTTAGAACACTATTATAGCGATAAATTTAAAGAAATTAAGAAAAACAGAATCAATACTAGAAGTGTCACGGAAAGAAAATTAATACAACCGAGTGTGAAAAACTATTACGGCGAAAGGACTTCAAAATATTTAGTACCCAAAATTTTTAATAAAATAAGTATACTTAGGCAGAAGACTAAAATTAGCAAAACATTGTTAAGATCGAAACTGAAGGAGTTTCTTCTTGATGACAAGTCAAGGTCAGCGAATTAAGGTGTCATAACAATAATATATTATGACCTGTACCTATTACCTACTAATAAGTAAATATATTTAAGTTAAGTTGTGTAAAGAACTGAGCGCTTCTCGCCATCAAACGTCACAGTTTGGCGAATTATAATGCAATTGTATATTGTATATATTTTTTGGTATATAAATAAAAAAAAAAAAAAAACACTGCGTAATATGTTTACGACTCATTCCAAAATGAGTGAGTTCGGCGTCTACCGGGAGAAGAGCGCCTTAAACAATAAATCACAGTACCTATATGTGGTAAATCGGATTTTTAGAAAGAGTCCTAGGTCAAAAAAAAAAAAAATCACTGTAGTTGGTCGTTTTATGTCTATTAAAGCTATAATATAGAAAATATTCCAAAGTGTTCCACTTCCAAAGTGTTTCTCTTACCCAACCTGACCTACCTATACTTCCAATCTTACCCGGGTTTGTTAAATTTCACATGTCGTACGACTCATTATCTCCCGTTGTCTCGCACAGGCAATATTTGACGAGCGATATAATTTTGCGTGTCACTTGTAAGCGACCTGTTAGTAAGAGACGATGGAGCATGCTTATACCTTTTTAGATAGTGCCTATGCAAGTATTCACCCTCGTCTTAAAAAAACATGACTAGTAACACATTTTAAACACTAAGAGCATTTTTTCTTCGACTTTTAAAACTTAAAAGATTAATAAAAGTCATAAGAACAAAAATCTTTACGAGATAGCTCTAACGACTTTAGCGCAGTACTGTACGTGTAATTTGTGTCAAACTGTGAACGGGAAGTTTCCCGATCGTTTTGTGGAAAACGACATTCGGATTTGCGATTAATTATGATTAATGAGACTTTTTGGGAAGTATCTGGTGGATACTACCCACACAGGTTTTATTGGACATTTATGACACTCTTTGGTTTATTGCTGAAGTTGGTGAACTAAAGTTGTCATACGTGACTTAAATTGAACCATGTGCCGGTGAGAAATATTGCTGTATTGAATGTAAACTTTACTCATATTAATGATATTAACTTCAATTGAAATACTTTCCACTATAACTTTTATTTTACTTAGAATAGAGAATAAGGCGACAACCCTTTTTCTCAACAACAACCCGGCCACCTTAAATACATAAACAGAGTTCCTAACTTTTATAAAATTAAAGAAATATTTTCTTGAAAGAAAAATTCTTATGTATTTATTTATTTAAACTTTATTGCACAATACAATCCTAATAAGATCGAGGTGGAAAACGTCCATAAGAAATAGTCATACGCTGCCTGGGGCTGATTGCGGATCAGATCACCAACTGCTGATCTCCAAAATTAAGCTCAAACTAAAAACAGCTAGGAAAGAAGAGAAACAGCTACGGCTTGAGGTAAAAGATAAGCCAACGTTTCTGAAAAGTCTCGAAGAAAACTGGCACGTATGGACTGAAGCAAGTACGGTTGCAGACTCTTCAGATCAATTATGGCAACAAGCTAAGCAGCTTATAAAAACTGCGGTGAAAGAGTCAACTCCACCGACACAGCCTCGCAAAAAACGTCATTGGTTCACTGACAACACTCTGCAAATAATAGAAGAGAGACGGGCCATGAAAGCGGCAGGATCAGGTAGTCGACAGAGAAATGCCAAGAACTCTCAAGTCCAACAAGCATGTAGACGTGACCTTAATAATTACCTTAAAGGGATTTGTACAGAATTAGAAATTCACGCGCACAGGCACGAATCGAGAGATCTCTATCATAAAATCCGATCTCTTACAAGCAGCTTGACATCTAGAACATGGGCTATCAACAACCCACAAGGCGAAACAGTGACTGAAATTGCAACAATCTCTGAAGTATGGAAAGAGTACTGCCAGTCACTTTTTCAAGACCCACAGTCAGAATGTTTCCAACAAACGGAACCTGTAAATGCCGAGATGGAACCGGATATCATGAAGGATGAGGTGAGAGCTGCGATACACCACCTGAAGAATGGTAAAGCCACAGGACATGATGCTATCCCGATTGAGACCATAAAAGCTACTGCCGAATATGGCGTCGAAATTTTCCAAGCTATCTGCAATAAAATATGGCAGTCGGGAAAGTGGCCGCAGGATTGGGCACATACCGTCTTCGTACCACTGCACAAGAAGGGATCTACTAAGACATGCAGTAACTATCGGCTCATAGCACTGATTTCCCATGCAAGCAAAATACTACTACACATCCTCAACGAAAGATTGAAGGCCTATCTTTCGAAAGAAATAGCACCCGAGCAGGCGGGTTTTGTAAGAGGAAAAGGTACCAGAGAACAAGTCTTAATAGTACGCCAAATCATCGAGAAAGCAAGGGAGTTTAACAAGCCAACCTACATATGCTATGTTGATTTTTCCAAAGCGTTCGACTCCGTAAAGTGGCCTGTTCTCTGGAAAACGCTACTTGAAATGGGAACTCCAAAACACCTGGTACATCTCCTCAGGCGCCTTTATGAAGATGGAACCGCATCAGTTAGAACCGATGGTGTCTTGTCCAGTCACTTTCACCCAAGTGCCGGTGTTCGACAAGGATGCATTATATCTCCGCTCCTGTTCAATATTTACACAGAGCTTATCATGAGAATTACTCTCGAAAACTGGAATGATGGTGTTTCCATAGGAGGAGCTAAAATATCTAACCTACGTTACGCAGACGATACCACCCTGTTCGCCTCTAGTGTTTGCCGCATGGAGGAACTTCTTAGTCGGATGGAGCAAGTGAGCTTAGAGTTTGGCCTAAAAATTAACCGCAGCAAGACCAAAATAATGATTGTTGACCGAGCAAATAACAATTCGCCTGAAATCGTTAGCATTGCGAACTGTAACGTCGTCCAATCTTATACGTACCTTGGCTCACTGATATCTAACACCGGGGGCTGCGTGGATGAGATAAAGAGGCGCATGGCTATCGCAAGATCTGCTATGGGCAAACTAAAGAACATATGGCGAAATCGTAACATCACCAAGACCACGAAAGTAAGACTAGTCAGATCCTTGGTATTTCCCGTGTTTTTATATGCCGCAGAGACTTGGACTCTAAGAGAGATAGAGAAACGTAAGATTGATGCGCTAGAAATGTGGTGCTGGAGGAAGATGCTTGGCATATCATGGACAGAATTTCGCACCAACCAGTCCATTCTTCAAGAGCTGAACATAGAACAGCGTCTGTCGGCATTAGTGAAGTCCCGAATCCTCACCTTTTTCGGGCACGTGTCAAGACGTGGAGCTTTGTCCATTGAGCGCCTGGTGGTCCAGGGAAAAGTAGACGGTACTAGACCACGCGGTAGATCTCCCATGAGGTGGACTGACCAAATCAAATCGGCCACAAATTGTCCCTTGAACGAGAGCACCAGACGCGCGGGTGTGAGAGAAGAATGGCGCCGTGTGGTTAGGCTTGCCACACAAGGAATGACAGCCACGACCACTCTGCCAAGAGTGTAACGACAAAGAAGAAGAGCACAATACAAAAAAAGTACAAATGGAGGACTTAATGCCTTTAGGCATTTTCTACCAGTCAACCACTGGGTTAAGCAAAGATATGTATGGAGGTAGTCGGTACAGGATCAAAGGTTATGTAGGTACCTAAATTTCATTGATGTCAACATGTAAGAGCATGAATTAATAGAGTGACATTATTAATGTAAGAAAACCTTGAACATGTTCAAGGCTATCTAGAGCTATACTTTTGACAATCATTCTTAACATACATAGGTAATATATGGAGAGTTAGTGATTGCTGATTACAGTACCTAACCCGTCTATGCGTTACTGTTAGGGACCTATCTTTCTTATGTCGGGTTGGTTTTATAGTAATGCTTACCATTAAGGGCCTGGCCACATGTCCACGACACGGCGTCGTAAACGTAAAACGACACGGCGTCGCGTCGGAGCGCGACACATTATCCACCGTGCGAATATCCGTTGCCGCGTCGTGAAAACACACGACACGGCGTCGTAAACGTAAAACGACGCTGTGTCGCGTCGGAGCGCGACACAATTATCCACCGTGCGAATATACGTTGCCGCGTCGTGAAAACACACGACGCTGTGTCGTGAAAACACACGACGCTGTGTCGCGTCGGAGCGCGACACAATTATCCACCGTGCGAATATACGTTGCCGCGTCGTGAAAACACATGCTGCACCGGGCACCGCAGGTCGCGCCGCGCGCCGGGCAGATTAACTTTGCTGTGTTGAGTAGATGCACGGTGCGGTGCCACGTTCGATTACGACGCCGCAGCTTCTCGTACATGTTCAAAATATTTTGCGATCAGTTTTCAATTCGACATGGATCCTATCACACGTATTCTGCTCTTGTTGCTTTTAAGAAGAAGCATGAAGAAAAAGCAGAAGAAACGAAAATGTTGGATAAATCCATATCTTTCTATTATGAACCATGATGGCAGTCATTTCTAAAGGAAGTACTAATCCAAGAAAATTAGATTGCAATATATGGAAAATTTGGCAAAATTAAAGGACAACTTTTATCTATCAGGATATGTAGGTTATAGAGCCAAGTTTAATTTTATCTACTCTCCCCCCCTCTCAGGGGTGAGCGTCACCCCCCCCGCGACCTCGAATGTGTCCCGGAGCGCGGTATTTTCCACTTTAGAAGAAAACCGTGTACGATACATACAAAGTGTATAGGAACGAAATAATCCTGAATAAATTTACTATAAACCTTTTATACATACAAAAGCGATAGCAGTTATACAATCAGCGCAATCTGTTACCAAATACTAATGTTTTTAATTATCGATCTTTTTTTTCTGCTAAAAGGTTAGTTATCTCAAAAACTGCACACTTCTCGGCCAAAATATGTATGACAAAAGTAAAGAATGGACAATATTCTTTCTAAAAATGTATAATTTATTTCGGTTACTCTTTAATTTACCGTTGCAATGCTATTTTTAAAATTTAAGTCATTTGGCCATTATGCGAAATATAAATATTCGTACTAGTTAAACGGTGTTACTTGCAATACCATAGACTTCTTATATGTTTTTCTGTAATCTACAAATATTGAACTCTATCCTGTATTTTTTTATTTTTTTTAGACTTACTATTTTAGGAAATAAGGGATTTGTGGGGAAATGGTCAAGTATTGCTCATTTTCGATAATAACTTCAAAACCGTTTAATTTAGAATGATGAAATATATATATTTGAGATGTTCATAATGTACCCTTTCATTTGATATGTCACACGATATACTTTGCTATTTTTTTTTCTAATTTGTCCCCTATAACTGGCCCTCATGTCAAAATTTATTCATTTGCGTTACGTTACGTTACACGTCCATGTTTGGGTCATCAATTTACATACGTGTACCAAATTTCAACTCAATCGGTCCAGTAGTTTCGGAGCAAATTGGCTATGACAGACGGACGGACTGACACAGACACACGAGGGATCCTACTATAATCATAGCGAATTTTCTCCGAAACTACTGGACCGATTGAGTTGAAATTTGGTACACATATGTAAATTGATGACCCAAACATGGACGTGTAACGTAACGTAACGCAAATGAATAAATTTTGACATGAGGGCCAGTTATAGGGGGCAAATTAGAAAAAAAAATGGCAAAGTATATTGTGTGACATATCAAATGAAAGGGTACATTATGAACATCTCAAATATATATATTTCATTATTCTAAATTAAACGGTTTTGAAGTTATTTACGAAAATGAGCAATACTTGACCATTTCCCCACACATCCCTTATTTCCTAAAATAGTAAGTCTAAAAAAAATAAAAAAATACAGGATATAGTTCAATATTTGTAGATTACAGAAAAACATATAAGAAGTCTATGGTATTGCAAGTAACACCGTTTAACTAGTACGAATATTTATATTTCGCATAATGGCCAAATGACTTAAATTTAAAAAATAGCATTGCAACGGTAAATTAAAGAGTAACAGAAATAAATTATACATTTTTAGAAAGAATATTGTCCATTCTTTACTTTTGTCATACATATTTTGGCCGAGAAGTGTGCAGTTTTTGACATAACTAACCTTTTAGCAGAAAAAAAAGATCAATAATTAAAAACGTTCGTATTTGGTAACAGATTGCGCTGATTGTATAAGTGCTATCGCTTTTGTATGTATGAAAGGTTTATAGTAAATTTATTCAGGATTATTTCGTTCCTATACACTTTGTATGTATCGTACACGGTTTTCTTCTAAAGTGGAAAATACCGCGCTCCGGGACACATTCGAGGGCGCGGGGGGGTGACGCTCACCCCTGAGAGGGGGGGAGAGTAGATAAAATTAAACTTGGCTCTATAACCTACATATCCTGATAGATAAAAGTTGTCCTTTCATTTTGCCAAATTTTCAGCTAATCTTACTGAATTATACGAGGCTTTAAAAATAAGTGATCACAAGTTTTATGATTATTTTAGAATGTCTGTGTCAAGTTTTGAAGAACTATTATGGAAAATATCGCCTCGTTTAAAAAGGCAAAATGTATTTAGGAAACCAGTTCGACCTCTGGAGATGTTGGGATTAACAATAAGGTAAGAATTAAAACTATATATATTTATGTTACTGTTTATTGTCATTGTCAATCAAACAAGAATGTTTTATAAGTAATTAGTCAAGCTTGTAACTATTTGGAAATAATTAGGTAACACTATTAACAAATTTTATACACGGTGTCACATGAAGACACCGAATAATTTTAACAGCGTATTATTCCTGACGCCACAAGAAGAAAAAAATATCATGTGGCTTTAAACCAATGCGGTCAAAAAAAATTTTTTTTTTCTTGTTTTTTTTTTTGTTTTTTGAGCGTGGTTTCACATGAGAAGTAAATTACAAAACTGTGTCTAACAACAAATAAGAAAATTTTTTTTCCGCACCATACATCTACTCAACACAGCAAAGTTAATCTGCCCGGCGCGCGGCGCGACCTGCGGTGCCCGGTGCAGCATGTGTTTTCACGACGCGGCAACGTATATTCGCACGGTGGATAATTGTGTCGCGCTCCGACGCGACACAGCGTCGTGTGTTTTCACGACACAGCGTCGTGTGTTTTCACGACGCGGCAACGTATATTCGCACGGTGGATAATTGTGTCGCGCTCCGACGCGACACAGCGTCGTTTTACGTTTACGACGCCGTGTCGTGTGTTTTCACGACGCGGCAACGGATATTCGCACGGTGGATAATGTGTCGCGCTCCGACGCGACGCCGTGTCGTTTTACGTTTACGACGCCGTGTCGTGGACATGTGGCCAGGCCCTAACGCGGATAGTGAGCAAGTGGGACACGGAGTATTGGGTAAGCGAATCAAGTTTTTGGCAGACTGGGTGAGTGTCTCTAGTGTTACTCGAAATGTCTGGAGAAACAAGGCTACCAAGAAATTGAGCTTCACACAATATACATATTTTCTGTTCATTATGTTTAACCAGTTGGGTTCTTGGACGTTTTTAACGTACACCATAAACTTAAACATAGAGAAGCCATTATTTAAAAGAGTTTTTTACAATGAAGTTTAAAAGTTACGAACAGATTTGTGTAGGTCAAAAAAAATATTCGACATGGTGTCTTTACCTAGTATATATTATTTTTCGGAAACATACAATCCCATGGCAGAGCCAATAAAATAATTATGTGAGAGGTGTGAGACCCATTAAAAATTGACACATGTTTTCCACAGAGTGCATATTTCCCGTACAGGAAGTAAATCCCATTGCGGCTCAGATGTAATGGGACATAATTACATCTGAGGGATCTCTTCACTTTAGGGAAAGTGAAATAAACTGAGGCGGAACCTCGAGTGTC
This sequence comes from Apotomis betuletana, assembly GCA_932273695.1. Taxonomy (NCBI): domain Eukaryota; kingdom Metazoa; phylum Arthropoda; class Insecta; order Lepidoptera; family Tortricidae; genus Apotomis; species Apotomis betuletana. Next base: position 16,713,943 of record OW026307.1, read on the forward strand.
TCGGGCACACAATCCGAAAATCCTGAGGTCGACACCTCATGATTTTCGGATGTGTGAATTAACTCGAAATCTCCTGCCTATGATTGAAATGTGGTTCTAACACTGGAACTACCTAGTGGCAAATATCATTGTAAGGACACCATTAAAATCAATTCGTACTACATTCATAACTTAGTCGAGTACTTTAGTTACTAAATTCGATCCACCGTTCAAATAACGCTCGCATTACAGTTGAGTGCCATAAGTGCTTCAAAAGGTATGTTAAATTTTCAAATTAACTTACGCTAGTGCTTTATTTCATTATTCAATATACCTATTAAAGATTTCATACTTATCTTAGTTTTCTTCGCTCAAATGAGATGATAACGTGACGGATAGCACTTGTTTTGTAGGTATTGGATGCATTTGAAATATATAACTCGTTTTCCGAAAAAACTCAACAAAATTTTCCAGTTCAGACACGTTTAGTTACTAAAATACTCGCTCGACTTAAGTTCTGATGTAGTGCGAATTAGGCTTTACTGCCATGCCACAACTTCGCGGGCAAGCGGCAGCCATAGTTGGGAGCGCACACCGCTGCGGCTTTCCGTCCAAGCCGTGGCTGGCTGGCCCGTTCTGGCTCGGCCATGGCATTAGCGGCCGAGAGCGGCAGTCAATGGTGGGAGCGAAACCGTGCTCCGACTTTTAGCTCCCACCTATGGCAAAAGTTCACCTCTTGCCACCGATATCACAGCCGAGCCGTTAAAAACTGCCACTCTATACGTTCATTGCTAAACGTAGCTGCCCAATTAGCAAAAAAAGCTGCAGAAGCGCTTATACAGCTTTTATTTAGCTTAAATTAGCAGTATAAGAGCTATATAGGCGCTTCTGCAGCTACTTGGGATGTTAATGGACAATAGGGTAAATGTAGCTGGTGACGGTACCTGCGGACGCCGCCGTGGCCGGGCGGCGCGGTGGAGTGAGGCACGCCCGGCGGGACCTGCGCCCCGCCTTGTACGCCGCCCTGCGCGCTGCCTTGTGGCGCGCACACACAACACCCTGCTCACAAAAACAATAATTTCAGAACAAATATTCGCTTGAACAATAATTTTAAATTTAAGTCCAACTCCAACCCTCAGTTTGAGTCAAAGTAAAAAGCCGCGGTTTGAGTCAAATTCAGGGTCCGTGTCAAAGTCAAAGTCCAAGCACTAAATCCAAGTTAAGTCCAAGTCTGAGTCGAAGTTGAAATTAAAGTCTAAGGCCCTAATAGTTTAAATATATCCAAGCTAAGGTCAGAGTGGTTCAGACCCCGAGCCCGAGTAAAAGTTAAAGACGAAGAGAAAATGCCGCATTAAACTTTGATCATCCGTTTGGGATCTACGATGCCACTATCAGACATACAGATACACATGTTAAACTTATAGTTATAATACCCCTCTTTCTTGTCGGGGGTTAAAAAATACTATCTGCGCCCCGCAGTGTTATCCGCGTTCCGTAATTTTGGGATAAAAAGTAGCCTATGTGTTAACCCAGGGTGTCAGCTAGCTCCATAGCGAATATTATCAAATAAATATCTTGTGACAAGGTATGGTTTCTAAATAAATCGCGCGTTTAGAAGTTTCTTGGTTTAACCAAAATGAATAATTGTTTCCATATATTTTATTATTGTGTTTTCATATATTATATTTTTAATTTCTCATTAATTTATTGTATTTTAAATCAAACATATGATTCGGACCCGAAATTTTATTCCTATTCCTAAAAAAAAAATGCTGCCAAATGAACTTTAAGACACAGATATATAAAATTTAGATTGGTGATTATTTCCTCGCATATTTGGGGAAAAGCGCTATACAGGCCTCGGCGGTGTCAGTTCGTGGATTTGTATTATTTCAAAATCATACTCAACCACTAACTTCCTTTTCCCGGCCTCTGCAGATTACTGCATAGTACGTATTAGTACTATCATAAGAAGCGATTGTATTTTCAACCACCACTTTAAAAATAACACAGTGTGTGTAGGTAAAAATAGCTTCATTATTTTATTATGGCGCCGTGACATTATCTGACCTTCTGCCCAGAATACGCAGCTTTTAATAGACGTTATAATTATAAAGAGATAAATGCTCCACTAAACTCCCCTTAAACAAAAAAAAACCATAATAAAAACTTAATGAAAACAAAACCGTTAGGTTAGGTTAGAATTGTGAAAATCAGAAATTATAGGTAGTTTTTAGGGTTCCGTACCCAAAGGGTAAAAACGGGACCCTGTTACTGAGACTTCGCTGTCCGTCCGTCCGTTCGTCCGTCTGTCACCAGGCTGTATCTCAAGAACGGTGTCAGCTAGACAGTTTAAATTTTCACAGATGATGTATTTCTATTGCCGCTGTAACAACAAATACGAATATAAAATAAAATAAATATTTAAGGGGGGCTCCCATACAACAAACTTGTTATAGATTATGGTACGGAACCCTTCATGCGCGAGTTGGACTCGCACTTGCCCAATTTATTTTTGTTCCATCTCGTCCTAAGGCAAGGGACGCTTAGGCTACCAAATAAAACATTTTGCAAAACATGCACCTCAGCCGTAAAACTGCTTGCTCTTATCTCATCTTAATTTGTGATTATTTGCATTTTTATTATCCCGGTGTAGGTACGATTTAACGTTTAGTCTCCGACAGTTAACGCTTTCTCTCGCTCGGATAGTAATCTCAAACCCCATAAATCTAGAATAGTTTGACATTACTATCAGAGAGTAAGCGTTATTCTTGGCATAAAAGTTTGGTGAAATTCAGCCTAAGAGCATTAAGATTCGCGGTTGGCGCAGTGTGTAGAGGACCTGCCTACTGAGCTGACAGTCCCGGGTTCGAATCACGGCCGGGGAAAAAATATTTCGAATAACAATGTTCGGGTCGCATATTTGATCCTGGGTCCTGGGTATGTTTTCTACAGGGTGGATCAGATCGAGGGACTTTTAAGCAAACAGAGAATTGTTCAGACTGAGTACTTAATTTTTCACCAATGGACTATGTAAAAATTTCTATCCATTTTTGAGATACAGTTTGTTTAAACATTAGAGTAAAAATCTGCACATAATTATCAACCCTAGTATCTTTTGAACATCGCTAAGTTAAAGACAGGTGTCAATTTAAAATGTAAATAAAACCTATGAATTAGTAGGTTTGTCACAGATATTAAAATATTTTATTTTGATGACTTTTTTTTTACTTTTAAATCCAGCTTTACAATTATAATAGGTCGATTGTAGATCACTCAGATGACACTATCCTGTCAGCCCAGTCTGTAGAAATGTTCCACCCTGTATATATGTATTTATACATATATATAATATATACTAGCTATTTCCCGCGACTACGCCTACGACTACCTCGTAGAACACGATAGATATCCACCTAATCACCTTAATTAATAAAATGGAATATTAAAAGTGCCTAAGCAAATGTAAGAGCAATTGTGCTTTTGGTCTAATCATTACATTTCCTACAGGGTCATCAATGTCATCATGAATTACTTACTCACTTTTCAATCTTTTTAGGGATAATTTCCAGGATGAAAACTATCCTATGTCCTTCCCCGGATCTAATTCTATCTCCATGCCAAATTTCATCAAAATCGATTCAGCGGTTTAAGCGTGAAGAGGTAACAGACAGACAGACACACTTACGCATTTATAATATTAGTATGGATTAGTATGGATGGATGGATATATATTATATCATATATATATCGTCGTCTAGTACCCATAGTAGGTACAAGCTTTGCTTAGTTTGGGACTAGGTCGATTTGTGTAAGATTGTCCCTTAATATTTATATTTAATATTTAAATCACACCTTTGCATTATGATTTAAAATACCTACTGTATAATATTTTCTGTGAAACCGTATTTTTTACCGTACGAATTGTCGAAGTTTTTCAATGAAATGATAATAAACGACAGCGAAAAGGAAAAGCGATGAGATAATGGTTATTGATGACTTTTATTAGGTAACTTCTCGTCGGAAAGAAGATAACGTTGTTCGTAAGCTGTTAAAACGTTCCAATTGTTCTTTTGTTTCTTTGATTTCCTAAAAATACTGTGGTTTTTTGAGCAGAAATCATGGTAATTGTCTTTATAGCTTGTTAAGTAGCCACGATATGATCTACTCTAATTATACAATTTTAAATTGAATTGAGAACCAGCAGGGTAGGTCAATGTTAAACCGTTGAAATTTGGACTCTGACAAGTACCAACCATCGTCCAGCAGAGAATCCAGTGAATTGTCAAGTAGTTAATTTTTTTGGAAAACCCATGGTAGGAAAATTATACAGCTGCAATTTGTAGAATATCCTTATACGGAGCTATACTTTAAAAAAAACTGTCGTATTTGTCATCATGAAACTTTACTGACCTATTATCTTTGCGGAATTATGTTTGCGCAATAATTGTAAGCAGCGCGATGCACATCTTCTCTTCTTGTCTACGCCAGTTTATCTTAACACAGGACAGTATTAAGTAATGTTCGTGGCTTTTCACCCTGATTATCCGATTTCGCTCGTTTATTCACTGTCTCTAATGACATTGTATTCTTCCAACGCCTCATGTTATGTCAGCAACGTTGTTTGTGCTCCCATTATTGCTAAACAATGTAAGAAATGAAGGAATTAGGGCGAGCCAGTGTACAATGAAGGGCTTTGTAAGGTGTCCGGTTCTGATACTCTTCGCCGGACTGTACCTATTGTTCTCATTTTATGTTGGTTAAGTTCTACTTAATTAGGTAGGAACTATCCTATAAGAATCGTCTATATAAGTTTAACCACTGTACCATTTTTTTATCCGCCCAGTCGTTTTTAACAGACGTCAAAAAAGGAGTAGGCTCAGTATGTCACGATATTTCTTTATTTTTTTTTTGTTATGTTCCTGCGACTTGGAAATGGCTTAAGTGATTTGGAAAATTGTTTGTTTATGTTTTTAAATTATACTTTCTAGTTTGTCCCATTATTTTATAACAAACTTCGTTTCGTACACGTCGGTTATATTTTGTTAAAAAGTGATTATGGCGTTATGAAGCCAAAATTTATGAACTCTCTTCAGAGAAAATTAGTTTTCACAGACATACTCAATTAACGTCCAGTAACTTCCGGATTGCATATTTCGCTTATTTCTGTCAAATATATGTAGATTAGATACCCATATACCCTTGTACCTATACAAGGATAGCTGAGACACGAGATTGTGTTTAGGACAGTTCTTGCCCGGCAACACTTAACAAAAAAAACGGTTACAGTTGATTTTTAGGGTTCCGTACCTCAAAAGGAAAAAACGGAACCCTTATAGGATCACTTTGTGGTCCGTCTGTCCGTCCGTCTGTCAAGACCCTTTTTCTCAGGAACGCGTGGAGGTATGAAGCTGAAATTTATATCAATTACTCAGGTCTACTGTCCCTTGAAGCTGTGAAAAAATCAAACTTCTAAGCCAACGCAATCAAAAGATACAGCCGTTTATGCCGCAAATTTTCGACACTTGCAAGGGAATCAAAACCTACAGGGTGCTTCCCGTGAACTCAGAATCTTGAAATTTGGTACGAAGCAACGTCTTATAGCATAGATAAAGGAATAATTACGAAAACCATAAATTTTTTTTTTAATACCTATACAGCCGTTTATGCCGCAAATTTTCGACACTTGCAAGGGAATCAAAACCTACAGGGTGCTTCCCGTGAACTCAGAATCTTGAAATTTGGTACGAAGCAACGTCTTATAGCATAGATAAAGGAATAATTACGAAAACCATAATTTTTTTTTTTAATACCTAACTTTGCACCTAATTTATATGGGGCGCTATACATACCAGGTGCAAACTTAACTTAACCACTTAGGGATGGAAAGTGTTTGTACGGAACCCTCGGTGCGCGAGTCCGACTCGCACTTGGCCGGTTTTTTTCTTACGCGTAGCTTGGATGCCTTCTTAGTTTTTAATAAAATTGCTTTTTAGTTCTCAAATACCTACATATTATATACTTAGTTAACATTAAAGTTTCACAAGCTTCTTTATATTTGAAGTAGAAATAATAAAACAAAACATTTAAAGCAGGCCATGCGTGTAATAATTAAAATAAATCAAACTAATTAACCATTCGCAAATTGAAACTCCATATCTAATTAATTAAAGCCGCGTTATAAGTACAAACAAAACACGAAGCACAAGAAGCAATTACGTATTCATTAAAATTGACTCAATTTATGCGAACGTAATGTTGATTCCTTTATTATAGACACAGACGTGCTTTATTGAGAGCGAGATGAAAACAATGGTACAGTCCACCGCTTTGTTGGTGAAGGGTATCAGGACGGCACACCTTACAAAGCTCTTCATTGTATGTCACAGACTTGCCCTAATTCTCCTTCATTTCTTGTGCCATCTATACTATTGGAACATTCTAAAAGTGGAATAAATAAGAATCTAAAATGAAATTATGAAAATCTAGTTTGAACCCGAAATAAGAAATAACGCTAAATTACTCTGTCCTAAATTCCTAATAAGATCACCGTATTGAAAAATAGTTTACTTCTAACAACCACTGACAACCACTTTCGGTACAGGGATAACTGGACATCCAAAGATGGTCATAGGACACCTTTTACCCGATTACGGTATAAAAAAATGACACGTAAGAAGTAAACTATTTTTCAATACGGTGATCTTATTAGGAATTTAGGACAGAGTAATTTAGCGTTATTTCTTATTTCGGGTTCAAACTAGATTTTCATAATTTCATTTTAGATTCTTATTTATTCCACTTTTAGAATGTTCCAATAGTATAGATGGCACAAGAAATCAAAGGAAATTAAGACCATCAGATGGCGCCAGATTGGCATGGCGCCGCGCGCCCCCATACAAAACAATTATGACGATCCTGCATCATGTTATTAAGACTTTTCCCGAAATCATGACCCCTCTCCATAGAAAAAACATTTGGAATACAAATCTAGAATCATTAGTATATAGATGTAATTAACTTACGACGAGTATTTGTGTCTTTCCGGCCTCTTCACTTCAAGACGGCCAAAATAATCCATTTTATTTATAGTAAGTATCCAAGTAACTAGGTTACTGTAAATATAGTTGCCACAAAAGATACGTTATTGTAAAAAAGCTGCGCCCATTGTGGGATTTGTGGGAACAATAAGGCCTTGCGAATCGCGAAGTAAATAACAAACATTTATCATTCGTGGTCCAGGAAAATGGGCAACGACGAACATTCTTTACGCCAAAGGAAAACCATTGGCAATATGCTCCGTAATATCATAGATTAACAATTTATTAAGACTGCTAACGCCTATACAAAGTCGTATTCCACCGATTTGTAGACGGCGGTGGGCGCTGTCATGGCGACGTCATGATGTGTTATTTAATATGCAAACAGCCGAAATGGCAAAAGGTTGTTTACTAGGTTGTAAAATAACTTCATAGCTATAGCTTGGGTAATTCAATCAATCATTACTACATAGTCTTATTCAGGAATAATAATTTAACGATTTTATCTTTCTGCGATACAGCCCTTATACAATGTAGTAATTTTGGGTCTAATCAGCCTGCTAGTGACCCCATACGTACATTTAGTACATACTTAGGTTTCGCTTAACATACTAGCGTCATATCTATATAGAAACGTTTTATTTAATATTTTAAATTGATCGTTAAAATTTAACTTTTTAACTTAACATTCATTCATTTGGAGTAAGTATCTATACATCTCCTTTACGTGTACCCGTGTAATTAGTTATAACATAAAAGTAGAATGTAATTGTTTTAAGTAGGTATTATTTACGAAAAAATTACTTACTGTTGAGCTTCTTTCGGCTTTCTTCTCAACAGCGGTCTCCTCTTGCGAAATGCCGGTAGATTCACAATCTGACTTGTAAAAGTGCCCTTGTGGCCTACTTACTGAATAAATTATTTCATTTCATTTCATTTCTTGATTATTGCTGTGTGAAATGTATAGAACAGAGATTTCACTAAAGAGAGAAAAATCCACATCAGATCAACATTGGCATCTTTTAAGCATTGGCAGTCTTGAATTATTGGTTCTCGTAATACCTATGCATTATATCGCGAGGCTCACTTCCAATTTATTTTCGCTCGGAAACATTCAGGAAATCGGCTGCCACAATTATTTTGTCACAGTGACTGCCTTTTCTCTGCGAACTCGATACTTGTTGCCAAGCGGGTATCAGAATTTTGTCGTAACGTAACGGGTGGTAACGGATTTCACGAATATCAAGGAGATTTGACGACGCGGTTGGCGCGGTTTGTTTAGCTGCCTACTGAGCCGGCGGTCCTGGGTTCGAATCCCGGCAAGGGCAAATAGTTGTGTGATGAACTCGAATATTTTACTTCTGGGTCATAGCTGTTATCTTTAAATATGTATGTAATATATTATTATGTATATCGTCGTCTAGTTCTAGTACCCATAGTGCAAGCATTGCGTGGTTTGGGACTAGGTCGATTTGTGTATTTGACATTCTTTATCGTTTGATGGTACAATCTAGTTCCATATAATAAAACACTTCAGAGATCTCGTTTGTTGATCTTCCTAAAAGCCATCGGAGAATAAAAGAATACAGTGGAGAGAATAGAGTTATATAATGATTGTTTAAGTAAAATGGAGTGCAATTGGCTATTGGACGCGGTGAGATGTCTGACCAACATGTGTGCGCTGCTAGGAGTGGCGACTAACGACTGCCTATTTCTTATACGAAAGTCACTCTAGCGTAGGCTACTTATACTTATGAGTATTGAATGCGGCTCGCGATGCGTCGTGAACGTTTAACATTAAGTATTCTGTGGGGTAACGTAGGTATTAATAAAAGCTTATTATGTTCCTAATCAAAGTTTTCCCTCTAAAACGTTTGACTATTAACAACTTTTATAAAATGGATCTATCTATGGAGATGGCGACAATCTGGACCTATAAGTTTTCGGTCCCAGCGAGAAGCGTAAGTAAAATGGGTGGGAAATGAAACAGTTGGGAGATGAGCACGAGCAGTTTGGGAAAAATCTGAAAAAAGGCTTAAAGGAGGATTTAATCAACAAACGTACTTCGGGGTACCGTAATGTCCCAGACTGCTTTTAAGTTTTTGATATCGTATTTCTATTTCGTTTTAATTAACAATTAGTGACTTTAAAGCTGTTAGAACTGACGGTCGCTAAGGTGGGTGGGTTCTCAAGATGGCAGTCTTACGTAATCGGTTATATAAGAAAGAAGAAAGAGAAGAGGAGAAGAAAGAGAGAGTGAGAAGGAGTAAAATATTGTAAATTGTAATTACATAAATAAAAAGATTCTTTGTGGGATGACCCTCTGCAAGATGTACTGGAGATCTTATGAGAGCCCCGGGTAGCCGTTGGATTGACGTCATCGACTCGTCGTGGAAAAGTTTGTGGGAAGGTCATCCAACTGAGGATGCCGATGACGACGCGTTTGGCTCGGTTGGTAGACACCTGCCTACTGAGTCGGCGGTCCCGGGTTCGAATCCCGGCCGGGGCAAATATTTGTTCTTGGGTCATGGATGTTATCTATATATTCATATTCATATTCATATTCATTTATTCAATGCATTTGTGTGTACAAAAAGGTCTTAAATATCTAAGATGTTCCAACACAAACCCTGTAAGGGCACTGCACATTTTAATATTAATTTATCTACTAATATCAAATTAGCATGCATTAATATTACAATACTAATGGAAAGAAATGATAATTTATGAAATAATAATAATAATAATAATAATAAGCAATTGAATTATTCTAATTAATTAATTATAATTTATATAATGGAAAGAGAAGAGAGGCAGACATTCATTTGTGCTGAATTGTACCGAACTATTTTAATTACTCCAATTAATTACTCTAAATATTCTTTTACCGTGTAGTATGCTTGTTCCAAAAGGAACTTTTTTAAAGAATCTAAAAACTTGTTTTTATTAGGCTCTTTCTTTATGTGGTCAGGTAGTTTATTAAATATTTTTATTGACATGGGATGAGGTCCGTTCTTATGTATTTTTAATTTTGAAGCCGTTTGAATTAGGTTATTTTTAGAGCGAGATTCGAATCGACGGGGCTTATCACCAAGTCTAGTATAGAATTCTGGGTATGTTTTTACAAATTTACACGATTCTAAAATGTAGATGCAGGGTACGGTTAATATTTTAAGATTTCTAAAATGTGGTCTGCAGCTATCGGTCTGTTTAATGTTCGCCAGTATGCGAATGCATTTTTTCTGTAGGATGAATACATCTTGCGCGTTTGTACTATTGCCATACAAAATTATACCATAACTAATCCACGCATGTGCGTAGGCATAGTACGCCGTCAATGCAGTTTCTAAGTTGGTGGTCCTTTTTAGCTGTCTTAGGGCATAAACAAATTGGCTTAGTTTTGATTTTATTTTTTGTACGTGTTGCTTCCAGTTTAAATGACAGTCAATTGTCATCCCGAGCAGCGAGAACTCATTGACACATTCCAGTTTATTGGTTTCGAATGAAAAATTTATGTTTAATTCTGCTTTTTGGTGAGGCCTGTAGTATGTACGTTAATAGTAACGCCATCTGCCGTGAGAACGCGACACACTCCGGCGCCGACTGCTGCATCAATATGTACGTTCAGGCACGAGCGAGAGGCGCACGAGAGCGAGCGAGAACGAGAGAGACGCGATCGGCAGATGGGCAAAAAACACTGGTGGCGATTTTGGTCGAGTCAGTCCGCGACGGCGCTGCAAAGAGTAACGCACGCGCACGTCCAGGCTTGGACGACAAGTCACTGGAGCCCTACATCGTAGCCTGGTAAGGCGGCGAACACTAACGTACCACGTGAGGCGTTCCGGCCGTCAGACTAGCGGAGCCCTAATATCCCGGTCGACAGTCCACGGAGCCCGAAGGTCACAGAGCCCGAAGTGCATCGGTGCCCGCCTTAGCGGCGTTCTCCCCCGTCTACTCGAGTGCCGCATCTTCAGCTGCAGCCCAGACCTGTCCAGTAAGCCCGAACCGAAACGCGGTCTCCTCGTCATTCGCGTCTCACACAACTTCGCCTCGTTACATCGCCATTTTAAAGTGCCGTGCTACCCGTTGTACAAGTTCTGATTATAGTGTATAGTTCGTAATCATTTGTTTTATTCCTAACTACTGCGTCATACCCCTCAGGGCACCTAGGATCCCCCCCTCAGAATCTAGATAGACTAGAGTAAGTATCTCAGTAGCAAAGAAACGTTACATTGGCGCCAAACGTGTTAGAAGACCAGTATGATGCAATAGTTCGCATTGTGTGTAAATAAATGGTGTTTAGTGTTAAGAAAGTGTAAATATTGTATAGTGTTGTTTATTAAGTGTAATGTTGTTGTGTATATAGTGTACGGTATATTGTGCAGTTATCTAGTTACGTAGTTTTAGCCGCGCAAGTGGCGTTGTGGCGATATAGTGGTGTTTGTGACGACCTTTGGATAGCGTCGGTTTTTGAAAAAATGGCGGTTGTCGTGCGTTGGTGTTATTACAGTGCTATAATAGTGATATCGAACGACATATAGTTGACAGCGGTTTTGAATATCATCGAGAACATTCGAGGGTCGTGTGAAATTTTTGGTAGTTTGTAAATAGTGTAGACTATGTGTATTGGGCTGTTTTTAAATACGAGTGTTTGTTTTTGTCGTATATTACGCGTACTAATAATAAGATAGTAGGTTAATAGAATTTATTTCAGCGTCTTTTGGTAAGTAGAGTGTGCCGCTTTCCACACAAGTATGATGGATGGCCTAGATGACTTCCTCGGAGGAGCTCCGCGTCATTCGACAGCAATGGGAGACTCAGGTAATGACCTGTTTACATTAGACTCTTGGCATGCCCCCGAACCTAATCCGCATAGACCGCATTTTCTCAGTAAATGCGGGCTATTATCGTGGAACCTAAAATACAATGGCACATCCGATGTGCGTGATTTTTTGTTCTCCGTAGAAGAGCTGCTCACCGCGCGTGGTATTCCGGAGCCCCTCTTATTGGCAAACTTCCACGATCTCCTGGGTGAGCCTGCGCTAGCATGGTTTAGAGTAAATAGACACAGGCTTGGGTCATGGTTCCAATTAAAACACGCGTTGATAAATTACTTCGAACCGGTGGATTATACATACACAATCATAACTCAGCTCCGAGATACCAAGCAGCTGGCAAATCAAACCTTATTAGAGTTCACATCACAGATGCGTTTCTTGGCTAACAAAATATCAGGCAACATCACAGAAGCAGAATTGTTCGATATTATAAAACATAACATGCTTCCCAAATATTTCCCAGCAATTATCTACGGTTCAGTGAATTCCATCGAAAGTCTGCTGGCAATAGGAAAGAATATTGATTCTTACGACAATTCTGTTCTTGCACAAATGCAAGCGAACCCACAAATTGTATATAATAATGTAAATAGTTATCGCGCCCCTATAGATAGTCGTCTCATAGTTAGCAATAGCGAATTGAGAGGTATAGATTACAAACCTCAACACATGGTATGCCCCAGTGCCTGCGTAAATGTGGTGGATGCAAAGTCACACTCACTCTGTTTCAAATGTCGAGGCAGTGGTCACTTCTACAAACAATGTCCAAACGGCAATAGATTGGTTTGCTTCAAATGTGGCACAGCAGACGTGACAGTAAAAACTTGTCCCCGTTGTAACATTGGGTATAAACATAAAAATAAAAATTATACCAAAACTGTTTCAGCTGTGGCGGCTGCTAACTGTACCAACACATCAAGAAGCAGCGCAGAGGCAATCTACAATCCTCCGCCGAGCAACATCCAAGGCAAAGCGAGACAAGCAGCGCAGCCACAGTGCAGTCAGCAACCTACCACCAGTTCAAAAAACTTGCAGTCGCACCGGACACGCCGGACATAGAATGGAAAACTTGGTTAGTGTATATAAATAATTTTTTTACCAATTGTAGTGTAAATCCGGTGCGAATCCCTAACAGTACTAGCAGCAAGCGTCCAGTAGTCGAGTTTTACGTAGGAAACAAGCAATATGTTGCGCTCTTAGACTCCGGAGCGGATATAAATATTCTAGGCGGTCATAGCCACAGGCGATTTTTAGAGCAGGGATTTCAAATGGTTCAGTCACCTCATAGTACTGCTACTTCAGCAAACGGCATGGGCAGTACAGTAATCGGTCGGATCCGGTTACCAATCAAAGTCGATGGTTTCAGTTTCGAATTAGACTTCGACGTTGTACCTGACTTATCAGAAGAGTTCATTCTCGGCATAGAGTTTTGGGAGAAGTCTGGATTGCTGAATAAAATTCAAGGCCCCATTTCTTTTAAGAGTGAATCACCAAAAGCCGGTAGAATAGGTCTACTACATGCTACCAGTCACCCTGTAAATACAATTGTACATACATCTGTAAATATTAGCAACAGTGTAAATAGTGTCTCGTGTCAGACTGGTATGCAGGAAGAGCTACCAAGCATAGCACCATTGGAGGTAGAGGTCACATCACATTCTAAACAGAAAGTGTTGTCACCTGCGCAGCAATTGAAGCTGGAAAAAGTTATAGAGAAGTTCGAGTCAATTTCATTTGAAAAGAACGGCTTAGGACGAACAAACTTGGCTGAGTATAAGATTGAAACATCGGGCGACCCGATTAAACAAAGGTTTTACAGAGCTAGCCCAGCACGACAACAGATTATCAACGAAGAACTGGACAAGATGATAAAGCTTGGAGTCTTAGAGGAGTCATCCAGTCCATGGGCATCTCCGGTGGTCCTGGTCCAGAAGGCGAACGGTGGGTTCCGACTATGCATCGATAGTCGTAAATTGAATTCAGTTACTAAAAAAAATAGTTATCCCCTGCCGAGAGTAGATGACATCCTCGACAACCTTAGAGAAGCTAAGTTCATATCATCCATAGATTTAAGTCAAGCATTTTTACAGCTGCCCTTGGAAGAGTCCAGCAAGGAAAAAACTGCTATTATAACCCAAGGTCGGGGCCTCCTACAGTTCACCGTGCTTCCTTTTGGTCTGTCAAATGCGGCCCAATCCCTGCAGAAATTGGTAGACACATTATTTGGCGCAGATTCAGAACTGTACGCCAAAGTTTTTGCATACCTAGACGACTTGATCATTGTAAACAAAGACTTTGAAAGCCACATAGCACTGCTAGAGAAAGTATTCAATAAATTAAAATCAGCTAACCTAACAGTAAATATGTCCAAATGTGAGTTCTGCAAATCTGAGCTAAAGTATCTTGGATACATGGTCTCCGACAAAGGTCTCTCCACCGACCCTAGTAAGATCGAGTCAATAACAAATTTCCCGACTCCCAAGAACATTAAAGAGGTTAGAAGTTTTCTCGGTTTAGCTTCATACTACAGAAGGTTTATAAAAAACTTTTCAGCAATGGCAAGACCGCTCACCAAGCTAACCAGCCCAAAACAGATGTTCGAGTGGTCCAGTGAGGCGGAGTCAGCATTCCAGAGCTTGAAAGAAGCGCTCACTTCAGCTCCGGTCCTACAAGTCCCAGACTTCAACAAGACCTTCTACCTGCACGCTGACGCCAGCGCTTATGGAATCGGTTGCGCACTAGTCCAGAAGGATGAGGAAGGTAACGACCACCCGGTCGCCTATTTTTCTAGAACATTGAGTAAAGCCGAGACAGCGTACAGTACTACTGAGAGGGAACTGTTAGGAATAGTAGAATCAGTCACTCATTTCAGACATTATATTGAAGGCACGCACTTCAAAGTGGTCACAGACCATGAATGCCTGAAATGGTTGTACAAGCTTGAGAACCCGACTGGCAGACTCGCGCGCTGGTCTACTAGACTACTTCAATTCGACTTTGAAGTAATTCATAAGAAAGGAAAGTTACATACTGTACCCGACGCGCTATCTAGAATTCAAGTTAGTTCCCTGTCAGGCAACGCAGATTCAACTCAAGACGGGTGGTATGATAAAATTGTCAACGGTGTCCGTAAGACTCCTAATGTGTACCCAAACTATGCGTTGGAGAATGATATTTTATACAGATATTCTAAAGCAAAGTTTGCGCTTAATAAGCCTTATGAGTGGAAAAGAGTGATTGCCGCAGAACATAGGCATGACCTCATCCGAAGAACTCATGAAGACCCTCTGTCAGCACATTTAGGATCTTTTAAGACCTACAAAAAGTTGCAATTGACGTATTATTGGCCTAACATGTTTAAAGATGTAAAATCTATTGTTGAGAAGTGTGATGTTTGTAAAGCCCACAAAGTAAATAGTGCCCCTCCGGCCGGTAAAATGTCACATCCTAAGAAAGTAACAGCCCCTATGCAAGTAATTTCAGTCGATATCGTTGGTCCCCTACCGCGGAGTTATTCTGGTCATACTTATCTAGTCACAGCCGTAGACATATTCAGTAAGTTTGTATGGTTTCATCCCCTCAAACATGCTACGTCAGCTACAGTCAATAAATTTTTAGAAGACGCTATATTCCTACGTTATGGCGTGCCAAACTGTCTCATAACTGATAATGGCTCGCAATTCATATCCAAAGAATTTAAGTCACTAGTGGAAAAATATAAAATCCCGAAAGTCTTTAGAAACTGTGTCTACTTTCCACAAAACAATACAGTAGAAAGATATAACAGAACCATAGAAACAGCCATAGCTTCTTATTGTAACGAAGATCATAGAAATTGGACTAAAAACCTGTTGAAAATTCAGTCTGCACTGAATTCCCATGTTAGCGCAGCACACGGTTTTACCCCATATTTTGTAATACATGGTAGAGAATTAATTTTAGACGGCAGGTTCCATAACTTAAAAGAATTCAACTCTGTTAACGATATCATTTTAGATAATGTAGACCATTTTACCACAAATTTGTCAGAATTAGTAGAGATATTTAATGATGTTCAGAAACACTTGCTCAAAGCATACCAGCAAAACTCGAGCCGTTACAACCTTAGAAGACATACTGTACACTACCAAGTTGGTGATATTGTATGGCGTAGGGCACATTATCAATCTAACGCCGCCGAATTCTTCAGTAACAAGCTCGCACCACGGTTTGTAAAGTCTATAGTCTTAGAAGTTAAGTCCGAAAACACCTATATACTAGGTAACCTAGACAGAACCCCAGTAGGTCTGTTCCATGTGAGTCACATTTTTAGACATTAGTTACGTTGTATTTCATGTTTAGTTTCAGTTTTCTTACCTAACCCATACACCCGAACATGGCATCTCACCAAGGCGGCCGCCTCTAATCACTCTGGTCAGCACCATTTAATTAGTATATTTATATATATATTTTTTTTTTTCTCGCATGCGTGATGTATGAAAGTGGCAACAAGAGTCTGACGTATGACAGTGCTATTAACTTACAACTTTTATTATATCGTGATATTCCATGGTCGGGCCACATCAGCAATTTTTTCTTTCAGCCCTTTAATTATTGAGCATTTTCACGCGAGTGAGTGAAATGCGCTTCTTCTAGTGTACCCATCGTCGAATTGAGATTCGGTACATAAGTAATACCAGTATATTACCTTTTCATGCAGTCAGGGATTAGCCAGTCTCGCTATACATATTTTTCTAAATGTATATAGTTATGTCATGTTCACTAGATTAAACCTGCGCATGCTAATCAGCAGTATTTTGTTAGAATAGACCCATAGAATAAATTTTATAGCCTCACAGGTTATTTAAACTTGACAATCATTACTGTATTCACGCGCTGTTGAATACATTAATGATTCACATACCCTAGAGGATAGTGATGACGATGTCATCACCATCACTCCCATACACTAACAGGCACACTACACACACACGATCCTTTATTTTCACTTACTCACCCTACTTGCGGGAATTGCATTGCCCCCAAGTAGGCACAGCATTGTTAAATAATTTTTTTTTACACCAAGATTACAACGCGGTGAACTGCCAATAACTTTTCACAAATAGATTCCCATCTATTATTCCCCATACCATGGTGTGGAGTTTTGACACCTCCGATACCTAGAGGAGAAGAGGGTTGTCAAACTCTACACCAAAAGGCAGGAGAACCTGGACTCGCCAGGGAGCAATCTTCATCAGGCCACAACAGCACCAAGACGGACCAACCTAGGCTCCGCACACTTTTGTAAATAATTATTTTCCTGTAAATATGTATCATATTGTAAATAACTATTCATAATATACATGTATATATCATATTAGTTGTAAGCATTGTAACATCGTTGGTTACTTACATTTTCAGTAATTAATAATTCGCGATATTATCAACAGTAATGTCACCAAATATTGTACAGTTAAAATTGTGTTGTAATATGCATAATACTATTGTTCAGCTAAAAATTTGAGCGCTAATTACCACTTCCATTACATAGGAAAGTTTAGATTAGTTATGCTGCGTGTAGAGTTTGTGACTGTAAGAAAATGAGTCATGTTGTTATAAGCTAGATATCAGAGCTTGTTGGTGTGTATTTTTTTTTTTCTGTTTTTCTGTATATTTCTTGTTCTTTCCCTGTAAATATCTTTTACAGTTGTTTGATAACTAGTTATGTTTAGGAATTGGTGATATTACTGTTATTCTGCTGATGTTTGCAGACTTTCAATGGTAGTAATGTAAATTGTAGTGTTCTTGCTATGTGTATCAGTATTTATAGTTGTGTTCGGTCACATCATACTTAACTGTTTGTACCTGTTATGTCATGTCAATCGATAAAGTTAACTTCCTTAGTTGTTGTTAAAGTTTACCTCACCGTTAGAGATTGTGTAGTATCTTGGTTGATTACAAGAAATTATAAGTTTTGTTTGAATAGTCTTATAATTAATTATAGGCATAGTTAGTTGTAGTTTTATAGACATTTCTATGTTAAAAATCCTTTAAAAGTTAAAGAGCGAAACTGTTCTCAAGGTAATTTCAATTCCTTTTTTTTTTCCTTGTTTTTTTTTAATCATTTAATTGGAGAGATAATGTAGTATGTACGTTAATAGTAACGCCATCTGCCGTGAGAACGCGACACACTCCGGCGCCGACTGCTGCATCAATATGTACGTTCAGGCACGAGCGAGAGGCGCACGAGAGCGAGCGAGAACGAGAGAGACGCGATCGGCAGATGGGCAAAAAACACTGGTGGCGATTTTGGTCGAGTCAGTCCGCGACGGCGCTGCAAAGAGTAACGCACGCGCACGTCCAGGCTTGGACGACAAGTCACTGGAGCCCTACATCGTAGCCTGGTAAGGCGGCGAACACACTGCATGATTTTAGTTTTGGAGAAATTTATTTCTAAATTATGGTCTTTCATCCAATCTACAATGTTTGTTACAATTTGGTGTAGTTGTTCATTTAGGTTTGAATTATTCTTACTTGATAATAACAAGGAGAAATCATCCGCAAACATGACACACGGTTCACTAAATGATTTTGGAAGGTCATTTATGTATATGATAAACAGGAGGCACCCAATCACACTTCCCTGTGGGATTGAGTCCGACACACGCTTGGCATCCGATCTGACAGTACCTATTTCTCGCGAGTCTTCATCCGCGTACTCGATATCGATGTATTGCGTTCTGTTATTTAAGTAAGACTGAAACCATTTGTGTACTATACCACGTACTCCGATACCATATAATTTATCGAGTAGGATACTAAATTTTACTTTTTCATATGCCTTTGTCATGTCAAACAGAACTCCGATTGCATACTCTTTTCTATCTAGAATATTTAAGATGTCATGGATGTATTTATATGCCGCTAACGTCGTTGACCTTCTCTTACGAAAACCGTTTTGTGAGTCGGAGAAAATGTTGTACTTTTCGCAGAAAGAGTACAGTCGTTTACACATTGCCTTCTCGAATATCTTAGATATTACGGGCAGCAATGCAATCGGGCGGTAGTTATTGGGATCAGTTTTTTCATTCTTTTTATGTATGGGTTTTATAACAGCTTGCTTTAGTATATCGGGAAATATACCTTCGGAGAAAGACTGATTTATAATATAGGTTAACGGTGGGGTTAATTCTACTATACAGGCTTTTATAAGTGTTGCTGGTAGCTCGTCATGTCCATAACTCGTTTTGTTCTTTAGGCTGCGAATTAGGTTATATACCTCTTGCGGTTCCACGGGACTAAGGAACAGAGTGTTCTCGGTGGGCTGCAGCACGGGTCGGCCGCGCGGCGCGGGCGCGGCGCTCGCGTCCGCCGTCACCGGCGACTGCCCGGCCATTGCGAACAAATCATTAAATGCGTTAGCTACTAGCTTAGGGTCCGACGTTAACTTATCTCGGATTCTTATCTGTATATTTTGCCTATGATTGTTAAATTCTTTATTGTTTAATTGTTTTATTATTTGCCACATGCATTTTACTTTGTTTGATGATTTTTGCATTTTTTTAATGAATTGTTGTTTTTTAGATTTTGTAATTATGTTTTTTAGAGTCTTTTCGTAGGTTTTATAATGTTGTTTCAAAATTTTGTTTCTAGATGACATGACGTGGATGCGTAGCAACCGCTTATGTCTGCATGAAATTTTTATACCTCGCGTAAGCCAAAGATTTGTTTTTACTGGTTTTATTTTTACACGTTTTTTGGGAATGGTTTTTTCTAGAATATCATATAATTTTTTGTGTGTATTTATATATTATGTATATCGTCGTCTAGTACCCATAGTACAAGCTTTGCTTAGTTTGGGACTAGGTCGATTTGTGTATGATTGTCCCTTAATATATATATATATATTTTTTTATGTCATCCGGTTGACATTAGGTATGATCGTTAAAGCATCTATTTAAATTCTGAATCCCAGTAAAGACAGGTGAATTAAAATATGCACGATACAAGAAGAGTTACTGATTTACAGTGATGGGCACGGACGGATTTCAGGGCCTTATCACATTTGCAATTTGTGAGCAAATTTTGTATGAAGGCGACGCAGTGAGTTCGCCGTTACGCTTATTTGTATAGATAACTCGCTCACAAATCACAAGTAAGTATATAAAAGCCCTAATATAGTCATGTCTGATAAAGCTCTAAACATATTTTAAATTAAATACGAGTAGTAATAAACCGTTTGTACGGCAGTATTTCAATGTAACAACGACCCTGGCTAGTCCACAGGGGCTGTCTTTATTATCACCGACCGCGTAGCCGCGCTTTATGACTTTTGAAATAGCGCCTGTATTGGAACTATAACAGGATTCATGTAAAAAAAGCGGGTCAAACTGATTGCGCAGATGTTACTTATACTGCATACGAGTATATACAGATTTGCTCAATGGTTCGGAGTGATAGTCAGTTCAAATACAAAAGTCGTCCCTCCGGTGGTGTAAAGTTAAAAGCTTAGTAATGAATCCAGGCGGATTAAGGAAGAAGGATCATTCTTTATCCTCATAGTTTTATCAGAAAAATAGGTCCTGGAATCCCTAATTACACTAATATCAACGGGAAAGACTAAAAATTTGACCCTTCTGTCAAATGAGTAGTGGGTGAATAATAACATTTGAGAGACATGTTTACTTAAGCCAGCTATGCGCGAGTCACACTCGTTCACATAGGGTTTCGTCCCATCAAATTTGACGACGCGGTTGGCTCAGTTTGCAAGGACCTGCCTACTGAGCGGCGGTCCCGGGTTCGAATCTCGGCCAGGGCAAATATTTGTGTGATGAACTCGAATATTTGTGCTTGGGTCATGGTTGTTCCTATGTATTTAAGTATACATATTTATCTCTATAAGTACGTATATCGTAGTCTAGTACCCGTAACACAAGCCTTCTTGAGCTTAATTTGGGACTAGATCGATTTGTGTAAGGTAGTCTGATATGTACATACACATTTTTTGTATGGGGATTTTTGGACCCTCTTTAATTATTAAAGATATATATTTGCCTTCTAAACATCTCTGTGATGAATGAGCTTTGGCTAAACCGGGGTATCAAAAAGCCTTGTCCTGTCAGGTCCTATGACCTAGGTCCCTAATAATTCGACGATGATTATGTGTATGTACTGTTTCTATTTCCTTGTGCACCTACATAATATAATTCTATTTATCTATCTATCTATCAGCCACAGACGTCCACTGCTGAACATAGGCCTCCCCCATGACTCGCCACAAAGTGCGATCCCGTGCAATCCATTGATTCCCCTCTCGGCGCCTCGTCTGGAAGGATGAGGCGCGCCAGCGCCAAGACAAGCAAAGGGCCCCCATGGACCCGCAGTCAATATAAAAACAAAAAAAAAACCATTGATTCCCCGCCACCCTCATAATACCATTAGGTACATAACTTATTAAGTATATGGGATATATTTAAATGCACATCTGTATAATTTTTCAGTACACTAGGTAACTCCACTAATTAACTGAATGCATACCAGCGAATGCTGTGCAAAAAAAACAATTGATTAACTGAACATGTCCTACAAAAAAAACTTAAACATCATACAAAACGAGATGACCTTTTTAACTGAATTCACACCAAAAATATGGTTCGTACATCGGATATATTTGAAAGTTTCACCAAAAATACTGACTTGCACACTAATTATCCTCGCACTGCACACTAAGATCCGACTCGGCCGGGTTAGGTTAGGTTAGTTTTTTTTTTATATCCAGTAAAACAGTTTTGCAAATCACCTTTAAATGTGCATAATTAGTCTGCAAGTCAGTATTTTTGGTGAAACTTTCAAATATTTTGATCAAAAAAAGGGAATATACAGATATCGATTTAAATACATGCCTTATTATATTAGTGTAACTAGCGAACATGCTTCAGCGGGAACGTGAAACTTGTGCCGTAACGTAGCGTATCGATGACTCGGCGATACCAAGACTCAGGATGTGCAAGCAGGGGATGGCGCATTTAGTATGCGCCAATAATAATAAACAAATATCAGGCAATCTCACACAAATCGACTCAGTCTCAAATTAAGCTCAAGAAGGATGTTATGAACTTTGAGTACTTACTAGGCGACAATATACATACTCATATAGATAAAAGACACAAATATTCAAGTTCATCCCACAAATATTTGCCCTATTTTAAAGATTAAAAATATATCCAATGAACCCCAGTGCCGCATTTAGGACCTCAAAAACGAAGGTATATGGTACGGAACGAAGGTATAGTATAGTAGTGATGGGAGTGACCTAGGCTATAATTTTTACACCTAAATAAACGAATCCCGTCTGCTATTAGGTACCCTAGAAAGTTAGAATGCTGTACATAAGAAACTCCATCTTGATGATAAGACGCAGTCAGTTAAATGTATATTTTAACAAAATTTTAAGTAATATATTTTAGCAACAAATACACTAATTCAGTCACCAAATATATCTTCAATTGTTATTGCGAAATTCATTTTGAAACAATTGAAAACAAATTGGGATTTATGTTCTTACTCTAAGTGCACTTGTTTGCATAAAACTAGCTTCAAGAAAGGCAAACTTCTGGACAGCCGCTAATGAATATTTATAGTTTGTTTTCAGAACAAGCTGACAAATTCACTTTTGTGCTATAATTTTAGTGTAAATAATAGGTGGAGATGAAATTCAAAATATCAACTAAATAGGACTAGGGCGAGATTTTGAGTGGTGACCACGCAGGACGAGGACGCACTGTAGGTAGGCCCCCACACGACTGATGACCTGGTGAAGTTCGCTGAAGCCCGCTGGATACGGCCGGCGCAGGACCAGCCATGGTGGCTTTTTTGGAAAGGCCTATGTCAAGCAGTAGACGTCCTTTTGCTGATGATTATGATGAAATGGGGTCGCAACTTCATTTGTTTGTTTTTCTATGATTATAAACTATTGCATTATAACTGCTGCATTATAAACTATATATTAAATAGGCGTTTTTTTACACCTTATAGTTACTTACCAAAACATTTAGTGAGGCCTGTGTCCCACACAGAGATGTGACGTTATTTGACAGATTCGCTCGATGTAAGAAGATTAGTGATGTGCCATTTCCTAGAATTTCCGGAAACTTTCCTCATTTTGTAATAAGAAATAAATATAAAAATGTTCTCGAGAACAATCTCTTTCCATAAAAATCGGGAAACGTTTTCAAGAATGGCACATCTCTCAAAAAGATAGCAATTAGCCAATTAGTATGAGTCTGATGACGTCACATAGCGCGCTGTATGGAATTTACAATGCTCTCCCTTGATTTAAATTAAACAAAACATATTGTATCTCTAAGAATATAGGCTATTATGTTTATAAAGTTTCAAATGATTTATCAGACCCACTGATATTTCTTCATTCTTCATTGCGAGAACTTCATCGCCGACTTGTCATTTGTCTACCTTTATTGTAACAGTTCTGATTTGCAAATTCAAGCGTAGTGTGGAAGTTATTGAAACGCATATCATTAACCGGGCCACTAATTAGTGCAATGCAAACTGTTAAATCAGTGCGGCGATCCAGCCCTTCACGGCTGATTCTGAATGATTAGCTAAATATCTCCATAGGATATGCTTAAAACAATGACAAGCAGAATAAAACTGTTAAACAAAAGGATGGATGGTACAGACTACTAAAAAGTGCAATGCGAATTGTTTGATTAGTGCAGATCCCACTCGGTGCTTCACGGCTGACTCGATTGTCATTATCAATGTTCCTGCAACTTCGTCCGCAAAGAAAAAAACCCATATGCTTCCTTCATTATGCTTCCTGGCTTCGCACATCTCGCATTACTAGTGTGGTGTATCGGGTGAGATAATTAAAAAATAAAATCTCTTTTTATGCAGTAATGTGAGAGAGTGACGGGTAGCGCTATCAAGTCGCGAAGCATAGCTGTGCTAGACGACTTGGTGACAACCAAAACTCACTTGAAAATCTGTCACTGCTCTTCAAAACCTCGTATCTAGTTAGTAGATTGATACTGAGATACGAGCTTATTTTAAGTAGGTAATTGTTACTTAATGAGTTTTGGCTGTCAGCAGACGATATGCGCTGTTAACACCATGACAGACTGATGTTTATCTGAATGAGTACTGGGGCAGTGTTACCATTATCATGCTACGCATTTTTTTCTGTTGTGTGCCAATTTGATCACATTTGACTATTTGTTAACCCCACTTCCATCTCTGTGATATCCACGAGGAGTTTGTGTAACACATCGTACAACGTAGTAGGTGATAAAATGTATACTTCAACCATCAACCATCATTTAATGCCGGTATTTCGTGTACCAAACATGTTTAAAATTCGGTCAACCGTTTTAGAGCGAATTATTAATATAATAATTACTAGGTAGGTATATTATAAAACTATAAAAATGAATATAGGTAAAGTGTTTAATCAGATAGTCGAGTCCAGTAACCTGTGTGCTTTTATCAAACAATGCGAGGATTGCGAGGAAATAATAAATATTACTTAAATTTACCTTTGTTAAAAAATAATGGCGTTCAGCCTTTATAGAAATTATTTTTTCTTTTATTCGGACGGCTGCCAGTATTTCCATTAAATCTGGAACGTACACTTCCAGTTTTTTCATTGTACAAAATGTGATCTTCAAAATGAAAGCGCTAAATATTTAACGCTTGTATTTTTACTTTGTTATTTTCCTTTTATATAGTCGGGACTAACTAACAAAAACATATACTTTTGCCTACAATAATATTTAATTCGAAGTATCCATCACTTTGTCCGCTTTCGGGAAATAGGGTATAAAGTACCTAATAAAATCGTTTGACATATATTTTGATAGACATGAAAGATATTAAATTTAACTGTAGCTATAAAAATACCCTTCCGTATTTCTGCAGAAAGTTTATTTATAAAATGTGTCTAAACACGGTTAACGTTATTGAAATAGGTACTTACTAGAAAAAAAAACAAGAAATACTTTATGTAGGTATGTCACATTGTCTAACGTATTCAATTTATTTGAATCAAATAACAGACGATGGGGATGTCTTTTTTATATCGTAAGTAGTAATAATGTAATTCTGCAGAGATTGCCTACAACTTTCAATATTATTGTTTTAGTCAATCACGAATTCACTCCCTATAATAAAAGACATAAAAGCCTGCTCCATTATGAGAGGTTACGCGTTTTAGCGTTGTCCCGTACTATAATATTTTTCGTACACTTTGTACCTACGTCATTAATGTACTAAAAGGAGCCATACTGTTTTATTATTACGGTCCATTTAGGTATCGGATAATGTAGGTAACTCATATCGATATTCATCCTGCTTTATGAGTAGCTAAATAGCACTTACGCTAGAAGTGGTCTATGTATTTGTATATGGTAGTCCATCCCGGCTAACATATTAGGTATATCTAAGCCTAAAGTTAGATTTAAACGCAACAGAACCTAACTTTCCCGTACCTAAGGACGTAGTATTTTTTCCCTGTCTTTGCTGTGTTGCATTACAAACGAGCTCGAATTGTTTTTGCGTTAAAGCAAACTTACAAACACAACATCAGCCCATACCTATTATGTTTTATTAAATGGGAGGATATAGACAATATTTGCCTCGTGACAGAGTCTCGTCTCGAGTCACAGTTGTGCTAGAGGTAAGTAATATTAATTATTATGAATATAACCTACTTCTCACAAAACACCCCGAATAGTAAAATCCGATGGTAACAAATCTATTGACAATACTTTCTTCAATAACTATGAACTCTCTCCAATTTAATCTTCGTAGGAAGTAGCTCAGTCAGGGTGTGCGGCACTGAGCAATTATCGGTCTCTAATCCGCACAATCAAAAAACGCAGTTTGCAAATGCTGTCCGGAATGCAAAACGCAGTAATGGGATTACTGTCGGTCATGATCGAGCGGGTAAAGCGGGTTCCGCCGAGTGCAAATACCGCGATTCGAATCGCAGATGCGAACATAAGCCTCGTCTAATTACAGTAAAACGAAGACACAATTCGTGGCACTTTTGATTTCAAATTGGTCCTAAGCCTACTTCGTTAGACGCAGACTACGTTAGTCGAAAAACGTGCCAATTTAGTCCTAGGTTACTTATATAGGTTATTTATTATTTAAATTTTTATACATTGCTCATCATCTTTCACCTATTTGGACTTTCACCATATACTAAGCCGGCTTCCGACAAAATGTTAAAGCATCCGTTAAAAACATTACGAAGTTTCTATTTATCACTGGTCAAAATTGACCATCATTGATAGGGTTGGGTTACCAATGATTGTATCTCGATTTACATGTCTGTAACTTTGTATTACCACCTTCCTGATAAAATTTATTTTATTAAGCAGTATCTAGAAAGTTACAATAGCAAGTATTTGAGCAATTATCGGTCTACAATCCGCACAATAAAAAAAGCTGTTTGCAAAAGCTGTTCGGAATGCAAAACGTACTAATGGGATTGCTGTCACGATCACGTGATGATCGAGCGGGTATAGAGCGGGTTCCGTGAATACCGCGATTCTAATTGCAAATACGGGAATGTATTATGTTGAATGATTTGTTGTGAGACAGATTGAGGAGTGATCCAAGGTGTATAGTTTTCGAATAAATATCAAATGGTATAGGCAGTTAAAAATCCACAAAATGCATGTTTTTTTAATCCTTAATACCTTTAAAATATGTATTTATAATTGTGGCTGAAGGGTGTCATGTTCCGGTGCCATCTCGATTAACCCATCGCTGTACAGAAATGTGACCAAGTTTAGTTTTGATTTAATATTTTCTTATTACATACATTTCTATAGGTTAGCTTTAAGGTAATATATCTGTATGATTATGATGAGTTGATGATTAAACAAATTATAGTTGGTCGGGGGGCATTTCGCAATAGTCCAAACACAACAAATGAAATTGCAGATACGGGAATGAATTCTATTTGTAGTTCAGGGCTGTCGACGGGTGATTGAAGAGCCTTACGGAGTGCTGCAAAGCCGTCAACGATTGTCAGTAACTGGACATGTGGTGTGCCATGAGATGGTGACGCTATTGAGAGCGAACGTGATATGACGCTATTCTATCAAATTAAAACACGCGCGCGCTAATTTCACAGGCAGATTTGCAAATATAAAAATAAATTTGTAGTTTTTACTATGCGCTAAAAGTTACCTATTGCTGCGAGAGCTGCCATCTTCAGGCGCGTGGAGAGACTGAAAGCCATGATTCAGTGATGAAAGAAAATAGTTCTTCAAGAGTTGTCAATAGGACGAGAGCGGAACAGTGAGAACGTTATTATGCAGTCAGTAATGACTAATGAGCATTACTGCAAGCTAATGGGCTGCCTATGTCACGACTGCTTCTACGTCACTGTGCCGAAACGGTGATGTTACATAAAGCACTCAGATTCAGATAGGTACTTAATTGGCGAATAATTAAAATATAGATTTTACAGGTCACTCGCTAAATGTCAATTGTCAGTCTTTATATCCAGTCAGTTAGTAACAGTTCACTGGGAAGGGAGTCCAACGGGGCAGATAGTGGGCAGTCTGTGCGTTGTGGCCCAGGTCACGACATGACGGCTACGACCCCACTGGAGCAGCTGACTGCCATGTCAGCGATGCATGCCGTGGCCAGCATGCGTCATCGCGTCCGTGACCATGACGACGTGATATGACGTCACTGACAGTTACCTAGTGCTGCGAGAGCTGCCAATGTCAGGAGCGCGGAGCGGCTGACTGCCATGTCAGCGACGCATGCCGCGGCCAGCGCGCGTCATCGCGTCCGCGCGACCATCGCACGCGCCGCGACTTCTTACCGCTGCCTGAAAAAAAAAATACAATATAAACTTCTAAATATTTGTATAGAATCTTTTTATCGATTCATATTGTTTATGTGGTAATACCACATTTTTATTTTTTATAAATAATGACACAAAGGTAAATTAAGAAAGAAAAATTGAATGCGATCTACTACAATCGAAGTGGGGATTGAACCCGCGAACCCGGATACGCAGCCGGAAACGCAGAGGTCGCGGGTTCAAACCCCGCTTCGATTGTAGTAGATCGCATTCAATTTTTCTTTCTTAATTTACCTTTGTGTCATTATTTATAAAAAATATAAACTTCTGTAAAATGGAACAACTTTGCCTAGTATCTTAGGGAAATTAATCGATTATACCTTATGGTACATTCCATCGGTTTTCTAGCTATAAGCAAAGTTTGAGAAAGCGGACAAAGTTGCAGCTTTCCATGGTTCTAAGTTATCAGTTTATCAAAACTGAATGTTTACAAATGAAGCGAAAATTAAAAAATTTAATGATTCTGACAGGATTCGAATACGACGATAAAGTCTAAATCTTTACGGTAGATGGCGCTACGATGCCACCCTAAGGCATGTCGAAGCAACTGGTTGAAAAATTCAATGGCTCTGACATCTGATTCGGTGGTCCAATTGGGAGGACGCCCGTGTTGGCCCGGAAAGCCGTTGGAAACGCAGGTTCGAATCCTGTCCGAATCATTAAATTTTTCAATTTTCGCTTCATTTGTAAACATTTAGTTTACGTTAGCAGACGTTACTGCTTTAATAAAATAAGTTATCAAAACTGTTTTCAAATTGATTTTTATTGGAGAGGAACCATAAATCTTAACACTTATTCTTCAAAACATCATTCGTTACCTATTAATAATTAATGGTAAATATAAAGTCTAATTATATTGATAATATATATCTATTGATATTCTACGTGTTATTTGTGTTTGTAGTAGAATAGAATGTTCTTTATTGCACCCATCAACGGGAAATAAATTAAATACAAAAAAATACAGATAATACGTAACATTCTATAGAGGCAAACAACAGGCGGTCTTATCGCTGAAGAGCTATCTCTTCCAGACAATCTTTGTATTTCTTTAACTTTTTTCTTGAGGTGTGCAGTAAGAAATACTTTATTCTATTATATAGGTATCATTAGTACAGTAAAACCGCAGTGGCAAATAATTGTTGCTCGCAGCTTGATGTTAATTGTATTTAAATAGTCGACCCAACTCCTGCAGAAAGCCGCAGACCTGGAGTGACCATTAAACCAGCTCCTTCCAAGTTATTAGAGTGAGTTCATAAGTGCTAGTCCGAAGCCCGAGCCCCCACGGCGACCACAGACCCCATGGACCCGGGAGACTCTTAAAATTATTTTGGCAACCTTGATAACGTATTAGGTGCGAAACCGAAGGGAGGAAGAATGGTCAAGTTGCTTGATTCGAGCAAACATCAGCATCAGGTGACAAAATGAACTACAAAATGTGTGAGCGCGCTCGCAAACCGTCTCATTAACATTTACCGCGCTGCACTTAACATGGTTGATGGCTTAACTCAACATTCGAGATGGCAAAAGGCATGATGGGCTTGAAAAACCCTTTTCAAGTCCATCATGAGATTGCTATAAACACTGATCTAAGCGGTTGTCTTTAGAGATGGGTAAATCCTGAGTTGAAGATTTAAATGATTCGAATCCGCAAGGGGATCCGAATCCCTTATCGACTCTTCACAAATCTTATCGAATCCAAGGAGTTATTAACTCCGACTAACACAATCGGTACCGCGAGCCGTTCATAGTGAACGAAACGAAGTGAAGTGAGCACCGAGCCGAATCGAGTCGGCCGAGCGGCGGCCGCCGGCCGGCCGTGAGCCGCGAGTTGCAATTCTCTTCACGCGGTTCACTCGGCTAGGCTCGGATCGGTACTGTAAACGAAACGCAATCAGTTTCAGAGCGGATTGCTTTGAAGACTCAAAAGAGTTGAAGAGTCATTAAGCGGATTCGGTTCCGCGAGCGGATTGGGATTTAGTGATTCGAAACACCACGCGGAGTCGAGATCGCCCACCTCTAGTTGTCTTAAACATTCGTATGCGATATTACCTACTTTACCTACTGAAAAAAGGTTGAAGCGCGCTCACATTCGTTATTATTAGCGTTTACCGAAGCACTTCATTGAGCAATTCCCTATTGATGAACTGCACCAAAATACGTTGATATGTTTTCGTTAATTGGTAATAATATAAAAAAAAAAACAAAGCATATTATTAAATCTTCGTCGGCTGTCCGACCGGACGATAGTATTCCTTAACGTGCATGTATCTAATTGTGTTTTACAATGATACATATGTACTAACCTGACCGTATAGGTAGTTACAATCTTAGATGAGAGTGTAAGGTATGTTACAATGTCTAATATGTGCTCAATTAAAAAAATATCAATTTTGATAAAATCTACGTTGCATCGCAAAGGCTGTGATATTAGCTTTTGGTATGATTCCACTATCATTTTTAGCTACACAGTTCTTAAAAAAAAATACTTTATCAGGCGCAGGTACGGCACATATCTGTGACTCAAACATGCGTAAAAATATTCGATTCGCGACGATGCATCGCTGAGAGCTTTGAGAATCTTCCCTTTCAATACGACATTGCGGGCGCTAGGCAATGCCACGCTCCAGTTGGTGCAACAACCCAGGGCTGTAATGTACCTAAGTGTCACTTAATCGCATAGGTAGAACTAGTACGGTGGAACAGAAGATATACAGTTCTAGACACTAGATCGCAAAGTATCTTCTGCATTTCGATAGATTTGAAACATTTTTAATGTCCTTTTCATACAGCATTGCTGACGCTCGGCAATGCCTCGCTCTAGTTGGGTCATGCCTAGGGTTGTTACGTATCGTTGTGCCACCTATCACAGTCATAAAATAAAATTACAGGGATGGAACAGTCTCAGAACAGGACAATCAAAGCTCTTCATCACACCCACTAGTGCTTTCAGAATCTTCCCTTACATACGACATTGCGGGCGCTAGGCAATGCCACGCTCCAGTTGGTGCAACAGCCTAGGGCTGTAATGTACCTAAGTGTCACTTATCGCATAGGTAGAACTAGTACGGTGAAACAGAAGATATTCAGTTCTAGATACTAGATCGCAAAGTATCTTCTGCATTTCGATAGATTTGAAACATTTTTAATGTCCTTTTCATACAGCATTGCTGACGCTTGGCAATGCCTCGCTCCGTTGGGTCAAGCCTGGGGTTGTTACGTATCGTTGTGCCACCTATCACAGTCATAAAATAAAATTACAGGGATGGAACAGTCTCAGAACCGGACAATCAAGGCTCTTCATCACACCCACTAGTGCTTTCAGAATCTTCCTTTACATACGACATTGCGGGCGCTAGGCAATGCCACGCTCCAGTTGGTGCAGCAGCCCTGTAATGTACCTAAGTGTCACTTATCGCATAGGAACGTAACTACTAGGGTGGAATAGTTTCACTTGAAAGCAAGGCAGTTGCACTGTTCGTCCACCAAATTTTCAGTCCTTAATTAAAAAAATTAGTGAAAATGTTAACAAAATTGTTTGTTTCCTAGAAATATCACATTCATATGTAGAATCACTTTGCTGTCTGGTTGTGTGTCGGTCCGTGTGTCAAGACCTTTTTCTCAGGAAAGGGAATCGGTTATTTTTAGTATGGCAAAAACCGGTTATTAACCGTAACCCGGTTATTTTCATGCAAATGCGGTTAACCGTTGCATTCCCTTGGACACAGCTTGATTTCAACTACAACAACTCTACTAGACCTTAGAGTAGTGCAAAGATCAAACTTGCAAGTCAACGCCGTCTAAGGATACCTAATCGCGTTTATGCTCCATTTATGGCGCATATTTAGATGCTCGCAAAGGAATCAAAACCTATAGGTGGCTTCCCATTGACTTAGAATCGTTAATTTTGGAAAAAAGCAATGATATGTACCTAATGTAAAAGTTCTAAATAAAAGAAATCATACATCCTAAACAAATTACTTTTTTTGCGATTATAAAACTACTTGCAGTTGGCCAACTAAGCGCGACCTATGTCGATGTACGTGGACAAAGTTTTCCAACAGTAAAGTTAAGCTTGTCAGTCGAGTTTGTCTTTTCGTTAGGGAAATAGTCGGTGCTTTCATGGTTTGTACAGAACCCTCGGTGCACGAGTCCAAATCGCACTTGACGAGCTTTTATTTTAAATTATGACCTTTTCGGTTCTTGGCCGGATTAGCGACCTACTGAAAGATTGCAAAAAATACAGATGCATTCAAACGTTCCACGAATCGTGTTTTGCCCCACACATAAATATACGGTTTGTTTACAAAGAGAATAAAAAACACAGATGACGTCATGTCATTTCGTAGTATGAAATGCAGCAGGGATTGCTAGTTTCGTTTCGTTCTGGAGGCCAGAATGTTTTTATTTGATGAGGCAGTCGGGTGAGCCGCTGCGGTTGTCCGCTGAGACAGATGGATTAAATCCGACTGTGAGAGTCTGTGTATGCTTTACATGATGTTACAATAGTTAGCTACATTTACATACGAGTATGTAGAAGATCTAAGAGAGACATGATTATGATAATTTTCGAAGTAGCTTCTATAAGGATTCTATGAACATTTGTGTTGCTTTGCTTCGTATAAAAATATAAAACTTTACCGGTATTTAATAACAGAGAATAAAAGTGGATTTGTGAGCCTTGGACCTCGCGAGTATGTTTGGAAATGGCTGAAATATTTTTCACCCATTCTTCTGCAACTTTGTAAAATAAAAAAAACTGACCCGACGAAAAAATTATATATATATACCTATACATAGTAATCGAACCACATATTAGGTAAGTGTCATTAAAACATTCCGCTCAATCTGGCGCGTTTAATCGATAACTTCCGAAAGCTAAGAACTAATTACAGTTACTTCGGCGTTTACGACCTTTTTATAGAGCTTGAAATCTTTCTCGTAAAACCTCGGGCTTAAATCGCTGTTTTAAGCCCGTCTATTGTGAAGGATGGGCAACTACGGAACCCTACACTGAGCGTGGCCCGACATGCTCTTGGCCGTTTTTTTTACACTCATTGTTTCTTTAGAAAGCACAAAGCTATTTTAAACCTTGAAATAGTATTTCTGTATGTGTTAAATTTAAATTCAGCTCTAAATGTTTAATTCCTTCCGGCGCTCCGATTTTAGACTCCAAACTGGAAGTTTCCGGGCAACCCCTATTTAAGAGAGCACAGTTTGACCGCTTTAGATTGCGGGTGGCACGAATCTAATTGTTCTCTGTTTGATTAGGTCCCGATAAACTAGACGTTGTCGGGCTCCAATTCCATGTAAAACGTGACGGTCTCGCTCAGACAGCAATCAAGTTTTTTGTGGGATGAATGAACCAATTTATGAATTGCCGTTTTAAACGCTTTGGTTTTTGTTCATTTGGCTGTAGATTGGAAAGATGCATATCTAAACAGGGTAATTCAGGGGTCATGAGCAAGAATACGGTTGATGGGGTCAAAGACACTGAGCAACTTTCACTATGGGGCCAACCAATGAAATCGCAAAACAAAAGACAGCCATTCCATACATTTCGGATAGTTAGCAATTAACTTTTTTTTTTTCTTTTTTTTTTTTTTTTATTTCATAGGGGGCAAACGAGCAAACGTAGGTATCGCCTGATGGAAAGCGATTACCGTCGCCCATAGACACCTGCAACACCAGAGGAGTCACAAGTGCTACTATACAACTACTATAAAAAAACACAATTTCGTGTGTAAATTCTATAGTAAAAGTTGCTCGGGTTGGCCCTCCCGATCACCTCTATAACTCCTGCTCATGACTCCTGATCCTGAATCACCCTGTATAGCTTATGGTCATGTAGGTTGGTGGCTTCGTGTAGACGGCAGCCCGTTTAGCAAAACTATGGTTCGCGACTCATGTCGCGCGACAATCGACACAGCATCACCCATCACTCTCTCTCTCTCTCTCTCTCTCTCTCTCTCTCTCTCTCTACACAAAGGGATAGGTAGCATATCTCGCACGAGAAAGAGTCGCGTGTCAAAGTTGTGCTAGAGATGCAGGCGTGTGAGCGGTTGACTGCTAATTTTGAGTATGATTTTAGACCGAGCGAGCGAAGTCTCGGTTCAGCTTGGCCTAATATTATTTCGCATGTCCGGATGTCCAGACTCTTTCCGGCTGTTTTCACCTAGAGCTCGCATTCCTCATAGGATTCTCACGTTTCTCCGTTTAGAATTTTAGAAAATTAGTCTAGAAATTTACAAAATGAAGGAGAGCAAAACTCCTGTTGAAAACGTAAAAAATTACAAGTTTCAGCAATTTCGAAATAAGGTCGCCAGATATACAGCTCACAGAACTACTAGTCCATTTGGCTAAATATTGAAATGAAATGAAATTATATATATATTTTGCTGAATAATATATAGAAGTTGTACAGGCGTAAATCATACATTTCGAATAGTGGGTATCTACATATTGGTATCAATAAGTCCTCTAAGTACTTTATAATGTCTACTTTTTAATATCACTTAATGAATTCAGCTCAAAGCCAATGGGTATAAATTACAATATAACACCATAACGCTGCTAAATTGAAAATAAAGCAAAATTCCGTCCGTTTTCCCCTGAAAGTACGGGTAAGTATTGGTAAAATACTTGTATGGAGTTTAAAACATTTTATTGGAGATATTTGGCAGATGATTAAGTACGAGTGGCGTTAATTGCCGGAGTCATTACGAAGTTTCACAATAATCTATCTTTGCCCGTGGATGATTGATGAGCATTCTCGACAGATATTTTTACAGGTATTTTTTTTTGCTTTCCCATTAATTTCATATTTAAATAAGTTAGACAAATACCTACGTTTAAAGTAGCCGATTTGAATGCCGATTTGAATGTCTTCACCACACACTATATATTGACGATTATAGAGATCTTATACATTTACGAGGAACTAATTTTAATTTATTTTATTGTATGTGACAGACCATTTATACAAATATCTACAACTCTAAGTAAGATAATTAATGATTGTTAAGTGTTCTTCAAATACCATTTTTAGAAACAAATATAAATACATTTTAGTTCATACATAGTTCAAAACGCAAAAGTCGTCCCTCCTGTGGTCAAAAGTTAAGAGCTTGTATGAATCCAGGGGGGGTATTCGACCAATTTTAGAGATATAATGGAGATCTCTCCTTTTCATCGCCATCCGTCACTTTTGACGCAACTTCGTCAATTCGGACGCGCTAAATTTTCGCTTCCTTTGTATGTGACGGCATAAATAACAGGCGCATACTTTAAATTGACCGCGTAGTACGTGAAATTAGTCCGTTACGTTTCGTTCAAAACAGAAATTTATATACATGAATAACATTTTTGACAATCATTATCGCCTTCGTATTTCCAAAATTGAGATGAGATATGTCACTTTTAAGCTCATCGCATTTAAATGACAGTTCAATGGCGATATAACTGTTATCTAATAGAGATTTGACGTTTGGCGATCACTCAAATGTCAATCTCGAATTAGGTCCCAGGTTATATTGCTATTACATCGGATTATAGACGAGGGAACGTTCTTTATTCTCATATGAGTTGAATCAGAAAATATGGCCCTGGAATCCTTTAATTCGCTTATGTCCACAGGAAAGAATTGAACCTAAATCTCTGTATGACCCTTTACGGTAGTTTAATGCATCACTACATTATTATCTACTATGAATGTCTCATGCATAATATAATGACAGGTAATTCCCAGTGACTCGTATAATTGACAATTTTATCACTAAAATCCCACATCTGGAAATCTGGAATCTCTTGAACTAATAAATCCCCAGACGATCGTTCTAATACCTCCTAATCGTTATTCCATACAGGAGGGTGTAATATGATCCATGTGGAATGCGAATCTGTCAGACGGAGAATAATTCATTACATCGGTAATAACAAATTCTCCGGATAGCGTTTTGGGTGTTGTGTTTGCGAAGGAGACCCGTGTCAGAGTCCGCGGCTCCCGACCGCTTAGGGTTGCCAGAGACAGAATTCAACAAGAATTCGCGATATGTTATCCACAATTAAACATATTTTCGCCTATATTGCGGCTATAGCTATATAGAGCACATTTATGAAGTAAACATTATTTTATTTATTTAATCTTTATTGCACAAAAGAAAGAACT
Source organism: Apotomis betuletana (assembly GCA_932273695.1). Lineage (NCBI taxonomy): Eukaryota > Metazoa > Arthropoda > Insecta > Lepidoptera > Tortricidae > Apotomis > Apotomis betuletana. Next base: position 16,749,853 of record OW026307.1, read on the forward strand.
TATCGTATAAAAGGCAGACTTAATGCCATAGAGCATTCTCTACCAGTCAACCATTCGGAATTATGGTGGTGGTGACTTGTCTGTGACAGTATTATTGAGGCTGAATTCGATGTTTCTAATGACATTCGATAAGTCCTCTTAAAGGCCTTATACGTTAAAAAAAAATATTTTTATAATTATATGACAAATATATTGATCATTTCAACCAAATTTTTGAAGTGAATAATACTTTTCCCCGAGTTCTAGGTAGTAACATAGCTATTTTATGCTTTCATTGCGTGCAGTCGAAAAAAAGATGAAAAAACTAATTTTCCGCGTGAATTTTGTCAATTTCGAGTAGTTTGTGAAACAAAAGTTATCAATGAAAAATTCAAACTGTAGGTTTCAAATTTATACCAATAAATCCCAATAGGCCTGTTCTAGGTAGTAACATCAATAATAAATGTATTAAGAAACATGTTTGATCGTAGAGAAATTGTCTAAAACAATCAGCATTTTAAAAGGAATAAGGCCTCTTAAGCGCTTATTACACTTGGCTGTATTTAGTCGTCCTAACTAGGAAGAGAAGGGATAGGAAGGATGCTGCTGATAATACTAAGTATTGTGAAATTAGACACTGAAGCAATCAGCATTTCAAAAAAAAGTCGTAAGTACCACAAATAGGTACCTATATTACTGTCCATTCTTTTCGTGCGCTGATTTGCGTTGCTGCACCTCTAGCACAATTTTTACCCGCGACTCTTTCTCGCGCGAGATATGCTACATATCCCTGTACAGTATCGTGAGAGAGTGACGGGTGATGCGATGTCGCGCGACACAAGTCGCGAACCATAGTTGTGCTAAACAGGGCTGCTGTCTGCGCGAAGCCACCAACCTACATGACCAATCCATAGGCTATATAGATACCTATGCATCTTTCCAATCTACAGCCAAATGAACAAAAACCAAAGTGTTTGAAACGGCAATTCATAAATTGGTTCATGGTATCGTGAGAGAGTGACGGATGATGCTATGTCGCGCGACATGAGTCGCGAACCAAAGTTGAGCTAGACGGGCGGATAACGCAGTGTCGCGGGATAAGTAGGCTGTCTTCAAACAAGACGCGCGCGGAGTGCGGGGCGGTAGATTAACATTATTACGCAAGTATCTCCATTTATATAAACACGCCCGGTATAACACTGCACCGCTCGACCGCACAGTTTTTATGCATAGCGACCGTAACCGCACGCTCCGTGACAGCGAGTTTTCGGTGTTAAATTCGCTTATACCTACGAGCTTGGCTGGTCTGGCTTTGCAGCTGTCACACGTTTAGCTTTTTACAAATTTGTAGTTTGGGTATAGACCACAAAATTTGTATTTTGTTGTCCGGCTTTTAACTGTCTAGTATTAAAAAGTGTACGCTTTGCTACTACAGACGATTTTGCCACTTTAATAAATGTTGCTACCTAAGTGACAACCATTCCGAGTATACATTCTCTCATTTACACGTAACGCCTGTAATTTCATGAGTAAAGTGTAATAATGTGTTATTCTGAAGACTTTTCCGTTTCCATTCTATTCTATCTGCCACGGTATAATCAATATTCCCTTCTGCAGACCATCATGATGGGAAATGTAGTAAATGGGCGCAAGACGGCTGCAAATTACTATTATTACTAACAGTGTCAGCACCCTTACCATGAGATAACGTGACCATAATCGCTAGCGACAGCGTAAAGGATTTGTCTGGAGACAGCGCCCCTAGCGGTTACTTTGTAGAACTACAATTCTCTATACAAATCGAGTACGCAGTCGTTAGCGAGGTCACTGTAAACTCATGGTAAGGGTACAGGGAGTGGACAGGGATCAAACCGTCGGGCGACTGTTCGGACGCGCTTGACGCGGACAAATTAAGAAGGTTTACTTTCAATAATGGGAATAGAAGTAGAAGATTTCATTCTAAATCGGTAACCACTTATGCGGCATTGTCGTTAATGGACATTTCGAAGCTAAAGTAGTTCGATAAAGTGTGGTTATGGATAACGACTACCTAATAAATCATGGTCACCCTTTCACCTTTGGCGTGTGTACGAGAATTGGCATAACCTGTATTGCTGTGGATCTAATGATTTGGTAAAAGAGAATACCGTAAAATCTCGTACAATTACAATATTTCTTATGATTTTAAAATAAAAGCTGTAAAAAAGAATTCGTTATTTATTATTTTCAAGTGCTCGTTAACACAGTATTGTAAATGACACCAAAAACGTGGATATGAAAATCGTCCTGCCCCTTTTTTTCTTCTTCATCGCGTATCTGTTCACGAATTTATTTTATAATTATTCTTTATTGCATATCATGGTAATTACCAGAGTTCTTACGAAATGGACCACATATATTCACCCTGCATAACCTTCGCATTTTGTATTACGGGGGTTGACAACCCTATCACCCGGCGGCGACCCGGACAAATGAACTGCAGCCTTCCAATAACCATTAAATATGGACCACCTGTTGTACCCTTATTTTTAGGACGAAATCGCACTCCGCGATGTGTAAGAAGATTATGTTCCGTGTAATCGGGACAAGAGCCGTACTTTTGAAAGGAGAAGGGAGGTAAGAGGAAGGCGAAAGCTCTTGTCAATTCAAGTGTTGAATTCGACATTTATAATAACACGTGTCCGATTGAAAAAATAAAAAAGGTTTTTTTAATAGGAATGTAGTGACAACTAAGCTAAGTAACTTTTTACGAAAACGCACGTAGCTTGTACATATGTTATTATGCCTGTAAGGATTAATCGTCATCATAATATTAACTGAAAAGCGTCTACGTCTACGAAGGGCGTTCCCTAAGGAATTCCACATCAACTTCTTCCCATGTTTTTGTTTGTTACAGGGTTGCCACAAAATAATCTTTCTGACCCAACGGCTATCGGTTACTACGAGGATTATTATGATTATAACCTGCACCTCTAGCATAACTGTGACGCGACTCTTTGTCGCACGACAAATACTACGTGTCACTTTCCTTTCAATACCGTGCGAGCAGCTCCTATACCACAACCGTCACAAACTATTATTTTTCGCGCGAGATAATCGCCTGTCTCTTTCTGTGCAGTAATGTGTGAGGGTCAAACAAGAGTCGTGAACTCGAACTTCGCGACTCTTGTCGCGTGACATAGCGCTATCCGTCACCCTCTCACATTACGGCACAGAAAGAGACGGATAATTATCTCGCGCGAGAAATAATCGCTTGTGACAGTTGTGCTAGAGGTGCAGGTGAAGCTGAGTTGCACGACAAGCGGAGTCGCGGCAAGATATGTAAGCACTGCTGAAACGTTTCGTTATAATATTAGTGTAAGTAAATAGTGTTTCAGTTAAACTACTCTCGAAGTTGCCTAGCCGTCGCCCCGGGAAAGGGCAGCTAAATATACCGCGATAGCGAACTTTCAACAAAGCGCTTAGTTAAACTAGGGTTTGCATTCAATGCTTCTAATAACATATGTCCGAGACGTTGAAAATTAGGAACTTTGTATTCATTCACTATCAAAATAATTTCTAATGTATAAATAGTCAGCGTCAGTGGCAGTGGGCGGGGCACATTGCTCGTAGAACCGATGGCCGTTGAAGCAGAAAGGTTCTTGACTGGAAGACGTAGCGTGGGAAGGCCCCCAACAAGATGGATCGACGACCAAGTAAGAATCGCGGGCGGAAATTGGACGAGGGCAAGACCGATCGTTGTGGAGAACTTTGCGCGCAAGGCCTTTGCTCCTGCGGGAGGCCTTTGTCCAGCAGTGGACTTCTATCGGCTGATATGATGATGACTTCCTTAACGTATCTGTCAATGGCAAACCTGGCTCCATGACCTTTACCAGCGTCGATCATCTGCCCGAAAATGGCTCGCAAAACCAAATATGGTTTTAAAGGTTCTGTTGCAAGGCGCGCAATGCATGTTATGTGTAAGACAGAGAGTGTAAGACTTTGGACGGGTCTTTCTGTTTTATACCGAGGTCTTTTACCGCATAGTTACGTATACGTACTTTGGTCACATTGCCAGGAAAGACTGATAACTCAGAAAAACTGTTGATCACTGGAAAAGTCCAAGGCAAGCGACCAAGAGGCAGGAGCCCTACACGCTAGATAGACCAGATTCGCACAACCCTTGGCACTACAGTTCACGATGCTCTTCACACGGCTACTGATAGGAGCAGATGGCGGCGCATCATCCGGGAGAAACAACTGTATCAAGAAACTGACCACAACCCTCAGCAATAAGGCAACCGACGCAAGGAGGAGGAGGTATAGGTACACTACAGGCACCGTTATAAATGTTATACTGAAAATGTAGTCATTAATGATTCTTCAGTAAACATGCCTTCATCATATTTTAAAAGTACGTAAATATACATAGGAGCCGAGGAAATAGTTTATCTCTCTCTACTAGATTAGTTTGTTTCATAATGGGAGCCTACATTCCGTTTCATCTTTTAGCAACAGAAATTCAAATAGGAATTTACATTCTGCGCTAATGGAGTCACAAGAAAACAACCAGTAAATAAATAAACTACGATAACGAACCCGCATCGCGCTCGGCGGAAATATACAATTCTTTTTTACGTCTGGTTTCTGTTAAATAACTCCTGTTTATCTTGGGATCTAGATACAAATAGAGAGGAGTACGGGGAAAATAGGCGTCACGTGCTTACCTCATAACCATCACCTACGTTGATTGGCTCTCAGAACTGCAATCCAAATACGATACGCCTAGGCATTCAATTGGATGGCGGCAGGTAATAGGACGACATAGCTTTTTAATTAACTAGCAAATTTAACCAATTGGCTACGACATCTTTGGGTATAACAAAGTTTGTGATGTTAACTCATATAAAAAAACTTCAAAATATTATTATGCTGAGAAATATTCGGTTTATATCTTTTTCAAATGAGACTAGCACTCATAGAATCAATCAAATAATACCACATTGAAATGTGTCAGAGAATGGAGATGCTATTGTAAGAAAAGAAAAACTTAAAATACGAGTAAGAAAAGAAAGACTTAAAACGCTAGTATGAGCAATAACATTCGCGACATTATGATGAATAGAGGGGAGCGCGGGGACAATGAGCATCACGTTCTGGTTTCATAACCATCACCTCCGTCGACTGGCTTTCAGAATTGAAAGCTAAATACGATAACGGCAAAGCTTTTTAATTGACTGGCTAAGTTAGCTACGACATCTGTAGGTACCACATATATTATGGTACCATATAGTACATTAAGAAGACACTTCAACTTCAAAATAGAATTCTGTGCTTAGAAATATTCTGTGTATCTTTTTTGAACGAGAATAGAACAATCAATCAAATAATACCACAACGGAAAGTGACAGAGAATAGAGATGCTATTGTTAGGAAAGAAAGAAACAAAACACGAGTTTGAGCAATAAAATTCGCGACATTATGATGAATAGAGGGGAGGGCGGGGACAATGGGCGTCACGCACTGGCGAACTCATAACCATCTACTCCAATTTATGACGACATTTTCGGTTCACAGAGTGCCTCGCGAGATACGTTACGAATAGTTGTAGTGCTTGCCGTGTCATCTATTACACTTATTAATGCTATTACTTTTGTTATCTATGATTTTTCTCTTTCTGTTACAACATTCTTTAATAGCATTAAGTTATAAATCAAATCACTACAGGTTGCGTACAGACAAGTTTCAAAAACCCTTAAGAAGCTTAACCCTCAAGCAATTTTGAGTCATACTACGGAGTAACACAATATGGTAGGTTTATATTTCGATCTTCGCAAACGTGACAACTATTTTATTGGTTATTTCTGTAAAATACAAGGTGACCAACCAACACTCATCCTAGGCCTATGCCATCTTTATCAGATGATAATATGCAGCATTTTGTGGCAGTGTTTGAAATTACTATAGACTCCTATGCAGGAGCGACAGTACAGATGGTATATTTATTTTTATTTTTGTGATTTATATAATTATCAAACTTACAAACAAAAATGCGTACTATTATAATTGCATCGTTAAACCAATTTGGTTTGTCTCGATGCTACATTCCGCAATAATACTTTACTACAAAATTAAACTAATTTCTTACAAATACAAATACAAATACTCTTTATTGCACACCTCCAACATCAAGGAATATACAACACAACATGAGATACATTAAAATAACAGGCAGAGGTAAACAACAAGCGGTCTTATCGCTAAATAGCGATCTCTTCCAGACAACCTTAACTATGCATTTTAAGTAAACGCAAACATGCGCCTCAAAAACAGTACCCGTACCATGAGTATGCATTGACAGTACTCGCTAGCGTCTGCGTAAGCAATTTGTATGGAGAATTGTAGTTCTACAAAGTAACCGCTAGGGGCGCTGTACTATTCTCCATACAAATCGTTTACCCTGTCGCCACCGAGTACGGTCACGTTAACTCATGGTATGCTAATGTTACGAAAATTATTTGGAAAATATCACTAGTGACTCTGAGCTGTAGACCTCGCGAGTTCGTGTCGAAAGTCATGAAATTTTTAATTTTTACGTTATCAATCACGCGGTGTTAAAAATAAAAAAAAAATATGGCAAAAGAACTATAAAGTATACTTTCTGAAGGTACTCGCAAAATTTCAAGCGAATTGGTTGAGAAATGTGATCTCTAGGCGACAACAGCCGGAAATCTGAATTTCCAAGAAACATCCAGACGAAGCAAATAAATTTTGACAAAGTAGAATCAAAGACGCTTTGCTCGCTTTGCTCGCTCGCTCAAAAAATTCATATTGTCGTCACAAAAAAATAACATATTTTGTGAGATAATCAAGATAAATGCTTGATAACAAGCCAAGCAGAAATGTACCGCTTTAACACCCCCGAGCGAAAGCTGCCAAATTACGTGTCTGAAAGGCTAAGAATGAGACGCGGTCACGATGTTGGGTCGGCGCCATGGACGAATAGTTCAAGGGACTGCCTATTAGGGTGGCTCTCATTTATATTATTTTTTATTGTTAAGGTTCCTTATCCGTTCAAAACTGCTGATAGTTTTAGACATTTTTCTCTATGATCAAAAATGTTATCAAAGTTACTACTTAGAACAGGGCTATTCCGATTTATTAGTATATATTTGAAACCTACAGTGTGAATTTTACATTGATAAATTTTGTTTCAAAAACTACTCGAAATTGACAAAATTCGCGGAGAACTGTTTTTTTTTTCACTTATTTTGCGACTGCACGCAATGAAAGCATAAAATGGCTATGTTACTATAGAACTCAGGGAAAAGTTTCACTTCAAAAAGTTGGTTTAAATTGTCATAATATGAAAAAAGTTAATTATTAAAGGAATAAGGCCTTTTAATAGCAAACATTCTTATTTAAAGAGGTGAAATAAATTGGGTGCAATCGAAGATGATCTTCTGTCTCCGGATCGATATTATACTGCAATGAGCTTTTTTTTTAAATTTAGGACGGGTATCTAATGTTAGTTTATTTTCTTGGTACATTTCGCAAAATGAAATGACACTAATATTAGAAAGGCGAAAGTTTGTGAGTGTGTTTGTGTGTATTGTTTGTTACTTTTTCACGCTCAAACGACAATTTCGATAAATTTTGTTACCTATTAAGGTAGCTGACACCCTAGATTAACACATAGGCTACCTTTAAATCCGAATAAATTAAATTTTTCCGTGGGATGAGCGGGTAACGCCGCGATAAAAACAAAAAATCCATCCCGTAAATTTCGTATAGCGCTTATCGTCTACTAGCTGTGCCCCGCGGTGTTACCCGCTCATCCCACGGGAAAACTAAATCTATTCGTTATGAAAAGTATTCTATGTCCTTCCCCGGGACTGAAACTATATAAATACCAATTTTCATCTAAATCGGTTCAGCGGTTTAAGCGTGAAGAGGTAACAGACAGACAGACAGACACACTTTCGCATTTATAATATTAGTAGGTATGGATTGAACAATATAGTCCTATCTATTAAGCTTCGAAGTTTGTAGATGGCGCTAGTGTATAAAACACTGATGGAATGGCTTTATTTAGGCATGAGCAGTCGTTTAGGTTTTTCGTCCACGGTGATATTTATTTTTATTCCTGAAAGCTAGACCGCGTCCCCAGCGGCGCGGCCAGGCGAAAAGAATGTTGTCTTTGAGAATTTCCACGACTTCAGAAATGCCCGGCATCGCTATTGAAAGAGTCTTTTTTCTCCGCTTAAAGAGATTGAAGTTATTTTTTAAATTAAATTACAAAGTGACTGTATAACTTTATTAATTTACTATCGCAGAGAATAAACAGAGTTGGTATGCTAATGAAGCTTTTATTAAAGTAGTTCCCAGATAAGTGATAATGATAAGCGAATAGTACGCGGGTAGCGTATTTATAAACAATGTACAATAAAAATAAGTAAAATGTTAATCAGTAGGTATGATTGAAATGAAACTTTGAATATACAGTAGCGGCAAAAATCTACCATATACAATATAGAATCCAAGGAGTATCCAAATGAAAATTTACATAGATTATAGCTAATTATTATAGATCGTGCAATGTGGACTACGTTGATTTAAATAACAATTTGGATATAAAATAGACGTTTTATTTGTTAAAGTGAAAAAGCAGTTTAGTACTTTCTTCTAAAATATTTTGCGATATCTGAGAAAAGTGTGTCATTTTTCATACAAAATACACAGATATTTAAGATATGTAAGACTGCCGCTACCGTACATTGAAAAGTTAACGTAGTTAGTAGTAGGTAGCTAGATAAAAATCGGCTGGAAAATACCTTAGCTTACACTTTACCCTCAACAAATGTTACTCTCAAAGGATAAACGTTCGTCAAAATTTCATTAGTATCTTAGGATGTTCGGATTTCTGGATATTCTCGCTTACAGGCCACATTTCTCTACTGATTCTCTTAAAAATATGTGAGTAAGTTTGATAAGTATGTATATATATTATTATATATTTTTCTTTTTTATTAAATTTTCTGTAAATCTTTAAAATGATATGGGGGTTAAAACGTAAATAATAACAAATTTCAGTTCAAAACAAACTGGCGAGGTGCAGCTCATAGAGCCACTAGTTATTTCATTATAACGTCAATCTATTCAATTCAGCTGTAAAATAAGTTATTATTCAATAAATATCCTATCTTATCTTAATAAAGGAGCTGGCACTAAATGAACTTTTATTCAATATGATATTAAAAGGGTAGCACTCACAATGGCGTGGCGTGAATAAGCCAAGTTGAAGGCATTGAGTTCTATTGGCGATAAGAGGCTTGAAATAATAAGACAAGTATTGGCACAGAATAAGGCTACAGAGGGCTCTTTCCTTTGATCTATGCAAACGCCGGTTTAGATCTGTTATTAACACGCTTTGATTAGCTTCACTTGTGTGTCCGGATGTTCCGATGTCCGTTTGTCTAGATTTCCAGCTGTTTTTGCCTAGAGATCGTATTTATCAACCGATTCTTTTGAAATTTTGTGAGTAGGTTCGTTAATTTTACTTTTTTTTTGTCGATTCAGAGATACGGAGTTGCACCTCTAGCACAACTGCGATACGCGACTTTTTCTCGCGCGAGATATTTACCCGTCTCTTTCTGTGCAGTTATGTGGGAGAGTGACGGGTAGCGCTATCTCGCGCGACAAGAGTCGCAAAGCATAGTTGTACTAGACGGGTTGTAAACGTAAAAAAAAAAACATTTCGCCAGATCTTAGAGCTCACAAATCGAATAACAATAAATCATGGAGGTTAATTTAATCTATTTCTAAATATTGTTTCGAACTGAAACTTTGCATGTATATGTAGTTTATATGACAATACAATAATAGTAATTTGTTATCTGGCTCATTTCATTGGTCTTGATTGAGATTAGCGTTTGTGTAAGAGAGTACAGTTGAAATAAGAGCTACAAAATGTTTTTTTGTTAAATCTTATTTAGTGGCAGTTTGTGTATAAACGCGTTATTGCTTTCGTTATTTTCGTATCTGAAAATCGATACTGAGTGTATAGTATAGCTACCCAAAATTTTTATTCCTCAATATTTTATTTTCCATTCGCTTTTTTCCCCACTTTACAAATTTCCTATGCAGCTGTGTTACCATTAGTTTATTTCTTCGGACGCATTAATTTCTATTCGATTTTATTGCTAGACGTATTTTTTCGCATGCATTTTGTCACCTAATGCGTATTATCCCTACGCGTATGGTTTACCTGTAGACACATTCTTAATTTTATTTTATCACATTTCTCACAGCTGTTATGCTTTCACAATAAATTGACTGAAATGACGTTTGAATTTCTACCACAGATAGACTGTTCCTTGGTGATTATTTTCAGATGTGGAGGGAAGTCAGATTCGTCCCCTGTGAGGCGTGTGAGCGGAATGAATAGGACCAAGTATACCTCTTTTCTTTCTTTATTGCTGGTCAGTTAAGCCTACTAGGACTTGGCTGGTATCGTTTCCGTGTAAAACGGATATCAGAAATTAATTTTTTATGTTATTTTTGTAAAGTTCTTTATAAAAATATGGGTGTATGGCCGAAAAGGTAAAAATCACAACAAGTTTTTTTTATTCAGTGAGGTAAATTAGTTAAATTTCGTTAACATTTTCAAATTTTAATTATTATTTTAAAAAGCTCATTTAATTTTGTTTCTAAAAATATATGCATGTTGGGCACTTCTCATACAAACAGTAGCTTAAAATATATGTTTAAGTCAGCATAACCAACGTAAATCTCCGAACGCATCCTATTTCGTTTCATTAAATACATTAAATAATGATTATTAACATGCTTTTATATGCATATAATATTTATTATATACGTCCTAGAAAAACAAATTAATGGAATTAAAACAAAATATTTTTTTGCTTATGTATCACGAGCTCAACATCAACAATTTATTCAAGCTACTGTTTGTATGAAGAGTGCCCAATATATATATATATTTTTAGAAACTAGATTAAATTTGCTATTTTGATATATTTTTGTTAGTTGTAAATATTCAGGAAATATAACTAATTTATCTCCCTGAATGAAAAAAACCTTGTTGTGATTTTTACCATTTCGGAAATACTATTTTTATATGGAACTATGAATAAATAACATAAAAGATAAATTCCTGATATCTGTTTTACGTGTAAAACGATGCCACACAAGCCCTAATAGCCTTAACTGATCAGTAATAAAAAAAAAAAGGAGCAGTACTTGGTCCTCTTCACCCCGCTCTCCCGCCACGAAGGGGACGAATCTGACTTCCCTCCACATCTGAAAATAATCACCGCGGAACGCTCTATGTGTGGTAGAAATTTCATGCTTGTAACCCGATGCGCACAATTTCGCGGCTTAGCAACTCTACTACTAACCCTTATTGAGTTTAATTTGGGACTAGGTCTTAGACCATATAACAATGGACATGGCATGACATGACATTAGCGAACAAATTTTTCAGCTATTTTATGGGGGGGCGAGGAAACATGTATACACACTACGGAAATATTACTATTCGTACAAACGCAAACAATAAAAAAAAATCACCTACAAAAAAAAAACACTCACACACTAACAAGTTATTGTATACAATAACTATACGATTTTCTATCTGATTTTCGCGGCAGAGGGGAAAGTAATCTTATGGCAAGTCCATAGTTATATGGTCTAAGGACTAGGTTGATTTTTGTAAGGTTGTCCTCAGGTGCATGCAACCACCTCCTTATTTAAAAACTAATCTCACCCCGGGGTGTAGAGCCGGACTACACTACTAGGAAAGAGAAAGACATGGTGATATCGCCATACGTGTCTCACGTATAGCTGCATCCCTTAACCGCGGCCAACTTTCCTAGTAGTGTAGAGCTGGGGTAACAGCGTAATTTGACGGAGACTATCGATCGGCAATTTTTTTGACATTAATTTTTGGTTTAAGTTCATACTTCAAACTAGTTCAATTTAAGTACAAACGTCATTTCAGTCAATTTATTGTGAAAGCATAACAGCTGTGAGAAATGTGATAAAATAAAATTAAGAACTGTGTCTACAGGTAAACCATACGCGTAGGGATAATACGCATTAGGTGACAAAATGCATGCGAAAAAATACGTCTAGCAATAAAATCGAATAGAAATTAATGCGTCCGAAGAAATAAACTAATGGTAACACAGCTGCATAGGAAATTTATAAAGTGGGGAAAAAAGCGAATGGAAAATAAAATATTGAGGAATAAAAATTTTGGGTAGCTATACTATACACTCCTGATTATGATTATACCACTTTTAGAAAAATTCCGCCATATTTTGAAGATAGGTGTAATTATGTTTAAAAGAACCGGACACGGACATATGAGTGAGCGTGATGTGGCCGATATTTTCCAATTATGGCTATATTAGCTGCTTTAGAGGAATATACCACTGCTCCTTTTCCTATACTATCAGTTTACGTTATAAAAATGAAAATGAAAATGAAAAGTCAATTTTAAGAAACATGTTTGATCATAGATAAAAATGTCTAAAACCTTTAGCAATTTTTAACGGATAAAGCTTTAAAGTGCAGGGTTGTTAAGTGTCAACAAAAGTACTAAGTTTAATAAAGGCCCCGAGCTTAGTGCCCGTGTTCGCAAAGCCCATATCCTGAAACTTTCCTCATCGATAAAGCCTTCTAATTACCTAAGTGTATCCGGCTTCGAGTTTCGTATTGTCGAATATGAAAACAAAAGCAAGTAATTCGAAGTTTCTGGAATAATCGACGGATAAACCTGTCCGTTAAAATGTCGGATCTAAGATCAGTTTGCTTTTTGTTTCTTTGTTTTTAATGGACTTTTTTTCTAGGGTCACGGTTACGTGCGGAGCCACTTAGACGTTTTCTGGTCGAGATTTTGCCATTATGTATATCGTCTGTTGACAACCAAAACTCACTACTGCACACGTAAGTAACAAATACCTACTTAAAACAAAGCTCGTGTCTCAATATCAATCTACAAACTAGATACGAGTTTTTGCAGAGTACCTAGTGACACCTAGTGACAGAAATTTTAGTGAATTTTGGGTCTCATCACAGGATATCTACTTTAGCTATGCTCTAGATATTCGGAGTAATCCTAAGTTCCTTCTCATTTATACTCGATTTTTTTCAGGTGCAAAATTTGTAAAAGCCTGTTATCGTTAAATGCAAATGACAATGCGAGCCCTATACCTACGTATTTCTAACTATAGAATCAAAAATATCTGATTTAAAACTCTCATCAATGTCACTTAACTCAGCTCGAACTGTAAAAATCGATGTTCGTTATAATTGTGGATGAAAACAAAGCAAGTAATTCGAAGTTTCTGGAATACTAGGGGGATAAAGCTGTCCGTTAAAATATCTGAGATTGTTTGAGTTTGCGCTTCTGATGGTTTTCACGAACGACTTCGTTTTATAAGGTCACAGTTACATGAGAAAGCACTTGGGGTGAATTCGACGTTTTAGTGACATCTGTCAGAGATATCGCCACTGTATCTACTTTAGCGATGGTCTCTGTTCGAATTTTGCAATTTTGACTAATGTAAAAGTCTTATTACTAAAGTGCAAATTACAGTTGAAAGCAATATGTCCGAATATAACCTACTTATATTCAACTTGCCAATGTCACTTAATATTGCTCAAATTACAAAATATCTATTTATGACCATTAACGGCCATGACAAAATATTTTTTTGGAGTTTGCTTAAAGCCTCATCGAATCAAGGCGCCAGCTTTCGTTTGTCAGTTTGCGATGCGGGCATAAATTAATCAATGTTATAATTACATGGATATATACTTATCGATATATATTGTCATTTGGTGTAAATACTACTATCGTTGAGTCAAACTCATCCCTTATAATCTATGTAGGTAAAGCAATTCAACACGGCATTCCACTCTTAATTTTTTTATCGTTTACTGACGTAGTCGTAGTACCTTGACCTTAACAGTATCATTTACCAAGTTTAATTTGCTATCCAGTAACGTACTCGGTATGTATCCTAGTACTAATGTACCTCGTTAGCATTAATATGCGTCGGCAAAAAGAGGACATCACAGACCCTGACGCTATACACCCGTTTTGTTTTCATTATAAACGAGAGCCTTAGCAGCATAGGTTTTGTTGTACAGTTATTGTTAATCAGTTTGAAGAGACCAAGATTAGCGACCGGCCCTCGGGCGAACACGAGACGGGCTTGCAGCAAAAACATGCTTACCATTATGACATGTATAAAAATCCTAAGGGATTGATGAACTCAGCATAAATAAGTGTTATTTGACCTTAACCATTATAATTTTTTTTCTCATTGCCAAACATATATATTCTGGCTAAAATACCTTTGCCCCAGCAAATTTAGTTTTTTATCTGTAAATCGGTATATGACAACACTGAAGATAGGGTACTAAATTTAGTCTTGATACTTGTTTTAAACTTGTATTAGATACTCGCGAATTTAATATAAATAATAAACATCTTGGTAAGTCATGCTTTGATCAGTATTGTACTTTTGTGAGTACTTTATTGTATTTCAGTGACCAAGATTAGCGACCGGCCCTCGGGCGAGCACGAGATGGGCTTGCAACAAAAAGATGCTTACCATTATGACATTTATAAAAATCCTATATATTCTGGCTAAAATATCTTTGCCCCAGCAATTTTAGTTTTTTATCTGTAAATCGGTATATGACAACACTGAAGATAGGGTACTAAATTTAGTCTTGATACTTGTTTATTATTATAAATCTTTAAACTTGTATTAGATACTAGCGAATTTAATATAAATAATAAACTCTTGGTAAGTAATGCTTTGATCAGTATTGTACTTTTGTGAGTAGGTACTTATTGTATTTCAGTGACCAAGATCAGCGACCGGCCCTCGGGCGAGCACGAGATGGGCTTGCAACAAAAACATGCTTAGTAATCTCGGGAATATGTTTCTTCATGCTCGTATGTGTATTATTCATGTACGGAATTCTCCCAGACATCGAGCGATGAATAAAATTTTCCTCTATTTCTCTCGCACGGCGAAACTTTTTCAAAAAAATAATTACCCTGCTTTATTTGTCAACCAGTAATGTACATTATATATGCAGGTTTAAACAGCAATTATATGCGTTGTTGGCAAAAAGAGGCCATCACATACCCTAAGGCTATACACCCGAATTGTTTTCATTACAAACGAGAATTTCATATTAATTTGTAGTGACCAAGATTAGCGTCCCGCCCTCGGGCGAGCACAAGATGGGCTTGCAACAAAAACATGCTTAGTAATCTCGGTAATATATGTTTCTTCATGCTCGTATGTGTATTATTCATGTACGGAATTCTCCCAAACGTCGAGCAATGAATAAAGTTTTCCTCTATTTCTCTCGCGCGGGGAAAATTAATGGGACTATTGCGAGAGTTGGAATGTGATTAGGGAACCGTTGTTGGGTCAATCAGCACTCGCAACTTCATTTATTTACGAAATCAGTTTCACGACTCGTTTTTCATATTGTTATATTTCCTTTGGTATTTCTGAAAGTATTTAGCGTGAATACGAGAAATATTTCAGTTGTTTTTTTTTGTGGATATATTTTTTTAATTTGTACCTACTATAAAATCATACCTAAGGTTAACACGGCATAGTACATTTTAAGAGGCCTTATTCCTTTTAAAATGGTGATCGTTTTAGACATTTTTCTCTATGATTAAACATGTTTCTTTACAATTTATTGGTGTTACTACCTAGAACAGGGCTATTGGGATTTATTGGTATATATTTGAAACCTACAGTTTGAATTTTTCATTGATAATTTTTGTTTCGAAACCTACTCGAAATTGACAAAATTCACGCTGAAAATTAGTTTTTTCAACTTATTTTCGACTGCACGCAATAAAAGCATGAAAAAGCTATGTTACTTCCTAGAACTCGGGGAAAAGTATTATTCACTTCAAAAAGTTGGTTGAAATTATCGATATATTTGTCATAATACGAAAAAAATAATTTTGAAAAGGAATAAGGCCTCTTAATCGAAATAAAGTTATACAATGTCCTGAAATGACAGATGTCAAATGCACAAAGCTATATGAAAATGGACTATAGCCATATTAATACTCTTGTATCATAATATTCCTGGCTGGGGCTCAATTATATTCAACGATTTGACACTGACATCTATAAAAAACCTAAAAGATAGATGTTACTTCGGCATAAATAAATGCTCTTCGACCTTAACCATTATAACATTTTCTTTCTCATTGCCATACATTATATACTCTATTTTGATATGCGCAAAATTAAAAATGGCAAATCATGACGTAGCCAAAGTTCAAATGATAAGAGCGACCAATATCATCAGCTCGAATAAAAAACATCCTATGGACCGATGTCAATCGATGTCCTGTTTGTCTGTTTAGATGTTATATCGAAGCAATCTTGGTCACTACAAAGTGATTAACAATGTTAACAATATCTGTGTGTTCAACAAAAACCTATACGGAGGCTCTCGTTATGAAAACAAAACGAGCGTCTACTGTGGGTATGTAGCGTCTAGCTTTGAGAGGGTCTCTTTTTGCCAATGCGTATAATGATCCTTTGAAACGCAAATTAACTAGCGCTTCTGAATTCGGGTGACATATCTGGGTCTGGGCCATATATCTGTAAAATGGCCGGCAATCTCGAAAACTTAACTGTTTCTTTTTGAGGGGGAAATCTGATTGACTAATGAATATTATGAAAACATTACATTATGCATTTATAGAAATGAGAGAAAAGAGTAGAAATGATAGAGCCACTGATAGAGGAGGGGGCACCTTAATTTACTACAGGAACTATCTCCATTGTTCTCCGCTAGATTTGCCAGACCTAATAAATTTGGAAACCTCAGCCTGCAGGCTGGCTATGACTGGCCATCCTCCAATTAATATAGTTTCAGCTTATTTGTCTCCAAACAAGATTTTCCCTTTCTCTGACCTCCGAGCAGTGTTTGCGGTTGGGGGACCTGTGATTCTAGCAGGTGACCTAAATTGCAGACACGAGCAATGGAATTGTTTCCCCTCTAACACCAATGGAAGAGCTCTAATCCGTATGACCGACAGACTTGACATTGACATACTCGCCCCATTAGAGCCCACTCACTTCTCAGGGACAGTCGAACATAGGCCCAGTACCTTGGACATTGCCCTCATCAAAGATGTCACCTTGGGAGTCCGCTCCCTGGAGGTGATGCACGAGCTTCACTCGGACCACAGGCCGGTCATCCTTGATCTGGGCCCTCCTGAGCACTACGTACATACAAAAAAGATCACTGACTGGACCATGGTAGCGTCTATGCTCTCCGACCCTGATTCACCCTTATTTCAAGCCTTATCTAACGGACTTGCCTCTTCTGATCTAGATTCTTCTATCGACTTACTGACAAACGGACTACAAAACATTATAAACGATTGCTCAAGGGAGGTTCCTTCATCGAATGATCGCCGTTGGAAGCTCCCTCAATATCTTCGCGACCTCATTACCGAAAAAAATGCGGCTACTAGAGCCTATGACGCTAACCCATCTCCTTCCTGTAAGAACCACATGAACCGCTTACAGACTTGTCTGAAGCGGCAAATGAGAGCGTACAGGAACGAAATGTGGAACGATCTGCTAGGAGAGATCTCGCCGAGCCACCAGGCATACTGGAGGCTGGCGAGATCGCTCAAAGCGGATACTGTGGCCGAAATGCCTCCCTTAGTTCGCCCAAATGACCCCACCCCGGTTTTTGATGATATCGAGAAGGCCGAGCTATTAGCCGATTTTCTGGAGTCACAGTGTTCTCCCAGTTTGGAACCAGTGGACCCTTTGCACCTGGAGTTGGTCAACGCAGAAGTAGATAGACGTTCTCAGGGTCCTCCTCTAGGTCCCTCACTTAAACCAGTCTCGCTAGAAGAAGTTAAGTCTCTAGTTAAAAAACTTAAACCTAAAAAGGCCCCCGGTTGCGATGGCATCCCCAATAAATTGATTAGATCTCTTCCGGAAAATATTTTATCAATTCTTGTTGTTATATTCAATACAGCTCTCTCAGCTTGCACTTTTCCTGCAGTGTGGAAAAGGGCAGACGTGATAGGCATTCACAAGCCTGGCAAACCCAGATCTGTGCCGTCCAGTTACAGGCCCATTAGCCTGCTAAGCTCATTAGGCAAACTTTACGAGCGTATAGTGCTCTCCCGCCTTAGGGATTTCATTGACGAGAGGGACCTGTTGATGGATGAGCAATTCGGCTTTAGGGCCGGGCACTCATGTGTTCATTAGGTCCATCGGATAACCGAGCACATTCTTTTTTTCTTGTCGGGTTGGGGGAAGCCAGTCCCTACAGGTGGTGTCTTCTTAGACGTAGCGAAAGCGTTCGACAAAGTCTGGCACAACGGCTTGATTTTCAAGCTCCATTCGTATGGAGTGCCAGACCGTCTTGTCCGTATTATACGGGACTTTCTTTCTTGTCGAACCTTTCGCTACCGAGTAGAAGGCTCGCACTCTGTCCCTCATGAAATAAAAGCCGGAGTGCCCCAGGGATCGGTGTTGTCACCCACTTTATTCTCCCTGTACGTCAATGATATCCCTAAGATTCCGGGAGTACACTATGCGCTATTTGCAGATGATACTGCGATCTTTGCCAGCTCCACCCGCCCTAGACGGATTACCCTTCTGCTTCAGTCTGCCCTCAATGCCCTGGGTCATTGGTGTCGGAACTGGAGAATGGAGGTTAATCCGGACAAGAGCGCGGCTATTCTTTTTTCACGGACTTCTAAATATCCAAGCCAGGTGGCGAAAGCCGGTCACGTCTCACTCTTTAATACCCGGATCCCTTGGAGGGACCACTCCAAGTATTTAGGTGTCACCTTGGACAGGAGACTTAACTTTTTTAAACATATCAAGACCGTTAAGGATAGGGCTGCCTTCATTGCTGGCCGCCTTCACTGCTTGACCAACTCCAGAAGCAAACTGTCAATCCACAACAAGTTAACGCTGTATAAAACCTGCATTAGGCCGGTCTTCTCGTACGCTAGTTCAGTTTTCGCCCACTCTTCCCCGAGTAGGCTTAGAGCATTCCAAACCTTGCAAAATAAATATTTGAGGAGAGCAGTAGGAGCTCCATGGTTCGTTCGTAACACTGATCTGCACGCGGACCTCCGTTTCCCCTCAGTGGCGGAACATTTTAGGACGCTCGCAAAATCTCATTTTGAGCGTTCGGCTAACTCCAAAAACAAACTTATATCTGAGACCGTCAACTATGATCCTGACATGCCTCCCAGGCATGGTTACCGCAGACCCAAACACATTCTTTTGGACCCTGACGACACTTACACAACCAGACGTAGGTTGGAGGAGGAAGAGGACTCCAGACTTCTTGCCCAGCTTAGGGCGGACAGGGCCAGACGCAGACCCTCGTTCACACGTCCTCGTGTCACTCACGACATTCACAGACAGACAGACAGAGACGCTCGCTTCGGCGAGAGCCGTTTCAACCCCCTACTAAGACTTCCAGCCTCGCAGCGGGCTGCTTCCATTTCTTGATAAACATCACAGTTATTCCATGAGAGCTATCAAAAGTCCAGCTCATCTTTCTGATGGCTGGCATTCCTCTCTTCTTTTGTAGTCTTTGCTGCTCAGTGGCTGAGACAAATTCAGACGTGCAGTTACGGGCCGCATACACGCAGGCCCACCTGCAAAGGTTCACTTCAAAAAAAAAAAAAAAAAATTATGCATTTATGGCTCAATTTTATAGAAGTCTATACCCAAGTTCAGGTACGTCATTTTAGCATCGCGAAGCGGGTCTAAAGTTGTCATTTTGGGTCCTAGGGTTTTAACGGAACCCATTTCTATACAATAAAAAAAACTTGTTAGAGGCCAGCTACATACTAGATATGGATAATTAAAAACAAACCGACCTTATCAAATCAGCCCTTTATGTACATACTAGCTGTGCCCCGCGGTGTTACCCGCTCATCCCACGGGAACACTAAATTTATTCGGGATGAAAAGTATCCTATGTCCTTTCCCGGGTCTCAAACTATCTCCATACCAAATTTCATCTAAATCGGTTCAGCGGTTTAAGCGTGAAGAGGTAACAGACAGACAGACAGACAGACAGACACACTTTCGCATTTATAATATTAGTATGGATATACAAACGGACAAATGCCAAAACATTGGGTGAAACTACATGTCTGCTTCCGTTCTAAGGCAGTTTTTTTAAATCTTACAAATGTATGACTCCTTATCATATTTAGAAAAATCTATTTTTTTGGTAATGGCGACTTAACATTTTTATTCTTGCAGTCGATGTGAAAAGTAGAGTGATTAACACGTGGCTAACGACCATTGTGACACTTAAGATATACGAATATTTGTCCTCATAATAGAATATTTATTTCGAGAGAATTAATTGAGTCTATACTAGACATTAAACCAGTCATTGGCTCGCTATAAATCGTACGACGCGAAATTATACGGCACTATAACTTGTGCCACGCCACGAAGCGTCGATGTGAGGTTAAGATTACATTAAAATGTTTTATTAGACCGAGATAAAATAGAATCTATTTTATAATAGATTATTATAATGACGTCTAGTTTAGATATTGTAAAATTCTAAAATTAGTAATGATATTCAGTTTTTCTACGCAGGTCATTATTTCAGGAAAAAGCTTAATTTAGCGAAGCCTGATTTGAATCGGCGCGCAACATTAGCCGTACAACACCTGTCATCACGCCGAAACGGCAGGCCAGATTTTAACCAATTTTGGTACAGGGATAGCTGGACATCTAAAGATAATATTGGGTAATTTTAGCCGACTACGGTAAAGAAAAAAAATACGCAGACGAAGTTTGTAATATATTATAATCGTGAAAGTTTATGAGGATGAACGTTCCACATAAACTCAAAAACTAAATACGTATTTACGTAAAATATTTTCATAAAACTTTTCAATTATATTATATAGCTTAGATATCAAAACAAATTCTACAATTTATTTACTGCCTACTGAGCCGACGGTCCCGGGTTGGAATCCCGGCAAGGGCAAATATTTGTGTGATGAACACAAAATGATAATGATGAATGTTCTATGTAAATATTTAAGTATTTATTTATCTATATAAGTTTGTATATCGTCGCCTAGTACCCATAACACAAGCCTTCTTGAGCTTAATTCGGGACTAGGTTGATTTGTGTGAGGTTGTCTGATATTTATTTATTTATTATTTATAAGGTTATTCACTCATAATAGGGCTAAACAGGAGTTGAACATTTTTATGTACCTACATATTTTATCCTTCTGCGCAATCTAATCCCCAGGGAAAAGCTAGTATTGATATATTTCCACATCACATCCTCCATATCATGACTAAATAACCCTATATTAGTGCAGTTTTCATTACCAAAACTCGACGTTGTTTATTTATGATAATTAATTGAGTCCGCACTAGACATTAAACCAGTCCGTCCTCGCTATAAATCAATCACAACAGGGTAATTTGTCATGGTTCATAGCCCGCAAAGACAACCATTATCACTTATCTGCGGTAAACTTTGAGGAATACATATAATATGGTTAGTTTCAAGGGAGATTGTCATGTAACTCAATAATTCTGGTCCTTAATTTGATGAGTCATTGCAATGTTAGAGTGGGCGGTGTTCACGACATATTATAAGCGTACTATACCTATACGGCCGTTGATGATCAGAAGGTTTCTTTTGACAGGATGAACCTTTTAAATCCCAACACCATTTTAAGGAGAGCCACTTGAATTTTAATGCAGGAAGGAGTTATGACGTCATAATTTTTATGTCTGGAATTTTGACATTTTCTGTTCTCAATCCTATCATATGGGGTATGTTAGTAATGAAAGTGCTTCATGGACTGATTATTCCAAATATACACTATTATATTACGGCTACTTAGTAAAAAAAAAACTGAAACATATTATCGAAATAGGTACCAAAACACAAGGTTTCCTATATTTAAGCGAACGGGGCCCATCGTATCAGTTTGTATCATTCAAAGCCAAGTAGTGGATGTGTATCGATTTCTACTCGAGCTACATTTAGTGACTTTGACAAGTTGTCATTTCAATTTTAGCTATGGCAACTGGATTTTACGACGACAAAAATACAGTAAAAACATTCATCTGAGTAAAAAAGCTTACGATATTATAGCAGTCGACAGATACTTATCCAGGCCAAATAACGGACATGTATCGATTTTGCAATTCGAGGTACATTAAGCGACATTGTCATATTTTCATTTTCAAGGCCATATGACTAAATATAGCAAAATGGGAGGTATTGCTCGCGCCTGTCATTTCCACTTCAGCGATTCAACTTAACAACTTATCTTAATCTAAATTTGAGTACCCACAACTTCGAAAGGTTGTTTTCAACCTATGACATTTTGACACATTTTGTTTTATATGAAACGTGATTTTTTTATGCCACATTTATAGTGCCAACTTGTCAGTGTAACTTAATACAACTCAAGCTTCAACGCCTCTATTATAATCTCAGCAGTATACTACATCGACGGCAACAACGTACAAGGTGCTAAGTGCTAAAAGGTTCGAACTACACCAGCTGCAGCATAATGATCTAGAAGTCGAAACCTATCGCCTAGTATAAAAAATTTCTTAAAATGTCGCTTAGTATAGATTTTATGAATGACGCATACAGTTCCATCTGTATCAAAAATGTGTATACTAACACGAACACCATTCTAAGTGCCACATCGAACCGTACACAATGAATGATATCTCACTCACTCGCGCACACAGAGCGCTATTTACCACATAGCACTCAGTACGCGGCCGATCGGCAAGTCAACGGTCGTGAATGCTTCGATCGTTTCCTAGAGAATATTAACATTTTACTACCTTGCTTTTGTCTTAATTCACAGTTTTAGTTAAGTCGTTTGTTGAATTCATTCAATCGACCAATTTACTAAAAAAATATGTCAGTTAAATTATGACGGGGAAACGAGCGAGATGGTTGGAATCTAAATCAGGAGCGCAGATCGGGTCTGGGTTGCGTCGAAACAGATCTAAATAAATCAGCCACAATAAATGGAGGTATGTAATATTTATTTTTGCGTTTACTTTATATTTCTTAGTTATTATTTAAAAAAAAGATTTAAAGTGTTCGATGTGACACATAGTCCTACATACATGTAAAGTATCATTTAATAGAACTACGTGTACAGGTCTATCTGCCACTTAGAACTGTATTCGTCATTATCAGTGCTGTAGTGAAACAAAGTACGTTATTCTATGTACCACTTAGAATTGTTTACGTCATTTTAATCAGTTACTTAGCACTATTTACATTTTCAAATTGTTTTTGGACACACTCAAATAGTGTAGTATCTGTCATTGCAAGTGCTTATTTAAGTTTTTAAAGTTATGTAATCATAATCTGCAATAGTTAGGTAATCATAACTATCGCAGATTAAGATTTATTTTTTCTTATGTGGGCGGTTTCGTGGTAAGCACGTAATCCTTATTTCGATCACTATTTACTTTGCACCACTAATATAGCTTTCACGATTGAAAATATGTTCATAGTGGTAAAGAAAGCTTAATCTATGTTGCTTTAATATGCATGGTATTTGATTTTCAGACCCACCTCTAAAGGATCGTGCGCGGAACTGCGTTTGAGGAGACAAAGACACGCATTCCACAAATACAAACATGTTTAGTCAATCAAAAATCAAATCACATGTTTTGTTAATGACTCTGATTATAATGCAGCTGAAAATAGGGAACCGTATGATCATACTTTTAAGGTCCATCTTAAAAGTATGCACGAGTTGGAGAGCCAAATTGAATGCTGTATTAGTAAGCCACGTAAAAAGACTGGGATGAAATCTAGTCGATCTCTTATTCCTGAGAATCGATCACGATCGAGAAAGTTCGTTATAGTCGTCATTATCTAACGCTATAATTATTTAAGTTGTCTTTATCGGTCTCGATTGGTCATCATCCTCAAAGATAGCTTGTTGTCTAGCTCTTAGTCAGTTTATTAAACCGTCGAAACTGTCCCAACCATGGAATTTAAGTTCTTTACGTGTGATTGGGACGACCCACGATGAGATTGGGACTTATGCCTTAGAAAGAAACAAAAATACTCTTCATTGAGCTTTTCAACTCATGAAAGAAAAACCCGATATATTGTGCATTCCCCTGATGATGTTATTTACTATCATAAAGGCTCATGCAATAGATTCCTTAATCCAATAGTATTTTATAAATAATGACACAAAGGTAAATTAAGAAAGAAAAATTGAATGCGATCTACTACAATCGAAGCACCAATAGTATTTGTTTTTTGGTGAGGTTGAGATGTTCTACATACAGTTCCATGCGCCAGGTTAACCCCACAATACTCTGAATAAATCCCGGATTGGTAGCCTATACGAAATTAGTATTGCTATCAAATAGCTGAGCAGTGGATAATGATGGAGCTACATCTGAGATTCTGAAATCAGGTGATAAACTGGCAATGAAAACCCCTTCCGAAGCAATTTAATCTAATTACTCGAGGCAAAACTCAAACATGTCCCAGAAGTGTGGTACTGCTCTTCTTTAACGAAGTTTAAAAGACTCTTTTTATAAATTACATCCCCATTTCATTTGTGAGTCATGTGTATAACATGCTGTCGAGACTCTCATCATGGACCGTGTCGCACACGAATTTCAGCCTCCTGAACAAGCCGGTTACGTTACCGCAAAACTTCAGTACCGTAGACAACGTCCATAAGCTACAGTTTATCTACATATCTTATAATACAGAAGACTGGGCAGTATATCAGCTAGCAGCCGTTATACTTAGCATCTTTGTATTATAAGAAGGCTCTCGAGTCTCGATTCAAGTACAACATGGACGGTGCTGTAGCCTCTCCATTGGTGTGCAAATGTCTATCAATCAGTATATTGAGGTGCTGAGGTCTTTAATGTTTATACTAAAGCGCGACGACAAAGGTTCGTTTCTAAGACCAGAAATCGAAACCTATCCAATTACAGCGTAGCCTGAGACACGGAGACGCAATATCTATACCTAAAGTGTTCACAGCTGCTTATTATAAATATATCCAAGCATTTAGTTTAAGTACGGACATAAATAATTACCATCAATGACAAAGACCTGACCAACCTCCTCTCATCTGATGGTATCGTTGTCAATACTAGTCACGGCGGAGAACCTAGAAGATTTCGACAAAGACTAGTCAAAGACTTCAAATACAGTCTTCCAACAAGTGTATCTTAAAATGAACACTGAATACGAAAATCATATTATTAATTTTCCATTCTCGATTATATAAACAAGACTATGACTAAACAAATAAGTAATTAAGAACAATGTTATATACGTTGCTCCTTTTTTCCAATCCATTCCGTGATTAGGACTGAGATGTAAGGTAGCCCTTTGTAAAATGTATAATTATGTACAATATGTTTACATTTTATATTGAATAAATATTACACCTAATATTCTTTTAATTTGATATAGAACTTTCTACATAATGATTATTAAGCTATATCAAATGTCGAATATGATTCTATCTGCAAAATGTGTCGAAATTATAATTCAGCACATTTTTACACAATGTTTATACAACCAAAAATTAAATAAAAAATAGTGCATTAGAGCTATGTAATATATTTTTAAAAAATAATCAAAATACGTGATTTAAATTTGATGACTTAATTCACACATAGAACGTTTTACAGTGAGTCGGGCACTTTTATTACCAAGTATAATATTCTAAGTACCTGATAGACCTGCATACGTTGATTTTATAAAAAACTATAACCAAGTATAAAATTCTAAGTCCCACATAGACCTGCTTACGCAGTTGTTGGACAAAATTTTAACCTAGTATAATGTTCTAAGTGGTAGATAGAACTTTATACACAACGGTTAGCAAATATTCATGACTTAATCTAGTGGTCTATCTGCATTTTCTCGAAAACTACCATTAAATTGAATTATATGAAAATAAAACAAGCAATAAAATATAATTATAATCATGTGTTCCAAATTTCAGTTCATTATCTTTAATACGAAAAAAAATATGACGATTCTACTTCTACGATTCGGTTTTTTGGCTCTCCTGTAAAATTGTAATTTTTCAATTAGAATCATATACGTTGTTGTCGTCGACATGGCCCGCGGCACAGATTATATAATACTACTAGCTTTTGCCCGCGACTACGTACGCGTGGAACTTGATAAAAGGGACTATTAAAAGTGCCTAAGCAAATGTAACAGCAATTGTGCTTTTGGTCTAATAATTACTTTTCTTACAGGGTCACCGCATCCCAACAGAAATGTTCACTCACTTTTCAATCTTTTTAGGTATAATTTCCAGGATGAACTATCCTATGTCCTTCCTCGGATCTTAAACTATCTCCGTGCCAAATTTCATCAAAATCGGTTCAGCGGTTTAAGCGTGAAGAGGTAACAGACAGACAGATATACAGACACACTTTCGCATTTATAATATTAGTATGGATAGGTACTCCCGCGGATGAGAGAGTCTCGTTCCGCAAATTTCCCCAACTTTGGAGCACTTCACCCTCATCGTCCAACTTCAAAATATAATTAAATGAACTCCTAATGCCTGTCACGCACTGAACTGAAGTTGAGCAAAAAGTCAAGTATCTAAATGGGACGTTAAACACACATTAATACAGTGTGACATTGTTAAGTAAGGGCAACATTATATAGCGTTTTTATGACGTTTAGTGGTCGATTTATTTATCTCAGCAGATCAGCTCATTTATTGTTGAAATAGGTGATTATCGTAGATAACCTTTTATGAATCCGACGCTCAGATCTGGGGCTACATCGAAACACTCGTAGATTTGCCCGGCTAAACACAATCACGTCATCTTGAAGTGGAACGTAGTGACGCATATATCATTGCGTCGTGACGTTATGACGTATAAAACCAAATCTACCTCCGTCTAAAAAAAAATACATATGTATGTAACAAAATGTCTCTCTCTCTCTCTCTCTCTCTCTCTCTCTCTCAGGACTGTTTTTTAATATCGTCCGATCAGCGAGTATAAGTACCTACCTGCGTAATATATTATTCTCACGTTATCGTCACGATCCACGGCTCGTCATTGTAACATACTTATCACGGCACCTTGCCATCCCGTAAATTTTTACGTTTCACGATGTCCATTTCCACGTCACGATACCGCAAAATTACACGTCATCGCAGCACTTCAACGTCAACGTTACGTGGAATTGTGTTCAGCAATAGCCAATAATTACTTAAAAGGATTGTAAAACTATTCGACTATAATTACAGGGAGCAATCACTATGGTCTCAAAGTGTCCTATTAATTACACTGGGTATTGATCAATTACCGCTTGCGTACTAGTGATAGTCTAATGGTGATGTTTGAGACACACTGAAGCAGTTTAATTAAAGTTTTGCGTCATCAAAACTTTGTAAGGAGGTATAGGAATCTAATATTATCCTTAGACCAGCAGAAAAGGGAAATAAGAATTATATCGTATTTAAAATGAAACATAGACATTATAATGCTATTGTACAGAAGAATAATGGTGGATAACTGTCATTGATTAATTAAAATTAATAAACTGTGGACACGGCCATTGCTTCAGGATATTTACGTAGGAGGAATCTCCTGCTCAAGTACCGCTTTTTAAAGTAAATACATCTCACAACAGTTTTCTAAAGTCGGCACTGTGAGATTACATTCAAATATTTATTATTATTTTTCCTGCAGGAAGTTCCCTACAGGTAAGTATATCTGCGGATTTGGAATTTTAGGTTTCGTTCATAAATTTATAATAAGGTGCGATTTGCGTACGTGTATCCAGGCGAGCGCGCGCCGGGCGAAAGTTTTTAACATATGTTTGTTATTATTTACTATTTAAATCATACATAACGGCTGTATCTAGTGTGTATATATTTTAAAAGGAAATTTGATAATTACTTACACAGTTGATTTTGGAATCGCTTGGTTTAATCGCTCATTTCCATGGGATCCTTAAATTAGCACTCAACTTATTTATGTCCGTGGTACACAGATTTGTTTAGCGAATGTTTCATTAAAGTTTCATGCCGGAGGGGGGTGGCTGGCGGGGGTGCCGGGTGCAGCGCCACCTGTCGCTGCGCGGGGGAGGCGGCGGCGCGGGGTGCTCGCTCGGTAACGGCTCGCTCGCGACTGACTGAGCCAGCCAGCGGCCCGGCCCGGGCACGTGGGCGCCGCCCAGGTGCACTCCCCCCCGCTCCAACGCACCCCCCCGTTCCCCTCTTGCACCCTGCAACCAGACTGCACGCGACGTCACCTTATTAAAATGCAGCCCTTACCCCGGACAATTACCTCTCCGAGTAATATAAAAAGTTATATTGTTTGACGCGTCGCGTCGGCTTAAAATGTATTTCCTTTTAGTTCCGCCATTAATCAAGAACTCACGCGTGTCATGTGAGGGTTGTATGAGAGGTTATTGTGTGTCTTAATAGCTTGTTAGCTGCTTATTGATTGGCACAACTTTCACACATTATTGTAGCACCTCGAGACTACATTCCATAGTTCACGTGATTTATTTCTATTTTGTAGCGGCCATGGCCTCGAAAGGAATGAAACTTATATTATGGTTAAAAGTTATTGTCATATATGTCTTACTTAGTAATGCAAAGATAGTCAATGTTGTTCGTGAAAACGTCCAGTTTTTTTACCAATAACGCCAGGGGGCGAATTTAAAAATATCATGGCGGTTATTTTGAATAAGTAATGCACAATTGCACATTGCTTAAATAGACACATAGAGGCTATCTCGAACATAAATCATTATGAATATTGGATTGAGCCGTTGTTAGTACCGATCTCGTCTTTTATTCGTGACAATTGCATGGCTTTATTGTTTTGTTAGCACGACTAATTGACTTGAATCTGCGACTAGCATTAATTGGATTCCTTTCATGACACGAAAAACGGTGAATTCTTCGTAATTAGTGTGGCTTTATTCCATAAGCAATGGAAATTGACTTTCTTCGCCGCTGCCTTTTGGGCATCAAATATTTGAGAAACCTCGACATGAAAGAAGAAGAAGAATGGAAATTGAGCTCATATTTCTTTCCGCCCACGCTTACTTTATGGAAATTAACTGTATCGCTACATTCAGACCATTAGCAAGATGTTTATTTTTTCCGAATAAATCAAAATCGCAGATCTGTACAGACTATACAGTGTTGCCTGTAATAGGAGCAATAAATTAAGCTATACATTCTAATCTTCAAACTGAAAAACATTTGTTTAGCAACTTAAAAAAAGCAAATTACCTACCTAAATAGTATTTTCAATGTACGTCGTCCAACATTGACATTCCCTGAGCATTGACATAGCTTTCACTCTACTAATATCACACATTTCGCAATACATTGCTGTTTTGTCTAAACATTATTTTACAAATTATCATTTGATACACGTTATTTTCAGAAGTTGTCTAACAGATGTTTTTCAGTTTGAAAGGTAGAATCTAGGTTTTAATTTATTGCTCCTATTACAGGCAACACCCGGTAGATAGCAATTGCAATGGCTTTTTTGTTAACACGACGTGCTAATTGATTTGGAACTGCGACTAGCATTAATTGGATTTCTTTCATAACGCGGTATCGATCAACGCTGAATTATACGAAACTTCGTATTTTTTTTGTTATGGAACAGTATTGAATTCATATTTCATAAATTAAAACTCGAATATATTCTTGTCATTGAGATAGAAAATGCCATGAACTGTTACTTTTAAATAGAGCACATAGCTGAAGTAAATATAATGTGTGTCATGAAATGAACAGAAATAAAAAATAAAACGTAAAGTAGCTTGGATATATGAGACTCCAAAGGTACCCAATGTTTTTTTTATTGAATCCAAAAGCAGAAAGCGCAAATTGTTTTCAGAATCCGCAAAGTTCAACAAAACAATAACTATGTAAACAATCATCTACTGAAACACACTTTATCACGGCTAAAATAGAAAATTAGTTTTATTTTTATACAGATAGATATTTCATGTACTCGACGCTGTTTGGATGGCATTTGTATGGAGCGTTTTCAGCGCCCCGTAGGAATGTCGACCTTTATTGGAAATTTTAGACTCATAGGTAGATCAATCTAAGTGTAGTAAGTCCAATATAGACATTTGATCCCAATAAAAAAAAGATCAATTGACATCATCAAAAAAGTTGTCATCTTGCCTCTGTGACTAGCATTGATTGGATTTCTTTCATAACGCAACCTTAATTAATGTTGAATTATCCGATTCGGGTGCTGCGTATAGAATTTTTTGTTTCTTTATTCCATTAGCGAGCAGAATTGTAATTATTTTACGTTCCGACCACACTAAACTTTCTGGTATCATTACAGCTGACCATTAACAACTTGTCTTTTAATTCAAATAATAATATTGCTTTGCTAATCTGCAATATAATAACGTGCCAGTTAATTTGTGCTAACTCGTTATACTTAAAGTATTTTTTCACACATTTAATGGTAAGATAAGAAAAATGTATACGCAAATAAACATAACAAACCACCACCAAAATAACAAGTGACGTACTCGACACGTGTTTCGCCCATCTACGAGGCATCATCATCAGATGTTGACGATACAACCGAAAACTTATCCTTTGCCTTGAATTTTGTAACATTTCTTTTTTTTTTCAGAAATTGTAAGTGAGTCCTTTGTTTATTTAAGTTAGTGCAGAAATAAATATAGTAAGTAAATTGAAATATATTTATAATATTTATTTACTAACACGACTGATTTTAAAATAAAAACCTAACTTTTTACGAATATTTAAATACTTAGATGACTTTGAAGAAGAAAAATACCGAGAAGATTACCTACGAAGTAGACAGCTGTAAATTTTACTAATTTCTTATTAATTTCGCTTTCCTTAAATGCTACGCGTTCGTAGCATCTGCTACGGAGCTACGTCGTAGGCGTAGCACAGTGTAATCGAAACCGAATATTCTACGCTAAGAAAAAAAATAGCAGGACTTTGATATTTATATCACTGAATGTAAAAATAATATTTATCAAAGTTATTGTTTTTACTTCCTTATGAAAAAAAAACGATGTTAATTAATAATTATAATACTCATAGAGCTAGCGGTAAATTGTGAATTGCCATTAATAAAATTAAAAATACGTTCCAATAAAGAAAATAGACATAATCATCTTAATTAACATCACTAGACTATCAAGTGACAATTCATAAACTCTTGATATCTATTATAGGTACTAATAAAAAGTTGTAAAAGTTTAATTAAATACATGAAATAGCTTAGCTTAAAACCTGAATCGATCTAATGTTTATATATTTCTACGCGAATACATTAAAACAAAAAAGTAGGAACGAAAATCCAACACCTACTAGTTTATTCAAAAGCTTAAAATTTAAATATTATATGCTCGGAGCGGGATTGAACCCACATCTCCGTCGACTTTCCTGCCTAATTTACTCTACGGGCCTCTCTCTCTACAAAGTTTAAGTGAAAATATTTGGGTTTCGCCAGCAGAATTTTCTCTTTTAAATAAATTTCATGCCCTCAAGTCGCTTTGTTCTTTGAACCACTGCACTCGTATTAAAATTAATATGAAAAATAGTAACAGGCAGACAGACCGCAGTGTAATTTATTTACAGGAATCACAACACCATCACATTAAGAATGTATATTAATACGCCTTTGAGGATCTCGCTTTCTGTTGTCTGTTTTGGCTACAGATAAGCAATTACCTGGATAACTGCCGAAAACTCGGATGGCAATCCACGATGGCAAGGCCAGGTGCGAGTTTGACTCGCGCACCGAGGGTTCCGTACAAATACTTATCCCATCTTAACTAGCCGGGTTAAGTTAAGTTTTCACCTGGTAAGCATTACGCCGGATACAAATGAGGTGCAAGTTTAACGCAATCGGTCACGTTTATTGTATGGGAGCCCCCTTAAATATTAAATTCAACGATGTTGAAAAAAGTAAATGTGTCTTTAATATTATAATTTATTCAACCCTTAATGGATTAAAATCATTAAGTTAATTTTATTACCAAAACTTCAAGTACCTAATTCAAAAATTATAATGATGACGATTCTTTTTTAAATAATTTGAGTCGTTTTAGGTCAGATACTTGGGATATTTTCAGAAATAAATTTGTTGGAGTAAAAAATGCTGTATTTAAATACCGCTGTACTTTCCACTTTTTCCTCTTTCGCATTTACCGTCAGAAATATTGAAAAAGTTTTTTTAAGTCTTATTTCGTCGACAGTTTATAAAAATCACTTATTTTATTATACGCAAATCTTATTATAGCAGCCTTTAACATATTATAGTCATTAACGCATTATTTTCCATCCGACGTTTCGCCACCGGCTTGGTGGCGAGTGAGTAAATCTCACCTCCGTGGTTGCCGTAATGTATAATAATCAATCAATATCAGACAACCTCACACAAATCGATCTAGTCCCAAATTAAGCTCAAGAAGGCTTGTGTTATGTGTACTAGACGACGATATACGTAGTTATATAGATAAATATATGCTTAAATAGGTACATAGAACAACCATGACCCAAGCACAAATATTCGAGTTCATCGTACAAATATTTGCACTTGCCGGGATTCGAACCCGGGACCGTCGGCTCAGTATGGTTGGCATCAGCTGCTTTATCACTGCACCAAACGCGTCTTCGAAAACTTAAACATATGTAAAATTGACCCTGAAATCTGAAATAGTTTTAGAGACATTCGAGATCGAATATGAAACACACAACGGAATGATAAATATACACCAGGATGATAAAATAAGTGCACCGCAATGAAATTTCATACCTACACCGGAATGAAAGAAAAGTGGCATATTATGAAAGTAATTTTACGTTTTATATTCGTAATATATATTATATTGGCACTACATAATAATATAAACATATATCTTAGTCTGGTATTAAAAACCAAATAAAATAAAAATTATTATTTCAACAATATCTATGAAAATTAAAGCTACTTTTGATGTCATTCCGGTGTTTTCCTCATTTTGGTGGCGTTTAACGTCATTTTACTACACCGAAAACACCGGAATGATAATGGTGGGATAAGAAACACGACATACTTATTTTTATTTCTTAAAAAAAAATAAGCCCTATATTCTAAAACTAATTCAACTCTTGAAATCGTGACTATACTTTACCTGATATTTATAAATTTCAAACCACGCAGTTAAAAAATAAAGAAGCTATAACAAACTCCGGAATGTTATTTGTTTTGTCCCCGGTCCACTGCGATGATTCACGTTTATACAAGCCAACGTATTGCCACTAAGCTTGACTAATTCTTTGAAGTGCGCGGGAGACGGGGGGCATATTTGATCAAATTTGGGAAATAAATCGGTTCTAAACATTGTCGGCGGTAATGCACTTATTCAAGGGTATACAAAGGAGATATAAAACGGGTAATGTGCTTTTTTCGTTACGTATTTATATGGTAATAAAATAATGGTAACAGATTTTTTTTGTCATGCATAGTATTTGACTTACCCCGCATTTTACAAACAAAACTGGCTTGGGGACAACCCACCTTGATGAGAAATTTGTTCCAAATATATTTTTTTAAATTATTATATATATTAATATTTTAATTTTAGCTGTTGCCCGAGGTAGACAATGGCGGGCTGTGTCCGAAAAAAAAATGGTACTTTATTATTCAACCTTTCTTCATCTGCATTTTCAGTCTTGCCATCAAAAAATACTGCTTGGGAAATTGACCCATTAGCTCTCGGCGCACTCAAGTCTGGATATAGTCAACGGCTCAGCGTCCAGAGAAGAGATATTAAGTTTCACGTGTACAAATAAATATCCGAGTGTTTCTATATCTATACTAGCTGTGCACGTGGCTCCGCACGCGT
This sequence comes from Apotomis betuletana, assembly GCA_932273695.1. Taxonomy (NCBI): domain Eukaryota; kingdom Metazoa; phylum Arthropoda; class Insecta; order Lepidoptera; family Tortricidae; genus Apotomis; species Apotomis betuletana. The sequence continues at coordinate 16,783,822 of OW026307.1, forward strand.
GTAAATCGGTCTCTGTCAGTTTTGCTTTATCACAGTTTCTTGATACCCCGGCCCCGCAGACAGGTCTTTCGGTGCTGTCCAAATCTATTGGAATCTTGAAAGTTGTGCGAGCCGTTTTGACGCCAGGCCACAACGTAGGAATTAAATTTGTTGATATCCGTACCGCCTCTTCTAAACTTACAATTAATTTGGCAAAATCCTTCCTCATATCTTCCTCAACATATTAATTTCAGCGCCATCTGTTAGTTTATCAGGGTACTCAATAGTCGTAGCATATTTTTGAAAAAAAATTGCACCTCATTCCTAAGTAACGCCATAAGATTCAGGTACAAACTTAACTCAATCGAGTGTAGTGGCTACCCCCCTTTTATTGGTAATTTTTTTATAGCTTTTAATATGGCCGGGGATTTTCTCGACAGGTTAATGAAGTTTTTAATCAAAATCCGTTCAGTCGTTTTCACGTGATGCGCGGTCAAATAAACAGACATACAGACAAAAATTCTAAAAATAATCGGAAGTGTTCTGCTATCGATTCTTAGTGTCCCCGCCAACTTTTTTCGAATATCTTCTATGTACAGACTTTCGACCCTCTTCTGCTTTATTATATGTAAAGATGTACGGATAGATAAGCAAACTTGATGGTGAGCGAATAAAACCCACCTCCGTGACTACTGTAATGTTTATTGATAGCACATTAGCGCTTGGCACACACAAGTCGCGTATCAGAAACGTAATTGATTATTTTAAGTATGATTTACGAAATAATAAATACTCACTGTTGAGTTTCTCGGCTTTCATCTCAACAGCGGTCTCCTATTGAGAAATGCCGATATATTCCCAATCTGTCTTGTAAAAATGCCCTTGTGGCCTACCTACTGAATAAATGATTTCGATTTCAATTAACTCACGTTTACGAGCATATCTGCGTATCCAAGTGTCGTTATACGAGTATTATGTATCTTATGGTAATTTCCACATTATTTTACTTTGAGTCAGTGGTGAGCGAATGAAATCGGCCTCTGTGGCTATTATACCGTATCTAATGTATATTGATAGCATATTAGCACAGCGCACTCAAGTCTGGGTATACCCAGATAGCTGACTATAGTCAGCGCCCAGAGAGGAGCGGAATTTAGTGTAACGTGTGTATCTGAATGTCCTATGCATATATGCATCCTATAGTTATTTGCGCATTGTTTCACTTTAAATTGGACGCGTGCGAATAAAACTCACCTCCGTGGCTGCTGTACCTAATGTTTATTGATAGCACATTGGCGCTCGGAGCACTCAAGTCTGGAATAGTCTGGATATAGTCAGCACCCAGAAAAGATCGGCATTTAGTTAAACGTCTGTATGTGTGTATCCAAGTGTCCTATGCATAAGCGTTCTATGGTCATTAGCGGATTGTTTCACTGTAACTTTATTGACATGTAATGTTTCACTGTAATTTATTGTAATGTTTATTGATAGCACATTAGCACTCGCGGAGCACTCAAGTCTGGGTACCTACAGTCAGCGCCGGGAGTGGCGTTGGTATAAATTTCACATTTACTTCCAAATAAGTTGAATCCTAACAGTGTTCGAGAAGCTACCCAACATCTTCTAATTCATTTTCGCGAATCATTTTCTTTGTATACAACTTGCACTGTATTAGGGCTGGTAAGCCCTCACGGGAAGTAACGGGAATATCTCCACGCCACAGAAGAGATTACACCGAATCAGAAATTATGAAATCTATAGGAGAACTTAAGTATCGACACATGTCGAAGAATTTCCCAACTGAAGTGCCGTTGGATGGGTCACAACGAATGAACAGCCGTTGAGGCAGAAAGGCAGACGCAGGGAAAATAGGCTACATACTTGATGAACTATGCTCTTGTGCATAGAAATCGGTGGATGCCGTTGTCCAGCACGTCGCATTTAATAATAACGGAGATACGGAGGTTGAAACCATTAAAATATCATATTGCAGCCATTTTGAAACAGACTCACAAGGTCAATAGCTCGCAGTGCCACTAGTTTATTGGTAGCACATTAGTGTTGGCATAATCACCGCCGCTTGTTTACAAGCCCTGCGCTGACCGAGCTCTTGATATTAAACGTGGAGCACGATATTAAATTTGGAAAGCAATTTCGCTTTGAAGCAACTGGTTACTGGTTTGCAGCAACTAAATGTGACTGCTTTCAAAATGTATCTTAAACATTTGGTCGATTTTTTTATTAAATACTTGGAAAAATGTGCATGAACTTGTGCTTCCTGAATTATTCCTGTAATTGACTATAGTGAAAATTTACTATTATGTAATTGAAACCACTAAACATACATAAAAAAAGGCATGTATTTAACGCGGCGACAAATTAATCAGATTTAGGGATTAATAAAAAATTAAAGGGGATAGCAAAAATAATAAGTTGGCGACTAATTGCGGAGACTATTAAAGTAAAAAGTAGCAGCTAAGTAATCAATTTTCGGCTTTGTTTCAATATAAACTAGCATCGAGTTATTGTTTTGGCGACTGAATTAACTAATTAAGCGGAAACATGACAGCGGATAAAAAGTTGAAAATGGCCTACTCTAATTGTTCAATGGAGATTACATATAAAATAAATCAAGGTCATAAAAAAAATACTTTGTGCGACAATTTAAGAGCTTTAATCAAAGTTGAAAATTGCATGTATAAAATAATAATTTTGGTCTATAGTTTTATTTAGTGGCTCTGATTTTGGTCAATTTTTCGTCAGTATGCATATTGACACCTATTTTTTATGATTCTATCGTATAGAATACGTTAAAATAAACGTGTTTTGTATGGACAACTTTTTTCTAAACTTAATAATTACCGAGATATGGACTCCTAAAACCGACAATATTTTTTTGGATATTGTGTCAGACTCTGCCTTAGCTCCGGCGCTGCGGGAAGTGCAGCCCTTCCGCCCTTGCGTGGCAAAGCACGGTCGCCCGTACTCCGTTCCGCAGCTTCGGCTTGTTGGTCGCCTTCGGCGACCAGCCTCAGCCGCTCCGCTCCGCACGGCTCCCGAGCTTTGTCACGGCGGGCGAGGGCTGCCCTCCCTCCGCGCCTCCGGCTTTTTATATACACTCTAGGGGTAGGGCAGACAAGACCACGTGGAATCGGGGTTGACAGCTTCGGTTCTGAGGCAAGTCTTATGATAATGCAATGCTTATTTTAGCGTAGCGTGTTTTAGCTAGATTCGGACTAAAATAAGCGTGTTTTGTATGGGCAAAACATTTTTACCTAAAAAACGCTTATCGCCGTTTTCATTAAATTATGGTTTCGAAAACTAAAAAAATAACCCCATTACTTTTATATAGTACCCATTTTAATATTTAAGCTGCCAGCAAATCAAAGCCCAAAATGCTTTTTTAGATGGAGACCTGTAGTTGCCACTAATATAAAGTTTGTTATCCTTCTGCTAATATTAGTCGCCAAGTCATTATATATAGTACCTCACCTATGATTTCAGTAATCTTGTTTATTATTTCTGCTACCTTAAAGTAGCTGCCATTATTTGAATTTTAAAATATCCTTAGTTTAAAGCTCATTTAATATAAATGATTGCCAAAATATTTAATCGCTGACAAGTTATTATTTTAGTTGCAAATAGTTTGCTGCTCTTTAATTTTTCTGTCGCCGCGAAAATAATAAGCCATAAAAAAATACACGGAACCAAATAAACTATCACTAATTTTTAGACATTTTACTATTTTTAAATGGACAAAAACTAAAAAGAAGACTTGTTTCGTTTGACTACTGATTTTATGACGTCACAAGCCAGTATTTTCATAGAACTTCATTCTAACGAATCGTTTTTGACATAATTTCATAAAGAGTAGCTCAGATAGACCACATACCTGTATCAGTTTTAGGGTTTTCGTAGACGAATTCGTAATCTTTATAGTCCCGTAATGTCCGTCTGTCCGGATGTTCTCAGAAATCATCAAGGCTTCAAGGCTAAAATGTTGTGCATGTTCGCGATATAAGTACCTACTTTGCCCGAGAATGACTAACAAGATATTATTTTCTTAAAAAAACTAAAGTAAATTATGTAGTCAAAACTTAATAGGTATTTCGAATTAAAGGGCATTCTTAGTGCACTTCTACAATACGTAACAAACTCCCTCTGTGGTTGTTTTCACAGTTGACGACAGTGAGCAAGCATTCTATTAAGCAGATGCTTAAATTATCATAATACACCAATATACATAAGTTTACATGTTAAGATGGGTTTATTCTGGAGTCTGGAGGAGCGCGAAATCAACGATGTACCATGTTTTCGCGGGCATGTTTCTTAATAAGCTTTACAGTCAATGTAATATTATTCAAGTATATACTCGTAAAATGAACCATAATTTTGGCAAGTGTTCCTTCTGACAATATTTACATAAAATTTTGTTACATTTGATAATGCAACGCTTTTCTTACATGCACTTTTTTGAAATTGGCCGAAAGATTAATAGGTAAATAAATAGAAATTAGTAACGGATAACTTCGCAAAAATCGATCAGTCCCAGAGTAAGCTCTAGTACGCTTGTGTTATGGATACTAGACGACGATAACTTATATTTATACAGACAAATATACAGAATGTTTGGAATAACCATGTAGGAACTTTTGGCGGTCATACGGGGGACTATTTGGAAGAGTTTGAATCCTATATGTGCTAGTACAATTTGTTGTAGCGTTTTTTTATCGAGTTTTTCTAAACCTTTCAATTCGTACCAAAAGTTTACATGAAAAGTTCAATTTAAACCAAACTATGCAAAAAAACTATCACAGATTGGACTAAAACATATAGGGTTCAAACTCTTCCGAATAGTCCCCTGTATCACCTCTTAAAGTTCCTACATCGGTATTCCAAACATCCTGTATACTTAAATACATAAAAGATGCGATTACTGAGTAAGGGGTAATGTTATTATGTTATCATACATATTATTAGCATATCACTCGAAGTAAAACAACAAAAATATGTACTTATCCTTTACTGGAAATACGAGTAACTGGCATAATAAGATGTGATTTTGTAGCGTATAAATTCAATTTTTCGTATGCGTATATTCTCGTATTCTCTGCGGAAGCTTTTCGGCGAAAAGGGTTTCAGCCGAATAACAAACCCGACATTAATAAAATGATAAATAAATATCAGACAACCTCACACAAATCAAACTAGTCCCAAATTAAGCTCAAGAAGGCTTGTGTTATGGGACTTATGGGTACTAGATGACGATATACATACCTATATAGATGTATAAATATACACTGAAATACATAGAACAACCATTACCCAAGCACAAATATTCAAGTTCATCACACAAATATTTGCCCTAGCCGAGATTTGAACCCGGGACCGCCGGCTCAGTAAGCTCAACAAACTGCGCCAACCGCGTCGTCAAATGATGAAATGATGAAATTATTACTTGTAAGACTGAATTTTAAAATACAGGAATAAATTTCACATTTCAAATAGCACTCGATTTTGACAACTCCCTGTTAGTTAACGAAATCGAAGGGAGAGGCCTTTGCCCAGCAGTGGGACACAAACACAGGCAAAAAAAAACACATGAAAGAAAATAACATTCGACCTTTTCACGTTTTTCTAGGAAAAAATATACAGAGAATGAGATATTGGATAACTTTCATGCATTACAATAAGTGTACGATTTCTTTAATCATAATCATAATCATTTAGATTCAAAATAATTAGCGACTCATAAATAGGTAGTATCTGGCAATATGATGTATAACCTAATACAGACGGACAGCGGATGCTAAGTAATATGTAGAATTACTGTTGGAACCCTTTCGGTACGGAACCCTAAAAACTAGACGTGAACAAACGATGGAAAAGCAATTATCTTTGAATTTATATCATAGTTTCGATTATGGACTATGGTACAGAACAAGAGGGACAGAATGGTCGGGCGTTTTCAACCGAATTCCATTAGTAAATTAGTAAATTCATAGGATTGTCCCAATTAATTACAAATTCAAATTAGTAATTAATTGGGACAATCCTATTTCTTAAATCGTACCTCCTCCTGTGTTTCTTTGTTTCACGGAATGAAAATAGCTGAAAATATACAAGACACCTCGATGGTGAACTGAAAAAGAGAGACCAAAGAGACCCTTGTGAAGGAAGCCACGAACAAGTATTTGCATCCAAAGATCTGCGACAAGGTTTTATAAACCTAATTATGTATTTTCTATACTTACCTACATGTTAGTGAATGAAAGTTATCTTTATTTATTAACTTTACCTGGAAGGACAGAGTGACAGATGAGAGGGTGTTGGAAATTGTACACCTGCCCAGCCTAACCGCGTTGCTTAAACAGCCTGTTTAGATGGCCTGTTTACTGTTTACAGAATGCCACCTACCTCAACAACCTCGTGTTTTGCTGTAGTAGGTGCTAAGGGAAAGATAGCATGCTCCTATGTTTAGACTGCATGAAACGGGACATGATGGGATTTAACATTAACCATTGAGTATAGAAATTTCAGAGAGAGAGAATCCGTGAATGGACGTATTAAGCTCAAACGTCACCATATGTAAACAAAAAAACCGGTCAAGTGCGAGTCGAACTCGCGCACCGAGGGTTCCGTACAAACACTTTCCATCCTTAAGTGGTTAAGTTTGCACCTGGTATGTATAGCGCTCCATACAAATGACGTGCAAAGTTAACGCAACCAATGCCGTTGGTTGTATGGGAGCCCCCCTTAAATATTTATTTTATTTTATTTTTAGTATTTGTTGTTATAGCGCCAATAGAAATACATCATTTGTGATAATTTCAATTGTCTAGCTATGACCGTTCTTTAGATACAGCCTGGTGACAGACGGACGGACGGACGGACGGACAGCGAAGTCTCAGTAATAGGGTCCCGTTTTTACCCTTTGGGTACGGAACCCTAAAAAAGGAGATTCTGTTTTATTCTCCTTCCTGGGTGTTAAGCCACTTACCTACCTAATAAGTAGATGCATACTTCATTTCCATATCTAAATCAATAACCATCACAATGTAAATGTCTTCAAATCTTATGTCAATGGAAAGTAACGTAGATAACATAGTTTGTAACTTGTAATTTATTTAGATTCATTAGAGGATTTGAGTCAATTGGTTATAATTGAATTTTAAATATGAAGCTTTCATTTAAATATCAGGTAAAAGGTATACATATTAAAAAAGTTGTACATTATAGTCATAATCAAACATAAGTACTATATACTTATATTAAGTACGTATATAATTATACAAATAGGCTCAAGCTCATGATGCTCATGAGCTTTATGAAATACCTGATACGAAACAGTATACCGACATTGAGTTTAAATTTAAAACATCTTTATAGAAGTTAGAAGGATTTTGTGAACAGAGTGAATTCTTAACTAAGAGCACAGATTATATAATACTATAGAGTAACTTTTTAAGCCTACATGTATCCGTTGTCCGTACGAAGTGTACCTCGACCTCGTAAGTAAGTTTCTACAATGTAGGCTTACACGAGCCAGTCTAAGTTTCTCCTTCATAATTCAGCCCATCTTCAGGTCGCTGATCTTACAGCTTAAGGATTTATGGCATCGATTAGTACTTCCGCAATTGGTCGTGCATTAGTTTAATATGCGATCTGCGCGGTACTCATTGGCATTGGACCAAAAGAAACATTTTGTAGGACCGTATTTAAACATTTCCTCCGCGAATGTGTAAAAGACGTTTTTGGCACCGAAGTGCGGTCACAATTGGGATATACCAATTTGTCTATGTTAATTCCGAAACCATTTTTGGGAAAAGGGATCTTATACCGCAATAAACAATTAGATTGTGACGGTATGTGATAAATTATTCATTATTTATTTTGACTTTCACTTTTCCTTGTCATTCCAAAGTAACAGTACCTACAAGACAAGGCAATCGTGACATCATAACAAAATGCTTACTATGGAAAAAAAAAATTAAACGTATCTAATTGGCAAACGGATGAAATGAGATCTTAAAGGGTATAGCCGTGTTTGGATGGCGAAACTGCCTTTGACGAGAAAATGGTTTTCCTTTTGCACGGATAATTATCTTTATATACGTTGTTATTTCACCAAATATCAGCCCCAAAATCGTCGTGGTTTTTGATATAGGTAATTAAAAAAAAAGGAAAATCGTTTTCATTTTTTATCTACTAAAGTAGTGACCCGATTTTTTTGAAATTTGTATAAATTATGTAGATAAAAAAGGACTATTTATAAAAAAAATACCATGAAATTTTATATTTAATAAGTAAAAAAAAGGATTTTTAATATTTCAAAAAAAAATTTTTTTAATTGCAATGTGGCGACACCTACCAATATTAGATATTTTATAAAGCATTTAATTCTCTACCACATAATTTTTTTTCAAAAAATTTCACTTGGATCAACAGGTTGAAAAAAGCAAATTTGTAACATCTCATGCCTGCGTAAGTAATACATAGCTTTCCCTTTACTGCGTACGTAGGTTTCAATAACAGTAATTGAGGTAGTCTATGTCCTGAACAATGTCCGTGAACCTTACTCGAACTTTCTTTCTATATTAGGTATAATGTGTAGAAATAAAAACGGTGAAATATAACATCATTCACACTACTACTAATAGCTCCCTTATTAGCCTCAAATAACTACCTTCTAGCCCAGCGGGCGGGTAGTGGTAGTGACACTGCGTGAGGGCATTTACATATTTGTGTGTTTATCACAAACATTTGTTCCTGAGTTCTGGATGTATTTTCTGCATACAATTAGTATTTATGTATAATATGTATTCCTCGTAAGCGGGATTCAAATCCTGGTTTTCCGGATAAACATGGGCGCTATACATGGACGATATACAGGATATATATATATACAATACAAGTATCTATAGTACAAGCTTTGCTTAGTTTGGGACTAGGTCGATTTGTGTATGATTGTCCCTTAATATTTATTTATTTATTTATTATTTATATACACAGGGCGTCCCACGGCTATGCCACACATAGAGGGAAAGTACCTTGAACATTGTAGATGGAACATTTTACTGAAAGAAGACACTATTTAAAAAACAAATTTAAGTGCATTCATACATTTTTAAATAATAATAATAATTCATAGATTTTTTAATAATTACATGATTGAATCGGGAATCGAACCCGTTACACGAGAAAAATAATTACCCTGTAGCTTTATCATACCGATTGATAGGCTTCATCATAAGGATTTTTTTTTCTAAGTAACATAGTGTCAGAAAAAAAGGAAGAACATCCATGACCCGGAAACAAATATTCGAGTTCATCACACAGATATTTGCCCTGGCCGGGATTCCAACCCAGGACCACCGGTTCAGTAGACCGGTGCACTACAAACTGCGCCAACCACTCCACAAAGCTACCGAGTCCTATGCAAGACATTGAATTTTGATTCGATACCGCAGTAAGAGCCCTGGTTCGCCAATGGTGCATGTAAAAGGTTAAGACCGCCTACTGTGACTGTAAATGTAAACCAGCCATACCATTCAGAAAACATATGTACGTGCCGACCTACCGACCCGTTTGCAAAACCGAACTACACTCATATTTCACTCCCTTAAGTTTTATGTCTTATCAATACCCGACTCCCTCCAACTTTTTCCAGTTTCACAAGAAATATCTCAAGAATCGTCGGGAATCTTTTATGAAATATGCAAAAGAACGAGGGAAATCAGTTAATAAATTGATTCATGACGATGGAGCGAAGCTATTTCGCACTTTGCGTGATCAGAATGTAATTTTCATTCGGGGTTTACGATAAACAACCCTCGATAATTCCTTTCGCATCGCCAATACTTTATGGGAAAATTATGGAACGGAATGCAAGAGAGTATAATATGACCTCGTTGCATGCTGCGCAAACTGGATCCGATGTGTGCTGTTTTTACAGCGGTTGGTTTGTGGAATAAATGTCAGCCTCAGCGGGATATTGTGGACAAAAAAAGGATTTGACCGCGGCTATGGAGCGTTTTCGTTTACGCGACGAGAGCACGTCACGTCACGTGGCGCTCGAAGCTTCAGACGTGTCAGGCGAATGAAACGCAATCAAGGCTCCCAAGCGGGTTGTCACCGAACACGCAAAAAATTCAACATAATGGAACGGTTTTGTCCTTGTAATTTACGATGTAGGTACATACATGATTTTTCTTGAATCGAAAAGGGAATAACTCATCAGAACTCTTAGTAGTGGTACTGTTTGTGTGGATATTTGACATATTCATGCGTTTAGTATTCGCTCCGCGTTCGTGGATATTCAAATGTGTTCGATCACAAACACTGGCATTGTCGGGTCATTGTAGTTTCCTGAATACAAGTTTATGGATATATTTGAAGATTTTTGCTTTGAGGCGCAAAATTTATTTGTGTTAAGTTTCAGAACAGTACTATTTTGTTGTGAGTTTTCAGATAATTATATTGAAATGAAAAAATAATTGACCAGCGATAATATGATGGTTGCTTTTATCACGCGATAAATAAGTGACAAAGCATCCGTCATGTTTTGACAAGATGCGAGTGTGGGTGACAGATGCTTTGTCACTTATTTATCGCGTGATAAACGCAACCATCATAAGCCCCCAGGATGTGTAATTATTAAAATTACAATGCGGACATTTTAGGGCCAGTGTGCGGCATTACTTTAAGCTTCATCAGTGCTGACCGTCAGGAAGATAATATAATTGTAATCCCTTTTAAGTAGAACAATAAATCCTATGAAATCGTTAGTGCATAATACTAACAGCGCATAACAGACTACCGCCAAGTATGCAAGTGTGAAGAGACGCAAAACAAATGGCGCGAGTGCTGAAGAAAAAAAGTAAAATATGTATTCGAGTGCCAAGTTAAAATACAACAACAAAATAAATAGCAGATAAAGAGACAAAGAAAAGATCCCTCTTCAGCATGATACTAGCTGGAAAGCCAAACATCTTCCGGTTAAACCATATTAACAAGCGAAACGTCCCTATCAGAATGCTATAAAAATATTGCTAATCTAGAATCCATTTTACTGACCATTCAAAATCCAAAAAAACGCGGTATAGTGGTACATAAATTATGTATCAGGATCGAAATGGCATTATTTCCGTGCATGTTTGGAAAATCATTTTTATGATCTCGCTAGACTAGCAATTTCTACGGCGCAGTGGAGTGAAAAATAGAAAAATCCATATACAATCTTATACGTAGGTTTGTCACGTCTCCGAGCATTGTGAAAAATATCGAGCAAAGATTGCACGTTCTCGTATATCGCCCTTTCAGTCGTTTGGCACCACGCGAGGTAATAATATATTCGTGCACTAATATCGAAAAAATATTTAAGAAATTCACATTTTCTTTACCTGTTGAGTTGAGCTTGGATGTATATTTTTCAACAAATACAAATCAATCTCTATCGATTGCTTTGTATGCGTTAGTGAGTTAACCTATGTTAACTTGATGAACTTAATAATGATCATCAATGTTAATCAAGTTTCCACCAACTTCATCTTCAAATAACGGAGACTATAAAAATATCACTCCAGGAGATATTTTTATAGTATTCGCTTGAACTAATGATGAGAAGGATACCTAGATAATATTTCAGATTCATATTTTTTGCGAAAGAGACGGGTTATTTTAATTGGATTGAAACAGATAGAATCACTTCATATTTATTTCAGCCAAGCTATGAGTATACAAGGGGAATTGATTCGTGTACCACTATGGTAGTCGTATCCTACGGCAATAACGTAACTCTGCCATGCTTCGTTAAAAGGACGTATCTTACTATGACATCCGTATAAAGTTACGACCTTTTAACGTAACACGGCAGAACTTACCTCTCGAGTTTAGGTGTGATAATGGGTTTGCCATAGAGCGGCGTGGCGTGAAACAAAAAAACTCAGGGTAACCCAGGGTAGATTTCACTTACCTACTTTTTCTTCAATAGTAATTGAGAAAGGTGTCGCACTGTAAGGCTAGCACTACTAATTTATTTGTCTTGTAAGATGCGGATTTTTACCAGAGCATGGCAGAGTTACCCCACCCCCCAGGAAAAACATGTTGCTTAATCCGATTTAGTGTATTCAATTACTCATAGCCGATTTATGGTTATATGTACAGGAACTAAGACTCAAGAATAAAACACATATTTCGGGATAAAAAGTAGCCAATATTTTAATCCAGGGAGTCAGCTACCTCCATACCAAATTCTATGAAAATTGGTCCAGCCGTTGAAGCGTGAAGAAGTAACAAACAAACACACACAAAAACTTTCGCCTTTATAATATTAGTGTAAAATACCTACAAGATTTTCGCGAACCTACAAATGTTTTAATAAATGAACTTTTTTTCCGTAGCGCCCAGGTACGGTAATGTATAAACAACAAAGAATCAGAAAACGCAAATATGGCCTTAGTTCAGTGCGTCACAATTCCGTGTACCAACAGTGATATTTCACCCAGTTTCAGCGCTTCAGTTATAATTTTGATCACACTGTTATCAACGCGAGGAACGAGTTACTCATAATCCCCGTAACGAGTACGTTCACCTTTGCTGTCCGAATAAATAACAAACGTGTGACACGACTTAATTCTGCGGATAGATTAGCCCCGAAATATGTTAGCCGCCCGATTTACCCCGCCATCTGTCAGCATTATTATTAGCACCGCCGCAAAGGTTGTACCACACTGGCAAGAAACACTGATCCTTTTGTGTTTATTTTTTGTTTTTAAGATTAGCGTCCGAAAACAGAGATATGCCGTTTGTCAGCGTTATATTCGGCGCTGCCGGTTTTCCGAGAGATCGGAGACTAGACAGCCGTCCCGAAAAAAAATACTTGAAGCTTTTCTTAATTCAAATACAATGATGTTATTTCACTTGTCACGTAAATCATCATCACCCGTCTCTCTCGCATCGAAAGGCAAATCACATGGTATGGTAAGACACATGGTATTCGAGTGAGTGATATGTGTTTGTTTCAGGTAAGACTAAAATGCTTTCGTGTTTCGGAATTCCAAATGTCCAGATTTCCTTGCCTACCGATTGCATTTCTCATCAAATGTAAGCAAATTCGATGATTATAGATTTTTGTCGTTTATATATATATATTTTTCAGTCGATTTAATTTTTCGAAACTTTTCAATTTGGCGGAGATATTGAGCCGAATGAAAAAGCCTACGCTTATTGTATAAGTCATAAAGCCACTAGTGTTAAAGGTACTGGGCGTCCCTCGCACGCCCAGTACCTTTAACACTAGTCACAATACTCAACCGTACCCTTACCATGACTTTACAGTGGCCGTACTCGCTAGCGACTGCGTAATATTTTTGTTTGGAGAATTGTAGTTCTACAAAGTAACCGCTAGGGGCGCTGTACTATTCTCCATACAAATCGCTTACGCTGTCACTAGCGAGTAGACTCACGTTAACTCATGGTACTAAGTACTGTTTCCAAGTTGCGCAATAGGCTAGTAGACCCATTTTGAAATATATTTTAAATGGTTAATAATGATCTTAGTACCTCCTAACAAAATGTCTTGTATTTTTGTGAAAGCTAAATCTTATTAATCGAAATCTAGAAATGTGATGAACCGTCAAAAACGCCGTCCGCCATTTTTGCCCTTTGCTAATCTGTGGCGTGACGTATAATTACGCGTAAATGTTCGAAATGGGACTGTCGTATAGTGCCGTCCCGCTCATTCCAATATACTTTGGCAGCAGATCGAGAGGAACGGCACCATTCGAAGTCTTCGGATTATAGACCTTCAGTTCCTTTACGGGACCGATGACGTCACTATTATAAGCGAAAATGGCGGACAGCGTTTTAAGCATTTCAAAATACAGATTAAAAACCATATTTCCACATTCAATTTTTTCAGCCATCTTTCACTTGTATGAATTGAAAAATATATATATAGGTTTCCTATGCTACATACTATAAGAAATAAACATTAGTTTAATACTTTTTGACACGAGTCAACTAGCCTATTTTGGTATGTTTGTTTTCAGATATCAGATCATAGGCAGTTACAATTCACGTTACAGGTCCACCCCAATCCCGAGTTTGCGGTGACAGAGAATAAAAGTATGGAGTAAAATGCCGATACAAAATTCGGAGCATTTTCCGCTTTTAACAATTCAGTGTCATACGTGCGCAGTGTAATATGGACGTTTTGCTTCTATTACACTCCTATAACTATATATGTAGTAGTTATATATCGTTTCATCCTTTCGTAGTTTGACATTTGTATGACGGCGCTCAAATTTAACCTATGCCCATCGTATTCATTAGCTACACAATGGAATCCGGCGGTCACTGGCTAAGGCAATGCAAGCGGCAGACTGCAGAACATTAAATAAAACCGCATTCATAGCCTCCAGCTAAACATTCTCGCCGGTTGATAATTCCTTGGAAGTTAGCATTTAGGCTAGCGATTCAGGGAGGATATCACTAAACTAGACTTACAAATAATCAAGGGTGTTTTCAGTTAAAGCGTCGAAAGAGAAACAATGGCCAACAAATCTGTTCTGTGTTTTTTTTTTCTTTGTCTAGTGCGTATGAGTATATCAATGTGTATGTTTTTATTTCTGTATTTTGACTATCTGGCTGACAGTCTGTCGATCCGTCCGTCTGTCTGTCCGTCAAAGAAAGTAGCGGGTTGATCTTGTGGGTTGAAACACCGTATTGAGTCACAGGGTCAAACTGACCCAATATCTTCGAATACGGTTGACATTCGAATAGGATTCCATTTATTAGCTACACAACGGAAGCCGTGGTCTAAAGGCAATGCAAGCTGCTCTGTTGCAGAATATTAAATAAAACCGCATTCCTAGCCTCTGGTGAAACATTCCCGCCGGTTGGTAATTCCTTGAAAGCATTTAGCTAACATTCAGCGATTCTAGGACGAATACCTGAACTAAACTTACAAAATCATAAAGAAATTGGTCTAATTGAAATATTCCTAAATTGAAAGGCCGAATTTAAAAATGATAACAATAATATGAACAGCAGGTGATCCAGCAGTTGGACAGCAGACCAAATTTAAAACGATAACAATATTATAAACCAAAGGTTATTTCACTAACCCAAAGATTAAGTAGTTTTTTTTCAGGATTAACATTGTTTACCCGTAAAACACATTTTATCTAATAAATCCCTATAAAAACGACAACATACTCGTATAAAGCTTAATTCTGTGTCGTTTTTAATCTTTTTTTGATGGGGTTTTGGTTGGGTAATTTTACCCGTAAGGCTAAAATAACCAGTGACGGTATTTAATACTAATAATGAAAGATAATGAATTCATTTATTACACAAATACGTACAGTTTTTACTCTGATAGCAAAAAGGCCACAAAACGGTTAGGTCTCGGGGTAAACGTCGCTAGTATTTGAAATGTTATTCCACGGAGAGCTTGATATCTGGAATACAGCCCGATCGCGTCAAGTTTGCAACTTAATGCGCCACCATCGTGATCAGGTGCAAACTGAACTTAACCGTGTAGTACAAACCGGTGACCCGACCATTCGGTAACTGGATTACATGACATAAGTATTACCAACACTAAAATTTACTTAGGGCTAATAAATAAAGCACGGATGGACTAATTTGTGGAAATATTAAAGTTTCAAACATTTTACTTTTCAAAATACCCTAGGAATACGAAAAAAGTACATTAACTGTTCCACAAAATACTATTATGTGAATATACCCTTAGATGCTTTTTATAAAGCAATAGAAAACTGCGAAATATAAAAATACAAAAAAGTCCAATGACTCTTACACCTGTGAAACTCTTAGTCACGTGACAGCGCGAAATGAACGTGAAACATATTAATCACCCGCATAACCTTTAGTGCCTCGAAGCGTCTTCATGGTTAATGCGGTCACTGAATATGTATTACGAGGATGCTTAACATAATACTGGGAACTGATGTCGGCCATTTGCATACTTTATAATCAAATCATGAACAACTGAGCGCCGACACAATGCCAGCACTGGCAGGCGTTAACTATTTTCGGGAAATAAATACAGAATTGAGCTCGAAACTACTCTTGAAACTACCTTCCAAGTATTGGTAATATTAGTTTGGTTCCGTATACATATACAGTTGGACGAAGTTCTGCGACTGCTGCTACGCAGGTACATAAGTATTAGTGATAGAAAATAACATATTGTCACTGTCTAAACTAAATTCTCCAGTTACGCAAAGAAAATACGTAAAGAACATTCCTTTTAATTCGATTCGCTCGATAGCAATAAGCAGATAGGTAAATATCGTCGGTGTGAATGTTCAACTTTCCCACGGGAAATTTTTCGGCGTTAACAATAAGCCCGTAATTTATATCACACGAAAGATTCGGGGCGTTCGCCGGGATTTTCAGTTTTGTTCGCTGCATTATAAGAATAAGAGCTGGTTGTGTTTTACTTCATTTTCGCGAGGAAGACCAAGTCTGAACAGGGGGTTACCGCAATCGGCCGAAAAAAATCCTATAACCATTCGATTATTATTCGAGGTGTTGATTATTGTATATTTTATTATTAGTGCTTATTTTATTCAAATCATAATATGAAACCTACAAAAAAAAATGGAATTCATTAAACATAATATTTTGCAGTTTTGCAATATTTAGTTTAGTATGCCATAAAATGTCTATGAAGGAAACAAATGACGGCGCTGTACATTTTACTACAGCAATAATTTAAAGATATAAAACAAACTATAGTACCTACTTATGCAAAAATTATGCGACTAGCAGTACCCGGAGAAATCAAAGTTTTATTGACCGAGCGAGCGAAGCGTCTTCGTATCAGCTTGGCCAAAAAATCTTTTGTAAGTCCGGATGTTGGATTTCCCGCTGTCCAGATTTCCGGGTGGTCTCGCCTACAGGTTGCATTTCTCAACCGATTCTGATGATTTTTGTGACGCGGTAAAATGGCGGAAATATGGGGGTTGTAAATGAACAATAGTACATTACTGCAGACGCCGTGAAAGAAGGGCTCGCCAGGTGAGTAGTCATGTATAGTGCAATTAAATAAAAAAATACACCACTCGAAAAAAGTATAATTCAGCCTGTTCATGAACACAAACGCCATGTTTTAAAAAAAATACTTCCGGGCTTAGGCCTTCAATTTTGTAAGAATTTCCTTTACAGTTCTCTCGAGTTGTTCCGCCCAAACGGGATACTTCGAAGCCTGGTATATGACGACATTTCATTCCATGTTTGAGAAAAAATACAAAATTAATGCAGTTTAGTGTAAAACCACATTTATAAAATTTCGGTCCAGACCTACGGAGTTTTTAACGTTATCCCGGAAAGTAAGACGTGCCTGAGAACTTTGTTTTGTATAGACGTAGGAATTAATACATTTATTATGCATGTTCATTATAAGATTAAGGAAAGACTTCGACCAAATTTGGTTTCTAAAGAAACCGCTCTTTTAAATATTCCATGAAAAAAACTTATCTAATCTGAAGCCACGTAAACCTTAAGATGGGCTACGTAATGGTCTTAGATTAGTATCGGCCTTATGAGGCAATCGTTCGCTTTTACTCCTTACCCGCATTTTACTCATAAAACGAGGTAAACTGTAGTCGGGTAATTACGGCAAATTCCGAAAATTAATAATATTTACTAAACACGTCAACAATATTTTCGGAATTCATGAACAACAAAACTTGCGTTCGTTCTTCAGATTAACGTATCCAAATTTCAAGACTTGAATAAAACTAGAGCAAAGATAGGAGTTCGCGTCGGAACTGCTTGGCTTTAGTAATTATCGTAATAATGTGTCGTAGTCGTAAATAATACACTAGCACCACTTGACCACTTCCTCTGATGTTCGTTTTATCAGCATTTTTTATTTATTTATTCATGACCGTGGTTACAACACCTTCAGTCGATCTTAACTGCATCTAAGGAAGTGTTGCTGGCGCAAATACGAGTAATGTTATTGTCGCGTTTAGTAAATATTAGTATTTTTTGTAATATCCCGAGTATCCCGACATTCGGAATCACCCAAGTACCTTACCTTTTTTTAATCGATATAAATAGACAACTACACAAACATCTCTAAATCTGTTCAAAAATTTATATGGCTCCAATGTGTTTACATACTTTTTAGCAAGTGATTTAAATAATATTATGTATTTACTAAAGCGTGCTAAAGCTTACTGTAGATGTAGTTATTATCTACCTCTCCACCTCTATTATCTAACAGTCTAAAACCCGCTCCAGACCTTCCGATCCGATCCGATTTATCGGAAGAAATGTCCTAACAATTGCACTACACATTATCAGATTTCTTCCCATAAATCGGACAATTACACTAACCATTATCCGATTGCTTCCGATAAATCGGATCGGATCGGAAGGTCTAGAGCGGGTTTAAGCGTGCATCTCCGCAGTAGCAGAGCGAAGCCGAGACGTGCGACATCGACCAATCACAAAAGTAAAGCGGAGCCGAGATACAGATTTTAACTCCGGTAAATATACTCGACGCCACGTAGCTTGGCAATAGCGACCAATGACTCCTCCTACCATGAAACTCAATTTCTAATAACGACACTTTGTTTTGCTCCCCGTAACGACCATTTTTACTTTTATTGCTACACCGTGGTAGAGGGTGTCTGGGCGTGGAGGGAGCGGAGTTTCATGGTAGGAGGAGTCATTGGTCGCTATTGCCAAGCTACGTGGCGTCGAGTATAGTCTATTCCGTACGTCTCCGCTCCGCCTCGCTTCAATGGACACGCACCCATATCGATGCAAACATGTCGATCGCGTAACGACGGTCAACACAAACAACCAATATAACAGTTCTCAGGCGGCTTTTGTGAAGATCAAAAGAGAGACCCTTCTGCAGATTCTCATTCTGTGTCATGGGGTAAAACATGGGGATACTTTTTTCCTGTTAAAATAGGCGAAACCGCAAGCAAATGTATTTGAATACAGCTGCTTGAAATTTAATATGAAACTTTTATGCTGGCACTAATAGAGATGTTCTGAATGTATTTAAAGAGATAATTTAAAAGAATTCTCTACAAAAGCATGGGAACACGAATAAGTTGAGTAGGTAAGCGACGACGCAGCGGCGCGAAACGCCGCTGACAATGAAAATGTCGGGATGCTAAATAGTTCATTTTGTTGAAATTAATGTTGTGTATATATTAAAGGCGTTGTTTCGTATTTTATGCCGTCTACGTGTCTTAAAGGAAAATTAGTGAGACGCAAAGGAGAAAATTTACTTGTACAAATACGGTATTTGATAGTGAAAATGAATTGTATAATTGAAAGCAATAAATACATTCAAAAATACTCGGAACTAAAAAATAATCCACCAGTAACTTTTGGATATTATTACACTGTTTTTAATTGGACAAAAACTAAAAAGGAAAAGTATTTGACTATTGATTTTTATGACGTCACAAGCCAGTATATCTTCATATTATAAACTCCATACTAACAGATATTGCATAAAGAATAGCTGATTTGAGTAAAGTTGTTATCAGATACCGTGACCTGATGATGTTTCTCATCTCTTTAACGTGGTTATTTTTTCACAATTTTTCGAAATTTAAATACTTTTTACAATAACCGGAAAATAAATCTGTAAATCACGCAGTCTACTGACTGAGGCTACATTTGACGTTTTAATAACATTATGTTTAAAATATCACCAAATATCACTTTTATTAAATATTTACTCATTTGGTGTAGCTCGAATACCTAAAATGGTCCTTATGAGTAGTTTGTCGGTTTTTTTTCTCGTGGCTCCACCTCATTTTGTTCTAGGACACGAAAAAACGCCCCTTATTAAAAATCATGGTCATTAAAAACCCGAGATAGATAATTGTTGCTAAAACTCGGTACATATTTTTTTTTATCTATCCAATTATTATTTAAACCCTCCATGATGCGTTCAAGAACCGCACATTATGACCACCATAAAAATAGTTGTTTTGTGAGAACAAATTTACTATCTGTAAAATTGTTATTATTA
The DNA here is from genome assembly GCA_932273695.1 of Apotomis betuletana. NCBI lineage: Eukaryota > Metazoa > Arthropoda > Insecta > Lepidoptera > Tortricidae > Apotomis > Apotomis betuletana. Next base: position 16,803,845 of record OW026307.1, read on the forward strand.
AATAATAACATCGATTTCGATGATATTATTTCATTCAAATTTCGAACATCTCTGAAAAACAAAGAAATTTGATTTGACCTCTATTCTTATGTCAATCGAGATGACGTTTAGTTCGAAATGAATTGTCAATTTGCAATCAAATTTAACAAATGTCGCACATAAGTAAGATATCGAACAATATGATAGTTGTATACTTTAGTTTGTCTCTGAAAAAAAAAACATGACAACTGCCAGAAAACTTCATTACCGCCATTACCGGTTGGGTTTGTTGCATACAATTGTTCAATTTGTTGAATTTAAACTATAAAATGAGCGATCAAGATGATATGGATATTTCGGCGACGCCTTCTGATATCTGATAATGATACCTATGTAAAATTTGTTCTAACAAAACAGTCTATTTTTATGGTGGTCATAATGTGCGGCTCCTGAATGCATCATGGAGGCTTATCATATTATATGTGTTTAGATAAAGTAGTGTATGTAACTGTATACATGATATCAAATTATTCTGTCCATTAGAAAAAAGGTGGTTCATATTGAAGTGTTTTTTATTATATTATTTATGTAATGATACAATAAAAAACCGGCCAAGAGCATGTCGGGCCACGCTCAGTGTAGGGTTCCGTAGTTGCTCATCCTTCACAAGAGACGGGCTTAAAACAACGGTTTTAAGCCCGAGGTTTGATTTCAAGTTCTATAAAAAGGTCGTAAACGCCAAAGTAACTGTAATTACTTATTACCTTCTGGAAGTCAACTTACGTCCTTTTAAAGAAAATTATGAAATTTTGTGATAACTCAAAAACGGATGGACCGATTTGGTTCAATATGGTTTTCATTGAAAGTACTTATAAGGCCTCATTTTCATGAATTTTTCCATATTGTTTTGACTCGTGGTTGAAAAGTTAGAGGGGGGGACACTATTTTTTTTATTTTCGGAGCGAATATTTACAAAACTACTGACTATATCAAAAAGTAATGTTTAAAGACCCCTATTATTTTTAATAGACCTATTCAACGACATCCCACACACTAGGGTTGAAATGAAAAAAAAAATTCACCCCGACTTTAGGTGTTGGAGAGGTACCCGAAAAAAAATTTTTTTTTAGTTTTTATTTTAGCGTTTTGTCGGCGTGATACATACACATACTCATACCAAATTTCAGCTTTCTAGTACTAATAATTACGGAGCTAAGCCGCGGACGGACGGACAGACGGACAGACGGACAGACGGACAGACGGACAGACGGACATGGCGAAACTATAAGGGTTCCTAGTTGACTACGGAACCCTAAAAATTATATTTTTCTTTCCCCTTAATCCTATTAAAAAGTGACATGTATTTAATACTGTTGACTGTTGGATGGTATATTAATTTAAACATAAACGACTTTCATACATTATTATAACAAAATGGGAATCGGGGCGCATTCAAAAACATACATATCGTCAGTTTGCTCACTGGGGTTGCCACTCGATCGACAGACAACACTTACGATATCTGTAGCTTGAATGAACGACCTATTTCATGTGATTTACATTTGCTGATCACTGGATTCCACGAAGACCAAAGTTTAAAACCGGCTCCGTCCTCCCGGCTGAATTTCTTGTGCTTTCTTATTTCAGCTGCTTCAGGTACATCAAAAATAACGAGAAATGACGTTCATGAGAAATTATCTTGGGATTATGATTATGAAGTTCTATTCAGTGGTTTGGTCCTGACTTTAGCAAATATTCGACTATGACGGAATGTTGTTCGTTCATCGCGATATGTTGTTCGTTTTGTTATAATACTCTTGGTGTGTCTCTTGATCCCTTTATAATTAATGCCGACTATACCAGACCAAGCAGATCCAAAGGCACGTATATTATTAGTAGGATCAGCTCGCACCCGGTAGTTACTGGTAATACCCGTAAGTCACGGCATAATGAGACTCCGAGACTCTTTATAGTTCTGTCTTACGAGCAGGGCTAGACTAGCGCGAGCCTATGATGGTAACATTTACTTATAACGTGACAAATAAACGTGATAAGTATATCATTCGTCAGGGGCTTATGATGGTTGCATTAACACGTGTTAAATAAGTGACTAAGCATCTGTCACTACCACTTTTGTCAAAAAGTGACGGCTCTTCTGTCACTTATTTATCGCGTGATAAAGCAACCATCATAAGCCCGCTGGAAGTGATAGTCACTTTGTCATTTGTCTATTCTCAACCCGCAAAAGATAGTAGACTGCTGGATACCTATGGCACCTCGCTCCACTACCTAAAACTGCTGAGAGAAAATTTTGAACTGAACAGCTGCCATGTGCATGGCACAGATGGGATTGTTGCTTTATAAGTTATATAAATGTATTTACTTAGCTAGCTCTTAGACTATTATAGTAATCACTGGTAATACCCACATTAAGTCACGGCACTAACTAGACCTCCGCTTTCCCTCCGCGACTCGGTCTAGTGATAGTTTCATTATTTCATTAATTGCACCATGGTTCTAATCAGAAAAAAAACCGGCCAAGTGCGAGTCCGATCCTATAAGGGTCCGTTTTTCGGATTGAGGTAGGGAACCCTAAAAATAAATTATTGACATAGACTGTGTCAGGACATTGCAATATCTTATGGTAGCAGAATAGTCTAGCCCAGCATCGTACTTAAATATCTACATATAGCCAAAATTCATGTAATAGATTTTTAAAAAGTGCTAAAAAAATTAGTCTATGTTTTAAGTAACTGAGATATTGTAACATTGTATATCCTTCGTGAACAGATAAATAAAAACATTTATTATTTATGTTATTTATTTGTTATTTTTAAACAAAACAAAAGTCAATACGAAATCAGATTTTAAGTATTTAATTTATTAAGATTCACAATTTCTATGAAAAAAAATAATTTAATCTAATTGAATGCAATACCTATAATTATATTTTCCGATCCGAAATTACAGCGCAGTGAATTCGTCTCGCGCCACTTACTTGAAAAAGCTTTTTTTTTATGTTTACCCTCAAAGTTTTTTTCTTCTTTCTTTTCTTTCACTGAACTAAAACTTTCTGAAGGAGTAAATCAAGCCTCAAGGTACACTCGTAATGTGTTTTTTACTTTTTACTTTTGTTATTCCACTAATATTATAAAAGACAAAGTTTGTGTGTGCGTTCATAACTGGTCATTTATCCTCTTTTTTGTTTCTGCGTAATCGGGTAAAGTGTCCTATATCGGCTATACCTGTAGTGTCAGTGGATACCCAGCTACCCGTACGTAAATCTAAAATAGTTGTAATCGGCGCGGCCGTTTCGGCGTGATGAAGACACATACATACAAATAAAATATTTGATTCAGTCAGTCACCTGCAAATTGTTTATCTTTGTAAAATATTATAATTATTTAAAAATATTTGAGTGATGAGTGTTTTTGCAGTATACATTTATGCGAATGCTATTTAACAGTATATTTGGCGAAAACAATAAAGGACAGGAACAGGAGAGTATCAGCAACGGCAAGTCAAACGAAATATTCTTCCAATTCCAATCCTCATGCACAAAATTCAATAGTACGCCCGTTCAAAATGGACTTTTCGCTGCAACTGCCTAGCTCGATACAAAGCTAGCTCGGTAGTGTGTCAAGCAAAGTTCGAAAACTGGAATTGAAGATGCATCAGTTCTATATTTCACTAAAAAAATCCAGATTATTTTGCCGACGCTGCCGCCTTATTTAAGTTAGGTACAAATTCAAAATTTCTCAAATAAGTGATAGAATTAAAGTATCTCAAATTATTTTTATTTAAGTTACTCAGGTGAAAATCAAGTATATTACTTATGCGATAAAAGTAACCAACGTAGGCCTGCAGGTAAAATCTATTGCCCGGTTTATTAGCGAATACATGAAGACTGGTTAGAAACACTCCCCGGGAGGGTATGAGCTCAGCAGAAGGTATCAATCAAACAAAATATCGTTTTAATCCATAAGGATTATAAGCCCAAACTCAATGTGCCGAGCCCGTTCAAACTAGATTTTTTTCTGCAACTGTCCAGCTCCATGCAAAGCTAACTTGATAGTGTGTCAAAGTTCGAAATAATAAAATTGGCAACGCATCAGGCGTATGGTTCACGAACCATTTTAAGCTACTTTTGCAACCTAAAACTCAAAGTCTATTCAACCTACAACATATAAAACACTGTTTTTTTTCAGCATTTATTTTACCAACTTCTGTTTAACTAGAATTGAGCCCTAACTTAATTCCCGTCTTTCAAGACTTCCAAAACTATAATATCGCAACTAAAATAAGTAATGGTACAAAGTTACAATTGAATATCTTTGTATAAATAGTAATATTCTACCAAAAATACAGAAGAACGCTCATCGCAAATAAATGCATGTGTGAAATGAGTTTATTGCGACTCACGAGAACTGCCATTCTATATGTGTAAATGGTGAAAGGCAGATATAAAAAAAAATTGTGATTCTACTCATGAGAACTTGGCAAACTTTTTACATTAACGTTTTTTGTGGGATTGAATACACAACACAAACTACAAACCAAATACAAAGGGATTACTTTACTTGAACAAATTCCGTTTGCATGCTTCATTTGATCTATCAAAGTTAATCTGAGGACGGAAACTCGTAATAAAAAGTTTGCATCTTTTTTATAGGGATCCATTTACGAGCACCGGGTGCTGTTTTAATGAAGGAAGCTTAAACTAAGCTTTATTCTTCCTCAAATTTTCACTACTAAGCTTTGGTTGATGTATATGTTTATAGTTCATGTCATATACCAACGCCCGTCCACTTTAGACTAAAAAATAAATTTTGTCTTTGGCTTTGATTTATGATCTCAGAAGGTCTACTTCGATGTTGGAAATTCGACAGTCGTATAGTGCCATCCCTCTCGATCTCCTGTCAAAGTATATTTGGGTGAGCGAGACGGCACTACACGACGGTTCAGCCCTTCAGCTTTCAAGTGTGTCGTGTAAAGTTGTTTTATCTTAATCGGTATCTTTTGGTCCAACGGTGTCACGCGACTTTTTATCGCGCGAGAAATATTACCTCTCTCTTTCTTCACAGTATGGTGAGAGAGTGACGGGCGATGCTATGTCGCGCGACAAGAGTCGCGAAGCCAAGTTGTGCTAGACGGGCTGTTCTGGCCTAGAGGTCTCATTTCTCAAGCGATTCTCATGAAATTTTGTGAGTAGTTGTGAATTTTAGAGTAGGTTCGTTAATTTATATACCTAGTTCTTTTTTGTGATTCAGTCTTAGTCTACAGCTTACACTAGTTAATTTATGAATGAATGAATTCATATGAATGAAACTAAACTCATTCTATGAATGTTTCAAGCAAAAAATCATAGTGTTATTATCATTTCGCCAGTTTAATCTCGACGTTACCAAAAACGATACTACTTGTATGAGGAAATTTGGAATATTGGCCAACAGCCATATGTAAATGTGCGAGTCTTATTGTGTTCCTCTATTGGGTTGGAGAGATACTTGTGCGCGCCGGTTTCGAATAATAAAAATTGCATTCACAATATTAGCCAAGCTTTTTATATAACTTAGCGTCATATTCTTTTTTATTTATTTTTTATTGCACAAAATAAGAACTTAACGTAACTATACAAGGTACGGGCATTTGTATTAAAAACCAGTTTTCTAAGGGGAGGGGTCACTCATAATTTCAAAAAAGTCTATGCAGGATCGCCTTTTGTTTTTTTAGCGCCTTGATGCGGCGCCATCCCTGCCCGGCGCCATCTAATGGTCATAATTTCTTTGCCCTCTGACCACGCCGTCACGATCTACATAGAAAGTTCATTGGAATGAATTATATTATTTTATATAAAAACTTTTTTCTCTGATTCTTGATAAGAGGGCAAAATCGAAATCGCTACATTTACAAGATCGCAAGATTTCATTCCGCTTACTCGCTGGACCCGTGCCAATACAATAGATGGGCAGTGATTTTGCAAAATCCCAATGAAATAGATTTATTGGTACTTTTTATTAGACAGCAATAAAATAAGTTGCGGATATTATGCCATGCACACACTCACTCGACCCTTTTTATAATGCCCTATAAAGCGAGATGAAAATGTTATGGATACTTATACTACGTATGAAAATCAATGAGTTTCATGTAGTTTGGGAAGATATTGAATTCGCTTTTTGTATATTCATTTAATCATAGTTGAGAAAGTATTTAAATTCACTAAGGACATACAATTTATACAGATTTTAAATTTTAAGTTAGAAACAACTTATAGGTTCAACCAAGCCAGTTTGCAAAAATAATCGTTTAAACAACCGCCCAAGGGCGTTTCGGACTCACACACGAAGGGTTCCGTACCAATATGCACTAAAAACCACGTTCTTTGTATGGGGTATTGAATTTTTACTTATTTTTCTTTTTTAGGGTTCCGTACCTAAAGGGTAAAAACGGGACCCTATTACTTAGACTTCGCTGTCCGTCCGTCTGTCTGTCACCAGGCTGTATCTCAAGAACGGTGATAGCTAGACAGTTGAAATTTTCACAGATGATGTATTTCTATTGCTGCTATAACAACAAATACCTACTAAAAATCAACAAACTTGTTATAGATTATGATACGGAACCCTTCATGCGCGAGTCGGCCTCGCATTTGCCCAATTCTTATTATGTGTTGTTATAGCGGTAACAAAAATATACATTCTGTGAAAATTTCAACTGTCTACTATTACGGTTCTTGAGAAAATGCCCGTCGAACGAAATATAATGGAAAAACACTATTTTTGTATGGGAGTCCCCCTAGTTATTATTATTTTATCATAGTATTTGTTGATGTAGCGGCAACATATATATATCATCTGAAAATTTCAACTGTCTAGCTCTATCACGGTTCATGAGATACAGCCTGGTGACAGACGGACGGACGAACAGCGGAGGCTTAATAATAGGGTCCCTTTTTTACCCTTTAGGTACTGAACCCTAAAAATGCATTCAGTTCGGTCGTTGTCATTTATTACTACTCACACAAACTAGTTGAATTGTACAATATCCGTTTCTATTCCGTGGTATCCCAGTTGTGTCCTATTTTCAGCGCTTAATTCCTAGGACAGAGTGCATTATCTAGGTACCAAATAACGGCAAACATTTGTCGGGGTTCTAATTGCTACCTGCATTTGACAAATCTCTCTTAGAGCGTATATTGGAATTAAGCTTTGATGTATACAATTACATTTAGTAGTACTAATTTAGTATACAAGCGATAATCACTCGGGTGAAATGTCCTCATTTGTTGTGCTGAAAGTGCATTTAGCTGAAAACGTTAGGTTAACGAGGATGTTGTTAATAGCCACGTAAATTGTTGTAAAAGGTGGCCAATGGATCGGTACTGTTTGAATGGAACAGTCCGAGACTATTTAAATACAAAGTACTCGCTCAAGATGTACCCAAAGTACCTGTAGAAAACTACTAATTGAGAAATAAAAAAGTTTCCTCCTAAATTGTTATTGTTAGGGTCATTGTCAGTTCAAAAAACTAAATTTGTCCCTTCGGTGGTCAAAAGTTAAGAGCTTGTAGGAATCTAGTTTATGTTGCTATTACATCGGATTATAGAAGAGGGAACGTTCTTTATTTTCACAGGCATTTAATCAGAAAATTAGGCCCTGGAATCCTTAATTTCGCAAATGTCCACCGGAAAGACGCGCACCTAAATCTGACAATGACCCATTACTTCTACGCGAATACGCGCTAAAGCGATAGGAAAATTTGGTCTAAGGATTCAAGACACCGATTTTCACTTTAACTTCCTTCACGTAAACTTCCGATACAAATTCCGTGTATACTACTTCTTAAAATTCAAATATCAATGTTACTCCATAAAGTAAGTACAAAGTACCTCACTAAACTCATATTCGATTTAGTTTTTGCACTTAAATATTCCTAGGGACCTATGATGGTTGCGTTTATCACGGGATAAATAAGTGACAAGGCATCTGTTACTCACGCTCGCATTTTGTCAAAACGTGACAGAAGCCCTATCACTTATTTATCGCGTTATAAAACTAGCCATCAAAAGCCCGCTGAATTGTGTAGTAGTTAAGCTTTAGACGCTAAAAACTTAAACAATGCATTCTTAGTAGTAGGTATTAATTTGTAATAATCATAAAAACGGTTTAAACTCACGTAAAGTTTGTCAGGAACGGCCCGACATGTTTCGAACTCATATGGAGTGGGCCGCGAGTCGAGTAGCAGCACGGATAGCTGCCCCTGATGAAGAGCTCCAGGATATGAGTTCGAAACATGTCTGGCCGTTCCTGACAGTTTTTTCGTGAGTTTAATTTAAACCGTTTTTATAATAATTATTAAAGCTGTCTTACGATAGTTTTAATAATATTACTTAATGTATCAATTTCTTTTTCACTTTCTAAGGAACCTCAGTGTGCCTCAGTCTGCAACATATACCTTTATTTTATTACGCTAGTAAAAATGTGCGGTATGTACAATGAGCTGCAGAATTGCATGGCCCATTTATAAATAAATGAATTCATATATGAATGAATTCGTTCATAAAGTGGGCCATGCATTGTATGTATGTATGTATGTATGTATGTAAACACTTTATTGTACACAAAAACCGGTTAAAAATACATTATTTACAAACATTACATGTACAAAAGTGAAATTATCTTAGTGATCTCTCCCAGTTAACCTTTGAGCAATTGAGTATAACAATGGTTGAAGAACATTAAAGATTACTCGTAAACTCTGCTCGCCAACTTTAACTATATGCAACTTAGTTACAAGCAGAGTACCTATTTGTGTTGCAAGGCGACATTTGTCATACAATGTTTCTGCATAGCATAAATAATTAATAGGTACCACTACTTGGCAGATGTCCGTAATAGTTCATAAATAATATTGTTTTTTTACCCAAGCCTTTTTCGATAAAGTAATAAGATAATAAAATTCCTATCAAGATACCAGATAGCAAAACATTCTAAAATAACGTAGGAGTAGGTACCTATTAGGCAGTAGGTTATTATTAATATCGTAATATATAGGCCAATATAAGATTATTTTTAGGGTTCCGTACCCAAAGGGTAAAAACGGGACCCTATTACTGAGACTTCGCTGTCTGTCCGTCCGTCCGTCCGTCCGTCCGTCTGTCCGTCTGTCACCAGGCTGTATCTCAAGAACGGTGATAGCTAGACAGTTGAAATTTTTACAGATGATGTATTTTTATTGCCGCTATTGTTGTTATTGCCGCTATAACAACAAATACCTACTAAAAATAAAATAAATATTTAAGGGGGGCTCTCAAACAACAAACTTGTTTTATGGTACGGAACCCTTCATGCGCGAGTCGGACTCGCACTTGCCCAATTATACATCCGTTTGTCAATTAGATGGTGCAATTAAACGTTTAATTGCTTTTTTCCTCCTTGGTTAATATTTTGTGTTTGTAGGTAGGTACTGCAAGCACAAGTGGAAGTCAAAAAAATAATTGTGAATAATTTTCACAGATCCCATATTGACACAATCTAATGTTAATTGCCGCATAAAAAAAAAAAAACCTAAAAATCATAAAAAGCCCTATTCTTAGAAATGGTTTCAGAATTAGCGTACTAAGGTCGTAAAAATTGGTATATCCCAATTAGTGAACTGAAAGTAAGGTTACTATACCTATTTGAATCTTCACCACTTTATCCTTATTATTCTTGATGAAAAAGTAAGCAAAATTCACTTAAAATTTATTTGACGCCAGAATACTGATGCATAAGAAAGTCTATCGAACGACAATGAATGCAAGATTAACTTGCAATTCGCCCTCAGTGTCAACTTTAACCTGATATACATTTTAATAATTCACTATTATTAAACAGTGTCAGTACCCTTACCATGAGTTGACGTGACCGTACTTGCTAGCGATAGCGTAAACTATTTGTACGGAGAATAACACAGCGCCCCTAGCGGTTACTTTGTAGAACTACAGTTCTCCATTCCATGGACCTAGCATGTACTATAGTTGTCTTACATAATAGCTCCATGTTCCACACAAATCGCTTACGGAGTCGCTAGCGAGTATAGGTACTGTCACTGGCAACTCATGGTAAGGGTACAGTTGCTAAGGTTTCGAGAGGGAAAGGGCGCCGAGTCGACCCACGCTGTATCCTACATCCTTCTTGTGATCAAAATTCACCCTTTCTAATTATTAATAAACATGCAAACTCGGGGATTGATAATTAAAGCTCGCTTTTGAGGCACGACCTTACAATTTTAAGGGAATTTTGAATATAGGTACATATATACGATACGAGTGTCTCGCTTTCGCCGCGCCCGGATCTTTCGCTCCCACTTATGGCCACCGTTCACCTCTGCCGCTTGCCGCCGAAGTCGTGGCATGTCCGTAAATAACGTGAGATACACTGACTAAAGGATGGATTTGACGAAACTTTTATTCCAAGAATACTTTAACTGTAATGACTTGAACTGTATCAGGGCTGGTTAGCCCTCACTACCAGTAGTCGGACTTCGTGTGGCAGTATACCCCGCTAGTGGAATTATCTCTGCGCCAAAGGGATAATTTGGGTTGGGGTAACGCGGGCGCACTGGGCGCATGGACTGCGTCGTGAATAGACTGAACCGAATCTGTCTGAGTTAGGGCTGGAGGAGAGGGGAAAGAGAATCAGGTTATGACTTATGATAGAGAAAAAACGCGATCCAAGTAGCGGTAGTTCCCCGCCGGCGGAGATTACGCTGACGCGGCGTTCGGAGAGTTCGCGGCGACCATCGCTTGGATAGATCCGTGATCTCATCGTCGAGGTCAGATAGTTCATGCTTCGGACGTCGGTTAGACCATTGTAATGACGAACTAATATGGGGTTCTGACATTACTTATTCGAGAGTACCTAAGCGTTATTCTTGTAATAATAGGTTAGTTAAATGCAGTCTAAGCCGATTTAGTAACTTTAAGGCATTATTTTGGATGGATATGAGACTAGAGCAATTTGGAGGGGATATTTTGTCCAGCAGTGTGTTTCGACTACGTACCTACATGATGAAGATGATCATAACTATTAAAATGTATAATTTACAATCAAAGACAAAGCCTCAATTCTTCATAAAGTTATATGAATATGTAACAATTCCTCTTAATTCTAAAGAAAACAGGTAGGTAGACACCTGCATTGCCCAAAGACATGGGCGACGGTAATCGCTTTCCGCCAGGCGATCCCTTTGCTCGTTTGCCCCCTAAGACAAAAAAAGAAGTAAATAAGTTATACTAAAGTATATTTAAGTTAGTTTTTAATATAGTTTTGCAAATTAGAAAAAAAAATTAGAAACTAATTCGCTAAACTATATTCAGTCCACCACGGCATTTCATTACGTCAATGTAGTTATTCTTTGTATGTACTTTTGTTTTAAATATTATAACCAACTATCGCTACATGACCCGAATGGGTTACAGCATCATATTAGTTTTTGTCTGGAATTCAGATTTTTTTATCTAAAACCTATCATGATACCAAGATTGGTATATTTTGAACTCTTATATTACCTACATATTTATTCATATAGGTAAATTACTTAAATACTTTGGACTCTTGCTAATATTTTAGTTACAAGAACCAAACTCTGCAAAAGGATAAATCTTGACCACCGAAACCGAACACCAGCAACTATTAGAAGATTTTACGCTCAGAAATATTTTTAGTATTATTACACACCAACACGAAAACGCGAGCCAATTTCAGTAGCTGTTCCCATATGAAACTTAATGGTGCTCTGGATGAGATTGCACTTCAATGTAGTGTAAATATTTAACCGATGCACTTATAATTATCCTATTCGCTCATTCCACCGATACGTACAGTAGGACGCCCCACATCCCACAACATGCAATTTCATGACAGTTAAATTTACTACTAAAAAGAAAATTCAGAAGAATTCAACACCGGGTGTGACCTGTAACAGGAACAATAAATTATTAAACAGATTTTACTCTTCAAAACATTTGTTTACCAACTTTAAAAAATAACACATGGTATGTGGTTTCCTGCCTATGATTGTCTGGAAGAGATCGCTCTTTAGCGAGAAGGTCGCCTGCTGCTTACCTCAATTGAATTGAAATGATTCATCATCAGGAGTGCCGATCAGTCGCGGCGGCGGCCAACCGTCGAGCGGTGGTCGAGCGACATTCGACTTTTACGTCGTGCTGAGTAAACCCGTTTTGTATTTTAATAATGTCTGAGACTCACGATAGTTTTCTATGTAAAACGAACACGAGTAATTGAAACATGGCGGCCAAACTTGTGTATTGCTGCGTCGGACTTCAAAGTTTTCAATTTCAGCGCACAGACCGCCGCCAGGCTCGCCTTTTGGATGCACTTGAATATTGAGCCTTTAAAGCTACAATTCCGTGCATCGCGGTCGATCGCAGCCCCGCGCGAATTCAACGTCACCACAGTCACCATCTGCAGTGTTTTAAAATCATAACCGTTGCTTTATAGGGTTCCGTACCTCAAAAGAAAAAAACGGAACCCTTATAGGATCGCTTTGTTGTCCGTCCGTCCGTCCATTTGTCCGTCCGTCCGACCGTCCGCGTCGTCTAGGGGAAAGTGGTCACCATTCGTACGCTTTTTATATTTTATTTTTTTAATTTATGATGGATTGTTGAATTTATCTAGTTTATATACCTAAGCGTAACAAATGTATTGTAGTTTGTTACAAAAAAGTCTGAAACTATTATGTCAAAAGGTTAAAGAGTTATAGTAATTTTTCTACGATAAAATATTTGTACGAACGTACCCCACGTACGGGGTACGTTCGTACAGTAGGTGGGGTACTTTCATACGCCATGGGGTAGATTCATACAGGGTAATTAAAAAGCCTATTAAAGCCGTTACATTTTATTAATTATTATAAAAATATTTATTTATTAAAGAGCTAACTTAATAATATTTGACTTGACTCATATTCGATAAATGTTTCTTTAGAAACATAACAAAAAATTAAATCGTTTATTCACAGTTTACTTATTGATAATTCTAAGCTTAACAATCAGTCTTAATGATTTATTTGCAATATTTTTTTATGTGTTGTACAGTCTTTGACAATCTAAACTTAAAGTCAATAATCATACATATGTGGTTGTTACTTTGGAAGTTGTTGCACATTATAATTATTTAAATTAACTGCAAAAGTAAAAAGTCTAGCCATTCTAGCTGTACAGCCCGCTCGTGGTTGTGGATCAGGTAGGGTCATGACGACATCGCTGATATACAGAGTGTGTATGTCTTCTATATCAGGGAAAACGAATGAGCATGATGATCCCGGTTTCTTCCGAAGATAAGATACTTTCAGCTCCGTACCCGAATAATGACTAAGAACTTTTCCGACGTAGAAAACAACAGAAGTCTTTTTTTTTTCAAACTTTACCAAAATAAAACAATTATCTTTGATTTTCTTTGGTGTCACATTTAAATTATTATCGCTACTGCGATCATCAGTGTCTTCGTCCGTTTCGAAACCGATCGGAGATGTTGAACTCTCCCGCAAGCTAAATTGCGATCCTGCAGATTCCTCTGAATCTTCATCACCTTTTATTTGCTTAGCTTTCTTTTTCTTTTGTCTTGAACTAAGTTCTTTCAAACTACGTTTCACTGCTTTAGCTCTGGCTTTCCTTTCCTGTTCTATTTTTTTTCAATTCTTTCTGTCTATGTCTCTCTTCTAATTCAGTTTTTACCTCTGGGGTACGCGTACCCTTTTTTTATATTTTCGAACCATGATTCTGCAATAAAACACTAATTATAAGGTTTACTTTATAAAATATATCGTTTTGTTAGAAGTAGAATACTTCATAAAAAAGGAAAATGTTATTGTGATGTTCTGGTGGTTAATAAAACCTAAAGGGGAGCATTCGTACGCGTACGAATGTGCCCCCTGTGTTGCTGTCCGAATGCACCCCATGCCTTGCACAAAATTAAAATACAGCTTTATACAAATTCTAATTTAGTTTGAGAAATATAACAATTAAACCTCAAAATAATCAATGTTAACATTAATATTAATCAACACTATTTCATCAAAAACATAACAATTCTACTTACAATTGCGAATTAAATTTACGTAAAAAATTTACTCAGCTTAAAAATATAGTCTTTATTTAAAGTACGTAAAACAGTTTTCCAACGGTAAAGTTAAGTGTGTCGCTCAGTATAGTTTATTTTTTTGTTAGAGCTTTAATAGTTCGTATAGAACCCTTGGTGCGCGAGTCCGACTCGCACTTGACCGGCTTTTCGTTTTCGTTATTAAAATTAATGTATAAAGTTTTTGTTGTCAGGGTGTCGCCAAATTCGACTAGCGACGTTATTGGTGCATTATTGCGGTGCTGTTGTGTATTGCTATGCCGTGTCGGATTGTGGTCGGACTACTCGGACTTCAAACTTTTCAATATCAGCGCACAGGCCGACGCCAGACTCGCCTTTCAGATGCACTTGACTATTGTGCCTTTTCCACAGAGTAAAAGAATTCAAAATGATTTTTTAATATTGATACAAGCTATATTGTATCGTATTGTATTAAAATACCCACAAAACAGGTTTGCTCACGTCGTACAAGTCGAATATCCCCGTCGTAGTGCTCGGTTGGCCGCCGCCGCGACTGATCTGCTCTCCTAAGAGCCTTATCACACTTGCGATTTGCGAGTGTATTTTGTATGAAGGCGATCGCGCAGCGTGTTCGCCGCGTCGCTTATTTGTATAGAAAATACGCTCGCAAATCGCCAGTGTGATAAGGCCCTAATAAGTACATGTCGAACGATATTCGACTTCTTCAACGTGATTAAACCCGTTTTGTAGGTATTTTTATGTATGTCTGAGTTTGTTTGTTTGTATTAAATGTGACGCTATGCTATAGTCCAGATTCCTGATAACGTGACGACGAACGGGTGTGCGGCGCTACGAGTGGCTATATAGGCACATTGACTTAACATACGAAGCAATCAAAGTCAAATGAAATTATTGGCTAATCTAGAATTAACAAAAAATACTTGACTTGTTAGAACAAAAGTCGAAACCGGAGGAGAGCAAATATCAGAACGAAGAAAAACCTTCTGTAGTGTTATTATATTAGATAAATATTATGTTAAACATAACCGTTGCTTTTTGTTTTGCCGTAGTCGGGTAATTAAAGTAAACCAGAATATACTTAAACATTTTGTTGTCCGCGTGTCGCCAAACTCGCACGGCGTGCTATTTTTTTTTTTGTTGTGTTTATTGGTGCAATATTGCGGCCAAACTTGTGTATTGTTGCGTCGCGGACTTCAAACTTTTTCAATTTAAGCACAGGCTGCCACCAGACCCGCCTTTTGGCTGCACTTTACTATTCTGCCTTCTGCCTTTTGCGATGGAATAAAGCACACAGAAAGCCCACTCGTTACATTGTCGTACTAGCCGCCTGAGAAGGGTATTTTGTATAAAACTGATCGTGAGGCATAACACCGCTATTACTGGCTACAAGCACGCGCCGATTTAGTCCGAAAAAAGTGGGAGGTAGAGCGTAGTGCGTAGGCTATTTAACGCGGCTCGCGACGGGTACTGCTTCCGATTTGGTATATTTAGTTAAATCAAACTTACATAAATACTAGGTAACGAAAATCAGAACTGCTGTTTCCAGAATATATGCAACCACTGTCGGTAGACACCAAAGCCAAACTCGACCAGCGTGTATTGGTGCAATATTGCGGTCAAACTTGTGTATTGCGGCACCAGACTTCAAACTTTTCAATTTCGGCGCACAGGCCGCCGCCAAACTCGCCTTTTGGCTGCTTGCTCTTGACAATTTGTGCCTTTTACGACTGCAGCGGGCTCGGTTTGGTGGTCGCTTAATTTTAAAGCATCTGTCGTTTATTTTCACAACAAAAACAAGAGTTATCATATTATATGCAATTTAATTACATAGACAGATTTGTAATTTTACCCTTCTATGGATTTTGACAGTTTTAAAAGACATTTCAAATACACGCATACAAGTAACTCCTGCGTCGATTATGCGATGAGCAGGGTTTTTGGATATATCTCTTAAAGATACGCCAGCAATTCAGGGGAAAATTATGAAATTGCTACAGCAAACTTTGTGTCTTTGATGAATATTGCAACCAAGTTTTCTGTGAAACGGCGAAATTAGGAACTATGACTGTCATGTGGAAATTTCATACGATTGTCAGTGTGCCATGTGTTCAAGTGCTCTGTATGCGAAAATTGTGGCACCCTTCAATTCACAAAAAAGTTGCTCATACTATATTTCCCAGAAATGTCATTAGAAACTTTGAGTTCAGCCCCAGTAACCAACGATTTATTTGCTCAATAACGCATATAAGATAACCAAATAAAACCCACCACGTTTGGCTGCGGCGGGAACTATGTAATATAATTAATTAATTATCTTCAAAAGTTCTTGTGGCCAAATTGATTTAGATTACCCCTCATTAGGGAATATCACCGTCATCCCTTATAGATTAACGAGCCCATTACTTATCCCTACAGAACAGAGATGACGTAACGAGCGGCTTTTAAATGATTTTCATACTTTCAGGCTTGTATAAATCCTTAATGTCTCGATTCATCCCATGGTTGGTAATGGTCGCATATTTTTCATGTCGTAATGATTTATTCAACTTCTGGCCGTTTTGCGGCATTTACGACAGGTGACTAATAGTTCTTTATCGTCTAAAGTTGTAAGTAAAATATACTCGTAACTTTACGTAGAGATGAGGGCCATGAGACTGCCCGCTCTTTGCCGTTATTTTGATTAGATAAAGCTTCTTGGTAATATTTATTTTTAGAAGAAATACATGTCTTCAATGTATACCAGTATACATACCATAACCGGCCTGGAAACGAGAACGAATTCAAGTACTTAGAGATTTCGCCAAATATACGAAGTCTCAGGTAGGTACATCGCATTTAAGAGGCCTTATTCCTTTAAAAAAAATTTTTTCATATTATGACAAATATATTGATGGCTCAGTTTCATTGGTCACTAGTATAGTTGTAAACCAGCGGCTTGTCAGCCGGTAGTAACCGAAAGCAGCGGCTAGAAACGAATAACCAGCCGCTTGATACCGGGTAGATACCCGACTTGAGCATCAAATAAAGAAATGATTTTTATTATTTTTTTTTTAGTTAAACTCTTATTTTTGTTATACAGTAGCACTTATTATGTTCTTTTTAAAAAAAATAGACCCCGAAGACACCATTTGTACCTACTAATTTACTTAATTCAGATACGAAAAGTAAACTATGAAACAACGTTTGTGTTTAGGTGGCGGTGTATGAAAATTATAAGAATAAAGGTAGCTAAATCAGTTTATTTTGGATCTAATCATCATTGTAAACCAAACGCGGGAATCTCGCGCGGCAGGCACAGTTAACTATATACCTACTTTTGGTTTTGGTGCATTATAGAAATACAACTAAATGCTTACTATTACTAGATAACTGATAAATACCTATTTCCAATTCATCTCTCACAAATAAATTATTAAAATAGTTCTATTCCACTGCTCTTCACATTTTGTAAGAGAATTTTGAGTTTTTAACACTTAATACAGATGCAAATGTCATTGTTTATGTCTATTTATGTTAATTAGATCCTATAGTAAATAAATGAAAAGAAAAATAACAAAAACAAACATTGAATCATGTGAATATGTCAATGAAATGTAAGCAGCCGTTTCCAGCCGCTTGTTATCGCTAGAAATGATAATAAGCCAAATAAGCCGTTTCTAGCCGCTGGGCTAGAAATGTTAGCAACCAGCTTCGCATCTATAGTCACTAGGGCCCGCATGCGGGGTGCGGGAGATTTCCCGAACGCATGCCATAGGGCCCGCATGCGGGGAATTGTTTTCATTGGTTGATAGGGCCCGCATGCGGGGTGCGGTAGATTTCCATAACGCATACCATTGAGTCTTCACTGGTGGTTATACCGTATGCGGGGAGTCCCGCATGCCGTATGTTGACCGAGTTATCGACTTGTGAGTTTCACTAGTTGTTATACCGCATGCGGGGAGTCCCCGCATGCCGTATATCGACCGAGTTATCGACCAATGAAACTATGATAATTTTAACCAACTTTTTGAAGTGAATAATACTTGTCCCCAAGTTGTAAGTAGTATCATAGCTATTTCATGCTTTCATTGCGTGCAGTCAAAAATAAGTAGAAAAAACTAATTTTCCGCGTGAATTTTGACAATTTCGAGGAGTTTTTGTAACAAAAACTATCAATGAAAAATTCAAACTGTAGGTTTCAAATAAATAATACATATATCTAGAAATCCCAATAGCCCTGTTCTAGGTAGTAACAACAATAATATGTTAAGAAACATGTTTCATCATAGCGAAAATTGTCTCAAACAATCACCATTTTAAAAGGAATAAGGCCTCTTAACTGTCATTAAAACGCGATGCTTCCGATTCAACCTGCATAATTTCACGTTACTACCCGATCAAAATTAAGTTTGTGTCTGATATCTATGGTATCGCATATAAATGCGGCGCAAACTGAACACCGTATCTACTAGCTAAAGTCACTTCGGAGATCTCTCCAAGATATCAGAGAGGTATATATATGGAATTAGAGTCCTGGGACTACGGCTTCGACGTTTCGAATTACATCTGTCCGATGTAGCACTACTAGGCATACATAATAGAAGCATAGCAAATTAGCAACAGTCTAATAGTTCTGAGCCGATACATCGCTCAAATGGTAATACGTCAAAATCACTCGAAATGAGCCCTAGAATATTCCACCAGCGGGTGTAATAGCGGGGAATCAATGGATGTGGTCTGCACGGGATTGCACTTTGTGCCGAGTCATGGGGAGGCCTATGTTCTGCAGTGGACGTATGGGGCTGATAGATAGGTAAGATAAGTGTAACGGCACATCTAAGAATTATAGTTATCCCTATAGTTTTTACTCAATCGTGTTGAAATAGGGTTATGTATATTTTTTTCTTCACTAATATAAGGATGTCCGTAAACGAGTCAAAAGTTTCATTCTTAAGTGGTTTTATTCCCAGCGAAGTCATATTTCATTGAAACCTGAGGAGTGCAGGTGCATGCCACTTGGGCGGAATTAAGAGTAGTTTATGAACTTAACTCGTTTAATTTTGTTAATTAATGAAAAAAACTTCACTTATCTTTTTTTACAATTTCTGCATTCGCTACATTTCAAAACGCATTCGGTCTCTTATACAGTAATTACAAAGTGTCTCGTCAGTTGTACCAAATTTTGACCTCTCTATCCGAGATCTCGTTACAGTTTTTTCTCGTTAGGATTAATTTACCGGGGTTGTTTAATTCAGGCGAGTAATATCTTTTAAGTGTATTCTTGCCAATATCAAACGCGGATGGCAAAAATTATAAGTAAATGAATATTTCCGATGTATTGCCTAGACATTGCTAAATTTAAGTAATCGCTATAAGCTGCGTCGAATCTATCAACATATTGACGCCTTTCTATTTCAAATAATAGGTAGGTATATATGAATATAACACGTGACTCCGTTATACATAATTTCATTGTCGGTCGACCGCTACACGCAGTAAAGCGAAATAAAAGAACCGTAATTGCTCGCTAAAATCCATTGGCCAAATTCCAACACAGCGATGCAGTCTCCGCGCGATGGATTTGATTTAGCCACTAGACTTTCCGGAAATGATAGAGCTTACTGTGTCGGAGTTAGGATAAATGGGACGTGTGTCTATATGCTGGAAATTGGGACTATTTCTTTAAGATGACTATCGATTGCCTTTATTTATATGGTATCAAAAGCCCTTTATATAGGAAGAACTCAAAGTTTTATGGGTGGCCCAATTTATATAAACATTATAAACAACCAACCACTTGAGTTACAAAATTATCGGTTCCCCGGTTAAATGTAGGTATGGTATAGAGATAAGTTAAGTCTATGGTACTAACCGAACATGGGCGCGAAATTTGAATTCGTTCGAACGGTTATAATTATAACTATAACATTTTGAAGTGGGCTATCTTAGGAACCGGGCCATCTTTGGCCCAAGTACCTTAATCCCTATGATTCAGAAATATCAAAATGTACTTAAATAATTTATTTCGAATTCCGTTGTAGCAGTATGAAACATGTAGCGCGCGTGGCGATTGGCAGACCTAGAAACCTACCGTACAACTGCAATATATCGGGCAAATAGTAAACGACCGTGAATAATGGATAGAATGAGGATTTACGCAGGTGCAAAGAAAAGACATTGTTCAGAGACGCCGCCCCAAGGGAGGATTTTATTTTATTCATGGATGTGAGTTTGGTATCCCACTGTAGACGTGAGGAGCTGGCTAAAGCTGGCTTTAGTAAATAGGTAATGAAACACGTAGGGACGGTAACGGCAGGCGGGACCCAATCAACTAGCTAGTAGCTACCTGTACTGTGCGGGCTATCGGATAGATACTGTTGTGCGGCCGCGCATGAAAGTATGCAAATTGAGAGAGTTTTGCATGAAAGTATACAGATCCTGAATGTATGGTATTCCAGCACTGACGGAATTGGGATATATATACCGTTTTATTACGACGTACAGTCAACCAATTTGATTTTTAGGCCACTATAGAACCTTGTCACAATGACAATGATATGAGATTTCAAGCGGTTTTTATATCGACGCTCACTGTGACATGACCTAGGAATCAAATTGCTTGACTGTGCGTGAGTTCACAAACCGTTTCTGGGAATAAGGTTATTCTACTGTAATAAACAATAAAATTGTGAAGATTCATGTTATTATTTTTTACTTATTCGTGCTCGCCGTTTGGCAGTACAGATAGGATAGGTACAACTTACAAGTTATCTATGTCGAGTTACTGCAAAAAAACTTATACTTGGGAGTTAAACAATATATTTAGTCAGACCACGTTAACTCTTCCACTGAAACAAATCTTCAAATAAACTGTCAAACCATACACAGTGAGTATTGTATGGTTTGACAGTTCAATGACTTCCATGTCCGTAACTGGGTTCTCCCAGTGCGCAGTTCGAAATGGATAGGGACAAATGGCGGAAACTGGTATTTGGGCGTAAGATCTTAGACGAGACATGGTTTAGGACTCTCGCAACCAAACTTGCCAAAAGACATCAGCTATGCCCTTACTCACCGCGCGCAGGCCAGTTTACATCTGCCAATAAGCCTGTGGTCGTGTGTGTGCCATTCTCGTATTCGCTTGCATAGCCATGAAAAGCCTACATGACACTGTTTTTCATAGTCTGTAAAAGACTGAAAGGCGTTTCATGGTGATACTGTGGTGATACTTAAGTACCCCAATTGTCTGCGGAATCTCGCCCGGCTCCCTAAAAGGATCAAAATACTATTCGACGTTACTTCGACGTTACATAACGTGGAAATAAACGTGATGCCCTTTCCGTAATGTTTTATATAGTTTAGCAGAAAAACTAACATATGCTTTGGTATCAATGGATTGACTTAAAGTTACTTTAATTAGGATTCCGTACCCAAAGGGTAAAAACGGGACCCTATTACTGAGACTTCGCTATCCGTCCGTCCGTCTGTCACCAGGCTGCATCTCAAGAACGGTGATGGCTATACAGTTGAAATTTACACAGATGATGTATTTCTATTGCCGCTATAACAACAAATACTAAAAATAAAATAAAATAAATATTTAAGGGGGGCTCCCATACAACAAACGGGATTGGTTGCGTTAACTTTGCACCTCATTTGTATGGGGCGCTATACATACCATTAACTTAACCACTTAAGGATGGAAAGTGTTTGTACCCTCGGTGCGCGAGTCCGACTCGCACTTGACCGGTTTTATATATTTAAGGTAACGTTTGATATAACGTTTTTTTGATACATTTTACTAATATTCTGATAATTAATTGACATACTCTTCTTCTCGGAATATATGCGTCCACTGCTGGACATAGGCCTCTTGCATGGATTTCCAAGCTGATCTTGATGCGGCGATCCTACTCCAGGTCGGCGCTGCCGTCTTTTTAATGTCGTCCGACCATCTGGATTGCGGTCTTCCAACGCTTCTACACCCGTTCGCGGCCTCCAATGTAGCGCTCGCTGATTGACATACCTACTCTTATATAAAGTCAAATAATGGGAGCAAATCGACGGCGCCGCGGGGCTTTTGCTTTCATTCCGAAGGATGGAAGGTAACTAATGAACGAAAATAATTAAAGATTAAGATTAATAATAAAAGATTAACTTCAGAATTAACCCTTTGTATGTCGAAGCACTGATCATTGCAAAGTATTTAAATCCTAAGACATAGGATAGACATATTTAAGACATATCATTGAGTTTCAATTTAATTGCCAAATTTTTGACATAACATACGAAGGGTTAAAAGACAGTTTTGTTAAGGAACACTTCCAGTTACGTACGCTTCTAGCTAATATATGGCGGTTGTGTTTTATATCTGTGTATACGTTGCTATAGTTATTATTGTATTAACTCCTGACATTACTTTCAATATATCTTTTCCCTACAACTGCATTTCTCTTACTTTAATATGGTAGCAGAGCATAAAAATTTGTGATTTTCGTATTGCAATAGTAGTAAAAAGTTCTCTAATACATGTGCGCGTCAAGCTCAAGCATGAAAATCGAGATCGGCCAATTATTTGGGGCTACTAACTGGCGAACATGGAAGTACAAGGTAAAATTACTCCTGAAAAGTACACCAGGCACGCTGGAAGCGATCGAAGGTACATTAAAAAAGCCAAAGTATCCTGGAGATGCGGCAAAAGCAGATCTACAAAAATATAAATCTGACATGGAAAATTTTCAAACAATTGACAGTCAAGCTTTACTGCTTCTATCGGCAAATATGACTGAAGAGACGTTACAAAAGGTAATGCGTTTCGAGACATCGAGCGAAGTGTGGCAAGAGCTTCATCGACTCTATGATGGTGCAAAAGAAGACAGGAGCTACGATCTCTGCATGAAGTTCTTCCGTTACCACAAGAGTGAAGAGCACGACATGGCCACACATATCTCTACTCTGAAAACTGTTTGGCATGATTTGAACAATGAGATTGACGGAAACCAGTTGCCAGAAATTTTAGTAATATGTAAAATATTGGATACACTTTCTGAAGATTATTTCGGTTTCAAGTCTAGTTGGTTATTGATGAATAAACGTGACCGTAACATCGAAAACCTAACCACTCAGTTATGCGCTTACGAACGGTCTCTACAACAGAAAAAGTCTGAAGAAAGCGGAAGTAATAACGAAGTTCTAATGTTACATGGACAGAAGCGTTATGAAAAGCAAAGCCAAGTCAAGAAGAAATTTAAGAAATGCAATTACTGTAAAGAAGGATTTCATAAAGTCACATCATGCAAGAAGTGGATAGCGGACGGCAGACCTCCAAAGCATTCTACAAATTCGGCGATGATGACAGGCCTAGCTCTAGCATGCGACGATAAAACCACTGATGAAGACTCATGGTATGTCGATAATGGCGCGACAAGTCATTTTACCCATAGAAGAGATATCTTTCAATCTTTTGAAAGTTTCGATGATTCTCATAAAGTTTCAACAGCAAACGGAGACGTCATTCAAGCGATTGGAAAGGGCTCTATTCAATTGGAAGCTGACGTAAATAGCCACAAGGAGCTAATAACATTCACAAACGTATGGTACGTTCCAAGCATTAAAAGAAATTTATTTTCTGTGCTAGCCGCACAAGACACGCTAAAGAATAGCATCTTTCAGTCAAATGCTCAGTCTTGCAACTTGAAGAATGATGGCAAAGTCGTTTTGGTCGGAACTCGCGACAAGTACGGTGGCTTGTACAAACTAAATGTCAAGACACTGATGCCTACAGTTGAGATTAACCAGATTAACGACTATCGACGTCACAAAATCTTCAACTCTACCATGAACGCCTAGGACACCAGAACAAGAGACATGTAGCTAAACTAATACAAAGAGAACTCGGAGTGAAGCTAGACTCGAGATCTTCGGATATTTGTGAAGGCTGCGTCTTCGGCAAGAGCCATAGGCAGAAGTTCGGAGAGAGACCACGAGCTACTAAACCTGGAGAGCTAATCACCACTGACGTGTGCGGACCTTTCCCGTATTCGATCTCTAAATGTCAATACTACGTTTTATTCAAAGACACTTTCTCAAAATATCGATGGATTTACTTTCTTAGACATAAGTCTGAAGTTCATGCAAGCTTGAAAGATTTTTTGGCAGAAGCTAAAACTAGCGGACACGTAGTACAGGAGTTACTAAGCGATAACGGAGGAGAATTTGCTAATGAACAAGTACGAAAGACTTTGAGACAACAGGGAATAAGACAAAGGTTTACTATGCCATACACACCTGAACAAAATGGTTCCTCAGAACGAGAAAATCGCACGATTGTGGAAATGACAAGAGCACTAATGCACGCTCATGATGAGATACAGAAAGGTTTGTGGGCTGAGATCTCCAAAGCATCAGTTTACATACTGAACCGAACGGGACCTACACCAATAGATGGAAAGTCTCCGCACGAGCTCTGGTTCCCAAAATTAGCCATCTCAAAATCATAGGCAGTCATTGCTATGTGCACGTTCCGAAACAGAAGAGAACAAGTAAGTTAGACAAGAAAGCTGAGACAGGTATACTTATCGGTTATGACGGTGACGAAGGATATCGAGTTTTTGACTTAAATAGCCTAAAGTTGACAAGATCCCGAGATATCATTGTTGACGAAGCATTTATACTGAAGAAAAACAAGATTGACGTAACTTCAAAAACACCTGAACCTGAGAAAAATACCTACGAGCTACCTCTACCTACCACAAGTTGTCCAAATTGTTTCAAGGAAAGTTATCCACAAGTACAGTCGGAAACAAATGACAGCGATAGCGTCGAAGATTTGGATTTTGAGTCACTCGAAGAAGCCGAGATATCTGGAAACAATATAGATCCCAATGTTATGACACGAGAAGACGAATCTATGCCGTCAGTAGAAAACGAGCGTCAACTTCGTGATCGAAGCCAAATTAAACCACCAGAAAGGTTTAATTTTGAGCAGTTCATTAACGAGGCTGTATCAGTTCCTGAGCCGACTTCATACCGAGATGTCTTGCACAGTTCTGAAAAAGATAAATGGATCGAAGCGATGGACAAAGAGCTCAAATCTTTACAAGAAAATCAGACCTGGGAATTGACAAAATTACCTATAAACCGGAAAGCACTTCGTTGCAAGTGGATATTCAAAATAAAAAGAAACCCCGATGGTACAGTCGACAAATTAAAAGCCCGATTGGTTGCTATTGGCTACAATCAGAAAGAAGGGATCGACTATGATATAACATTTAGTCCTGTAGCGAAAATGAGCACGATTAGAATTCTGCTAAGCATTGCTGCGAACGAAGGATTAGCGCTCAGACAGTTCGACGTCACTACAGCCTTTTTATACGGTACTGTCAAAGAAGAAATCTTTATGCGACAACCAGAAGGATTTGATGACGGCACTGGTCGTGTGTGCAAGCTAAAAAGAAGTCTATATGGATTAAAGCAGGCGCCTAAATGTTGGAATGAGTGCATTCATGATTTTCTGATAGAAGTAGGCTTTATCCAGAGCGAAGCAGATCCCTGTCTTTATGTCCGTGAACGAGGACGAAATAAAATATTGCTCGGTCTCTACGTAGATGACGGATTATTGGCCGCTACAGACGAGAAAGAGGCTGACAATTTCATTGAAAATGAATTAAGACGTCGGTTTAAGATAACCACGAAAGATCCGTCTTATTTTCTTGGATTACAAATAGAACAGCATAACAGAATAACAGAATGACAGCATCAAGGTTCATCAAGCCGCTTACACCCAAAAATTGCTGCAAAAGTATGGAATGAGCAACTGTAAAGCTGTTGGGACACCAATTATAAAATGTGGAAAAGAAGAAGAGGAAGATTGTCCTGAACAACAGACAGACTTTCCTTACCGACAAGCGGTTGGGTCCTTGTCTTATCTGATGGTTGGAACCAGACCCGATATTGCATATGCAGTTGGAGTAGTGTCACGAAACCTAGATAAACCTACCAAAAATAATATACAACAAGTAAAGCGGATATTTCGATACCTAAAGGGGACTGTTGATACGGGACTAGAATACAAGAAAGGTGAAAAACGCCTTGTATGCTACAGTGATGCTGATCACGGCGGTGATGACAAAAGCGGATGTTCAACAACTGGAATTTTGTGCATGTAAGCAGGGTCAGCAATATCGTGGCGCAGTTCGAAGCAAACTATGGTTGCGCTGTCGTCCACTGAGGCGGAGATAGTTGCGGCCAGCGAAACTAGTCGAGAGATTGTTTGGCTAAAAAGATTGTTACAAGATCTGAAAGCGAATATCGTAACGCCTGTTTTGCGAATTGATAATGAGTCCACAATCAAATTGGCATATAACTGTCCTTATACGCAGCATCGTAAAACAAAACACATAAAGTTAAAACACTTCTATGTGAGACAATGTGTGTCTGAAAACGAGATAGCCATTGAGCAAGTACCGACAGCAGAACAACTGGCAGATATTTTTACAAAGCCTCTTTACAAGCCAAGACTAATTAAACTATGTGAAGAGTTCGGCTTGAAAAAGATCAGGGCATGTTAAGGAACACTTCCAGTTACGTACGCTTCTAGCTAATATATGGCGGTTGTGTTTTATATCTGTGTATACGTTGCTATAGTTATTATTGTATTGACTCCTGACATTACTTTCAATATATCTTTTCCCTACAACTGCATTTCTCTTACTTTAATAAGTTTGACCTCACATCGAAATAAAAAGTGAAATTGTATTTTGGCATTCAAGCTCTGCTCTACCCTAAATACTTATAATTGAGCTCTCGTCCGCTTTAGCTCTATCAAAGTGCTTCTACTCATTCCTTTGAAGCACGCGCGTTTTAGCGCTCTATCTTGCTTATTGTTTTAGCTGGTATTTCAGCAACAAAGCTAACTTACTATTAGTTTGGAAACTTATTACATGCAAGTTGCAACTCAAAGCAGTTACCATTGTACGCCTGATGTTTTTTTATTTATAGGTAAGCACTTGCTAGATTTGATCATTAAAGTATTAAAGTTGTGAAGATCTGACGGAAAGCTCTTTTTGACCATCAGTTTGGTCATACTCTTAGGGGCTGAAAAAAATAAAATCAAGCACTAGGTACAAAGCGCTATTGAACATTGGAAACTTGGAAATGCATTGCACGTGCCAAAAAAACAAGTTACAACACTTTCTTACACTTTATTTTCCCTGCGCGAATGAAGTAGCGCCCGTTGACCTGCCTGCCCGGGGCGCTAGCTTCTATAGGGCGTTTCGGTAACCAAGTCTAGGGCTCTCGGGGCGCCACCGCGACACAAACCCACCCAGGGCGGCTGCATGGCAAACGATGGCCCTGCAGGATATTTTGGAGTAATTTACGAGTATAACTACCGAGTCTGTTATAATTATAACTGAAATAAGTAAATTTTATAAAACTGTTATAAACGAAATATTACTCAAGGTTTTGGCGGGAAATCAAAAAATCTGCGGCTGGTCCCATTTTGTATAGTAGGATTTATAGTTTTGATACTAGAAAATATTTTTGTTTTTCTATGCACACGTAGTCAGCTCACATAATTTCTACCACTATGTACAGTGCAGTCAATGACAAACACATATGTTTACACTTCCTAGCCATATACAAGGCGAAAAATTAAATGTTGTGTAAATAAGACCTAGCTAGCTCAATAATACCATATAATATTAATCCATCACCAACAAAACAACATAACTACTATACCAAATTTCAAATCAATCGGAATGTTCGAACTAGTACATAAAGTACCAAAATTATTTATAGAGGACCCTCCTACTAAATTGTTTAAATCATAGACAATTGGTGATACCACAAGGAAATATCTGTCAACATTATTTGCCTAGCCAGACTTGGGTGCGTCCACACTTGTATCATTTCGCCGATCCGATCCCCGTTGCGTATCTTCACCGCGTATCGTGCTGTTTGGACGCTCACTGCGGGCACTCCGTATCATTTGCGCCGTCGCGCGAAGAAACGCGTCCACACTTGCCGTATCGTATCCTCGTCGCGTATCGCCGCACCGATCATTTCGGCGTGCAGTAATTTGGACGCTATCCGTATCGTAGCACCGTATCACCGCCCCGATCATTTTGGCGTTTCGTTTTCGCCGAACATTTCATTTCGTTTGTGATCGTTGTTCTGTGCGGAGTTGCGTCCCATTTAAAAATGTCGCCCGCTGAGATCGCTCACTGAACCTTGGGACAGAAATATTCTTGAGTGGGGGCCGTGTACCGGAAGTCGCAGCGAGGAAGGCCTTCATTTTTGTCATCTGCTCATGGAGATTTAGGACATGACTGTGCTCGTTTTATAATACATAATGTGGCAGAAAGATTCTCGAGTGGAAACCGCGTGCTGGAAGACGCCGCGTGGGAAGGCCTTCGATTAAGGCACGGAGACATGGCCTTCGTATGACTGTGTTTGTTTTATGGCATGCGGCAGAAAGGTTCTCGAGTGGAAACCGCGTGCCGGAAGACGCCGCATGGAAAGGCCTAACAAAGTAGACAGTCCATCAGTGGTATGGTATTTTTTAATTATCGTAAAGATTAAGGATTAAGAACCAATGACCGCAGCGTGGATCGATGACTCAAATAGCGCGTTTGATGATCGGGCAAAAACCCACTCGAGATGGATCACGGCCGATCCTCACCCCGTATCCTCACCGCGTATCATGAACGAAAGTGTGGACGTCACGCCGTCGCGATCATGCAATGCTTTCGTGATCGCGAGTGTGCGGGGTACTGATGATACGCGTATCAACATGGATTTCGCGCGAGCGTTGCATGATCGCGACGGCGCGACGTCCACACTTACCGTTCATGATACGCGGTGAAGATACGCGACGGGGATCGGATCGGCGAAATGATACAAGTGTGGACGCACCCTAAGTGTGTAACGGACATCCATTCTCACAACGGTTAAGGTTGTATTAATATGTAATGCGAAAGTAGCGTCACATCCGATTAATTCTTAAATCTTCTAAATCAGTAGGAAACCACTAGAAAAATACCTCTAATAAGTACGTACGTTTATGTACCAAAACACTGTATATTTATTTTGTGTTTTAACCTATTGTACCCCTTGTTAATGTCGAAAGCAGCCACTTCAGATTTGGGCAAGTTATTGGGGACAAATGCAGTTTAAAGGTGAATGTGCGTTAATACTGTAATGCGTATACAGTGCTGTATGGTATACAGTGCCTTATATACCATACAATTTCGTGTAAAGAAAGTTGGCCGCGTTGGATCGTCGCGTCGCTCTGATGCAGCGTAGTGTGCGCTCACCTTAAGTGGATCCTGCTTTGCAAACTCTAGACAGCGCAGCTGGCGTGTGTGACGTGTGACATTGGTTTATTTGAAGATTTGAAGCGTTTATGATTTCTGAACGTAGTTATGGTATATTACTATACTAAATTAAAAAGTGCCTGTTAGCTCTTTCTATTATCGGGCTATGCGTAGATACTAGCGCTATTTTGAGATGTATATGTGTAATGACATTTGATCGTATTATTTTCATATCTGCCCATGCCACCTTCGCTATACCAATGAAACGAAACAAAAATGACTTTTCTTAAGGCGTATATTAAGTGAACACGAAATTAAAAAATAAACTCATTTTCTCAAAAATAAGCCATGGCGGCACGTGGTGAAAGAGGTGTTATAAGAGTGCTAGATAAGTTAGCAGCATCCGTGAATTCTGGTCAATACTATGAAGCTCATCAGATGTATAGGACGCTCTATTTCAGGTAGTGAACGTCGCTGTTATCGCATATTTTACAGCTTGTGGCTGTTATTTCATGGCGATGTGTCGTGTTACAGATATCTTAGTCAGAAGAAATACGCGGATCTATTAAAATTGCTGCATGATGGTGCGACGCTACTCTTACAACGTGACCAGCAAGGCAGCGGTGCCGACCTGGCTATATTGCTATTGGACGTCTTGAATAAGTCAGAAACGCAACCCTGTGAAGAATGGATTGAGAAAATAGCTAATATATTTGAAATCATGAGCCCTACCATCCCGGAGCGAGAAACATTCTTGACCAATGCAGTGAAGTGGTCAATGGACAGTAACAAAAAAGGTCACCCTTTATTACACAAGGTAATTATAATTTTCACTGTGATTGCTATTCAATAATCATAAATATATTTCATTAATCTCATATCATACTGTCATAATCTTATCCAATCCATTTGTGAATTTAACCACTTCAATTATTTTAATTTTATCTATTGTACTTTTTGTTGTATTTAATCTGATTTATCAATTTCAGAAAATTGCTGAAGTGTATTGGAGGGAGAAAAAATACACGGCTGCACATAGGCATTTCCTACACTCCAGCGACGGTTCCGCATATGCTAACATGCTGATAGAGCTACATACAACCAAAGGCCTTAAATCCGAGATAGACTTGTTTATAGCACAAGCAGTCTTGCAGTTCCTGTGCCTTAGGAACATACAAATGGCGACTGAGACATTCAATAAATACACAGGATCACATCCAACTATAAAAAATGATCGAGGCCCACCCTATTTATTTCCATTACTAAATTTTCTTTGGTTTCTACTACGTGCAATTGAACAGTAAGTAATCACAACAACACAACACAAATGTAGGTAGTTATAAAATTTCAATTCTAGTTAAAATTGTTGATCATACCTCCATATTTTTTTTTGATATAATCCTGTTTATTTCCTGCATCACTTTTCTAACTCATTTATTTTCTGATTTATAAACTCTTTCCTGATCCATGAATGACTGAATATACTGTGATATTATTACTTTTCCTTATATTAACATTGACAACTAATATAATTATTTTTCTTTACAGGAAACATGCAATCCAATTTAAAATACTAAGGAACTGGTATGCAATTAGTATAAAGCGTGATCCTAATTATTCCGTTTATTTGGACAATATCGGACGCATCTGGTTTGGAATAGAGATTCCCCATGACCCTAAAAATGCTAACTCAATGTTCGGCGGGCTCCTAAAATCAATTATTGGTGAAGCGGCTGATAGTTCTGATGAAGATGAGTACATAGGCCACAGTGCCGCAGCTCCGGACCTAGATTGAGATAATTTATTACAAGTTATGGGCTATAGAATTATGTTTGTATTATGAATAACATATCAGCTCAAGCTGTGTCTATGGAAAGTGAACATCAATTTGTCATCCGGCCATACACCTATGTATCGGGTAGTTACTTTTCGCTACGTCTTACTTTACCATACAAACATTGATGTAATATGTGTGCAATTATTTAAGAACTTATGTACATTCAGGAGCAAAAGTGCAGTTGTGTGCAAAATAATAATAGTGCATGTCTAGGACTAGCATTAGTCTTAGGACACTACATATAAAAGCATTTACATAGGTACACTGTTATTGTTTTGTAAACAATTTGTTCCTATGTAGAATAAAACTCAAAATTATCTATAAAAACCTTAATAATTACCTTGATGAGTGTTCTGGGCAGATCATTTTTTAAATGGTTGCATAGTCACTTCTTTTGCTGATTGTACCTTGTTAAAAGTGTTACTTGACAAATCTGCAACTAAGCAGACATTCAAATGAACTGTTTTAATGAATAAATTTTTCTAACATTCTGATTAAACATTTTACCATATTTAAATACTACCAGTATAATATATGTATAAGTATCTGATTTCTATTCACAAATATTTGGGTACTCTAAGTTATTGTCATATTATTTTGAAGACTTGTAATTATTACTAGTAATAGGGTGGACAGAATAAAACATAATAATTGGAAAGATTTTTGTTTATTGCACTTCCCTGCACATTGACACATGTAAAAAATCATGTCATATCGCCATTAACATTGTTTTTCTTTACAAGACTAACATTAACATATATTGTCAATATTTTTACCAATATTAGGAACATCTGGCAGCAGTTAATATTAATGCATTATTTATTATTAAGCGTATAAGTACCCGCATTTTAAGGGCATAATACCAACATGAAGCAACATAGACTTACAAGAAATTTTCAATACAACAAAACATGGTGTATAGGTACATAAGATTCCTTGAATGCAACAAAAGTTACTTGTATGCAGACCATGGTCATTCTAAACATGAAATTTCACTTTCTTAATTGGTCCTTGTCCTTACCAGACTGCGTTAGTAAATATTCCAATAGTCAAGAGTACATCATGTACAGAATTGGCTTATGTAATTAAACAAAATTAAAATGCAGGCGCATATCTTCAATATTTTAGGAGCTGCAGGGACCTATGAAAATTCAATTTTTAAGGATCAGAATGACAACTGTACTTTCATTTAGTGCTACCTACATAATATACTTATCATATTGGAATGTCTCATATGCGTCCCAGTCAGTTCATTTTATCACCATTAGACAGATACAACTTTTATTAATAACAGTGATGAAGTTATAAACCTTTCGGTTTTTATGACAAATTACATGACACATCGTTTGTACATCATAGTAGATAACCCACCACAAATCATTATGTTTGTTCTTCCCCATAAATTCCCCCATTATCTTTCAGGCATATAATGTGAGTCAATAGATTGTAGATAAATAATATTAGCCATAAGTACAAAATGATACTAAGAGCTAGAGAAGTGAAAATACTGCCATGTAAAGTAAACACACAATTTTAGTATTAAGTCAATCGAGTAAACAATGGAAAAACAATGATAATAATTTATTATCCTACATTTTCTATGCTAGTATTCTTTGGAGGTTTTTGTTCTAAGCAAAACCCAAATTATTTCAGTAGTAGGTATGCGTAATAATAAACATTTATAATTTGTCTAACGAATGAGCAAGTGCTAATAATGTATGTTTACATTAAATTGAAAATTAAATAATTCGTAAAATTTGTGTTAAACACAATAGTTATATAGGATACATAGCATATGTGTTAAGCATCTTATTTAATCATAATTCGTAAAATATTGTCAATGCTCATAAATCTTCAATAACAAGATTAGTTACGTCCCTAGAAGTATTTGCAAATGTTATTGTCTGCTGCTGTAGCCCTAATTTAATTTTTCTCTGTTCCAAATCCAAGGCTTGCTTTACTAAAAAGCGATTAAACTCATGAACATGCGGATGGTTCAAGAATTCTTCCACTTCCATCCACTGACATGCTTGAATTTCAATGTCGGATTTAGTAATATCTGTTGTCAGCGCTCGGAGCCTTACAACAACATAAATGTCAGAGTTACCGAACATTGACCTGTGTGAATGACGCAATGTTACCATTGACTCAAAGGTCGTCTCTATTCCGGTTTCTTCTCTAACCTCCCTTACTGCAGCATCTCGTATGTCTTCACCTGAAAATATAAATATTTGCTTTTCTTTTATAATTTATTGATGTATTTGGTCAATAATAAGTACTTTATTCTACACTTGGAGGTGCCCGCAACTTCGTACGCGTATTTTTTTGTGTAACATAGTCAATAAGTATCCGATAACCACCATCTTTGGATGCCCAGTCATCCCAGTACCAAAATTGGTTGAAATCCAGCGAGCCAACTCGGCACGATGTGAAGACAAAGGAAATTATGAAAACAAATGGCGACGCGCGTCCATACAAAACAAATGACGATCCTGCATCGTGCTATTAAGATTTTTCCTGAAATCAAGACGCCTCCACTCCATAGAACATTGATTTTCCATACAAATCTAGAATTTTATAATAGTATAGATATTATCAAAGACAAATTTAACACAAACTTAGCAATTCCGTGAAGTGAATGATATGTGAAATAATGGTCTTCATAGTGATTTAATTATTTATTTAATCTTTGTTGCACAAAAGAAGGAAATCTCTACCAGTCAAACATTGGGCTAAGCAGATAAATTGTGAGTGGTATGGTATCTCTTAAGTTCAAAATTGCATTGTTACCTAATCTATAGAACACATTGTTTTACTTATATCTTTTCAAATAGAATAGAATCAAATAATCATTCTGAATTGTCAAGTTATTAGGTTTCTAGAATTAAAGTAACTATAGTAAGTTTACTATGTGTCCATTTTTTGTTTCCAAGAAATAGATATAAACTTACGTCTTTCAACATATCCTCCAGGCAGCTTCCAGTGGGGATATTGAATAGATTTCTCTTTCACCACCAATATTTGATTCTCGTCATTAAACACCATACCTCCTACTCCAAGATTAGTGTGGCAAGC
This sequence comes from Apotomis betuletana, assembly GCA_932273695.1. NCBI lineage: Eukaryota > Metazoa > Arthropoda > Insecta > Lepidoptera > Tortricidae > Apotomis > Apotomis betuletana. The sequence goes on from OW026307.1 coordinate 16,838,158, forward strand.
GGGCGGCAGATTATGAACACAATCAGTTGGTAACCACTTGTACATCATTACAAAATCATTCCTGGAATGATGAAAGTTGAAGCCTTCCTGAAAATATTAAGATAGGTTAAATTAATAAAGATGGCTGGACACACTGCAGCATGTCTAGATATGGCCATACATGGAATAATATTATTCTAGAATTGATTTTACCTTAAGATTAGAAATGTAAGGTATATAACTTAACAAGATGTCTCAGGTGTCACAAAAGGTATATTTTTAATATTTAAGCTTTTTGTTATTGGGATGTTTCTAATCTGTGGTCAGTGAATCTGCACATGCATTAATTGAATTAACAGGTGAATGAACTAATAGAATATTGAAATTGACAAGGCAGCACCCACCTTTTTTATTTGGTGCCAACCTCTGTATGATTATCAAACTTATTTTTAAATATGTTAGTGCAGTTACTTTAATATACTTTTCTATTCCTAGTGTCCCATTGCTGGGTCTGTCTCTTATTCTTCCATGTTTGTGTTTGAGGTATTTTTTTAGCCTAATATAAAAATAAAAATGTGTCAACTTACATCAGCAAGTATTGGCACCCATGCTGCATCTTTTATATTTACTTTGAACCAGATGCATCTCTTTTGTTCTTCAGCCCATCGTTTGAGAGACTCTGAAAAAATACATTTTACAGTACTGCCTACTATCTCCTTTACTGCCTAATCTCCTTTAACTTTATTAAACACAAATTTATCATGCATAGGATAATGAATTCTATGTTATTACATAGAATTCATTATCCTCAAACTGAGACCTTTACGATTAGATGCTTGTCTTTGGCAAAAAAAATCTAACTACAATGATAGTCAGTAATAGTAATAAATTCAATATTTAAAAACTCACGTGTCAAGTGATTCTGGAAATCACTGAGATCACAGGGTTCTTCCTGTGAATCTACTGTTACGCCGTTGTACCTATCTATTACACCTTTAAAAGTTTCTAAAGACATTGCTTCTAATTCGTAGTGCAAAAACACGAAAAACTAAATTAGTTCAAATATTTCTCTTATTGTGCTGAAGCCTAATCTTTGAAGTAATTATGATTTCACAAGATGTTGTTTAGAATAGATAAGACTTCGGTAGCCTTGAGCTTTGACGACAAACTATGCGCATGTTAATGGCTTCAATGATAATATATTTTTATTTAAAAGTTCGCAACTCACGAATCACACAACCCTTTTTGACACTTTTGACAGTGACAGCTGTCGTCTGTCGCACTCGCAGTCGCAGCACAGATTGAATATAAATACTCAAGAAGTAGTATAGTATTAACGTGGGTGCGTTCGGATACTGTGAACATTGTAAAGGAGCGTACGCACTAAGCGTAACTACGCGACGCGACGCGACCAAATATTTTCCGCTGCCGCTTAGTTACACTGGGCGTAACTACATACGTACGTAATATTTTTGTATAGAATTACAGTTCAACATTCATACAGTTGCACAGCACTGCAGTACGTTGCATGTCATGAAGAAAATCTGGTCGCGTCGCTCCATGCACTCGCGTAGTGGGCGCCCGCCTTTATGAAGTTCTGAAGTAGAAAAACTTCAGGTTTCTGAGCACACGCAGTCACTCAACTCAATGTCACTGTCAGTTTAGCAATCCCCTCCCCTCCCTCCTTTCCTCTATATAATCCCTCTTACTCTGTCTCGTAAAGAATAGATATTGCGTTTTAGCGCCTTATAATATTATAATGATAATTTAATATTAAGTATATACTTTTGGTATTTATATAAATAAAGTCTATACATATAATATAGCACTATGTACGGCCACGCTTTGCGACGCTGTGCAGTCTCGTTACAAATCAACTCCCTGAATATGTTTACCCATGGCAGGAACAATGGAAAATTCATCAAGTATGTTTAATACCTATTTAATTGAAAACAAATTCTTATTTCATATTTTGTTATCTTTAATTCATATGTTGCATGTTCCAGAAGTGTTTGCTGTCACTACTCAGTCGGATTTAAAGATATTTTTCAAGGAGAAATAGATAGGTTTAAAGGTATCACAGTAGATACTACTAAAGAAAAATGGGAAATATCTTCATTCGAAGCCAAACTTAACGGTTAGTCTTTGCAGTAAATTATATTTATACTTACATAAATTTTTCCGTTTTCCAATGCAACCAAAAGCAGTACGGCCTGCATCAACCTGCTGACAATTTTACTACTGGTTTATGAGAAATTGTGTACTAAAATTGTCAGGTACTTTTGATGCTGACAGTACATTATATTGTTTAGTATTATGTACTTACCATTAAACTGTAAAATTTCAGAATCAATTGAAAGCTGGCGCACCAATGGAAGTAGATGTGCATGGTTCAAAGTCAACATTAAAGACTCTGCCTTAGTGCCTGTATTAGCTCAAGTAAGTTTAAACTATGACAAACACATTTTTCGTACTATAATGATATCTGAATGACACCTCAATATTCTTAGAAAGGTTTTAATTTTCATCATGCCAGAGGTGACTTTGTGATGATGTATAAGTGGCTACCCAAGGATTCACAACCCAACCTGCCACCGGCCTGCCATACGAACCTTGGCGTGGGTGCTTTGGTTCTTAATGGAAAGAACCAAATGTTGGCTATATCGGAACAACATTATGAGTATCCACATTGGAAGCTTCCCGGGGGATATGTTGAAAAAGGTAAGCTCATACTGTAAAAGAAACTAATACTAGCTGCCCCAATAGTACAGGGTTCTAGGTTAGAGTGTTATCACTGCAACCATTTGCCTGTATTATAACAAATTTACCTATTTGTGATGAATGCTCACGGTGAGGCAGCACCCTTACATTGTCAGGGTAGTTAAGATTAAGCTTTTTTTCACAATGATAATGTTCTCATTACAATTGGTCAAAAATGAAACAGAACCCTCTAATATTGGGCAAGCAATATATCTCAAATAACTCAAATAAGTATACATATACTTCCATAGACCATATGCCATTTATTTTAAATGTTCCTTATAAAATTATTAAAACACACAATCAAAAAGTAGTAAAAAATTCCTACATTATGTTTAATGTTACATAATTAGAAAAAAGAAACATATCTATATGCAGAATCTGTCATATTATTTTCAGGAGAAGACATAATAAGTGCAGCTGTAAGAGAAGTGAAAGAAGAAACAGGGGTAGACTCAGCCTTCCTCTCCTTAATCACATTCCGACACTCACACAACATGATGTTCGGAAACTCTGATATCTACGTCCTTCTCATGATGAAAGCTCTGTCAGACCAAATTACTATTTCTCAGAGAGAAGTGACAAAGTGCCAATGGATGGAAATAGAAGAATATACCAATCATGAACATGTACATGTGTTCAACAGAATGGTTGTAAATAGGGCTTTAGAATATAAGGATAAGAACCTGCAGCTAGATCTTGAGAAGAAAACGGTGAAATGGTCTACAATGGTTAGAGAAATGGAATTTTTAGTGGTTAAGAAATTTGATTATAATTAGTCATAGCTCACATGTTAAATGTACATAAAATTGACTATTCATAAAGAGGGAATATACTAAGTACCAAAATATACAAATATGTTTAAAATGATCGTTATTAGCTGTTTTAGTAGAAATCAAATTGTTTTTATTAATTATCATCGTTAATAAACGGATTTTATTGCCAGATCACAAAAGTTTCACTTTAATCCCGCATACGTCGGTGAGATTGCCAATTCCACTATGTGCATCAATTGTTTATATAGAATAAATGTCTTAGTAATTTCACATAAGGTATTATTTCCATTAATTAAAATCTTACACATATCTGTTTTGACAATCTCACCGTATTATAAATTATTAATTTATATAATACGTCTCTCTCGTCAGTAATACTCGAATAGGTGGCTTAATGAAAACCTGACCAGAAATATATGAGGATGCGCCATATTGCGGAATTTAACTGGAACTAATTTCTTACACTGGCAATGATTTTATGAGGGTTTGTCATCAATGTCAATGTCATTCGTGATGGTTTCTTTAAAAGACGAATATGTAAAATAATCCAAAGAAAATGCCGAAAACTATTCACAGTCGTGAACGTAAGATTATAAATTAAGTGTACACGTGTTTACACGAAAAACAGTCAGGAAAATAGTGCATTCCATTAAATAATATTACGAGGTTGACATACTGGGAACTGACAGATATTTAAACTAATGTCACTATAGTGGGTTGCGATTGGTTGCAAAATTGTTGCCATATAATATAAATCTTATAAATAGAGCCCTCTTGACAATCCTTCTAATTCTAATTTTAAAATATGGCTTCCATCAAAGTTAATGATGATTTCGCCAATTTCGAGTTTGCTCGTAGAGCATGCCGTTGTTCGGTGAGGTTTTGCTTTTTGTAAAGTGATAGCGATTTACAAAAAACCCACGCGGACTAATCGGGCCTTGACCCAGGAAGGGCTATGAACGCTTCAAGTTGAATTCTTCATTAGCTATTCACTCATACGTTAGATCACTGCACAATACGCTATCAATACTACACATTGAATAACAAAAATGAATAAATAACGAACAAACTTAAACGCATGCGGCCATCTTGAGTCACGAACCGCTGACAATCCTTATATATTTCTGGTCAGGCTTTAACATGGTTTGGGCTCTTACGAGCGTTTTCCAAAAAAAACCTGACCCTGTTTCATCCAGAACTTGACGCTGTTGGATTCATCCTACTCAGAATCGATTACGCAGTACTCTTCCATAAAAGGAATGAAATAAGTACTTACACGGTAGTGTGGCGTAGACTGCGAGGTTTCCTGTGAAGCTTGCACTTTTTCGCAGTTTCTTGGTACGGGTGGTGGGATAGTCGAGACACTACCCTCGCTTTTCTTGATAGTTTGAATCCAAATGAAATTACATAATTTATTCAGTACTAGCGACCCGCCCCGGCTTCGCACGGGTGCAATGCTGATAAATTATATGCATGTATTATACATATAAACCTTCCTCTTGAATCACTCTATCTATTAAAAAAAACCGCATCAAAATCCGTTGCGTAGTTTTAAAGATTTAAGCATAGGTACAAAGGGACATAGGGACAGCGAAAGCGACTTTGTTTTATACTATGTAGTGAAGTAGGCCACAAGGGCACTTTTACAAGTCAGATTGTGAATTTCCCAAGAGGAGACCGCCGTTGAGAAGAAAGCCGAAAGATATCATGAGGATTCATGAGGACACACTTCCTACTCCACCAGGTGAAGTCTCGTCTAACTGAACAGACATCTGACTTAATATTCAAAATCGTTTTTCCATCGCTCCATACATTATCCAGCCCCACCCAGATCTAAGTTTTTTTTCCACCAGTGGAAAAACTTAATGAGGCGCCTAAGAAATTGCAGCCACTGAAAATGCCGTCGGAGGCAGAGGTTTGCCTACATCTGATCTACAAGTTATCTGTGTTTAGCGGACGTCTAAGCACCTTACGGAATCTATGGCACAGATACCTTTGCCAAGCGGCAAAGCAATTCACCGTGCCACTGACGGCAAACCAAAATAAAAAAAGTGCTCCAAAATCAACAGAGATTGAAAAACACAGATAGTGGTTTGAATTAGCATGTTTTTGACCATTGAAATTTTTGACGTCAATAGGCGTCGTTGGCGTCAGTGGCACGAATTCCCGATGACGTGATTTGCCGTCTTTGGCGGTCAAAGGGTTCGGAAATGCCACGAAGTCGGTCCTAGCGGCGAGCTGCGTGGCGCGCGCTACGTGTGTCGCGTATACTCATATGGCCGCGGCCGGTTGCCGTGCTCGGATCTCTCACTCAACCGCTCGCCGCGCCGCTGGTCGCGCAAAGTCGTGGCATCTCCGTGAGGTAGCGCCGTCTATACCTATACTCGGAGGGGAGCAACTACGTAACGTAAGGTCGCGGAAAATTTTCTAAAATTTATGTATTGATAAAATAAAAGTAATGGAATATCCATCGATTAACCTCTACTTACCTACTATTTGTGACGTTTTCAATGAAAAGGGCCCACTTTGTCGCTTACCATAAGGACGAAATTTGTTTGCATCTTTATACCAATAACCCGTCAAACACGTCCTAATGGTAAGCGGCAAAGTGGGCCCTTTTCATTGAAAACGTCACATTTTATGAACCGATCCATCCATCATGAGCAATATCGGATCCATATCCTTGTTGAACAGGATCTTATCTCTTGATATCTAATTTGGATTCACTAAACATAATCTATACAAACTGTTGTGTGGGGAAATGATAAGCGCACTACACGTAGATATAAAACCGTTTTAATCGATAATAATTATGGTCTCAATCTCAATTCTACCTTAGGGTGCGTCTCCACTGAAACTTAAAAATTAAGATTAGTCTAAAAAATAAGATTAGAGTCTAAAGCTGCATGTAGGTATATAATAATGCCCGTTTATTGAAATAAACAGCTCGATTTTTTTTTAAACGGAGCGTAGACGTTCGACTAAAGTAAAGCGGAGCTGAGATACAGATTTCAACTCAGGTGATTGGTCTATTCCGCACGTCCCCGCTCCGATTCAGTGGAGGCGCACCCTTATAGATGAACTTAATATTGTTAGCATTACTTACATACAACATCATTATACAACCAGGAAATCACCAGCTGTCTCGTTAATTTCACAAGATGCATACAATTCATATAAATATTTTGTTTTAACAAGTAGTTTGGAGCCAGAGTATCTGGATAACAATAATACCTTCTATTAAAATACTTAAACGGGTTTACTCACGTCATAGAAGTCGAATAACGCTCGACATGTTTCGAATCGGTACGCGATTCATCATCAGGAGACGATCAGTCGCGGCGGCGGCCAACCGAACACTTTTACGACGACGTGAGTAAACCCGTTTAAGTATTTTAATATGTCTGAGACTCACGATAATTTTCTATGTAAAATAGCTACCTACCTACCTACCACTTTTGAAAATCTGTTAAAGATAAGGTAGGTAAAGTTTGTCTTAGAGCCTTATCACAATTGCGATTTGCAAGCGTATTTTGTATGAAGGCGATCGCGCAGCGTGTTCGCCGCGTCGCTTATTTGTATAGAAAATACGCTCGCAAATCGCAAGTGTGATAAGGCCCTTAAGACCCTTTTATGTCAATCGGGCGTAAGTGATACCTAAACGACCTTATGCTTGTAATAGTGAGGTCGTTTCACAAAATTTGTTTTTGTCTAACAAAAGCTACACATACAATTTCGTGTATTTTGAAATATGGTATTTATTCGAGGAATTAAATAGTATCGGATTAGTAGTGACTTGGGGCGTTCAATCTAGAATTTACCTATTTAGCTTATAAGGACTTATATAATATATCTAATCTTAAAATATAACTTAATACTAGGATCACATCTTATTGACAAAGTTTTTGTTATTTTCTTCGACGCAGTAGAGCGATCGAGGCAGGAACTTCTGTGTGACCCGCTTCCAGGATATCACCATCGATTTGTTGGCGGGTGGGCACGTCTGGAACAAAGGATACTGATCAGAATAGGTAATATTTTTATTCTTAGGTCTAACAGACGGAATTAAACTGCACTGCAGGGTGCACCTATAACAGAACTGTGCTAGAATTTATTATTTTTATTTATTTACTAGCTGTGCCCTGCGGTGTTACCCCACGGGAACACTAAATTTATTCGGGATGAAAGTATCCTATGTCCTTTCCCGGGTCTCAAACTATCTCCATACCAAATTTCATCAAAGTCGGTTCAGCGGTTTAAGCGTGAAGAGGTAACAGACAGACAGACAGACACACTTTCGCATTTATAATATTAGTATGGATTTAAACTTTATTGCACAAAACAAAAGTCAGTACAAATGGCGGACATAATGCCAAATGGCATTAAATTTAGTATAAGAAAAGAAGTTATGACACTGGAATGACAGGCGAGGTTTTTGACATCACGCTATGATTGGTTGGTTGGTTCTGTCAATCCGTCCCTGTGTTGCCTGACTGGTGAATACTCCCCGATCCCCTTGTTACTTGTATGAATCTCATATAATCGTATAATCAATGTACATGACAATTGTAATGCATAAGCGCATAAGTAATTAAGTATAATTTTTTGTACGACGATTGGCGTCGTATATAGGGGGGTGGCCGGGTGGGCCGTGCCCACCCCAGTATGGTCTAGTGCCCACCCCAGGATTTTAGGTTACCGATAGAAATTCATGGCTTCATCTCATAGGCCATGGCCAGGCTCCCCCTGAAAAATAATGTTAGATACGCCAATGTGTACGACTGGCGGTAAATCATTTTTTCCTTATAATTATTTTGTGTCATAAAGCGGCAACTAATCAGTGACTTAGAAAGACTCACTAGCTGGAGTGTCATACCTTCTTTTCTTATACCATGGGATTTACAATACCTCAATGGGGATATAGCAATTTTTTGCGAATTCTATAATTCAGGAACCATTTCTGGACATAATGCATGGTTCTTGTATCGCAATAAAAAATTAGATTGTGTCAATGTGCCACCTGTGCAAATGTATGTAAGCTCCCATGGATCGACTCGAATGGACTTTGTAATAATGCGCAGATCTCAGCGAGTTCTCAACCGATTTTGGAAATTTTTGTTTTAAAATGCACAGATTAAATTTCGCTAGGTCGTGACGAAGAGAAAATTTCGAAAAAAAGAAAAAAAAAACTCCGCTCCAATCTATGGTGCAAGCTTAGCCGGTGGCTGACTCTGCATCGACCTAGTAATATTTTTTTGTCTTTCATTGGTGTTTATGTTTTGACTTACGACTAGCGGGGCATAGTGAGCCCATCTTGGCAAGTAGGTCAGGATAATCTTGAGGCTACTGACTCACTTCCGTGACCCCTGACAGCGCTTGCAGTGGGCGGGGCGAGCCGCATTAGGGTGCGTTTCAATTGAAGATGGAGTGCAATAGATTCACCTGGCTGTTGTATCTCGGCTCCGTTTTACTTTTGTGATTGGTCGATTCCGCACGTCTCCGCTCCCGGGAGCGCATTTTTTCACATAATGATTGATGGCCATAACGTATATTGTTTGTCATAAAATTGTTAGTCATAACTCAGAAATTAATAACTTTACGCGAGTTTTAAGAGTAAAACCCATTAGCTTAGGTTAGGTTAGGTTTGTATTATAACAGTATAAATAAGTTATTAGTTTCCGAGAAAAGTAGAAATTATGACTACGAAAATTATGACTAATGACAATTATGAATAATAATTTTATGTCAGCCAATATGGACCCCTCCGCTTCACTTCAATGGAGACGCACCCTCAGTCTCCGTCGCTTTAGTACAGTGCGACACAAAAGAGTAGAAAACGGATGATAAAGGAACTACAATTTTTCATACAAAATTGTTACCATATTCAAGCACTTTACGTCAAAAATGTGGCAGTTGCGAAGGAAGTGGCGCCCTCATTTATTTTCTACTCTTTTATGTTGCACTGTACACTCCCGGAGTGCGAGTGCATCCAGGGCTGGCACTGTGGCTACCCGTGCCGCGTGCGAATGGATACAGTCAAAGTTATACGATGTACAGAGGCATAGAATAGCAAGTTTTCTTTGCGTAAACAGCGATTTTATGAGGTTTTTTACAGTGAAGTGCAAGTTCTGTACAATACGATTAAAATCAGTTAACGATTCGGCTTTTCTCGGGTATCATCGCCTCAATCCGGAGACGGAAATGACACGAAATACATTACCGCGATTTCTTTTAGGTAGCATTCAATTTGAAGTATCATAAACGCAATGTATAGCACCTGCCAAGATGACATTACTAACCGGTAGACCTAAGAAATTTATTATGCAGAAGCGACATGAATTTTAACATTCATTATTTATTAAAGCTATACTTGTAGAATTACAATATATAAAAAAAAGGATATAGTTTGATGTAAGTAACAGTACCTACGATATTACGTCGGATTAATAATTAATAATAATCACCAAATAAAAAATTAAAAAAACCGATTTCAACCGATTTTGTTGATATTTCATAAACTGCTGGACCGATTTTGATAAAATTTACATGGGACCATCTCGGAAGTATACCCTATCAAATACAAAAAGAATTTTGTAAATCGGTCATATCTGTAAATTGATAACTCTATTTGAGAGATGAGGGATTCACGACAATTACCGAGTTTGGCCGAATCGTTAACTGATTTTAATCGTACTGTACTTATTACTTGTCTATTAAGTAGGTACTTATTCTATGTGCCGTGTGCCCCTGATTCTTAACACGGAAACATAACCGGCAGGACCTTGGGTTGTTCAATTGTTCATGTTACGTTACATAAGTATAGTTTTTTTGCCACAAAAACTGTAATTAACCACTCTGATTCATGTAAGCCATTAGGGACATATTTGCAGAAAAATATTCACATGTACCTACCTATAAGCAACATTAAGGCCAGGTTCAATGGATGACAAACGCGCGTTTGATTTACCGTGAAATACGCCAACTTTGCCTCCACAGGGATCTTTGCCCAAAACGCTACATAAAAGAAGAAACGTTACTGTAGACAATATCAAGTTGTTTATGGCAACACTACTATTTTTAGTGGAAAGTAGATTATATCTGTGGTATCACTGGGAATCACATTTGCGCGCAACTTCATTCTATAACGTGTTGGAACTCGTCGAGTAAGGTGCGTCATTTGGCGGGCCAATTCTAGGTGAAGTTCTGGTGTATTTTTTACAGAATGGGGAAGCCTCAAGTGAATGTATCTTAGTACTACTTGTTATAAAATAAGAACTGTAGATAATTTTCAATGTAGTTTGTACTAATAATACTGTTGTCAGTTGTGTCCTATTATATCTAAGTTGATAAATATATGCCTAACGAGCGGTACCTATCCTGACCAGCTGAAATATGCAATCATACGGCCTATTTACAAGTCCGGAAGCCATTTAGAGTACGTGAACTATAGACCTATTGCCATTTTGTCAGTTATCGACAAAATCGTCGAAAAAATTGTAGTCGGTCAAGTGAGTAGTTTTTTTAGAGCGGCATAATGTGCTATCGGACACTCAGCACGGTTTTCGCAAAGGGCGCAGCACGGTCTCGGCCCTAATTGAGTTCGCGGACTATGTATAAGATTGTTTGAATTCAGGTAAACAGATAATTGCGCTTTTTATAGACTATAAAAAAGCATTCGATACACTGGATCACGATGTTTTGTTGCAAGCGATGGATGAATGTGGAATTCGTGGCCCTACAAATAACTGGTTTAAAGCTTTTTTGACAGGTCGAAAATTAAGTACGAGTATCGCAGGATTCACGGGGGAAGAGGCGGACGTGAACCTCGGGGTACCGACCGGGTCCGTGTTTGGTCCCGTCGGGTATATAATGCACGTGAACAGTGTATCAAATGTTGTTAAGAATTGTCGAGTGTAATATCTTATGAATTAAACTCGCAATTAGATTAATGCTATTTATTATTATACGGACATACATTTACAATGCAACAAGCGTTCCAACGCCATCTTGGTCTTGGTAGCAAGAGGGAGAAAGATAGGGTGCGAAAGGGAGAGAGAGAGGGATACCACACTCTCCGCCGCCAGTTCAGAACCGCTCCCCGCAGCCTGTCTTTCCCTTATTCCTAAAATATCACATGTAGAATTATAATACTAAATAATACTCTTGGCATCACACTTATGTGCACATCCTAGGATGTCCTACGAGTACAATAGTAAACTCTTGGCATCACACTTATGTGCACATCCTAGGATGTCCTACGAGAAGAAATGTTCTTATTCTAACAAGGTATTACTACAATTTAATAGTTGATTCACATGTCTTTTCCACTGACATCCATCAACATCAACAATATATGTGGTGTCCGGAACAGACTCCTCCACCACTATTCCCTGTACCCAGGGCTGGTGACCCTTCCTATAATCTTTAACCATAACCTTTTCTCCGACTTTAAATGTCACATGTCTACTTCCTGATGCATATTTGCTCTGTTTATCTAACATTTCCTGTGTTTTCTCTACAATTGGTGGTGGTCTTAACAAGGAAAACCTAGACCTCAACTCTCTGTTGTACATGAGTTTGGCGGGTGTCAATCCTGTTGTACAGTGAGGCATGCTTCGATAATCAAAAAGAAATAGATTAATTGCCGACTGAATTGTATTACCTCTGCTTTCTTTAATTTTCAATACATGATTTTTAAAAATTTCGACAAATCGTTCAGCTGCGCCATTTGTGGCGGGATGATAAGGTGGAGAAAAGGTATGTTTGATGCCATTCAATTGACAAAAATTGTTAAACTCTAAACTGGCGAAGGATGGGCCATTGTCTGTCACCAAATGGACTGGGTACCCGTGACGTGCAAATACAGATTTCAGAACATCGTGCGGGATGCGGTGATTGAACTCATTTCTATAACTTCTGGCCATTTACTGTAACTGTCCACAATTACCATATACATCTTATTATAGAAAGGCCCACAGTAATCAGCATGTATACGATACCATGCGGATGGAGCTGCTGGCCATGCTTTTTGTTGCCCTTTGGTGGGGTTATTTCGCATTGATAAACAAGTAATGCAGTTATTAGTAATTTTCTCTATTTCCGAATCTATACCCGGCCACCAGAAATAAGAGCGTGCCACCAACGTGCTTCATTCGCACAATACCGAAATTACTCTTATGAAGTTCTAATAATATTTGTTGCCTCAGCGATTTAGGAATAATAATTCTGTAACCCCAGAAAAGACAACCCCTATCACAGCTTATTTCCATTATTTTATTAAAATAAGGAGATAACTCTTTTTCTGGTATTAATTCAGGCCACCCATCCATACTATATCTTATGACATTGGCTAAAATTATATCTTTCTTTGTATCTTCTTGTATAGTTTTCCAATTCAAATTATCTATTTCACAGTTTTGTATGTGATACACACTACTTGTATTCAGCATCTGAACAAATTGGGTGCAGCGATCTCTCAATCTCAACATTATTTGTAAGATATGGTGTTCGCGACAAGAAATCAGATGGATTAAATTTCGTTTTGATGTGCCTAATCTTGTAATTAAATGCTGACAAAAAAATTGCATAATGTTGCAACCTTTTTGCTGCCATCTTAGGGATTGCTTTTGTTGGACCAAAAATACGAACCAAAGCGGCGCTATCAGTCTCCAACTCAAAACTTCGACCATATGTATAATTATAGAACTTAGTCACACCAAATACAATTGCCATAGCCTCCTTATCAATAGTTGAATATTTAATCTCTACATCTGTAAGTTTTTTACTTGCAAATGCTATTGGTTTCACAACCCCATTTAAGTCTCTATTTGATATCACCGCAGCCAATCCAGTTTCTGATGCATCACAAGTCAAAATTAATGGTAATTTTGGGTCATAATGGTACAGGTTATCAGTGTTGGCCAGTTTTTCTTTTATTGTTCTAAAAGCATTGTCACATTGAATGGTCCATTTAAATTTATTGTTTTTTGTACACTCATACAAAGGTGTGATAATGGTTGACATATCTTTTAGAAAACGGGAGTAATAATTTAATTTTCCCAAAAATGAACGCAACATTGTGATGTTGGTAGGCGCTTTGGCGTTTAACAATGGTTCAATATTTTCCCTATTTACCCTAATGCCCTCTTTATCGATTCTAAATCCAAAAACATCTATGTCTCTCTCAAAGAGTCTGCATTTTTCTAATTTTAATTTAAATTCGCTCTCCTGTAATTTTGAGAGAACCTTAGATAAGGTAGCCATCGTATCATTAAGGTCTTTACCACTAATATATATATTATCTATAAAAACCGCAGTATTTGGAATGTCTGACAATTTTTTGCTCATTAGCCGTTGGAATGAACCCGGTCCTGTACTTACTCCATAAGGTAAATAATTATATCTAAATGTTCCCATTCCTGTAACAATTACTGTACACTCTTTTGAAGCTTCATCTAAGGGTGCTTGGTGATAGGCCTCTTTCAGGTCGAGTTCGCAGAAGTATTCTCCATTGTTAAGGGATTGGAAAATTTCCTCTATGTGAGGCAGGGGAAAATGATCAACCTCCAGGTGTGGATTAACTGTTAATTTATAATCTCCACATAATCTAACAGAACCGTCTGCCTTTAAGATTGGAACCACTGGTGTGGCCCATTGGCTGGTCTCCACGGGTTCGATTCTACCATTTTCTAAAAGTCGAGTAATTTCAGCTTTTACCTTCTCACGTAATGCAAACGGAACACGGCGTACTGGTAAACTCTTGGGTTTTGCATCAGTTTTCAACTTGAGGTTGATCGTCTCACCCTTAAAATTTCCCCATCCAGGACTGAAGACCTCTGCGAACTTCTTTATTGCGGCTCTGGCTTCTGAAACATTATTAATTGATTTATCTAATGTATACATGTTATTTGTTGTGATGAAGTTAGGTGGCCACAACATTAATTCTTTTAACCAATCTCTTCCAATTATACATGGAGAGGTCTTTGTTACAAAAGCACAACAGTTTTGTTACACCATTAAAAGTTACTGTCAGATTTTCTAAAAGACCTAAGGGCTCTGTTAATGTTTGGTCAAAATTTCTGAATAAAATACTGCATTTTTTAATTTGCGTATCTGGAATTAGTACATCCTTTAGTTGTAATGGAATAACCGTGACATCTGAGCCAGTATCTAATTGAAACTCTATAATTTTATCTTCAACACTTATTTTTAAAATGTGTGGTGGCACTTTACTTACATTAACGGAGTACATTTGGAACTCATTTATTTTTTGTTGCCATTGGGCATGTTCATTCTCCTGTAGTTCATTAGAATTATCCTCTTCTTTTTCCAAGCAATTTACCCTAGCTGTATTTTTCTTGGGACACATTTTAAAAATATGCCCCTGTTGACCGCACTCCGAGCAAAATTTTTTCTGCAGCCTGCACTCTGACCGAAAATGGTTGTCATTTCCACAGCAAAAACATCGTCTTGTCACAGAATTGTTTCCTTTATTAGTTTTATTGTGTGTTATGTTATTTTTGCTTGTCTTGTTTCGCGGTTGATAACGTTGCTGATAATAGATTGGTGATGCCTCCTGTTCTACTTTCAAGCTGGTTTCCTTTAGCGCTGCTTCCACTGTCCTAGCCAGACTGACAAGGTCTTCAAGAGTCTTGTTTGTGTCTGCCTTCAATAGCTCAAACTTGACAAGCTTGGAATATACACCATCAATAAACTTTTCCTTAATTTGGTCTTCCATGTCCTTGAAATCACATTTTCCTCCTAACTTCCTTAGTTCCAGGATATAATCTTCTATTTTCTCGGTTTGTGACTGGTTTTGATTACGAAAAGTGGCGCGTTCCAGGACCACTGATTGTTTCTGAACAAATTTATTTCTCAGCACGGCAGTCAATTCCGCATAAGATAAATCAATTGGCTTTTTTGGTGTACACAGACACGTAACTGTTTCAAAAACTTGAGGTGTCAATTTTGTAAGCAATAGTGGTACTTTCTTGTCATCTGGTACCTCATTTAATGTTATGCAACATTGTATTTGTTGTTCAAAACACTCCCATTTATCGCCGTCAAACGATTGTAAATTAATATTCGTCATGTTAAATTTCTTCTGAATCACTGATTTTCCTTGTTTTTCTCTGATAAATTGAACAAGTAATTTTCGTAATTCTTCTACTGTCTGATTGTCTTCATTGGGTATTTTTAATTTTGTCAGCTTTTCTCTTAATTCGGTTTTGGATAATTTATAAATCTATGAAGTTTTAGCACTTGTATCACTTTTATCGTTGTCTAAATCCGACATTGAGTTGAATTTCCGCAACTTTTTGCATTTGTACAGAGTTAGGTTATTTTGTAGCCTAGTGCCACGTGCCGGCGTACTTCTTACTAACACGAAGTTACACTTAATTTCGTGACTCCTGCTGTAATTTAACTTGCACTTCACTGAGTTCTTTACCGTTCGTCGCCAATTGTAATATCTTATGAATTAAACTCGCAATTAGATTAATGCTGTTTATTATTATACGGACATACATTTACAATGCAACAAGCGTTCCAACGTCATCTTGGTCTTGGTAGCAAGAGGGAGAAAGATAGGGTGCGAAAGGGAGAGAGAGAGGGATACCACAATGTATGCAGATGATATGTGTATGGTTTATGCATCAAAGGATATATTGGAAATACAAAACTGCGTGCAACAAGACTTTTAATGTATAACCAAATGGGCACATGATAACGGTATAATCCTAAATTTCGCAAAAACCAGATGCATGCATATACACTCGCCATATAACCAGCAAGCAAAAATTGTTCGGAAGGAAGATTTAGATATAATAGGCCACACGTATGAATGCTTACATTTAAATAAATTTAACTGCGGCTGTGCGAAATTAGAGTATGTTACAACATTTAAATATTTAGGATTAATTATTGATACGAAATTCAACTGGAAGCCGCATGTAAGTGACGTGTGTAATAGGTTAAGGTCTGTACTAGGGAAGTTCTATCAGCTAAGTGGAGTGTTAAACAAAAAAACGCTGAGAGTCGTGTATTATGCACTTGCTGATTCATTACTTAGTTATGGATTAATTGTTTACGGACGAACCTTCATATCTTATATTAAGGATGTAAAAAAACTACAAATAAGACTGATAAAGTTCCTTGTTAGCAAGAACGTAAAAACAAAATGTAATAAAGAGTATGAAAAACTCTTCCCTTTATGTAAAGTTCTACCGGTAGATAAGAAATTAAAATATTTGATAGGCTTAGAACACTATTATAGCGATAAATTTAAAGAAATTAAGAAAAACAGAATCAATACTAGAAGTGTTACGGAAAGAAAATTAATACAACCGAGTGTGAAAAACTATTACGGCGAAAGGACTTCAAAATATTTAGTACCCAAAATTTTTAATAAAATAAGTATACTTAGGCAGAAGACTAAAATTAGCAAAACATTGTTAAGATCGAAACTGAAGGAGTTTCTTCTTGATGACAAGTCAAGGTCAGCTAATTAAGGTGTCATAACAATAATATATTATGACCTGTACTGTACCTATTACCTACTAATAAGTAAATATATTTAAGTTAAGTTGTGTAAAGAACTGAGCGCTTCTCGCCATCAAACGTCACAGTTTGGCGAGTTATAATGTAATTGTATATTGTATATATTTTTTGGTATATAAATAAAAAATAAAAAAAAAATAAAAAAAAACTTATTAAAACCAGAGTTATGATGGTGGGCAATGTTATCCAGTAACTTACTAACCTATGAAAGTTAACTACAAGTTAACATTGCCCAGCCTAAAAAAAGGGTTAGGGTTGTCACCTTGTCGTAATTTTACCTGAGTGCGTAAATGAAGGAGGGTTATGTATTTAAGGTAAGGTAAATTGTATTTCTATTAAGCCGTTGTACTTTTGCAGTAGCTGCATGTAAAGCCTGACCAGAAATGTATGAGGATGCGCCATATATTGCGGAATTTCACTGGAACTAATTTCTTACACTGGCAATAATTTTATGATGGTTATAAATTTATGAAACATGTGTTTGTATTCATAGTTTATGATGGTTTGTCAACACTGTCAATAACATTCGTGGTGATTTTTTAAAAGACAAATATTTAAAATTATCCAATGAAAATGCCGAAAACCATTCATAGTCGTAAACGTAAGATTATAAATAAAGTGTACATGTGTTTACTACACGAAAAACAGTCAGGAAAAGATAATGATATTACGAGGTTAATATAGCGGAACTGACAGGCATTTAAAACTAATGTCATTATAGTCGGTTGCGATTGGTTGAATTTTTTTTGCCACTTATATATCTTGTTAGATCCTGAAGGGCTACTCCGTCGAATAGTGCCCTCCCTCTCGATCTCATGTCAAGTTAATTTGACTGAGCGGGACGGCACTATACGACGGTCGAATTTCGAACATCGCAGTAGCCCTTCTGCGCCGCCGTTACGTTCATGTGAACATAAATAGCCTTAGGTACTTTGCCAGTGCGTGTTGTCCTCGCATTAACTAAATACAACAATGCTTCCTGTCAGATGATAGTTTAAAATTGGACGTGCATGGAAAAATTACCATGTGGCGATCGAAGAACAAATCTACATATGAGAGAATTTCTTACATATATGTGCAGTCGAGTTCATTTACATCTACACACTTACGAGAACAAAAATATCTGAACACGATTTTATGCTCCTGACAATAGGGTCGTGTTCAGATATTTTTGTTCTCGTAAGTGTGTAGATGTAAATGAACTCGACTGTACCTAACTCTTCAGCTCCATAATCAATTTGCTTTGGTTTTCGTTACACGATTATTCATACTACACCACACTTAAAATTAGCTCAAGTAACTTTGTCGGTTGCTGTCTGTTCATACTGCTGAGCTGATAATGGCAGGTATAACTCCTTAAACGGCTAGGAGTTAAGGGATGCATGCAAAAAAGACCTCCTCGATCATACCGCTACATGTGGGTACCTAATGTTATTTAATTTACTGAAAAGCCAAAAATATCCCATTAATTTACATACTTATTACATTTTAATCACCCTTTGAAGTCGGTTCCAAACCTCACGTAATTTTCTTTATCGAACAAAAATACTAGTATTCTAGCCAAAATAGTACCTAATAATTAAAGGCTTCATGCGTGGCATCTGTTTTCCTAGTAATAATTAAGTGGTTTGGCACCGACTTCAAAAGGTGATTCAAATGTAATCTGGTACCTACATGAACGGATTGTTTTTGACTTTTCAGTTTATTTTGCAGCCGGCTGCAAAATAAACTGTTATTTTACAGCTGGTTCTTTTTTTTATGAATACCTACACTTTCTTGTCGGACTGTACGGTGTCAAAAACTACTTCAGGTTCAGTACAATTGAGTATTTAGAGAAACCCTACACTGCCTTTTGAGTATGTCGATGTCCGGCCAGCGCAACTTTTGCGCAGCGTCAACGCAACGTCGTCGGCGTGACGCCAGCGGCGTCAGCGTCTCACCAGCATCAGCAGCGCCATTAATTACAACGTCGATATCTACGACTTTATTAATGTGTTTTCAAAAAACTTGTTCTATAAGTATAGTTAAAGGTATTTAAATTCTTACTTACTTTAATTAGGTATTGTCTGTGTTAGGTATTTATCTTGATTTTTGTGTAACAAAAGTTGCCCGTAAATTGATTGTCGTTACACAAAAAAATCAATTAAAGAAAACATTATGTTCAGACCTTGGAAATGTACTTTTTTTTTAAACAACCCAAATATTATTTTTTATAATGGTCCAATGGAAAATTAATAATGTCATCGCTGAGTAAATAACAGATGACTATCTTATCTACATGATTCGATTGTCATTTGCTTAATATTTATCACGATCCGTATTATTTTTTGCGTAAGTAGGTATTACTTGTTCTTACATATTGCGTAGAACTAAGTACCTACATCTATCTAAGACATTGTAAAAAATAAAGGACTTTTCTCTGTAACCTATATTACGGTATTTGATGACAGCTCAAATCAGCCACTCTTTATGAAAAACCGGCCAAGTGCGAGTCGGACTCGCGCACCGAGGGTTCCGTACAAACACTTTCCATCCCTAAGTGGTTAAGTTAAGTTTGCACCTGGTATGTATAGCGCCCCATATAAATTAGGTGCAAAGTTAGGTATTAAAAAAAAATTATGGTTTTCGTAATTATTCCTTTATCTATGCTATAAGACGTTGCTTCGTACCAAATTTCAAGATTCTGAGTTCACGGGAAGCACCCTGTAGGTTTTGATTCCCTTGCAAGTGTCGAAAATTTGCGGCATAAACGGCTGTATAGGTATTAAAAAAAAAATTTATGGTTTTCGTAATTATTCCTTTATCTATGCTATAAGACGTTGCTTCGTACCAAATTTCAAGATTCTGAGTTCACGGGAAGCACCCTGTAGGTTTTGATTCCCTTGCAAGTGTCGAAAATTTGCGGCATAAACGGCTGTATCTTTTGATTGCGTTGGCTTAGAAGTTTGATTTTTTCACAGCTTCAAGGGACAGTAGACCTGAGTAATTGATATAAATTTCAGCTTCATACCTCCACGCGTTCCTGAGAAAAAGGGTCTTGACAGACGGACAGACGGACAACAAAGTGATCCTATAAGGGTTCCGTTTTTTCCTTTTGAGGTACGGAACCCTAAAAATGTCAAAAACGTTTTATTAGTATGATGTTTAAAACTCGCTCTCACTCGCTTGTCACGTCATAAAAATCTGTAGTCAAAACAACTTCTTTTTAGTTTTTGTCCAATTAGAAATAGTATGTCTAAAAGTGGTAACTAGTTAGCGAAACCCAATGGGGTTTCGTGTATTTTAGAACGTAGGTAGAGTGTTTAGTGGTTTCAATATTGCAGTTTAGTATAGTCAAATAACGTATTATATAATCTTACCAAAGACCCGGAAGTGTATAATTCAAATAAAACGTCTTAAAATATTGTTATGACTATGACGATTTGTACGCAAATGTACCTAAGCTGTATTTAAATAAATGAATTTTTACCTGTGCCTCCTGTTTGTCTCCATTCTTCATTGTGAAATAAAGCGAGAAGCTCATGAAACACAACTTCACCGAGATCGCAACGAACGCAACTATTATAAACGCATAACTCATTATGGCCGATTTTCTAATATCAATTCAACATGGGACGTGGCCTGCCTACCGCGAACAACACTCCACTGTCAATTGCAAAACATGGACCGAAAGTGGCGATGTTGATTTTTTATCGAAGCTGACTTCAATGCTGGCGGCGAGTGCTTACTAAGAACTTTTAGACGTGACTTGTATTTTAATAGTAGGTAGGTGTCTACCGATACCTCTTGTATTGACATGTTTTCAACAGTCAATAGTGTGACACTACTGGATGATAAACACGTGTTCCTATATTTCATAAGACAGATAATTTCCAATACCTATCCTAATTTATCTCTCAGCGATTTTATCTACTTATATCTATTATGTAGAATTCATTAAAACGGGATTTATGTAAATTTTGATTAAAACACTGGAAAAGGATATTTAAGGTTTGTTTGGCCCAGTGTCGTTATCATCATTTGGTTTTTAAGTAAAGCCTGACCAGAAATAATTAAGATGTGATGATTGAGGCAAGAGGGCGTTATTTATACGATTTATATGGCAACAATTTTGCAACCAATCGCAACCGCACTATAATGACATTATTTTAAATACCTGTCAGTTCCTATGTTTTTCGTTTAGTAAACACGTGTACACTTTATTAAATTTATAATATTACGTTCATGCCTGTGAATGTTTTTCGGCATTTTCTTTGGATATTTTTAAATATTTGATTTTAAAAAGAAACCACCACGAATGATATTGATATTGTTGACAAACCATCATAAAATCATTGTCAGTTTAAGAAATTAGTTCCAGTGAAATGCCGCAATATGGCGCATCCTCATATATTTCTGGTCAGGCTTTACATTCCCAATTTCCCAAATCGCCCATTTTTTTCTAATCGACATTTAAACTCGTCTAGGTACATTCTTAGCCACAGTTCTTAGCTCGTCAATACTTCCAACTCGTCCACGTTTTACCTATTTCGTTTTTTTGTGATATTGTAGGTTTTTTTTGTAGGATTTTTTCGTTTTGTTACACTTACACACACACTTAACTACTCATGGAAATAAAGTAAAAAAATCTAACAGTTTAGTATATTAACAAAGTATCATCATACATTGAGCGAACTTGTCAAGTGACGTCACAGCGGGCGCATTAGGTACTAAATTAATTATTTCAGAAACTATAAGGTTAATAGGATGTTTAGTTTTTATTTTAATGCCGCATAGTTAAAACTCGTCAAGTGACGTCACAGCGGGCGCATTAGGTACTAAATTAATTATTTCAGAAACTATAAGGTTAATAGGATGTTTAGTTTTTATTTTAATGCCGTACAGTTAAAATTGGGCAATATTATTATTAATCGACGCTCTAGTAAAAATAAATAACTAATAATTAATAAAATAAATACAGGATTGGTGACGTCACTATCCAGGTTTATATTAATGGAACTTAATTCACTTTGGATAGGTATTGATATTGACTGTACTAAGCACTTTTACTACTATATTATACCTACCGGATCTTATTAGGTACAGGTACATGGCGCTTTGCCATACAATAATGAATCTTAATTAGTACCTATTTATAACAAGCTGCACTTGACGAGCGATAGTAAAATTTTTGCCTGTTATCCGAAAGATAAGATATGTGTGTCATCTTCATTTTACCATTCTGAAGTAAGTGTCAAAGTCAAGTCATATAAACACTTGAGATTTTGATTAAGTAGGTATGTGATATAAATGTAGATGCCGAATGTATTAAAAAGATGTCGTAAAATCATATCTAAAATTATAGGGATAAGTTCGCCTTTGTACATGTTTATTGTTTTGAAGTTTTGTGAATTGTTTTGTGTACAATAAAGTGTTTACATACATACATAAGTACATATTTATTATGTCAACTTTTCAATGTAGGTTTAGGTAATGCAGCTTAAGTATAGCAAACACCGTTACAGTACCTTTAGCATAACTTTGACATGCGATTCTTTCTCGCGCGAAATATACTATCCATCTCTTTCTGTGCAGTATTATAAGAGAGTGACGGAGGACATTATGTGGCGCGATTAGAGTCGCGAAGCATAGTTATTTTAGATAGCCAGGGCAGGTCCGTTAAAAGGCTTCGCGTGTTTGTTATTATATCCGAAATAAAATAGGTAAAAAAAATGCGTCTATTGAAATAGATATGCTCATTTCTATATGCGTAAAATTCAAAATGGCAGACGCGCGAATCACATACCTATATAAAAATATTACCCATAATAATACCCATGGTATAATAATATACTATTAGACTATGTAAGTACCATGGTATAATAATATATACTCCGCCTCGCCTGGTACTCTCTTCCGAGACTAGCGAACCACGTGACTGACACAAGCCTACGTCATCATGCTGTTCACAGATTCTCAAACTTTAAAATGTGGGAGAATTTTAACCAACGGTGAAAAATATTTAAACGGCATTAATTTTAAGTAATTCATGTAGAAACATAGGTAGTACAATAAAACAAATCTAATATATTAAATCAAAATCTTATTTATCTATACAAGAGAAACATCTGAAAAACGTATCCACATGTAATCAATAAACGGTGTTCGACATTTTAAGCAATTTTCGTTAAAATTTCTTCTTTATTAGACTATTTCAGTACCTGTAAGAGGTCAGAGGCCTTTAAAATAAAAATAAAATCCATGTAAGTAGGTAAATGCGACTAAAATAGCAAAAAAACATTCTATGCGTGCTATCAGGCAGTGAAAAGCCGAGACGTTGCAAAACGCCCTCAGGGCCCTGGTTCTTGTAATAGACTACTAACTCTATGGCAGCGTTCGGTTGTTGGCGAGTTGTGTGAAGCCATCACTTGCGGCCCCGTAATGGCATTCTCTACAATTGTTCTCCAAACATTTAACGTCAGATCCTGCCATACAAACACGCAATAAAAGACTTCGCGCGTTTGTTATAATGTCCAAGATGAAATGACAAAAAATACGTCCAAAGACAAAACCAAATGCGGCCCGTTTATGCGAAACGAGTTGACTCAACGTTTATACAGCCGGCCATTTGAAATTGAAATTATTAACGAAATTCGAAACGGTACGCCGCAGACTGTATGTATACCTGCTGTAGCATAAATAACGTTGTATTAATGGATTTCAATTCGACATGGCTATAGTAATGACAGGAATATCGCAATTTATAACTAAGCAATATCTCGGCTTTATCACGACATTAAATTTAATGGCTGTAGGAGCACTTTGTTGTTTGTCCGTCTGTCTGTCAAGTCAAAACTTTATCTCGGGAACGTGTGGAGTTGAAATTAAAACCATATTGATAATGTTTACATTATAAAAATCTTTTAAACAAACAAATATACGTACGAGGAAAAGTTTATCAATTTTATATTCACCCCGTTTAGGAAATAAACGCCATAACGGTTGATAGCTCACTTCGCTAAAATATTACCTAAGTAAGTACTAAAGTACTTACATACACTTTGGAAAGATCTCGGAGTATGTTATTTAAAACATTGAATTTGTCTGTGATAATGGTAAGTTTAGCGTTTATTCTCTAAGTTTTAGTAGGTAATAGTCTTTGTCGACACTAGTTATGTTATAGATAAACATGCTGGATAATGGTGCATTATGACTTGCTTTATTATACTTTATAATCCGTAGCTACGTACTAATAGGAGACAGAGACACGTGACCATATGGGCACGGTTGCGTGACTAAGGCAGAATAAAATATTGTAGAAGTTTCTCTTTTGATCTTCTCAAAAGCCGCTTGAGAACTGTAGCTAACTGCGTAGGTTTCTTACCCACGAATTTATTCAATTAGATGTATCTGCTCTTGACATACCTGAAGCACTGTAATTTATTCTTCCTGAATCTTATGAAAATCCATACGCTACCCAGTAAGTACCGTAAGTCGTACATTGATATAAGGATTCCTGGACATCTGATTAGCAGTTCCAGGGAAAGGGCGTTTGCCGAGCGCGTTTTTTTTTGCCAGCGCGTTGTAAATAGCAAGCTTGAATTACTGAGGTTCCTAGAAAGAAGGTACAGAACTACACTATGCACCGGTGAAAATGAACCTGCGTCTTTGTAAAGCCTGAAAGAAAGTGCATTCAAATCTGAGGAATGTGATTGGTCAATTTTACACAACTCCTCTCCGCTTCAGACAGACAGCCTAAGGGTGAGTCTCCACTGAAGGCGAGCGGAGCGGCGATGTGTGGAATCGACCAATCACAAAACTGAAGCAGAGCTGAGATACAGATTTCAACTCAGGTGATTGGTCTATTCCGCACGTCTCCGCTCCGCCTCACTTCAATGGAGACTCACCCTTAGCCGTATTAAGGACAAGTCACAGGACTTGTTATGCTCTCGCCCATCGCCTAGGGCTATTGTAGGGTTAGGATGTTGGTGGGAACCGTGTTTCAAAAATCCACGGTGTCGCCAATTGTAAACAATTTAAAAGTCAAAGTTTAATAATATACCGTTTAAATAAAACTTGTATTGTATTGTAAACTTGTATCTTGGATGCTTTCCGAACGATTAATTTTCAACTCTGCACCCACTTGAAGCATGTTTGGCCCTATGGTTGACTGGTAGAGAATGCCATTAGGCATTAAGTTCGCCATTTGTAGGTACTGACTTTTGTTTTGTGCAATAAAGTTTAAATAAATAAATAAAATAAATAAAACTGTTTATACGGTACGGATTATATCGCATAAGTGTTATTAATTATTTGAGCCTCCCTAACGTTTCAGTAACTTTCCAGTTACCGTTGTCAAAGATTGACTAAGAAAAACACTATTTTTAATATACGCGATATAATGCGTTTAAATAGTTTTATTTAAATGTGTGACAGTCGCGGAAACCGAAGAAAACGATACCTAACGGTAAACTACTAGTTTTAGACTGAATTTGTTTTTCTTTACAATCAGCATCTATCTACATGGATTTCTAAACCACACGGTTGTAACCAAATATCCAACCTCGCTATTTGTCTATTAAGCTACGCCGTTACTATGTATGTATGACTGTTGATTGATAAAAAAGTCTATTCAACATCATTCTTCATCTTAGGATAGGTAATTTATAATGTAATTTGTTATTATGAAATAAATAAATCTAAATCTAAATCTAAATCTAAATCAACACGAGAGCGAATGCAATTGAATATCCTTACCGGATATTAGTATGCGCCACACTACATGCATTGTGATTGTGAAGGTCTACGCCGGTCGCTGGCAGACTATTTGTTTTCTACAAGCAATCTTAGTGGCAAACATGCGATGAGCGAACATTCCAGAGATAACAGAGAACTCGAATATTTAAAAAATGGTGATTGTGGCGTTGTATATGGCAATAGTAAATAAATGGCGAAGGACAGCCGTAGCTGGCAACACTGCAGTGAAGGTTGGCAGAGCGGTTGTACTGAGCGGAGCTTAAAATAATAGTTTTATTTAACTTCAACTACTTCCAGTACTTGCCGATATATGCATATAATAGTGAACATCACATCTGGCGACGAGGATCAAAATGTAAGTAATATTTCACTGCTAAGTGGAAGAACTACGCTACAATATAAATTGTTGGTCGACCTTGAGTGGTAATGAAATTAGCCGGTGTTGATCAAACCATCTACAATAGCGTACATAGTGTGATGTAGCAGTGATAAAATGTTGTTAATAAACAAAAAACAGTGCGAAATAAAGTGGTTTCGGCGCATTCATGCATGTATGTGTCCATAAGTAAATACTATTTCTGCCGCCATTGGCGCCACGCCAATCCATTGTTATTATTTTTCTAGGGTGCGTTCCGAACTGCCCACAAATTCATCATCCAATCTTATCAGAATTAGGCCAATTTGCAAGAAGCTACACAAGATTTATGTAGTCTAGTGTAGAGGGCCTTAATTTAAATGTCATTCATAATTCATTACTGTCAAGTTCAACATAACTTAGCTGAAGGCGAATTATAAAATATTTCTGATTGAAATACTGTGGTAATAATTGATAAAAATCATTTAATTGTTGCACTGTTAACCGATTAAACAATCGCTGAATAAAGTAATTAATAGCATAAATAGATGCTACGAAAGGTAAGAAAGTTAACAACAAAGCTCGATAATGGACCAAAATGTGGTTATTTACAATTATGATATTACATTCACTTAGAAGTGTTAAATAAAACTCCATAAGGTGGATCATATAGACCAAAATGTGGTTATTTGCAAGTATGACATGGAATGCATGTCACATAACTATTACAAATAGTTAAAAAACAATAAAATAAATAAATAAGTAAAGAATTACCTGGCTCATAATGTGAGAATGTGATACAAATATCAGTTCTTAAGTAACAAGTCCATAATGTGGATAAATTTTTAGAAGTAGGAACATGATATTAAAAGAAAAAAATATATATATAATAATAAAACTACATAGAACTATGTTTTGTGTTATAAGCCAAGCCCATAATGTGGGTACAATAAAATATAGTTGATTGAGATGAGGTCTCAAAGTAACCCTATTGTTTTCAGACCAACTACAATGGCCCAGTTGTCGGGGCTCGAAGCATTTGATTGTGATGGAGATGTAACCACATTAGGCTCACGTTGGGAGAAATGGAAGCGAGCCCTTGAAAATTACCTGATCGCTGCAGGCATTGATGATGCCACTAAAAAAAGAGCTATTCTTCTACATTCAGCGGGCCTACCTCTACAGGAAATATATTACAATCTTCCAGGGGCAAATGTAGAACCATTAGTAGGAACAGATGTTTACAAAGTCGCACTCGAGAAATTGACTGAATATTTTTCTCCTAAACAAAGCTTTCTTTATGAACGTCATTTGTTTCGGTTAATGAAGCAAGACCCTAGTGAAAAATTTGATAAATTTGTGCTTAGACTTCGGGACCAACACAACAAATGTAACTTTGCGAAGAATGATGATAGCCTTATTGACCAAATCACAGAAAAATGCTCATCTGTGGATTTAAGAAAGAAAATCTTAATGTTAGGGGATACGGCTACTATGGAAAAAATTTCTATTGAAGCAAACTCCCTTGAAACAGTCACAAGACAATTGAACGAGTTTGGAAGAAGAGAAAATCCTGTTTTTACAAACAAAATTGACTCACTCAGCAAACACTCAGCAAACGTGATGGAATGCTCCAGATGCGGAAGCAAGCGCCACAACGCTGATTACAGTAATTGTACAGCTAGAAATAAGAAATGCATTAAGTGTGGTTACGAGGGACACTTTCAACGCCAATGCCGCACAAGGGTATCGAAACGCCATTCTACAACAATGCAAAACGGTGGTAACCCGAAAAGGCCTAAACCAGCTGACTTTAAAAGTGACCAGAGGAAGGAGAAAAAGGAGGCCACCACGGTGGATTACATATTCCATATTGATGATGATGCAGAGATAAATTGTCAAGTGGGCGGTGTGAATTTAAAATTGTTGATTGACTCTGGAAGCAAATGTAACATTGTCACAGACATGACATGGGACTATCTCAAGACCAATTCAGCATTAGTCAAGAATCAGGAAAGAAATCCAGACAAAATACTCCTGGCATATGGCAGCAAGGAGCCTCTCAACATCTTAGGAGCTTTTGATGCCTTGGTTCAAGTAGGCCATGCACAGGAAAATGCCACATTTTATGTTGTCCAGGGTGGCACACGAGATCTCCTGGGAAAGGGTACTGCCATTTCCTTAAACATTTTAAAATTGGGGGTAAGTGTTAATACAATTAGTAATGATCAGTTTCCAAAATTTAAAGATGTTGAATTAGATATTTCAATTGATCCATCTGTAAAACCTGTTTGTCAACCGATTAGGAGGGTGCCCATCCCTCTAGAGTCCAAAATTAACGAGAAAATTGATGAATTGCTCAAATTAGACATAATTGAACCAGTAAACTGTCCGTCACCTTGGGTGTCGCCTGTCGTGCCGGTCTTAAAAGGCGACGGCGAAGTTAGGCTTTGTGTGGACATGCGATGCGCAAACAAAGCCGTAGTGCGGGAAAACCACCCACTCCCCACTATGGAACAGTTAACACCTAAATTCCGCAAAGCCACAATATTTTCCAAAATTGATATAAAAAATGCATTCCATCAGGTTGAAATAAAAGAATCATGTAGAGAAATCACAACGTTCATAACCAATAAGGGTCTTTTTAGATATAAACGTCTAATGTTTGGAATTTCTTCTGCTCCTGAGCAGTTTCAAAAAATCATTGAGAGAATGCTTTTACCATGTGAGGGAGTTGTCTGTTTTATTGATGACATAGTAGTATTTGGAACTAATGAAATTGAACACCAAGATCGTCTCAAACATGTATTGGAAGTCCTCAAAAATAACAATGTTTTACTTAATCAAAAAAAATGCATCTTCAATGCAAGTAAAATCCAATTCTTGGGACATGAGTTATCAGCCGAAGGCATCAAACCCCTGGATAAGTACATTAATGGCATTAAATCATTTAGGGAACCTAGGACAGTCGAGGAAGTACAAAGCTTTTTAGGTCTAGTCACTTACATCGGTAAATGGATACCAAATCTTGCTACTCTTACAGAACCGATTCGTCAGATTTTGCACCAGAAACTTAATAAGCATGCTGACATCTCTAAGCTTTGGATGAAGGAACAACAAACCGCCTTTGATAACCTTAAACATCAGTTAGGTGACATTCGCTGCCTAGGTTACTATGATCCTAACGATAAAACCCAAGTGATGGCCGATGCCAGCCCAGTTGGACTTGGAGCTATTTTAATCCAGATTGACAAGAACGGTCCACGCATCATTGCGTACGGAAATAAAAGTCTAACAGACGTGGAGAAACGTTATTGTCAAACGGAGAAAGAAGCTCTTGCCTTGGTATGGGCCATAGCTTCAAAATGTATCTTTATGGGCTCAAAGAATTTGAATTAATTACAGACCATAAGCCGTTGGAAGTAATATTTGGCCCGCGCTCTAAACCATGTGCGAGAATTGAGCGCTGGGTCCTGCGACTGCAAGGGTACAATTTTAAAACCATATACCGTCCAGGCAAATCAAATCTAGCGGACCCTCTGTCCAGGCTATGCACTAACACTGTAGCACATCCTTTCGAAGATGAGTACTATGTTAATGCAATCGTACAATACGCCAGGCCCACTGCGGTTTCCATTAAAGAAATTGTAGACGTTTCTGAAAATGACGAGCTTATCAGTCAAGTTAAAGTAGGACTAGAGCAGGGTAACTGGGCAGAGAATGTCAACAATTTCA
Organism: Apotomis betuletana; assembly: GCA_932273695.1. Lineage (NCBI taxonomy): Eukaryota > Metazoa > Arthropoda > Insecta > Lepidoptera > Tortricidae > Apotomis > Apotomis betuletana. The sequence continues at coordinate 16,868,056 of OW026307.1, forward strand.
AATTATTTGAGCATGAACTTTGGTTACATGAAAACATTTTATTAAGAGGCACTAAAATTGTCATTCCTTCAGCATTACAGGAAAGGGTTCTGGCTGCAGCTCATGAAGGCCACCCGGGCATTGTAGCTATGAAATCTAGACTACGAACTAAAGTTTGGTGGCCTAAGTTAGATAAGGATGCAGAGGCATATGTTAAGGGCTGTAAAGGGTGTACTCTGGTAAGTGGGCCTAACCCACCCAATCCCATGAAGAGACGTGAGTTACCTTTACAGCCATGGATAGATGTTGCGTTAGACTTCCTAGGTCCATTGCCAAGTGGCCATAATCTTTTGGTGGTCATTGATTATTTCAGTCGGTACAAGGAGGTTAAAATAATGAAATCAATTACCTCCCAAGACACAATAACAATTCTTAAAGAAATGTTTTCAAGACTAGGAATTCCAGCTAGTATTACCTGTGATAATGGTAGACAGTTCACATCAGATGAATTCAAGCTTTTCTGTTCTGAGATGGGCATAAAACTTTTCAATACTATCCCATATTGGCCTCAACAGAATGGTGAAGTGGAGCGTCAAAATCGCGATATATTAAAACGGCTCAAAATTAGTCAAACCCTAAAAACCGACTGGCGAAACGACTTACTAGATTACCTAATCATGTACAATAGCACCCCACACACTACCACTGGCAAATCACCATCAGAACTTTTCTTCAACAGGCAATTCAGGGATAAATTACCATCGGCCGCAGACGTTGAACACACCATTGTTAACCCAGAAGTCAAAGATAAAGACCATATTATGAAGGAAAAAGGAAAGCTTAATGAAGACAGAAAAAGGAAGGCAAATACTAAACAGCTGGAGATTGGTGATAAAGTCTATGTTAAGAATTTGATTAAAGAAAGTAAAATAACTTCAGATTTTAACCCTGTCCCTCACACTGTGGTAAAAGCTAAGGATGGCGACGTCAGTGTTAGAAATGACAATACAGGGCACGAATATAGAAGAAATATACTCCATTTAAAAAAAGTGGAAGGAGACTGGAAGGTCTGTAACCCTGTAAATGAAGGAAAAGAGGAAGAGGAGGAAGGTCTTTAGTAAAAAATAAAAACTTAGAAATGTTAATTTAAATATGATTTAATTAAAATACCTAGTAATACAGCTCATAAAAGTTAATTATTACTAATTGTTTATGTAAATGACTGATTGTTATTAATTACACTTCAAAGTACATAGTGATAAAAGATGTCACCTAGACATGATTGTTGTTGATTGTTTATACAAATGACTGATTACATGTTAAATAAAGTACATTCGTTTATAATAAATGTTAACTATGTAGGTGATTGCCAAATGTTTATGTTAAAAGACTGATTAGGCATTTCGTTTTAGGAATTATTATATGTTATGGAATGTGTTGCAAGTAAACCAGACTGGCTAGGTTTAAAATGTTGCTAACACTTTAATTTGATAGCCTATACCTTGTTTCAAAACTGTGCCTGACACTTAAGAGTTATATACAAACAATTTAGTTTAGAACTTAAATGTCTCAGCTAAGCTGGTTATTTTGTAATTGTTAAATTTGTTGTTCTTGTACTCAAATTATAAAAAGGAAGAGATGTGGCGTTGTATATGGCAATAGTAAATAAATGGCGAAGGACAGCCGTAGCTGGCAACACTGCAGTGAAGGTTGGCAGAGCGGTTGTACTGAGCGGAGCTTAAAATAATAGTTTTATTTAACTTCAACTACTTCCAGTACTTGCCGATATATGCATATAATAGTGAACATCACAGTGATCATTGTTATCATAATATTATCAATAGCTTAGGTTCGTTTCGTTTGATATTTTAGGGAAGAGAGTTGGTTGTAGAGAAACTCCGTTTGTAGTGTGATTTGAGATAATTTGTTTACACAATTTTGGTTTATTTTATATACAATATTTACATTACAATTAGAGTAGGTAGCACCCAGCATGATGCTACTTGGTGGGGATACAAAATGGCGCTTCGATGGAGAGAGTGTATATGTGTCGTAAACTGATGCGGTTACGTAACACTCTGAGCTTGTGTGCGCGCGATCGCGCGCCTATAAATTAATGCGAGCAAAAGCGCGCCACCTTTTCGTCGCCGGCGCTCGTCGTGTTCAGTCGTCCCAGCGTGTCTCCTGTACTTCAGCTCGAAGACTCGAAACTTGAAGATCGAAGAGAGAAGATGATGCTGACTGAAGATATATTTATACAACTGTCTTTTTCGAGACAATACAACCTGCTCTTTTCAGAGCAAACGCTCAGGCGTAATCTCGCTGTTTCTATGAGACAACGTCAATCCCCTACATGCTTCCCCTCCTAGTGAAAACGTACCGGCAGGCGGATAGTACGTCCACGGCGGGTTGTTTGGTTTTCTTTGGTAGGTGTTGAGTTGGTTTCTGTTTGTTGTTTCAGGTTCTTTTCTGTTTTTTGTTTCAGGTTGTTTTTGTCTGAGTATTGGTTGCTTTTGTCGTTCTTGCTCTTCTCTTTGTTGCAGGCACTCGGCGTCGTTGTATCTTGTACGGTGTTATTATTCTGCGTCGGTGTATTTTTCTCGGTCGTAGTGTTGTTACAGGAACTCGGTGTAATCTGCGTTGATGTAGATGTATTTTGTTTGGCGGTAGCGTTGTTACAGGAACTCTGCGTAGTCTGCGTTGATGTAGGTTCTTGTAACTCTTGCTCGACGATAGTGTATGCGGGTTTTAGACGGTCTATTGATATGTTGGCTTGTCGGTTAGGTAATTGCAGTGTGAAAACCTTTTCATTTCGTTTTAGCACGCGATACGGTCCGTCGTAAGGTGCTTGTAGCGGCTTCTTTACGGCGTCGACTCGTACAAAAACGTTGTCGCATGTTTGAAGGTCACGGTGTACGAAGATAGGTCTTGTATTGCTATGTGATTGGTTCGGCATAGGTCTCAATTTGCTTATTACTTCGCGCAATCGTTCCACGAATTCGGCGTCCATGTTGGATTCGGCGGCGGAGTCGCCGCGCGGCGTCGATTCTAGGAATTCGCCCGGTAGTCGTACACTGCAGCCGTAAGTTAGTTGGGCAGCGCTGACGTTTGTGTCGCTTCTCATCGCGGTGCGAACTCCCAGTAAGACTGTAGGTATTTCGTCGATCCAACTTCTTGTGGTTTGTAGTCTTGCTTTTAGTGCGGCCTTGAGTGTTCTGTGCCAGCGTTCGACGATACCGTTAGATTGCGGATGGTACGGTGTTGTCCGGGTTCTTTCGATGCCGAGTAAGCGTGAAAGGGACGCAAATACTCGACTTTCGAATTGCCTTCCTTGATCCGTAGTGATTGTAGCGGGACATCCGAAACGCGAAATCCATCCGTCGTATACTGTCTTGGCGACGTCTTCTGCTGTTATTTCGCATAACGGGAATGCTTCGGGCCATCGGGTTGCTCTGTCTATCATCGTCAGTAGGTATTTGTGTCCACTTGCTGCTGTACTTAGTGGGCCGACGATGTCACAATGCACGTTCTGAAAGCGTTCGGTTGGCGGGAAAGTGGACAGCGGACTCGATGTGTGTCGAACGATTTTCGCACGTTGGCAGTGTAAGCACGCTCGCCCCCACTCCGCGATTTGCCGGTTCATCGTTGGCCAAAAATATCGCTGCGTGATTAGCTTGCGAGTAGTTTTGACTCCAGGATGACTTATGTTGTGAATGGAGTTGAATGCGATACGGCGATATTCTTCTGGTAGGTATGGACGTAGGTAATCTGTTGATGTTTCGCAGTGTAGTTTTGTGCTTGATCCGGGTAAAGTTATTTTCTTGATTGATAGATTATCTTGCTGTGCGAGTGTTTCGATGATGTTGCTGTCTCTTTCTTGTGCTTCGGCGAGTTTTTCGTAGTCGATTGGTGATGGGCAGGAAATTGTTTCTATGCGTGATAGAGCGTCGGCGGCTGCATTCAGCGATCCACTGATGTGTCGTATATCCGTGGTAAATTCGGATATGTAGAGTAGTTGACGTGTCCGACGTGGCAATTCGTTGCTTGTGTTCGTCTTGGTGAATGCGAACGTGAGCGGTCGATGATCGGTGTAGATAATAATTTCTCTTCCCTCGAACATCTTGCGGAAATGCTTCGTTGCCATGTAAATTGCTGTCAACTCGCGGTCGAATGTGGAGTAGCGTGTCTGTGCGTCGGTGAATTTCTTTGAGAAGTAGCCGAGTGGTTGCCATGCGTTGTTTACAAATTGGTTAAGCGCGGCTCCTGCGGTTTTGTCGCTAGCATCGCTGAAGATCGCCAATGCCGCATGGTGCGAAGGATGGGCGAGTAAAGCTGCGTTTTTGATGCTGACTTTACATGCCTCGAATGCTTGGTTTGCTTCAGCGGTCCAGTCGATTTTCGTTTTATCTCGCTTCTTGACGTTGTGTAGGTATGCGTGTAGTGGTGCTTGTATGGTTGCGGCGTCCTTGATATTTTCTCGGTAGAAATTTAGCATGCCGAGAAAACGTCGCAATTCTTCGACTGTTTGTGGTTTCGGGAAATTGGTTATTGCTTCGACTTTTTCTTCGGGTGGTTGGATTCCTTGTTGCGAGACTTGGTAGCCGAGGAATTTGACAGATGGTTGGCCGAAGACGCATTTTGATGGGTTGATGGTGATACCGTATTCTTCCAGTCGTTGCAGTACTGTGCGTAGGTGTAGTTGGTGCTCGTCTTCGTTGGTCGAAGCTATGAGGATGTCATCGACGAATGGGAATACGTAGTTGAGGTCGCGTAGAACTTCGTGGATGAACCTCTGGAACGTTTGACCTCCATTTTTGAGTCCTGCGCAGATCCGAGGAAACTCGTATAGACCGAATGGCGTGATGATGGCGGTCTTCTCGACATCTTGCTCGCTGACTGGTATTTGCTGGTATGCGCGGTTTAGGTCGAGAGTTGAGAATATTTGCTTCCCGGCGAGTTGGTAGGTGAAGTCGCGCATGCGCGGTGGTACCGGTCGGGCTTGGTGATAGCGTTTAGCCTTCGGTAATCTCCACATACGCGTATTTCCCCATTTTTCTTAGGTACGACGTGTAGTGGTGATGCCCAAGGACTTTTACTTGGTCTGCAGAGGCCCTGTGCCATCATGTTTGAAAATTCTTGCTTCACAAGCTCGTAGCGGTGGGGAGCGATGGGGCGTGGTCTGCAGTGGAGGGGCGGACCGGTTGTCTCGATGAAATGTTCGACGTTGTGTTTTGGACTAAGCTTCATTGATGTAATTCTTGTTATTCCGGGGAAATCGGCGAGTATATTGTGGTATGATTGCTGCACGTCTATGCTACGAACGGTAGGTATGTCCGCAGAACAGATTTGTGCGTTTGTTGTGAGTGGCGTCTTGCCGTCGATGAGTCTGCGATTTTTGATGTCCACGATGAGATTGTGGTGCTTCAGAAAATCGGCTCCCAGGATAGGCTTCGATACGGCTGCGATGATGAATTTCCATTTGAATGAACGTCGGAGGTTGAGATCGAGATCTAGTGTTTTCTCGCCGTATGTAGGTATGACGGTGTTGTTTGCGGCGTACAGTTGAAACGGTAGTGGTTGCTCTTGCGTGCCTTTCGTTCTCGGTAGTACGGAAATATTTGCGCCCGTGTCTACCAAGAACGTGAGCTTCGTTTGCTTGTCTGTCACGAAGAGGCGGTGAGAGGTTTCGTAAACGCCAGCGTCCGCCACAGCTAGCGTTAATTTTAGTTTTCCGGCTGCGGGGCGGTGATGGGCTTGAAGCTGCACGGTGGCGTGCATTTCTTCGCGTCCATGCCGAAGCGGTGGTGGTAGTAACAGTACGGCATGGGCGAACTGTTGCGGCTGCGGCTCTGTGACGCGTTTCTTGAGCGTGATTGGAAACGGCGGCGTGGTCGGCTATCTCGCTGGTTTTCGTACGGACGCTGATTTTCGTACGGTCTCGAGCGAAGTTCAGCGATTTCCAGGGAGAGTCTTCTAATTTCGGTGATGAGATATTGCGGGTCAAAAGGTGGATGCGGTTGGTATGTTGGTTGTTGCGGGAGCGGCGGCGGCGGTTGTAGAGGTGCGGGCACGGCGGGCGCGGTCGTGGGCGCGGGCGTCGCTATTGCGGCGATGTGCGCTGACGACGTGTGTGACACCTCCATCATTCTGTCGGCGAGGAGAGCCAGATCGTCGAGCGTGGTCTTAATTTGAAATGCCTCGCTGACAGTGAGCACGGAGCGGACGTGGGGCGGTAGATGGTCCAGCCACATCATTTGTATCGTGCTTTCTGGAAATTTCTCTCGGTTGAGATTTTGCATGCGCCGTAGGAGTTGGCTGGGTTTTTGGTCGCCTAACTCGACTTGAGACAGCAACTTCTTCGTCTGTGTGCTGCTTGATTCTTCATACAGAGATATCAGACGCTCCTTGACGGCCTTGTAGTAGTCCTTTTCTGGCGGCGAGTAAATGAGATCGGAGATATTCTGTATGTCTTGCTTCTCAAGTTGGGCGATAACCATCTGCGCGAGTTGCGCCTGGCTTCGTTTTAGATCTGCAGTGGCGGCTTCAAAACTGCAGAACCACAGTCGCGGTTGATCCCGCCAAAACGGCGGTACTCGCAGCGACAGTGATATGCCGGAGACTTCGTGCGACGACGGTGCTTGAAATTCAGACGGCGCGGGTGGCTGCATCTGAGGCTGTGGTGCGACGGCTTGAGGTGCAGGTGCAGAAGCTTCGTTGTTCATGATGTTTGTTGATTTTCTTCCTTTGTAGTTCTTGAGTCGCGGGTCACCACTTTAGGGAAGAGAGTTGGTTGTAGAGAAACTCCGTTTGTAGTGCAATTTTGGTTTATTTTATATACAATATTTACATTACAATTAGAGTAGGTAGCACCCAGCATGATGCTACTTGGTGGGGATACAAAATGGCGCTTCGATGGAGAGAGTGTATATGTGTCGTAAACTGATGCGGTTACGTAACACTCTGAGCTTGTGTGCGCGCGATCGCGCGCCTATAAATTAATGCGAGCAAAAGCGCGCCACCTTTTCGTCGCCGGCGCTCGTCGTGTTCAGTCGTCCCAGCGTGTCTCCTGTACTTCAGCTCGAAGACTCGAAACTTGAAGATCGAAGAGAGAAGATGATGCTGACTGAAGATATATTTATACAACTGTCTTTTTCGAGACAATACAACCTGCTCTTTTCAGAGCAAACGCTCAGGCGTCAATCTCGCTGTTTCTATGAGACAACGTCAATCCCCTACAATATCTTCAGATGCGCGAAGAGGTAACCGCCCAGAAATAGCGCGGCTCCTACAATACGGCAAAAAATGGACTCAGTTAGTCAAAACTACTTTTGACCAGCTTTTCTTCTTCACCATTGTCTAAGTACATAATTATATACCTACGCAAAATACAATTTTTTTTTTGCCGAAAATTCGATTAATCGAATCATCCTACGACTTACGGAATGTATAAGTAGCCACACAGTAAAACGAACGGATTCTCGGTTAAGTATTTATTTATTAGCAAATAAATGATCGAGAAAAAAAAACATAGGTACCTACGTAACTTAAAATAATGAGTTGTATGTACATTGTACAACCATAATAACTACGAGCCCTCGCATAAGATCGAGTCTAATTAGAGTAATTAGGTCGTCAGTCGCCTTTTTATACAAATTATTTCTGATAAAAAATACAGGCGATTAGTCTTTTCTTGACTTACTAATGGATTAGCGTTTCTGTATCCGTAGACCGTTGGCTGTGGGTCGTTAATTCGTTTACTACATTTTTATAGATAACCGTCTATACTTTTTGCTCCGCGTACCGGCAGACGCAGTGTGGGAAGGCGCCCAACAAGGTGGACCGACGACCTTAGATGAAGGCAACGCACGATCGATCGTTATGGAGAACTTATAGGGAGGCCTTTGGCCAGCAGTGGACGTCATTAGGCTGATCAACTACTCATCGCGAGGCTACCTATTGAATTAGTTCCTACATCATGGGCCTGCCACTCGAATAAGTATCGTGGAGACCTTATTGCTACGTTTCAACTTCATCATCAGATCAGCTATTAGGCTCATTGCATTGCCATCCATTTTGCGTATGTATTTAAATCGTCTTGTAAGATTTGACCTAAACGAACAAAACAACATACAAACATTGCAAGTTTAAGGGTTATAGGTAATAAAAATATCATATTCAGCGTAATTACTTATAAGTAGGCACCGGAGTCCATGACCATGGCTGCCGTGCCCGTGGTCGGACTAGCGTCAAAATTCCACAAAATTTACAAAAATTTACATTTTTTAACCCTTAATCTGGAAAAGAGCACTAAAGTTCCATAATTCGAGCCTCATCCGGGTTCGATAGTTCAAACGATTGCGGTTCAGAAAAAAATACAAAAAGAGGGTCATAGCCCATAGGTTTTGTCCAGTAATATTAGACATTGCCAGATTAAGGGTTTCAACCAATTCAATTCAACGAAAATCCTCGTAGTGTTGACTTAAGATCCGAGGAATCTCTAAACTACTCCAGTGTCGGTTTCACTGCCAGACGTAAGGGTAACTAGACAAAAGGGGTTTTCGATTTGCACCATAAAAAGTTAGACAAACGAGTCCTCATAGAAATTATTTGAGTTATACGACGACACCGTGTGCATTATAGGGTCGAAGAACATGACTTTGCGTTTGCTACGGCCTTCATGTTCAGTATTTCCATTGCTACGGTCGTCGGAGCTATTAACGTTATTTCCTGTGACGTTATCTATTCTGAGTTTTCCAAAATCTCCATCCTCGAAACCTCCAGGATTGTGTTCCCCGAAGATTCCACTAGGCTCGCCATAAGTTCCACGACTATGCTCTCCAAAATTTCCTCTGCTAGATTCTCCTAAGTCTCCTCTGCTATATTCTAAAAAGTTTACTCTGCTATTCTGTCCCGCGCTTCCATCGCTACGTTGTCCTAAACTCGAATCGCTTTCGAGGGAGTCGAATGACAGGGTTGTTGCTAGTGAGATGACCGAACCTCTCCGGTTTTCCTGCAGAAAAAAAACAAGCGTTATTTCAGATATTCTATTTCTGTGTGTAGTTCGTACATTAAGCATTTAAGACACCTACTGACGCCAGTAGGTAATGACGTGGAATTCGAATTCGACGTTATTTTAAAATGGAGATGATGTTCCGTTTTAATGGTTAATGGACGTGAACGTGATACTAGAACTCTTGAAAAATCCATTTTGTGAAAAACGTTCAATTTTAAATCAGTATAACTCTACGCTCGTGAGCTTGCTATTTGATTGTTATCAGGCGTTTTAATAAGCATTCAAAAAAGCTACTCGTATGTTTGTCATTGTCATTAAAACATGTTTATCTATCCAAATATCATAAACCCTCCATGATGCGTTCAAGAACCGCACATTATGACCACCATAAAAATAGATTGTTTTATTAGAACAAATTTCTTATCTGTGAAAATATTATTATTGCTAAATAATAACATCGATTTCAATAATATTATTTATTCAAATTTCGAACATCTTTGAAAAACAAAGAAATTTGATTTGACCTCTATTCTAATATCAGTCGAGATGACGTTTAGTTCGAAATGAATTGTCAATTTGCATCAAATTTGACAAATGTCGCACGTAAGTAAGATATCGAACGATATGATAGTTGGGACCAAATCTAGTTTGTCTCTGGATTAAAAAAACTATGACAGCTGCCAGGAAACTTTATTACCGCCATTACCGGGTAATATTTGTCGTAATGTGCGACTCCTGAATGCATCATGGAGGCCTATGATATGTGGCTAGATAAAGTAGTGTATGTAACTGTACATAATTAGGTATTAAAACACTCGTGTGATGTTATTATGAAACTTGCCTTCGGCGCGTTTCATAAACCCACACTCGTGTTTAATACCCTTCATTATGTACAGTCACATAAACTACTATTAAAACGTTTCTCGTTTCGTCGTATCGTTTCTTATATAATATGACTTATATCTAGTTTGAAATTTGAATAAATTGAATGACGAATTTTAGACATTTGAATTGGTGAATTTTAGAAACACCTTTAAATAATTAATACTTATGTTCATAACTTGAAGGTGGATAAAATCAATAAAAGTACCGGAAATCGTAATTAAGTTTCTCTTGTTTTTGGCCTGGCCTATCTTTGTTTTTGTTGAATGTGTATTAGCATGTTTCCGTAAAGGCCTGTGAATTCCATGAAAGAAAAATCAGTCGCCATTGGATTAATTAGTTTTATGGAAATTGTTTTTTTATGCATTTTTTGTTATGCTTTGATAACTTGTAACTAACTAAGCAAAATGAATTAAGTAAAGTTTAGTTATAGTTTAGTTTGCCGGATAATAAGATTATACGATACCTTGCAGATACGAAATGACGAATGACGGATTATAAGCCACAACACCAAACATTGTAACGTACCTATTCATATTTTCTCATATAATTTGAGGACGCTGAATTTTGTTTAGACAGAATAGAACCAATTAAAAAATATATTAATGATCTAATCGTCCAAAAATACAATAAATTTTAACACTTTATAGTCTCGTGGCCATACCCAGGGGTTTACAGTGCACGGCTAATTACTACAATTTGTCGGCCCAGTGTTAAATAATTTGTACACCGAAAACCACGGGACATGCTCGTGACATAAGTTTTAATATGTTTTCCCACAAAAACGTATAAAAACTTATGTATCACGGGTCTAAAGTTTATTATCTTTTACATAATGGCCGCGGATGCACAAAGAAAAAGCCATCTTCCAGGCAAGTCATCTCTGGAATTCGCTCCCTCTTGTTAATAGACCAGCCAAGATAGTTTTCACATGTTTTTTTTTTTAATGTCATAGGGGGCAAACGAGCAAACGTATCGCCTGATGAAAAGCGATTACCGTCGCCCATAAACACCTGCAACACCAGAGGAGTCACAAGTGCTTGCCTGCCCGGAGGACGAAGATAGAATGCCTCTATGCTAGTAATTTCACCGGCTATCTTACCCCCACACCGGAACACAACAATGCGAACATTGCTGTTTGGCGGTGGGTTAGCAGGCAAGACGGTAGTAACAATCCGGACGGACCCTGCACGAGGCCCTACTACATGTGATGTGAAAGTATCACGTACGCTTACCGTACTCGCTAGCGACAGCGTTAAACGATTTGTATGGAGAATAGTACAGCGCCCCTAGCGGTTACTTTGTAGTACTACAATTCTTCATACAAATATTTTATGCAGTCGCTATCGAGTACAGTCACTGTAAACTCATGGTAAGGGTACAGAAACGAAAACTAGACTCGAACATTGTCTATCTTCCAGATGCGTAGTTATTATTTATAATTATATTATACAGTATTATAGAGTAAGTGTACTTTTATCTATCTTTCTATTTATCGTAATGATATTACAAAATAATCTAAACGCTCTCTGGACAATTACCGCTATCGCCAGGTGTGCAACGTCACATCATACGTCACTATGTTTATTGTTTACCTTACCCTTGTCATTGAATGGTAGTTGAGCATTTTTCAAAGAGTTTGCACATAATTAAGACGTCAATTACTGTTCTATTATATTTTTCCATTTTTTCCTATTTTGTTACCACTTTTCTTAGTAATTTTCAATACATTGATTTCGGATTACTTATGTACCTATATTGTATAATTAAAAAAGTATAAGCATAACAAAACCTTAATTATCGAACATAGCCATAACATTGATATAAAATTACTAAAATAATTCGTAACAAAATAGGAAAATTATATTGAACTTGAATGTTGAGTCTTAATTTTGTACAAACTTTTTGAGAAATAGGTACTTACTTAGTTAATGCAATTTACCATAAAGTCTGCCTTTTGTACTGATTTTTGTTTTTTACATACAGACGTTAGCCCCGTTAAGTATACACATATACCTATAGGTTTACAAGACAAGATACAAGAAAACTTGATATTCAAGCTCACTGACCTGATTTTCATATTTCACGGTAAACAATATAGACGCAACGAGAAACACAATTTTTATCACAAGAATAACTCCAACCACGGACACAAACACCGTCTGATACATGCTGAGCGCTCACAATGGAGCCTCATACTTAAATATAAAAACACATTAAAGATTAGTTGAGACTACTGTTGAAAGAAAATGCGGTTTTTTCACGTAGGTGGGCGTCACTTGTTCTGATATCGGGGATTTTGTAGGTATTAGAGTTGCGCACGTTAATTGTTTCTTATAATTATGACTGAGCACTGTTATTTCTTTTTCTTAGTTGTCTTGATCACCTGCTAGTACTATTAGAGGTAGATATTGTTCTCTGTATGATATTCCGCCATCCACATCCTGTGTCATCTTGTATTCTGGCAAATTAAAACATTCTATTCTCTCGCGATTTACAGACATTCTGGTGCACTCATGTCAGTGCATCGCATGGGTGATCTTCTACGTGATCTGGTTCCTTCTACCTTGACAATACGAGACTGCACTAAATAAAGCGGACAGACGCCTCTTGTTCCGGAGTTTGATATTCTGTCCATGATACTCCCAGCATTCTTCTCCAACACCACATTTCTAAAGCATATTTTTCTTCTTAATTTCTCGAAGTATCCACGTTTTTGCAGCGTACTGCCATTTACAGGGCTGTGCTGTAGATTGGTCTTCAAGATTTGGAGCAATTTCAAATCTCGGTGGCAAGAGAGCGAGCGAGACAAGTAATTTTGAAACCCGAATGACATTTTATCAGCTTGAGGACTACCTAAACTTACGGACCCACAGATTACTAGGGTAAGGTAAGGGGAATCAGTATGTCTCACATTCCTCATTCATGAGGCCAGATAAATAACGAGCCATTGTAAAATCCAGCTTTGTAATCACTTTGTGATGACTACTTTCAGACAACATACTTTTTATTAATTGTTGATTTTTCAATAATTTACTTAAATATTTGTAAGTATTGAAAACTCTTATTGAGTAAAAACATACATAGCACCTTAGACCTTAGTAAGAAATTCCTTGAACGTTATTGAATTAAATAAAAATTGCCCCTATCTATAGGTACGCATGGAACCATTGACATCAAATCCCAATTCACGCTTGGAACTTCTTATCATTTGATACTATTATGATAAGTGATAACGGCCGACTATAATGGTCACATCGTGTAATTAAAATGAGATTAAACAAATTAATTAAGAGATATATGTTGGGTATATGATGCATCTGATATCAACAACAATAGATTTTAATTGCATTGTCTCGGGTCCTCCTTTTCTTTCACGCAACTTGGTAAGGCTTCGATGGTAGTGCGACTCGACTATCTTGCTTGGGTCATAGTCAGTTCAAAAAACAAAGTCGCCCTCCAGTGGTCAAAAGTTAAGAGCTTGTATGCATCCAGATTCCAGGTTATATTGTTATTACATCGGATTATAGAAGAGGGAACATTATTTATTCTCATACGAGTTTTATCGAAAAATTAGGCCCTGGAATCCTTATTTTCCTTTATGACCAAAGACTCGAACCTAAATATGACTATGACCCACTTTCATGGTAATGAATGGAAAAGTAACAAGCTATTTCTGCTAGAGCCGCCAGTCATCATCAGGGAAAAGGGCATAGGACTTTCGCTCCACGATGGCCGGTCTTATGTTTTCGCATCACCTCATAATATTGGGTCTAGCATGTTACTTAAAGGTCCACTTCATGGCTTCCAGTCGAGAATATTTCTGCCTCAGCAGCCATTGGGTCTACTAGCTAAGTGTTCCACCTTTAGCCTCGGCTTGACCAAGATTTCGATCTTGGAGATGCCACGAACTTTGTGACTCGTATGGCCGGGGCGATCGGATCTCTCGCTCAACCGCTCGTCGCGCCGCTGCACTGCACCTCTAGCACAAGACAAGTGTGATACGCGACTCTTTCTCGCGTTAGATATATTAGATATATTTTCAACACACTTGCTCGTAAAGTGGTCCATATTAAACTGTTTTTATGGCCGTAAAGAATACTATAAAACACGCGTGCTTTTGACTTTTCTATTACGCACTAGTGTCTTTACTTTACAGTTTTTTTTTAAATTTCAACAAAGAGTTTTTACTTTTATATAATAAGCAAATTTTTTGTGAATAAAGTAATTGTGATGCATTAAACGCAATAATTAAACAATTATTTTCATCAAATTATTTAATTTTGTCATCTAATTGACACTAATTTGCACCAGGTATAATTAAATATATATATTATTATATTTTTAATATTTGGCTGTTTGACGGTTTCGTCATTGCTTCCATTTTGCACCTGCGCGCGCATAACTAATTCAACTAATGCAAGGCGTGTAAAAAATAAATCTCCGCGCCATTTTGCTTTGCATAAAATTTGTTTATTCGAGTTTATCGCTGTACTTAGTTTGTGACTGATTAGATTTACAAAAATGTCGAGTTCTAGTAATGAAGAAGATTTAGATGTGGAATTGATGCCTCCGGAAATACGTAATGATGCAAAAAATGCTACTGACAGCCTGTTGCCATTGAAATCTAATGAAAAGTATCCAATAGCCTATGAAAATGTTATTCATTGGAAATCCAGCAAAAAAGCCCATTTGTTCTTAGAAAACGTATTTTTAGCTTATTATCATGAACTACCAAATAAATATAAGCCTACCTCGCTGTGGTCTATATCTACTTCATGTTAAAAAGCACTGTTCGGAACAAAAATGGTATTGACTTAAAACATATGCCAATCCATTGCCAATCTGATTGCGTTCTTGAAGAGGCGCTCAGATGGTTACAGAAGTAAAAAATCTAAAGTATTGTCCTCAAAGGACATCGAAAAGTTTCTGAAAGAAGAATCGGATAGCCACTACCTAGCAACAGAGGTCAGTTGAAATTGTTATTTTATTTAAATACCTTCGTAATTTCTGTACACTGAATGATTATGTTTATAAAAAATTAAGACTGCACCGAGCGAAATGTGAAAAAATAGGCAGTTGCCGTTAAGTAGATAACGTCAACACTAGTTGTTTAATCCATTTCAAAACTATACATTTAGCACTTCAAAGAATGTGTTAACAACTTCTCCGTGAAAAAATTATAAGATTATATATATTTTACCCTAGAGATCTAAGTAAAGTTGGACGAAAATTGTAAAATCGTAAGCAGGCGTTAAGTGTTTTTTAGGGTTCCGTAGTCAACTAGGAACCCTTATAGTTTCGCCATGTCCGTCTGTCCGTCTGTCCGTCTGTCCGTCTGTCCGTCCGTCCGCGGCTTAGCTCCGTGATCATTGGTACTAGAAAGCTGAAATTTGGTATGAGTATGTGTATGTATCACGCCGACAAAACGGTAAAATAAAAACTAAAAAAAAAATTTTTTTTCGGGTACCTCTCGAACACCTAAAGTGGGGGTGATTTTTTTTTTTCGTTTCAACCCTAGTGTGTGGGGTGTCGTTGAATAGGTCTCTTGAAAATAATAGGGGTTTTCAAACATTACTTTTTGATAAAGTCAGTAGTTTTATAAATATTCGCTCCGAAAATAAAAAAAATTGTGTCCCCCCCCCTCTAACTTTTCAACCACGGGTCAAAAAAATATGGAAAAATTCATGTTAATGTGGCCTTATAAGTACTTTCAATGAAAACTATATTGAACAAAATCGATTGAACCGTTTTTGAGTTATCGCCAAATTTCATATTTTTTCTTTAAAAGGTCGTAAGTTGACTTCCAGAAGGTAATAAGTGATTACAGTTTCTAGGGCGTTTACGACCTTTTTATAGAGCTTAAAATCTTTCTTAACTTAAACTTCGGGCTTAAAACAGCAGTTTATTGTGAAGGATGAGCAACTACGGAACCCTACACTGAGCGTGGCCCGACATGCTCTTGGCCGGTTTTTTATACGTTAACAATGGAAATCTATTCTGATTTTCAGTTCAATAAAAAGATGAATGTTTACATAACAATTTGTCCGCATCAAATATTTCAATTATTGTTTGGTATTAAAGATCCAGATTTATCAAAAAGTGCTTTTAATTCTCCATACATTTTTACTATGGCGGCCGCGCGCCGTTCGAAATACGCATTCCCCGCGCTCTATGGTTCAGTCGCTAACGCTCGGCGCCCTCTTAAAACGACTACTCATGAGGCTACTCACCTACTCAACTATTTTATATATGTTTTATATCTATGTAGGTAAGTGTGTAGATATGTATTGTTTGGCAGCCATATCAAATCTAAACGACTAGACTGATTTTAAATATGTTTGTTACAAAAATAACTGGACATCCGCCCAGACATGCTTAATTTGCAGGCAGTAGTAACTAAATATGTATTTTATTTACTTTCAGGTCTCGTTAATATTCAGTATTACTGGAGCATGTAGACGTCAGGAACTGAGTAATATTGCTACAAAAGACATAGAAAATCACGGCAAAATGCTGTCATAAAATGCTGTTATAGTAAAAATTACTAACACTAAAAACAAAATACCGCGATCATTCACAATTCACATTCAATTCATAGTTAAAAAAAATACGAAAATTTACGTTCGACGAAGGCAAAAACATACTGTACAAATGCGGTCGAAATCTACTGTGTATCATTTCAATAATTGTACTTTCACTATTTGTTTTAATAATTAAATATTTCAGTTATAAACGGGTGTTTTTTTCCTCGCAAGTGTGTTGAAAAACGTCGTATGAAACTCGTGTGCATTTGGTCATTACACTCTCGGCTCTATTACGCCCTCGCCTACGGCTCGGGCTGCAAATCCGCCTCGACTGTAATGACCAACTTAGCACACTTGTATCATAATGTACTATTACCTATCTCTTTCCGTGCAGTACTGTGAGACAGTGACGGGTGACTGTATCACGTGCGAGAAGAGTCGCGAAGCATAAGTTATGCTGAACGAGCTGGTCGCGCAAAGTTGAGGCAAGCAGGGCGACGAGCGGTGCGACGAGGGAACAAATAGAACGGCAACCACGCATGGCGGCTCGTGGCGTGTTTCATATTTCAGTATGATTTTGTTTTTACCGCTCACGCTCGCCGCTCACGCTCGCCGCTTACCGCTGCCGCTGGTCGCGCGTAGTTAAGCAGTACCGCAGGTCGCTGGGCTAAGGGCCAAATAATTTACTAATAATAATAAATATTATGGGACATTCATTTTCATACACATGTACTATGGGTACCTACTAGACGACGATATACATAATATATAAATACATATATAGATAACATCCATGACCCAAGAACAAATATTCGATTTCATCACACAAATATTTGCCCCGGCCGGGATTCGAACCCGGGACCGCTGGCTCAGTAGGCAGGTATCTGCAAACTGCGCCAACCGCGTCGTCAGTCTACTAGCGTACGTAACGTCTCAGTGTAAGCTATCTTTATATTAATTCATTAACATGTCCCAGCGATGCTCGATGCAACGTGTTTATCGCAACGTTGCAGGTCACGTCGTAGTTCCGTGAATTATTACGATGCACTACGACAATTTCTGCGTCACGACGAGGCAAAACCTCCCACAACGACGACGCAACGATCCACGTCACTGTGACGTCACGTGTCGTGCTCTATGTCGAGACATTGTATCACGCACTTACCTACAGTCAGAATTAAATACGTCTATTAGTATACAATTCGTCTATTAGTATAGAGTCGGTAGTATAATGGTTATTTACTTTTGATGCTGACCGTAAGAATTTATTTGTAACCATCGTGTAAAATTAGCTTGCTATTTATTGCTACAAAAGACTTTTAGCACGCCTACACTGTTAATGCTAGCAAACTGTCGAACGTGTTAGCAAGATAATAAAACTTCAGTGTTATGTCAAGTGAAGTTTTCATGCTGCTATTAACAAAACGTCAGGCGTTACAGGTAGGGTTGTCACAAAATATTTGTGACAATGAAAAGTTGAAATTAATACGGTAATTACGCTATAATTATAAATTATTTGTTATGTATCGTAAAAGTATCATACTTTACTTACTAATGTCCCGTAAAATACCTTGCCTGGTAGCTACAACTGTGCTTGTAGAATAAAATAAGCTGAATGTATAAGTGATTAGGTCTTCTTTTGTTATTGATATAAAAACACGCGATTTTTACAAGTAGAAATTGCATATACTTATTTCTTTTATCCAGTACTTGACGACACTGCTGTATTACGTTACGGGCCGGTATTTTTTTCTCCAGGTGGGACTAACAGGGTGCTTTGATCTTTGTATCAATGGTTCAACCAAAGTAAGCCGACCGTACGATATAAATGGCAAGTTGACAACCCTAGCTCTGTCGATGGTGTCGGCTTGGTGGCGCCGCCGTCTGATCAAATGATAAATGAACGACAAACGACTTGAAGCGACACATTGACGCAAGTACCTAAGTTTCCAGAGGCAACCCTGTAATGTGGGATTTATTGACATTAGACTGGAATTCTCAGGGACAGGTGAAGGGTGTTTTACGAAAGTTCGTCCTCGAGGCAAAATTAAGAGGAATCTCTGCTCCTTTTCCCAGACTATTAGTTTACGTTAAGTTTGCACCTGGTGACTATGGCGTTAAATACAAATGAGGTCCAAACTTAACGTACCAGCTTATACAAATCGAGGTTTCGTTCTAGTCTGTTTCCTGTTCCCAAACTAAACCAATCTTTACGAAATTTTAGGAACTAAATGGGAAGAAGAACAGAATCGCAAATGATAATAGAATTTGTGTCCTAGGCGACCGTTTGCGGCGGAATTTTGGCCAAAACAGACAGCCAAATACATAAATTTCATAATACCCAGCGCAAAAATCGAAACGGTCTGGCATAGAATATTTCCTTCCCACTCAGTTCTTTAAATTTCGTAGATAATTGGTTAAGTTTTAGAGGAAGAACAGACGAGAACGAAAGCTCGGTTTGTATGAAAAAGAGAAATGATATATCAACTTAAATTGCAGCCTGTATCTTTGGGGCCTCACCACCCCAAAACGACTGCACGGATTTTAATACTAACGATTACAACCCTTTTAGCCAACTAAGGTGACACAAAAAACAGTATATAGAAAACCCTCGTAGTTAGCGCGAATGATGTTTGGAGTTGTTCTATAAGATAAAGTTATAAGTAATTATTACCTATTACACACAACTTTTTCGTGTTGCTGAGTTTAAGAATGTAAGATAAATTTTAATCTGTTGATCATGGAACCAAGTCGCTAGCACGACAGGAGAATTCCTACAAAACATTTAGAGTTCTTTTTGTCTCAAACAAATGGCACAGACATTTTTGTGTTGAAAGGTCGAGTAAATACCACTGAACATTTCATAAGAATTTACAGAGCGTTAATCAAACTAATGGAACCTGGTGCGGCGCTTACATCTCTCTACGAGTATAAATAATAGTCGATAAGTTAATCTACCACGTGGGTCGCGCCGTGGGCGGCCGCCCTACAGACTGGGCGGGGGAGAAGCGAGGTACTTGTTGAGCGTCACGAGTTCACGACACTACAGTACCCTTACCACGAGTTTACAGTTACAGTACTCCCTAGCGACTGTGTCAAATGATTTGTTTGGAGAATTGTAGTTCTACAAAGTAACCACTAGGGGCGCTGTACTATTCTCCATGCAAATCATTTATTTATAGGTACATATATAGTCCTCCCCATCGATTTCGATGACAGCAACCCTAAGAAAACAAAACATTAAGGACTTCGCCTATTATGAACTCTAATGTGACTGACTAGACCAAACTTAGTTTTAAATACTCTCTTACACTACACGCGTGATAGTAGAGTTGGCCAGTCGAGTTGTACATGTAAATATTATGTGTAAGAGGGCCTCGGTCTTTCTTTGCGAAGCTGGCGTTTTATGTTTAACATTTTGAGTCGGTGTTCCTCAAACGATTTGATGTGCTCAAAGATGGTGGATCGCCAAGAAATGAAAAATTTACGCTGTCGCTAGCGAATACGGGCGCTGTAAATGTAAACTCATGGTAAGGGGACAGGTCCAAGCGCAACAGATTGGCTGATAGAAGTGATAGAGCAACAAGTCCGACGGATATCGTACTACAGAATAGATAATAGTGACACTACGTGGGTTGGATTATTATTGGATACGCTTTTCCTAAAAACATATTCTTATAAAATATCTTTCATTGTTGTATTAAGCGGTTTACACTCACGTGAAATTGCCGCGCCGGTGTACGCAGTCCCTGATGAACGTGTCGCGCCTGCATCACATTGCCACCGCTGAAGAAGTGACGCAGTATGTTCGCCAAAAAACCGGCTACTCGCTGAGGGTGTTCCGTTTGTAGTGCGCATGCCGCGGCCGCTCCAGGAGACCATCGCGTGTGCTGATTTCTGGCCGAGAGGTGTCGTGTTTCGTCGGTTCCGGGGCAACCTACCAAATCCAACACCCGAGATGTCGGAACAACGGGACCACGCCGTTTCGCCATCTAAATAAACACTGTTCGGTTCATGACTCATGACGCATTGGACACAGACCTATTTCTGTCCTACCTGCAATTTCTAAAATTATAGAAAGATTAATAAACAACAGACTAATCTCGTTTTTAGACAAATTCAAAATTTTATCCGACTCTCAGTTTGGTTTTAGACGCGAAAGATCTACAGAGGATGCTGTACTAGCCCTCACAGCCCTAATAACTGAAAAAGTAGATAAGGGAGAAAAATCTATGGCTGTCTTTTTAGATCTTAAGAAAGCTTTTGACACTGTCTCTCTTCCCATCCTTACACAGAAATTGGAGCACATTGGGGTAAGGGGAAAGCCACTGGAACTTTTGAGTGATTATCTGCACGGACGTAATCAGCAAGTAAAAGTTGACAATTACGTAAGCCGGGCATCTGAAATCTCATTTGGTGTCCCCCAAGGATCGGTGCTGGGTCCTACGCTATTTCTCATATATATCAATGACTTGACTAACATGCACATTAATCACGGACGGGTTTTGTCTTACGCAGATGATACGGTGATTGTTTTCAGTGGAAATTCCTGGGATAGCGTTTATGAGAAGGCTGAAACTGGTCTACGTAAAGTAAATAAATGGCTCCAATGTAACCTACTCACGTTAAACACATCAAAAACCCACTATATTTGCTTTACTAAAAATAAAAGTACCCAGCCACCGACTAATCAAAACTTAAAAATACATGCCTGTAGTCGAAATACTCTGACCAATTGTAGCTGTACCGGGATAGAAAAACTTAATTCTACCAAATATCTCGGTGTTATGATAGACCAACACCTTTCGTGGCATTCGCATATAGAATACGTAAACAGCAGAATTAGGAAAATCATTTGGATATTTAAAAATTTAAGACATATTGCGTCAAAAAAACTATTAAATCAAATATACATTACATTAGCACAGTCAATTTTAGGATACTGTATTACTGTTTGGGGTGGGGCATCAAAAACCAAATTCCTTGAAATAGAGAGAGGTCAACGCTGTTTAATCAAGGTTATGTACTTTAAACCGTACAGATATCCAACAGATAAACTGTATATGGAATCAAATCTTCTTTCAGTGAGAAAATTATTTATATTATTGACGGCACTTAAAGTACATAAGACCTTACGATATGAACCACTCGTACTCCGTGGAAGAAAAAAGTTTAATGTTGCTAAGGTACCTCCCAGCAAATCTCGGTTTGCAAAGTTCCAATTTTACTCAATATCGGCTCGACTGTACAATAAAATCAATAGGACACTAAATATTTTCCCTCAACAATTGTATAAATGTAAACAAACCATACACGAATGGTTAAAATCTCTAAGATACGACGATGTCGAAGCACTTCTCTATGGGCCAACTTAACTCAACTTAACTTAAAAAACCTGAACTTCATACTCACACACACACACACACACACACACACACACACACACACACACACATGTACACAAACAATTGTTATTGTTAAATACATTTTAAACAATAGATCTAACATTATAGTTTTAAAATTAATTATAATAATATGATTATTTTTGTTAAGTAATTTAGTGCATTATTTGGAAGAGCGGGGTCTCCTGACACAGGTATTTACTATACTTACTAGGAGAACCCAACCCTTGTTACTATTGTAACCTGTATATTTAACAGAAATAAACATTTTTCATTTTTTCATTTTTCATTGGTGTACCTAAACTGTAATGTTATGTAACCTGTAATAAATAAATAAATAATGAAGAGCTCCATACGAGTTCGAAACGTGTCGGGCCGTTCCTGACCATTTCACGTGAGTGTAATCCGCTTAATACATCTATCTGTTTAATTTTCTCTTATGAAGTGATTAAAATTGGTTCTTGCCGCAACTCAAATACCTTGGCAAATCACACCGATTTGCTTCCTGAGCAAGACTGCTTCGATAATTCATGTTGTTATTGTGCCTTCAATGTGGATTTAGTGGCATGTTGAGCAACTTTGTCGTATTGTGAATGCGACTGCGGCTACAATAGATAGTATTTTTAGATGAAGATTAATAATTTCATTATGTAAATTTATGAAACATGTAATGTCTCATTTGTTTAATGTGGGACACCACAATTTTTATTTATATCAATCAATTAAATTAATATAAATTCTTATATCAATGGTTTAAATAAAAATTTCATTATGCCTCATATCATATTTATTTAAAAACAAAGCACAAACAAAGCTGGGGGTGTACCTAAGAATAATTTACAAAAAAATCTTGCCTACTGCTGAGTTTTTTTCGGTTTTTTTCTCAACAGCGGTTTCCTCTTGTGAAGTTCCGGTAAACGCTTGACCTCTTGCAGCCTAATTGCAGTACTTAGTCCTCGGTTTTAGTAATTAATTAGGTATTTTACTGCTATAATAGTATACTGGTTTCATGTCCAAATCGTTCATCGTCCATGTGCCTCTTCTTCTGGAACCGCCTTCCCCTCAAGATCAAGCAAGCTCCAAACAAGTGCTCTTTCAATTTTTTTTTACATTACCTGCAGAGTTGTGAATTCTTAGCTTATCTGATTAGGTTGTTTCATTTGTATTTATTTATGTATATCCGCATGTGTATAGTACCTATATGGATATGTATTTATCTAAATATTTATTTATTAAAACTTGCTTAAGTTAGTTGCACCACCCACAATTTATCTGATTTGCCCAAAAGTTGACTGGTAGAGAATGCCTCATGGCATTAAGTGCTCCTTTTGTACGATAAGTTTTCTTGTATGCAATAAAAATTAAATAAATAAATAACTATTCTGTGGTAATACTTGGTTTTAGTATATCGATGATTTCCCCTCGAAAAAAGGATTAGGGATCTCGAAAATACGATCCCTAATCCTGTCATGACGTAACGATGCCTTTGACTTAGACTTTGACATATATATATATAAAAAAAATATATAATATTCATATTTGTATAGAATCTTTTTATCGATTCTATATTTTTTATGTGGTAATACCACATTTTTTATTTTTATAAATAATGACACAAAGGTAAATTAAGAAAGAAAAATTGAATGCGATCTACTACAATCGAAGCGGGGTTTGAACCCGCGACCTCTGCGTTACCGGCGCATTGCTCTCCCAACTGAGCTATCCGACCGCTACGTCAGTCACACCAAATCTTTCATCCCTTAATCCTTTACGCTACTGGAGCGCCCTCTGTGTCATATGTTTTTTTGAAATGCTTATTGCGCATTAGCCATACCCTAGGATGTGCGTTTTACACGCACGATCCCCAATCCCCATTGCTTTACAGCAAGTGTGAAGACTGCGAGAGAGATGGCGCTGTTCTAAATATTTGTATAGAATCTTTTTATCGATTCTATATTTTTTATGTGGTAATACCACATTTTTTATTTTTATAAATAATGACACAAAGGTAAATTAAGAAAGAAAAATTGAATGCGATCTACTACAATCGAAGCGGGGTTTGAACCCGCGACCTCTGCGTTACCGGCGCATTGCTCTCCCAACTGAGCTATCCGACCGCTACGTCAGTCACACCAAATCTTTCATCCCTTAATCCTTTACGCTACTGGAGCGCCCTCTGTGTCATATGTTTTTTTGAAATGCTTATTGCGCATTAGCCATACCCTAGGATGTGCGTTTTACACGCACGATCCCCAATCCCCATTGCTTTACAGCAAGTGTGAAGACTGCGAGAGAGATGGCGCTGTTCTAAATATTTGTATAGAATCTTTTTATCGATTCTATATTTTTTATGTGCTTTACCACATAAAAAATATAGATTCTATATTTTTTATGTGGTAAATAAAAAATATAGAATCTATATTTTTTATGTGGTAATACCACATAAAAAATATAGAATCGATAAAAAGATTCTATACAAATATTTAGAACAGCGCCATCTCTCTCGCAGTCTTCACACTTGCTGTAAAGCAATGGGGATTGGGGATCGTGCGTGTAAAACGCACATCCTAGGGTATGGCTAATGCGCAATAAGCATTTCAAAAAAACATATGACACAGAGGGCGCTCCAGTAGCGTAAAGGATTAAGGGATGAAAGATTTGGTGTGACTGACGTAGCGGTCGGATAGCTCAGTTGGGAGAGCAATGCGCCGGTAACGCAGAGGTCGCGGGTTCAAACCCCGCTTCGATTGTAGTAGATCGCATTCAATTTTTCTTTCTTAATTTACCTTTGTGTCATTATTTATATATATATAATATTCAACATATTTTTTTTTAATAAACTCCATGATGCCTTCTTCGCCCTTAATCAAATGCCTGTCAAGTGTAGCGCAAGCGCCGCACTCCGCTGCGCGAGGCATCCGCCGCCGCTAGAGGCTCGAGCCAGTCTCCACTCCACTCCACTACGAGGCGCGTGGCGGTCGCGAGCACGCCTCATCAACACTTTTACTCGATCCAAATCCACAAGTCCGCAAACCGTGCGCGAAACTCGAAACTGTCACTTTCGCTCCAGAAACCATGATTACTTTGTGCTAGTGAAGTGCCCTTAAGCTGAACGCTGCCCAAGGTGAGTTCGAGTTTTAGTTGGTAATCAGTGCAAAATTAAGTCTACGTGTCCGTTAGCACTAAGTGAAAGGCAACTCTTTGTTGTCGAATTACGTGACTAGCCCGTCAGCTAATTCGGATTGAATTTAGGGCACTCCGAGTTTCCAATTCAAAATCCTAAATCTCAAATCCTTAGTAAATTACGATTAAACAAATATCAGTTAATGATACTTAATTATATTTATATTTTCCAAATCAATAACTACTTAGCAACAGTTAATTGTCGAAGTAATTTTGTTAGGTAATTATTGGGTAAACGTTTTTTATCCACGTTAACATTAACACCGATTTATGATAAAATCGTGAACTATAATGTCGCACTCGTGGTTCGCATCTTTTAAGATATTTTAAACACGATAACATTGTGATTGTAAAACCATTGTACCTAATTGATACAACTATAACTATACTAAATAAACCATTTTATATCAGCATAAAAGTAAAAATTGAGAATTTCGATTATCTCAGCTAATTTATTAAATTTATTGTTAAAGTTATAAAATGTCAGTTATAGAACGCGTTGCGTCAAAATTCATTAATTCATGAATAGTTTAAAATTCTTTGATACATAATGCAATGGCAGTATTGTTATCAACATTCTTAAAATCGGTCGCGTTGAAGTCGGGGTACAATATTCTGAGTGATCCATGTTTTTTTTGGAAATAAGTAGCCTATGTCTAATGTCTATGTGTTAGGTTAAGGTAATACATTATCTTTATTCCTAACATGCAAATCCATCCGGCTGTTCCAGCGTGAAAAAATAACAAACATACACACAAAAAACTTTCTCTTTGTGATATTAATGGAATTATCACTGTACGCTAATATACAATAAAAGACGGTGGTGATAAAGCGACTTCAAAGTAATAAATATTTATTTCACTACTGAAACCACGTGTCACTGTCAACCAGTAACATAGGTGTTCTAGATTATTAGCTACTGCTGTTTTATTAATGTATCCTCGTAAGTACCAATATAACATTACAGGCAATATAGGTACCTAGTTACAACTTTCTGATATTTCACAATCACTACATAGTATTAAAAAAAACAAAGTCGCTTCCTGCTGTCTGTCCCTATGTATTGCATAGTTCTTTAAAACCACGCAACGGATTTTGATGCGTTTTTTTTAATAGATAGATTGATCCAAGAGGAAGGTATAGTAGAGTTAGTATCAGCATTGCACCCGTGCGAATCCGGGGCGGATCGCTAGTATATATATATCCCAACTAGCAAAATTACCTTATAACGAAAGGCCTATATGGCCATAACTCTTATAGTCGTCATTTAAAGGCATTGTTTATGTCAAAATATCGTATAAATGCACTTTACAAGAGGATTCAGCTAATATGGCTACTGACTTTATAATTTGGTTAGGTAAACGTCAACAAACCTAAATAATATGGCTACTATAAAACCTTTAGTTAATAAGGTTACAACCTTTATAATTCGGTTAGGTAAACGACAACAAAACGAAATAATATGGCTACTATAAGCCTAAAATTATGAATTATCTTATAATGGCTAATTATACGGGCTTTTAGCCAAATAATAGTAGAAGCCATATAAAGGCTAGCATGAAGGCTATTTGATCTTGTAAAGAAAATACACAGGATTGTTATAAAGCATTTTATCTTATAGAAGTCAGAATTTTAACGTTTATATAGCAATGGTATACATGTCATTTTATGTGAATTTTAAAAGGGTTGAAGTCTTGGTTAGTTTGCTATATAGTAATTATAAGTGTGTAATTCTTATGATTGTCATGTACTTTTGTTTATATAACAAAGTCAGCCATTATACGAATAAAAGTTTGTTTGCGTAAGTGAAATTACAAATGATGGATTTGGAAGAGTGGAAAAAGTTCAAGAGAAGTGGTGGTTACAAGAGGAAAGTGAAAAGGATGTACGAAAAAATGAAAAATGACGTTAATAAACCTACAACCTCTACCGATGTCAACAACACTTCTTTTGTCAAGGACAACACATCCGAAAGTGCAAGTGGTTCCGTACAAAATTATAACTTAGAGCAGACTTATTGCAGTGAAAATTTGGAATATGACAGTGGGGAACAGAGTAGTGATTACGACATAATTATAATTTTTTGATGTTAATTACAAGGATTACAAAGACGAATAATTAATACATTTGATTTGACGTATCTCTTTTGATTGAGGAAGTGAAATAATTAAAATAACAAGTGGATAAAAGTAACGTAGTCCTTGTAATAAAAAATGATTTATTTGTAAACCCTACTAACTGGATTGTCTATTACTGATTATTTTATAACGGGCAAGTAACTTTTTTTTATAAATAAAACGAATGTTTTTTATTGATGCATTTTTATTACTCACCAGAAACTAGGTACTAAATCCAACTTTATTCTTAGGTTCCCCTCTTAATAAGGGATAGTCAAATGTATGGGTTATCAGTATGAATCGGTAAGTCTTTTACTGGGTTACACATTACAAAGGGAAGCCCATTGAAAGGCTTAAGCAAATGAAAGGGTGGTCGGGTCCCTGTGCAGTTTTAGGCATAGATAAGAATATAAGATACCAATAAACTTACTTTAAGAGTGTCAAAATTCGCATTCATCATCCGGGAAATGATCATAAATCATATACTGACAATGTTGACACCAAATAAATGTGACATACAATAATAATTGAATTTGGTCACGATTAATAAAGAAATGTGATGTCATGTGGGTCGAAGTAGTACGTTTGCAATTATAACAATTGTCTCTCTTTACAAAATGTGTCATTTGCCAAGGCCATATTGAACTATGAACAATATACAAATCTTCTCTTCTAAGAAACCGGTCCACATCAATAAAAATTACCATAGTGTTCAGTTCGGCAAATCTAGGAAAGAAGTGTCTTTAATTAATTACGTCATTACGGAACCCTAAAATGTATCAAGATGGAGAATACTTAGGACAAAACATAACCTCTATAAATGTTTTTTTCTTGTAAACACCTTGTAGAGTTTATGTAATTTTCTTAAAGACTTATAGCAACAATAACGAAGGAATTAAAAAAAATCCAAAGAATTTTCATCACAAATCATTGTCAATTCATGGGGGCGTTGAAAATGAATTGAAAACCATACCCCATATCCTCATAAAAATGAGTTTCCACTTAGTTTCGATTATTAAAGACACAGAAGTAACATCAGAAAAATGGACACAGACTATATTACCTTTTTCAAAATGGTTGACGAATAAAAGATCTTTTATTTTATTCATCGATGTCACACGCACGATAATTCTTGTTGTATGATTGCTGCGACGTTTATAAGTTGGATTACCTTTTAAACGATCCTTACATAGCGGTTACAAGAACACGCTTCTTACG
This sequence comes from Apotomis betuletana, assembly GCA_932273695.1. Taxonomy (NCBI): domain Eukaryota; kingdom Metazoa; phylum Arthropoda; class Insecta; order Lepidoptera; family Tortricidae; genus Apotomis; species Apotomis betuletana. The sequence goes on from OW026307.1 coordinate 16,896,377, forward strand.
ACTGGAGTTTACATAGCAATTATAAGTTAATCCTTTTTATGCAAGCTTTATAAATTTCGATTATAAGGACTATGAACATATAAACGGATTACAATTGGCAATTACAAGGGAATTACACTTATTGCTAACCGTAACACATCTGGTATCAGATAAGTAGCAAATAATAAAACTGGAATATGGTAATTATAAGGTTCAATATCTTATAATTTGGGCCCAATGCCACCCTTATTAACGTTTATATGGCTTGTATAAGAATAATTATTTTATCTTTATAAACCTTTATATAACATATTTTTGCTACTTGGGATAGGTATATATATATATATAAAAGTGACAACGCGCGACTTATGACGAACTTATGAACATGGTGCAATTCAAAGAGTGCAAATTGCAATTCACCGTCTATCTGAGTAGTATAATATAACCATCAATAGGTACATCTAACCTAAGCTGAATAATGGATTTCAATTCTGCGCCTATCTGAGTAGTATTTAGACCAGACTCGTTTTAGGTGCATTCATCTGGCAGCCGGAAACTTCAATGGAAAGCACAATAATCGTACTGTAAGAGAAAGTATGATTTAAGAACCATTGATACAAAGATCAAAGCACCGAGAAAAATATAAACGTAACCTGGCTGTGATCTGGCGGAAGAAAAACAAAATAGTGGTGTATCCAAATTAGTAAAGAGACATTATATGTGTTTCACAAATTCATGCTTTAAGGCAAGGTGGGGTTAGACTATCACCGGGAGAAGACTGCCGGTAACTAACTACATATTTTGGCTCAGTGAACCAAACAGGATCTTAGCCTCCGAAACGAAACCGCGCCACTTGTCCCGATCCTGCGCAGTTTCTCGCCGTTTTCTATTGAAGAATTCTGCCACAGTCCAATTAATAACTAACAAGTTCTTTCGTTGATGGGATACATGACATAAAAGGTAAAATACCTACTAGCTATATAAAATATATCGTCTAATCAAGAAAAATACCCGCTATAAATTTATTTTAATTCAGCGTACCTAATATAATCGTTTTATTTTAATCATCGATATCGCAAAAGTAATAAAATTGCTATCAACCATTTACAATGTATTATCTTCGGATGAAGAACGACAAGCGAAACAAAACAATTAAATTAATGAAAACAATAGGCAGGCTGACAGTTTTTATTCAGGATGAAAAGAATACAGTCGAATTGAGAAACTCCTTTTTTGAAGTCGGTTAAAAACTAGACCTAGACTCGAACTAATATGGGCAATTGGGCTCTAGTGTTCTCGATTTTATCAAGTCTCGACTTCTCGACTTTATCTTGGACTCCTAAAAGCCTATTGTAAACTTTTCAGGATAAATAAACATAATAATCGTACACTTTATTTTCATAATCATAAATATCATATTAATATAAGTACGCAGGTATTCCTATACGGTTTAAATATTTTAGCACTATATGTATGGTATGTTATCTATCTAAATAATGCAATGTCCTTGTTCTTTTGTTAATCGTAATTCGTAATGTCTTTGTTGTTTTAATTTTATTTGTTAGTAAAAATTGAAAAATTTAATTAGTCCTTGATAATTGATAATATAGGTAGATCCGATCTGTTATGAAAACCATTGTCGATAAAGATAAATGTGTAAAACTCTTGCCTGCAAATATTTTGTAGGGATTGTAATTTAAAGAGAAAGTGTCGTAGCGAAATCCATGACATTACGATTAGAATAATGTAGCTAAATCTAATGAGAGGTACAGTTAACCAATTTGAATCCTAGGCGGTAGGCCACTAAAGAACTCTTGTACTCAACGTATACTGCATTATATCCACAGATAGTTGCGATGCTAGTCAACTGCGCCTGCACGCCTAGCAGCACGGAATAGAAAAAAATGGGCAAGTGTGAGTCCGACTCGCGCATGAAGGGTTCCGTGCCATAATCTATAACAAGTTTGTTGTATGGGAGCCCCCCTTAAATATTTATTTTATTTTATTGTTAGTATTTGTTTTTTTAGCGGCAATAGAAATACATCATCCATCAATGGCTCTGACATCTGGTTCGTGGTCCAATTGGTAGGACACCCGTGTTAGCCCGGAAACGCCGGTTCGAATCCTGTCCGAACCATTAAATTTTTAAATTTTTCGCTTCATTGTAAACATTTAATACTAGAACTTTTACTTTACAATGTATAATGTGAACACATTATTATTATTCCGTATCCTTTGGGCCTTTTGTATGCCGCATCTACCATAATTGATCTATTGTGGCAGCCCTATCTTAAAGGTCACTGCTGAGACCCGTTGTGAGTCCAGGAATTCCCAGATTCTTTAGGCAGTGAGTTGTTGATGTGAACACATACACTTATATATGTGAATTTTAGTTGAGGACATATGGATTAGGGTTTGCAGAACCGGGAAATCCCTAATATGGATGCCCTGACCTATGGAGGTTGAGTCATAACTACATATTATAGTACCCATAAAACAAAGTTGCTTCCTGTCTGTCTGTCCCTATGTATGTATGCTTAGATCTTTAAAACTACGTAACGGATTTTGTAACGTTATTTTTTATAGAGAGTGATTCGAGAGGAAGGTTTATATGTATAATATATTCATAATTTATCAGCATTGCACCCGTGCGAAGCCGGGGTGGGTCGCTAGTTATAGATAATCTTACATCCCAGTATTATTAATGCCAGAGCCAAATCCTAAATTCTGGCAGCTAAATTAGAAGACGTTCTTAAATAGTTAAAGAAAGTCTTGTTCCATTATTAAGGCATACATAAAAAACAGTAGCAAAAAGAAGCTCCGGAGAGCCACGAAATGGTAGTTAATAGCGAAAGTACCTTCACTTTCAGCCTTGTAGCCCGATACTGCCATAACTGGCTCGGCTGGCCTATCGACGTTTGGTTCTCAGTGTTGCCAATTTAGCACTATCGGGGCTAAATTTAGACAATTTGGCTAATTTAGCACCGAAGTTTTCTATATCATTTTAAGACTGTTTTTTCTGATTGAACAAAATACTCCGAGAAAGAATTCTTTAGAAATAATTTTCTAATCTGGACCATTTACTACAAAAATTATGAAGCCGTTTATGGCAGCTGTTATTTATGACTTTACTTTCCAACAAACCGTGTCGAAGTTGAAAGTGAAGACAATAAACTTATGATTAATGTGGTAAAAGGAAGTAAAAAGATTAGAAAATAAACTTGTAATTCATGCTCAATTAAACCAATACTTAACAGTATTTGCTGAGATGATAATGGCGAAAAATCACACTGAATATTCATCATTTAGCGCAATCTGTACCTATATAATTTTGCTCTAAAGCGTATAACAGAGTGGGCAACACTTGATTCTCACACTCACGTTTTATTATCATTACGTCTTTCACGTCATCACCAAACGACATTTCTTACTTAGACTGTTACGTTAACTTTCACGGATAGTGTTATTATTATTGTTAATTTCGGTTTATGCTCGCCTCAGATAATGTTCGTTACGTTTTCTAACTCAAACCCACCTACATTAATTTGAATTGCATTATTTTCGAATGAGTCGACTTTTATTTTCGACGAATCATTTTTTGTTACGGCATCGGCGTCGATTATATTATAATACCGTAAACAAATCGATTATGCAATATTACACAAAATGTTGCTATACTCAATGTCTCGCTTTTATAATTTATCGGTTCACGACACGATAGTATAGGGATTTAGGGATTTATAGTGGTTCTATCAATTTATGGGTCGAAAGTCGAAAAATGTTGGCTTCATGACATACTTTCTCCCCGCCAAGACAAAAATAGAGGATTGTGTCTTTCCTTTACCACGAAAGAAGTTCGAAGGCACTTATTCTATCTATCGTTCTAACACAGCTTTTTGATTTGCCTGTTTACATCGCTTAGTTTGCCTTCAACATTTCGTTCTATATTGTCTATACTATTATAAAATTCTTTTTTTTTCGATTTGTATTGAAAGTCAGTTTACTACGGAGAGAAACCGTGATTTCAGGAATAAATCTTAATAGGTCGATCCAGGATTTGAACCAATTTTGGTACAGGGATAGCTGGACATATTCAAAGATGGTTATAAGATAGATACTTTTTACCCATCTACGGTAAAAAAATAAATTACGCTGACGAAGTTACGGTTATAAAGTTGTCATGTATAATGTGATTAATGTGGCATATTGCCCAAACATTTTTATTCTTCGATTTTCTATCATATTTACCAAATCGCGATGGTCACGTTTATCAAGTGATAAATAAACAGTAGGTAAAGCATCTGACACTTTCACACTCGCATACCTGTCAGCGAGTGACGTAATAGACTTTATCATTTATTTAGGGTCCGCTGATTTGATTGATAGTTCTTTTTTTTCATCCAATTAAACACTTCTATCGGCACCGCATTTCGAAGGCTCCGTTTATTCCCTTGTTTTATGCATAATTTATTATTATTTATCATCTATGAGTTCTATAGGAGCACGACCTTGAATAAAGCAACAGCATAACAATGTCAATATTTATCCAGCTGATACTTCGTATTGTAGAGGCGATTCAAAACAGCTTGCGTGTACTTAAATTAAAACACAATTGATACACGTACTTGCATATCGACGCGTACGTTGTTACGTTCAATCGTGCTACCTCGAGTAGGTATCTATAACTAACGTGCTTGATTTATTTTCTTCGGAATCAGCATAGTTTTTATTATAATCATAATCTTTGAACCACCCTTTGTAGAAGTGAGCCCTATTGTACAACTTTAAGTACCTACTTTTACATTGAAAACTTCCGTGAGTCTCAAACATAACATCTCGAGCGATGTTCGACTTCGACGACGTGAGTAAACCCATACGTGAAATTATCGGTAAGTAATGGGCGTGCTATTAAATTTACCGTGAAGCTGTACGGGTAGCATTCCCTGATGAAGCTTCATACGAGTTCGGAACATGTCGGAAACAATTTCACGTGACTGTAAATCGCTTAATACATTTATTCAAATTGTCTCACGAAGTTTTAGTATAAGATTCTTGTAAGTAAACCTGTTTAATATGTAACTTTAATTAGTTACCTTTATCGATACAGTCAGTTGCCAATAATCATACTTACAGTCCGACCAAAAAGAGTAGAAATTAAAAAGTGGCAATACTTTAGTGTCGTCCCCGTTTTCTTATATTGATTAGAAAGGGAGGACTATACAGTATTGCTACTTTTTAATTTCTACTCGTTTTGGTCGGACTGTAGTAGTAGCTTAAGATTAATTAGCACCGCAATATAAAATGCCGTTTAGAATTACAACAATTGACCACGCCACCCGGTTGGCGCAGTGGTAGTGCAGCTGCCTGCTGAGCCGATAATCCTGGGTTCAAATACCGGCAAGGGCAAATATTCGTGCGTTGAATTCGAATATTTTTTAACGGATCATGGATGTTTTTTGTCGTATAGAGCCCACAACACAAGCCTACTAGAGCTTACTGTTGGACTGGGTCGATTTGAGTGAGGTTGTCCTTTATTTTATTGCATAACAAGTTCTGCTGCTGAATGTACCTACCAATAAAATTGAAATTTAGCCAGTCCTTGCACCTTTTTTTGTTTACCACAAATGCTCGGTGCATGAGGTAGATGGCTACCAACTTTTTTAATGTAAAATGTTTCACTTTAAATCAACAACAGTGATAAGTTAAAAATCTATAAATAATTCCAGCTTTGTAAAACAATGGTCAAAGATCATTGAGCGAACAGGTATCGGTCATCTTGTTATTTGATAAGAAACTAAAGATAATGCAGTCAATAATTCATAATAATGAAGTTTACGGTTATGACGTCAATAATGTCGAATAAGGACTCCGTATAGGTATGTCTTAAGCGATATTCGACATTAAAACACGAGTGACCCGTTGTATAATGTTATGCGTGCGTCTCACGGGAGTTTAATAAATCCATAATTTGATTGCTTATGCAATGTCCTAGTGGAGTTAGTGCAACAATGGAAGCGATTACCGTAAGTGGGCTAAGAATAAGCAAGGTGAAAGTGTCTGGGCCAGTTCTTCGAAGGTCGTGCTGAGATACCGCTCTGACGAGTAGGGTTCCCAACTTGTTGTACGAGAAATAAAGTATGCGAGGTTAGGATTGTTGTTTTTATGACGCGATAAAGTGACAAACATTTTTCGATTGAACCGAATATTATTGCACGATGTGTGTCAACTGACATTGAATTTCAAACTTGTTGACATAGCACCATGATAAAATGTCATTCAGTATCTCTATCTGGCACAACTGTGACACGCGACTCTTTTTCACGTGTGAAATAGATGATGAAGAAAGAAAAAAAGAAGAAAAACAAATGCTTATTTTGAAATATTATTTACCTATCTCGTTCTCTCATGTACAGTAAGAGTATGACGGGTAAAGCCATGTCGCGCGTTGCATACTGCATAGCTGTGCTTGCTAGAGGGTCAGGTTCAACTGTCTCGTTCGCTTTTATGCAATCGAGATTCGGACCTCTCCGATTTCACCCGGACCCGAAGGTCGATCCAAGAGCTCAAGGAGTGTATATATTACTAGAAGGTCAACTTCTGCCTCTTATGACTTTATCACTACATAGTATAAAACAAAGTCGCTTTCTCTGTCCCTATGTCCCTTTGTATGCTTAAATCTTTAAAAATACGCAAAGGATTTTGATGCGGTTTTTTTAATAGATAGAGTGATTCCAGAGGAAGGTTTATATGTTTAATACATGCATCATTTATCAGCATTACACCCGTGCGAAGCCGGGGCGGGTCGCTAGTCTTTACTAAAGTATCAGTCACTCCCATTTATGTAAATTGCGAAAGTGATACATGCTTTATAATTTACTAGCTGCGCCACGCGGTGTTACCCGCTCATCCCACGGGAACACTACATTTTTCGGGATAAAAAGTAGCCTATGTGTTAATCCAGGGTGTCAGCTACCTTTATACCAAAATTTATCAAAATTGGTCCAACCGTAAAGCGTGAAAAAGTAACAAACAAACACATAAACACACTCACAAAGTGTCGCCTTTATAATATTACCTATAGTGTGATTTATCACATGATAATAATGTCTAGCATAATATGCTCTTTTGACAGTATGGTTGGGAACCCTACTAATAACAAGTGTCAGCGTCCGTGCTTGGTCCGCGGTCTCGGACCGCTTGCCTGCCTTGGTGACGTACCTACACCACCGTCATCGGATACAGTTAAATGTCAAACAAATGCCAAACGCTCGTTCAACCGACTTCAAAAAATAGGAGGTTCTTAAGTCGGTTGTATTTTTCATGTTTGTTGACTCATGACTCAGTTTTTTTTTTTGTTTGAGAGTTGTCATCTCGAGATTAGTCCAATAAAATTTCGTAAAGATCTGATGAATCCATGAAGAATCAAAGGAACTTCTTGAATATTATAGACACATCTAGGACGATTTCGATGTTTTTTATGGTAACTCGTTCTGTTTTATGTTTCAAAAATACGATGAGTACCTCTTTTCACGTTGTTGAAATTTTTTTTTGTTTGGTTATAGCCGTGGGGACATGGGTTCAAATCCCGCTCAAGACATGTAATTTTTTATTTTTTTTTTACAGAAAATAAGCATAAAGGTTTCTTTTTGTAAAAAAAAGTGTTAATTAAAGGGCTAGGAACCGTATCAACGAGTGTCCGCACTCGGACCGCGCCTGCCTGCCTTGGTGACGTAGGTACACCGCCGTCAATGAATACCGTTAAATGTCAACTAAATGCCAAACGTATGATCCTTGTATGTTATTGAGGTAGCGAGATTAAAGCGATTATATACCTTGTTGTTTTTAATAGCTTGCTATAAAGTAAGTCAATATTTGTCATCATCATCATATCAGCTGATAGACGTCCACTGCTGGACAAAGGCCTGCCCCAAAGTTCGATTCGTCATCCGATTTCAGCCCGCGATCCTAACCAGGTCGTTAGTCCGGCCTTCCCACGCTGCGTCTTCCGGTGCGCGATCGCCACTCAAGACAAGAACCATTTTTCCCCAAGGCTGTAGATTTAGCTCAGATCAGACGATGTAGAGGCAGAAAGGAGTCAATATTATAAATCACTAATTATAAATGTATGCATATTATTCCAAACTCGGTATTGGAAGCCCTAATGCATAGCTAAAGGAAAAAGGCGAATGTCGTGTCAGGTTGCCAAGGAGAAGGCTCGGGGAAAAGATACTGCTCGGATACATGATACGGATCAGTATCAAAATAGCTGTCAATTTTAGATTGCTATTTGACATTAGCCAGTAGTAAATTTTACAGCTACTTTTACACAAGTAGGTACAAGTTTTATTTTACAGGACTACAGTGGGCCTATGATAGTAGCTTATATCACGCGATAAATAAGTGACAAATCATCCATCACGTTTTGACAAAATGCGACTGTGAGTGACGGATCCTTTATCATTTATTTATCACGTGATAAACAAAACTACAATAGACCCGAAGGTGTGTAATGAACACGTTATTATTTATATAAAAAAATACAGAAACTTATCATAAATCACAAAGGCGGCTTATCTCTTCCAGTCAACCTTTGAGACAAAAGTATTAGCCACTCATGTATTAGATATCAAAGAAGATAGATAAAGAAACCAATTAGAGCTAATCCAAATTATTAGTAATTTAAAATGTAGTTCTGGGTCATACAGAGATTTAGGTTCAAGTCTTTCCTCTGGACATTTGCGAAATTAAGGATTCCAGGGCCTAATTTTCTGATTAAATGCCTGTGAGAATAAAGAACGTTCCCTCGTCTATAATCCGATGCAATAGCAACATAACCTGGATTCATACAAGCTCTTAACTTTTGACCACAGGAGGGACGACTTTTATTTTTTGAACTCTGTATGACCCTTCTTCGTGATTTGAAGACTCTTTAATCTAGTTTTACTGATAAAAATAAATAACCGCCGAGTCTGTATGCAATTCATACCGTTCAAAATTGTTTGGGTATTTTGTACCCATTATCTTTAAGCGTAAGTTTGCTTGTATTAAATCAGGTGTTCGAGTCGTGACGCAAGCATTTTATGTTTGATTTAAACAAGAATGGCTGTCGATGTTCCGTGTAAATAGTCCACGGGCAACAATAGTTATAATGAACAGTCATTATTCTTAAAATGTTATAGCTTTTAAAACATTAATATTGTGGCTTCAAGGTCCGTACGAAATGGAACCGCGTTCATGTTTTCTATTTTCGTTGTAAATAATATATTGTTTACTTTTGATTAGGTATTATAATTACGGTAATCTATTTTTATATAAATCATCTCCAATAGGTACACCCCTATTCATGTAGCTAGAACCGTTAACTGTTAACATGTTGTTAGGTAGAGCCGCTACCTTCGCTAAAGGTACTGACTTTTATTTTGATAAGAAAAGTTAAAATATTTTGTAATGGTGAAGATACTTCTAGTAATAAAAATTGTATTTTTTTTAACTGCGAGTGGGTTTTGTTAAGAAGATTAATTATAATTATTGTGATGTGTTTGTGAAATAAGTAAATCTGCTTTACCTACACTAAAAACAATATTTGTTAATAGTAGCCCAAATGTTAGCTGCTGTGCTGCTAGTTAACAAATCGGAGGCCTGACAAACTGAGGGCTACTAGTAACCAAAATAAGTTGTGTAAAATTGGCATAATTTTGGTTACTATTTCTCGAGTAGTTAAACAAGTTGAGCTATTTTTTTTTTCAGTGTATTGAACCTACTGATAAACAATACGAATCGCCATAATAATCCGTAGTAGCATCTTCGTAACACCGTAGCGTGCCACGTAGCATACGTGTGACGCAATAACGATGAAAATGCGATTTTCCGCAGTTGGGGACAGAGCTTAAGGCCTCCATCCAAAGCTCAGACTTTATTAAAATATTATGTAACCCTTAGTTTAGACTTTATAAAAATATGATATATGTATAAGTTGTATTTTGGTTGGAGCAACAGCATATTAAATTAGACGCCTTATGATTTTTTGTGTAATAAAAATAATAACTGGGAGTTGGGACAAGAAAACAGCAGGCGGTCTCATCACTGAGGCATATTTTGCGTCGAGGGTACAAGGGACGATGGGAAGGGAAGAGAAGGAAGGAGAAGGGGAAATACAAGTTTCAAATGTCTACCAGTGAGAACGCATATCCGTATCACACTGATATTATAAAGGCGAAAGTTTGTGCGCGTGTTTATGTGTATGTTTGTTACTTCTTCATGCTCAAACGGCTGGACCAATTTTGATAAATTTTGGTATGAAGGTAGCTGACACCTGGATTTACACATAGGCTACTTTTATCCTGAAAAATTTAGTGTTCCCGTGGGATGAGCGGGTAACACCGCGCGGCGCAGTTAGTTGTAACTAGGGTTGCCACCTTTTTTTTGAAGAAATATAGTATTTTTCTCAGAACCTTGCCAAAATATAGTACTTTTGGGAAATTTTGGAAAAAAAATAGTACACATTCATTCGTTCTAAAATTCACAACGCGTCACTACGGGTACGTTCCAATTTAGTCGATGTTTATACAAAAAAGTGCAGCAGTGGAGTTAGCAATGAAAATATAGTATTTTTCGTACTATATTATATTTCTATAATATATAGTACAATTGACCGCAATATAGTACGATACTATATAATATAGTACAGGTGGCAACCCTAGTTGTAACATAAGTGTCGGTACTGAGTTTTCCCAAAGCATATCATAGATTTACTAAAAATAAACGCAATGATCTATATTTCAAATTTAAATCACTCCTGACCCAAGTTGTTGGCCATCATGAGAACCTCATATAATGACCTGAATATAACCACAAAGTTGGGAATTCTTCTTCAATATTGCCTGAGGTTCTGCCACTTATTTCAATCAAAGCTGATCTTGGAAACGGCTGCGGTTATTTTCGCCAAACATAGCTAAGAACCACCTCAATAGACAAGGCTTTCAATTAAAATAAAAAACGCATTCTAATCGGACCATCCATATACACAAATACAAACAGATACACAGATACACATGTTAAAATTATTATAATAGCCCTCTTTTTGGTCGGGGGTTAAAAATAGGAACCAGTGGATAGTCAAGGAAAGAAGAACAACCTCCGGGCATATCGCTAAACCATTTTTAGATCGGGAGTTAAATCATCATCATCATGATTGACCTCTTGAATCTAAAAAAGATGATTTACTTTAGCAGAGTCCATAAAAGTGCGGCACTTACGAACGTGACTCGATAGCCCGATTCGAGAGCGACAGCCTCGGCCTCAAATTTGACATAAATAACATCGCGCTTGTCGATGAAGGACGAAGAGTTGCGCGCCGGTGTAGAGTCACGCTTATGAGAAAGAGAAACAAACCAGGCACAGACAGTGCTGTATTTACCCCCAGGCCCACAACCCGGGCCTAGGGGCCGAGCCAGTCCCAGAAGCAGGAATTGCACCATAATAATGTTCTCCTTATATTCAAATTCAAATTCAAATTCTTTTATTGCAAGAACATTGTAATAAATTAGGTGATACAGGTATAAACAGTGCAGTTTTGCTTATGTTCTACCAAAAAGGCATGCAAACAAAATAAAACAATATTCGTCAAAAATAATTACTAAAACTCAGAATTTGCAGATTAAATTACATTGATTATTGAATTAAATTAAATACAAAATGAAATGAAATAAAGATAGAACTATAATTATGAAAAGTAAAAATCAAAAGTATAAAAAGTAACATGAATACCTATAGATGTCAAATCTTAACAACTAAATATTAGGCTTGTCGGCAAAATAGTACTTCACAGAATAAAAACATTTATCTAGCAGCCACTCTGTCAGTGTTCTCTTGAAACATTTTGAAGGGCATTCTATAATGTATTTTGGCAATTTGTTGTAGATTTGAATAGCCATGCAGTACGAGTTATTTTTGTGAAGCTTGACTCTAGAGCGTGGCAAAAAAGTTTGTCTTTACTCCTAGTTGATCTCGGATATATAGTGCTCTGTTTTTCAAAAAATTCAGGGTGTTCTCTCACAAACATGCAAATGGGTGATTATCTCAGCGAAAAAAAATTGCGGCGGAATTGATAACTATAGTGTGAAACAATTGTTTTAAAAGTTTTAATTTTTTTCTGAAAAGAAGACACTAATTATTATCTTAAGCCAAATCGCAAAGTATTGTGAAAGTCATTTATGATTAATAATTATTTTTTTTGCGGTAAAATGATAATTTTGGTGCGGCGTCCAGTATTCGTTGTTCCTCATAAATGTCTTTGATAGAGCCATAACATCAATGTTTTAAACTAAAATTGCATTTATTTATAATCTGTATTAGTTTAAGTATCTTATAAGGATATATAAATAAAGATTAATACATAAATAGATACTCAAAATTGAGCACTAAAAGTTGTCCGGGTGAAATTGACAATTTTGGTGGTAATACTGAAAATGTGTTTATGGTTAAACGAAACGCAACAAGACCAACATCCGTGTGTTAACCTGTTCGTTTAGTTCTGCTCCGGCATTGAGCGATGACACACATGTCGTAACTTGCTGGATTTGTCCACTCAGCACGTAAGTATCTAATTTTGGTGTGTTCAAAATACTTTTTGACACAATTTTTGTGGTATATGTTTCTAGTGACTTAGCAATAATTGACTGTGTGTGAATTGTGTGTAAGACGTGTTAAAGGTTTCCTTTTTTAAATATAAAGTTAAATTGGAAGTAAATAATACAGATATTTTTTAAATATTTTTTTAATCTCTGTTTCTAATTTTGGTGGATCAATTTTGGTGGTTTTGGTGGTAATTTGTAACTCGGTGTAGTTATTTGAAGTCAAGTATAAACACAATACATCTAATAGTACAAGCTGTCGGTGAGGGTAATACTAGATTAGATATGCTTATGCTGGTGGCGGATTCTATAGCTCCTATCCTTTCTTATATTACTATTTTTTCTTTCCCATCTGGCACGTTTCCTACAATTTGGAAATGCGCCCATGTGATTTCTCTCTCCTAAACCCCTAATCCGTCGTACTTGTCGCAGTATCGTCCTATGTCCATTCTTCCCGTCTTATCCAAAATCTTTGAATCCTTTGTAAATCCACGTCTCTCATCACATCTAAATAGACTTGTTAAATTCTTTAGCACAACCACCGCTTTGCTTAAGATCACCGACGACATTTGTCTTATGATTATCTCTTTGGGGGGCAACAGCGGGTTCGAGTTGATGACGTATTTTCTAGCTGGTGTGAACTGTCTGCTGGTGTCCCTCAAGGGGGCATACTCTCTCCATTACTCTTTTCTGTCTTCATTAACGGAATCACCAAGTCACTCTCCTCCTCGTTTAATCTCTATGCAGACGATTTGCAGCTTTATGCGGCGGCCAGCATTAATGATTTTGGCTGCTTGGTTTCGTAAATCAATTCAGACCTGGAATCAATCCGTGCTTGGGCTTGATTCTTTGATGGTTTGATGAAGAATGCCAAGAAGTCGCAGGCTATTGGCGTTGGAAGCCCACATTTTATTTCCAAGCTTTCAGATCAAGTTAAGCCAGTTATTTTCTTTGATAGTACGCCTGTACCTTTCTCTTCTACTGTAAATAATTGGCATTACCATGGATCAATCTTTGTCATGGGCACCTCATATTTCTGAGATCAGTAGGAAACTTTTCGCGTCCCTTCATTCATTGAGGTGTCTGCAGAATTTCCTTCCTCTTTATACGAAGATCATGCTTCCCCGCTCTCTTTTGCTTTGGTCTCTGCAAGTTTGATCATGTGTCTAAATACCGCGCTCAAGTTAAATAGCTTCCGATCCATCAGCGCAGAGACTTACATGTTCTTTGTATTTTGTATAATGTCCTTTTCATTCCTTCTTCTCCTCCGTATCTTGCAGAGAAGTTTTTTTACATGGCGGATGGTAGTGGTGATCGCCTGCGGTCAAGTGCGAATCTGGCTCTATCTTTCTCACTGCATAGATCTCACGTTTGCGACGTGTCTTTTGCTGTGCGCGCCGTGAAATTATGGAATAAATTTTCTCCCGCCCTTATGCAGACGCAGTCCGTAGCATCGCTCAAGGGAAAGTTAAAGAAATTGTGGCTGTCGAACGAACGATTATTTGATTAGGTTGCTGTTTTTGTTATAATTATGTTTATATTTATGTTATATGTATTTATATAGATATTATGTAATATGTATTACATTGACTGTTGGCCTATCTCTCTCTCATTTGGTTTTTGCATTTTCATTTTGTACTATTGTAAAGTTATCGTATTGTACATGTTGCTTGGTTTGTCTACCATATCTGTGTTTAACACTAATTTACTCGAAGGTAAATTAGAAGAAATCCCTTAAAGGTATAAGTTCGCTTTTGTACATGCTTATTTTTTTGAAATGTACATCTTGTTTTGTGTACATGTAATATATCTAAACAGCTTGTTTAGATATATTACATGCATACAATTAATCTAAATCATTACTTTTGCTATTCATAATTGATTATTTTTTTTAGGATGGCTAATCGCAAGAAAAAACAATCAAGAGAAGAAGTCCTCGAAAAGAAAAAATATATTGTTGTTACAAACGATTTAGTGATTGTATTTTCATAGATATTTTAGTATAATTAAAATTATTAATAAAACATTTACTTTCTTTTCATTTTCCCTTATTTTCATTGAAAAATATTAATTTTTAGCACACGTAACTAATTTTGGTGTAGATGTACAATTTTGGTGGCCAAGATATCTAATTTTTGTGGACACAAGCAATTTTGGTGGTAGGCAAATTACTAAAATCATAATATCTCTAAAACTAGTATGTATAACAAAGGGCCATTACTACACAATATTGGTTATGACTTTATTCGTATTATTGATATATAATTTTGACTCTAACATCAAAAATAAAAAAAACCACCAAAATTAGGTAAATTTCGAGCTTGTTGAAATTCACCCAAATCTGTTTTATGTATTCTTCTTTTTCTTCTTTCTTTATGTCAAAGGGGGCAAACGAGCAAACGTATCGCCTGATGGAAAGCGATTACCGTCGCCCATAAACACCTGCAACACCAGAGGAGTCACAAGTGCTTGCCTACCCGGAGGACGAAGATAGAATGCCTCTATGCTAGTAATTTCACCGGCTATCTTACCCCCACACCGGAACACAACAATGCGTATAAGCATGGTAGAGGTAGGACTTGTGTTGCTTTAAATAAGGGCCCACATGGTTCCAAGTAATGAGCATTACACACGGCTCTTATACATTTTTTTTGGACCAAAAACGCATTGTGGACGTCTACAGAGTTGCCCCAGATTAATAAACCGTAGCTAAGTAGGGAGGATACATGCCCGTGATAAGCTGTTAATACTAAGTCTCTTGATGAGGTTCTGCTTAATCTTCTTAAGGCAAAAACAAATTTTTCCAACCTCTCACAGACGTAGGCAATATGAGTTTTCCAGTTGCAGAATTTGTCTATAAATATTCCGAGAAATTTGGTTGTTTCCACCTCATTCAATTGATTATTATTATAGTTTACATTAAGGTCAATGTGAGTATTTTTACGTGTTCTAAATTGTATAATGTTAGTTTTGCTTATATTTAAATTTAAATTATTATTATGTAACCAATTAATGATGTCCGCAAGAGTATTATTTATTTCATTATTAAAATTGTCTATATTATCCTCTTTGATTATTAAAGGGACCCTGGCCCTCTCAGTCCCGGTCTGGGCTCAGAGTCTAATCTCGGAGTTAAACATGCAAGTTTCAAATGTAGGTACGCATATCATTATGGATATATCGACACCTATGTATCCATAACGGTACAGTTTTCCCTCAGCGTATCATTAGAGGCACGGCGCGGGCAGCGCCACCGCGGCGCCGTCGATTCGCCTGGCGCCAGACACAGCCCTCTCCCCGCGAATCTGACGCCTGATGTACAGTATCTTAATAGCTATATTGAAATATACGCAACCTGTTGCCCGGCTACAGCCGGGCGATTATTTTAATTATAGAAATATAAATTTCTGAGACGGCATTTTGTTGCTGACTGTACTACTGTTATGTACAAATGTCAATAGTTCGTTGAGACGAATATTATTATTATGACTTCCAATCACCACTTCCCGTCATTGGCGTGAGTCAGATCACCTCAACCTGTCTTGCTTGCATCGTATTGTAAGGAAAGTGACAGGTCGCATTTGTCGCGCGACAAAAAGTCACGTATGCAAGATACGCCAGCCCTGCATTTACATTCGTTTTAAAAAGGAGGGGCAAACGGCGACGCGTACCTATGTAGGTATTTTTATGTCGTCTTCTCAGAATTCTACACTTATTAGCCATATGAAATCATGAACATCATATAAACTGCTGGACAAAGGCCTCCCTTAAGAACCTCCATAACGACCTGCCGTGCTTTCTGCTTTAACTCATCCAAAATCCAAACGGCTGAACAAATTAAAATTTAATTACATTATTAACGGTGTGTGCACAGCGATTTTTCATGCTACGGCTATCAAATTATTTATTTAAATATTAGTTTGATACTTAGTCTGGTTCTGGTATTGAAAGGTGGAATGGGAAATATCATTAATGTGGAATTTATGTGTATTGTAATTTTGTTTCTTAGGTAATCTCCAGAAGAAATAACGTTAAAAATTAGATTGCAAATTTAATTAATACGCAATTTAATAATGACAGACATAAAAAATCCACAAACGAACGAGAACGTCCTCTCTTAAAGTTGGTTGAAAACTAAAATGTCGTTTCTTTTTTCAGATCTCAATATGCCCCAGTGGGCTAGCGCGGAGGCCGGGGGCTCCGAGGCCGAATCTCCGGAACAAATGGCGCTATGTTATGACGAGGAGAGTTCAGAATATTATGAGAACAAACCCGACATGGCCGACATGAAGATAGAACAGGCTGGTGGTGAGTACGTATTCACTAGGCATTTTTTAGGCTAATTACAAATCAGCGGGCCTGTCAATGTTATAAAGGAATACACAATATAACAGTCAATACACACTAAAAATTGTATTTAGACTGCTCCATATATACTTACCAAACTATTTAATTCACAAGTTAGAAAAAAGTTGGAAAAACAAAAATGCACGCGAATTGGGTGTGTTTTTGGCGTCTACCAAATATACCTACGTATAGAACACCTCTAGCACAACTGTGACATGCGACTCTTCTCGTGGGAGAAATACAATCTCTTTCTTCGCAATACTGTGTGAGAGTGACGGGCGATGCTATGTCGCGCGACAAGAGTCGCGAAGGGTTTACCATTGAATTGCCGACAGACATTTAATCGAATATTATTTCAAAGCCAACGTTTCAAGTATTTTCATTTCATCGACAAGTCATTGAAGAGTCGCGAAGGGTTGACTATTGAATTGCCGACAGACATTTAATCGAATATTATTTCAAAGCCAACGTTTCAAGTATTTTCATTTCATCGACAAGTCATTGCGTCGAGGACTCGATACTAGGTAATTTGAACCGAGGTATTGCTAGTTGACTTATTTCAATAAAATTCATGTCATGGCTTAACATTTCGGGGTTTTTCAATTTTTTTTTTACATGTTATAATATTTACTCCGCATAAAATTATTTCCATTGGTTATCGAAACTAAACGCAATCACGTCAGTCGGCTTCGGCTCACTATGCGGGTAGTTTCAGATATGAAATTGTTTATCTGGACGAATGGTTGGTCGTCTTAAGTGAAGTTTCTTGGGGGTCGCAGTTCTAACCTAACCTAAGCCACTTCTGGCAACAGTTCGTTTTCTTGGGGATCGCAGTTCTAACCTAACCTAACCCACTTCTGGCAACAGTTCGTTTTCTTGGGGGTCGCAGTTCTAACCTAACCTAACCCACTTCTGGCAACAGTTCGTTTTCTTGGGGATCGCAGTTCTAACCTAACCTAACCCACTTCTGGCAACAGTTCGTTTTCTTGGGGGTTGCAGTTCTAACTTAACCTAACCCACTTCTGGCAACAGTTCGTTTTCTTAAGGGGTCGCAGTTCTAACTTAACCTAACCCACTTCTGGCAACAGTTCTTTTTCTTAAGGGGTCGCAGTTCTAACCTAACCTAACCCACTTCTGGCAACAGTTCGTTTTCTTGGTGGTCGCAGTTCTAACCTAACCTAACCCACTTCTGGCAACAGTTCGTTTTCTTGGGGGTCGCAGTTCTAACCTAACCTAACCCACTTCTGGCAACAGTTCGTTTTCTTGGGGGTTGCAGTTCTAACTTAACCTAACCCACTTCTGGCAACAGTTCGTTTTCTTAAGGGGTCGCAGTTCTAACCTAACCTAACCCACTTCTGGCAACAGTTCGTTTTCTTGGTGGTCGCAGTTCTAACCTAACCTAACCCACTTCTGGCAACAGTTCGTTTTCTTGGGGATCGCAGTTCTAACCTAACCTAACCTAACCCACTTCTGGCAACAGTTCGTTTTCTTGGCGGACGCAGTTCTAACTAACCTAACCCACCAGGTAGCTCCTTTTTCAATTTTTCTTTAAGCTTTGATCTTTGTATTCATAGTTTAACCTAACCCGTTTCTGGCAACAATTAATTTTTTTGGGGGTCGCAGTTCTAAAACGATTTACACCAATGATTCTTAGTTTTATTATACATATTTGTATGTCACACAATTAACTACATAATTTGAAAAATGTATAAAATGTGCAGGTAGGCCGTATAAAATTGTATTCGAAGAAATGAATTGCAATGTTTTGTAGTTGTGCCAATTAAGATAATTTGAAACAAATCAGCGATTAAGTAATATTCGTTGAATAGTATTTCTACGTAGTAAGATAAATTTAAATAAATTGTATTTGAAATAAAATAACGCCAAGCAATATTACTAGTACTAAAGTTTCGATGAATCGTTGTCGATGAAATAATATTCGATGAAAAGGTTGTCGACAAAACAAGGGTACACCACTGATAACAGACATGCACATATACAAACTAACCTCAAACGCATACCGCCTTAGTTGCGTCCGTCGTGGACTCGTGGATAACGGACATAAAATTATAGATCAACCGTCACTCCCGCAGTCCCGCAATCATCTTCATCATACTTGTGAAATAGGTAGTGATTGTCACATGTTTATCGCGTGATAAACACAACCATTAATATGTCCACACAGATATAATTTTTACGTAGTAGAAAGACAGGCTCACTATGCGCCGCGAACCGCGCTAATAGCTAACGTAACACCTGGGCGCGGCTCCGTCTTCCACCTTTATTCAGGTAAAATTGGCGCGCGCTAATCGGGCAATCTAATGGGAGTTGATATAGAAAAACATAATTCTGCGATTTCGAAAAATGTTCAAATACTAGTTCAATCTTGCGAGATCTACAGCTCACAGAGCCATTACTATTAGTATGGATTAAGTATTCCCCATACAAAAAAATCCCGAGATCGAAAGCCCTATATCACCGTCATATTTTTGGTCAGCCTTTGCTTACAATATAACATCGCGTGTGAAGGATATGAGTTACGTCACGCTCAGTTCGCGCGCGTTTCATTTCAATCTACTTAATTCACAGTGTAACTAATAAATGTTGAAAATCAACATTTAAATGTTTCTATAGTGGCTGCACGGTGCAGATAAGGGTATTACGAAAACTCACCGCGGTGCGTACAAATCGATTAGTGTTAGGGCTAGGGTTGCCAACCAAGTATGGTTGTCAATCTTATCATGTAGTGAAAAACTGTTTTTGACAGTAGTTAAAAACAGTATTATACTGTTTTTCATTACATGATACTGTTTACTGTTGAACAAAAAGAAAGTATAAAAAATATTGTTTTTAGCATCATAAGGCACAAGTATCCACAGACCTGTAGGGCTACTACGTAAATCGAATCACGATCGCTATCCCTATCATTTATCTTAATATTCTTCGCTGACAACGTATTATCTTTATAATATTAAAGTAAAAAATCTATAGCCATTTGTCTGTTACATCCCGAGAGGGACGAGATTGTGTTGAGGCTCACGAAGTTTTTATAAAAATCGCTATATTGATAAATTGTGTGAGAAGCCCTAAAAGTATGTATAATGTATATAAAACAAAAAATTTCAATACTGTTAATTTTTCTTTTCAGACCTAAAATGTACTTTATTTCTTGTCAAAGAAGTTGGCAACCCTACTTAGTTAGTGCACTCGCGGTGTTACGCAAATGGTTTATCAAGCGTGCAGTCGTGTCACGTAATGCAAAGTTTTGTAGTACATCTTGCTCGCTGCACGATTTGAGAAAGTGGATAGGATGCCACGGCTGTCTGACGTTGACGCCAAGCTACATTGAACCATAGATTAGTAGTAGGTACTTACATGCATTTCTTGTTGCCCTACTAAGAATAAAACTATCAAGTTCGAAATATTCAGGTACATTGGTCCACTACATCGATTCCATATACGACGACGACTATATTACAAATTGTGTGTCTGCGTTCTCTTAACAAAAAAAATATTAATACGCTGAATAGAGACTAAAGTATTATGTGTGACCTTACAAACGGTCCGGTAGTTTTGAATTTTTGATATGTTATCTAGGATGGTTAGTCAGTGTTTAAAATGCAAAATGCACAATTCCCCCCCCTCCGCGCCCGCCGCCATATTGAAAAAACCGGCACTTTCTTCATATTTTTGCTCATATCTTCCTTTAGGAGCATTTTAGCTAGAAGAAAGCTTTGACAATATTATCGAGAGTTAAATTTACTACATTCTCGATTTTATATATTTTTTCTAGGACAGATAGTTACGGAGATATCCCCATTTAAAAAAACGTAAAAAACCGCAATTTCCTACTGAAAAACAAACTTCTGGATTATATCTTCGTTTAGGAGCATTTTAGCTACAACAAAGCTTGGGCAATATTGTAGAGAATTAAATTTACTATAATTTACACTTCAAATTTTGTTTCAAGGACGGTTAGTTACGGAGATATGCACATTTAAAAAACAGGAAAAGTCGAATTTTCCGAAAATTTCTCAAAATTCTTGGTTTAGAACGCTGTCATTCAGTTACGGTCTATTCTAGGACAAATTAAAAC
The DNA here is from genome assembly GCA_932273695.1 of Apotomis betuletana. NCBI lineage: Eukaryota > Metazoa > Arthropoda > Insecta > Lepidoptera > Tortricidae > Apotomis > Apotomis betuletana. Next base: position 16,917,431 of record OW026307.1, read on the forward strand.
ATGTAGGAAATATAATTGCTTATAAAACTCATGTCCATTTTTACATACATTTTCGGAAAATGTGACTTTATTTTTTACATATCTCCGTAATTATCTGTCCTAGAAACAAAATTTGAAATGTAAATTATAGTAAATTTAATTCTCTACAAAATTGCCCAAGCACTGTTCTAGCTAAAATGCTCCTAAACGAAGATATAATCCAGAAGTTTGTTTTTGAGTTGAAAATTGCAATTTCTTAAGTTTTTTTTAATGTGCATATCTCCGTAACTATCTATCCTAGAAACAAAATATAAAATGGAAAAAGTAGTAAATTTAACTCTCTATAACATTGTCGAAGCTTTCTTCTAGCTAAAATGCTCCTAAAGGAAGATATGAGCAAAAATATGAAGAGAGTGCCGGTTTTTTCAATATGGCGGCGGGCGCGGAGTGGGGGGAATTGTGCATTTTGCATTTTAAACACTACCTAACCATCCTAGACAACATATCAAAAATTCAAACCTACCGGACCGTTTGTAAGGTCAAAATCCTTTATTCACTGAATTATATGCACTTACTGTAAAATAGCGCAATCGCGATTTAGTAATGCGTAATTATACCTACTCGCCTAATGACGCTACAAACTGTTGACGTCGTTCCTACCACGTGAGGTCACTATGACGTAGTAAAGGGGTTTGTGACGTCATTCGTATAGATAAGATATATTATGCTACAGTCCTCTTAAATAAATAATAATTACGGTTGCAGTACAACTTCAGCTTTAGCTTACAGAAAGAGATATCTTGTCTCGCTCGAGAAAGAGTCGCATGTCTCAGGTGTGCTAGAGGTTATAAGAGAGAATAATAATAATAATAAAATAATAATAATTCTGTATTAACTTTGAGAGTTACCTACACTTTTACACATGCAATATAACATAAGATAGGACAAGATTTTGCTTGCCGCCAGCATAAACGCAGTAGACAAATTTTGACTTGTAAATAAAAGGAGAGAAACCACTATGTACTCTTTATTATACTGTGCCACTATGCTGCTGGAGGCTAGCTTTATAAATTTAAGAATTTATGACAATTGAGAAATGTACTGCAGTAGTACAGATAACATAGTTCGTTTTACGAGAGTCAAATGTGAAATCAAAAGAGCCGATAAATGATTATAGGTCAAATGCATTATCAAGTTGATTTGCAGTTGCTAATTAAGCCATTACATATTCGTATGCAACGGTTATGTTTACTATTTTTTGTGAGTTGCGTGCAGCCGAACAATTACTCGCTGATAAATGAGCAGGCATTGTAATTAATATACTTGAGAAATAGTAATATGAAAAATCTAAAGGTTTATTGTGTTATGATTAGGTACTACTTAGCAATCTAATAGGTCTTTGTTTTATTTGGCCAAACGAGCGAAAGATCTATGATCAAAAATCCATACTTAATATTATAAATGTGAAAGTGTGTCTCTGTCTGTCTGTCTGTCTGTCTGTCTGTCTGTCTGTTACCTCTTCACGCTTAAACCGCTGAACCGATTTAGATGAAATTTGGTATATAGATAGTTTCAGTCCCGGGGAAGGACATAGGATACTTTTCATCCCGAATAAATTTAGTGTTCCCGTGGGATGAGCGGGTAACACCGCGGGGCACAGCTAGTTCTTCATAATTATGTCTGGATGTTAGGATGTCTAGATTCCCGGCTATTCTCACAGGTCGCATTTATCAACCGATCTAGTGGAATTTTGTGAGCCGTTTCAACAATTATTAAGTTGTACGTTTTTTTTCTAAATAGCGGGAATGTATGAGGGTTGAAATGAAAACTTTAAAACACACTTTTTAATATTTCAGCAATTTCAAAAAATATTCGCGGGATCTAGTACAGATGTCATTACATTAGTTTAAAGGCATCAAAAGTGAGAGATGCAGCAATACGAAGGAGTGAGATGGAGTTATCTCCATATAGTGTCCCACATATTGCTGCATCCTCCTCGTTAGTGACTAATTTAGGAAAGTGTAATAGCCGCTTTAATTTGACAACTCACACTTTCTACTACGATTATCGATTGTAGAGCTAGACTATGATACTTTTAGTGTATAACTTAGTCAGACATCGATTGTCTTTTAGGCCTAAAACACAATTATCGTGGTAGGTACTATATGACATCGTGCCACGATGAGACGTCGTGGGATTGAAAATTGTATTTTACTTTTTAAGATAAAGTTGATTTTGGATTTAATGTATTTCTACGACACGACATCGTATCGTGGCACAATGTCGCGTCGTACCGCGATGCGATGTCGTGTCTTGTACTTATGTTTTGACCCTTAGAAGTGACATTGAGATCTGGTCTTACGATAGTTAGATTGATTTTGATCGAACAATTTAGGCCACATATACCTTCTTACCTTCGATTTAAATCGTGAAGTTCAGTTATCAATAAACACGAATTAACGTATCTACTTAACTATTAAAGACATTTCAACTGGATCACTATTATGCGATGCGATAACCAATGACATACAGTTTTAGGTGGCTTTGGTCAAGATCAAAAAGGAAAACCTTCTGTATTATTTAATTTAGTAAATTTGATAAAACAAAAAGAGTTGTTATTTGGCCATGACCCTAAATAACCTTCCTGTCAATTTAGCAAACATGCGGGTATATTAAAATGCAGTAGCGCAAATCCGAACGAACTAGTCACAGAATTATCTCTTCATAAAACGTGTTATTTTTGTGTAGGTAAGTAGTTCCTAGACTCAGTGTACAGTCTGACCAAAACGAGTAGAAATTAAAAAGCGGCAATACTTACTGTAGTGTCAGACTGTACGTTTCTACCGCAACAAAACGGCACAAACGAGTGTACAGTGCGTGAGCTGATAGAATGTTATCCGCGTTTCATACCTGTCTCGCTCGTTCTTACGCGACCCAAATAAGAACCTCTCAGTTTCCACCCAAACCCGAATCCCAATCTGAGAACTCACGAACAGCACGTTTTCTGTTTTAAATAACGGTGTCACACATAAGTTCGAGACTTAGGCATTTTGCGTTAAAAGCAAACTTACACTAAAGCCTCTAATAAACATGAACATGGCAAAATTAAAAGGTTATATTTTGACTACGGAGGTATAAAAAATTTGATTTAACTTTCCAAAAACTGTAGTCGAACAATTTAAACCCTAGTTTATATCGTTTCAGAGTTCTACGACAGCGGCAGCGGTAGCGATGAAGTGGTGGTCCGACGGGGTTGCCGGACGCGGCGAGCGGCGGCCGGATCGTCGTCGTCCGGTACATCATCCGGGGCCGGATCTGGCCGGCGCCGGCGCTGTGGCATCTCCGCCCGGGAACGGAACCTGCGCAGGCTTGAGAGCAACGAACGGGAACGTATGCGAATGCATTCGCTCAACAGAGCTTTTGAGGTAAATGCATTTTCGATGTTGATCGATGTTTCGATGATGACTGACTCAACATGGGCTATACGCCGCAAATCGTGCTAAAAGCCAACTTTTTTTTAGACATAGCTTGAACTGTATCAGGGCTGTTTAGCCCTCACTACCAGTGAGTCGAACTTTGTGTGTGAGTATAGCGGGCGCACTTAGCACAGGGATTGCGTGAATATACTGAAACGGGTCGGCCTGACTTAGGGCTTGTGCACAAATCACGTGAGGGTTTTTCGGCTACTTTTTGACCCCCCTCGATTTTTTCGTGACCCCCTATTAAACCGCACGTAATTTTTGCACAAGCCCGTAGAGCGGGCTGAGAGATGGGCTAAGATGCAGAGAAAACCGCGAACTATAAGGACCCAGCCGGCGGGTAACAGCCGATGCACAACCGCGCACCATAGTGCATGAATCTGCTTCCCTCATTACTCGAAGGCGGCTGGACCAATGTATTTAGGGTTCCGTACCCAAAGGGTAAAAACGGGACCCTATTACTGAGACTTCGCTGTCCGTCCGTCCGTCTGTTACCAGGCTGTATCTCAACAACGGTGATAGCTATAGACAGTTGAAATTTTCACAGATGAGGTATTCCATATTCTTATTGCCGCTATAACAACAAATACTAAAAATAAAATAATATAAATATTTAAGGGGGCTCCCATACAACAAACTTGTTATAGATTATATATATGTATAGGTACGGAACCCTTCATGCGCGAGTCGGGCTCGCACTTGCCCAATTTTTTATTAGTGATCATACAGTTTAAAAACATTTTTATTTTTAATATTCCAGGACCTACGGCGAGTCATTCCACACGTCAAGAAGGACAACAGGAGCCTGTCTAAAATAGAAACATTAACTCTTGCCAAAAATTACGTGAAAGCGCTCACTAACGCCATTTGCTCTATGAGAGGCGAGGTGCCCCGTTACAAGTAAGTTATTAATACGCTTTATTTACGCGTTATTAACTGAAAATCTGCATTTCTTTGCCTACAGAACAATCCTAGTTAAGAATAACACTAACAAGAAGATTCTATAAGTCCTATAACCACCATGGATATTCAATTAATTCGACAATAAATTGAAAATTAATTATTTGTTCAGCTGATTTGGTGTGATAACCGATGATGATGGTGGTGTTGTATTCAAATACCTATGAGAAACAAAAGAAATCATCCATCGCACTATTAAGATTTTCCTTCAATCACGACGTCTCCACTTAGAGTTAATTTGTTTTTTTTTTTCTTTAAAACAAACATAATCGATAAATATATAATATATTTTTTCCATTTACAGTTTCAACCCTGAAGACGAAAACGTAGAGCCAGTATTCGTGTTGAGCCGTGAAGAGCAGAACAACAACGAGCCTTCTGACGAAGCCCAGGAAACGACGTCAAGCGTCAGGCCACTCTGACCCCGCGGCTGCCTTGTGCCACCGAACGTTGCCTCGCAAGTCTCCACTATGCTCTCGATTTAACTATAATCAAATAATCTATACCTTCAAGTATATATTCATTACCAAAACATTTGCGGTGGGTTGGGAACATATAGCAGTCAAGTCCTTAGATGCTATCTCCCTTTTTGGAGTGATTTACTGTCATTAAATCCCTTAAATTATCTGAGTTGTTCTTAAAATTCTGTCATTTTCTGCTCGAACCGCGAAAATTTTAATGCCGGTCAAAGAACGCAATGTCGCTTCGTAATAACAAGAGTTTTGGCGTAATAAACGTATATAGATAGCATGTCATTATAATGCGTGTTATATAGCATATAACCAGTCTAGCTGAAAGCTCGTGTTTGACTCTCGTACCTCGGACTCTTACTTTTACTTGGCGCAGCCGGTAGGATCCGAACCTAACCTAATTGAAAACATCTACTTACACCCTTCGTATACTGAAGCACGGCTCTATGAGACATTTAAAACGTATATATAGTGTTAGTTATCTCGCTAAACTGCTTAAGAGTGCAAATCCGGTCCGCATTTTTTCAATTGCAGCTATAGCTAAAAGATTAACTGCAATAGGCAAAACGTGAAATGAGCTCCCAAGAGAGAGCGTTTAAAGTGTCTCGAGCAAGGCTGAACTTCATCAAATATTAACTTATCTACCGCCTTGAACCAATAAATTGTTCATACAGATACAATACAGTTAGTACAGAAAACAAATATCCTTGAGATCTAAATACCTATTGATGTGAAAACTGAAGTAGGTATCATTGCTTTTAATGAATTAAGTTACTCTTTTTGTAATATGGTTTCAGTTTGTGTTACCCAACTACTGTTGGGTTATTATATTATTATTTGGTTATTATTTGATATATCAATCGAAGTACATTTAATTGAATACTTACAATCCGATCAAACTATTCATGGATCTGTTGTGTACAGATTTACCATTTCATTAGAAAAAAATACAAATAAATATTCTCCTTGATGGTGCCAATATACATACATAGGTACTTAGTCTAAAATAGTAGTACATTATGATACAAGTGTATACTAAGTTGGTCATTACAGCCTAGGCGGATTTGCAGCCTGAACCGAAGGCGAGGGCGTAATAGAGCCGAGAGTGTAAATGATCAGTGCACACGCGTTTTATACGACGTTTTTCAACACACTTGCGAGGAAAGATAAATATTCTGCATGGCTTGAACTCGGTCATTTTTGTAAATATTATCAATTACAAAATAAAGTACAGCTGTAAACTAGGAATTAACAAATTATTATACAAAATGGCGCCGAGATTTTTTTTTCGTTATTTATGCGACTGTGCAATATGAAGGCAAGGACAAAACCGTCAACCAGCCAAATACTAAAAGAATAAAAAATACCTATATATTTAATTAATAAATTATAATGCAAATGAATAACAATTACGTGACAAAATTAAATAGCTTGATGGAATGAATTGTTTAAATATTGCGTTTAATGCATCACAAGTAGGTATTTTATTTACAAAAATTGTGTTATCTTTTATATACATACATTCATATTATATTAAGTAGACTCTTCCTTGAAATTAAAAACCGGCCAAGAGCATGACGGGCCACTCAGTGTTGGGTTCCGTAGTTGCCCATCCTTCACAATAGATGGGCTTAAAAAGATTGAGCGAAATGTTTTAATACAGTATGGCACTTAACTAATATGTGTAACGTTCAAAGTATAAGGACAACGCGCGGCACTTACGTCATTTTAAAGAAAATTATGAATTTTTGCGATAACTCAAAAACGGCTAGACCAGTTTTATTCAATATACTTAGTGTTCATTGAAAGTGCTTATAAGGCCTCATTTTTATAAATTATTCCATAATTCTTTGACCCGTGGTTGAAAAGTTAGATGGGGCGAGGGACGCTATGGTTTGAATTTCTGGAGCGAATATTTACAAAACTGCTGACTTTATCAAAAAATTATGTTTCGGGACCCCTATTATTTTTAAAAGACCTATTGAACGACACAACACACACTAGCGTTGGAACGAAAAAAAATCACTCCCCCTTTAATACCCGTTTCGTGTACCCGAGAAAAAAAATTTTTTTTAGTTTTTATTTTATCATTTTGTCGGCGTGATACATACACATACTCATACCAAATTTCAGCTTTCTAAGTAGTACTAATGATCACGGAGCTAAGCCGCGGATGGACAGACAGACGGACATGGCGAAACTATAGGTAAGGGTTCCTAGTTGACTACGGAACCTTAAAAAGAACTGTAAAGTAAAAACACTAGTAGGTAGCGATAAAGAAAAGTGAGAAGTACCTACACATGTTTTATAGGATAGGATACTTTGCGTCCACAAAAACGGTTTAATAAAGGCCACTTAACGAGCAAGTGTGTTGAAAATTTTATTTTTATACATTTAAGTATCTCCCTTTTGTGTCAGTAGTTTGACATAATATATATTATGTGAAACATAATGTTAAAAGTGCAGAGTTTAATATAACTATGAGGCCGAGACAAAATACGAAGACTTTCTGACTGCCTAATCCTATAGTTTTAGTCAGTTCAAAGGGTCCTAATTTTTGTCATTGTTTCTTTGCATCATGGGCATGAAGTTAAATGCAAACAATTAGTTACTGTCAATTTCATTATTATATACTTATTTATGTATGTATTATTTAGAAGACGAGTACTTATTGATTGGTTTAAGTAGTAAGACTTTGAATTTATTAAATTTATTTTGTGACGGTGACAACTTAGTCTCATTTGTATGTTGAAAATATTAATTAAGCGCCTTATATTATAGTTTTGATGTAAATTTTGTGATCAATATTTTCGTAGTGTTGTTCAATCTCATTTTATAGTTACCATTTTGTAATAATTTTATTAAATTATTTTATTAGGATAAGGGTTATTGCATTTTTTAGTAATTTTAAATAATGTGTTGTTTTTAGAGAAAATTTTGTTTATATCTATATACAGGTACCTACCTACTTACTTATTTATAACTAGGTATGACAATCAGGTTTTTAAGTCTACTTGGTACCTACTTTAGTAATAAAATTATATTATTATTATTAATTGTTGAACTTATTGTAGGTATTTGATTTATATGATCTGTGCCTATATATGTAATTATAACTTGGGGCCAGTTCAACTAGGTACTTTTCAATGGAAATTGTAACTAAATAACTGCTTCTACCTAGGTTGTTATAATTTTGATGATCCTTTACTCTAAATAAATCTACCTATGAATATGATAATGTGTATTCTTGTCCTCAAATGTTTTGCAATTCGTCTGGAATCTACCTACCAAAATTGTTTTAGTTTCTTATATTGCTATGAATATTTAAAAATGATTTATATTCCTTTGCACACGATATACGAGTATTTATGTACAATTTGTCTATTATAATTATGTTATGTAATGTAATTACTATTAAGAAACTATTAAAAAAGAAACACTATAAAGAAAAATATACATATTTTAGAATTGCAAACGTGCACATATCTTGTTTCATTACTTATTTTATCATTCCCATCTGATTTCTCCAACGGTTCTTCTACCAAGAAAATGCGGTCAAGTGCGAGTCGAACTCGCGCACCGAGGGTTCTGTAAGAGCTATGAAAACACTGCGTATTGCTCTAACAAAAAGATAAACTATAGGTACTTAGTGACAAACTTAACTTTACCGTTGGAAAACTGTTTTACGTACTTTAAATAAAGACTATATTATTACATTGCAGTGGATCACATTAAATTTTTCTTTCGTCCGAATCGTTCGAATAATCCGTATTTTGCGGCATAAACGGCCGTATTTTCATTATTATTTTATGTTAACTTCGAAGTTTTTTTTCGTTTAATTTCAACTCGATACCCTCATCCTGAGATTAAGGGTCTTGACAGACAGGTTGCGGACGGACGGACAACAAAACAAAGTGATCTTTATAATGGTAGGTACGCGATAATGCCAAACGGATCAAGTGTCGGTTTTCAACACAAATCAAAGGCTATTTGCCGCAAGTGCTTGCAACGCGTTCACATTTACGTACGCTACTTGGTTACTTTATCTTCTATGTGCATATTCAATATATCTGCCCTATGTCTATGTGTATTGGTGGCGAACAGACGTACGTTGTGCTTCTTGTGTGAACAATGAATGACAGGTCAAATTAAGATATCCTAAGCTCCCTGGAATATTACCAAGAAGAGCCATGTATTTGGGACCCGAACAGTATCTAGTGATCACAAGGGGATACGAAAAAAGTAGGTATCCGATGCATGGAATTGCCTTAGTAACTCATTGAAAAAACCATTAAAGGAACTGAAAAACAAGAAAACAATTCTAAAGGTTACATTGGTTACCTTCAGAAAACATTTAAAAAAGAAACAAGATTGTAGATGTAGGTAGGTACCTACATATATTGGTTTCTGCACAGGTAGGTTTATTACATTTTACTAACTGCTAAAACGCTACGTGTTTAGGCTAAAATAACTTTAATGTAGGTAGGTGTTTGTATGAAAACACTTTATTGACCAGTGGAGGTAAGAAGATACGCAAACTAACACTATGTAAAAAATGTGCATGGTATATACCCAGAGACTTGTCAATTTTTATATATTTATGACTAAAAACCGGCCAGTGTAGGGTTCCGTAGTTGCTCATCCTTCACAATAGACCTAAGTTACGAGAAAGATTTCAAGCTCTATAAAAAGGTCGTAAACGCCAAAGTAACTGTAATTACTTATTACCTTCTGGAAGTCAACTTACGTCCTTTTAAGAAAATTATGAAATTTTGCGATAACTCAAAAACGGCTCAACCGATTTTGTTCAATATAGTTTTCATTGAAAGTACATATAAGGCCTCATGTTTATGAATTTTTCCATAATTTTTTGACCCGTGGTTAAAAAGTTAGAGTGGGGGGGCTATTTTTTTTTTTCGGAGCGAATATTTACAAAACTGCCGACTTTATCAAAAAATAATGTTAGGAGACCCCTATTATTTGCAAAATACCTATTCAATGACACCCCACACACTAGTGTTAATACGAAAAAAAAAATCACCCCCACTTTAGGTGTTCGAGAGGTACCTACCCGAGAAAAATAAAAAAAAAATGGTTTTTATTTTATCGTTTTGTCGGCGTGATAATACACATAATCATACCAAATTTCAGCTTTCTAGTACTAATAATCACGGAGCTAAGCCGCGGACGGACAGACGGACATGGCGAAACTATATAATAAGGGTTCCTAGTTGACTACGGAACCATAAAAATTCACAAATTATGAATATATCTAGTCTAGTAAGAGAAATCGAACTAGTTCCAAATTATTAAGCTCCCCGAGGCTTGTGTTATGGGTACTAGACAACGATATATATATTTTTTTTTTTTATGTCATAGGGGGCAAACGAGCAAACGTATCGCCTGATGGAAAGCGATTACCGTCGCCCATAAACACCTGCAACACCAGAGGAGTCACAAGTGCTTGCCTACCCGGAGGACGAAGATAGAATGCCTCTATGCTAGTAATTTCACCGGCTATCTTACCCCCACACCGGAACACAACAATGCGAACATTGCTGTTTGGCGGTGGGTTATTAGCAGGCAAGACGGTAGTAATAATCCGGACGGACCCTGGACGAGGCCCTACTACTCCAAAAATGATATGCATACTTACTGATATAGATAAATACATACTTATTATATACAAATAGCATCCATGACCCAGGCACAAATATTCGAGTTCATCACACAAATATTTGCCCTTGCCGGGATTTGAACCCAGGACCGATATTTAATTAAGTATTATTAATTTACTGTAAGTACCTACATTTGTCTGTTTATAGAATAGAGATAATTATGAATCTTGTATGTATATACCAATATAATATTTTACTTACTTATATTATAAACGTATTGTTAAACACACGTAACGGAACGTACTTGATGGCCTGGCAACACAGGCAACAGTCAGATCAGATTGGCGCCGAGCAGCGGGGTTGACACTGATTCTTTGATAAGATCGATAGTTATTGTTCTAGTTCAATATAAAATAAATTGTTATCCAATATCTAGTGCTTTGATTTTTATAGTTCAGAAGTGAAATATTCATGCCTACAAAATATTTCGGTCTAGTTAATCAATTCACGTATGAAATCTTAGTTGACTCGTAAAACAAGAAGAATGACGCTTTGCGTTCTTGTTTTATTTCATATTTTGGTAAAGGCACTACTTATTGGATAGTTTATTAAATAACGGGTATTATCGTGTTAACATTAAGTGCATATTTGATAGTTTTCATTAAGACTTGGTGTAAGTAAACGATATGGCGCTGACGCGGTAAGTCCTTCAAAATCCGAAAGAAATTGGCCGGAGTGTAGGTATTGTACTACACCATAATAAATTGGTAAGGTATTTTGCAGTACTTTGGATATTATGGGTGCATCGCTACTATTCTTGATGAAAGGAACTCGATTCTATTATGAATAAACTATATGTGTGTTGTATTCATGTGGCTTACTAAAATATCATATTCATTTATTCAATGCATTTGTATGCACATAAAGGTCTTAAATATCTAAGATGTTCCAACACAAACCCTGTAAGGGCACTGCACATTTTAATTTATCTACTAATATCAAATTAGCATGCATTAATAATACAATACTAATGGGAAATAATAAATAAATGATAATTTATGAAATAATATTAATACGCAATTGAATTATTCAAATTAATTAATTATAGTTTATATAATGGAAAGAGAAGAGAGGCAGACATTCATTTGTGCTGAATTGTACCGAACTATCACTGTTTTTATGTGTGACATTAAAATAAAAGCCATTCAATCTGGCAGTGTACTGATACTACTGATTGCATCTTAAAGTGTTCTGTGATATGACATATATTGATATTGATTGGGTCTATTACTTACCTGTTTCATGTGGGCTTTACAGCAAGTTTTCATTATTTGTATGCATTTTGTAACATAATATTGGTGTGGTGTGTGGTTTTGCTTCTAAGTTTCACAGGTGAACTGAATTTTATATTTTATTTGAAACCTGGAGAGGATGTTCGTCGGTGAAATTCTGTAGTTAACAGAGGTAAATAGTTGCATTTGTAATTAAGCAACTGGTGGAGTAAATGAGGTATGAGTATTAGTTTATTTTAATATTGCATACTCAAGTAACTAATATATTACATAAAAACCATTATTGTTAGTTATTTAGTACAACTGGGATTATGTACCTATAGTAAACCTGAACATATTAAGATATAATATAATATGACAACATTGATTGATTACACTATGAGTAATGCACATGGATATCTGAACAGTACAGAGGAATTTGGAAACATATCTCATAATTGATAAAGTGGTTCAAAGCCTAAACAAGACTTATATAAAATACCTTTTTGACTAACGGTATTATAATATATTGCTACTATTGTGTTTGTGTGGTGTATTGTGTTTTACAGAGAAATTGGATGTCTGGTGATTAATATGACAAGTTGCAAATTAACAGCAGTACGTTTGGTGCGATCAACAATCAGAATACCCCCCCGTTGAACTATGATGAACAATATATTTTATGGAAAGGAATAATATTTTTTATCATATAATATGATTTCAGATGCCTACCTAATTTCTTAAATTGGTGTTTGAATACGGACATCCAATGTGAACAAATCCAGGAAATAAGATGATGAGAATTGCCACCGTAGGTGTCCAAACAAAGATGACAAGAATGTGGTTTGCTATTGGAGATATACTAGTGGCAATGGAATGATTTACAGCTTTCTTCAACTAGTGTTCAGCAAAGGTTATGATAAATAACAAATAACAACTGCAGACAGCTCACGTCGACATGGTCTGGCGTATTGGATGGCAATCTGGAGCCCTCCGTCGCCACGAACTCAGGCATGTCGCGTTCGTTCTCCCTCAGGACTTCAATGATGTCATCGAGGGTCTTCTTTCCGGCTTTATCTTCTCTGCGATGAGGTACAAATGTGCCGACAATCCCGAGAGACTGGAACAGCACCTTCTTCGCAGCGCATATTATGTCAGGTAGATATTGTAAGTATTACGTTATGACCTAATAGGTGAGTTTAAAGTTTACAATTAATTATACCTGTTGTAAGTATGTGTGAAGGCAATCAACATGCACTGTTGATGTTATAAGTAATGTAGCTTGTTGATATTACATGTGTTTGTATGTAAAATACTCAATTTATACGGGACAAAGTCAAGTAAATTATAAGACATTTGTTCACACATTATGTGCTACTAAAGTGTGATCAAGCAATGCAATATTGGGTGCGAGCAATGCAACTTGTGTGGTAATGTATGTGTACATGTGGGTTTGTTGAATACTTCGAAATTGTTCAGTATTTATTCCAAATAAGTGAAGACTTGAATAGTTAGAAGTGAACCATAAAGTATTTGGCTACAGGGCACGTATATAGTCTGCTTTGAGTGGTTATAATTTAAAAGTTATTTAAAGGTTTAAGCGAGTTGAGCCTATTGAGTTTTGCCAAGTTACATTGTGGTTTCCATTAAGAACATAGCTAATTAGTTGTGCTTGGTATTTTCCACAAGTCTACAAGCCTTGCTGCTGGTTGTGGCTTCGTATACGGTGGGTGTGTAATGATCGGTATAAATATAAATAATAAGATTTCATTGAGTATAGCGACGTTTAGTGTATTTTCAATGGATGTAGTAACTCATTGTATATAATGAACATTTAATATAATTTCAAAATATATATATTTATTTACTATAATAATGTTTTGGTATAAGGCTTATTTATTATATTATAATCATCATATGTTATAGTGCTCATTTTATATACAAGTGACTAACTTAGGTATAATTGATTCCTTATTATTATAGCCATATCCATGATTCGAAAAATCTCGGTTCTGGCGATTCGCTCGTCGTCGTACCTAACCTAACCCAAGTCTGACCTGCCTTAAGGTAGATTAGGTAATGATTCTAACTTCAGGTAAGAGACGAGTTAGGATATCATCTATGTTATCTAGTGAAAGGGAGAGCAACCTTTCCGCCCTTACCTATTATTATGCTAACTGTACATCAGATGAAATTAACGTTATATTATATCATGTGTTTTTTGTGGGAAGTGTGCATTATATTAAATGTTATTCGATCGAATGATCTTTGTATGGAATGATGATTATAACATATGTGAACGTATTGAGTGTTGTTGTATCGGTTGGGAATTGTATCGAATGAGCATTGTACCGACTAAAATTAGTACACATAAATTGATACGCATAGTTACGCACCCCATGTACGGTACTGGGAGATCCTAGGTACTTCATCTTGTATGCTTCTACCTGTCTGCAATCTAGTAGAATATGTTGGTGGTTTCTTTCTGCCTCCACACATGCTCCGCATCTGTCTGTTATACCTAAATTGAAAAGGCGTCTGTTCAGAGTATTATGTCCCGCTATTATTCCTACTATTTTGCGAAGTTGGTTCTTGTGGATTCTCAGTAGGATGGTGCGAGTTTGTGATTGCTACTCGGAACGGAAGTATTTCTTTTGTCTGTCTACATGTTTCTAGATCTTCCCAGTATGTCTGTTATTGGTATTATATATGTTGGTTCATTGTGTTGTATATGCAAGATTGTGGTAGGGGTATTATGGGCTCCGGCCCGCATGGAGGTCTCTCTGATCCCTTTATCCATTGTAATGTTAAGAACCTATGTTCCACATGGATTGATAATGATCAAAATGATGTTTGACAAGCAAGCACCTAATAAAAAAAAACAATTATTGTATTGTGTTGACCTCACAGTTTCAGACTTCACAGTTAACAGTGTGTTACTTATAGCCATTTGAATATGGAATTTTTATGGAATGACTACCTGCTCAGGGGGCCTATGATGGTTGCGTTTATCACGGGATAAATAAGTGATAAAGCGTTTGTCATGATTTGGTAATATGGTTGCACGGTAAACTGACATTCTGACGTGACATCACGAGATATATGATATATGCATAAATTTCCTACGATGGTCGTCCACTTTATAACAAAGCATCCAACTTTGACAGCCCGGTATACATAGGTTACCGTCGTGTTAACGCTATGATGGTTACGTTTATCACACGATAGATGAACGTCAAAGCATTTATCCATAAAAGCTAAGATGGTCGCACGTGACATAGATAAATCCAAGATTAATCATCAAATTTCCTACGATGGTTGTCCATTTTATGTCACATGTCAATGTCAAAGCGTGATAATCTGACTGAAAATTGATTTAGTTTGTCGTCGAGCTAATAAGGTAGTGACAAAGGAAGTTTAATATGAAATCTTCACTTTTTAAGAAAACCAAGCGTGAGTATTGATTATTTCAATGAATATAACATTAATTACTTGCTAAATTGTTATTATATTACTCATTTGTCACTAATTACTTGCAGAATGGTCCGCTGTGACTATCATCAAGCCGCAGTATAATTATGCAGAGAAGCTTAGAAGATGTAGAAGAAAAATACACCGGAACACCATAATGGACTTCTGCAACCCTTTCGGATTTCCTGACGATGAATTTCGTCGCATTAAATACTTGGATCGCGTGAGAAGAAGATGGCACTTATGTAATGATCTCGAGATGGATCTACGTACTGTCTCTGTCTGCTTATATAGCGGCAGACAATTGAGAATAATAAATATTTATTTCTGTTATTTTTTGTGTTATTATTTTATTTCTCAAAGACGTCGTCACATGAGCGACAAAGCAAATGTTGCTTTGCAGTGGACGACATATAGCTAGAACGGTGTCGATACTACGACTACGTCTCTTACGTCTTGCATACATCGGTGTCTTGCCAGCGTCACCGCGGAGGCTGGTGCACAACGCAATCCCATCGCCGCGCTATCCACTACCGCCTCGCACCACCCTCTGCACCTCTAGCACATGAGTCACGAACTATTGTTGTGCTAGACGGGCAAGGCAGGGGCGCTGAGATGATGCGGCGGGACGTCAATGTTCAAAGGACGTTAAGAGACGTTGTCGCGTCGCTGATCACCCTGATGCTCAGAGATACTAGTGTGATTGTCTGTTATGTGTGCGACGTGTTATGCAAGCGTAGCTGTCGCTGTTATAACGACTTAAACCTGTAGAACTCGTACGATCAGCATCAAAACTAGCTAACAATTTGACTACCGGTTTGTGCCAAATTACAATACTTACTGAAATACACACTACTTTTGTCTATATGTGTCTTTGCTTGGCAGCTGACGCACATATTACCAACACTCACTCACTGCTTGCCATTTGCTTAGAATAAGGTTTGCACAGTAACTTTATTATTTTGCTCGTAAAGTATATCTCTTCTGGCGGATGGAAAAATGAAAAAAAAACAGCATAAATACAAAGTGTTGTTTATTCAGACTAATCATTATGCAGGATAAATGGGTGACTATCAATAACAATTCACTAAGTAATTTTAAATTTAAAGATTATTTCTATTTAGTAGTAGTAGTGATTATTTCATGAAGGCATTTCGACTTGGTTCTTGTTTAAAATTATGCCTATTTATTAAATTTTTGGCATTAATTAAACATAAGAGTGTTAAAGCTTCCATATATAACCATATATATACTTAATTTTAATCATAAATTTTAATCAATAATCACCTTGCTCTCGGTTTAGAATGCTAATAGCTTCCAAAGTATGTGTGACTAACAAAAGGTACTATAAGCATTCTACTATTATTAATGGAGAGACTGTTGATCTTAAGTATTCTTATTGGCTTAATTGATATTAAGCTTAAATATTTTCTATATAATATATACAATGTTTTTACTATAAATAAATAAAATACATATCAGACAACCTCACACAAATCGATCTAGTTCCAAATTGAGCTCAAGAAGGCTTGTGTTATGGGTACTAGATGACGATATACATACTTATATAGATAAATATATACTTAAATACATAGAACAACCATGACCCAAGCACAAATATTCGAGTTTATCACACAAATATTTGCTCTGGCCGGGATTCGAACCCAGGACCGCCGGCTCAAGCCGAGCCAACCGCGTCGTCAACTATATAAATGCATATCATTGTAATATTAACTGAAATGTAATAGTGTGAGCTAGCTGTAAGCTGGATGACAGTTTTCTTCCTGGAGTGTTATAACATTCAGTTCCTTCGGCAACTGGTAATATGTTTGGCTGCTTGGAGTAACTCACGGTTAAGGCCCATACTAGACTTACTGCTACTCTGAAAAGAAGATAAAAGGATATTATTGTATGTATAAAAATGCCAAGCCACGCTCCATGCATTAGTTTAATACAGAATTTCCAACTAAAATACTATGTCTTTAATTTAAAAAAGTTTAATTTAATTGAAAAGAAATTTCAACTCAATCGGGTTGACACAATACATTTTAATGCCACAATTTAATTCATTTGCTTCTCATTGTCCAATACACTTAGACATCATTATATACCTACATATTGCTAGACAAAATGTGTTAATGTTGTTATTATATCTATTGATTAGCCAAATTATATGACAAAAAAATATTTCATTATATTGTACTATGGGCTGCACAAATGAATGGCCCATTTATGAATGAACTCATTTAATTAAGACAGTAAATAATAAGATTAATAAGCAATTATTAATGTAATTTCCAATAAAATTGTTTTTAATTTTAAGCAAACCAATGCTTCGTTATGAAACAGATTTCAAACCTATTTGAATCTCAATTTGTATATACCTATTAATCCATACAGCTTTAATAAGTATACAAGTACATAGTCTATGTAATACTTTACAAAATACTATTTCTGCATTCAATGTAACTACTTATAAGAAGTGAAACATGTTTGTTGAAACATTTTTATTTAGGAATAGCAACTTGGTAAGTACTTACAGTTTTCCATGCTTGAACAGATTTTTCCGACCTTTACTTTCAAAGCAGAACAGCAAGACTTTGCCTTCAATTTACGTGGCCCATTGTACTGTTAATCGGCGATGAGTGTATGGACCGCCATAAATTGGTAGTTTCCTTTTCAGGGGATTAGTGCAGCGGCTGTAATATTTACGGGTAATAGTCAAATAACTATTATTTTATGTACTCTTTCGTCTTTTCTTTGACGTGTGACGTTTCTTTTTTTTTTAATTTATTCATGACCATAGTGTGACGTTTCTGTGCATTCAGTGTTGCAGGTTACTACACTTAAAAATTACGTCAGTATTCCTGAAATAGTCCGTTTTTCAGGGACGTATTTTGAAAAAGGTTATTTTTAATATAAGTTCATAAGTATTGAATATTTTTGTACCTACGTATGTGCACCGAATTTCTCCGTAAAATGTAAACCGATTTACATATATTTTATTTATATATATATATATATATTGATTATACTATACAACTACGGGTTACCCATTGTCCTTAAGTCAGGGTCTTATGATGGGACTTGCCTACTAGATCTCAAGATTGGTTCGACGCAGACTTGTGCGGTTTTCGGATTTCGATTTTCCTCAATGAACATTTAGAGCCAGCACCATATAATTGACTTGATGATGGATCTTGGAAGTGCCTACTGAATTTCAGGACTGTTTCAACGTAAAAAAGTGAAGTTAAAAAGTTTTGGACTTAAAAAGCTACGATACATGTACTAAAAACCGAAACTCTTTCCAAGTTCCGCAGGAATAACGAAAGTTCCGAAAAACGCAACAAATGGAACCAAACAGCAACACTGGCTATATACAAGAGAATGTTTGACTCTCAAACTTGAGACGTTTTTACAGGTTAACTCGTATATTTTTAAAACTCACAGACACAGACAATCAAGCTGATTTATTTATCGTGCCGTGCACCATCTTAAGCCAAAACTTAAATTTGTCGATTTATCTTAAAATTGTGTCACTGTTTAAATGACATAATGAATGCAACCGTGAAAAGGTGACGTAAAGGTGTTAGAATTATTAGAAACGAACTCATCACATTTGTCGGAAATCAAGCGTAAGTATTAATTATTTTAATGTATATAACATTAATTACTTGCTAAATTGTGATTATACGTACTCATCCATCCGTACCGTAATCTATAACAAGTCTGTTGTATGGGAGGAGTATGGGGTTGTATATATTTATTTTATTTTATTTTTTGTATTTGTTGTTATAGTGGCAATAGAAATACATCATCTGTGAAAATTTCAACTGTCTAGCTATCACGGTTCTTGGGATACAGCCTGGTGACAGACGGATGGACGGACGGACGGACAGCGAAGTCTCAGAAATAGGGTCCCGTTTTTACCCTTTGGGTATGGAACCCTAAAAAGATACATTAGTATAAATAACTTTTAACTGGTTTTAGTTTGTACCTAATACTTACAACTTTCTAAATACATCAAAAAATTGTTGTTGTAATAAAATTCTTTTATTCTAATACTAATATTAGAACCCAATCATTCTAAAATAAAAGGCTGTAGACAAAATATGCTCAAAACAATTAATTTCTTTTATTGTAGTATAGGTGCTAACATCTTTACACCTATTGGCTGATGGCAATTATCAGCGTGAGACCAGGCAGGATCATGGCCTTTCAATTGCCCAGTCGACTGTAAGCCTTTACCTGGGTCAATTTACAGAGGCAGTAAATAGAAGGTGAGATTGATGTAGCAATATTATTATTTTACATTTTTCTCTCATAAAATGACTGGAATAAAGTCCCTTGTAGTTGTAGGGATAAGTTAGCCTTTGTATGTGTGCAGGTTTTTTATTCTTTTTTATTTACTTTTATGTACAATGAAATGTTTACATACATAGATACATACACAGCTTGATATTCATAAATTGGCACCAAATCTTTGAAATCTTTGACAGTGTTTCATCACCATATCTGCATCATATTTTTTTATAATTAGTAAATATGTCTCACAATAGTTTTAATAACATTATATCTGCATCACTTACCAAACACCATTTTTTTTTGTTTTTAATTGACCCTCAAGGAATTGTAGCATCAAGATTACCATTTTACTACAAATCCCAGCAAGAAGTAAAAAAAAGAAATTAATTATGTGGCTTACATCAAATAAGTTCAACTTCCAGTGAAATTACCGGGCAGCGAGCGGCACCGGCGTGCAGTTGCTGACGGTTTCCTTGGCAAATACGGGCTCCCAAACATATTGGGAGCCATCGACTACACGCACGTACAAATATTTTCACCGCCACACGAACAGAAGCCGCAGTTCAAAAATAGAAATATGTTGAATGTACAATTAGTAAGTATAAAATAATTGTTATCAGTTTATCACTCGAGTTCTTAACGAATGTCATGTAATTTACTTTTACTAACTGAATCATTAACTTTACACTACACCGCACTGCATTATATTTTATACTTTTTTGCCTAAATACGTACTAGTCATTTGAATTATTCTTTTATTCTGAATATTGCTTGCTGTGTCCGAACTACATACCCAATAATTCAAACAAGGGCAACTCGGCAACAAAAAAAGTATAGGTTCCATAAACAATAGAAATAAACACACTGAATTAGTTTTATACATTACCTACTACCAGTACATACCTATAAATACAAATATTGTCCAAGTGTGTTTTATTTTAATTTATTTACTTTCTTTGACTATCAACAATAAGTGTTATGAATAATTAGAAAGATTTGATTTGATAATAGTGCTAAGAATAGAAAGAGTATTTTGCTAGTGAATATTTTTTTTAGTTACTTATTAGTACTTTTTACTTACCATTATTACCAACATTCTGGAGTAAATACTGTTATGTTAATTGTAAGAAAAGCAGAAAACTTTGTCACGTTTAATGACTTTAATAACAGATAAGTACAGATGAATCAAATTATAATTAGAAATATAACACTTCACAGTCGCGGAACTTGTGTTACTCGTGAATGCCTTACAATTTACTTGTCATTTCAACAAAGCAAAGAACTATTAGAGTCTTACAAGCACTGAATACACAACACCACAACTTATTTTAATTCATTGCCACCCGCCAAAATCTGTTTTTTTTTTTTCGTTGTGTCAAAAATTGACAATTGAAATGAAAGGAGAGGAAACGGCAGGAGTTGTTAATTAAATGTGAAGCTCTCTGTCCCGATGCATATGAACGACTACTTTTATATAAATACTTACTCACTGGACTATTCTCGCTGGACCGGATATCTCTCAGCAGAGGTCGGACTATTGTTTCAAGGACCGTTCAGATACTTGATGGTTTTTACCAGGCTGACAATTAAAACAACATCTACAATAAATAATTTAATTGTATTCAGTTCATACGCGCTGACATGGCAGCCTCGGAATGCCGCAGTGACACAATTGGCTTACTTAAAGGGCCTTGTGGCCAGTTGAGATTAATCTCTGGGATCTCCGTCTGAGCAACTAATATAGCGTCACGACGAAAAAGAGTAAGTGCTTGCTCCGCCCGACCAGATCCCACAGATTCACCCACGCAGTGTTACGACTATAACTTATTCGATAATACGCTCGGTACCGACTTAAACGCGAAACGAAAGCACGGGAACGTTAAGTCTGCGCGACGAAACCTGGCCAGGTATATAATAACTGCGACTCACGTTACGACATCGCCTACGGCGACGTTGTCCGAGGTCCGACGAATTGGTCACTGACGCTCCTCCGAGGCGGCGCTACCACTAGCGCACCCGCAGGTGGAGTGCACTTCGCGGTATAGTCCTCATCGACCTTGGCTTGGCGCGGCGGCTACCCCAGCACACCGGGCTCGTTCTCCGAACATCCTGCGGCCGAGAGGACGAAATCCCGTCTCCCCGACGAGCTAATTCGCCGATGGATCACACGGTGGCGAGGATCGGTCAGGACGAGGGCGCGATACCCGCGCCGAAGAACCTGGCCGCGCTGAACTACGCGCGGATCATTGCACACATCTTCCACAACGCGCGACACTTCTGCACAAACACTTCTCACGTGCCGGAGCACGAATATCGCCTTTCAGATTAGGCTTAACAGGACTACACGACATACTGTCGCTACAATAAAATAATTAATCCAACCATTACATCTCTCTAACCCAGACCGTCATCTCCATTTCAATGTCAATGTCACTGTCACTTACCGTTAACCCACGCCATAGGGATGTACAAAAATACGTCCTTAAAAATTCTATTCACAAGGCAACGAAATTTGACGAATTGTTTATTTAATTTTTGACTATAAATATATTTAAAGTGTCGGGATTAATTAGTAAAAGTCTAATATCACAATCAGGATCATCAAAGTATAATAATTAACGAAATATCTTAATACGAAAAGAAAACCTGTGTCGCGGCACACCGCGTCCCTAGTGTCAGCTGTCAAAGTCATGAAAGTCAGATGACAAGTGACATTTCATAAGAAATGCTTAACGTAATTTGCAAAACTGTTTTTATATTTGATTTCTTTATGTAATGAAATGACGATTTCATTCGTATATAATACTCTGTATTTTGAAGTACGATAAACGATTAGTCCGAAATGTGGCGCAACAATTCAGTGTCAAAGGCTGGTGTTTACATGAAAGGGTATAGCAGGATAACCTAAGAAAAAGTGCCCCCAGCGTTTTTGGGTCGAAACTATAATCAAACGATGCCTTTTAAGGAGGTAATACCCTGCACAAAGTTTCATCCCTCTGTTACCCCCTGGGGGTGAAAAACACCCGATTAACCCCAAAACTGTTTTATTTATTTTTTCCTAAACTATGAAAGTGACGAATTTCAAATTTTGTACAAATATTAATAAGACTAAAAGCTATATTTAAAAAAAATATGACCCTCCTAACCATTTAAATTCTTGTAAAAAAAAAGTAAAAAAAAAAAAAAAACGCCCTGTATAACAAGTTCGGCTCTTGGTACACACACCATTTTTTTTTCAAATATGAATCAATTTATATTCTACATCATACAAAAGTTTCATCTACCTAGCCCAGAAGGAACATTACGAAATTAATATGAATTGGCTCTTTGGTGCCTACTATTCATTTAACTCCTAATAAGAGCCTTGCATTATTTTTTATTAAATAAACAATGGCCTGCGATCGGACCGCTGTTTGTGTCCGATTAAAAAATTTGAAAATCGAACGCGGGCAGTAACGCGGCCGCGGGCAGTGTTTTTTAGGGTTCCGTAGTCAACTAGGAACCCTTATAGTTTCGCCATGTCCGGCTGCCTTAAATTATTGTAAAAAAAAGTAAAAAAATAACATTCAACCTGTATAACAAGTTCGGCTCTTGGTACACACACCATTTTTTTTCCAAATATGAACCAGTTTATATTCTAGATCATACAAAAGTTTCATCGACCTAGCCCAGAAGGAACATTGCGAAAATAAAATGAATGTACTATTTAGTAGGCACTACTCATTATATTATGCTTAATACGCAACGTCTCGGTCCTGCAACCATATAATTAAAAACAAAACCGGCCAAGACCATGTCGGGGCCGGCTCAGTGTAGGGTTCCGTAGTTGCCCATCTTTCACAATAGACGGGCTTAAAATAGCGGTTTTAAGCCCGAGGTTTAAATTACGAGAAAGATTTCAAGCTCTATAAAAAGGTCGTAAACGCCAAAGTTACTGTAATTACTTATTACCTTCTTGAAGTTATCGGTTATACGCACCAGATTGAGTGAATGTTTAATACAGTATGGCACTTAACTAACATGTGTAACGTTCGAAGTATAAGGACACCGCGCGGCACTTACGTCATTTTAAAGAAAATTATGATATTCTGCGATAACTCAAAAACGGCTCGACTGATTTTATTCAATAAGTATAGTTTTCATTGGAAGTGCTTATGAGGTCAAATTTTTACGAATTTTTCCATAATTTTTGAAACGTGGTTGAAAAGTTAGAGGGCGGACGCTATTTTTTGGATTTCTATAGCGAGTATTTACAAAACTTCTGACTTTATCAAAAAATGATGTTCAAAGACCCCTACTATTTTTAAAATACCTATTCAACGAAACCCCACACACTAGCTGAAACGAAAAAAAAAATCACCCCACTTTAGGGGTAAAAGCGGTACCCGAAAAAAAGTTTTTCTTTTTATTTTTATTTTACCGTTTTGTCGGCGTTTTACATACACATACTCATACCAAATTAGAGCTTTCTAGTACTTTAATGTAATGATAACGGAGCTAAGTCGCGGACAGATAGACAGACAGACAGACAGACGGACATGGCGAAACTATAAGGGTTCCTAGTTGACTACGGAACCCTAAAAAACACTGCCCACGGCCGCGTTACTGCCCGCGTTCGATTTTCTATTTTTTTAATCGGACACAAACAGCGGTCTGATCGCAGGCCATTGTTTATTAATAAAAAATAATGCAAGGCTCTTAGTAGGAGTTAAATGAATAGTAGGCACCAAGAGCCAATTCATATTAATTTCGTAATGTTCCTTCTGGGCTAGGTCGATGAAACTTTTGTATGATGTAGAATATAAATTGATTCATATTTGGAAAAAAATGGTGTGTGTACCAAGAGCCGAACTTGTTATACAGGGCGTTTTTTTTTTTTTTTTACTTTTTTTTTACAAGAATTTAAATGGTTAGGAGGGTCATATTCTTTTTAAATATAGCTTTTAGTCTTATTAATATTTGTACAAAATTTGAAATTCGTCACTTTCATAGTTTAGGAAAAAATAAATAAAACAGTTTTGGGGTTAATCGGGTGTTTTTCACCCCCAGGGGGTAACAGAGGGATGAAACTTTGTGCAGGGTATTACCTCCTTAAAAGGCATCGTTTGATTATAGTTTCGACCCAAAAACGCTGGGGGCACTTTTTCTTAGGCTATCCTGCTATACCCTTTGGAATGCATTTGTATGGCTTGGAATGTTCTACATCGCGTATATCGCGAGTCGAGGATTACTGTAAGTAATTTAGTCCTTTGACTTATTCAAGCGTGTTCGCTATTAGGTATTTTATAAAGTAACTAAATAACCCCTTGTCCATACGTTCTTGAGGTGTTCTCATTTGATAACACGACATGGTATAAGTCGTATAGATTTCAAAATCCAATATCAGTAATCAGTAGGTAATTTATAAAACGAATTCAGTGTGTTTATTTCTGTCATGAGAGACTGGCAATCGACATTTTTAGGTTCTAGATTTGATACTATTCAAATCTAGTGACAGGTATCAAATTGAATGTTTATTTTGATTTACTCCGTTGACAGCTGCTGAATAGAAAACATCTATTTTAGAAGATTATTATAAATATGTGTTGTGCTTGAAAATATAACTGTTTGAATTGCCAAGGCCCTTTCATTCAACCTTTAAAAATTTCTATTGTTTATGGAACCTATACTTTTTTTGTCACCGAGTTGCCCGTGTTTGAATTATTTATGGGTATGTAGTTCGGACCTTCTTACTCATATCATTTGAACTGGTACATTGTACCATCTCATTTTTTGAAATGAGGTGCTCAATGCTCATACAATCTCATTTCAATGTCATGTCCCACCCATCACTAATGTGTATGACCTATGACCTATCTGTCTTTAATATTTTGTTTGTCGTTTAATTTTTATTTCCCAAATTACTTAAGGTTCTTATCTCACCACCTACTATTTTCTGTTTAATTTTGTTTTCTCCGCTACCCAAAGGTTATCTGGAAGAGATCAGTCTTTAGCGATAAGACCGCCTATTGTCTACCATTACTTAATTTCTCATGTAATATTTTTCTTGTTGGTGTGCAATAAAGTAATGTTGTATCGTATTGTATTCTACTTTTTGATGTGATGTAGATATGTGTAAGCGACACAGGGGAATAGCTTTTTAGGTCAGGTACATTTGGGCGAGCAGCGGGCGATAAATAAAAACAACAGACGGTTAACATTGACTGTCTAATCAGGAAATACTGCACAACTTTACAGAACATTAGATATATAAAAAGATTTTAATGGATTGCAATTATTACACATTAGGTTAGCGGAATGTCAGAGCGAAGAGGAATGACAGGTAGAAGTATCTCTATGACATTAGATAATTTGTTGCCATATCCTTTTTATTCATAAAGAAGGATTTGACAGCTTGCCATATACAAACAGAAATTGTTATAAGGCTTACTATACATTAACACTTTTCTCAGTTCTCATTTAAATATTGGCATTTAACATAAAGTGTACTTTATTTCAGGTGGAACTGTGTTAAAGCGTTGAGTAAAACGATGGCCGCTACGTTAGTATACACCGCTCAGTTTTGTAAGTATGAATTATACAAGTACCTATTAATTAATTTGGACATTCTGTGACTGTAAGTAATATTTTCTTTATTGTTGTAGCGCAATACGTGAATGGTGATAAAGTCAGCCCAACTTTAAAAAATACGTCGGAAATGGTGTCTTACCTAGACGACCTTTTCGACTCCGTCAATGGAGCAACAATATAGCAAAAAAAATAAAGGAAAACCACTGCGCCACGCAGTGACACAACAATCGCCAAATCATGAATTCTGGAAGGAAGCCATTGAAAAGTTGAACAAAATCAAATTTATTGATGGTAGTGGGAAACAAACATCCGTGCTTTCCTTGAAAAACTGGGTCGTAACTTTAAAAAGTTTCAAAGATTGTGGCAGTTCTTTAAATCAAAAAATATTACAATTATGCGCCCGCGATATTTTAATTCTGATCCAATAGAGAACTTCTTTGGACAGGTGCGGGCGTATAATTTTAGAAATAATGACCCGATCTGCCACACTTTCGTAAGTACTTTTAGATCACTGTTAACAAGATTCATTCAATTTCATTCTGAGAGTTATAATTGTGAAGAGGATTCAGGAGAGCAGCTACTGAAATTAAAAGCTCTATTAATAAGAAAAGAAAGGGATGAGGAAAACCTCGAGCATGTTATTGGCTCTCCTGAATCCTCTAGTATTCAGGACCGGGTTGAAGCAAATATTCCCACAAGTGCCAGAGAAGAACGAATAAAAATCCACTCGCGTGCATACACTACAGGGTGGGTCGTAAGATTTTTTTTGAAAAAAGTTAATTGCGATCAATGCGAAGCTAATTTAACAACAGATGAAAAAGAAATAGAAACAAATAGTATACCATAGCTAGATTACTTTTAGGGAATATAAATCTATAAAAGATAGTAAATTGACCTACCCTTCAGAGTGTGCCGTGAGATTGTTCGGAGACATCAGTTCATATACAAACAAATACCTAGAAGAAAATCCCCAAAAGAAAGGTATTGCAAAATATTTAAAAGAATACATGTATTCTAAATACTCATGTGAGTTTCTTACATGTGACCAGCACAAAAGTATTGTAAGGGAAATTTTCTACAACCTGACTCTGCGATTAACAGTGTTTAATTGGTGTAATATTATCAATAAAATACTAAAGGGCCCAGATGTGATTCGGTTAGAAAATAAAAGTTTGCCACCGATGCAATTAGATTAGATTATATTTATTTCACACATGTAGGGATACATTATAAATTACACAGTCAATTTACACGAATCTACACGGTGATGGTCAACATAATAATATTAATAAACAAATCCAGCAAGTCATAATTCATTAGATAATTAAGAAAAAACAATGTCAAAAAAATTTAAAAGCTTTAATTATTAAAAGCTTTTAATAAATATAAAACCAGGATAAGAAATAAAAAACTGCAGAAATAACATGTTGTATTATTTTTTCATTTCCCGAATTTCTAAATTCATTAAAAAATATGCTGGCATATATGGGCTACAAATATTCTTGGCATAAAAGATGCTAGCAAAGCCAGAAATATTACACTGGAAATAAAAAAAAAGACCTGTCAAAATGTATAAGTGAGCTTCTTATAGAGATTTTTTCTCTATGGAAGTTACCTGTCTGAACGTCAGTTCTCTACTTAGCCTGTGCTTTCATACAAAGAATTGGCTTCAAGATTTTATATACGGAACAATATTTTTATTGATCGATGAAAAAAAAAATGTTTTTTATTTTTTTTATTTAAGCTGGCCGGTCAGATTTATTTATTTATTTATTAGGTTTGCCAACAGGTAAAAAAAAATGCAAGTACGAAACATATCAGAGTATTTACCCAATTACAGGCAAACACAACGTGCGTTATGTTATGAACAAAAATTCGCTTACGTTAATAACTGACTTTAAGTTCAATAGGTAACATAGAAAAAAAAAACACTTCGATCGTCTGGGTTTGAAACCATAAAGTTAATTCCAAAAAAAATCTGATGGCTGTCCGCCTTTTATTTTATTTACGTCAACGAACGGCCAATTTCAAATTCTTTCGCGATTTATATCGAAAATGTCATCATGTCTTCAAATGCATAGGTATAGAAAATGTGTAAAAATGTGTTGCCAGGTCACGTCACTTAAAAATTATGCAGCAAATAGTTCCGTTTTTGGTAAAACAGGTTTTTTTTATAATCTTGAAATGCTTATATAAAACCAGTGATCGGAAAATATATAGACATCGCTCTCAGTACAGAATTGGCTTTCAAAAACGGTCCCAATATTTGACTGACAACTATCCCCCCCCTACAAGAATTTGTCCTGCCAACAGTTTTAAATATTAGCCTATATGTATAAACGAAGTCATCCCTCGTCTTCGAAGTTATTGTGATTGGTTAACGTTTTAATTGGCTAAAATAGACTTAGTGTCAAAGTCCATGCGCGGCGCACGAAAATGAGTAGTTGTCAAACCTAATATAGTTTAGGAAGTATATTACTGTAAAGCCTGACCAGAAATATAATTATGAGGATTGTCAAGAGGGCGCCATTTATAAGATTTATATGGCAACAATTTTCCAACCAATCACAACCCACTATAATGACATTAGTTTTAAATACCTGTCAGTTCCACTATGTTAACCTCGTAATATCATTTAATGGAATGCACTATTTTCCTGACTGTTTTTCGTGTAGTAAATACATGTACACTTTATTTATAATCTTACTTTCACGACTGTGAATGGTTTTCGGCATTTTCTTTTAATAATTTTAAATATTTGTCTTTTTAAAGAAATCACCACGAATGACAGTGACAATGTTGACAAACGACCATATAATCATTGCCAGCAGTGTAAGAAATTAGTTCCAGTGAAATTCCGCAATATGGCGCATCCTGATATATTTCTGGTCAGGCTTTACCTCTTATTAGTTTTTTTCATTCATTTAAAATAATTCACTTTTGTGATTTACTACTAAATGTGTTAACAGCGTATTTTTTATTTTGATAATCACTATCGAATGCAACTTTAATGTCGCAAAATCTGAAATCAAAGTAAATTTTGATTTTATATTTTATAATTTATCTTCTTTTTTTTAAGACTTGACATAATTTAAATGAATGACGAGACAATAAAGCACACATACAAATTGGTACCACATTGCGTTTTAGTTGAATAAATCCGGCATTGGTTTGATAATAATCATCATCATTAAAAAGTACGCTACAGATCCGCGAAGATACTGTGGGAACTACTGCTGTTCTCTGCGTTCTAGAGAATCTGCATTTGTCCACTATAATTTTTGCTCACGGTTCTTCGGAAAACTAAAAGTAAATGAATAAAAAGAGATGTTAAATTATGAATATGTCTAGTTACTCATTAACATAAATAGTAGGTTCCGAAAAACGTAACCAGCGGCATCAAACGGTAACACCGGCATTGGTAATTTTGCCACTCAAGCTTGAGACGTTTTTTCGCTTATTTTAAAATTAAATCAAGTTTGTTCCAGAGCCGAACATTACACTCAAACTGATCTTATAGTATTATATTATCTGTGTCGATACCTTAGTTCACACTGGTACTAACTTTTCGGAAAAGTGGTTGCAATTAGGACGTTGCTGCACAACATCATATGGTTTAAATTTCACTGACAAAAAAATTGTAATTAGTACGAGTGTGAACTAAGGTATCATTTTATACGTCGTTTATTTATCACTTATTTATCCACGATATGTATAAAGATGTGCACCATCGTAGGCCACTCATATAACACGACTTAAATTTGTCAAGTTCTACCGATTTTTAAATGACATAATGAATGCAACCATCATAGGCCCCCAGCACATTAAAAGTTAATAAAAATGTGTAAATATGATAAAATATTACTTTTTATGACTGTTTATAAAAATTCAAAAGAAAACTGAGTTGTCATGCATTTGGAAAGTCATTTGATTATTTTTGCACGTTACAAGACCACTCATGGCAGACCCAGTTATAATATGTGGTTAGAGTGCAAGCTAAGTTGTTTTTTAATTTACTGGGCAAAGCAAGTTGTGTTTATTATGGTTTAACCAATACCTACTCCAGTATGTTATGGTTGTGCAACTTGTGAGTTATGACTTATGGAAAATGTGAATGTGCTCATTTTAGCATTTAAATACCCTTTTGAATGTGTAAAGACCTGGTAAAGACCCTTTTAAATACCTATGCAATATGTATGCAGGTTATTCTCATGTAGGTATGTTTGCGAAGGTTGCCTGAGTTCTAGTGTAAACATGGCCACACACTTTTCTTCTGTCGGTTCACTCTCGGGCTGGACCGATGACCTTGTAAGGATATCAGTGGATAATATAGAGTAATAGAAATAATATCAAGGAAATTAAATGATATCTTAGGTAATGAGCAAGTTGTTCGGTTTGAATCCGAATTACTAAGGGCAGAAGTACCCATATGAATAGTCTGTTTAGTAAGATTTTGGAAAAGCATCTAAAATTTTACCTGTAAATTACAGGCTTAGTGCAATATGCATATACCGAAACTGTTCTGGTGTTCCGTGTCTGTTTCTAGTGTTCCAGAGGCCGATACAATTTGGACGATGCCTTCTGGACTGATTCATACTGGAGGAGGCCGAAGCACCTCGTGCGTGCAAGCGGTACCCAGAATTTCGAACACCGTCCTGGAGGAGGCCGAAGCACCTCGTGCGTGCAAGCGGTACCCAGAATTTCGAACACCGTCCTGGAGGAGGCCGAAGCACCTCGTGCGTGCAAGCGGTACCCAGAATTTCGAACACCGTCCTGGAGGAGGCCGAAGCACCTCGTGCGTGCAAGCGGTACCTAGAATTTCGAACACCGTCCTGGAGGAGGCCGAAGCACCTAGTGCGTGCAAGCGGTACCCAGAATTCCGAACACCGTCCTGGAGGAGGCCGAAGCACCTAGTGCGTGCAAGCGGTACGTGGAATTCCAACCACCACGCTGGAGGAGGAAGCAGAAGCACCTGGTGCGTGGAAGCGGTACCCAAACTTTTTCTTACCTACTGTAAATTACTATTTTGAACTTATTTGGGGTAAACAGTACATTAATAAGATTATGTGTCATAACTGAATATATATTTGCTGTCATGATTTTGTAAGACATCAGAAGCTGAAATGAAATTAAATAAATTAAACGAAAAGAAATATTGAAATTAAATGAAATATTTATTATTAGTTTACGTAATACCTATGGGTGGGTTACATAGGTATCACAGTGTTTATTATAAGCGTTGTTCTCCACACTCTACTTATTCAGCATGCGAATATTGGTGTCTAAATTTAGTTGATGTTTCTCTAAATCAACAAAATAGGAGAAGTCGTTATTCTAAAAGTATATATCTCGTATTCAGAAACTATCTTATGGAATAAAAGTTAAATTCGCATAACAATGCATACAATTTCAGGCTCAAGGTAAGGTCTTCAGGCTCAAGGGAAGTTTGTTGCATATTTTAATACACATGAAGTAGGGACTGCCAGCTATTTGTTGATAACTACAGCTACTGGTCAACACTCTTATTTTATTATATAAATAGAGTTCATCTCAAATTTCGAAGCAAGTGAGTGGAGCGGTGATCTACCATAGACTGTTCTTGTTTCAAAAATATTGAATGGGGTCATTCAATTAGTTGTGGATGGCCGAACGTAAAGTTAACAAGTGTGATTTTGTACCTAGGAAATGTAACTGTAACTATTTGATCTTTTCGTTTTCAGTCAGAAAGTTGTTAGTAACGTAGCATGATGTTGTTGCGAGATACACGATTGCTTAACCTCTCGTATGCAATGTCAAAAATTTGCTAATCAAATTGAGACTAACTGATATTTTAACGTCAGGTTCAAATGTCTTGCACAGATCTGCACTTAAGCATACAAGGGGTAAAATGTAATTTTGATCATGTTCGGACTTAATTTTTTGTATTCTGTCTAATTATTAGACTGCGAACTTCTTGTTTTAAGATAGCTAATGCAAAAAAAAAAATACTGAATATTCGATTTAGGTAACTAGTTAGTAATACATTTCAATACCTATTGAAAAATAACGTTGCCGTTTTGTGTAATAATAATAATGTTAATAAATTTAATTGTTTGTGTTTCGTAGAGTTGAATATACAGTAATTTTAAGTACATACTAAATAACTGAAGTGGTTATAGATGATTTTATTATCTGACAATGATAACATCATTAATGTACTCTTAAGATGAATCGTAGTGGTTGCCACGTCACTGTTCACAAACACCTTTGTTTCCATGAGCTGTATGCGAGGACTGCTATGGACGACTGCTGTGGCAGACTGCACGAGCTGTTCTGCACGTCTTCGTGGATTGAAAGCGTGGCACCCAAGGCTGATTATGCGAGTGGAAGCCGCCTCTACTATGCTGGAATAAACTGTGAGTTCGTTCCATGTCTGATAGGGAATCTACCGGGGTGAATGTGTATACGGTTTGTCATTCATTGTAACAGGGTCGGTAGCGCAAATAAACTTCGCTTTGATGTCATGATTGATGTCAATTAATCCTATTAATCTGTACAATCGCAGAGTTGTAATTCTAAAAATTTATATAGGAAAATGAATTTATATCATAACTAATTAGCTATCGTATCAGACAACTTGGTGATGTCAAATTATGATATAATTTGGGTAGAATAATGTACGTTAGATACATGTCAATACAATTCCATCTCTAATTGAAATGAATTTCTAATCCCTTTGAATCAGAATAAAGTGAATATATCGCAGCCCAAGTACGCCCCAAGACGATTGTAACGGTTCCCCTAAATATGTTTTGGTCTTCTCGCAGAGCTAAGGTGACGAGCAGGGAGGGAGTCCGCTACAACTGATGCGAGTGAAGTTTGCTGAGACGAGCGTGCTGATGCTGTTGGTCAAGTTGAAGAAGGTCTTGATGAGATGACCTTCGTGGACGAAGGTTATGCCAGGATGGCCGACTGTTAAACACACGTAACGGAACGTACTTGATGGCCTGGCAACACAGGCAACAGTCAGATCAGATTGGCGCCGAGCAGCGGGGTTGACACTGATTCTTTGATAAGATCGATAGTTATTGTTCTAGTTCAATATAAAATAAATTGTTATCCAATATCTAGTGCTTTGATTTTTATAGTATAGGTAATAGATAGTATACATATAAATAAATACATTATTCATTCACATCACTATTAGTCATTGGAATCTGCTACAATGTAGGTATTTAATTTATTTAGAACTAAATACACACGAATGAAACTACACATAATATGTAGTTTCTAATCAATTGTTAAATAAAATAAGTTTAACTTTAATGATTACCAAAACGATTGCAAAATACAAATCTTATATTATGATTCAAAATTTCATTTAAAAAAATTAAACAAACACGGTGTAAAACAACGCAAAATAAAACTATTTAGCTATGTCCACACTATTAAGATTGGACAAAAATAAAAACGTCGTTCAGTCCGTCATCTTTTATTCGCAGAGCACTTTCATAGACAAGAAACACAGGAATGTAGAAATGCATTCTAACTTCAAACTATACACTACAACAGGTGGCAGCACTGGCCACTCAAACTAAATTGTACTTGTCTTTTGATACAATCTCATCACAGCCCCTCAAGTTTATAACGAAAGAAGCTGAAGTTAAAACTTGCAAAACAACTTAACTTTTATATAAACAATTATAACTAAGTTTACATAACTTGATGTAACTTGATATGACTTGATACATTCAAAGTCAAAGAAAAAATTATGTGTCTACTATCTAGCCCTACGATCAAAGTCTTGGGATCAGTCTGCACCACTAGATAATAAACAACATAACAACAACATAATTATTATGTTTTACTACACATTAATTAACATAAGTTCAAATGTCATATGAGTACATTGAGTACTAGCTTAATACATTTAAATTGTTTTATTTTAATTACACAGAAATTACTATACTAAATTTAATTTACTCAAGAAATAATTATGTTTAATACAAGGTAAAGCTTTTGTAAAAATATCAGAAATATTTTCATTTGTTGGTACATAGAACAATGATATGAGTTTCTTATTTACTATATCTTTCACATAATGATATTTAATGTCAATATGTTTTGACGCTTTACTATTAATCTGGTTTTGGAACAATTTAATAGTACTCTGATTATCAATAAATAAATAAGCAGGAATATTTGTTTCATTACTTGAGAAATCTGACAGAACACCCTTAATATGCATGAGTTCACTTACAGCATGTGCACCTGCCACAAATTCTGCCTCAGCTGTTGACAATGCTGTGCATGTCTGTTTCCTTGAGAACCAAGATATAACATTTTCACCTTGATATATGACGCAGCCACTGGTGCTCTTACGATCTGTCTTGTCTCCTGCCCAGTCTGCATCGGAGTAAGCTCGAAGTGTGATGGCCTCCTTTGACTTCTTATACAGCAGCCCCTTTTCTGCAGTCCCTTTAAGATAACGCAAAATTCGCTTACCTGCTTTCCATAAGTCTGCTGTCGGTCTGTCCAAAAATCTACTCAGATAGGAAACAGCATAAGTGATATCTGGTCGACTGTTTGTGGA
Source organism: Apotomis betuletana (assembly GCA_932273695.1). NCBI lineage: Eukaryota > Metazoa > Arthropoda > Insecta > Lepidoptera > Tortricidae > Apotomis > Apotomis betuletana. The sequence goes on from OW026307.1 coordinate 16,952,126, forward strand.
TATATATAAAAGTGAACCAACTAATTCTTTAAATGGTACATTAATTACCTCTGACTTGGTGTCTGCGCTGTAGTTGATTTCCATTGGAGTACTACTTTTCTTACAATCTTGCATATTGAATTTTTCTAGTAATCTGTTTATCATGTCTGTCTGTTTAATTTCCATTCTGTCCTTCTTTCTTGTAATTTCCAGTCCTAAATAATTCTTTACTTCTCCCAATTCCTTCACATTAAATTCTTTTTTCAGTTGGGTTATGATAAAATTTCCATCACCTAGTATTAAAATGTCATCTACATACAGTAATATCCAGGTTTTTCCTTTTCTGTACAAACAATAGTCATATTTTGATTGTATGTATCCTTGTCCTGTAATAAATTCATGAAATCGATTGTTCCAGCATTTGGGTGCTTCCTTCAGTCCATATAACGCCTTTTTTAGTTTCAATACTTTTCCTTCTTTTATTTTCAATCCTTGTGGACATTTTATATATACATCCTGGTCTAAAAATCCGTTTAAGAAAGCTGTGGGAACATCCAGCTGTTTTATTATTTTATCTTCTTGAACTGCTATGCTCATCATTAGTCTCATTGTTGATGATTTAGCTACTGGTGCATAATTGTTGTATGAGCTACTCTGTTGAAACCCTTTAGCTACAAGTCTCGCTTTCTTTATTCCATCTTGCTTTGTTCTAAAAATCCACTTTGTATCTATAGCTTTACACCCTTTTGGTAAAGTCGCTTCTTCCCATGTATCTAATTTCTGCTGTGAGTTCAGCTCTTTCTTTATTGCTTGTTCCCATTCTTCACTTTGTATGGCTTCTTCAAAATCTTGTGGGTCACCTGATAGTAAGCAGTATGCTGTATAATTTAAGTCATATTTTTCAAGTAATTCCCTTGGTTTTCGCACTTGTCTTCCCGATCTTGTATGAAATTCCTCACTTTCTTGTCTTTGTTCTTCGATATTACTTTCCTCTTCAGTTTCTGTAAAATATTCATCATCCTCTTGATTCTTTTCAACATTTTCTACCTGTTTCTCTTGCTCTTCAGACTGTGTTTCCTTTAATTTCTGGTCATCTTCTTCATCATATTCATAATACCTGTATCTTACCTCTTCATGTTCTCGCTCTGACTGTTCAAACTTCACTTGTGTCTCATCAAATCTTATATCTCTTGTTACTATGATCTTATCCGTTTCTGGATCCCATACACGATAGCCAGTAGGTGCATATCCAACAAATCTCATTGTTTTCGCTCTCTTTTCAAGTTTGTCTTGCCTTGGTAATATATGAACCCATACCTTACATCCAAATATTCTTAGTCGTGACAGATCTCGATGTCCAAAGATCATTTCAGCTGGTGTATGAAAACTGATGGCAGCTGAAGGACATCTATTTATTTGATAAACGGAGCATCTTACCGCTTCACCCCATAATGTTTTTGGTAGTTTTGTTTCGGCCAACAATGTTCTTGCACGGTTGTATATGGTGCGATTCATCCGTTCTGCAACACCATTCGATTGTGGGCTATAAGCAATTGTAAATTGTAAAATTATACCTTTTCTATTGCAGAAGTCTTGCATCACTTGATTTTTAAATTCTCCGCCATTGTCTGCCCTAATTTTTCTTACTTTATTACCTGTTTGTGTTTCCATTTTATTTATATAATTAATTAATTTTTCTGTTGCTTCACTTTTCCTCTTCAATAGATAAATTTCGCAGAAATGAGTGTAATCATCAATTATTGTTTGGTAATAAATCTCACCGTTAGCTGTTGGAGTGCTGACAGGACCAGAGAGATCAGTATGAATTAATTCTCCTATATATCCGGATCGGGGCTTCGGAGTGGTACAAAATGGTAATCTGGTAGACTTACCTTCCATGCAGGCTTCACAGGGTTGGTCACTATATGGCAGCTTCATCATCCTCAAGTGTTTTCGATTAGCATGCCCTAGTCTCTGATGCCATAAAAAGTCACTGTTGATATTGTTAGTTGCTAAGCACCTGTCATCATCTAATTGCATAGGTATAACATACAAATTTCCAAGTAAGTTTCCAAAAATTTCCTGAGTTTTATTTTTAATTGACACATTTTCTTTATTAAATTGAACCATATAACCTTTTTGTAACAATTTCCTAACAGACAGTAGGTTGTGTGACAATTTAGGTACTATCAAACCCTCTATATTTACTGAAACATTCCCACATTTTAAATGTAATTTACCCCTTTTGTTACATGTCAGATATTGACCATTTGCTACAAACACTTTTATTTCTTTTTCTAATCTTACTACATCTGTCATATTTTGCTCAAATTCAGTTTTTAGCAAATGTTCAGTTGCGCCAGAATCTACAATGAAATTTATACAGTCATTTCCATTACTCACATTACAATTATTTGCATTAAATGCAGTGAATGATAATACATCCTCATCTACAAGTTGTACCATGTTGCTAGCTTGCCCCTGATAGTCACGATGTGGCATTCCCCGCTGTCGACTGGAATAGCTTCTGTATCTGGTAGGTCCACGATATCCTCTTGTCGCTGGTCGTCCTCGGTGAGTATTGTTGTGAGTGTAGGTCTCCGGTTGTTTCATCCTACAGTCCCTGATGATGTGTCCTTTCCGTCCGCAGCCATAGCATACAAGAAATGCCTCCTCCTTTGTGTCCTGATGAGGTTCTTTACTTAATTTTAGTTCCGCGTCGAGTAATCTTGCTTTGATCGATTCTATATTTAGCATTTTCTCACTGATCATCGTTTCAATTGATGTTATAACGTTGTCATAAGCAGATGGTAGCGCTGCTAGTAAGTAGCAAATTTTATCAATCTCCTCAACTTTAGACCCGATTGCATTGAGTTCTCCGAGAAGAGAATCAAACTTTAAGAAAAAATCTTGTAATTTCTCCGTTGCACCGCATTTCAACATGATAAGTTGTCGTTTTAGTCTTAACTTGTTGCAAATACTTTTCCTTTCGAAAATGTCTTCTAGTTTAGACAACATGTCCGCCGCAGTTTTCGATTGTTTCACTATTTCGATATATTTATCACTTAAACATTGCACGATTATGGATCTTGCTTTCGCATCACTGATGATATCTGCTGGCTTTGTACTATCGAAAGACTCTTCTAATAATACTTTATGTACGCCTTTTTCTTCTAATATAAGTTTCACTCTAAATTTCCAATTCCCAAAGTTACACTTTTCACTCAATCGTATTACATTATATTCTGTTGCCATTTTGCGCTAATTACTTATTTATTTTATTATTTCATCTGTTGTTTTACAAATAGCGCAGTGGAAGCGTATTAAGATTGTACAAAAATAAAAACGTCGTTCAGTCCGTCATCTTTTATTCGCAGAGCACTTTCATAGACAAGAAACACAGGAATGTAGAAATGCATTCTAACTTCAAACTATACACTACAACAGGTGGCAGCACTGGCCACTCAAACTAAATTGTACTTGTCTTTTGATACAATCTCATCACACACTGCGCCCTTTTCACATTCAACTTGCGCTTTCGTCTATTGCTATCTTGCCCGCATCGTACAAAAATGAGCAAGATAGCAATAGACGAAAGCGCAAGTTGAACGTGAAAAGGGCACAGTGTGGACATAGCTTTCGACTTTTAACGCTTCAACACAAGTTCATCAAACTCGTATTCCTATCGCATTTACATTACACGTAAATTCCATTTTAAATTCAAAATCTCGCGGCTTCTGAACCATAGAGTCATATAGTTCATTTGCGTCTTCTTACTATCGGCGGCAATAGAAGCAGCTTATACAGCCGGAAACCATAGACTAATTTATTTCTATTTATTCATATATTATTTTACTGAGAAAATATTATGTTTATTAAAATAATATGATATTTTACAGCATGTATTCTGAAAATATTTGAAAGTAGTACGATTTTTTTTTTAATTTTCGCCCAAAATGTTGCCATTGCTGGCCATCTGAGAGAGAGCCGTAGATAAAAATTAAATTCCTCATGTGCGTGTGTAGGTAGAATAGGTTCAATCTAAGTTTTATAAATAATTTGTATAATAAAGAAGCATTTAACTTCATTAATGCGTTATTCAATATATTTTGTGACATCAAAGGATTGCAAAGGAATATAGTTTGCAACAAATTCCACCCAAGATTACTGAGTTCACCTGAATACAGATCTGCGTCTATCGCAATATGGCCGTCCTGTAATGATTTGGTGGTCAGTGATATTATTGTGATTTCATCTTCTACGAACAGTCAAAATGGAATTGCGAGTCGGTAACAAATACCGGCTGGGTCGTAAGATCGGCTCAGGGTCTTTTGGAGATATATACCTTGGTAAGTATGAGCTCAGAATATTGTAAACAAAGAAAAACTGATGGTAGTGGGCCAGCTGCGATTTTTTTTTGTTTCGAAATTACTAGTTGTTTCATTTTCTGTTAGAGACTCACTAATCTTGAGGTCATCGTAATTGCTTGCTTGAGAATACATCTGCCATCAAACATCTGTATAACTGTGATTTATTTGGTAATGTAGGATCTTTTCTCAGCTGCATCTCCTAATCCATTTTATTCAGCTACTTATTCACATTAACTTGGATATAAACTTGAAGTTTGGAATTTATGATGACTTGTAGTAGTATAAGGATACAATTTCTGTTTGCAGGCACCAATATTGTAACTAGAGAAGAGGTAGCAATCAAATTAGAATGCATCAAGACAAGGCATCCACAACTACACATAGAAAGCAAATTTTACAAACTAATGCAAGGAGGAAGTGAGTAGAACTAAATCTTTGTTTTGTGAATTACTAATTTTTATGTACGAGTATAGATTTAATTTTTATGGTTTCTTTTAATGAGCAGTGAGCCATTAAGAGATTAGAAATCCATATATTTTGTGACAAGCTCCACTTTTTCGTAACTGTAGTCGGGCTTCTGTACTATTCAAGAGTCTTTCTAACAAATGTAATATTCTGTGGCTCAAAATCTCCTCGATGGTAATAAAATGTGTTGTTGATTGTATTTTTGTATTTGTAAGCTTTTCCTTAATTAGGCTAGCATCCTAAGCGGGAACCAAATAACTGTTTCAGTTTAACAGACAGGAAAATATCCAGTTTATAACATTTAGTTTGAATTGCAACTTAGAATTACAGTTATTATATTTCTCACTGTAATGCAGCCCGTCTGCCACAACTATGCTTCACAACTCATGACGTGCCAGATAGCGCTACCCGTCACTCTTACATTACTGCACAGAAAGGGACGGGTAAATATCCCGCACAAGAAATAGTCGCGTATGACAGTTATGCTAGAGATGCAGGCAGTGTTGATTGATATTATTAGGGTGAATCAACTTTTTTGTGTTGTTTACTCTATCCCCGTTGTCCAAGTGACATCTTCATACAAAATGCTTAGGTTGTCCGAGGGAAAATTTTTGCGTAACCATAGCAACAAGGTGCACTTAAAAGTTGATTCACCCCTTACCATTTTAACTTTTTTATTTTCGTCCATAGTTGGTATCCCTGCAATCAAATGGTGTGGATCAGAGGGAGACTACAATGTTATGGTAATGGAACTACTAGGGCCATCGTTAGAAGACTTGTTTAACTTCTGTTCTCGCCGATTCTCCCTCAAGACTGTTCTACTCTTAGCCGATCAGCTGATTACCCGTATTGAAGATATACATTACAGGAATTTCATCCATAGGTTAGTATTGGCAACAAGATGTAAGTTATCGCTAGTTATGGCAATACGTTTGTGCATATTGTAGGTCAGGCAGGGTCACTGATAACTTGATTTTCTTATACACTGTAATGTAATTAATCATTATAAGTTGTGGTATATTGCATGTCTCATAGATACTTTCCAGTAGATATGCGTTAGTTGTTTATCCATTTAGTATTTGCCAGTTTGTTGTAAAGTTAAATTTGAATATAAATTGTTTTTGACACAGATAAAATAACAAACAGTTGCGCGAAACATTACAAATGATTACTATTTTAATCTCGTTTATATAAGTAAATAACAGTTTTATACTCTTGACGACCACAGATTTCAAGGTGTATCATGTACTCGAGACTAAACTAGCTGAATGCTACTGACAAAGTTTGTGTTCCGAAACCATAGTTGGATAGCTAGTGTTTCGAAACACTTATTGACAATTATTTGTTCTTTTGTTGTTATTATTGTCATCCTATAATAAAAACATTTATTCTATTTGTTATAACTAACAGGGTTGATGTGATGAGAATCCTGCAATCACCCTTCTGCAAGTAATTAGTACTTAGCTATGTCTTTTAAGAATAGTTTCTTCACATATACATGAAGGTTCATTTGAACTATGATTAGTCTAATATTTATTATTTTTACTTTTCAGAGATATCAAACCGGATAACTTTTTGATGGGATTAGGAAAAAAAGGGAATTTAGTGTATATAATAGATTTTGGCTTAGCAAAGAAGTACAAAGATCCACGCACTCTGCAGCATATTCCCTACAGAGAAAACAAGAACTTAACAGGTATGTATGTTATGTATTAAGTCATTTGCATTTGAGCAAAATCCATCAGCCATCATGTATAAATGTAAAGGGTTACACTGCATGGATGCTGCATCTATCTGTGTAGATATGTTTAATTATAATAAAAAAAAACTGGGATTGCTGTACTTGTTATACTTAATTCTCAGTTTTTTATAGTTACTGTGGTATCCTTAATTGAGTTTAAAGCTTTGAGATTACATCTCTGAATGTACACTAAACTAACAATACCGTCTATGCCGGTTGAAATCCTTTGACTCCTAAAAATGATTATTTCAATATACCGTAACTATTTTTGGAAACTTAAATAATCATTGGTGAATTAAAAACTTGCAACCATGTTTTCACTTACTTTAGTGTCTTATCTATTTTAGCTTTAATGTTGTATGAATATGGGTTTCTGTAAATAATGTAAAATTACACTTCAGAACTTTAGTGTGAATTTAAAATTCAGTTTATAATTAGCTGACAAAAATATCTTAAGTTTTAAACATATTCAGAAACATCTTGTCTAAACTTGTGTAAACTGTTTTTCTTATAGCAAAGTTAGTTCATGTCCAAATATATTATTTATGAATGCATTATTTACATCTATTACAAAATTATAGATTTGTATTTAAAATATTTTTTCTATTGAGAGGGACATCATCTCAGGAAAAATCTTAGCATGTGCTCACGGTGCCATTTCAGTCTGGCGCCACCTGTTGGTCATAATTTCTTTGTCCTCTCACGCTGAAACGGTAGCTCAAATTATTGTACCAATTTTGGTACAGGGATAGCTGCACATCTTAAGATGGTTATAGTTATAGGATACTTTTTGGACTATGGTAAACAAATAAATACTCGGACGACGTTGTAGGCACCTCCTAGTACCTAATGTACCTATATATTTTTGCACTGTGTATGAGTTCTAGGTTACTAATTACTACAGGTGTTCATGAGTATCAATTTCAAGGTTAAACACGGACGTGCCTCATTCAGTATTTGATGTTTTTGAATTTAAACATTCATTTGACTCATATTACCAAATCAATAATCAAAATTACTGTGTGCGGTGATTATTTTTGACATCTGCGGGCTTATGTCGCGTTTATAGCGTAGGTACATGATAAAGGATCAGTCATTTTTCGATACACACTTGAGTGCGACACTAATGGCTCCTTTACAGTGGCGTATAAGTAAAAAAACTGCCAAAGCACCACTTGCATGTACAGTCGCCATCAGATATATCGCAGCATATAAGGCGTTCGTAAATATCTGAGCACGACTTATTGACTGGGCGTTACAGTACATGTTCAGATATTTATGAACGCCTTATATGCTGCGATATATCTGATGGCGACTGTACGAGACTGTTCTTATAGGCGTTAGTTTTGTTTGTGTTACGTATTAAACATTAGTTATTAAACATTCCAACAGGTCACAAGTACAAAAGGTGCTTTACTAAAGTTTTTTTACCTATAGCTAGATGATCGGGGACCCAGTGCAAAAAAACAATGGCTGCCTCCCTGGATGTCAGTTTCAGGTTTACCCCCTATGAGATTGGCCAGAGCTCAGAGGCTTTAAAAAAAGCTATAGACAGCTACGCAACTTCACTTTTGTCTTTTTTCTATCGCGTATTATAGGCCTGCTGTTACTTCTTGAGATTATGTACAGTTGAATATCAAGTTTATCAAGTTTCCCTGTTCCCAGGTACCGCAAGGTATGCATCAATCAACACCCATCTGGGTATCGAGCAGTCGCGCCGCGACGACCTGGAGTCGTTGGGCTACGTGCTCATGTATTTCAACCGCGGCAGCCTGCCCTGGCAAGGGCTGAAGGCGGCCACAAAGAGACAGAAGTACGAGAGAATATCCGAGAAGAAATTGTCCACGCCTTTTGACGAATTATGTAAAGTAAGTGTAAGCATTATGTAAATTGGATCGTCGGCTTTAGACGGGCTGTTGGCCGCGCTCTGGATCGTACCTGGTGCAAAATTGTATTCTATGCAACAGTTGTATTATAGGGGTGTAAAAATTAGAGCGCCATGGGTTAATTAAGTAAGAGCTTAAAAGATGCCACGAGCATTTTTTGACCCGAAGAGTTTTGAGTTTTTAGGAGATGTATACAATACTTTAAATATCTACGACGCGGTACTTATATTTAAAAAGTAATAGTATAAATATAACCATTAAAATAAGTTTGCAGTCTGTGGCACACAGGCACACATCAGTGAACAGTGCTAACAATGTTATAATGTCGCCAAAAAGCATTTAGTGATTTTTTGTTCAGTAGACTTTTACAAGACTTACGAAATGTATGTTTTTATACTAGAGTTAGTAACTATATAAGTAAAAAATAAAACGTTCGGGTGAGCAATGATTCGGGTGGAGCCTTTTAAAAGAAAATAACATGGCTGTGGATTAGATCATTGGTTGGTATGTGACAGAACTGCTGCCGATTTGTTATCGTCCTCACCTGCATTGCAGATCTGAACTAGTATTTTTTTCTTGTCAATATTTTGACTATGTAAATTTGACATAAGCCAGTAGTAAAATTGTCAGCTACTTTTGATGCTGACCGTACGTATCCTATCTAGGTAATGTATATTGCATGTGAATCTGTATTCGTGAATTATTTATTGTCTGAGACTTTTGTGTCGACTTCAAATCGGGGAATATCATTTCATAAATATCGGTAAAATGAATAGAATTTTAGCTGCTTTTAAAATGTTCCAGTGAACCATATTGTGTCGAAGACAATATGAACATTCAAAAAGGTTTTTATTTAATTACCCCCCCACTTTTCCTTTCCCCCTTGAGTCCCTTCGAGACCTTGGGCGTAACATCACGTCCGAAACGTCGGGCTGATTACATTTTGAACGCGTATAAGTTCCGTTTTGTTACAATAATCTACAGATCTTGTTACAATAATCTACAGATTTTGTTACAATAATCTACAGATTTTGTTACAATAATCTACAGATTTTGTACTTTTCTAAAAATGATTCCTTGTTTTCCCTCAGAACCACCCGATAGAGTTCCAGCTATACCTGAAGTACTGCAGGCGGCTTCGCTTCGAGGAAAGGCCCGACTATAGTCACCTACGACAGCTGTTCCGCACGCTGTTCCACCGGCAAGGGTTCACCTACGACTACGTGTTTGACTGGAACATGCTAAAGTTTGGTGAGTACAACAGCCAGTACCTCTTTTTTTTCGGTGTGAAAATGCTTTACGCGTACCCCGGCTTGGGGAGGCCGTTTGGGGTTATGTGGGACTCCCACCTCCCGATCTCTCCTAGCGAGAAGGAGGGGAGGAGACTACCCACTAAAAACACGGGCGTCTTGGGATCGCCAGCATTTCACCACGAAGCCCCCCCAAAATGAAACCAGTGAAATTAATGAAGTGCGCGCCCCATTGCTTAATGTAATAAGGTGCGACTTGGCATGTCGCCCGACTCAGAATCACTCGCCTTTCTTGTTGCATCGTGTTGAAAAGAACACACTATTAATCACGCGACAAAGAGTGACGTATCATAATAGAAATGTTTTGTTGACCATAAGTTTATTTTTATTTATTTAATTTTCATTACACAAATTAAATACAAAGGCGTACTTAGTGCCATAGGGCAGTCTCTACCAGGCAACCATTGGTCAATGCAGATAAGTTGTGGGTGCAACTAACTTAAATATGTACTTATACTTTGTTGAGTTATCTTTTCAAATATTATAGTTGTTCACCCAACATCATCTTACAACGACAGACCTTGGATTTTCTGACTCCTTGGTTTTCAAAATAGATCATCATCCTCCTAGCCTTTGTCCCATTTTTTGAGAATGAATTCTCAATCGGGGTCGGCTGCCTAAATCCCAAGATGTGGCGTAGGCACTAGTTTTTACGCAAGCGACTGCCATCTGACCTTCCAACCCAGAGGGGAAACTAGGCCTTATTGGGCTTAGGTGGTTTCCTCACGATGTTTTCCTTCACCGAAAAGCGAGTGGTAAATATCAAATGACATTCCGTACATAAGTTCCGAAAAACTCATTGGTACGGGCCAGGTTCGAACCCGCGACCTCCGGATTGAAAGTCGCATGCCCTAACCACTAGGCTACCACCGCTTCATTTCAAAATAGATCGATGGGAGAAAATTGTGAACCCTTTTTATTAAGTAGGTGTATATTTTATAATGATTTTTCTATAAGTATGTTCTGTTCCATTCGAGTCCTGAAAATATGTCATCTCTCACTTCGTCAGACGCGGATTCCAAAGAATGTCTGAAAACGGAAAAAAGTATTTAATTAATGTATAATTTTGACGGCGCGTTTGGCGCAGTTTTTTTTTTTTTTTTTTTTTTTTTTTTTTTTTTTTTTTTTTTTTTTATGTCATAGGGGGCAAACGAGCAAACGTATCGCCTGATGGAAAGCGATTACCGTCGCCCATAAACACCTGCAACACCAGAGGAGTCACAAGTGCTTGCCTACCCGGAGGACGAAGATGGAATGCCTCTATGCTAGTAATTTCACCGGCTATCTTACCCCCACACCGGAACACAACAATGCGAACATTGCTGTTTGGCGGTGGGTTAGCAGGCAAGACGGTAGTAACAATCCGGACGGGCCCTGCACGAGGCCCTACTACTCCAAACACTAGTTTCCTACTACTAGTTTGTAAACACCTACCTACTGAGCCGACGGTCCCGGGTTCGAATCCCGGCCAGGGCAAATATTTGTGTGATGAACTCGAATATTTGTGCTTGGGCCATGGTTGTTCTATGTATTTAAGTATATATTTATCTACATAAGTACGTATATCGTCGTCTAGTATCCATAACACAAGCCTTCTTGAGCTTAATTTGGGATTAGATAGATTTGTGTGAGGTTGTCCGATATTTATATTATTTTTTATATTATATGTTATATTAATGTACTGTTTACAGGTGGACAACGCGGTAACTACCAGGCGGCGGCCAACGACCGCACGCTTCGTCGCCACGAACCAGCACCAGAACAGGAAACAAGTGAGTAATTTAAATAGAATCTTACAATAGGCATGTTGACTAATTTTTTTTGAGGATGTCAATCGATTCTATTTTTTATTGTGATCAAATGTCTATATGGGACTGACTACATTTAAACTGCTCTAAAAGTCAGAAATGACCGTCAAAGTTCAACATTCCTACGTAGCGCTAAAAACGCTCCATACAAAACGCGTCAGGCTAGTGACGTCACAGGCCGGTATAGGTTACCAATAATTGTATGGAAAAATTAAGAAATTTGTCATTTTCACCGTGAAAAAGTGCGTTTAAGTTCATAGTTGTGATACAATTATTGTTTCGTAAAATTATGAGGATTCTGAAAACATTTTCAAAATTTATTTTGGATTAAAAAAAAATATCATAAAATTTGCGTACCTTTGAAGTCACATATTTCCAAAAAAGATATATGTTTCTGGATTTTTGTCTTTGTTTCGTGAAATATTTAGCTAATTTTATTCATATAACTACAGTACGCTGTAGAATTCAACATCAGTCAAATAGCCTATTGACAACATTTCATATTTCTAACAGGTAGAATTTAACATAGATCGTGAGACCTTTGCGTCTTGTGCACCTTAAAAATATATTTGAAATTATTTTTCTATACCGTTAAACTACCCAAATATAGTCCAGTCCATACAACTATGGTCAAATTTAATCCGAAAATTACTCGTTAATATATGACTATTACAACGAATAACCTCTAAAGTGAACAACATAATTAAACAAACCTAAATAAAAACGTATAAAATCACTGATAGAATATGGATTTTGATAAAAATAAATGAGTTTTGTTTTGGACGATAGTTGGATGATTGGACTATACTGTAGTTGGGTACTTTTACGGTATGTAAAAATACATGAAATAACCGAAAACTACGACAGCTATGCCTGTATAGAGTTGTACCGACCCATCCGCGAAAAAAAAACAAGCTGTCAATAATGTCAAGCTCAACGTCATTCGTTTTTCTTTACTAGACGTCAGACTAAAGTAACTTTTCTATTGTGAGTTTAGAATGAGTAAATTTTAATAAATAAAAATAAGAATAAAATAATTAGTAATCTTAGGAAAAACGTAAAAACAGTGATTACGTCCTCTTTCTAAGCGGAATACAGAAAATTGAAGATAATAAAATTGAAGTCTATGAAATCTTGACAGATTTATATTATTTTATTCAATGTTATCAAGTTATCGTTTTGTTTATTGCTAACATGGTACAGTGCGTGAGCTATCAGAATGCGATTCGCTTTTTATACCTGCCTCGCTCGCACTTACGCGATCCAGATAAGAACGTCTCAGTTTTCACCCAAACCCGAATCGCAATCTGAGAGCTCACGGACTATACATTCTTCGATTTCTTCCTATTTCTTCAGGGCATTGCGTAGTCCAAAGGGGAATGTATGATTTTTTTTCATCTTGAATTTTTGTTTATATGTAGGAATAATCAAGGTAAGTAACCAAATAAATAAGGTAGGTACAAAATATTTTCTTTTTTCTAGGAATGACGGGGGTTTTCCAACCTATAAACAAGAATTCAAGATATTTTTTATTTCATCTAGTCTCCATTGTGTACAATGTGTTTACACTATGGCATGCTCTTTGTTTATATTCATGCTATTTGTTTATCAATTTATATTTCAATATTTATAATCAAGGTGGAATAATAATTCTGGTTGTCATGTGTATTTCTTATAAGTACCTACAGCCCAGGCCAAAATTATGCCAGGGCAAAGTTGTTTCTTTTAATATTTAAAGTTTCCAATAATTATTCATTGTGTAAATATAAGTAAACATTAGGCCAGTCTCAATTAAATCAAACATTAAACCGTCTGTTAATAAAACGTCATAATATTATAAAAATAAATATTCTTACCTATCTCCGGGAAAAAGTTGCATATCGTCTTTTTTCATTGCCTACACATATCATAAGCCTCCATGATGTATTCAGGAGCCGCACATTATGACCACCATAAAAATAGACTGTTTTGTTAGAAACAGTCTACATATATCATATCAGATATTATTAGGAGGCGTCGCCGAAATATCTATATCATCTTGATCGCTCATTTTATGGTTTAAATTCAACAAATCGATCAATTTTATGCAACAAAACAAATTTTAACCGATAATGGCGGTAATGAAGTTTTCTGGCAGCTGTCATAGTTTTTTTTAATTCAAAGACAAACTAGAGTGCCCCAACTATCATATCATATCGTTCGATATCTTACTTTACGTGCGACATTTGTCAAATTTGATTGCACGAATTTGATTGACGCGGAAAATTAATTTTTGCAACTTATTTTCGACTGCACGGAATGGAAGCATGAAATACCTATGTTACTACCTAGAACTCGGTAGTATTATTCACTTCTAAAAGTTGGTTAAAATCCATACTAATATTATAAATGCGAAAGTGTGTCTGTCTGTCTGTCTGTTACCTCTTCACGCTTAAACCGCTGAACCGACTTAGATGACATTTGGTATGGAGATAGTCTGAGACCCGGGAAAGGATATAGGATACTTTTCATCCCGAATAAATATAGTGTTCCCGTGGGATGAGCGGGTAACACCGCGGGGCACAGCTAGTTATCAATATAATTGTCATACAATAAAAAAAATTTAGAAGGAATCATATACCTCTTAAATACAATGCAAAGTAACTGTAAAAAGATACATTAACACGTTAAAATATGACATGGGAAACCTTAGGGGTGTTTCAAATCGGCTTAACCCTTAAATGCATGATGATGTATTTATACACGTTACTGAAATGACACGTGTCATAACCTGAATATTGTCATTAAAGACTTTGTCAAGATTGTCCCGATGTCTCAAACTGACGTGGATTTCATTGGTAATTACGTCATTTCAGAAATAAAATTAGCGTAATTGTATGCATTTAAGGGTTTAAATACAATGCAAAGTAACTGTAAAAAGATACATGAACACGTTAAAATATGACATGGGAAACCTTAGGGGTGTTTCAAATCGGCTTAAATGACTACCCTTGAAAGAAACGCTCCCTTATGCTAAGATCACAGACAACCCCCACTAGACGGAGCATGTAAGGCGACCCGCGCGCACCAACGATATGGTACGGCAGAACATTAAAGTATCAACACGGCGACCACCGTTTAGTTGCGTCCTTGTTTATGATCCATGCGTACGTCAACGAAAAAAGAAATTAAATAAATAACATGGTAAATTGTAGTGTTAAGTGGTGTAGAGATACCTCATAAACATGGACGCAACTAAACGGTGGCCGCCGTGTTGATACTTTAATGTTCTGCAGTACCATATCGTTGGTGCGCGCGGGTCGCCTACGGGTCGCGTTACATGCTCCGTCTAGTGGGGGTGGTCTGTGGCTAAGATTAAACGTTGTGTTTGTGTTTCAGCGGCGGGTGCCGCCGGACAGCCCAGCACGACGGTGGCGGCCATCTCGGAGTGGCGGTGAGGGGTGGCGGCCCGCGCCCCCCGCGCCCCCCGCGCCCCGCCCCGCCGCGCTCGTCGCGCCCGGGAACAGAAGCGCCCCAGGCCCGGCTAGCCTGCCCACAGACACACTCACCTAAAGCGGCAATAGGCTAGTTGACTCATGTCAAATTGTAATAAACTAATGTTTATTCCGTATAGTATTTAGCAAAGGAAACCTAAATATATATTTTTCAATTCATAAAAGTGAGAGATGGCTGAAAAAAAATAATTTGAAAATATGGTTTTTAATCTGTATTTTGAAATGCTTGAAACGCTGTCCGCCATTTTCGCTTATGATAGTGACGTCATTGGTCATGTAAACAAAACTGAAAGTCTACTTTGACGACTTCGAATAGTGCCGTCCCTCTCGATATCCTGTCAAAGTATATTGGAGTGTGCGGAATGGCATTATACGACGGTCGAATTTCGAATATTTACAGGTAATACTACGACACGCCACAGATTAGCGAAAGGGAAAAATGGCGGACGGCGTTTTTGACTGTTTATGAAATTTCTAATTTTCAATTGATAAAATTTAGCTTTCTAGCTTTCAGAAAAATACAAGACATTTTTTTAGAGCTAGTAAGATCATTATTAACCATTTCCAATATATTTCGAAACTGGGTCAACTAGCCTATTACACTTCGTTGTTCGCCGCATGCTGCATGCGGCGACCGCAAAAGTGTAAAGAACACGTTAGTCGACCGCAGTCGGCGATCGACAGCTGCCAACGCTTATACGGTGACCGAAGCAGTGTAAATACGACATCTGTCCGCCTTATTAGGTCACCGACAGCGGCGACCGCAGATCATTTGATAAAGTTAAACCTCTATGCAAATGTACTCAAAATGTGTTTTATCCATCTTATGATTTTTTTTAAATTGCACATCGCACAGGTCATCACACAAAGTTGCTGTTGCTCCATAGGCGTAACGCTGTGCATATATCTTCGGAACCCACTATCTTCGTTTCTTTCTTATTGATTTTCGGGTTAAAGAATTTTTTTATTACTCTCAAAAGAAATTTACATTTCACTTATTTGAGATTAAACGATTAAGGTGAGTCGGGGCTATTGTAGCTATGGGGTTATTGTATCTTCTTACCATTATAATGGTCTGTGACCCTTAAAATGGTCTGTGTATATATAGGATTGTGTATATATACCATTGGTCTGTGTATCCTATATATACGTAAGAAGATACAATAACCCCATAGCTACAATAGCCCCGACTCACCTTACATTAAATTATATTTCCTGAGAGATTTTAATAATATTTCCTGTATTATTAACGAACTTAATAAACTAGCTTTCCTAAGCACAAGCTTTGACATCGCGACAGCTCTCAGAGATCTGATGGATGACTTTGTACGTCAGCCGCCGCATTCGGCCACCGCATTAGGCGGACAGACTAGTGTAAAGACGACGTTCGTTGAACGAATCCATTCAAGAGTCATGCGGTCGCCGTAGTAATGTGACAGACTAATGTGAAGGCGACGTTTGTTGGCCTAAGTAGTTTAAAATGAATTCGGCGACCGCATGCGGCGAACAACGAAGTGTAATTGCCGCTTAACCCTACATGCCACGAGTACCGGACACGAGCGCCCGAAGCCGGCCGGGGCGGAAGGACCGTCCTTCCTTTCCCTGTAGCCGGATGATTCTCCTAGCGTTTTAAGAGGCCTTATTCCTTTTAAAATGCTGATTGTTTAGACATTTTTCTCTATGATCAAACATGTTTCTTAACATATTATTGATATTACTACCTAGAACAGGGCTATTGGGATTTATTGGTATATATTTGAAACCTACAGTTTGAACTTTTCATTGATAATTTTTGTTCGAAAAACTACTCAAAATTGACAAAATTCACGTGGCAAATTCGTTTTTTCAACTTATTTTCGACTGCACGCAATGAAAGCATGAAATAGCTACGTTACTACCTAGAACTTGGGAAAAAGTATTATTCACTTCAAAAAGTTGGTTGAAATTATCAATATATTTGTCATAATATGAAAAAAATAAATTTTAAATGGAATAAGGCCTCTTAACCGCGCGGTTCGTCATTCCTTTTTCTAGATTGTTACCGGAACGGAAGAGCCGGTCGTTTTAATTATGATTTAACTAGGGAGTGGCTTCGGGATGCATAAAAATCGAGTTCCAACAATCATGTATTTTAACAATATTTGCAGAAATTGGAATGACGAAAAAGTACGCCTTATACAAACGCTGAATATTAACCCGGCTGACGGCGAGTTTCCGGCGGCTATTAAAACACATATTATATTGTCGCTTTATTTTCTTAGCCATGTATGTAACCATTGTAACCAAATAGTTTGATAACAACTTACTTTTGTTTTAAGTAAAATGAAGTCGTTATCAGGCTATTTGGCGACATACGAGGTTTATAAAGTAATGGACGATATTAAAATTCACATAACCCATAGGACAAAGCATTCGGACTGCTACAATACACAAAATATCATGACAGAATAACATACAAAAAGTTAAAGAGTTGCAAGTAACGTTTTGCCAACAATTAAAAATAAATGACGTTAAAATTCCGGTGGACGTTTTTATGGCGAACAGTATTTCTATCATTCGTCCACAATTAGACTAAGATTTTGTATGCGTTCCCAATCAGAAATACATGATTCGAAAGACAAACTTGAGAAAAGACAGACCTTATTCCCAACAATAATCTAGTATTTTTTCAAAGTAAACAAGAAAAATACAGTTCAATATACATGCTATATGAAATGTCCACGATACACATACAGAAGTTTCCTGACAGACCAATTGAGTTACGAAATATCAAAAGGCGGAATAGTATAATATTTATAGAAAAAAAATTACATGACGTCACCCTCCTGTATGATCAAATGTCGGTTTTTACTTATTTTATAATATTCAAAAAAGTAAATATGATTGCTATAAATATAATACATACATGATAATTCCGTGTATATTTTTAAAGGTAGATACTGTCTAATTCAATTTGACATCTGGACACTACCCTATAATAGTGAATAGGTATCAAGGTTGCAGTTTCAAACTATCATGCAAACCTCCGTTAAATATTTTTAATGAACTCGGAAATATAAATATCGTGTATACCTTTCATAAATAAAACATTTCCATGTTCTTGACATTACCAATCCACTTGTGGCAATATTATTTTATCGAGTTTGTCTTTCGTGCTGCCGATTATTGTAAATTATTAAAGGTGGGGCCGGCCGCGCGTGTTTATGCTCAGTTGTATAGAATTTAGGACGATCGCATTTAGCGGGTCGACGGATGCGTCTTAATGTATGGTATGATTGCGATTTTATTTCGACGTTTGATCCCGAATCGATGAAGACTGGGTCGCCGTTCCGACTGCTTGCTCCGATAACAGGAACGAATCCTGAAAGTATTATTGTGCAATATAAGTTTATAATACGTCTGTTGAGAATCAAAACTCACTAAGTAACAAATACTTCCTTTAAACAAAGCTCGTATCTCGTTTAAATTCAATAATTGAGATACGAGGTTTCGAAGAGTAGTGACGGCCATTTTTGGTGAATTTTGCTCCTCTAAAAACAATAATATCTCAAAAGCCTCCAATGACGGTTTTCCGAAATCGAAGTACCAGCTGACGCTGCCCCCGAAAGGCCTAGCTGGCAACTGTCAAAGCCTGTTCTGAGCTTGGTAGATTTTGACAGTTTTTGTCAAGTAGACTTCATGCTACGGTGGGGCAGATTAGAGATGTGCCATTTCCGAAAATTTCCGGAAACTTTCCTAATTTCCCATACAAAATGTGGAAAGTTTCCGGAATTTTTCAGAAAAGGCACATCTCTAGGGCAGATTTTTCGATTGTAGAAACCTTGAAGGAGGTTCCACTTAAATCACTATCTTTCAAGTGCGCGTATGACGAAGGCGAGGACGAATTTATGTAAAATGCTGTAACGCTTAACTTAGGCTCATTTTTTTAATTGTCGATGTTATTCAAATTGTTATGCAAATAAATAACAACAATACTTGCCAGTATAAAATTTATATTCTTCACTAAATTCGGCCAGTATATTCTTCAATAAATATTTCATGGAACATGCATAATATTTTTTTCGATATCCGCGATTATCACTCATTTCAATGGAATAAATTATGATATACACAATCCGTTAATGAAAACAATACACTTTTTTGATAACATCTTCATTTACAAAAATAGTGCGTGTCGTCTGTGTTTAGGACTGAGATTTATATGAAAGCATTTTATATGAAAGTTTGTTTTCGCCCTAGCCTCACTAATCTATTATACACAGGCCGTCGTAAAGGGAATATACAATATAATTTTAATTTAAACCCTCCAAGGTTATATGGTTGACTCCCTTTTTGAGGGAATTCCAAGTTGAAATTGATTTGCCATGCAGGAGCTGTCTTCCATCTTTATTTATTCATATTCTTTGCTTTTAGTCTTCGCATGAACTTTTTGCTAACGTTTACTAGTGTAGGCTTTCCTATCTACCCAAAACAACAAGTCCTGTTTTATCCAAAGCAATTTTATTTTTAATTATATTCTAGAACTTACCAATCGACGTGTCTGTAAATTCATACTTCTAATTCATATGCGTGTACACTTATAATTCATATGTGTATACGCTTAGCTTCCCTTAAATTCATTCTTACTTATTTATTTTTTATACAATCTTACAACCTCGAAATACACAAGGCTACAGTCCGACCAAAAAGAGTAGAAATTCGGACTCGGTAGAAGTCAGACTGTAACTATATATTTTACCGAAAAAAAAAAGACTTAAAACAACATTTTGGATATAATTTTGTAATTTTCTGAGATTATATTTATTGACGTTAAAATATTAGTTGTTTTAACTAGTCGGTTTATTTGACAAAATTAAAACCATTGTGATAAGGCCTGATGAGTAAGAATGAATCGAGTCACTAAAATAATATCAGGATAAATTTCTTGAGTATTCAAGGTGAACTTGTGAACACCTAAAGAAAAACAAAATTAAATAACGATATTGTTTCTTAACTTGATCTCATCTCAATTACCAAAATTATATTTTTGTTCTTCAATTTAATCTGACTCACATTCGTTACCAAATCTATGTTTATTTTTGAAATCAAATAAAGAAACACTATGCCTCTAACAATGCTACTTGTAGCTATTTGTTTCTTTTTATCTTAATTTAATTACCAGAATTTTAAACGATTTAAAAACTGAAAATAAGTTTATGACGTAAACGCGAAACTCACTTTGAAACTGTTGTTGGTTCTCAAAGCAGTGCATCCTAGTTTGAGACTGGATTGGTGTAAGACGCGAGTCCATCACATGCGGCGCTCAAGATACTGCTGGGTAAAAGCCTCAAGCTTGGTATATTTTATTTTTCATTATTTTTTGCCAAATAATGACGTAATTTATTGACATCTATGATTTAATAATTTTGTACATCGAGATGCCCTTTCTATTTCATGGCAATAAAAATACGTGAAGCTTAAAATGATGTCTACTTTCTAATTAACAAAATGAAAAGGCTAATTAACTGCACTTTGGCGGAATCGCGTTAAGATGAGTGTCGTAATGTGTTTGCTGTGCTTCTCGCGTCGGACCGTATGAGCGGTGAGTGGCTTCCACACTACGCAGGTAACGGTAACACTGAAAATTTTGCGCTTCTGGCGGTTTTAAGATATTTGAAATTCGAATGTGTATAAAAAAATACAAATTGTGTTTATGGATTGAAATAGGTTTGGGCGGGAAATCGAGTGTCATTATTTTTTTATGTTATGGTTATGACATGGCCTATTGAAAGTTTTTGCAATGAAAGTTTTAACACGAAAAGTGCAAAGTTTTCAATGTGCTCTGGTTCCTGTGGAACTATCGGACTTTTAAACTTGTATGTTTGTCCTTTGATTTAATTGTGCAATAATTTTCTGATTTTCGTTAGATTCTCTACAGATTCTGCTCACCGCTAATATCTAGATCGAAATATGTAAATATTACCATAGGAACCGCGTGTAAAAGAAAGTGTGTGTTCTCAGTATGTTCATGCGATCGGTGAAACATTAAAATCATACTGAAAAGACGAATGAACGAGAATGGACCACCCTTTTTTATGTGACTGAGAATTAGGTTCAATTTTGTGTAAATATTATAATTAGTCTTGTGTTGGGTTTAAAAACATTCATGATTCAAGATATTAAGCGTTTAGTTTTTTAAGTCATTACGTATAGTGGATATATGTCGGGCACTTCCGAGTCCTCCAGTTTTATTTTCGTTTGAATAGTAGTTGCACGTTTTGGCTGCGTGTATATTTTAGTCGACAGGGTATATTGGCATTTCAGGTTAAGGTACAGTCGGCGTCAGAAACACATTGACTACCGTCGTACCTATTGTCACTGCCAAATGTAATCAGTCGTGATTGTGTACGGTTGACGAAGTATCTTTGTCAGCCTCAGTTGAAACATTATTTAATATACCTATCGATTATTTTTGGTACCAACTCTCATTGATAGTTGCGACTGGTACCAAAATTAACATAACTCAATGTTTTCGTAGATAATTTGTAGTCGAGAAGTGCGTGAATAAGAATATCCCAATAAGTTTTATGATATTGTGTTACTAATTCTTATGTTAATATAGTTAGTTCATGGTATCTGTCCACACGATTGGCAGGACAAATACTGCCAAATTCACTGAGTGAGTACCGAGGGGTGAACATTGAACAATAGTTAGCAATACTCTGGGTTTATACTCCGAAGTTTTAAATTCTAAGTTTGTAACGTGCCGTCTCGTTTACTCATTTGAGTAATCGTAACAGGAGAGCGAGAGGGCATGATTCGAACTTGAAATTCCTGACTTCGGATTTGCCCTCCTGATGCGCCGACGCAGCGTGCGAGTGACGTCACTGAGCGCTGTCGGCCAATCACAAGCTCTAACAGACGAAACATTTGGACTTAATTTTGTATATAATAATATAAGATACTTAGATAAGCTGACACACTGTTTTTTACAATATCTTAGGTAATAGTGGTAAATACATAACTGTTGTAGCGATAATTAAAGCCTTCCAAATTATTTTGCTGTTATTGTACACATACCTTTGATTGCGTCTAATTCTGTGTAGAGCCTGTTATGTGCTGCATGTAAATATTATTGATTTATATTCGTTGTTTGTAATGTTCGCTCACGCTCGGGCTGGGGTAGTTCTTGTTTTATGGAACATGGTGTCATCGAACAACTAACACGTTTTCTTCCTTATTTTTTCTCCATTCTTTGCTCGTATTATTAGGACTACGGGGAAAGGATGTGACAAAATGGTTGGGAAATGTGTCGTTGTGTTCGGTGGCGTTATGTTCAAATGGGAACTACCCTGTGGCTTGCGGCCACGGCGTTCAGAGAAACATAACTGTCGTTGAAATTTTATGACGAAATGATGTAATTATAATTCAGCTAAAGTGAACCTCGTATTTCAATGTTAAAGGCGATAGCGGGAATAATGTAATATGCGGACTGGTTATGTGTATGTGTAAATACGTGTGTAACATTCACACATCGACATCAAGTATGTTATATAAAGCCGACAACGCGACTTATCTAGTACTGAAGCATTTAGATAACAAAATATAAACAAAAGCTTCTTAACAAATGATTTCAACTGAATATTCCTTCACTATCTCATTCAAACTAGTAACCACAATTATATTTCTTGAAGTATTCAGCGTGTTTCTTTAATTTATATATAAATATGTATGATGTGGTGTATTTTGTTCTTTATAAATACATAAATTATTATGCTAGCCTGTATAGCTTAGCATATGCATTACATATACCTATATAAATTGTTATGCTTGCATTGTTTCCAATGTCCAGTATGTATTTAATTCCTTTGGCACAATAAACAGTAAATAATAAAACATCTTTTATTGAAGAACATTTATTTCATTATTTTACAAGAGTTTGACCATAGGATCACAGATTTTTTTGATGTATTTTTAGGATGGCGGTCTGTGGGTTGACTCCGAAGTTCGAACTTCTAAATTTCTTGTACAGTACAAGTCACGGAAAGTTGAAAATAATATAATATAGCTTTTTCACTCTTGTCACAATGACATTGCATATTAGGTGCATTTCTACTTACCTACGCGGAGCTGAAAGGAGCGAAGAATACCGAATTGTGAACGCACAAATTATCAGTGGAACCACCCCCTAAGAGTTGAAATGCTCCGTATTTAAGATGTCTGCTGTACGTCCGAGCTATCAATAATTTGGTCAACTAACTACGTAGCTAAGAACCCGCCGTCCACCGGTAGCTGAACGCCAGAGATCATGCTTGACCGGCTGCTGAGCAGAAACAGAACGGCATTCACGACGTCCTCCACCTCACCAAACCTGTTAATAGAAACAAACCCATGTAAGCTCCCTTAGATGGGGTCGAAAGGGGTACCTGCAGTAATTATTAATTTCCCCAACGATTCCGCGCTTTGCGCTAGAATTCGCTTCATGGCTGCCCGATTATCTCAGTCTCAGTGTCAAGATCGCCATGTTTAGGATGGGACGACCACTTCGTATGTAAAAGTAGGTACTTAATAATTACCTTCCAAGAGGTATCTTCGCCAGCATGGCGCCCGCCTTCACGGGGTCGGCCCATACACGGCGCCCCAGCTCTGACATCACGGCGGTGGGGTTGACGGTGTTCACGCGGATCCCGTGTGCGCCCAGTTCCAATGCCAACACTCGAGTCATGGAATCTACGGCGCTTTTCGAAGCGCAATAGGCGACGTGGTTTGGCAATGCCGCCTGAAAAAATTGAATGTCATGTTTCGGGCGGAACAACTCGAGAGAACGGCAGGGGAATTTCATACAAAATTACGACTTATACGGAATACATTCAATTAATATACTCCATGCTTACCTACGGCATAGGCAGGGAAGTATTTTTGTTAACCCTTTGAGCGGCAAAGCAATTCACCGTGCCACTGACGCCAAACCAAAAAAAAAATACTCCAAAATCAACAGAGATTAAGAAACACAGATAGTGGTTTGAATTAGCATGTTTTTGACCACTGAAATTTTGACGTCAATAGACGTCGTTGGCGTCAGTGGCACGAATTCCCGATGACGTGATTTGCCGTCTTTGGCGGTCAAAGGGTTAAACAAGCCGTGAAAAAGGCTTGCCGGCTTCGTATCACTATCTGTCTATACCTACTCACCCGGCAAGCCATCTATCCCGGCGTCTGCAGTAATGTACTATTTTAGTAAAGTAGGCCGAGTGTATAACTAACTCTCCTTCGCATCATACTAATTGCATGTTATTTCACCGCTCAGGCATCTCGTCTCTGGATTAACAATAGGTACCTACTTAACGGACTTACGGAAATTTATCGGAAGTTAACGAGTAGGTAAAGTTTGACGACGCGTTTGGCTCGGTTTGTAGACACCTGCCTACTGAGTCGGCGGTCCCGGGTTCGAATCCCGGCCGGGGCAAATATTTGTGTTCTTGGGTCATGAATGTCATCTATATATGTACATTTATATATTATGTATATCGTCGTCTAGTACCCATAGTACAAGCTTTGCTTAGTTTGGGACTAGGTCGATTTGTGTATGATTGTCCCTTAATATTTATATATTTATATTATTTAAAGTTAGTCCTGATGTGGTATTAATTAACGGATTGCACCATGTAGGTTACTGGTAGACTCATCATCATCAGATGTTTGGAGTACCTATAGGATTAAGGTAAGGAAAAACATGCAGATGGCTGGGGAAGTGGGGACTTCGTTTTGTAGTAGACGAGTAGGTACAGTTTAACCTAAAGATAAGGATAAAATGTATTATTAAGTATTACCATCGAAGCTTGTGAGGATATGTTGACTATGGATCCCTTTATTTTATTTTGTATCATTTTCTGCGCTACGATTTGACTAATATTGAGGATCGCTCGGACGTTGATTGACATAGACCTGAAAAAAAATTGTTTACAATTAGACATAAACATTGATCTACTGATAAATCTGCTTGGTTGCAGCCCAGTCGTACAAGTCAACGCAAAGCTGTTTCATATGTCAGAAATGTTACGATGCTCAGATTTTAGTAACTGCAGTGCAGCATGGCCTATGACGGTCGCGTAAAAATAAAGTAAGTAAACATCTGTTACTCTCCCACTCACACACTAACCTCAGAAAATTACCGCTGCATTATCTGTGTATCAGTTAAGAAGACGTACCTTATGCGGGTATATAAGCTCCACACAAGGATGGATTGATAACCTGGTAAAGATCAATAGAGTCATGGTGGCATTCTTTGGAGAGGCCTATGTCCATGTGGATCATTTGATTTTGATGATTATGAATATTATGATAATGACTCACTTGTCAAAGTTGGCCGGTGCGTGTGCATTCCAAAAACGGTTCTATGATGGCGACTCTCGCGTTGTTGAGCAAACCGTGGAACTCGCCGAGCGAATCCACGATGCTGCTTAGTCGCGGCCCAGTCGCACAAATTGACGCAAGCTATTTCCATGGCAGGATAATTACAGAGATTTTACTCCCTGAAGCGGATGCGGTCATCGCGCGATAAATAAATGATAAATCACCCGTCATCATTAGATCATGCTTTGCTAATGCTCGTGAAAAAGTGACAACTATTTTGTAATTTGTTTATTGCGTGAGAAATGCGAGTAGCGAATCGGAAGACGCAGTGTGGGATATGCCTCCCACAAGGTGGAATGATAACCTGGTGAACTGGTCACTGACGTCATGGTGACGCTCTTTGGGAGAGGCTTATGTCCAGCACTGCATCTTTTGATTTTGACGATGATGATAATATTTACTCACTTGTCAAAGTTGGTCGGTGTGCACTCCAAAAACGGTTCTATGATGGCGACTCCCGCGTTGTTGACCAAGCCGTGGAACTCGCCGAGCGAGTCCACGACGCTCCTAGTCGCGCCCCAGTCGCACAAGTCGACGCAAGCTGTCTCAATGTCAGGATACTTAGATTTTAATTTCTGTAAGTCTTCTGGCTGATTTGATATTGTTACTACGTCGGCGCCGAGTCTCCATAGTTCGATAACAATGCCTTTGCCAATTCCTGGAAATTTTATTTAGCAGTAGACTACATTTCCTTTCTCTTGGTTATTCGTTGCTCTTTCAAACGTAGGATACCTATGCCAGTACTTACTGGGATTTTTTTGTATGACAGTCCCAGGACTTCAGAATATATTTATCGTCAAGAAGTCGTCTAAATAAAATCAATCGTCCGTGGATTACAATGACAATGTTAAATTAACCGACTTCATCGAGAATAAACCGTATTTCCGAGAACTGACTGAATTAAAAAAAAAAGCACTGTAATCGCCAAAGGTGTGCCTCATAAGTATAATAAGGAGTTCCTTCGATTAATCAATGGATCTCATCATCAGATTCACCAAGATTTGATGGGATCTATATGAAGGTGTACTACTCTCAATCTGTTAAAGAAAAAAGAAACCCCAGTCGGTTTATATGTAAATGATCGAGTTCTGAAAACAAAGAAAAAGTAGGTACAGCCAAATTGAAGTCGGTTGAAAATCGCCTTTAGGTAAACCCAGCTACAGATCCATTTGATAAGTATTATAATTGTATCGCACATAAATATGACGTAGGTATATAACTAGGTAAATCTTAACCTACCTTGCGAACCGCCAGTCACAAGTATCCTTTTTCCCTTTAAAGTATCCATCACTCAACAATCAACGGACGACTAGTCAGCATCAGAAGATGTTGAACCTAAATCGTCGCCAAATATCTTATCTCGACCAAACATGCATAATATTGATAACCCTTAAACTTTGTTACCTACTAAATGAGACAACCGCGAACAACCAAAACAAACAGATATTATTTACTACTCTATATTACTATACACATATCTTAATCAAGTATACTATTATCGAAGTATACTATTGGCGAAAGTGTGTCTGTCTGTCTGTTACCTCTTCACGCTTAAACCGCTGAACCGACTTAGATGAAATTTGGTATGGAGATAGTCTGAGACCCGGGAAAGGACATAGGATACTTTTTATCCCGAATAAATATAGTGTTCCCGTGGGATGAGCGGGTAACACCGCGGGGCACAGCTAGTTTAGTATAATTCTAAAATTGTATTGAAAATCAGTTTCCTATGGAGGGTCATTATTGCAGGAAAAATAGTGCGATGAAACCGCGCGGCTCCATCTGTTGGTAAGAAATTACTAACTCACAGATCTGTGTATCAAACTTGTCCGCTGATTGGATTGTAAACTTTGGCACAGCGATAGATGTACACACAAATATGGTAGGATACTTTTTTCCCGATTACGGTAAAGAAAAGTTTTACGCGGACGAAGTTGCGGTCTCTTCCTAGTTAGAACCTTAGAACATCTATCCATACTAATCCATACTAATATTATAAATGCGAAAGTGTGTCTGTCTGTCTGTCTGTTACCTCTTCACGCTTCAACCGCTGAACCGACTTAGATGAAATTTGGTATGGAGATAGTTTGAGACCCGGGAAAGGACATAGGATACTTTTCATCCCGAAAAAGTGTTCCCGTGGGATGAGCGGGTAACACCGCGGTGCACAGCTAGTATTATAAATGCGAAAGTGTGTCTGTCCGTCTGTTACCTCTTCACGCTTAAACCGCTGAATCGATTTTGATGAAATTTGGCATGAAGATAGTTTAAGATCCGAGGAAGGACATAGGATAGTTTTCATCCTGGAAATTATCCCTAAAAAGATTGAAAAGTGAGTAAGTAATTCATGATGACATTGATGACCCTGTAGGAAATGTAATGATTAGACCAAAAGCACAATTGCTCTTACATTTGCTTAGGCGCTTTTAAACCTTTAATCCCTTTTTAGGGTTCCGTAGTCAACTAGGAACCCTTATACCTAGTTTCGCCATGTCCCATCTGTCTGTCCGTCCGCGGCTTAGCTCCGTAATCATTAGTACCTACTAGAAAGCTGAAATTTGGTATGAGTAGTTATGTGTATGTACTACGCCGACAAAACGGTAAAATAAAAACTAGTTAAAATAAAAACTTTTTTTCGGGTAGGTACACCTAAAGTGGGGGTGATTTATTTTTTTCGTTCCATTACTAGTGTGTGGGGTGTTGTTGAATAGGTCTTTTAAAAATAATAGGGAACATTATTTTTTTATAAAGTCAGCAGTTTTGTAAATATTCGCTCCGAAAGTAAAAAAAATAGTGTCCCCCCCCCCTCTAACTTTTCAACCACGGGTCAAAAAAATATGGAAAAATTCAAGAAAATGAGGCCTTATAAGTACTTTCAATGAAAACAATATTGAATAAAATCAGTTGAGCCGTTTTTGAGTTATCGCTAAAATTCATATTTTTCTTTAAAATGACGTTAAGTGCCGCGCGGTGTCCTTATACTTCGAACGTTACACATATTAGTTAAGTGCCATACTGTATTAAAACATTTCGCTCAATCTGGTGCGTATAGTCGTTAACTTCCAGAAGGTAATAAGTAATTACTGTTACTTTGGCGTTTACGACTTTTTTATAGAGCTTGAAATCTTTCTCGTAATTTTCGTCTATTGTGAAGGATGGGCAACTGCGGAACCCTACACTGAGCGTGGCCCGACTTGCTCTTGGCCGGTTTTTATTAATTAAGGTGATTAGGTGGATATCTATCGTGTTGTACGAGGTTGCTTCCATACTTTCAAGTTCCACGGGGACGTAGTCGCGGGCAAAAGCTAGCACTATTATAAAGTTCTAGATTCGTAGTGAAAATCATTTTTCTATGGAGAGGTGTCATGATTTCAGAAAAAATCGTAATAGCGTGATTCAGGATCGTTATTTGTTTTGAATGGGCGCGCGGCGTCGGGCCAACCAGAGTGACTGAATAATTTTTAACCAATTTTGGTACAGGGATAGCTGGACATCCAAAGATGGTTATAGGAGACTTTTTATCCGTCTACGGTGTCTACGGTAAATAAAAAAATACGCGGACGCAGTTCGTGGGCACCTTCTAGTAACAAATAATATATGTAAAGCCTGACCAGAAATATATATGATATTGCGGAATTTTACTGGAACTAATTTCTTACACTGGCAATGATTTTATGATGGTTTGTCAACAATGTCAATGTCATTCGTGGTGGTTTGATTACACGACATTTTTTTTAAATTACCATAGAAAATGCCGAAAACCATTCACAGTCGTGAACGTAAGATTATATAAGTGTACATGTGTGTTTACTATACACGAAAAACAATCATGAAAAATGTGCATTCTATTAAATGATATTAAGAGGTTAACATGGTGGACCTGACAGGTATTTAAAAATTTACTAATGTCATTATAGTGGGTTGCGAATTTGCGATTGGTTGCAAAATTGTTGCCATATAAATATTATAAATAGCGCCCTCTTGACAATCCTCATATAATATATTTCTGGTCAGGCTTTTAATAGAGTATTGCAACAAACAACTTTATAAGCACGGTATGTAGTACAAGTAAAACACATTTAAGTACCAAATACATCGCATTTATTAACAAAACTATAATTGAATAATATTGGTATAATACTTTGCCCAATCCCTAATTTAGTACACTGGTTTAGTACACATAACTCAAAATACCTACAAGGCAAACTATTTTTTGAATAGTTACTTTATGCTTAAACTTAATGGAGATAAAATAACAAGAATGTAAATTCAAACCGGTCATCATAAGGGTCATTAATAGTCAATACGTTATTATTATTACACAATTTTATTGCTGCTTATTTGGCTATTTTAAATGTAGTTATAAAGATATAAAAAAAACTTTAACAACCCAAAAAACAAGATCCTGATTATGCTTCCATGTCATATAAAATTATTTGAAGTCTGTAATAATTACACAATCTTTTTAATAACTAGTCGCAATGAATAGAATTGAAACTTTTTAAATAATTAATAGTATTCCAGTCACTAAGTTGATTCACCCAATGATAGCTTGTACAAATCATACAGGGATCATATAGTTATGGAGACACTTGATAACATAAACCGTAAAACTACTCAACTATAGTCCAGAATAAAACTCATTTCAGTAATTTTATGTTATAATTTAATCTTCTCAAACATGCAATGAAATTTCGTCACAAGGTGCGGTATAACAAGCTTCGAAGTACCTATCACGTTTCGGACAGAACAACTCAAGAGAACTGTAAAGGAATTTCATACAAAAATGAAGACATAGGCCGGGAAGTATTTTTTTAAACATGGCGTCTGTGTTCACGAACAGGCTGACTTTATGTTTTTTGAGAGGTTTTTTTATTATCTATACCTACTCACCCGGCAAGCCCTTCTTTTTCGGCGTCTGCAGTAAGTAATGTACTTGTAAGTTGTTAAAACTTGGAGTTTATCCGTAATAATTGTCGTATATTAACCGGTAGCCATTGATAGATAGCCGGTTACGAATGGAAAGTTCACTCTCTAGCAACCAATACGGTTTCGTGCCAGGCATGTCAACTATCGACCCCATGTTTGCTCTCAATACCATCGCTGAAGAATACCGAGCTAAGAACAAGCCGTTGTATATAGCCTTCCTTGACATGGAAAAGGCATTCGACCGCGTGCCTTGTCGCGAAATGTCGCGATATTTGCGTGTTTCGGAACGCACCTAAATAATACATATTGTCTATGGTAAGAATCCAGTTGTTGCATGCTCAAAGTTTCTTTCTTTAAGTATTCTTGTGTTTTCAAAAGTAATTTGTGATAAATAAAGTGCTTGGACTCAGTGCGAGAAATTCTATTGTGCAACAGCCGGAGATATCTGCGAAAGCTAAGTGTTCTAGCCTAAGCCCTTACAATCTTGATTTATTTATTTTCTTCCTAATTATATAGCAACGTGAAGGTACTTTAAAGAATCGCTTGCCAGACTTTTCAGCATATCCTAGGAATCTCATGATTCTTATATTGGTCTGAATATAATATCACAGAGACCATTATGAGCATAATTTTGATTTCTTTATGTAATTATATGCCAGTGTATTGATGATTATAACTTTGTGATTTTAATTGTGATTTATGATGATAAGCATCATGGAGGACATGCACACTTTGTGGTGTCCTGGCTTGACTATTTCTCCTTGAGTAGACCAATATTCCGGCCTGCAGGCGGAAGGGGGCCGCGATATAGATGAGGCCCCCATGATGTGCTGGCGGGGCATGCGCTGGGTTGTTGAGCCCGAGTATTTTGATTACTGATGGATAGCGCATGCGCCCAGCCGCCTGTAAAGCCTGGGGAGTTGTTTAACTCCTGCGGGGTTGGCGGCAAGAGCCTGTAAGCCCTGGGGAGTCGTTTGACTTCTGCAGGATTGGCATGAGTTGTTTAACTCCTTGTACTGAATAACGTCGGGTTATCGATTCGTGACAGCTGTTTAGCTGTCGATAATCATAGGTTAAAGAGCCTTCCAAAACTTGAACGCTGTGTAGCAGCTTGTAATAACCATAAGTCGTGCACGCATACACGAGTGTCGTGTTGAGAGCCAGCGGGTGGCCTGGTAGACAGGCACCCAGAGAAGGGAGGATTTGCGTGAAGTGATAATGATTCGCTCTTAAGTCGATCCTCCGGTCTACTCGTCGTTTGGTACCTTGCGACAGGCTGACGTCGGTTGATGTCAGCCCATGTATGATGATTATGAATATCTAGAGATAAGAGAATAGTGCCAGACTGATAACCTTGGGTGGATTAATTGACCCAGGATCATCAGACGTTCCTGGATCAGGAACCATTCCAATTAGTTTACACAACACTCATGGTATAACTTAATTGTAATTTTCTATCATGAGTAATATAATTATGGTTCGTGTAACGAGCAAACTAATAACAATTTATACTTGCTGTCACGAAGCCAACTGTAAGATATTTAACACTAATGATTAACTGGGCATATAGTTTCATTTATAGACTAACAGTGTGATAATTGAGTTAACTTGTCAGTAAAGGTCACATCACAGAAATATACATATAACAGTTCCAATTTAGTAATCTTTATTATATATCATTAACAGTATAGTACCTATCACAGGTGACAGGCGAGGGCACTTAGAGATTCGACTGTGAGAATCAATGATTTATTTAACCACAGGCGGGGAAGTCGCGGGCGGCCGCCAGGTTGAGCGTGTAGTGCGCGGTGCCCGCCACCCTCGCCGGGCGCGGCGAGTCCGGTATTAGGACTACAACTTTTAAGGTATGGTGCCTAACAATTGTAGACCTTGTAGTCGCACTGTGGGTGTACAGTGCTGTAGGAGTTAGCAATGTCTTAATATTCATATAAAAGCGAAGCAGATAGAATAGCCTGAGTTACAACTGAACCAGGCCCGGGATACAGTCAGTTCCGCGTTGGCAAGTAGCCTCATTTAAGATGAGGATGGGAAAGCCAAGGCGTATCCGACTGTGCGTTTAAATTTCTGTAAGTAAAGTAGATACAGAACTAATTCTTGTGCGATGATGAACCCCCACTATACATCACATTATCGCAACAAAATGGTGTGAGTGTATTAGGGATCAATGGTAGTGAGTGTACAAGGGATAATAATTTTAGCATTGCTCGCTCATACAGATCTAAACAAAGTTAATTAAAACATTCTGTCATTTGATTAAAAAATTATTATTAAAAATAAGGTCTGCAACAGTTAATCACTATACAGAAGTTGAAATGTAGATTGTGGGCGAATAGGAAAGTGGCGGTATCTGTGGGCAAATAGGAAAACTAAGAGTGAAAACTTCAATGATAATATATCATTGAAAAGAGTGAATATATTTAATTCACATATGGCATGTATGTCACATACGTACCACGATAATATTGTACATTTTATGTGTTTGATGTTTTCAGGTTAGAAGTATTTATCTAAGGTCATTATATTACTATTAATGACAAAAAACTTCTATGCATAGACACAAGTGACATCTATGCGAGCATTGACAAACTAAATAAGTGCCACTACTCACGCGTAGATAGCGCGCATTCCGAACTACATACTTCGCTTCGCTTGAGAAGCGAGCTGAAATGGTTTGACTATCCGTTGATAGAGGGCGGTATAGAAATGGTGATATATAGACGTTAAAGATAGGTCGTCGGTAATACGGCTATCGATCAATAGAGGGCGCATTCTATAGATTATAACTTATATGAATTCTCGCACTGAGGTTAAGTGGTAATTTATTAATAAGAATTGATATTTAAACATTACGAATTTATATAAATTCGTGACATCATATTACGACGTGGTAAGGGTAAAAGATAATTACACTCTTAATTATCTTCTAGCAAGAAACGGAAGTGGAGGAAACGACTTCCGACTCCACCATGTAAAAGCAAAATGGCCGAAATCCTTTGACAACTGTCGAACAAAAACAGACGCTGTGTATTTTTGAGAGTGAAAATCAATTGTTTATGTGAAAGAAAGCTATGAAATGAAAAGTTAAAAGTGATAAAACAATTGAAAGGTGTTATCAGGTGAGATATCAAGCATTATTCTTGTGTATATCACGAAATCAAAGCATTTGCATACACAAATATTGTGTGATTGTGTGTTTGTCAACAAATAAACCGGAAGGTTTGATATGATCATAGAATTTCTTATAAGACTTGATGGAAGTCGAATAATTAGCAAGAAATAGAAATTTGCTTATCAATACGAAAGGCGTATGAATACAGGAGTGTGTTTAAAGAAATGTTTGCGAGTAAATTCTATGATACAACAAGATGAAATTCTTTCGCTTCATCTATGAACACTCACATATTATAGAAAGATAATTTTATATTTCTTTCTATAGGGCGGAACGTCAAAGGAACGCATTAAATAAATAAGAGGTACCGGTGGTGTAACACTCCGATAAAGTACACAAGGAAAGCTGGTATGTACATTATATATAAATATATACATGACAATTCGTATAGTTATATTATTAACTACGAAAACGTATACATAAAGAACTGACTTTATGTGGTTGAAAGATTGATTTATACGGATGAAGGATTGATATCTAGCTTAGATATAGTCAATAACGTATTGGTATAGCGCTTGTGCGGTTACATATGTGCATTATATAAAGAATATAACATTGTTTTGGTGAATCGAGTCTTATGTCACTGTCAACAATTTTCACTTATGAAAATCAGGTTATGACCACTTGGTTGATAGTTTGAATGGTGATTCGACAATAGTTATATAAACATTGCGAGTTATATTTAAACTTTGATCATGACAAGGAAAAGTGTAGGAAGGGACCGTCCACTCACGGTGTGAGGTGAAGCATAAAAGTTAAAATTCTGATTTGAATTATAGATGTTATAAAAGGAAAGCATTCTTAGTAGCTCTGGGCATTATACTAAGCAAATACGTTTTACCAGCAGTGCTGTGTGGTACATGGTTCTGTGAGTCTGGTGTGATTAGTGCTTCATTGATTAATTAGACAGTTGAGTGATTATAAAGTAACCTATGCATTGTTTAATGCATTTGTGAATGGATACTGTGTGGTTGATGCTTTTAACCACCCTTATGAATTGAAATATACAAAGTATGAGACAACATGGGACCAGTTATATGAGATTTATCAACTCAATTGGTCCAGTTGGCCGTCTAGTGCTTCAGGTGGGTCGCGTCGACAGGTTCAAAGAGAGGACCAGTGGGTTCATAAAAATGAGGTGTTGTGTAGCGACACTTGGCATGACGAATTGTAGAGATACGATTTGGTTGGCCAGCCTGTCGGTGGACTGCGCCTGTCGACTGAGGCGGGTAGAATAGTTTGGACAAAACTTACTTGAATTAATGTGCTGTTATGTGATTGTTACTCATTGAACAATATTAATGAAATGAAATACACTCAACGAGGGCAGGCGGTTCCTATTATTTCTTTACTTTTCCATGAGAAAGCTTCAAAAAGCAACATTTTCTGAAACAGAACAGAAATTTAAATTTATTGTATGATCATGTTGTGATGAAAGATTAAGACTTATTTGATACTGAATTATAAAGTGTGTCGGTGGTATGACATACTTAGTAAATAACATAGTTTACTCAACGTGAAAATTTATAATTGAAATTTAATGGACAGTTTTGGTGAATGTTAGTATGATTACTGACAGTCAATAAACTGGTTGTATGATGACTTGATAAAAATTTGTGGACTGTAAAAGCAAAGTGATTGCTATTTATTTCAATGATTGTTATCATTGATAATATCAGATTCACGTGTGAGTTAACTATCATTATGGACGAAATATATCTGAATAGATTAAATAAAATTGTGTCAAATATTAAAGACTTGGCTAGCAGCTCTCGTGATTTGTGTGCGTTGAGTCTATGGTCTGATGATGATGTTGATCAAGCAAAAATTACTTCTTCTAAATTACAAGCAGTACTTACCAGATTTAACAATGACTTGTACCAGTACTTCAACTCCTCGACGAATCCCAATGCGGATGAAATTTCTATGTTGACAACGGAACAGCTGAACGGTGAAGAAGTGCTAGCAGAATTAAATGCACGAATTCAAGTTAAGAAAGATAAGGCTACTGCTTCAAGCTCCAGTCAAGCAAACGTACATAGAGGAAAGTTACCTGATTTAAACTTGCCTACATTCTCAGGAGATGTACTTCAGTGGAACCAGTTTTGGGATCAATTTAGCTCAAACATTGATCAGAGAGATCTAAGAGATGTTGATAAATTGCTTTATTTGAAAGCATCGTTGAAAGGTGAAGCTAAAACCATATTAGATGGATTAGAAACCACGAATAATAATTATAAGATAGCTTTGGATATCTTAACCAACAGATATGGCAAGACTACTCAAATTGTTGACGCACATTATTCAACACTTTATAAACTGAAGAGAGCAGAAAAACCAGAAGAGTGTCGTAGAACGCTTGATGATATTGAGAGACATCTCAGGGTTTTGAGTACCCTTGGTGAGAACACAGATCAGAACCATCTGCGGTTCATGATTATGGAGAAATTTCCTGAAGATATTATATATGAGTTGAAACTCAAGTTGAATAACAACACCATAGAAGAAATAAGAAAGCAGCTTCATGTAATCTTGTGTGCTCGAGAAGATGCAAGAGGAACTTTTGAAAAAGGTAACAAAGAGAACATCAGTTACACAACTGAAACTCTTCATGTGAAAACAAAGGTCAAGAAGGAGTTGAGAACAAGGAAACCTAATAAAATGGATGATGCTAAAAGACAATTGAAACCTAACAAAATGAATGATACACATAGGCAATGGAAACCTAACAATATGAGTGATACAACTAGACAATGGAAACCGAATATTACAGCATTTAATAAAGTCAACAATCTTAAAAGGAATTTTAATACCAGAGAAAACAGAGATCAACCTAGATTTAGTCCAAAAAGAAATAAGCCATCCTGTTTATTCTGTAATGGAGGACATTACAGCAATTCCTGCAACAAATTTAGAACAATTAGGGAAAGGAAACAAATATTAGGAAACAAATGTTACATTTGTCTTCGAAGCGGACATTATCTCAACACTTGTCCTAACAAGGATAAACCTTGTTTTCACTGCAAGAGCAGAGGTTTGCATAACCAAGCGTTATGCCCAAACAAGACATTTAGAAAACCCGAGTCTACTAACACGATGCACGTACATGACAAAGGATCGACGGTGTTGCAAACAGCCATAGTTAATTTAAAAGGACCTGACCACTCGACGTTGAAGTGTCGTGTATTGCTAGACTCTGGTAGTCAAAGAAGCTATGTCACCCAAGAAGTAACCAAGAAATTAAACCTACCAACGTTGGAAGAACATCATCTTAGAGTATTCACATTCGGGTCAGAAAAACCTCAAGAAATAAAGAGTTCTTTGATGAAACTTGACATACAAACAAGAACGAATAAACACAAAACTATCTACGCTAACGTTGTACCGAACATCACACAAGGAATTTCATCATACAACGAAGAACTGGTCGAATGGAATAATAAGAACGTTACACTAGCTGACGATGGATCTCTTTCAGACAGAATAGACATACTAATAGGAAACGACTATTATCATTCACTAATGTCAACAGAAAAGATAAAATTGCAGGAAAACTTATACTTAGTAAATTCAGAACTGGGTTGGATACTTTCGGGACAAACAAAGGAGAAACCTATGCTAGAGTCGTCAGTGCTCACGTATTTTCAAGCTTCATACGAGACCAAATTGTCAGAGCCAGACTTACCCTTGGACACGGGAAACGTCAAGGTCTTGTGGGACTTGGAATCCATCGGGATCACTGACTCTCCAAAGGCTAACCAAGAAGAAGAAGCCATCAAACATTTTAACGAAAATACCGAGTTAATTGAAGGAAGATACTACGTTAGCTGGCCTTGGAAAACATATCCACCAGAATTACTAACCAATTTTGGGCTAGCATATGGTCGCTTAGTAGGACTACTGAAACGACTAGATACAGACGCTTTGAACTCTTACAACAAAACATTAGAAGACCAATTAAAAAGAGGAATTATAGAAATAGTACCGGATAACATCAAGGAGGATGGACCTGTTCATTACTTACCTCATCATGGTGTCATCGTAACAGGGAAACCTCTTCGTATAGTGTACGATGCCTCTGCAAGAACCAAAGATACAAAGAGCCTCAATGAATGTTTGTACTGCGGTCCAATGATGCTTGAGGATCTAACAGGATTGCTGATAAGGTTTAGATGTTATTCTGTGGGTCTAACAGCTGATGTGGAAAAGGCTTTTCTGCAAATAGGACTGAAAGATAAAGATAGAGACGTTACCAGATTCCTATGGTTAAAGGACATCAATAAACCTATTAATGAGGAGAATCTTCTACATTATAGATTTAAACGTGTTCCTTTTGGAATAATTTCGAGCCCATTTTTACTAAATGCTACGATAAAACATCATCTACAAAATACAAATGGAAAATATAGTAAACAATTAGCAAATGATATATATGTAGATAATGTGCTTACTGGATCGGATACTGCATCAGAAGCTATAAATCTTTACAAAGAAGGCAAGGAAATGTTCTCACAAATTTCAATGAATCTACGCGAATGGAGTTCCAATTCTTCAGAATTCATGACACAAATACCTGACGCAGCAAAAGAAACAACGGTAAAAACATTAGGCTTAAATTGGATTTTAGCCAACGATATGCTTCATTTAAGGGCTAAAGTCAATAGAGACAATGAATACACAAAAAGAGGGATCTTGAGAACTATAGCATCCGTGTATGATCCATGTGGATTTAGTACCCCAACTTTGCTGTCAGCTAAGTTGCTGCTCCAACAGCTGTGGAAGATTAAAGCTAAGTGGGACACTGTACTGTCAGAGGACTTACTCCAAAATTGGAAAACTATTCTAGACGAAATGAAGCAAATTGAAAGTATATGTTTACCTAGAAACATCACTATACCTGAAGAGAAAATCGCTCAATTGCATTGCTTCACGGATTCTTCATCAATAGCTTATGCTGCGGTAATTTATTTAGTACAAAAGGACAAAGTCAATTTTATAATAGGTAAATCACGATTAGTACCTATTAAAGACCAAGAAAATCTGAAGATTCCACGCTTAGAACTATTGGGAGTACTTATCGGAAGTCGACTTATCAAATATGTTCGCAAATTCCTACCCTTGAACATAACACACATAACTTTATGGACAGATAGTAAGATAGTCATAGACTGGTATAATTCAGATAAATTGCTTGAACCATTCGTGTCCAGAAGAATAGAAGAGATAAAACAGAATAAAGATTTAAACATTAAATACGTCCCATCTCAATTGAATCCAGCAGACGTGGCTACACGTCCTGCCGCGTCAGAAGATGAGAAGAACACGTGGTTGTATGGTCCTGAATTTCTCCGAAAAGACCAAAGCAAATGGCCTTCAGACTTACCTGGTTCTGTTTCTTTTCTGTCGCGGGAGGGTCTGTTGGACACAGAAGAACAATCACAAATAGAGACACCAAGTAGAACATTTGAAACAAATATCTCAGATTCACACATGAAAGAAATAAAAGAACTACAAAAAATATCATTTCCAGAAGAATGCAAAGGAAAATTAACTTCGTTATCTCGGAACTTAGGATTATTCATGGACAATGAAGGAATACTGAGATGTGATGGGCGAATCACACATTCAGATTTATCATACGACGCGAAACATCCAATATTGATTCCAAAGAACAGCGAATTCACCGATAAAGTAATTAAAGATATTCATGAGAAAAATCTTCACGTAGGAGTGCCTCATACTCTGAGCCTCATACGCCAAAAATATTGGATTCCTCAAGGGAGGACGCGAGTTCAAAAAATATTAAGCAAATGTGCAAAATGTGTAAAACATGGAGGAGGTCCTTACACATTACCAAAGACACCAGCATTGCCAGCTGAAAGAGTAAATTATACAACATCATTCAACTATGTAGGAGTCGATTATTTCGGCCCAATGCACGTTAAATCGGAAAACGGATCGAAGAAACGTTGGATTTGTTTGTTCACATGCCTGGTGATCAGAGCAATACATTTGGAAGTGGTTGAAGACTTAACCACAGACAAATGCTTAATGGCATTCAGACGCTTTATAGCTACAAGAGGAAAACCCACACTTATATTATCTGACAATGCTCCGCAATTCAGACTGTTAGCTGAAGTTATGACAGAAGAAGGAACATTAACAGAGAAGATAAAATGGAAATTCATTCCTCAGCTCGCTCCGTGGCACGGGGGAGCATATGAAAGACTTGTAGCGGTTGTAAAGCACTGCTTAAAGAGAACACTTGAAAAACACATGCTTGAAGATAATCAACTGTCAACAATTATCAAAGAAGTAGAAGCGGTAGTAAATACAAGACCACTTACATACGTGGGATCAGGTGTTGACCACATTTTAAAACCTGCCGATTTTCTCACTCCAGGAAGATGTTTGAATGTTCAAGTGCTCACTGAACAACTACCGATCTCAGGATCTATCATTAAACAACAACTCATCGAAGGATGGAAACGTGGAAATACGATTATGGAAGAATATAGGGATATGTTCATCCATCGGTATCTACTGAGCCTGAGAGAAAGGTATGGGAACTCGCCCAAGCAAG
The DNA here is from genome assembly GCA_932273695.1 of Apotomis betuletana. NCBI lineage: Eukaryota > Metazoa > Arthropoda > Insecta > Lepidoptera > Tortricidae > Apotomis > Apotomis betuletana. The sequence goes on from OW026307.1 coordinate 16,992,273, forward strand.
TTAGGGTGAGAGCCCATAGTACTCCTCAGATTGGAGATATAGTACAAATAAAAGGAGAATCGAGGAATCGAGAAGGCTGGAAAGCTGGAAAGATTGTTGAAGTAATGAAAGGTACAGACGGTTTATGTAGAGTCGCTCGTGTGAAAGTAGGTAACAATATCTTCACACGATCTATTGCTCATTTGTACCCGCTGGAAGCGGAGGATGATGCATTTCATGATGACATGACAGAAATGCATGAGCAAAACATGCAAGAAAACATACACATAGAAAACGAACATCTACCTCGTGTACCATTGATGGAATTAAGCGGTATGGATGTTGATCCAGAGCCAAGAAACATAGAAATTAACAACCAAGACATACATGACTCAACCAACAACACGAGAGAGAAGCTAAAGAATACAAGTATGATTGATGAATCAGAAATGACACAAGAACAGAATACTGAAGGTTCTGACAACGAGATGCCAAGTATCAATGATATAAACAACACAATGACACAAGAGAGACAGCGTAGAGCTGCTGCAGTCCAGGCATTGGAGAAAATCCAGAAGTGGACTAGAGACCTGATGACTACCATAAATTAAAACTTTCGCGAGGCGGGAGTGTCGCGAAATGTCGCGATATTTGCGTGTTTCGGAACGCACCTAAATAATACATATTGTCTATGGTAAGAATCCAGTTGTTGCATGCTCAAAGTTTCTTTCTTTAAGTATTCTTGTGTTTTCAAAAGTAATTTGTGATAAATAAAGTGCTTGGACTCAGTGCGAGAAATTCTATTGTGCAACAGCCGGAGATATCTGCGAAAGCTAAGTGTTCTAGCCTAAGCCCTTACAATCTTGATTTATTTATTTTCTTCCTAATTATATAGCAACGTGAAGGTACTTTAAAGAATCGCTTGCCAGACTTTTCAGCATATCCTAGGAATCTCATGATTCTTATATTGGTCTGAATATAATATCACAGAGACCATTATGAGCATAATTTTGATTTCTTTATGTAATTATATGCCAGTGTATTGATGATTATAACTTTGTGATTTTAATTGTGATTTATGATGATAAGCATCATGGAGGACATGCACACTTTGTGGTGTCCTGGCTTGACTATTTCTCCTTGAGTAGACCAATATTCCGGCCTGCAGGCGGAAGGGGGCCGCGATATAGATGAGGCCCCCATGATGTGCTGGCGGGGCATGCGCTGGGTTGTTGAGCCCGAGTATTTTGATTACTGATGGATAGCGCATGCGCCCAGCCGCCTGTAAAGCCTGGGGAGTTGTTTAACTCCTGCGGGGTTGGCGGCAAGAGCCTGTAAGCCCTGGGGAGTCGTTTGACTTCTGCAGGATTGGCATGAGTTGTTTAACTCCTTGTACTGAATAACGTCGGGTTATCGATTCGTGACAGCTGTTTAGCTGTCGATAATCATAGGTTAAAGAGCCTTCCAAAACTTGAACGCTGTGTAGCAGCTTGTAATAACCATAAGTCGTGCACGCATACACGAGTGTCGTGTTGAGAGCCAGCGGGTGGCCTGGTAGACAGGCACCCAGAGAAGGGAGGATTTGCGTGAAGTGATAATGATTCGCTCTTAAGTCGATCCTCCGGTCTACTCGTCGTTTGGTACCTTGCGACAGGCTGACGTCGGTTGATGTCAGCCCATGTATGATGATTATGAATATCTAGAGATAAGAGAATAGTGCCAGACTGATAACCTTGGGTGGATTAATTGACCCAGGATCATCAGACGTTCCTGGATCAGGAACCATTCCAATTAGTTTACACAACACTCATGGTATAACTTAATTGTAATTTTCTATCATGAGTAATATAATTATGGTTCGTGTAACGAGCAAACTAATAACAATTTATACTTGCTGTCACGAAGCCAACTGTAAGATATTTAACACTAATGATTAACTGGGCATATAGTTTCATTTATAGACTAACAGTGTGATAATTGAGTTAACTTGTCAGTAAAGGTCACATCACAGAAATATACATATAACAGTTCCAATTTAGTAATCTTTATTATATATCATTAACAGTATAGTACCTATCACAGGTGACAGGCGAGGGCACTTAGAGATTCGACTGTGAGAATCAATGATTTATTTAACCACAGGCGGGGAAGTCGCGGGCGGCCGCCAGGTTGAGCGTGTAGTGCGCGGTGCCCGCCACCCTCGCCGGGCGCGGCGAGTCCGGTATTAGGACTACAACTTTTAAGGTATGGTGCCTAACAATTGTAGACCTTGTAGTCGCACTGTGGGTGTACAGTGCTGTAGGAGTTAGCAATGTCTTAATATTCATATAAAAGCGAAGCAGATAGAATAGCCTGAGTTACAACTGAACCAGGCCCGGGATACAGTCAGTTCCGCGTTGGCAAGTAGCCTCATTTAAGATGAGGATGGGAAAGCCAAGGCGTATCCGACTGTGCGTTTAAATTTCTGTAAGTAAAGTAGATACAGAACTAATTCTTGTGCGATGATGAACCCCCACTATACATCACATTATCGCAACATGCCTCGTGAGACGATATGGTGGTGTCTTCGGACTAAAAATATCCCCGAGGCATACGTAGCTTTAATTGCCGACATGTATAAGGAAGCCAAGTCCATTATCAGGACCACTGTGGGGGTGACGAGATCCATACCTGTCACTGAAGGAGTTCACCAGGGGTCAGTACTAAGCCCGTACTTGTTCAGCCTGGTGCTCGACACCCTCACGGAGGAAGCCCAGAACAAAGCCCTTTGGACTTTCATATATGCCGACGACGTTGCTGTCTGTACCGAGAGCCGAGAAGACCTTACAGGTGTATTACTTGCATGGAAGCACCAGTTGCAGAGAGGCGGTTTGGTGTTGAGTGTTCAGAAGACCCAGTTCATGGAATGTAATGTTCCTAATGCATGCCCTGAGCCAATCTTAGTCGATGGGCAAGAAATCCAAAAATGCGATGGCTATAAATATCTTGGGAGCATCATACACGACTCAGGTTTACTGGAAACGAACATTCAACATAGGATCGCCGCAGCTTGGTTAAAGTGGAGGGAAGTGACTGGTGTGACCTGTGACAGTAAAATGCCCATAAAAATAAAAGGCCTCGTGTACAAGACAATGGTAAGACCAGTCCTCACGTATGGAAGCGAAACGTGGACGGTGACCCAAAGACATGTCCATGCCATCCAAGTTGCAGAAATGAAGATGCTGAGGTGGATGTCTGGAGTCTCCAGGGTTGACAGGATCAGAAATGAATACATCCGTGGCAGCCTTGGAGTTAGGGATATCGCCGACAAGCTCCAAGAAAGTCGACTACGATGGTTTGGGCATGTCAAGAGAAGGACGTCTGAATACGTCGGTAACAGGGCACTTGACCTGACCTTGCCAGGTAGTAGGCGGAGGGGAAGGCCTAGGCTTCGATGGCTCAATATTATAAGGAAGGACCTGAACAGCTGCGAGTTAGAAGAAGACGATGTCCAGGATAGAGCGAAGTGGAAGCAAAAATGTAGGAAAGCGGACCCCGTCTCTGGACGGGACAAACGCTAGGAGGATGATGATGAATTGTCGTATATTAACGAATTATTTTTCGAGTTAATTCGGACTATATTGTGGACTGGAGTATAGTTGGGTAGTTTTACGGAACTCGAGAAAGAACATAAGATCAATGATAGGCAGGCACTTTTAAGATTCACAAATAAAATATATATTTGTAAGTAAACTGTTTCGTTTAAGTTAGTTTCAATATGAAATCATGGTTTATCATTACAAAATATTACACAAAAAATATGCTTATATACCTATAAAATACAAATAAATTGTGTTTATAAATGTGGAGGAAATAATACATCATTTCTTAAGTCAACTGATATTTTATGATTTCTACTTGAGGTGATTTCATCACATTATTATATAATTAAGTGAGATGAATTTGTTACCGTATTTGATAATCATTAAATTAGTGATATAGTTGATCTATCAGTGGCGTGAAACCAATTTCTAGACATTTAGATTACTTTCCTCCAAAAACAATATGGGCAATATGGGCAAGCCGATGGGAATCGGATTCTATTTACACCACGCCACTGCTACATACATATTCAGTTACTAAAAATGACATTTTTTTTTAATTATTTAATATTTATCACAAGCCTTTTAGTAAACAATGCAATATGGCAACAATTATAAAACATTTGTTTAGTATTTCTTTGGTACCTAATTCAAGTTTATAACTGGCTGGTAATTGGAGTATTTATAATTTGTTCAGCAAAGTTATGTGGCTAGGAAACCGCCATCGATGGGCAACTCAACACCGGTTATCATACTGGACCTGTCGCTTAGAAGAAAAACAACTGCGTTCACAACTTCGGATACTTCTCCAAACCTGAAATCAAAACACCTATTGTCATCTTAATATAATCTGAAATTATATCATTGTAGGCTAAATTGTACCACAAAGTAAAAAACACTAGGTAGAAGATTCTTTTGATCTTCGTACATGCTGTCTGGGAATTTATTTGTTGTTTGTGAAAGATACGACAAACGGTTGTGCGGCGAGGCGACGCGTAAACATTGCTTTGACTGGATTTTGAAAATAACAAATTTGTCTATTAGTAAGAAGCTCTTAGCACTCAGAGGCCAATAAGTAGGGGCTCACATTGCTATAATCTATGAGGCTGTCTTAGCACCTGCAGAGTTCTTTTTACTAAATATTAAGCATGAGAAAATCAAAGTTAAATAGTACCTTCCCAATGGAATCTTAGCTTTCATTTCAGCTGCTTTTGCGGGATCAGACCAACCGACTTTAGCCATCTCAGTCATAATCACAGTCGGGTTAACAGCATTCACTCTGATACCCTTTGGGCCCAGTTCCAAGGCCATTGCTCTGGTCAGAGCATCTAGGGCAGCTTTTGAGGCACTGTAGATTGCATGGTCTTTTAAGGCAGCCTGAAAAAAGAAATAAATAAATATATTTATATGAGTTTATGTTTAAACTAAACCACTCCTTTCAGCGCTCATCCTTTGAGCAGCATTCATATCAGAGATGCGCAAAACATGTCACTCAAGATTGATTCATATCTTCAGCTCTTTAATGTATCACTCATTTCAACTCAATACTGCTCGATTGACATATCCCTGAATTATATTTATAAAATTTTTGTATCCTAATAAATGTGCTGTTCAGTAAAAGATATAATTTTATATCTTTTACTGAACAGCACATTTAACATTTCAAATCATCCATCCAAACCATGTACTAAACGACGAATAAGACCAAATCACCCATCATAGTAAATGGCACCGGAATTGAATACTTATGTTAAAGAATATACATCTATACTCACAACAAAAGAAATAAACAACAGAAGCATGGAAAAGATATGGTCTCTGCAAGATGTGGTCAATAATTCTCAAGTACCCACCCACAGCAAAGAAAAAGGTATTTGACTGATGTATTATGCCCTAATGACTTATGCCAATCAAAGCAAAATATAATATAGCAACAGCATGGAGCGAAGTATGTTTAATGTGAAACTGAAGGTCAAAAGAAGACTAAAAACATTGCAAAACCAAACAAAAATCACTGATGTAAATGTAAATACCATATAAGAAAACTAAAATGGTGGTAGGCAGGTCATGATGAGAAGCAATAAAGACAAATTGGTGAAGGATGTTACTTAATGGTGTCCAAGACAAAATAAAAGAACGAAGGGGAGGCAACGTCTAAGATGGGAAGACGAAATTAAGAAAGTAGCTGGTGTTACCTGGACAATAAAGACACAGGATAGAAAACTATGGAAAGCTAGGCCTTTGCGATATGGCAAGACAATCACTCAACAGGTTCATAAAAATACATGCAATATATAAAATTTCAATAACAGCAATACATAATAAGTATACATATTATTATAAATGACATAAACCATGTTTTGTAAGATTGTTAAATAATGGCTTATAATAATACTCCAGATAGCAGAACATTAAGTAATGTTGATTCAAACCAATAATTCATACTTATTTTGGTAACTTGACAATAGATAAGACGAAACACATGTAATCTGGGTATTAATTCTATATCTTATCTTGTATCATGATTAATTTTGTATAATAATTTCTAATATTATGGCAGAATATTACAACATAAACACTTTACATCAAAATCAGACCCTTCTTTCTCAATATGCCCAGGGATTGTTATATGCCCCAAGATAGGATAACATAGACAACAGTGGCATGCCATGAACCTAAATATCAGCGCAAGCCGGAACAGACTAGCTTACTTTTTTCTAAAAAAGATAGACACAATTTTCTGAAATAGGCAAGCCCGCAACTGGGTTGTATATTTATGCCAAACCACTGATCAACAACATTTTTTTATCATCCAACTAGCGACCCGCCCCGGCTTCGCACGGGTGCAATGCTGATAAATTATGCATGTATTATACATATAAACCTTCCTCTTGAATCACTCTATCTATTAAAAAAACCGCATTAAAATCCGTTGCGTAGTTTTAAAGATTTAAGCATATAAAGGGACATAGGGACAGAGAAAGCGACTTTGTTTTATACTATGTAGTGATAATATATACTAAAAAAATCTAAATGCTGTCTCAAACACATGCCACATGTGCCTATGTCTTTTTACTGCCAGAAACATGTAAATAAAACAAACCTTAGAGGCTTGGGAAGAAATGTTCACAATAGATCCATGGATGTTGTTTTCAATCATTTTCTTGGCAACTATTTGACTAATATTTAGTACAGCTTTCACATTCACATCAAATGTCCTGAAACAATGAAAAAGTTTCTGAAATGTGTAGGTCAGTCTCACAATTCCATTCTATCGCTACTAGAAACATAATACATGTTTATGGTTTGTGTATTATACATATACAGTAAATGGTATGTCTTGTTTACACACCTTGTTTGTTCATTATATATGTATGTGAAATACAGAGACTATTGTTTACTTAAACATACTTGTCAAAGTCCTTCGGGGAGCAGTCTAAGAATGGTTCGCATATTGCAACAGCAGCATTGTTAACCAGAGCATCAAAATGCCCCAGAGAATCTATGACCTCTCTCGTCTTATCCCAGTCAGCGATATCTAATTCTACAATGTCGATCGACGGATATTCTCCTTGCAGCTTTTCCAAATGAGCTCTAGTCCGCGATACAGCTACTATATTAGCGCCCGCACGCCATAATTCGATTGCTATTCCTTTTCCGATACCTGTAAACATTTCAATTTAAGCTCTGCAGTTTTGTTCAACACGTGCGGTACACGTATAATTAAATAAATACACGTATGACACTAACTAACCTTGTCCAGCGCCGGTTACTAAAATCCTTTTCCCTTTGAACGCTAACTCCATTATATTATTTAAATATTATTTTTACACTATTGACAACAACTAAAATTTAGAAAGCCTCAAGTAGGCGTATTTCTAGAATATTTCACTGAAAATAGTGTTTTGATATTACGAAGGACGGCACAGGCACAGCAGCAGCACGTCAAAAGAAATTATTGAGAATGACATGACATATGACAATGACATAATGACATTGGCTAACCAGGGGCATTTCACTCAGTACTTTACAGATTTCATTTCATACATTAAAACTTGCGTGCGTTTTATACGAGACTCGCTCGATAGATGGAGCAAAATTCAATAGTTGAATTAGTGTTATTAAAATGAAATCTGTTTTTATGTTATTATTTTATCCATAAATAAACATATAATAAAAACATAATTATAAGTTATTGTGAAAGATTATGAAGCATTATTTTAATTTATCATTACAGGCAACATTACGGCTTAAGATTAGATCCCCGTTCCATTCCACTCATTTATTTTTTAGATTTCACCTATTATATTTTAAGCAGTTATATGACGATTGTCACAAAAATTTAATATCCACAAAAAAAATGGAAAATGATAAATGCGTATTTTTTTTAATGTAAAAAAACAATAGAAGAAAGAAAACTCAAAGACTACTTAGTTAATACAATTCGGTGTAGAGGAACGCGTAGCGTAGTGCTGTTTGACAGTTTACTTTATATGGATTATGGACAAGTTTGTTTTCTGGTGGATATTCAAACGGGTATAAGAAATTTACTTCGGCTGTGCTTTACGGATATTAGCGAATCTGCTCTACGTTGTTGACCTTTACGCTAACTTGGATTCCGACGACAAAAGTTCCAGGAAGGATTTCGATCCCGGCTTTGTGTAATGGATCACGATTGCCTCGTTTTAAACTATTTTAAAGTAAAAAATGTTGTGTGTCTACCTGTGGTAAGCGTTTGTTGTAATTATGTTCCCCAAAATTAAGGAAATAAAAATAATTAATTATAAATGTGTCTTTTTTATACCTTCCTACAAGCATAACTAGTTTTAAAGCCCACTTATTATGTTAAGTGTGAGATGAATCATATATAATATGTATTGAAAGTACCTACAGTACAGTGCATATAGCGATTGCTATGTATATACATATGTACATGACACAGATAACTCGAAACTCGCTCAATAGATGGCGCTAGTACACAAAGGAAGCTGATGAGTTGATGACTCTATCTCAGTATATATAATTTACTCTATGTGGCTAACCTTTATATACGGCGCAGTGCACACGGTACGTGGTGGTACAGTACCTTTTGCCAAGCTTTTGCCTAAACATGTGGCTATCGTGTGGTGTGGCTATCAATCTTTTATAAGTTTTATATTAATTTTACAGTGATATAAGGGAAAACGTGATATTGATATTGTGACTTCTTACTATACGTTGAATTGAAACAAGCCAGATTTCAGTGTTGTATTGTACCCTCAGAATAATAACTTATTATTCTGAGATTTTACCTAATGCAATACACCTGAAACCGGTTGAATATCATAATGTCTCCATAATGTCACTGATGTGTCAGTTCATAAATGCCTGAAGAGATTCGGAGTACTTATCCTATTTCGTGCCTATGCCTATATACCGCTATTTTGAGTACCATGTAGTGTGTCGCTACCTTTTAAGAGTGATAAGAACAACGTAAAAAAGCCGTTTTGTTTAATAATGTTCGGTTATTGTAAAATACAATCATTCATGTCTCGCACGAGAAAATGTCGCAAACATATTTAAATTGGGTAATAGATAAGGAATTGTGTAATTATTCAAAGGTGGTAGGTATAGCCTAGTACTAAGCGGCGGTCCGACTCAGGGATAGTGGCGCTACAAACAGCTTTCATAATTTTATTATGGCAATAATGTGCATACGTCATAATTATTTGAATTATTAAACGTCAATGGCTATTTGTTAAGGACTTGTCAGTAACCAAATTCAAAACACTGTTTATCGGAATGCTGCTCAATCCTTCGTTCTTCTAGCGAAATAATTACTGAATACTATTAAAAAAACTATGCCTATGTTCAGCAGTGGACGTCCTATGGCTGACGTGATGATGATGATTAAAAAAACTTGCCTTTCATCACTGTGGACAGTTTTGGCATTATTGTGCAAAAATTACTTGAAATTTGCGAAATATTTAGTCCTGTTTTCTTTTTGTTTACATCAGCGACATTCATTGACTTTCAACTGCAGTTACCAAAAAATTGTCAATGCCAGTAAAATAAATTAGTACCTACTTACCACAAAAAATCCGCAATATGGAGCGGGTTGTAAAACTCTTTGTGGGGCTATCTGGGGGCACGGTAGTGCCCCCGCCAAGTCGAGCAAACGCGCTTGCCGGCACGCCGTAACATCCTTTTCTCGAAGCCATTCAGACCATTTTCAAACCCCCTGTATTTCATTATGGACAAAGCTAGAAACCTGAATTTTTAATTACCAGGAGAACGTGATATCACCTAAGCATGTTCCAAATTACATTCAATTTGAACCAGTAGTTTAGAAATTATTGCCAGTCAAAGTTCCTTAATTTTGTCACTCACTGACTCACTTACGATCATACGAATTCTAAGTTACTTCTAGCAGACACACAAGCTTGAAATTTCGAGCTCTATTACGGTTTGGTGTAAAAATCATTAAAAAACCTAAACATTACAAAATTTCCGTGTAGTTTTCCAGTTATGCGAGCTGCATAGATAAATTTGTATTTCCTTATGAACCCTATAAAAATACACGATTACAAAGTTAACTTTGCGGTTCATATAACCTTCGGTTTAGATACTAAGACCTATTAATACATACGGAATGGACACGCTCACCGCCGCACCGAATTGAGTTACCTCACCCCGCAGAGGCAGTGAGTTGGAATCGTGATAGTAACGATGATGATGATGGTGGTAACTGGTGGCGGTGGTGGTGATGGGGGTGCTGATGATGATGATGAAGCTAGGGACTGGTGTTGGTAATGAGGGTATTGGATTGTTTAGATGATGATGGTGACTGGTGGTGGTGATGCGATAGTGTTGATGAAAGTGGTGACTGGTGGTAGTGATGGACGTGTTGGTGATGATGATGATGATGGTGGTGGTGGTGACTGATTCTGATGAAAGTGGTATTGGTGATGATGATGATTATGATGACGACCATGGTGGTGACTGTTGGTGATGATGATGATGGTGGAGTGGAGGTGACTGGTGGTGATGATGGGGATATTGGTGGTAATTTAGATGGTGGTGACTGGTGGTGGTGAGGGAGGTGTTGGTGATGATGATGATGATGATGATGGTGGTGGTGGTGATTGGTGATGATGATGATGATGATGATGGTGTTGTTGTAGATGATTATGATTATGACGATGACGATGATGATGACGATGATGATGCCGATGATGGTGATTAGGTATAATTATGAGGGTGTTGATTCGGATGGTGATGGTCATAGTGGTGATGAATGATGATGACGATTGTGATGACAATGCTTGTGGTGATGGTGATAACGATGATTATAAAATCAACATCCTCACCACATTACCACTACGACCATTACCACAACCACATCCCCAACACAATAACCACTACCATTACCACTACCACCATCATCGCCGCCATCATCACCACCCTCATCATCACCATCGCCATGAGAGGAATCATGAGAAGGATCATTATGTATAATGAGAGGAGTCATTATGGATCATGAGAGGGAGTGACAAGTCTGTGTGGTTTACATATAGTTAATGTCAACTTCGGTAGTGTTAAAGTGCAAAACTCCGCAATTTCGGAGTATAATAAACTAAGAAGTATTTACGCTTCATCAAAACTTTCGAGAAAAGCCCACAGAGACAGAGAGTGGGTTTTAAGAAAGACAGTTGTGGATACACAGGTAGTAGTCCCTAAAGGAAAAATAAGGAGGACCACTTACAAAAAGAAATGAGATCCCATCAAAAACATTACATGTAAAAAAATGCAAGTCTCGCAACTTTCTACCGAAAAAAGTTGTGAGATAAATATAAAACCAAGTCGGTTAATTTATTCGGTAACTATCAAAGTGACCCTTCGCCTATATGACAACTTTGACTTACATTTTCACCGGATTACATAACTAAAAACATATTACCATGACCGTTGTAGTGCTCGCATTAATATTAAACATATTTATCTTTATAATAAATGTAATGACTTGGCCATCGCACGACAACATAAGTATATAAGAATACGAGTAAATCTCCTTTTATTAAAGTGATTAATATATTTTTTGCTTTATTTATCCATACCAATAGATTATAAATTAGATAGTATGGTAATTTCATTCGGTATGGAGCGGTGCTTATCCAGTTGTTTTCAGCTGTTTTTACTATCTCGTCTGCCCATATTTTCTTCAGCCGTTCTCTTTTGACGGTCGGGCCAGGTCCATCTTTTATTTAAGGACGGCCAAGATGAAACAATGAGTAGGAATTAACCTTTGAATGCGTGACATTCAAAGCGTTAATAAAATTTGGTAGATTTTATTATCAAATTTGTATCTCACAACTTTTTTCGGTAGAAAGTTGCGAGACTTGCATTTTTTTACATGTAATGTTTTTGATGGGTATATTTTTACCCGCGAAGGACGGGACGGAACAGAGGCACAGTGCAGTATGGACACTAGGCCTTTTTAGGGTTCCGTAGTCAACTAGGAACCCTTATAGTTTCGTCATGTCCGTCTGTCTATCCGTCTGTCCGTCCGCGGCTTAGCTCCGTGATCATTAGTACCTACCTACTAGAAAGCTGAAATTTGGTATGGTCACAGGTATGGTGTATGTATCACGCCGACAAAACGGTAAAATAAAAACTAAAAAAATATTTTTTTTCGGGTACCTCTCGAACACCTAAAGTGGGGGTAATTTTTTTTTCGTGTCAACACTGTGTGTGTCCTTGAATAGGTCTTTCAAAAATAATAGGGGCCTCCAAACACAATTTTTTGATAAAGTTAGCTGTTTTGTAAATATGCGCTCCAAAAATAAAAAAAATGTGTCCCGACCCTCTAACTTTTAAACCACGGGTCAAAAAACTATAGAAAAAATCATGAAAATGAGGCCTTATAAGTACTTTCAACGAAAACTATATTCAACAAAATCGGTCAAGCCGTTTTTGAGTTATCGCAAAATTTCATAATTTTCTTTAAATTGACGTATAAGTGCCGCGCGGTGTCCTTATATTTCGAACGTTACACATATTAGGTGCCATACTGTATTAAAATATTCCGCTCAATCTGGTGCGTATAATCGATAACTTCCAGAAGGTAATAAGTAATTACAGTTACTTTGGCGTTTACGACCTTTTTATAGAGCTTGTAATCTTTAAATAGCGGTTTTAAGCCCGTCTATTGTGAAGGATGGACAACTACGGAACCCTACACTGAGCGTGGCCCGACATGCTCTTGGCCGGTTTTTTAGATGAATACCTGCGAGGTTACCTCTCAAATATTGTATTTTTTTTTTTTTTTGTATATATCAGTATCACAGCTGTTAGTTGGGCCTTTTTTGAGATAAACATACATACTTACATAGTTTTTATAAAAAAATATAACATTAAAATGTTTATTTGGGTTATATTGATCAAATAATCGAATGAACATTTGTTTACAAAGAAAATTGTCTAGGTAATTTAAAAACATCAACATTTTAAGTAGCGTCTTTCTATTTCAAAATTTTCTTAGGGTTCTAAGTTCATCCTGCCAAAGGAGAACTCCCGATCTTCAAAAGTTGTACATTTAAGCGAACACCGGGCACACTAATAGGGTAGGCACCACTTACTACGTCAGCGAAATTTTTCGCGCACTGGAATTATTTTATTTGGCAATTAAATATAAGTATATCTTGAGCGTTGGGTTGCCCTGCATATAAATTTAATAATTTAATTGTTAATAAACTATTTAATTAGCAAGCTAGGAATCCTCCGTCGATGGGCAGCTCCACGCCGTTGATCATGCTGGCCTTGTCGCTCAGCAGGAAAATCACCGCGTTCACCACCTCCGACACCTCGCCGAACCTGCCAATACAATCTCGTTTTATAAACAAGTTCTAACGAAAAATGCTTTTTGGAACAATTCCAGCGTCAAGATCAATCGAACAAACCTGGGATTGCTGCATTAACTATAGAGTGACCAGGCGCCACGCTCCACCTGACTCATTTACATACTCCTGAAGTAGTATTAGAAAGTCCATGCTTCATTCTAGTCCCATTGGTTGGGACTGTCCGGCATGCGGTATACGAATGCAATGTTACCAATGCTACTTCTACTTAGTTGTTTTCGAAGCTACGAATAAGGTCAAAGCATTGGTTTATTGAAATGATACAGGGCCGTATTAATCCTTACTAATACCTCAAATCGTTAATTGAGTCTCGGCGAGTCTCTGGCCCCTTTTTCACTTAGATAGGCATGTAAGTAAGCTGATTGGCTTAGACCCAAGTTGCAATGGCATCGTTGGGAACACAAACCGATCATTCGATCAAAAAGCATGCTGAATAAAAAAAACAACAATACCTTCCCAGTGGAATCTTTGAGAGCATGCCCTGCGCTTTCTGCGGGTCCGACCATCCCTCGCGGCCCATCTCGGTCATGATAACTGTGGGGTTGACGGCGTTGACTCTGATGTTGTGGGGGCCCAACTCCAAGGCCATGACTTTGGTCATCGCGTCGACAGCCCCCTTGGTGGCGGCGTACGTCACGTGCCCCCATAGAGCTGCCTGTTGATAAATTAGTAAAAGTAATGGTGACTCGAGTAGTTGATAAGATACCTAAGCTATCGTTGCATTCAACGGATAATCCCACCAGATGGAGTGGTTATGCTGTTGATACTTAAATGTTTTTATCCCATAATTCATGTCACAATACAAAGACCCGAGTGGCGCAGTTTTGTTAGAGGTACCTAAGATACTATTTGGTACAATATAATTATGGCCTACAGTATATGGTCTCTATGCTAACGCGAGTTCTAAAAGTTATTTCCATATCTCGACTGTATTTTGTACAAGCAAGAACATTATAATCACTTCGTGTTTAATGGTTTGTTTTATCAAACAATCGTTGTGGCGTATCATATAATTTGAATCCACGCGTGGTGTATTTTACATTGTAAAAATAGAAAGATTATGATTCCACATCATTTATGACAAACTTACTTTGGATGCTTGTGAAGAAATGTTGACTATGGAGCCACCAGCTTTGGCGTCAATCATTTTCTTCGCAACCACTTGGCTGACATTTAAGAGGGACTTTACATTCACGTTCATTAAGCTGAAAAGATAAATAAAACATAATTATTGAGGATCTGCCATGAAAAGATAATAGGTATTCGCGGCAACTGTACCTAAATATGGCGATAAGATACCATATAACAAGTATATCTATCAAGTATAACAAGTATGTATATCTAATTATTGCTATCAATAAGGCGAGACATGTTTAATTAAAAATAGTTCGCCTCGTGGAACCGGTCTGAAGATACCTACTGTACATGTTGACAGAGTCTAAGTTAATCTATTTGCACATATCACATTTAAGCACCGAACAAGGACTAACATCTTGAGTTTTCTGACCTGTGTGATAGGTAACCAGTGTGGAAGAATAGATAACTGCATAAGGAAGTAAATGCTAAAAATGCCATACTACGCCGAATAAAAAATAGATACACAACAGGTAGACTTTGATAACGTATCTGGCGCTCCAGTTCCGTTACCAACGTTGTGTATCTATTTTATGCCTAGGAGCGTACTCCTTCTGGTCTCGGTATTAGTCGTAAGTCGGTCAAGTCTCGGTATAGGATTTAGCGCGTGAACCAGAATGGTGGTGTTATCCTTCTCGTTTTTTCCGGTCATAAAGACCGAACCAGTGAAACCAACCCACAGAGGCTGATTGAAAAAAGAAATAGGTACGCACCGGTCGAAGTTTTCAGGAGTGGTGGTAAGGAAGTCCTCGGTGAGTCCAAGCGCTGCGTTATTCACGAGGCAGTCGAAGTGTCCTAGGGTTTCCAGCACTTTCCGGGACTTGTCCCAGTCTGCCAGGTCCAGGACTACGATCTGGATGGAGGGGTACTCCTTCTGGAGGGAGTCCAGGTAGGACTTGGTGCGAGAGACGGCCACGACTTCGGCGCCTGTGCGCCACAGCTCCGCGGCTAATGCTCGACCGATCCCTGTAAGTTTAAACATATTTTTTATTTGGGTATATTGTGTAAGAAAGATCCTCCCCTCTGCTGGACAAAACTTGTCTCTTCTCCTTACCTCTGACCAAAACTTAGTCATTCCCTCTTTTTCAGATGGTCCTGCTATTTTCATTGTTATATTATTACTTTTATCTATCCAAATATATCATAAACCCTCCATGATGCGTTCAAGAACCGCACATTATGACCACCATAAATATAGATTGTTTTATTAGAACAAATTTTGTTATCTGTGAAAATGTTATTATTGCTAAATAATAAAATAACATCGAATTCGATAATATTTATTAAAATTACGAACATCTTTGAAAAACAAAGATTTTTTTTGACCTCTATTCTAATATCAGTCGAGATGACGTTTAGCTCGTAATTAGGCATTAAAATACTCGTGTGATGTTATTATGAAACTTGCCTTCGGCTCGTTTCATAAACCCACTCTCGTGTTTAATGCCCTTCATTATGTACAGTCACATAAACTACTATTTTATATTATGTTTTCAGTAGTAAGATATTAATATATTTATTTTAATAAATACCTATACTCGTATTTTACTAATTTCCATTTTCTATTTCATTATTTTCCTATAAGCGTCCAAGGAAATGTAACGAAAGTGAAAAGAACAAATGGCAGTATTTCCAAACAAATATCATTTTTGACATTGACGGCCGGGGCAAATATTTGTTCTTGGGTCATGGATGTTATCTATATATGTATTTATATATAATGTATATCGTCGTCTAGTACCCATAGTACAAGCTTTGCTTAGTTTGGGACTAGGTCGATTTGTGTATGATTGTCCCTTAATATTTATTTTATTTTATTTATTTACTGTGTTTTTACCCGTCCCATTTTTACGTATTTATATTTTATGATATTTGTAGGATTAAGGATTATTATTATTCGAGTCAACCTTATGTTAATTATGTTATTAATCACATTTATAGATATGAGTTGACTGAAAATAAATATCACATCGATACAAAACGTGATGTCATGACAGTTATAGTCTAAACACTAAACACAATCCTTGAAGTTCCAAAACACCATTTTCTCTACTGATAAATGGATTTTACATACCTTGGCCGGCCCCAGTGACAAGGACTCGCTTATTTTTGAATGAAATTTCCATTTTATTATTTATTAAAGCAGTAGTCCAGTCAACACAACCGCGTCTTGGGTACTGGTCTTGTGTGGCTGAGCGTCGGGTTAAAGCTTAATGATAAATAGCGGTGCGTGGCAGATAAACTGATTAACACGAACAAACAAACGCCATAAATTGATTAAGTGATAATATTATATAATATATTATTTGTGCTGCTTACGTGTATGTCACGCATAGTAGATAAAACAGACTTGCCGAGCTATGTAGAGCGTTAAATTTTAAGAAAAATGTGCGTCTTTATCGGCTTTACGTTCAACTATCGACGGCAAAAAGGGGAAACGCTGTAAAAGCCAATGAATTCCCTAGGCGTTTACAGCGTTTCGACTTTTTGCCGTCGATATATTCTCCAGACCGTATTCCCACCGTAATAAGTCCGTTGCTGGAGTTCGTGTGCTCTCATGTGGCTGACGTAGCCTAAGATCCTTATATTGCCACTTTTTGCTCAATATAAATTGCAAAATAAACACTTGTATTCTATTTTTAAATGGTTTTACTAAATACATAGTTTTATTATAATTAAACCGTGTGATGTTATGTTTGTTAGTCGTTACATTTGCTTCAAAATCTTGCGACAGCTAGCTTTATTCTACTACTTCCACTAAACCTATCCTAACGAAACCTTGCATAAATATTAAGTTTTCCTGATGTTCTGGTGGATATTATGATATTTTTATCACGTTCTCATGATGGGGTCAGGACGTAGTTGTAGGAACTCTAAGGGTCAGCTCACACCAAAACGCGACGCGACGCGACGCTGCGCGCACATTTCAATAGAGTGACTCAAAATTATACTTTATTTACTACAATAAAAGGGACACATTTCATCGTGAGAATAAAACATACGTTGCGCCACGCAGCGCTGCGCCTCGCGGCGTCGCGCTGCGTCGCGCGGCTTCGCGAGACGCAGCGGTGCATCGCCGGTACGCGCGGCGTGTAAGAGCGGCGCTGCGTCTCGCGAAGCCGCGCGACGCAGCGCGACGCCGCGAGGCGCAGCCTGAGGCCGCCGTTCTCATGCGCTTGCCATAGGTAGACTGCGGGGCGGTTGGACGCGGCACCGCGCGGCGTCTCGCTGCGCAGCGAGGCGTCGTGCTGCCAACGATTTTACGATGCGCCTCGCTACGTTGCGATGCGTCTCGCGGCGGCGCGCGGCGCAGCGCGAAATCACCGGCCTCTTCCAGTATTGTCGCGTCGCGTCGCGTCTCGGTGTGAGCTGACCCTTACGGTCAGCTGTGACACTTTTGAGCTTGAGTTAATTAAGTAGTTGGTTATAACCAGACCTTTACATTTAACTTGGTGCCAACGCGCGACGGTCTGATGAAGGAGTTTGGAGAAAAATAGTAGGTATGACTCTTCATCTAGTGAAACTCTCGAACTTTGTACTTAAATTTATATATTTGCTAAAACACTTTTTAAATGTTTGCCAAATATTCAGCTACCGATATTCTGAATAAAGTTTTGCCTATTCCTATTCATATTTTAATCTCGTTTTTTTTTACAGAAGTTAGACGAGAGAACGACGCTAAAACGAACTTTCCCGACAACATACGAAGGGAAAAGATTACTGTCAATGCGATTCGCTTTTTATACCTGTCTAGCCCGTTCCGAGTCGCAATCAGAGAGTTCACGGACTGTAGGTACCTATGTGAAGTTCCAGCCTGACACTAGATGTGTTCTCAGAACAGATTACATGTTTAATAGAATGGTGTTTAAATTATTTACTAGAATCATCTCCCTGACATTAGACTTTATCATACTGATAAACCATGGTAGGTATCACCGTTGCCGATAACATAATATGGTGTGACTTGAGTGATATTCCGTTCATTATAATTATCTAATTTTTCTCTCTTAGCTCGTTAGCAAATCAAAGCAGCAGGGATGGCGAACCTGTGTATTTTAAGAACCGATGGTAAAAAAAAACAAGATGTTAAAAAACGCAAATATGTATTATCTTGCTAAGTCACAGGGTTGAAATTATGCTATTGCAATTTCAACCTTGTGACTTAAAACAGACGATTATATTTTTTTTACTGCTATATGGCACTGTGGGGTCATATGTTCACAAGATAAGCTCTTTATGACCATTCGGATATCTCAGTTTTTTTTACTATACCTTATACAAAATACCCTACACTATACTTTAGACAAAACTTTTTTTTTTCAATAGTTAAATTTTTGTGAAAATGTTTTATAGCCGACCGTAATATCAAGTAATATTAAACAGCATTGCAGTATTTAAATACTGTTCCTTTGACAATGTTAACCATGTCGCTTTATTAGACCAGTTCCATGGCGCCATGTTATGTAACTAGTATTTTCATCGAATTACGTAGCTATGCCAAATTTTGGTTCAATCGGATACTAGGAAATGGTTGAAAAGTGCATTGCAAGTTATTTGAATAAAAGTGTGTAAAAAATGAGAGGCAGAACGGGAACTGTATCATTACGATAATTCGGGATTTGAAACAGTGTTACTTAATGTAGATTTTACAAAAAAATAAATAGTTGAAGAGTTGGAAACAAAATTGTTTAGTAGGTATAGCTGCCATCCTACTATTATTGCATTTTCTCTTTCTATAGGTACGTTTTTATTTGAAATATTTTTGCACTATTTACCAATAAGTACTTACTTACCTTTGGTATTTGGAAAAAATAAAACCATATATAAATCGTTTAGCATTTATTACAACGTTTATTAAAATTGTACTTAATTTTGTTAAACACTTAATAATATCAGAATAAGTTAATACCATTTAACACTAATCTTTTATAATTTATATTTGCTGTAAAAATATAACGGGTAGATTCAGGACATATCATAATAAACTTTACAAGATTTTAAGGTAGATATATTATACTTTTACTCCCCATTCAGTAACTTTTGTACAGTTAGCTGCAATGGTGCATTAGATACATACATACCTATGTAGGTCCTAGGGGGTGAATTCGTATATGTCCCAGATCGCACGTGTTTGAATAAATATGCGATCTCGGGCTTTACGAATTACCACCCGTGGTTTATCTAAAGTTTTACATATTGCTTTGGCCAGGAAGATACTCCTCCCCGCATAGCGGGCAGAAAATCCCATTTACGGCCTAGAGTGACGGAAAAAGATGTAAGCGATTAGTCCGTTCAGAAATAATTGTATTCTTATACTCCCAACTCTATCGGCCTGGACACGACATCGGCGGTAAGCGAGGGAGCGAGACAATGCGTTCGGACCTTCCTCTCCCTCCTATGCCTGCCGCTTTCCGCGGATGTCATGGCTGGGCCTCATTTCATTTCATAGAGTCTTCGCTAAGATATTTTTGAACGGAATCTTCGTGTAAGTATAAGTATATCTATTTGCAGCTAATTGTACGAAATAAAACAAACGAATAAAAGGACCCAGCAGTGGTAACACCATCTTCGATGCATTTAAGGAATAAAATACACCACTCCTCCTTTATTCAATTTAACATCTGATACATAAATTATAGTTATTAGTTTCGTCAAATTGGAAGTTTCTACATTATAATTATCTTTGTTTAATTCGGCCCCTGACGGCTAGAGATTCTTTACTTCATTAGGCATGTTATTTTGGCATATGGCAAGGAGTTACAATATTTCAAACAATATTATTTTACTGGCCATTCGTAGTACAAAGAATATGGAGTTATTAGAGTGACACTGGCAAAGAAAGATACGTGACTGGGAAAAACTGTATCAATAGATGGCGTTACCGTCGTCGGCTATTCTCAAAACAAGGAATATAGTTATGGCAAATTATTTAAGTGCCTACTAATGAAGCGACATCTATTGAATTTGTCCCAAGACATCTCCGCAATGTCCGGTATCATACAATATTCCGTCATTTTTTTTTGAGTATTTTAACATTAAATTCAAGTTTTTCATAAAACATTTACTATATAAAACTATAACGCTCTCACAATGATATGATATAAGAAAGATTGAATAATTAATGGGGTTTAGGTACTGATACATAATCAAGGCGCCGATTCCTGTAACGTTTTGTACAGTCACTTCTGGATTAAAATTCTCTTCGTTATTTTCCCATACACATTCTATATATGTTTATGTACAGTCAGCTCCAAAACCTTTAGCGCATTTAGACATTAAATAGCTTAAAATACAACTATATACGAGCACATTTGTGTAGTATTAGAAATGACATAATATAAGGCACATTAAAGGCACTTTATTGCGTGTTTTTACACGTCAATGGTGAACATCTTATGCGTGACAGTTCGAATAAAATGTCAAATATTTAGCGCCCTACTCTAATATATTATATGTATATTTTTTACTCGGCTATGTAACGGAATGCAACATTTGAAAATTGCAAAATTGAATAAACTTCACAATATGTAGGTACCTAATAATGTTTGTTAATAACAAGTAAATATTCATTTCATAATAAATATAGTATCAAAATGCAACTTCCACGAATTCACGAGCTGCATCTAAAATAGATTACTCCCTCCTTATGTCAACAAGACAGTCATTTGGTCATTATGTGGTTTTGTGCACAACAGCTGTGTTCCAAAAAACGTCAGCGTGTTAGGCGCACTACAAGATATTAGGTCACTTAAGGCAAATGCATCTATGGAGGCAAGTGCGTCTTTTCAAGATATCATAGAAACGTAATACTCACCACTCTCTTATAGTATCAAAATTCAAGGAATGGGTGGTCTTAAAATGTTGCGTTTCTATGATACCATCGAAAGAGTCATTTGCCTCTAAAGACGCAAATATTTCTTATGCGGCGATACACTTTCCTAAATTAGTCACTGACGAGAGAAATGCAGCAATATGTAAGACACGTATGGAAATAACTTCCTCTCACTCCTCGCATCCCTCTCGTCAGTGACTAATTTAGGAAAGTTTAATAGCTGCATTAAAGTGACCTTTCTTAAAAATAGTGAGATTATCGACTGGTTAGATTTTATCGTCGGTACGGGTTCTTGCTGTAACGGCCTCGCTCCTCCTCGTCGCGTGTGTCCAGGTAGTGGCTGAACACCACCACCCACAGGTACACGTACAGAACTAAAACAAAAAATACATGTTAACGTATAGTACAGGTGGTTATTTATACAGGAACGGAACCAGGGTCTTTCCTTTGTTTATTCACTATATCTTTCAGACAACAAAGAATTTTACCAAAACGAATCGTACTTTTAGGCGTTACGATATCACAGAGATACCTATATATGATATTTTTTTATAAATAAACAAATTAAGTATTGGACAACCTCACACAAATCGATCTAGTCCCACAGTAAGCTCTAGTAAGCTACATATTAGAAAACATCCATGACCCAGGTACAAATATTCGAGTTCATCACACAAATCCTTCCCTTGCCGGGATTCGAACCCGGGAGCCGCGGCGCAATTTTTTAGTGCACCTGCCTACCGACTCGGCGGTCCTGGGTTCGAGTCCCGGCCAGGGCTAATTTTTGTGTAATGAACTTGAATATTTTGTTCCTGGGTCGTGAATGTTATCTATATGTCGGGGTAGGGTTGGATGGCCGGGTGCGGTGTGTGGCACCTTAGTTAAGCTATTCGATATAGTTGTGGACGAGTAGGTAGTTCGAGCGAGATGAAACACTTCAAATACAATTAACTTGATTTATTCCTTATACGTTGAAGCACAAAATAATAGTTCCTGGCACAGAGGTCTGTTAGCTAAGTCTCGAACAGAATAGCCTTTATTAAATTAACACTAGGCACATTGCAGGGTTATAACACTGACTCTATTCAACTTGGTATAGACTATAGCACAACGAAACGGGACAGTTCCAAGGCAGTAGTGCACTCGACGGCGACCCAAAGTGAAGTGTGGTGGGCGTTCGCTGAGTTAACCACCAAGACTCTGTCTAGCGCGCCAAAACAGGTTCAAGGGGGCGCCACTGTCGCCTTCCAATGACGCGCTGGTTTCGTTGAGCATCCATACTCATGACCGTCTCCGACACGGCCATCCTGCGATGACACACGTCCTCGTGTGTTGCTCTGAAACAATCAACAACCAAAACAGTATCCTCTCGGTCACTCCTGACAAACACGTCAAAATGGTAAGACAAAACAAAAACTTCATCTTTCCTTTCGCATCAAATCGTTACTGACACCAAAATTAAAAATATCACAAAAATCATTTCGACAACTAAGTGAAAGTTTTTGCTTTATAACCGCAATATTTCAAATCTTTCAAAAGATACAAATCGAAGTATGGTATGTAGGATACCAATTACCAATTGTAGCATTACTTATTCTTTCAATAGTGCAATACGTTTTAAATGCGATTGTGCTACAATGTTACTTGTTGTGAAACAAACTAGCTATTTACCACTTCTACCTTAGAAAACACATTAGAAACCATGTACCACCATTTAACTTCCTTATAGTTAGCCTCATTGACAATCTCAAAACATTTAAATCAACAAAAATCCATTCGATAAAACAGGTATCTCGATCGCCGAGTCAACCCTGTGACTCTACCGTCTCTGCGAGAGACCCGACCTCCGCGTATCCACGGACTGCTCAGAAAGTGACTGGTACGGTCGACCAACCGAACTGAGAACCTCCCTATCAGTCTCACTATCTTGTTAGTCTACTTCAAATGGTACATAGCTCCCGGGCATTTCTCTCAACCTATTGTGCAAGTACGCGCATGTTTGGAAGTCAAGTTTATCGCAAAGGGTCTTTCAATTTACAATACTACTTGTCAACATTTCTAATAGGCTCGCGTCAGTAAGTCTATTTACTGCACAGTATTAACAATTTTAGCTAGACTGAGACAAGTCATACATAGTCACTGCATTATACAACCAATTGCCATGGAACTTATTGGAATTCAACTCTTCCATAAGCGATCACTTGGCAACCGAATCACAGTAAAATGAAAAGTCCTCACCAGATTGCCTCATATGGTGTGTTGATGCCATACACGTCACACGTCAACTCTCCTCTCAGTAAAGTCACCCTGTCGCTGGCCTCATGGATTCTCTGTTAGCTGCTGAGGTCGCGTATATTTTTCTGAAACAAAAACACCAAGCACAGTATCCCAAGCAACAAGTAAAATGTTACATCATAATTATGTAAAGAAGATAGACATCTGATACAAATCAATAGTTCAAGAACAAGCACCCATTAATACAAATCACGCCTTTATTACAATAATTAGAAATATTGGATACAGTGCCTCCTTTGTCCGGCTAGCCCTGTAGCCTATACAACCATCCCTGTGGTCACTCGACATATAACCAGCCCTGTGGTTTTATGTGAGACATGAAATCAGCCCTGTGATTTCATAGCTGCGACTCTAGAGGACACTTACCAACATGGTAAAGTTATCAATGTAATTCCGCCAATTGAGAATTCTCATTCTCAGAATCACTGAAGTTAATGGGTACTTGCCCCTCGGGCATCTTTTTAAGTCATTCTTACTTTAAACCCAACAAAAAAAGGAAATTCAAATCAATCTAGCAAAGTTATACTTTAATTAGGATACGTTAATGTCAACATCTAATCCACGACGTAGATACAAGAAAATATTTAAATTAAATCATTAATTGCACTTTAGTAACAAGCCAACTTTGTATGAGAATTTTTGGATACAAGTCTTTCCTGATTATGAAACATTACATTATTAATTAAAGTCAAAACTTAAGTCAAGCAATAATTTTATAAACTCTGGATGTCCTAACATCCTCCCAATCCTATAGTGTCACCAGTTTAACTATTTAGGCTATAGCGATCACCACAATTAAAAGTAAAATTAGGATCGTTTAAACAAATCTCAAGCTCACCAGTTCTAACGAAAGTTATAGGCGCTAAACTATACACCAAACTAAAGTACACAGAGTAAGAAACTATTTGAGACGTAAACAAATTCAATTCTACAAAACGATTAGAAAATCATAAACAGAGGGTAGATTATTAAAGCAGCCGGTCCTACTACTAAGTACTGTGTATGATTGATTCATCCTCATTACCCTCATAGCGGAATTTTTACATGACAAACTTTAATTATGGTAAACTGTGTAGTGTTCATATTAATCAACACTAAATCTCTGTAGAAATATTTCGCGTTCGGCTATATTATATCACTACAAAAACAATCGTTATAAAAACTTGCAATAAACTTTGTTTCAAATGATTATTAATTTCTATCACGCAATATTCAACTTTTACTTGGAGGGTACCGATAAAACTGTTTTGACAAATACCCACTAAACTGAATAAGTGCGACTCAAGTCTACCCCAGCATCTAGCTACACTTTCTTTTAGTGATTACTATATCGGAATCGTAGTGACAAGTTAACGACTGACCTGATGTGTTTTTAAAATCTGTCTGTGAGGCCATAGTGCCTACGTCCATGCGTCGCTCGTAGTTGACCGTCGCTTCTGGGTCACTTCCACTGGTGCAACAACTGACGATGTGTCCCGCTGTTCTTGAAGTAAACAATGAACTTCGATGTGGTTTGCTGTTAACTGCTGGCTTTTGACGCCGAGGTGGTAAGTTGTAGCCGCGATGATTTCTCATTTATGCGAAGTAAACAATCGAATTTTTCATGTCCGTTTCTCTCGCAATGAAAACCATTAACAGTGCAATATTCATTTGTTTTCATACGGTTTTGTAGGTCTCCGTGACGGTGTTAGCTTGAGTTTCAATAACGGAAAAGCTTGGAGCTCCTGTTCCTTGATTTAGTGATGTCAAGTTCGTTGTATTTCAAGGAGTAACCACAAACTTTTTTCTTCCGTTTTATTCGCTTCGTGTTCTATCATTCTTCGTGTTCGCTCATGGGCCGTAGATACCATCCCAACTTCTGATGTCGGGGTAGGGTTGGATGGCCGGGTGCGGTGTGTGGCACCTTAGTTAAGCTATTCGATATAGTTGTGGACGAGTAGGTAGTTCGAGCGAGATGAAACACTTCAAATACAATTAACTTGATTTATTCCTTATACGTTGAAGCACAAAATAATAGTTCCTGGCACAGAGGTCTGTTAGCTAAGTCTCGAACAGAATAGCCTTTATTAAATTAACACTAGGCACATTGCAGGGTTATAACACTGACTCTATTCAACTTGGTATAGACTATAGCACAACGAAACGGGACAGTTCCAAGGCAGTAGTGCACTCGACGGCGACCCAAAGTGAAGTGTGGTGGGCGTTCGCTGAGTTAACCACCAAGACTCTGTCTAGCGCGCCAAAACAGGTTCAAGGGGGCGCCACTGTCGCCTTCCAATGACGCGCTGGTTTCGTTGAGCATCCATACTCATGACCGTCTCCGACATATATATAATAATTAATTTGCTTACTTTGCTTACTTTGGGACTAGGTCCATTTGCGTAAGATTGTCCCTTTATAATTTATTCTTATTTATCTATCGCCGTGAGTTAGAAACTTACTTAAATAAATAAGGCCGCCCACTAATATGCAAGTGGCCAGGATAACGTGGTCCTGTCCATCCGTGTAGAGCACGATGGAGGTGTGCAGTATGCTGATGAGGAGACCGATGGCTAGCACCAGCCCCAGCACCACGAAAGGCAGCATCAGCCAAGATCGCCGCTGGTAATGCAGAAATCAGAAATTACTCATTTTTCCGCAACATAGTGTTTCTTGATCTAGATTATGTTTACTGGCAGTAATTTATTATCAAATCTACTTTATAGACCGAGCGAGAAAAACGGCTCTGTTTCAGCACCTTCAGCTTCGCCAAAAAAAATCATATGTACTGATTTTTGGATGTCCGGCTGTTCTCGCTTACAGGCCACATTTCTCAGCCGATTCTCATGAAATTTTGTGAGTAGATTCGATAAATATAGGTATAGGTACAGTTTTTTTGTGTCGATTTAGTTTTTCGTTTTTTTTCAAAATTGCGAATGGGAGTTGGAAGCGTAAAAAAAAATACAAATTTCGAAACAAACTCTCGAGGTCTTCAGCTCACAGAACCACTAGTTTTAATAGATAAGAGTATTGTGCCATTTTTTGTGAATTCGAGTGAATGAAAATTGAACGCAAGACACGAAATAAAAAGAAAAAAAAATACATTAAGTAAAGCTAAATTTATATTGTGTAAGGTATTAATGAGCGATTTTTAGCGTATATTTCTACAGTAAAGTTTAAAATAAAATAAAAATATGTGTTCATTATTCATACAGGTAATGACGTGTCAATTTCATGAATTTCTTACTTACCGAATTTGACTTCTATTGACAGCGTGTTTTGAACAAAATTTGGTTAAAATTAATAGGTTTGTGGTTTGGTTGTGGGGACTTTGTCTCATGGCTGAGCTAAAATTCATCAACCTCTTAACATCCGCCTTTGGCTCAATTGGGAGAGCACTCGCCCCGGCGTGGTAAGAGATATCGGTTCAAGTCCTATCAGTTCAAGTCTTACCAGCCCGTCTAGCACAACTAGGCTTCGCGACTCTTGTCGCGTGACATAGCATCGCCCGTCACTCTCTCACTGTACTGCGAAGAAAGAGATAGGTAATACATCTCGCGTGAGAAAGAGTCGTGTCATACAGTTGCGCTAGAGTTGCAGGTGGCAAATATTTAATTGTGATCTTTGTATTGTAAATATGATGGTTATCTCGTTTCAAAATTGAGCTATGAATTTACCTTTTTAATGGCTATGATGAGCAGGCTGCATATCAGTATGGTAAAGCATAAACTGATGGTCATAATTATTTTTGATACTGAAAAGAAAACAAAAGAATATTAACAAAATGCAGTGTAAGAAATATTATATGTATTCTCCTTATATAGGTCTCTCCTTCAGCAAAAAGTTCCTTAGTTTCTAGCAAAAAACTGTTTCCTATGGTTCCTGTGTGTTCGTAATCGTAAGTTTCCAATTTGTATATATATTATTTACATTTGGAGAGTTTCATACTTACAAGGTATGAGTTTACTAACTGCGATTTTATACTATACAAAAAATCCAATGTTTGTAACTATTTATACATCAGGATCGTTGATTAAAAAAATCAATTCCACAGTCATATCTATTTACTAAAAATGTTAACAGGAAATTGATAAAATAATTTTATTCACAAGGTGAAGTCATGTAGAGGGCCGATTAAAATTTTCAGAAGTTCAAATCATTCTTAAATCAGACTTTGTATCAAAAGTTCCTCCGATGTGTGCTCATGATTGCTGACACTCTTTCACATTACTGCACAGAAAGAGACAGGTAATTATCTCGCGAGAGAAATAGTCCTTTAGGCCGACCTACATACATAATTATGTTCAGATTTGTAGGCTGATAATGATAAAAAACCGTAACTTACTATTGTACTGTTTGTCCTGCTCTTGAAATATGTAGGAGTTGAAGGAGACCATGTGGCTCGGAGCCAGCCATATGAACGCGATGGTGGCGATGGACAGAAGGATCCCCAACACAGCTACCACGATGGACCCGTCTCTTGTGTTGGCGCAGCAGCAACAACTCGTTAACCGCTTCATTTTGTTTTTTTTTGATTTTTTTTTTTAATTCGAAGACTTCTTTAAGACCGATGCTTGCAGTAAATGCTTAGTGCTGCATGACCCCTGGAAATAAGGAAAGATTCTATTGTTAGACTATGAAGAAAAACAGTCACATGAGTTTTTTTATTAATTTGTTCAAGGACCTTTATAATATAAATCTCGTGAGATTTTAAGAGATTTTTTTCCACTTGTTAAGAGACGAATACAAAGATAAAATGTAAAATTCACGAAACTTTAACAACTGCCTTTGGCACAACTGGTAGTTCATTCGCCCTGAGCTCCAAGTCTGGTTAAGGTAGTACCTTGGTTGGTAGTACCGAACGTTTTCATTTTATTTTTGATCTTTGTATGATACCCATTTTGTAAAGCTTTTTTTTCAATGTCTGTTTTGTCGATACCCAAATAGGTAGATATACTTCCAGATATCAACTTACAGTACTTATAAACAGTATTTTTACTTGTCTCCAAAGTAATACTAAAAGACTCCAAAGGTCTCGAGAATCTCGAGATAAAGGCCCAGCCTAGTTCGGGGTCTGCAAGATATTTCCTGTGTATTTTATTCATGTGTGTTTATTGTTTTGAAATAAATTCATTCTACTCTTATTCATATTCTAAGAAGTTTTAATTACGAGAAGCAAGTTTCGCTTGCGAGTCCTCAATGCGAGCGGCAGTTTTCTACGAGAAACTGTCTCTTCGCAGAAGTTTCGGTACCCTCTATAAAGGCATTATAATATAACATTACTAACCGAGTGTAATGAAATCCCAAGAACATCCACTATTCGGTACTCAGACAGCGGATCATATGTATGGAACTATGGAATGATAATAAAATAATATAATTATGATACGTGGGCGCTTCGATTGGATTGTTCGCTTCATGTTTCCGCAATAAAGATCGTGTGGGCTCAATTTTTTTGATTGCATCTAAAACAGGTAGCCCCCATGTGTGTTCATCGGATACGAGTATTCAAGTTGTGATAAATGTATGTCGCGACGTGTATGTCAATCAAGACCTGTATATCGCTAAGAATTCATGAATTGGTGCTTAGTTGTAGGTATAGGTAAATTTTATAAAAAAATATCCTATTCGCGAGGCCTTATTCCTTTGCAAAGTGCTGATTGTTTTAAAAATGTTTGTCTATGATCAAACGTGTTTCTTAACATATTATTGATGTTACTACCTAGAATAGGGCTATTGGGGTTTATTGGTGTATATTTGAAACCTACAGTTTGAATTTTTCATTGATAATTTTTGTTTCAGAAACTACTCGTAACGTAATTGACAAAATTCAACGCCGAAAATTAGTTTTTCCACTTATTTTGACTGCACGCAATAAAAGTATGAAATAGCTATGTTACTACCTAGAACTAGGGTAAAAGTATTATTCACTCCAAAAAGTTATTTGAAATTTAAAATTATCAATATATTTGTCATACCTAATAAGAAAAAAACAATAATAGGAGGAATAAGGCCTCTTAAATATGTCAGGACAGGTCCTTAGAACAATCTATCATTTCAAAAAAAGGGACAGACCGATAACGGTACATTTGCATTTGCAGATTCGATATGCAGGTTATCTAATGATGTTTTTCTTCACAGTAAACATTGGTGAACGTTTGTTACTATTTTAACAATAATACTCGCAATCTGATGACTTTCAATGTCAATTTGACACAGTTCTTTTAACTTACAATAAGTAAAAGTTGTATTTTTCAATTGTACTGAAGTTAAACTCTACTTATTTGTACATGGCAGCTGCTAGCTGGAAGCAACTTCGACTTTTCCATCTTATAGTATAGTCTGACCGAAAAGAGTAGAAATTAAAAAGTGGCAATACTGTAGTGTCGTCCCCTTTTTCTTAGATTGATTAGAAAGGGACGACACTACAGTATTGACACTTTTTAACCGACTTCAAAAAAAGGAGGGGGTTCTCAGTTCGGTTGTATGTTTTTTTTTTTTTTTTTTTTTTTTTTTTTTTTTTTTTTTTTTTTTTTTTTTTTTAATGTTTGTTACCTCATAACTCCGTCATTTATGAGTCGATTTGAAAAATTCTTTTTAGGTTCATGAATAGACATCTCGAGGTTGGTCCCATTTAATTTTGGTGAAGATCGGATGACGAGATCCATGAGGAATCGAAGGAATTCCTGAAATTTTATAGGCACTCATAATATTTTTAATGTATTTTCTAAAACTATTTAAGTATTT
Organism: Apotomis betuletana; assembly: GCA_932273695.1. Taxonomy (NCBI): domain Eukaryota; kingdom Metazoa; phylum Arthropoda; class Insecta; order Lepidoptera; family Tortricidae; genus Apotomis; species Apotomis betuletana. Next base: position 17,022,716 of record OW026307.1, read on the forward strand.
GCATATGGTAGTCATCATCTTCTCATGCTGAACTGATGATGGAAGGCACAACTCCTTAACTGTTAGGAGTTAGGAGATAATTCAAACGAGATGCATGCCTTCAAGACCTCCCTGATCACCCCGCCATAAGTATTTTATATGAATCACTAAAAAGCGAAAAAAAAAAATTTTTAACAAAAAAAAGAACCGACTTCAGTAAAACTAAAAAGCCGAAAATAACCCGTTCAAGTACAGATTACATTTGACTCACCCTTTGAAGTCGGTGCCAAACCTCACGTAAACTTTAATATATAAATATAATAACTGAGTGGTTTGGGATCGATTTCAAAGGGTGAGTCAAATGTAATCTGTACTTGAACGGGTTATTTTCGGCTTTTTAGTTTTACTGAAGTCGGTTCTTTTTTTTGTTAAAATTTTTTTTTTAATTTCTATACTCTTTTTGGTCAGACTGTACCTACCTAGTCGAATGAATGACGCTAATCTTCGCCGTAATGTAGCATTTCCCAACGTTACAAAAAGCGGGCCGATGTAATTGGGCCATATTGGCTCATGCGATCTAATTCTGGAGAACGCCGATACTGAGGAACACCGATAAATTGCGCATTGAACCGTTGCGAAATAAGTAGAAGTAGGTTTAAAAGGTATTTTAAAAATATCACTACACTTTATAAAAAAAAAAGATCGAGATACCAGTAGCATATGCCATCATTAGGCTCTCATTTAATGAGTGGGATAAAAATGCTAAAACATGAAAACTAACGCTAAAACATACAACAAAATTTATAATTCTTAGCTTCAATATTGGCTGAGATCCTGTCACTTGTTCCAATCAAAGCTGAATATTTTGGAAACAACTTGTCCCATTTCTACCAAACATAGCTAATTGTGAGAACCATGTCGACGAACATCGCATTCAAATTGGTCCATCCATTTGGGAGCTGAAACATCCAAAACACCCTGCGTTGTAGCGCCGCCCTTCATAAAGTGTTAGCGTCCAAGTTGCTTCGTAGGAACACAAAGCTCCGCATCTATAAAACGGTCGTAAGGCCTATACTCATGTATGCGTGTGAGACTTGGACGATTACACTTAAAGAAGAAAACAAGCTGTTGGTGGCTGAGAGAAAGATCCTCCGTAAGATCCTGGGACCAGCGCGGAATGAGGACGGTAGTTTCTGTCTCCGGAAAAATACAGAAATAGAGCGGCTAGTAGCCACTCCTATATATGGCGCAGAGACGTGGAGTCTTAAAGAAGCTTTCCGGAAGAAGATCGATGCTTTGGAGATGTGGGTATTGTGGGTGTGGCGAAAAATGCTCCGTATACCCTGGACTGCACGCTGAACTAATGTCTCCATAATAGCCCAACTTAAACTGGAAAGTCAGCTAAGGTTATCCACCTTCTGCCTCCAACGTGTGCTACAATACTTTGGTCACATAGCTCGCAAAGACCCTGGCAATTTGGAGAGACTGATGGTGATGCGAAAGATAGACGGCACCAGACCACGGGGTAGAAGCCCAATACGATGGTGTGATCAGATATCCAACCAACTGGATACGACGTTAAGCAGCGCGCTCCAGAAAGCAACCGATAGGGAGAAGTGGAGAGCTGCTATCAAAAATATTAATCGGCGGAGTCACGATCCTCAGCAGTGAGGGACCGACTTAGAAGAAGAAGAGCCACTCCTAATATCATTCGAGAGACAAAAGCCCACCGTCTCCGATGATTTGGTCATGTAGAGAGAATGGGCGAAGATCGAGGCGTTAATGGAGTGTAATTGGGACGACCAATATGACGAAGGCCGGTTGGCCAGCCCAGATATCGCTGGATCGACGTCGTCAAATCGGATTTTCGTGAACTCCAAGCAAGCAATTGGCAGGAAACGGTGCAGGATCAAGGAAAATGGCGAAAACTTGTGTCGGAGGCCACGACTCGCTTTGAGTAGCTGAGCCACTGAGGAGTAGTAGTAGTAGTATTTGGGAGCTAAGATGCCACAGACTGGCATAAAACACACATATACATATAGCTACTTACACAGATACACATGTTAAACTTGTAACACTCCTCTTTTTTTGTCGGGGGTTAAAAACAATTTAGAAGGAACTCTTTAGAATACGCATAATGCCCTTCAAACCGTGTAATATAGGTGACGTAATCATAACTTTGGTCTTTTCATCATACTTCTTTGGTCATTATTGGATCAGCGTTCATCTCTGGTTCCTTTACGTTATGCGTAGGTATGCGTAAATATAGCAATGACATTAATTTACGTGTCATTGCTATAAACAAATGCGTGTACGCAGCTACATACTCGTACATTACATCACCCCTTTCCAAGCATAGCCAGTTGTCTCACCGCCGAGTAATTCAGTAAATATACAAGTATTTTTGTCTTTGTTGACTCGGTATCTACATTATTTATTATATTACAGGGATTAGTTCTATTACGCTTTATTTTTAAATTGTCTGTTATTTATGCGCATAATTTACATGATACTATAAAGGAAACTGTAACAAGACCTAAAACGTACAACAAAATTTTGCCATCTTAGTTGATAGAGAAAGAATGCTAAAATGCACTACTGCGTCAAAATACGATAGCGATACTTTACGCGTTTCAGTTTAAGTACTCGATTGTTAAAACACATTAAACCATGTACACCTTTAACATTGACATACTCGTACCTTAAATAAACACGAATCAATTACATACCAGCACGAGTAAATCAACGCTGTTCTACCCTTTATTGTTGGCATTGGCCTGACCCAGTTCCACGGCCCCATTAGCTCAGTAAACCCCGGTTTTATATCTAAGGACACACCTAGACATTTCCCGACCTAGCCAATTTGGAAAAGCCATTACTGGCTTGCGAATTTTCCGGAACACTTTTATGCTATGATGCGGCCTTAACCTTTGAAGCTTTTAATGAATTGTAAATTGTAATAGGTTGGTTTTTGTGAGTCGACTAAAACAATAGTCAAGTATATATGATTGATACTTTTTGTTGTTACCAACTCTTTCTTTGGTTTTATTTAACACCGAAGCGAAGAGTTTGTAAGTTTGAAGAAACTGGTTTTCTATGTGATTCTTAGCTTTGTTTGAAGAAGGACGAGAGAGCTATAAATTTGCAATAGAGATTTTAGTTTTTTGTGAAATTAATTTTTCAATTTTGAGCACTGATTTGTCAAGCTCCACCTCAGTGAAAACGCACCCTTATATTGTTTTAATCCACGACAATGTATTAAATAACACATACATCATACTTGGACGCGTCATAACCGTAAACATAAATAAATTGCAGGTCGCCCTTCCATATGAAGCAAGTCGGATAAGTCGATGCACACATTATGGTAGAAAGGGACCCCAGACTGTGAAAGAAACAGTAGGCGAAGTTAATAAAAATAAGATGTAAGTATGTAGTTACATAACAATTCGTCAACTTGATTCTAACCATTTGTCAACCGATTTTAATAAAATCGTATTTTTTAGGGTTTCGAGGTCAACTAGGAACCCTTATAGTTTCGCCATGTCCGTCTGTCCGTCCGTCCGTCCGCGGCTTAGCTCCGTGATCATTAGTACTAAAAAGCTGAAATTTGGAATGAGTATGAATATGTATCACGCCGACAAAACGGTAAAATAAAAACTAAAAAGAAAATTTTTTTTCGGGTACCTCTCGTACACCTAAAGTGGGGGTGAATTTTTTTTCGTTCCAACCCTAGTGTGTGGGGTTCCGTTAAATAGGTCTGTTACAAATAATACGGGTCTCTAAACATTACATTTTGATAGTCAGTAGTTTTGTAAATATTCGCTCCGAAAATAAAAAAAATAGTGTCCCCCCCCCCCTCTAACTTTTCAACCACAGGTAAAAAAAATATGGAAAAATTCATGAAAATGAGGCCTTATAAGTACTTTCAATGAAAACTATATTGAACAAAATCGGTCTATCCGTTTTTGAGTTATCGCAAAATTTCATAATTTTCTTTAAAAGGACGTAAGTTGACTTCCAGAAGGTAATAAGTAATTACAGTTACTTTGGCGCTTACGACCTTTTTCCGTCTTTCCGTCTTTGACCGTCTCTAGTGAAGGATGAGCAACTACGGAACGGAACCCTACACTGAGCGTGGCCCGACGTGCTGTTGGCCGGTTTTTTACAACATAGGTAAACCGTACACGGCGACGGATAACCAAACAAGAACAAGCATCGAACACTTTTTCGCACGTGCGTACCATGAACTATAACGACCATCAAAGACAACAAGACGGTTCATACGATTTCACGTTCAACATGGTTTTTGTTCGTTCAAGCATACACGGTTCACCTTACAAACAGTGTTGGTGTACGTATTTATTTTTAAATACTTTATTAATAAAGTATTTTAAAAGTCTCGTTACATTATGATTATTGTAAATTTTTATGACATACAATTATTACAATTCTCAATATTATAAACTACATCGACATATTATTTCGTATACCTATTCGTTTAATTTCTATTTCTATATTATTTGGTCAGGGTCAGATACTTTAATCAATACGCTGAAAATGTTAATAACTTGATTGAATTTGAATTTATAATACTTTTTACAAAAAATTTTGTCATCAATGGCCAGACCTACTGCGGTCGTATCATTTACAGTAAGTTGCATCACTCGTAATGGCCGAAGCAGATGTCACTGCGCACTGAGCTGTCTTTGTTTCGTTATTTCATCACTGATACAGTTTCGAAACTAAAAAGTGTTAACCTACGGATTCAAAAGAGTACCAATGAGTTAGGTAAGTACTCAAATGTGAGCACTCACCAGTTGGATCATTTATGTTACCATACACCTATTACTATTACAGTATTACACTATTAAGTAGTTAAGTACATCAAATACAAAATATTGCATTTTACTTTTCGAAATTTTTAATATTTTTATAATATTGGCATCTACGAACTATACCTAATCATGAGCTGTACAACCATTGCACCTACTGCGTCGTTTCTCCTGTCTATAATGATTAGATATATTTTGAATTTTGTTATGAAACAATGTACTTACTTACTTATACTGTAATCTAAACTGTAAATAGAAAAATATTAATAACAATATAATTATGCATACGTTAAAGTATCTAGACGGCACTGAATCAGTAAACATTCTGTTGGATACATTCATTAAATTTTTTATCTGTAAACATTAAACTCATATCTTTATTACCTTTGTTAAGAAGGCACTTAAATTAACAAATATAAATAAATAAATAAATAAATAAATAAATATTAAGGGACAATCATACACAAATCGACCTAGTCCCAAACTAAGCAAAGCTTGTACTATGGGTACTAGACGACGATATACATAATATATAAATACATATATAGATAACATCCATGACCCAAGAACAAATATTTTGCACAAATATTTGCCCCGGCTGGGATTCGAACCCGGGACCGCCGACTCAGTAGGCAGGTGTCTACCAACCGAGCCAAACGCGTCGTCCTACCTACCTAACAAGCACAAGCAAGCTGTAGGTATATACCTACAGAACAAGCATTGAGTTTTGCTTTATTTATTACTAGCTGCGCCCCGCGGTTTTGTCAGATAAAAAATTGCCTACGTGTTAATCCAGAGTGCCTGGAACCTCCAAGGTGGTAGCTGGTATCTCCATACCGAATTTTATCCAAATTGGTCCTGACGTTTGATCGTGTAGAATAACAAGCATACAAACACACTCATAAACTTTCGCCTTTATAGTATTAGTGTGATAGAATGTCATTCATTAAAACGTTCTGTGCCAAGACACAAGAATATCCGTAGGTTTGGAAGTCAATGACATTGTTAAGCAACACACGCAATTAATAATATATATAACTCCCCTGACCTTCGAGCGATGACATAATGATGACATAAATGTTCTACCTGATAATCTTCACTTTTTGTTTTCATTTATCTGTTATGTTATATTTCTTGGCTTGTCCATCCATATGCCTTATTCATTCGTGTACAGTACGTTGTGGCACGTAAATAGAGCTATGCAGAAGTCGGCTTCCAGAAAAGTATCTCAGATAAGCTTGTTTACAAGTTTACTTTCCTGGGAAAGTAATGACATTAGATTATTATGATTTTTCACTCACTTGCTCTGAATTTTGAGTTGAACTCTATTTATATAATAAAATAAGAGCGATGGCAGGTAGCTGTAGTTACAACAACGATTTTATGTTCCCGGCGATTTATGCCACCATGTCACGGTTATCATCAGAATGGCCCATTAAACAAACTTGTAACATTGACTTAAGAAAACGTAGATAAGAGTCGGATCTGAGTGCTGCACACACCGCGGTTTCTGAACCGCAGCGAGAGGACCAATACGGTGGTAGCGGTAAGTAACCACATACTAATAGAGAATTACAACATATCAGATGAATGACTCGCATACCATACACAGTAAGGTGTCACGCGCGAGAAAGAGTCGCGTCGCGTGGCATGTCACAGTTGTATTAAAGGGGTCAAGCAAGAGGGAAAAAATCTAGTAAGTGCCCATCTATACTAATATTAATATTATAAATGCGAAAGTGTGTCTGTCTATCTGTCTGTTTGCTTCCCCTTCACGCTTAAATTGCTGAACAAGGGGAAGGGTTAGGATAAATTCATCCCTTAAGAGGGTGAAAAAGGGGGTTGAAGTTTGTATGGGGATTCAATAACCGCTGAACCGATTTAGATGAAATTTGGTAAATATGGAGATAGTTTGAGTACCTACTGGGGTAGGACATAGGATGCTTATTACGGAAAAATCCCTTGAGGGGTGAAAATGGGGGTGGTATTTACTGTGGAAGTGCGATTGGTTAAGATAAAAATGCCATTTAATTTTATTTGGACATTTTAAATATATTTGGGTGTTTTAATTCCTTGTGGCGATAAAGTCGCGGGCAGGAGTTAGTAGAACAGGAGTAGTTAGAACAGGAGTTTTTTGTTCTTTACAGACCGTGGCAGTAACCTCCGCAGTGCCAGTGACAACGCTGGCACGCGCACGTAGTCTTGGCCGCTATAGACGAAGGTCAACTACATATATTTCGGTCTAGTAAATGGGTTACCTAGTAATTTGCTATCGGTGGCATGGCCGGGCGCGGTTGTAAATATCCTAGTTTATTTTTGTTCTGTTGCTGTTGATATCATGAAGTTTCTCGACAGTCCAAATATTGTGGTCGGAAAAATTGTGGAAATTGCGTATATTTTTACAGCGTAGTTTAGGTTGTAGTAAAAAAAGGCGTCGCGGTAAAATATATTTTCCCAAAGCGCCTGACGGAGGAAACAGGACCCACGCGCGGGCAGTTTTCTCGCGCAAAGTCTTTCCATAGCCATACAGCGTGGCAATGCTGCCTGCGTCATGAGCACCCTACCTAGAGGTCTTAGTTTTATAAATATATCGATGGCAAAAAGCGAGAACGTAGTAACCGCCAAAATGCAAACTTTACACCAGAGCCAAAAAACTTTTCGTTTCGAGAAAAAAAATCATAACTCTTTCATTTATGAACGAAAGTGCTTGATATTTGGACCTAATTCATAACTTATGGTTTTCTTTCAACTGGCATATTTAATATTTAACAAAAAAGACTGGTTTACGACTTAGTGGCGGTTACGACAATTGAACTCTTTTTTTCGTTACGCGAAAACGCTGTAAACGCCAGAAGTAAATGTACTAAAATGGTGAAACGAGTATTATTTCCATAAAGCATAAATGCTGTAACCAGATGCATATTTATTTTAAGATTCAATAATTTTGACGTAAATGTCATTACGTTCTTTATAGGACTAACTGAAATGTGGTAAGTGTCCACCGGCAAAAAGAAACTGTGAAAATAAAACGACTTAAGTATCAATCAACTTTTATCAACATACTTTTTTAAAATGTTTCCAAATTTTAAATGCAGGTTTCTTACAAATTAAAAGCTCAGAAGCAACAATTACCGTCTTAACATATCAAATACTATCTAGTCTCAATTTCTCTGTATAAAAACATTACGAAAGTTACTTAAAACCGCTCCGTTGATTGTAACATTTCAAAAGGCTAATAAAATCTCTGATATTATAAAATCACAACCTTGTACTTATCGTGCTAAAAACAAACATAAATATACTTAGGGTTAATCAGACTATAATATTGTTATCCTTTAAAACTAAATATTATAGGTAATGAGGTTTAATATTCCCGTGAAAACTTTAAAACTCTCTACATTTTATCTTCAGTTTTGGCATTCAATTGTCTTTTAAGTAACTTTTATCGATATAAAACTCACTACCTATTAAACCCACTAACTATAAAAGATGTTTTGAATGTAAGTATTACTTATTATATAAGTTTTCAACATAATTCTTAAACAATTGTTTGAACACAACTATCACCTCAATTATAAAAATATTTCTTTGAACTAATCTCACTGAACCATTAATATTTAACTTTAATAACTAGACGTTATATCACTATGGTACCGTACAAATTAAAATTGTTATTATTTATTTAAATAAAAACTCGGAGTCATTTTTCTTAGGCAGAATATCAATTGACATTAAAATAGGAACCTAAAAATTGCATTCCATTCCAATGGAATTCGTTTTCATAATAACATAATTCAAATAACTGTTCTTAAAAAAATACTAAAAATTCCACTCTAAAATGCATTGTTTTATAATAACACTCCTCAAAATGTTTGTCATAATTAACTCAAAAATCGCCCCTCTAAAGTAATGAAAATTAGTGCAATAGTGACTGATGGACATGTGCATTCTTCCAATCGTGACCTACGGAGCGCAGACTTGGTCTTTGACAAAAGTTCGGAAGTCCACCCTCAAGGTTTGTCAAAGAGCCATGGAACGCAGTATTCCGGCCGAAAAACTAACTGACAGAATTAAGAACACAGCTGATGTAGCTCAAGCAGCCGCAAAGCTGTATATTATGTCCGTGATAAAACGAATCACGACAGTTGTCGCAGTGGTTTAAGCAGCTGCCTACTGAGCCGACGGTCCTGGGTTCGAATCCCGGCAAGGGCAAATATTTGTGTGATGAACTCGAATATTTGTCGAATAATATATTTGTGCCTGGGTCATGGATGTTATTTGTATTTAAGTATGTATTTATCTTTACCAGTAGTATGTTCACTTGTGTCCAGAACACAAGCCTCCTAGAACTTACTGTGGTACTTGATTAATTTGTGTGAGGTTGCCCGATTATGCCATGCGTATGGTTATTGTGAAAATATTAATCGAATCAGGCACCAGTTAACCGGTAAATTTTAAATACCGTACAGTTGTTTATCAACCGCAGCTCAACAAATTTAGTGCTTATCCTGATTCTAGCCCTTGGACAATAAAAATGCGGACGTGACACCCCAAACTAGTTTGATCCGGCTTGAGTCAGCTTTTTAGGGGTTAGACCAATTAACTCTTAATGGTTGTAGTGAAACGTAGTAGATTACAGCAAAACTTTCTTCTAGCGATTACAACCGTAAACTAGATATACATATTATACTAATCAAAAAAAATATCATTATTTTAAATCGAAATCAAAATTGAAATGTAGGTATACCTATTCTGTAAGTAGGCCACTTTACATGTCTGAATCTGAATTTATCGGCATTTCACAAGAGGAGGCCGCTGTCGAGAAGAAAGCCGAAAAAAATAAATATTTTTTTAATTTTTTTTTAATCATCATGCGAGCGTTTGCTCGTATCTTTTGATTGCCTTGAAGCTGAAGGTAAGCAGACCTTTGATGATATTTGATGTTAATTCCAGCTTTATACCTCCACGCGTTCCTGAGAAAAAGGTCTCGACAAATAGATAGACAGGCACAAAAGTGATCCTATTTAAGTTTAGTTTTTGGCGATTGAGGCACGGAACTCTCAAAGCTGCCGCGTCCCGCGCCCCAACATCGTTATTTTCTTCCAACAAAATGTAATAAAAACATTTTTGCTGTCCTTTCAATATTAATAAAGCAAATAAATATGCTAGTTATGTTTTATCCCATTATTCATATTTTCCATTAAACCCGCAACATATTTTTACATCCAAAAAAGGCATGTACACAGACTACGCACACCCACTCGCTCCGGCGATCGCCGATAGACTAAATCACAGGTCGTATTCACGAGCCACATCGCCGCGAGCGCACATTTTTATTGCTGTATCTTCAAGCACTACCCACTTCACCTTGTGTTTCAAATGTCGTTACTGTAGCTTGCTGTTAATTCATTTTCGAATGAAATGTAGTAACCGTCAATCATAGATAATTTATTTTAGGATACTTGCAGTAAGCTTGGTTCGTAATTTTTTCACTACATGCATAAATGCTGCAACCGCCACGGAACAAAATTTCGGCAACGCTGTAACCGGCACACCCTTTGATTTATGAAAGAACAAAATTAGCGTAAATGTACTCGTTTAGAAAATTGCTACTATTTGGGTGTTTACAGCAATTAGATGTGGGCATCGTCAAAAAAATACATTTGTTTTGCAACGTAGTCCAGTTTTTTCTAAGCGTCGTAGAGCCATGGGACCCAGACCAGTCGACGCAGAAAAATTCGCTGATTCCGAATATGCAAAAAAAAATTTTTTGACCAAGTGGCGGTTACTACGTTCTCGCTTTTTGCCATCGATATTTTAATCTTAGTTTAATTTTTAGTTTTAATCCCATAAATTTGTTATTTTTATATTTTATTTTTGACCCATAATAAATGTAAATCTTTTGCCCAATCTAGCACATTAAGGCTGCCTGTCCACTGGAGCAGAGCGGAGCGAAGATGTGTAAAATAGACCAATCAAATTCCTCAGCTTTAAATCCACTTATATTGGGCTTCACAAAGAGGCAGCCTGATTCATTTTCCCCGCTCTGCTTCTATGGACAGGCCTTAAATTCATCTATGAGATATAAGGAAATAAATAAAATAAAAAAATATTACGGGACAATCATACTTACACAAATCGACCTAGTCCCAAACTAAGCAAACCTTGTACTATGGGTACTAGTCGACGATATACATAATATATAAATACATATATAAATAACATCCATCACCCAAGAACAAATATTCGAGATCATCACACAAATATGTGCCCCGGCCGGGATTCGAAGGGCTCAGTAGGCAGGTGTCTGCAAACTGCGCCAACCGCGTCGTCAAATATGGAGCCTACTTTGACTGATGTTGATACAGATGTTGCTACAGTAGATATTATAGAAAACTATTTGAGCGATGTATTACCTCTATCGCGGATTGTGGGAGATAGGTAAATATATAGATTTTTGCTATTTTGTGCTGAATTAAGTGAAATTTAACAGAGTATATATCTAAAGCAGACATATAGTGGCGAAACTTCGGACAGATCGAATATAGGTCAAGCTTGTTTCAATGTCCTAATAATAAGTATCAATATTTATTCCCCCCATCAAAATTTATCTATAATTCATTCGAACGCAATCAAACAATCGCGTTCAATCAGTTAATGCTGCAATTGACTAAATTGGTTGCGCAAGCACAGGGTACCGCAGTAGACCATCTGTATTCTGTATGCAATTGAGCGCATTCCGTTCACACTGAGTGCCCACATCAAACGAACTATAACCCAATCAAAGAAGACTATTTTTAACAAATTTTACGCCCGCGCTAAATAAATCGCCAATAAAATTGCTCAGCAGAAATGTAGAGGACCAAATAACTACCCCATAAAACTATATTTGATTTAGCGTGAAATGAGGTAAAATGAGATATCTTTATAGCTCTTTGAAAATAATGTAGTGAAATTATATTTTTTAGGGACAGAGCTTTGGAAATATTGAGCTCAGAAAGTATCGTTTCCGCTAGAATTGCTCATAAATCGGGATCAACTCGACCAGCATTAAATGTAGCCGACAATTTTTTTACTGGCATTATGCCAAATTGTACTAGGTAGAAAGGGTAACAGTTTCCCGAGAAAATAGTTGATAGCCACCCGTTTCCGTGGGATAAAAAAACAGTGGTTCCACTACACTTCCTACAGTGTACACGAAATTATTAATTATTTAGAGTTGCAGATTTATATATACAGTTAATCAAGATCCAGATCTGGATTAACTGCCCACATAAACGGGCCTCCAGATTCGCTCCATTATTCTCAGTCTCTCCCACACACATACTCGTCGTTAGATGATTCGATAACTCGTTTTCGGTAATGACCATCACCATAACTTAATAGGAAAGGTTTCTTAATTATTTTTTTTTAGTAATAGTAGCTGAGGTCGACTTCGTTGACTGGGGTAACTGCCCACATGAGCGGGCCTCCAGATGCGATGCATTCGTTCACCGCGCCCACATCACCCCATTACTTCTCAGAGTTCTCAGTTCCCACAACCCGCCTGTAAGCCGTTAGATGTTTCGATAACTCGTTCTTTTCGGTTATTACCAGGGATCGTAAAATGCGAGCAAAATCGATTGAAATGACTTATGACAATAACCAGTGACGGCCCTGCAATGAATTTTGCTCGTATTTTACCCTGGTTATTTATTACCACCAGCATATTCATAACTTAATAGGATATAAATACATACAGGAATAATGATCTAAAACTAAAAACGTTTTCTATTTAAGTAATGTTCGAATGTAGATATTGAAGTAGTAGTAGATTGGATCTATGTATATGTGGAGCCTAAGATGTCTAGCAGTGGACGTGGACGTTCTCTTGAAAGATCTTAGCAAAAGCCCCCAAGGCACTGTATTTTGTTAGTTGTGTATGTAAAGTGCAACGCAAGGAGCGGGATGAGATGATCGACTGATGCATGTTCACTTGATATATGTACTACTTAATAATCTCGTGTGAACTAGATTTATTTTATTTTTATTATTTTATTTAGTACGAATAAGTATGTGTTGTGCTTATGCGACATCAGTTCATCAGTAGGCGAGGACGGACGTGGCCCGCGGGAGTGAAGTCATTGCCATTAACTAATTACACGCGACCTTGCGCGATTGGCTCTGCGCTTATCTCTGCTCCAATTCCACATATTTATTTGACTGCAAGCTACTTTATGAGCTCATTTACAAATATATTAAATGCCTGACTTCTGTCAGTAGGTATTATTTATCATCAGTCAGCGGACGTATTACTTAAAAAATAAATAGGCAACATTCCCACTTGTTTGCGGGAATCGAGTTCTATGGACGTAAGATTTCATTCACTAAATGTGTGTTTGAGCTGTAGCAGCACTTTTTGGCTCGTATCTACAGCAATATGAGTATGACGCATAGCGACTCGTCAATTACCTATTATTTGTAGGTCAATAATTAAATAGATCTTCGCCCTTGGGGCTTCGTTTTCAATCTTATTAACATGCGATTATATTTTGATATCTGTGATCTAGGCTTCTTATCTTCCTCCACTTCACTTTATCCCTAACATCGTCTTCGGTGACATTGTATTCCTTCATGTCTGCCAGCAACAGATTTATCCAGGGGATCTTAGGTCTCCCTCAAGGTCTCTTTCTGGAGACAAATAAATCGAGCGCTTATACTAAAGTAATTTGGACCTACATGTTATTATATCAACGACGAACTAGATACGGTTAAACGCACATTTTCAGAACGATACTTCAGCATCTCTAGCACAGCCTTGTGTGTGTGGTACAACCTTTAAGGAAATTACTTGTTTCTTTTCTTTTATTTCCACTTCCACACCACACGAGCAAGACGGATGATGCTGAACTGCTCAATATGCGAAGTTGCAGCAAGTTCTTCTAGACCTGCTGATTATTTTCAACCCAAAATTTTTACTTAGTCGGGGAGTTCGTTCTTTTTTGTATTTTTTATGTATGTTCTTCGATTAGTCGACAACGGCTACGATTTGGTAAATCCTTTTTCGTTTTAAAAAAACATACCGACTTTCTAGTTGGACCCTATATAACGTTACTTATTCTCGTTTCGTCCGCCCGTTAGTTTTTGTTAAAAACTGATTATCAAATAGTGACAAATCACCCAATCAACTTGAATGCACAGATTCTTGCAGATCACAAGGTTATTTAAAAGAGGACACGATAAATCGGTACAATGACGTCACCGCGTCGTTTCGGTACTGGTCCATACCATACACAATACGGTACAGTAAGCAAATTAGTAAACAATACACGCTGCCCCTAAGCCAAGCCAACAGATATAAAACGGGTTTACGTCAACTCTGTCCAAGCGTTGGTATTGTTTCACGGTCGACTTTAAGGTTACAAATGATTCATACTAGTATTTTAGTATTACTACATATGATTACTTAGATTGGTTTCGTTTGCCTCTGGTTATATGAATTATGGTAATGAATTGCTTAGGTATTTATGTATTTGATTTAGGCCACAGAATACAAAATATTGAACATACAGGCACCTACTATACTGTATAGGCTGCACAAATGCATAGCCTCTTTATGAATGAATTCATCCATAAATGGGCCATGCAATTCTGCAGCTCATTTTACATATTATGATACTATTATGATGTGAGTTGGCTATATCTTTACCGGCCACTATTAGATCGTAATTAAACAATTACGAGTACATTTGGAAAAAAAGGTTGTAACATAATGATCATGCCAGTGCGATTCGCAGTCCCTTACAATGGGTTTAGGGAGTATCAAGTACTATTATCTATTCTGTGGTATCACTGACATTTTTATGGACTGCCCTCGAACTCTGAATCCGCTCGTATAAAATATTGCTCAGCAGCGACTGAACATGTCTCCGCGTACCAAGAATGTGGCCAAGCCGCAACCACTGTAGAACCCTGTCACAATGACAACCTACAGTCACTCAAGCTCCAGTGATAAGTCAGGTAATTGCGGTATGGTTCTACAGCAGAACACGATCTTCCTTACTGTGCGGAGGTTGTACTAGTGACTCATTAAGCTCAATGCAATGTCAATGGGAATATCAATTCCGCGAAGAACGACTTTTCGCGCAACCATTTATGGACGTCGACTTCAATGTTAAGCTGCGGAAAGCAATCAAGGTAAGCCAGTCGTTACGTCATCTTATTCTTTACCAAGCGTATTGTTTAATGACTTATGTTAAGAGAGTTATAAAAATACAGTAAACATATCAATTCAGAGTGTCTCTGCCCATGGGGCTTTAAATGAAAGGTTTAACTGTGCTCTCCAAACTAAGCATCTTTTGTTCTGCAACCTTTTAAAAACATCTGCAGTCTAATAAATTATCTAAATTATAATTATTTTTATGTCACAAAACAAAATTAGATCAGTTAAGTGAGTAAAATCGAACTTTACATTTAAAGCCCCATAGTCAGAGGCCTCAGAGGCAGACTGTATATATATATGTGACATTTATTTGAGTAGGTATATGTATATCTACGGAGAAATGACTACTTAATTTAAAAAGTATAATTCGAGTGTAAAAGTAATGGATACACGTTATATGGAATATCTAAGTATATACATTTTATTTGACTAGAGATAAATATTTTGAAAATTAAATAACAGTTACTCAATATTCACGGTTAGCGTCGCGCGCCTATATACAAATCCCGCATCGACCTGTTAAGATTTTTCCTGAAATAATGTTCCTATCCACAGAAAACGGATTTTCAATACAATTTCATGATATTATAGGCAACGAGATCATAAGGTCAAACCACAGACAACCCCCACTAGACGGAGCATGTAAGGCGACCCGCGCTCACCAACGATATGGTACGGCAGAACATTAAAGTATGAACACGGCGGCCACCGTTTAGTTGCGTCCTTGTTTATGATCCATGCGTACGTCAACGAAAAAAGAAATTAAATAAATAACATGGTAAATTGTAGTGTTAAGTGGTGTAGAGAGACCTCATAAACATGAACGCAACTAAACAGTGGCCACCGTGTTGATACTTTAATGTTCTGCCGTACCATATCGTTGGTGCGCGCGGGTCGCCTACGGGTCGCCTTACATGCTCCGTCTAGTGGGGGTGGTCTGTGGGTCAAACCGATCCAGATTGCGGCTAGACCGACTCATTAAACTGGTGATATCACCACGCTGCAACCCGACACCCACTACGTGACTCACTGTTGTGGTGGACATACTCGTACTAGCACAAGATTTGTGAGGTTAATCTGATATCCGTGGCTTGACTGTATGTCAAATCGAATAATATTATCACTAGGAACTAAGGTCACATACTTACACTCCATCTCAACCACCTTATAAGTAATTATTCGCAAATCAGTCGCAGACAAGTCATACACACACAGCACCGTGGTGTGATGGGCATAAGCTGTGGTATCAGTCATCCATACTTATAATACTTATAATATTATAAATGCGAAATTGTGTCTGTCTGTCTGTTCCTCTCTGTCTATCCACCTCTTCACGCTTAAACCGCTGAATCGATTTTGATGAAATTTATAGTTATAGATAGTTTAAGATCCGAGGAAGGACATAGGATAGTTTTCATCCTGGAAATTATCCCTAAAAAGATTGAAAAGTGAGTAAGTAATTCATGATGACATTGATGACCCTGTAGGAAATGTAATGATTAGACCAAAAGCACAATTGCTCTTACATTTGCTTAGGCGCTTTTAATAATTCCTTTTATCAAGTTCCACGCGTACGTAGTCGCGGGCAAAAGCTAGTATTAAGATAAATCAATCAGATCATTCATTCATTATGTCATTCATAAATCCGTAGGCGCATGAACGAACAAAAACATGGTGAATACCATGTGAATACCATTTTGAGATTAGGTGATTTAGATATCAGGTCATGTCATACTAAGTATTGGGGTATTTTGAGTTAAGTTTCGAATGCACCGGAACGGAATATCGAACATGAAATCGAATGAACTAGAGCTTCCAATACCGAGGGTTTTGTATGGACAATCGCGGGATCCCGTCCCGGGATTACCCATACATATACAGGGATCGGAAACTCTAGTATGAACCGTCCTGTACCTAATGTTTCACTCGTGCACGTTTCGTTTGGTACGCACGTGCGAACTAAGTGTTCGATGCATGTTTTTTTTCCGTTTGTCCGTACAGGGTTTAAGATCTACAATGCCACAGACTAGCACGCGAATAAGTACTCCACTTTTAATCGGGATATAATATTAGAAGATAGGCGTTTTAAGTTTATCGTGTACATTTTTATATTTTGATTGTTAGGGCCTTATCACACTTGCGATTTGTGAGCGAGTTGAAAGCGCGTCTTGAGTAGGGACGCCATACTGTACATTCGTCAGTACGCAGCGAATTCGTTGCGCACTCGCAGCGAACTCGCTGCGCACTCGCTGCGAACTCGCTGCACGCTCGCCTCGCTTTCAACTCGCTCGCAAATCGCAAGTGTGATAAGGCCCTAAGTTAAGGCACATTAAGAGTTGCCTATATTTTTTTTGTACCTACTGCGGGCTTTGGTCCAAACATCCATTATTTTCTAACGTGTTTACCGACTACGAGTTTAACACTTTATCTAAACGCGAACATCGTGGGTCCGGTAGAAGTGTGATCAACGATTGACTCGGTCTATTAAGATGAATTCGGTGTGAGTAAAATGGTCCCGCAGGTCGTTAAACTATCTAATCGTCTTTAGCTAATGTCAAATGGTCTAATTAATTCTGGAACTGGTTTTCGACTCGTTTTTGATGTGCAAGCAGCGGTAAAAACATCTTCGGAGCTTGTGTTATTAGTTGGATGTTAGGTCGAAATTTTACAAAACGATTGGCTATGTAGCTATTTTTTGTTATTACAGGTATATTGTCATTAAAAGATATATCGCTAAAGTATTATAATTAGCGATAATACCGACTTTTGTTTAACTCTGTTTATTGTTTTAATATACATAATATACAATACACGTCTCATGTTTGGTATCCCTGTGCATTTGACTGTGACTGTGTATAAGTATTTAGGAGTTATATTTTAGATAATATGTCTTTAGAAATATCGAGACTTAAAAAATTCAAGAGTGACAATAGGATTGAAAATCGTCCATCTATAATTTTTTTTCAGCACACGGAGTTATAACAGCATTTTGCTATACCTACTGACGCTACAGTGAGTAATTAAATATATTAAATAACTAAAATTTATACAGAATATGATTAAGCTTGTGGTCCATTTCCAAATTTCATGTTTATACTGTGAATTGCTAGTTCTAAGAAATATTAAGACACGAAGGTCGGGTGTTATCATTGAACTTCTTAGAATTTAAACAAAATAATAAAATAAAATATACGCACGCAACACGCGACCATTAAGTTAAGTAGGTAAAGTAGAATTTATTGTTTTACTTACTATTTCTTTGTTCAAATGTTTTGCCTATGAAATCAATTTACAAAAATAACTCAAGGTATTTAAGACGCTCTTTGTGCTTACTGAGTACCACATTGCTTAAATTGATCTATAATGTTATAGTAGTTTATTGACTGAGCGCCCCGACTCTGTTTCAGTTTGGCCCAAAATTATTTCGTAGGTATAGTTTGGATGTTGACGCTTTCAAAACCGATGTAATGACGGGTTCAAAACGCATCTGTTGGTACAATAGTACATTACTGCAGACGTCGGGAAATAAGGGCTTGCCGGCCGAGTAGCTATAGGCGGCCGACCGTAGGGAGGCCGGATAGTGGTGATACGAAGCCGGCAAACCCTTTTCACGGCTAAGGCATGTATAGTGCTTTTCTCAAACATATCCAATGAAATAAGAAATTACATTACAACACACCAAAAAACATAATTCAGCTGTTTAGCCCGTTTTAAAAAAATTACTTTCCGGCCAAGGCCTTCAATTTTGTATGAAGTTCCTTTACAGTTCTCTCGAATTGTTACGCCCGAAACGTGACACTTCGAAGCCTGGTTATGACGATATTTCATTGCATGTTTGAGAAAAAATATTTTACCACTCATCACATCACGTCGAAACAGCTTGATAGAATATAAGTAATTTTGGTACATGGCTAGCTGGACATCCAAAGATGTAGTAAGTAAAGAAAAAAGTTTACGCAGTTGACGTTGCGGGCACATTCTATAGTAGGAGTAGTTCAATCAAATGTATCAATCAATTATATATACCTAAAACGTGAAGGTTTGGATTCGGCTCATTAAAAATTGCATTGTGCAAATGCTCTAAATTAACCGTATTTTTCACTTTTTAACTACAGGTTGTTAATGAACGTTAATAACAGTAACTTAGCAGGTCCAGAAAGGTGTGTTAATGCAGAGAAATCGTTTCGCCTTTGTTCCAAATACAATGTTAATTAAACAGTGGCCCAATGACTTTGGTACTTACAATGTTCTGTTATAGCATTTTTCTCATCTAGGTGCCTACACTCGAGGTCGAATATTCCGGGTCACTCACCTTATGTTCCCTTTGTAACTTCTTCGGGAAATTGGAAGAATTTGGAATCACCAAAAGTTCACTGCCTTCATTAGTACCTAATATAGATAAAGAAATATATTAATAAGCATGTGTATGAATTACATTTTATTGTTAATACCGGCTCCATGGCTCTTTAGTGTCCTACCGTGCTATGAGAAATCCGATGCCTAAAATTTCTAGGATAAGTTAGGTACTTAATATGCTTTTTGAGGATTTCTAAGCATTTCCAAGCATATGTTTATGTTGACAACCAAAACTCAGTAACGAATAACCTCGTATCTCAGTGTCAAATGTACTCACTAGATACGAGGTTTTGAAGAGCAGTGACAGAAATTTTAGTGAATTTTGGTTGTCACCATAAGAGGAAGGGATGGGATACCGGATGGTAAGTGATTATTTCTAGCTCGTTATATAGAAAGCGTACATGAACCGTCTAAGCCTCGGTGTTTACAACGCCTTATGAAGAATCGCCGCGTAAGGAGAGTCGGGAACCAACGCGAGGCCACATATTCTCACAGACATGAAGAATGTCAGGCGTGCCCGCTACTGTGGTACAGTCAGATTAATATCTACATCACACCAATATTATAAAGGCGAAAGTTTGTGAGTGTGTTTATGCGTATGTTTGTTACCTCTTCACGCTCGGCTGGTCCAAATTTGATAAATTTTGGTATGAAGATAGCTGACACCATGGATTAATACATAGGCTACTTTTTATCCCGCAAAATGTAGTGTTCCCGTGATATGAGCGGGTAACGACGCGCGGCGCAGCTATTATATAAACCGACGACGCGGTTGGTGCAGTTTGTAGTGCAACTGCCTACAGAGCCGACGGTCCTGGGTTCGAATTCCGGCATGGACAGATATTTGTGTGATGAACTCGAATATTTGTTCCTGGGTCATGGATTACATCGTCGTCTAGTACCCATAGTAAGAGCATTGCTTAATTTGGGACTAGGTCGATTTGTGTAAGTACCCATAGTACAAGCATTGCTTAGTTTGGGACTAGGTTGATTTGTGTAAGATTGTCCCTTTATATTTAGTTATTATTATTTATTCATTTATATATATTCGACGGCACACAATTGTCAAGATATTGAAAGGTTTATTGAGGTTTTCGTCGATATCGATCAATTTGCTGATGACTGTACTAATACAGTAGCTTTTTTAATTTACTTCCACTGAGTATAAATTACACTTGCCTGAAGAAAACTATTAGAAGTTGTAAGTATTTCTCTCGTATTTACAGACATTCTTGTTAAAAGAACCGTAATTTAATTGTTGACCGTCTCCTATATTTTATGGCCAGTCAAGCGTCGCGTTCACGGATCCGAGCATTTCTTTCCTCGCTTAGAGTGATGAGGCTGTAAAGAGGCATACATACACACTTATAGAAATAATAAAATATCGGTCTAAAAATTCCGAAATAATTATTTTTGGTGTTGGGTAAAAAATACGTTATAATCATCTTTACAGGGCCGGATTTAGAGGTGTGGAGGCCTCGGGGCAACAAAGGAGTGGAGGCCCCTTGGGCCCCAAATTATTTTCCAAATAAAATGATCAATTTTGCAGTTTGCACAAAACCAACGATCGACTTACGACTTACGACGAGACCTTAGCAAGTGACGTAGTGAGTGTTGTGTGCAACCCGACATTTGACAATGTGCGTGAAAATGAGGGTAGACGTTCACCGTCGCCAGTGAGTGAACGTATTCTTAGTGTTACAATGTATATACGAGACCAAAGTACTTACGAGTACATGAGTTTGAAATAACTTAGTATAATATTTTTTTTTTCCAGACTTATTAGTCTTATAACTCCGAGCGGACAGTTGTAACAACAAAGCTGCCATAACAATTGTTGTTCCAATTGAAAACACCTTTCCAACGATATATATCTTGTTGCTATTGGAGGGTGGTCCCAGGCAGGTTGCATATATTTTTGCCCATTCTCCTTTTGAAGGGCCTCAATTTATGTTTGATTTGAAACTTATACGAAAATTTCTATTATAAATAATGTTTGTTCCCAATTTACAGTACACTTTATTGCAAATCACTATTAATAATAAATCCCTTATGATATCGAAATAAGCAGATATCTAATTTTTTTAACCGATAAATTGATATGAGAACGACTACAGCAGATGTCCGACTCGTTTTTAGGGTTCCATAGTCAACTAGGAATCCTTATACATTCGCCATGTCCGTATGTCCGTCTGTCCGTCCGTCCGCGGCTTAGCTCCGTGACCATTAGTACTAGAAAGCTGAAATTTGGTATGAGTATGTGTATGTATGACGCTGACAAAAAGGTAAAATAAAAACTAAAAAAAAACTTTTTTCGGGTACCTCTCGAACACCTAAAGTGAGGGTGAATTTTTTTTTCGTTTCAACACTAGTGTGTGGGTTGTTGTTGAATAGGTCTTTTAAAAATAATAGGGGTCTTCAAACATAATTTCTTGATAAAGTCAGCAGCTTTGTAAATATTCGCTCCGAAAATAAAATGTTACCCGATTTCCCACATGCATTAAATAAATCATTTCATTTCATTTCAATAAAAATCCCCCCCCCCTCTAACTTTTAAACCACGGGTCAAAAAATTATGGAAAAATTCATGAAAATGAGGCCTTATCTTTTAATGAAAAATATATTGAATAAAATCGGTCCAGCCGTTTTTGAGTTATCGTGAAATTTCATATATTTCTTTAAAATGACGTAAGTGCCGCGCAGTGTCCTTATACTTGGAACGTTACACATATTTAGTTAACTGCCATACTGCATTAAAAGATTCCACTCAATCTGGCGCGTATAATCGATAACTTCCAGAAGGTAATAAGTAATTACAGCTACTTTGGCGTTTACGACCTTTTTTATAGAGCTTGAAATCTTTCTCGTACCTACCTAATTTAAGCCCATCTATTGTGAAGGATGGGCAACTACGGAACCCTACACTGAGCGTGGTCCGACATGCTCTTGGCCGGTTTTTTAGGGTTCCGTAGTCAACTAGGAACCCTTATAGTTTCGCCATGTCCGTCTGTCCGTCCGCGGCTTAGCTCTCCGTGATCATTAGTACTAGAAAGCTGAAATTTGGTATGAGTATGTGTATGTATTACGTCAACAAAACGGTACAATAAAACTAAAAAAAATTTTTTTTCGGGTACCTCTCGAACACCTAAAGTGGGGGTGAATTTTTTTTTTCGTTTCAACTAGTGTGTGAGGTGTCGTTGAATAGGTCTTTTAAAAATAATAGGGGTCTCCAAAAATTATTTTTTGATAAAGTCAGCAGTTTTGTAAATATTCGCTCCGAAAATAAAAAAAATAGTGTCCCCCCCCTCTAACTTTTCAACCACGGGTCAAAAAATTATGGAAAAATTCATGAAAATGAGGCCTTATAAGTATTTTCAATGAAATTTATATTAAACAAAATCAGTTGAGCCGTTTTTGAGTTATCGCAAAATTTCATAATTTTCTTAAAAGGACGTAAGTTGACTTCCAGAAGGTAATAAGTAACTACAGTTACTTTGGCGTTTACGACCTTTTTATAGAGCTTGAAATCTTTCTCATAACGTAAGTCTATTGTGAAGGATGAGCAACTACGGTTGCGGTGCGGCCGGTTTTTTTCTTAACTTATCAACAATTTGATTACTTATTACAAAAATAATAAATTGATAAAATACACTTCGGATTTTTTCTAATTCTTCCCATGCATTTTTTTTATTTGTTGTAGAATGATTTAGTTTATATTTATATTTACATTAAAAAAAAACATTGTTTCCTGATTTCAATGTGTTTAAATCAAGCAGACGTTAATGAATATAATGATATGACAAAATGCAACATAAAAAAAATTACTGTGGCTAAAGGTACGACAAACGTAAACATACGGAGGTTGGAAAGTAAAAGTTTTTCAAACACTCGTATAATTATGTTCACTTTCCGACCTCCGGATGTTTACGTTTGCCGTAACGTACCTTTAGCGACTATCTTAAAAAAAAAAACATTTAGAAAAATAAAAATTTTGTACGTGGATTTTAATATTTAACTTCGTAAGTATTCCAATTTATTTATTTATTATAAAAAAAATAATCAATGTCTCCTCCATAACATATGTTAAATGAACTGCAATTTGCGCCTAATGGAGGGTAAAACGCGAAAAAAATATGGAAGGCAAAGTTGTTTACTAGTGTTTACTAGTCTGATTTTTTTTTCGGTCTCTTGTGGGGGCCCCTCATATGTGGAGGCCCCGGGGCCGTCGCCCCGGTTGCCCTCCCCTAAATCCGGCCCTGCATCTTTAGACGTCCAGCTATTCCTAGGGAGTATTACTGTACCAATATCGGTTAAAATAAATACGTGACAAAACATCCATCACGTTTTGACGAAATGCGAGTGTGAGAGACAGATGCTTTGTCACATATTTATCACCTGATAAACGCAACCATCATAGGTACTGATACTGAAAAATCAGTATATAATCAGTAGTATAAAGGAATTATGTATAATTGTAGAAAAATGTAATAATAGGTAATTCCTGATACAGATAGGTACTATACCTAATCCCGTTAATAATGAAATAATGAAATAATGAAATAATGAACTTTATTCTGCAAGTAGGCCACAAGGGCACTTTTACATGTCTGAGTCTACCGGCATTTCACAAGAGGAGACCACTGTTGAGAAGAAACGCCGAAAGAAACTCAACAGTCAGTCATTTTTTCAAAAAGCATAAGTACTTAACTATTACAATGATATGAACTTAACTATACGTAGTTCTACAAGAAAACATATTAAAAGTGTATTTTAAGACATAAGTAAGGAAAAGTGTAAGAATAAAATAGAAACTACAAGAAAGCCAGACGGTTTATCACAATTTATGTACGTTTGATATGCTTTCTTATTAGAACTGTGTCCCTTAAACTAGTTAGGTACAATCTAAGAAGGAGTCAGCTACGCGGTTTCTGGTTCAGGCCATGCATTTTTGTCTGTCAGATAGTCCTCTACTGTATAATATGCTTTTGACATTAGAGATTTTTTTAAATAATTTTTGAGAGATGGAAAGGCTAATTTTAAAACATGATCAGGTAACTTGTTATAAAAATGAATACATTGGCCTAAAAATGATTTACTTACTTTACGAACACGAAACTTTCTAATAGCAATTTTATTTTTATTTCTAGTGTTAAAACTGTGGACATCGGAATTTTTTGTAAATGAATCTATGTTTCTAAATGTTAAATATCTAACCTAACCGCAGCTCAGTTTTTTTCGGCCTGTGATATTTTATCGCTAGCCAAGACCCGATCACGGATGTTAGCATTTCTTGCCTCGCTTTTGGGGTTTCCTCGCGTTGTTGGTACAAGTGTTTCCGCTGCGATGTACTTATCTAAATATTTTATACTAAGACAACACGTTGGGATAAAGTAAGTTTATGTTCATTTTTAATTTTAAGTCACATTATTTTAACCGTTCATTTGAATTCGTTCTCCGAAAACTAAAGGTAAGCTCGAAACGTTGTCCTTTTAAACATATTTATATTCATAAAAATAATGTTTATATAGGTACGCTTAATTACACTAGGTAACTATCTAACCTAACCACAATGTAAGTCTTGTTTTATTATATGACGAAACTGACTTATAAAATAATGTTTTAAAGGGTTTTACTTCTATAATTTATAATCTAATTATACCTGTTAATTGGCAAGTAATTATTGTAACGATAAAAACCCACGATACACCAACCAAATGATCTTCTAATGGTTGATAGAGCCAATTATCTTGAATCATATTGCATAGATCTCGCACACACACACACACGCACACACGCGTGGTGACGGTGACGCAGTTGGCGCAGTTTGTAATGCACCTGCCTAGTGAGCCGGTGGTACTGGGTTCGAATCCCGGCCAGGGCAAATATTTGTGTGACGAACTCGAATATTTGTTCCTGGGTCATGGATGTTATATATTAATGTATATCGTCGTCTAGAACCCATAGTATTTACACGTATTGCTTAGTTTAGCACTTGGTAATTTTTTGTAAGATTGTCCCTATAAATATTTTATTTACCTTCGTCCGACCAAATCAAATCAAAACAGGTTCATTCGACACAAATACACACTTGAAACTAATAACAACCCGTGTTGTTTTACCTAATAATTATACGCAAAAACGTAAGAGATTAATTTTCGTAACAATACCTCATCATCATCATCATCTCAGCCATAGGACGTCCACTGCTGAACATAGGCCTCCCCTTTGGACTTCGATATATACCGGTTGGAAGCGACTTGCATCCAGCGCCTTCCGGCGACCTTACAATACCTACATTAGTTTTATTTAATAAAATTTATACACATACAACCAGTGACAAACATAAATGCGTCTTACAGCCTCGCCTTTTGAAAAACTACTGCACTGTAGCTAAATTTATGTGAGAGTAAAAAGATTAAGTTTCGCTTATAATTTCGTTTAGAACAGAACCCGTACCATGAGTTAAAGTGATCGTACTCGCTAGCGACAGCGTAAACAATTTGTATGGAGAATAGTACAGCGCCCCTAGCGGTTACTTTGTAGAACTACAATTCTCCATACAAATTGCTTACGCAGACGCGAGCGAGTACTGTAACTGTAAACTCATGGTAATGTAAGGACAAGGTGCGTGAATACTGTAAAAGAATCTACTTCAATGGATATGGACGCCACGCCGCGCCGCCGCTAGCTACGGTTGCCGGCAAACTTTTAGAACAAAAATGGCGGATCTGCGCATGTACATTTGTACGTAAATCGGCTACTGCGCAGTCAAGGTCATGCTCAAGAAGTTTGCCGGCTAATGTACAAGTATAATTCAACCTATAAAGCAAACGGTGACAAATCGTCGGGGATAGTGCAATACCGCGTAAATAACAGCTGTCGATAAAGCTCTCATTTCAATAAAATGCTAGGCATTTGTTTAAATATTGATTCTTATCTGCACTTGTTACTTACGCGGTATTGCACTATCCCCGACGAAATGCGATGTTATTCCAAGGACTAAGAGTGAGTAAGAATTAAGATGAATGTTATGCCTCATGTTTATCGGTCGGATCGGGCATGTAAGGTCAGCATAACAAACAGTATAGGGTTACCGCATGCATGGTTTACTACACCGTTTGTAGTTTATTTAACCATTTTATTAAATCGGCCAAGTGCGAGTCGTACTCATGCACCGAGGGTTCCGTACAAACATTTATCCCATTTTAACTGATCGGATTAAGCTATGTTTGCAATGTTTGCATGGCTCCGGATACCAATGAGGTG
Source organism: Apotomis betuletana (assembly GCA_932273695.1). Classification (NCBI taxonomy): domain Eukaryota; kingdom Metazoa; phylum Arthropoda; class Insecta; order Lepidoptera; family Tortricidae; genus Apotomis; species Apotomis betuletana. The sequence continues at coordinate 17,049,353 of OW026307.1, forward strand.
CAAAGTTAATGCAACCGATCACTTTTGTTGTAGGTATGGGAGTCCCCTTAAATATTTATTTTATTCTGTTTTTTAGTATTTGTTGTTATAGCGGCAGTAGAAATACATAATCTGTGAAAATTTCAACTTTCTAGCTATCACGGTTCATGAGATCAGCCTGGTGACAGACAGTCTTAGTAATAGGGTCCCATTTTTACCCTTTGGGCACGGAACCATAAAAAATAGCTGAATTATATGCAATTTGACATAATATGCAATAGCACATAGTATGCAAAGAATTGACAGCTACTTTTGCGATGCGATGCGTTGGATCTCTTCTATAGAATCTATTGTAAAAGTGCTATGAAATGTCTCTATATCAGAGACATCAATGTAAATATTGCTGATTGGGGACAGAAACAAGAAGAGCATATTAACTACTACGATTAATGCACGTCCTTCCACCGAGAAAGTAAGTCAATAAACATCAAAGGAAAATTATTCTCAGACATGAGTTTGTCAGTCATAATGTTAATGTTTACAATGTAATGTGTTGCTTTGACTTCAAGATATGATAGTCAACATTGTGTAGTTATTTTGGAACCAAGTTGCACCTTAAAAGGCCAAGTTGAGTGTAAAGTTGTGTAGGCCGTTGTTTACCGGGTTGTTTGACCAACTTGGTTACGGCGACGTTGCCCACGGCCCACACAACATAGGTTAATTCGTGTTTTCTGTCCAATACCGTTTATAAATATTTCCCCTCGCATTTGTGTCAATGCTACGGTTATTAAGAAGGCGGATGTTGCAAAAATAGATTGGGTCTAATGGCGGCGCTCGGCGACTCAGGTTTGTGTTGTGTTTATAGGTACCGCGCGAAACTGCTGTAAGATAAGTTTTTTCTCCCTAGAGCAGTAAAGAGAGGAATTACTTCCTTAATGATCGGATACGCGCCGTGATTTAGGTTCTATATGAAGCAACGCACTGAAAACGCCATCAAATTTAATATCATAAAAAGCTGCAGATGTCCAAACATAAGCATAAATTTCTTGACTACGACCATAATTATGTTTCTTTATTACCCATTTCTCCGTAGATTATAAAAATATATTTTTAATCTCGAATACATTTCACGCTTACCTGATGCTGCTATGAAGAATTATTAAAATATAAATAACCCACGACTCACGCCTTCCAAGGTAAGAACGTAACAAATGTATTCTCTAACTGAATCAAGGTCTCGCATGTTACGAGATGAATGTAAATAAGATTATGCTTATCTAAACTATGAATAATTAATCACTTACCAATGCTTCCGTGTTAATGTTTAATCACTGTAGTAACACAGCCACACAAATTGTATCACTGTTCGATTCAATTGTATACGAATTAAAAGCGCGCGACAATTTATCGAGGAAAAAAGCCGGGAAAAGATTCGATAGAGGCGCGTAGTGTTGTCCCGTCTGAGATCGCGTGTCGACTGTCGACTTTACTGTGAGGCGAGATGCGAGATCGTCAACACGCAGCGTTCTCGCGGGCCTTCTGTGCACTGACGCATGTTACAATGACGATGACGCTGACATAACCCTCATGCTATTCATTCTGTGAATATGTGAGTTACGTTACTATGATGAGTTCACTGTTGTAGTTCAAACAATTGTTAAGTGTGGGCACGTGGCCATAATCATAACATAACATTAATCTTAGGCAGCATTCGGTGAATACTGAAAAGAGTTGGAAAACTCTTTGTTAATAATTACATTTTGTTAGTGTATTTTTAATCGAGTTGTTGCTTTTAAGTTTAAATTGGGAAATGGTATACCATCATAATACGATGGTATAGTTTGTTTACACATTGGTACTCATATAGCTGTTTATATATCATAACAAGTTGGTTTATAGCCCACGCCATATTGCGGATTTTTAGTGGTACCTACTAATATATTTTACTGGCAACGACATTTTTTGGTAACTGACGTTGAAAGTCAGTGAATGTCACTGATGTAAACAAAGGGGAAATAGGACTAAATATTTCGCAAATTTTAATTAATTTTCGCATTACAAACCCAAAACTATCCACAGTGACGAAATACAAGTTTTTTTCAATGTGATTTAGTATTTAATTCCGAAGAAGAACGTAGGTTATAGCAGCATTTCGGTAAAAAATATTTTTAATTTGGTTGATGACGTATACCTATAGCTCTTGACATTTTATAATGCAAATATATGTAAGACGTATGCACAGTATAGTCATATGAAAACTGTTTGTGGCCTCATTCCCATGGCTAAACCGCAGCTTGTTAGGCTATAACTTAAATATTTCGCCGATAAACAGTGATATAAACTCATTCGATTTAAAATTAAACGCATACTAACATTACACTAATTTCGTTTTTGTAAGCATTAATTAACCTGTTCAGCAAGGAGGTTAAACAGTAGCTGTAAAACCCCTAAGTCATTGATTGCATTTTATTCACGTCACCTCACCTCATCAGTCAAAACTCAAAAGTCAAACCAACAATGTTGTGATTCACAACATTGTAATTGTATAAAATAACACGAACTAAATTAAACATGAAGCTACTTCACACGCAATTCACACATTACCTGAACTGTTAAGCAATAGACAATAATTTAGTGTTGCAATTACGATGTTAAACGTTCTTTCATACGTGGGGATGAATTTGCAGTCGGAAGTGTGCCTGTGGACGCTTCTGGGTCTCTTTTGTACTATATTTGATGCAACTCTGTTCAAAGTCAACGCTAATTTAAAACAGGTAACCTATTTTAACTACGATACCTAAATTAGTTAAACATATTTGATATTAATCAGAATAACAAATAATAGTCATACACGTCGTAAAAGTGAAAATAGCTCGAGATATATCAACACGACACGAAGAAACGAATATTCGCTTATGATTAGGGCCAACGGGTTGGTCCAAAACCGCGACTCGATCGACTTTAATGACTTCTATTAGATATAAAATTATCATCTAAATGGGTAACAACATTATTCAGCTTTAATTATAACTCTACCATACCTCTTACATAAGAGAGATTTTTCGTTTTCATAAGTATTTCGATTTGTGTGAATACGTATTGAGACCTCGGAGGAGGTCCGTTCGCCTTTTTAAAAAGTGTTTATATTTACTGGAAACGTTAACGAAATATAGTCTTGTAGGTACAGTCAACTACTGTGGAAAGGGTATTAAGACATGTTCGCATTAGTCCTTTATTTGACTGTACTTAATTAGATTTTTTGAATAAGTAGGTAGTTTAAGCTCGCCTGTCTGAGTTGTAGTTTTCAGCGTCAGCTGGATTGTAAATAGGATACCAAAAGCGTGCAGTATTCAGAGAATTTAACCATTTTGATAACGGAACCTAAATACAATATTCTATATTATTATGAGTGCTATAATACGCATGGAATTACACATGCAATACGATAAAGTCGATGGTTAGGTATTTAGCCTAATTTAATTTCCTGATAAGAATTTCCGTTTGGCTAAATTGCTTAATCTGTTTATTTTTTGCGACATTTATTAAAGTCATGCAATATGGTATATTATTCCTTTGACCAATAATTAAAGACGATTGCCAAAACCTATGTATACCTACGTATATAACGGCCACCGCTGACCTAGACATTACCTCTGCAAGGGTAACCTTCGTAAGGGTCGGCTAGAGTATTTCGTTTAAACCGTATGGCACGCAATTGCCATCTATTGATTTATCTGTGTAGATAACATAGCTGGAGAGAGGTCTAATGAGGTGTTTTGTGAATTGTCAAGATTCAGCCTTCAGGGCTAGCATATCTTGCCGCGACTTCGCTTGTTGCGCGATTTAGCGTCACCTGTCTTGCTCGCACGGTACGAAATGAAAGTGACAGGAGGTAAATACCTCCTGGCGCCTTGCCTCACACGACAAAGAGTCGCGTTTCACTATCATACTAGACGCACTGGAATTTGCCAGTACTAGTCACTCAGAGTAGTGCATACATTTTTTCCTGAAAGTGTTAATACTCCTGACCAGGTATGGCAGATGAGTATGCCGGTGGAAATATCCATGCCAGTGCAGCGCGTGCTCCGCACAATGATCTCCGGCGTCATGTTGGTCCAGTGCTTCACCGTCTACGTCTACATCGCGGCGTACATCGTCCTGCTGTATCCTGCATTCCTGGTACATACCCTAATTCCTTTCCTGGCACATTATGATATCAGAAAGTATTCCAACAGGTTGCTTCGTGTGGCACCCGCATGACAAACAAACATCATCAATATCATCATGCAAGTCTTGCTTTACTAACCAAGTATATTAGGGCTGCGAGTGCTCTCATCACGTCGTGGTTTTTAACTTAGGCATACTACTTCGGGGGCCTATGATGGTTGCTTTTATCACGCTATAAATAAGTGACTAAGCATATTCTGTCACGTTTTGATGAGATGCAAGTATGCGTGACAAATGCTTTGTCACTTTTATTTATCATGTGATAAAGTGCCGGTCCGTGTCTCAAGATGGCCGCATGCGTTTAGGTTTTGTTGTTCGTTATTTATTCATTTTTGTTGTTCAACGTGTAGTATTGATAGCGTATTGTGCAGTGATCAAACGAATGTGTGAATAGCTAATGAAGAATTCAACTTGAAGCGTACATAGCCCTTCTTGGGTCAAGGCCCGATAGACCGCGTGGTTTTTTGTAAATCGCTATCAATTTACAATAAAGCTCCTCACCGTACAACGTGATATAAATCCTCAATCTTGTCGCCGTGTGCGATTCGAAACGAGTCATTGGCGAAATACCACTTGCTCAGCAAGAAGATCAAAGCCACACTAAAAAAAAAAAAAAAACGCAACCTTTATATTAGGCCCCCTGATTACTTAGTTGTGATGGTTGTGATGATAAGATTGGACGCTTATGTTCTGTAAGTAGGATGCCGCATGATGCAAAATGCTTACATACCTGCATACAATTTTGTAAAAGTACTTAATAATTAACGCAACTTCATGATTTCATAAAGACCACAATATATCTATCCAACAACAGCATAACCATATTTCAGCAACGTATTTAAATAAACAGGAGGAGCGTCCAATTCTTGTCCTGCCGTGGCTTCTTCTGGCTGCAATTAGGAAGCTACTATGCGAGCTACTGAGCCTAGCACTGGGGCTGGGCGCGTGCCTGTTAGTGGGTGCCGCTCGCCCCCCTTGCATCAAGTTCGTGGTCATCAAGATCGCCTCCATAATGCCGTCTGCGTACATGTGGATGCTCGTTCTGAGGTAATAAACTGTCACCCTGGTTACGAGAAATTGGATGTATTTATGCAAAAAGGAACCAGTCCACATATCAAACCCGTTTACATTGTACCCTGTAACATATATCAAAAAGTACAAACGTTGAATGTGGGTTGGTTCCCATTTGCATAAATATGTCCAATTTAGCTGTGACTGATACTGTTAGCGATGAGGATTGGAATGGGATCTTGTTTGCTCTTATTAACATTAAGTATACGACAGCTAAAGACACTCAGAGAATACAAGAAATTGGCAGTGGAAATTACAAATATATGTATACCTATAAGAATGATTGCAGCTTAACGTAGCACGGGTGAGATAGAACATAATTCTAGCATCTACCACAGGTATTTTTGAATATAAAACTTGTGAAAAATACCACTACTGAAAAAATACTTCCTCCATTATGATTCCCCAGCTTGCTAATCTAGCGATATGTAGTAATGTAGGACATAATTATCATCGTCCTCACTGATCAGTACAAAAAGCTTTAATCTAATGAAATAATGTATTGTTTTAGTTACTATAATACACTAAAAGTGGCATCAGTGTTTCAAAAGTTCTCAGCGGCGGTGCCTACGAACGATCTCGACTACGGCCTCGAACTGGCGATACGAAGACGGCGCACTAAGTCGTTGCTGGGAGAAGCGCAGCTTCGGAGGCGGTTACTCTCAAACTGGTAAGTCGAATTTTTCTATAAAATCTAAGGAGTAAATATGTATAATTTTTAACTTACAGTCCGTGAGCCCTTAGAGTAGGATTCGGGTTTGGGCGAAATCGGAGAGTTTCTTATCTCGATTGCATAAGGGCGAGCGAGGCAAGTACAAACATTTCATTCCGTTAGTTCACGTACTGTAGGGGCTTACCAACGCTGAGTCACATGCAGAATTCTTTCTTTCAAGAAATCTATAATAAATGCAAGGAAATTCCGAAATCGGAGTGATTATACTTACTGCTGTTTTAGGACGCGAGATACTCTTACTGGATTCGCAGAAATCCCGGTCTGAACAAACATCACATCAAGTCCATTTTCTTTTTGTGTTGTGATTATTGTATCGATGATAACGTATTATATATGCAGGTACGCAGAAAGGCCACAATCTATAAGTACGCCGACGTTCAATCGTCCTGCAAGTACGAGTAATGCTGAAATGCCTCACACATCGACATCAGAAACAAATAACTCGTTAGTGGACAGTACTGAGAAAAAACCAGATGCTATCAATACTTCTGAAGATTACAAGTATACGACAATATTAGGAACCTGTGAAGACATGTTTTGTAATGAAATAACTGTACCTCGCAATACTGATCGAATTTCAGAGCAAATCGTGTTAATGTTATTGCGAATTGGTACATATTTAGGGAAAGCAAAACATGATGATATCGAAATTTTTAAATCTCGTCAAACACTAGTCACACCTTCAATGCATTTGAATCTTGAACATTGTTCAGCCCAGGCAGAAGACAATCCGCCTTTAGTCGGCAGCAGCAAAGAAAGTACGGCCTCCTATCTTAGACTTTACCCACAAATCTTTATGAAAAGTGCTTCTGACAAAAATGTTGAAAGTATCAGAACGGCGCAGAGTTCAATTTTGTATAAATTCAATGAGGCTACAAGAACTGAATGGGAACCAGTTGAATGTAAATCTATGGACACCGGTAAAGCCAGTATTCTGGTCAAAGAAAAAGCAACAAATAGCAGACGAATGAAGAGTGCAGAAAAACTAGATGGAGGGCAAAAAACCAACCATGGGCTAAGTACGGCTGCTCAGAAACTACAGTTAAAAGATGAACCTGATAGAAAAATTTGCCAAAACGAAATCAAAATAAACTCACATGATAATCTTGTACCTGAGGGAATGTCTTTAGTGGGTTCGGATGATAGTTTGCGTTCACTGGTCGCCAAAATGCAGGTCCATTTGTCCGAAATAATAGCTCTTAGAGATATAATTTTAAATAATCAGGAGACAAGATCAACTAAGAACTCCTCACACAGAGGATCAAGAGAAAATTTTGAAAATTAATAATAATGTAAACAATATTCGGAAAACAATAAACTTTGATCTCAATAATAGGCTTTTACCATAACATAACGTACTTGTACCTATATGTACTTATAGGTACAAGTACATATAGGTACAAGCACGTTATGGTACGTCTGGCTTCAATTTGCGGTTATATCAAATATACACGCTGTATATTTAAAACTCCAAATATCCGGCACCGTATTATTAGCAAACGCATCACGTAGTAGGTAGGTATATATTATTTTTCATTTTTTCTGAGAAATGTAAATCTAGTTGCTCAAATACACCTTGATATTATGTTCAATAATAAAACAATAAAATGATTTTTTATTTTCATTATTTTAATGCAATTTAATTTGGTACTTGCGAACATAATGTATGCAATATAAATATATGTTAAGGACAAAGTAGGGGCATTTTTATAATTCTCGGGCTACGGACTAAGTAAGAAAATTTTCATAATATTTATAGTTATACTATAAGTCTATCTATAACATAAGTAGCTCGTCATTCATTATTCACAATGCCCGAACTTTAGAAAAATGCCCAATACCTATATCACTTGGTCCATATCGAGATTCTGTTACAAATTGAGGCTTATGATATGAGGCTATGGCTCACATACTGTATTTTTCACAGCTTTTGCAGGATCTAAATACAACACTCTGAAGTTAAATTCGTTTGCATTTAACAAATTAAATTGATACATTGGTAGTCTGTTGGTTATAATCCAGGCCATTTGCGGTACTTCATGGTCTATTCGCAAATCATTGGGGAATACTAATGTATTTTCGTTTTTAGCTACGATGCCAATGTTAGAGTTTTCATATGGTTTACGGGTATCCCAACACCCAATGCTGTCTTGAGAAACTAAGTTGAAGATCATTACAGCATTGCGATCGACGACAGAAGCAGAAACTTGTCCTATAGGTCCTCTACTTTCGCCAAGCAGTTTAAATTCATCCACCGAATCACTAACACGAGCTGGATCACGTACCACTGATGTCATCACAACAAACTCTAAGGAACTAGACATGGCATGATAATACAGTGGCCTATCCCCTTGATGTAATTTTCCCAAAGACATGCCAAAAAGACCATCTGACCATTGATAATTTACTCCATGTAGAGTGTAGTTTGATAACAATGGTTCAGGGTAGAAGGTGTAATGGTTGAATCTCCAGAATTTTTCATCGGAACTCCTAAATACGATGAGTCCAAAGCGTCTCGCGTCAGCAATGTAGACGTGGAGATCTCTACAGAGGGAGTCTCTGGAGTCGACCACTATGTTTGTGATCAAGGAGTCTTGGAGGACGTATTCTGCTGGAATTGGGTAGCGAGCCAGTACTGTGTCGGTTTCCAGGTCGATAGCAAACAAAGTAGGTGGGCAGAGCTGACGAGGAGTCTCAAAGCCCTCGACTTGGCCGGCATCGAGTACCCACATGATGCCGCAGTGGTCGATGTTCATTCGGAATACGGACGTAAAACCGGTACAGTTATCTAAAACAAAGTAATACACTCAGTGATCATTGTTCCGTTAAATCATCCAATCAAATAAATCAAGTTAAAGTGTTGACTACAAAAATAAACTTGATTAATTATTAAGTTAATACGTTTGATCTTCAAAATGTTCATGCGATTCTTGTCTCCGAATCTTGGCTTAAGCCTTGTCTTCCTACTACCTCTTATTCTTTGCCCGGCTTTACTTTGATTCGGAACGATCGCACTTTAAAAGGTGGCGGCGGAGTTGCTATTTATCTTCGGTCTCATATCCCCTTTTCTATTGCTGGTATGTCAGTGGAATCTCCCACTTCCGACGCCGCAGAATATCTATTTCTTGATATTACTATTTCTCATTCCAAATTTCTTCTTGGTGTTTTTTACTCGCCTTCTCTTAATATCAATTACTTCGCCTCTTTTGAAAAGCTTCTCGAGGATATTATGCCTTCTTTTAATCATCACGTCATCATGGGAGATTTCAATACATGTCTCCTCAAAGATGACCATCGGTCTAAATCTTTGAAATCTACCGTAGATGCTTGTAATATGAGCATTCTCCCTTCTAGAGCTACGCATCACTTTCCGAATTGGCTTCCTTCACTTCTTGATCTCTCCCTGACTTCCACAAAACCTCATGTTGCCAAATTTGGACAGTACCCCGCGGATGCATTTTCGTATCATGATTTACTTTATTTATCATATAAAATTCGTCCGCCTAAACTTAGACCTAAAACCATATTTCAGCGTAATTTGAGTCGGATGGATGTGGATAAGCTTCGTGATGACGCGTTGAAGGCTGACTGGAGTGTCGTGTTTGCGGCTGATACTGTTGATGAAAAAATTTCTTTATTCAATTCTCTTCTCACTCAGCTCTACGACGCGCATGCTCCAGTACGACCTATCAAGGTGAAACATCTTCCTGCTCCCTGGTTAACCGAGGAAATTAGATCGCTCATCGAGAAAAAGAATTTATCTAAGTCCAGGTTTAAACTTGACCCCTCTGATAAAAACAAAGCGCGTTATCACACTTTGCGGAACCGTTGTAGCACTGTATGTCGAGACGCTCAAAGGCGCCATATTCATCAGTCTGTTGAAAATGGTGACCCTGCTAAAGTGTGGAAGTTTCTTAGGTCACTCGGAGTTGGGAAAGCTCAGCAAAACTCCTGTTCTAAAGATGTCGACACTCATCGGTTGAATCAGCACTTCTCCTCTTCTTCTATCTTCAGTGGCCCAATTAAAGGCAGGACCCTCAGTTATCTTTCATCTCTCCCAACTCCTGACTTCAATCCCTTTTCTCTTACTCAATTTTCCGACAGTGATGTTAAGAAGAACGTACTATCAATTACTTCCAATGCCGTTGGTGTCGATGATGTCAGCCGGAATATGATCCTTCCCATTCTTGACCTCCTCGTACCTGTCATTACCAGCATCATGAACGCTTCGATCTCATCTAGTGTATTTCCTGCTATTTAGAAAGATGCTGATATAATTCCCTTGCCTAAAAAGTCCAATCCTACTTTTTCTGACTACCGTCCCATTTCTATTCTTCCTTTCTTATCCAAAGTCCTTGAGCGCTTGGTGTTTCAGCAGCTTTCACCTTTCCTTAATCGTAATGATCTCCTGAATCCTTACCAGTCTGGTTTCAGATCTGGTCATAGCACGACTACTGCTCTGATAAAAATTACGGATGATATTCGGTTAGGTATGAGTGAGCGGAAGTTGACGGTGCTGACGTTGCTCGATTTTAGCAACGCGTTTAATACCGTAGATTTTGACATATTATTGGCGATATTACGTTCTCTTAACATATCTCCTGCGGTTATTGATTGGTTTCATAGCTATCTAACTGGTCGTCGGCAGCGTATAAAGGTGGATACTTCCCGTTCTTCTTGGTGCAATACGTTGACCGGCGTTCCGCAGGGCGGCGTGTTGTCTCCATTGTTGTTTTCCATTTTTATTAATTCCATTACTAGTAACTTATCTTCTTTTTATCACCTTTATGCCGATGATCTTCAAATATATTCGCAAGGTGTGCTCGGTGATCTACCATCGGTCATATCCTCGACAAATCGTGATTTGGAGCGTATTTCAGACTGGAGCAGTAGCTACGGTTTGAAAATCAACCCTGACAAGACTCAAGTTATAATCATTGGTAGCCCTAAGATGATCGCAAAAATTGACTTTATAAACCTCCCACCTATTTTGTTCAATGGCATTGTGATTCCTTTCTCTCATCAGGTTAAAAACCTGGGTGTTATTATGGATCGCACATTTTCTTGGGTGCCTCAGCTTGGTGAGGTTAGTAGGAAGGTGTTTGCCGCAGTAGGTTCTCTGAGGAGGCTTCGCAATTTCCTACCCATTGCTACTAAAATTACGCTTGCTCAGACTTTACTCCTCTCTATTTTAGATTACGCTGATATTTCCTATATTGACCTTTCCGAGGAGCAGCTTAACAAACTTGAGCGTATTCAAAACATCTGCATTAGGTTCATATTTGGGTTACGCAAGTATGACCATGTTTCCAGTTTCCGTTCACAACTCAAGTGGCTCCCTATCCGTCTTCGTCGTAACTTTCACACACTTTCACTTCTCTATAATATTCTTTTTAACCCTGCAACTCCCCGCTACCTTAAAGATCGTTTTAGTTACCTCAAATCTGCAAGATCCGCTCAAAATTGTATACTCACTGTTCCGGCATCGAAGTCAAAATTTTATTCTAATTCTTTTACTGTGCAAGCTATTTTACTGTGGAACTCGCTTCCGCTGGATCTAAGGCAAGCTAAAACTTTGGCAATTTTTAAACATAAACTAAAAGATCACTATTTGTCTCTACCGTAGCCTAATCCTTTTATAATTCTATGCTGTCGTTTTTCATTATAAGTCTAATGTTAGCTGTGATATTCTTTTCATTCTTCCCTTTTGTATGTATGTATGTTTATGTATGTTTATATATATAGATACTTATTTGTGTAAGTGTATGACCTATCTGTCTAATATTTTGTATGTATAATTTACTTGAAGTTCTTATCTCACCGCCTACTATTTTCTGTTTAATTTTGTTTTCTCCGCTACCCAAAGGTTGTCTGGAAGAGATCGCTCTTTAGCGATAAGACCGCCTATTGTCTACCATTGTTTAGTTTAAGATTTCTCATGTAATATTTTTCTTGTTGGTGTGCAATAAAGTGTTGTTGTATTGTATTGTATTGTATTGTTAATAAATATGTAAAGGTTGTATAACTATGTACGTACCTGCATTGTGCCAATCCCAGTTGGGGTAAGGACTCAAAGGCGGTGATTCAGAGGAAGCCACGATAGGCAACGACGATAGCGATGCCGGTATCCCCTTCTTCCATTTCGGTGTACTGATAAAAACCCGGTCCTTCCACCGCTCCACACCCAGAACTATCACGTTCGTTTGGTTGAACTGCCTGGAAAATTAGTGCCAGTGATTTAACAACTAGTTGAAGGCTTGCATAAGAGTAAATGGGCTTATCGTATTGACTGACATGAAATATATGGAAATCGAATTCATCGCTGAGCAAGTATATCGAGATCTAATAAACCGTTGCGTATTTAATATTATGTAACTGCTTGTCAATGTCAATTTAAGTAAGTACCTACTCGCGCTGACAGACTGCCCAAGGATCCAGTCTTGACTTACATTAACTCAACAGAGACTCATCAGATGGCTGAACCAAGGGTTAGATTCTGCAACTGATGGCCTGCCCCACTGCCAACGGGGTTCTAGGGTATTATGGTTTTTTTGTGTTGTGTACGTATGAATGTTGTTTTTTCATGTTTTTCTTAGGTACGTGAACCTTAGTAGTAGTGGTGGATTTTAGTTTAGATGGTAATTTTGGGTCGTATAAAAAAAAGATGACGTTTCAACCTTATTTCTTCAGCTAAAAAATAATAATCCCACAAATAGCCTGCCAATGTAACCTGACCTAACGTACTACATACATATAAAAAAGAAGTGAACCAAAGGTTTAATGCTTCACTAAATAAAGTGTCTCACCCTGTTTCGATAGCTGCTTGTCTTGCCTGTAGATCGCCATATTCAAAATCGATTTGTTTCCAGCGGTACAAGGTGCCTAATGCTTTGTGCTGCGCAGTGTAGCCACCGCAATAGCCTCTGCCGACGCAAGCCAGTAGGCTTATCAACAATAATACTGATGATTTCTGCATCTATAAAAAAAATAGTACAACAATCTAAAAAAAAAAATTGTGGACGTAGTCACACAATACTTACCTAAATTAGGTAACCCTAGACAGACTAGGCTATTTATAATTAGGCCTACTGCAATAAGTATTTCAGTTTCATGAAGTATATAATATTTAGTCCTTCATACTAAAACATTACAAAGTGCAAGTTAAATAAGTTTTAGTTTGTGCAATTAGTTTAAAACGTTTTCCTTATAAGTAGGTCAAAATGTATTTTTTTTAATACCTACACGTTTTTAGGGTTCCGTACCTCAAAAGGAAAAAACGGAACCCTTATAGGATCACTTTGTTGTCCGTCTGTCCGTCTGTCAAGACCCTTTTTCTCAGGAACGCGTGGAGGTATGAAGCTGAAATTTATATCAATTACTCAGGTCTACTGTCCCTTGAAGCTGTGAAAAAATCAAACTTCTAAGCCAACGCAATCAAAAGATACAGCCGTTTATGCCGCAAATTTTCGACACTTGCAAGGGAATCAAAACCTACAGGGTGCTTCCCGTGAACTCAGAATCTTGAAATTTGGTACGAAGCAACGTCTTATAGCATAGATAAAGGAATAATTACGAAAACCATAAATTTTTTTTTTAATACCTATACAGCCGTTTATGCCGCAAATTTTCGACACTTGCAAGGGAATCAAAACCTACAGGGTGCTTCCCGTGAACTCAGAATCTTGAAAGTTGGTACGAAGCAACGTCTTATAGCATAGATAAAGGAATAATTACGAAAACCATAATTTTTTTTTTAATACCTAACTTTGCACCTAATTTATATGGGGCGCTATACATACCAGGTGCAAACTTAACTTAACCACTTAGGGATGGAAAGTGTTTGTACGGAACCCTCGGTGCGCGAGTCCGACTCGCACTTGGCCGGTTTTTTTCTTCTTACGAGAAGTGTTACACATAATCACATAAACACTTTTACCCATTTACTTTTATTTAACCGCAATTATGGGTACCAAGATGATTATATTGATTATTGCAAGCGAAGCGATACTACTTGTGGCCTAAGTGGCGTCTCGCCACTAATTTAGTGAAATTGCTTGGAATACTTGGCAACAAGAGAGAAGAGACTGATTATATGTTAACTTGAGTTATGTAAATTGCAGCTTTACGTTTAGCGGAAATACTTTTTCAATACACTTGTGACTTGCGCGTAAACTGTGACATACTGCGTCACTACGGTCCACCAAGTCTGGTCAGAATGGCGAGAGAATCATAGAGTAGCCCTCTCTGAATGGAAAAAAACTGAATGAATGACAGTAAATTGACAGTCCGGAATGAACTGACGCCAGTATGAACGTGTGTACTTAAGAGCTCTGCCCCAATCGGATATAGGTGCGGAATAATATATTCCATGCAAACCTAACAGGGGAGCAAGGGACCCATTATATTTTTTGCCTACGGATAGAACGTCGATCGTAGTTAGATATGACGATATTAGAATAACTATTTAGTTCAGTGTTTTACCAAATGTTTATGTATCCTTTAAAAATATAATATGAATTATTATTATCAGAAGTTGTGTAATGTAAAAAAAATGTATATGTAAAAAAAAATACAATAAAGAAATTACAAGATTTTTATAAACATATATTATAAATAAGTTTCTGTCAAAAATTTCAACTTTGTGACAGGCTTTTATAGTCGACTGTGCCTTTCTTTGAACATCCATCAATTTCTCACAGAGACGATTCTGAAGAGCCCAAACTCGATATGATTGCTTTATTTATTACGGAGTTCCTATGGCCACCTTCCAGCTCCATTATCAGATCAGCTCCACGTCATCATAATATTGCATTGTCACGCGATTTGCATATTCGTGCATTTCAGCTCAATCGGAAACCGAAAAGTGGGTCAAATTTAACTTGCAAAATTCCATTAGGTACAACGAGACAGGTGAAAGTAAATAAAAGCTTGTAAAAACCAAACTTAGGATGCCTCCTTATTGTAATTATTATTTTTCGCAATACGATGTACAAATAATTGAAAACTCAAAATCATACTTAATCCTACTTTATTCACGTAGCGAATCCGTCATTAATCTGTTTCTTTTGTTTTTTAAGCAGTAAATAAGTTATTTTTCACCTCACTCGCTCGGAAAACCTCCGTTTATAGGGCGAAATCTGCGTGCAAAAGTCTATTTTAACCGCTAGCGTGCAAAAGTCATTTGAATTTCGAACACGACGATTTTGAGTCTCTGTGGTGCATGTAACTTTTTTATATTTAAGACTCCTTCAACGCGTGACTGATTTCATCAGTCGATAAATCTTCGAATAACCAATCAACGCACGCTAATAAAGGGCGATCTGGTCAGGCCGGCTAAAATCGTTATGTACGTTTGAATACTTCTTTTAAAAAAAAATACACCTACAATATCACGTCCAGAAACCTGGTTTGTGGTTACAGATATTTATAAGTTTTTATTTTTTCTACACTTCATTTTATGTTGAATATGTTTATATATATTAATAGTAAGTATTTCAGTTTCATTTACATATTTTGACTAGTAAATATATTAAATACATCACAAATTTTAATATTTATTTGTTATAAAAGTTGGAACAAAAGAGTGTAATTTCTGAACGCACCCGAGAAAAAAATAATAATTAAAAAGTTGGAAGTTTTCACAATTCCACGTAAACAACATAAATTGGTTCTGTGGAGAATACATGTTGTCTTACTTTATAGAAATATGGAAAACAAGAAAGTTAAGCCCAATTTGGAGTATTTATTCAATGCTAAAAGCCTGCATTAAAACGAAAAAGGATTTGTTATAAATATTTGGAGACGATAAGTAATTTACCGAAACTATTGGCGTTTTTAAAGAAGATAAAGCCGAAATAATCTTGTGCGGATCCCATCGTCCAATAACTTCCAAAGCAAGTGTTATGGAAAATACTTCCGAGTGGCCAACTAATCCTTCCCAGAATGCCATTCTCCCACATTCACAACGAATGTGTCAAGTAGTTTCAAATACAAATATAATATAACAGTGCTTAAGAAAAACTCAACGATAAAATATACACGACGATAATACAAATTAATATTTTTAATATGTGTGCTTCTCTCGTATTTATTTGGTTTGGATTTGAGTGTGTTAATGTTTTAAATTTGATGTGTTAAATAGAAGGCAAAATTAAATATGATTATTTTTATGTTTTAATTGTTTTTCCTGAACTTCCATTTTCCTCGCTGTAGTGAGGTGAAAAGTTGTGTGTTCCGCATGGCTGCAAAATTATTTAGCTTCTCGTGTCTTGAAAGCTTCGCTACGCTCAGGAATCTATCTTTGAACCATTCGCTTCGCTCATGGTTCAATCTTAGATTCCTTCGCTCGCTCAGCTTTCAATTTCAACACTCGCGCCAAATAACAACTTTGCAGCCTTGCATAACAAATAACTATTGTCCTTCGCCGAAAGGACGCCCGGTGGGCGGCGACAGCTGCTACTCATAGCAGCTGACCACATAATTATCATTAAGCATTCACGACAATATTGCTCACTGATCCGAATTGTGAGTTTGTGAGGTCATATCGAGTTGTGGTAGGTAGTAACGCTTACACAAAAACAAAAATGTTGAAACATTAACAAATTACGAAATTTATAGATGGACATAATATCGTACAGTGAAAATATTAATTTAGGGGATCCTCTTTTATTATAAAAAAACACTACACCGAACGCCTCATTTTTCATTTCACTTCATAGAAAAAAAATTGGGAGTAAATAAATTCGAAACCCTATAGATTAGGTTAGGTTTATGTTATAACATTCCAAAATATTATATGGTTTCAGAAAAAAATGCTTTCGATGAAATGAAAATTCGATGAAACTTTTATCTATATAACAAGGGTAAACCTTAGTTGAGATATCTATTTCGTAGTTTTAAAACAATAACAATGATTCATCGACTAAAACAATATTGTACCTATTTAGGAGTTTCACCTTGCCACAATTACCAGTTATTTGTTAGAAAAATTACAACTTTATTGCATTTTAATATTATAAATGTATATTTATTTAAACCATTAATTGTATATTTATTGCCAGGAGTAAATATCTCACTTAAGTAGTATTATTTTATACAACTGTCTGAAATTTAGATAGAATTGATTTTAAGTACCTATAATATTTTTATAGATATAATATTTTTTAATTCGGCAGAACTAAGATTAAGATAACTTAAACACTTCATTATTGATTAAGATAAATATATGAAAACAACGAAGTATTTCTCGACGGTATAGCATCATAGTTATACATATTATAGTTTGCGTAAAATAACTGTATTGAAAGGAATCAATATTTTCCTTTATGCCACAAAATACGATCAATCTTATATTTTCTTTTGAACTTAGAATTTGGCAATATTAATATCCGATTGTAAATTGTAAGTAATCACAGACAATCACATGATCACCATCGAATCTATTTCATTAATATGTATTTATTCATCAATCATGATAATATTAATGGCATTTACCTTGTTATTTCCTAAAACTGTAGCCAGCACACGTCTATCCAGTACGCGGTTTTGATGTTTTGTGAACGATATTCACATCCACTAGAATGTATTAACTAGTAGATAAAATACATATAGATAGGTAACTTGTTTGCAGAGTGAGACGTTTTAGTTCTAAATAATGTTGTGAGATGTCTTATTGCATTGTTAAATACACATAGATAGGTAACTTGTTTGTAGAGTGAGACGTTTTAGTTCTAAATAATGTTGTGAGATGTCTTATTGTTCAAATATTCTGTGTTTACATATATTTTAATTTTTTCGCTAACCGGTTCGCCAAGTGGTTCCAGTGACTCCAAGGTCGAAGTATAGATAAAGTATAGTAAAGGCTTTGTGTTATTCCCTGATTTAGGGTACAAATATATAAAGTTAAGTTGTGAACACAGAAGGCATTGAAGTAAGACCTTACACTCCATTGCCGATCACATCGTAAGGATAAGAGCTACCTATCGCTATGGGCGGATTTCGAGCGATTCTCTTTCGTTTTCCTGAATTTCACATTCATTTCTGAATTAGACATATTGATTCGCCATAAATCTATGAATTTTTCTCTGTAAGCTGAAACTTTGGGATTATTATAAAATTAACCTTACGTAGGTAACCTAATTCCACAAGAATAGCGTTAAAAAGATCGAATATACAATATTAGGTACAATACAAAATGCTTTATTGCACACCAAAAAAGCTACAAATTTAATACTGCAGAACAATAATTTTAATAACGGTAGACAACAGGCGGTCTTATCGCTAAAGAGCTATCTCTTCCAGACAACCTTTAGGTAGTGGAATATAGTTTACGGTTTAAGAAATAAAATGTTTATGGGAAATAAAAATTATGGCAAGTTATACATTTATGGCAAATAAAATTCGGGGTATCCACTTTCGAGCGCTTTGTCACAACATAGTCATCATCTTCTTTGTGAGCTCCTAAATGTAGTTCGAACCCTGAATGTGACGATATTCTTTCATTTAAGGCTTGACAATTTCTAAATCTTGATAAAAAATCATTAACTTATTTTTTTTTATCGTATGCGGATATAAAATATCCTAAACTATACCTAATCCATCCTTACCTAAGTTAAGCTGTTAAGTAACTGTATTTGAAATCCCGTTGCCTGCTATTCTGATTTCATCTGGTTACAACTGTACATACAGAAATCCAAGAACTAAATGACTTTAGTCAGTCTCAGGTACTAAATGACTTTAGTCATTATCAGTACTAAATGACTTTAGTCATTTAGTACCTGAGCGTTTTTTTTAATGTTTAAGTGACGGCCTGATAATGAAAATTTTGGGACACTTTTTTTTCTTGTATGAAGTTTGAATGCACAATGATTTTAGGTAAGATGATTACGATGAACCTAAAAACAATTTACTGAAAATAAAAGTTTACTCTTTTTTTAAAGACGCTCACCCTCAATGTACTTACAGGCCTTTTTTACAATTTCATAGTTAGAGTGTAGGTTATACTTTACTGAGTATGAGTTAACCATTCTGTCCATGCTAAATATCTGAAAGTTGCACAAGCGCTCTGCTTAAATAACTAGTTTGTTGTTAGTTATTTAACCGAATGGATAGATAATATCGCTTATATGTTGTCCTTGTTACGTTGGAGACATCTACATCTGCATAGATTATGTATTTTTTACACACGTAACAGCTTTTTTTTTTACAATTTGAAGTACATTATTTATGCGCTGTAGTGTCAATAAAATTCAAATTCTGGTAGTATAGGCATGGGCCTACGGTACGGTACGGTAAGAATGGACTTACGAGCCGTTATACCGAAGGACCAAAGCTGCCCCGATTGTCTGTACAGGGTCAAATTAAAAATTCACAAATGCCTTTTTTTTTTTTTTTTTTACTCTTTGCTTGCGGGCCCCGAGGTACCCTTTGCACTGCTTGTGTCTGGCGCGACTCGCCCTTTTCACAAATGCCTCGAACTTATAACAGTTATAACACAGAGCTGGTTATCACGAGAACTTTTAGTGGGGGGTAATAGAAGACGCCGCTAATACTAAGCATTTAAGTATTCAAAATCGTTAACCGTATTCGAGTTGAACATGTTATGTTCGTTCGTGCAAACACGGCTTTAGAATGTTATTGATTATTGCCACAATAGATAGGTATCATAAATAGTTAACCCCTCGTATGCTTAGGCACGGATCCGTGCGGGACATTTGAACCTAACGTTAAAATATCAGAAAAATTGATTAGCAAAATTTTGATATCGCATAATAATAATTGAGGGGTTAATTATGATTTCTTAGATTTATGGTCATGATATGGTATGTAGCCAAATAAGCTCGTATAAATTAAAATCCGTCACGTTGTTAAAGCGCCTGTTTATTCAAAGAAGCAATTGCCGATATAACGAAGTTAAAGGTAATTTAAATAATCCTCACCAGAAACAGAACCTAAATTTTTATCATAGGTATAGAATATATATATATATCATAGGTTTACTAGTTATAATTTCACAAAAAATGTTTGACAAAATCATTTCGCAAATGGTCATTTGACAAATAATATACACTTCTAAACTGCGTTATGTCCCATACTCTACATATCCCAAATTATCATTTGTCAAATATACATTTCACAACTGCATCTATTCACAAAAGTAGTATAATATGGTGCTAGAACCTTTTCGGAATCCAGAGGTTGCTCGGGAGGTTGGAAATCGTCTATTATACTCGGATAACTAAGTAATGTTTAATTGCGGAAAATTGAAATTGGTAGGATTCGGTTAAAGCAGGCTCGTGCGCTTGTTAATATCATACAAACCGAACCTAAGCTACTTATTATTAACCTAACCTATGTACGTATTTGCTGACATCCATTATTCTCATTACATTTAGAACTTTTCTCTTGTACTTACATGAAAGGCAGAATAATATTATAAAGGCAAAATTTGTGTTTATGTATTGTGTTTGTTTGTTACTTCTTCACACTCAAACGGTTGGACCAATTTTGATAAATTTTGGTATAAAGTTAGCTGACACTCTGGATTAACACATAGGCTACTTTTTATTCCGGTAAAATGATTTGTTCCCGAGGAATGAGTGGGTATCACCGCGCGGCGCAGGTAGTATTTAATAATTTTTTGATTAAATTAATTAATTAAAATTTGTACCTATTTCAACATAAGTACTGCATTTTTTGCAAACGATACTTTGCCATGCGTTAATTTGCCGATTGAAGTGTTTGTGAAATGAATAATTTGTCAAATGATGATTATGTCAAGTAAATTATGTGTGTAATAAGCAGTTTGTGAAAGTAAAATGTTTGAATCGACTGATTAGTAAATAGTGGAGTTGTGCAACGTTGTTTGTGAAATGTGGAAATGACCTTAATTACACTGTTAATGCGCCTAAACATTTAAAGGAGCAATTGTATAATTATGATTATAATGTTTACAACACAGAAAACTTTCAGGCGCTCTTACACTACATAACACAGATGAGATGATGATATCGATGTTTTTTTGTCTGCCCACGGAAGCGGAGAAAATGAATTAATCCGAGTCTTTGTGAAGCCCGAAAGAAGTGTATTTAATTATTTTTTGATATTATTGTTCCATTTTACACGTCTCTGCTCCTCTCCGTTTCTGTGGAATGAGTGCGTTTTTAGGGTTCCGTAGTCAACTAGGAACCCTTATGGTTTCGCCATGTCCGTCAGTCCGTCTGTCCGTCTGTCCGTCCGTCCGCGGCTTAGCTCTGTGATCGCTAGTACAAGAAAGCTAAAATTTGGTATGAGATGTGTATGTATCACGCCGACAAAACGGTAAAATAAAAACTAAAAAGAAAACTTTTTTTCGGGTACCCCCCGAACACCTAAAGTGGGTGTGTTTTTGTGTGTTCCGACACTCTAGTGTGTGGGATGTCATTGAATAGGTCTTATAAAAATAATAGGGGTCTTCAAATATATTTTTTTTATAAAGTCAGCAGTTTTGTAAATATTCGCTCCGAAAACTTTTAAAAATAATAGGGGTCTTCAAATAATATTATTTTTTGATAGTCAGCAGTTTTGTAAATATTCGCTCCGAAAACTTTTAAAAATAATAGGGGTCTTCAAATAATATTATTTTTTGATAGTCAGCAGTTTTGTAAATATTCGCTCCAAAACCAAAAAAATAACCCTTATAGTTTCGCCATGTCCGTCTGTCCGTGCGCGGCTTAGCTCCGTGATCGTTAGTGTAAGAAAGCTGAAACTTGGTACGAGTATGTGTATGTTTCACGCCGACAAAACAGTACCTACAATAAAAACTAAAAAAAAACTTTTTTTCGGGAACCTCTCGTACACCTAAAGTGGGAGTGTTTTTTTTTTCGTTCCAATACTAGTGTATGGGGTGTCGTTTACAAACATAATATTTTTTATACATATATCAGCAGTTTTGTAAATATTCGCTCCGGAAATCCAAAAAATAGCGCCCCCTACCCCCTCTAACTTTTCAACCACGGGTCAAAAAATTATGGCAAAATTCATGAAAATGAGGCCTTATAATTACTCTCAATGAAAACTATATTTTATAAATTCGGTCAAGCCGTTTTTGAGTTATCACAAAATTTCATAATTTTCTTTAAAATGGCGTAATTGCTGTAAGAACTTTGGCGTTTACGACCTTTTTTATAGAGCTTGAAATCTTACTCGTAATTTAAACCTCGGACTTAAAACTGCTGTTTTAAGCCCGTTAATTGTGAAGGATGGGCAACTACGGAACCCTACACTGAGCGTGGCCCGACATGCTCTTGGCCGGTTTTCAAAAATAGTGTTTACATACTGACTTTTTTACATTAAATATAATTTTTATGCTCATCTTACTTACGTTTTCGAACCTCATACAAGGAAAAAAGTTCCAAAATTTCCGTTCCAGATTATCACGTTTTTACGGTTGGTTTTTTATAATTTATTCTTATGAACGTGAACGAGACTGGAATTGGTAATAATAAAATGTTTTCATACAACATTTTGGGATAATTTTTTTCTTGTATGAGGTTCAAATATTCAAACAATTCTGAGTAAGATGAGCCTAAAATTTAAATTATCTGAAAATAGAAGTTCATGTACACTTTTTTCAAAAAACTCTCACGACCATTTATTTGTTGGAAAGTTTTTGGGGTAGATCTATGTTTAGCAATGGGCGACCATGGGTGAAATAATGATGACCATAATATGAAGAGTCGGACCATTTCGTTTATAATTCATCATCATCATCATCATCTCAGCCATAGGACGTCCACTGCTGAACATAGGCCTCCCCTTTGGACTTCCATTGTGACGCTTTAGTTGTGAGTGAATTGAAACAAAAGGAATTTCCAAATTACAATTTAATTACAATTATAAAAATACGGTAACAATTCTCCCGAGCGTTAATTTTAATGAGGGTAGATAGAAATCTCAGGGATCGTGAGTTCTAGATAACACTGAGCTAAGAGAGAGACGTATTCACTTCACACGGTCTTAATTGGACATCACTTCCCTGGCGGTGTGTGTCGGCTGCGGCCCTCGGCTTCGGCCTCGGCGGTGACGTCACGGGTATAGGCCGGGTGGTCAGCTGGTCATCAAAATAGGGAAGTGGTCTCGAACGTTAGCGCGCTCCAAAATGTCCCCAGCTGGGTACAGGGTCCCTGGAAATTTCCGTTTTGGACACTTAGTAAAAAGTCCGATTTGCCGTTACTGACTGCGACATCCGACGGAATGAGATGATAGAAGCTCTTCAAGCGGGGTGATTACCAAAAGCATTAAATAGTGATCAATGATGTCGCAACAGTGTACAGGATCAGTTTTATAATAGTGAAAGCAAGTGAAAGTGAATTTAAAAGTGAAAAGTGCAAAAGGTAAATAATTTCCGTATATTGGAAATTGTTAGTGAACATTATTTATATGCAAAATAAATAGCTGGGGTTTATTTAACATTACTGAATATGTTTCTTTTTCATAAAATATATTTTACGAATTAACTTTTTTGACAAGTAGGTAGATTCACATTACGAGAACATTCCGAGAACAAAGAATTTACATTACTTACGATTTTATTCCGCTACAATGATCGCACAAAATAAATGAAATGCATCTAGCTACATGGAAAGCATATTAAAATACAATTAAGCACAGATGTATCAAACTACTGATTCACATTAGTTTCGTTAAATGTAATAAATTTCAACACTCACTGAATTCCGGGAAATAACAACACAGAATTTACTTTATGTTCATTATAAATTCATAATTATATTTATATAAAGATAAAATTACAATCAGCGGCCGTTAAAATTTGCAAATCACTTTAACGTGCCGTTCGCTAGCTCTGTCCATTTTGGAATGTGTCAGATCATGCATGCCCCGCGGGGCGGGTCGCCGTGTATGACGTAGCAATGACGACGCGTTATCGCATCACCCAGTACGTGCACACTATCTCCTACCGAAATTGCATAGCAATTACTACTAATGTAAGAACCTCATTAGGCAGGTTCAGGATCTTTTAGTTTAAAGTTATTAGGTAATAGTTTTTGTTAATTAGAATATGTTATTTTTAGGTTTGTAAATAGTTTAAGTTATATGTTAAAATTGTTTACTTTTAGAACAATTTGAAACGTCCGTTTCATACCCCCCTTTTTTGGGTAGAATTTTGCCTAAGTAAAATTCTCTATCGCTGCACTTACTCAATAGCTACCTTACATACGCTTACATACCTCAACAACATACTTCACTCACTCATTCCTCAACTTTCTTTATCGCCGTGACGCACTTAGCTGTGTCGCAGCCCCTTTTATACTGAGTACTTGATAATTTTTCAAAATACTCATCGATAGCTAGAGATGGTTCTTTATTTAATATTTTATCTTGAAGTCTTATATATTTATTTATTAATTTATGTTGTGCCGTTTAGTTTAGCACTACATATTTATTAATTTTAGTTGTGCCGTTTAGTTTAGCACTACATATTTATTAATTTTTGTTGTGCCGTTTAGTTTAGCACTACAAATTTTAATAATTTTAGTTGTGCCGTTTAGTTTAGCACTACAAGCCCAAATGTACAATAGGTACAGTAAACGGCGATAAAGAATGCACATCGGCAATCATCGCATTTCCGAATACAAACGAATGCTAATTTCCATGTACATCAATTATTAGATTAATCGTTCATCAGAATTTGAATTTAGAACTAAGTACTTTATTGTTGTTTTGTTTTGATTTCACGTGGAATATATAGAGCTGTAAAACTCGATGTAATTATATATAGTTATTGCTATAATGTTCTTGTTGGGGAAAAATAATAAACATATATATATATTATATATTCAGGCCCACATTCCTAAAAGGGGTTGACTGAGCATTAGCAGCTGATGTTATACTACTAGGATACTTAAATGTGGGTTTAAAGATCGAAAAAAGTGTAATTACTTACATTAACATTCTCATGTTATTTAAATTGGTCGGTTTCAGTTACAAAATATTTATAAACATTGTAGATAATTTCGCGTGACTGGCAAAGTAACGGCTTACCTTTTTTCCCTATAGATGCCATATTACAAATTTAATTTTGTGTACGTTTTAGCAACTCTATATATATATTGACTTGGATATGCGACTGCACTCTCTCGCATTTGAACCACGACTGACAAAACAAACGTCATTGTGTGTGCGACACAGATATCGCTATACGAAGTCGAAATTAGCCGATTGCCTCTTTCCAAAGATCGATGTGCAAACTTTATTGCCGTTTACTTTAGTTACTGTAATTAGGCCTAAATTTATATTTGATTGCTAAGTTGAACTGGTGTAGAGTTCATACAACCAACGTAGACTTTATAGCTTTATTTTGTATATATATATATATATATATATATATATATATAAGACTATAGTATATGCTGAGTATCGATAGATTTTTGTTAGTTAGATTCTATTATTCGTTATTATTAATCCTAACAAGCCTGTAGTACACATGTTGTAACATTGTTTCGGTTCGTAAGTAAACATTTTTATCATATTTAGATTTTAAAGTCTAAATTTTCCCTAGTTTTAACCAAAGTATCCCTAACCTGTGCTAAATCAACAGCTGGCTCCAAATGAGATTCCAAAATATCTTCTGACGGTAGTAGCGGAGCTAATTTGACGATCTGTTTTCTAAGTTCCTGAACAGATTCTCCCGTATTACCGCCTCGAACGCCTACTTCGTACTCTAACTCTGCTTTTTGTAGCGAAAGATATTTGATTGGGTACGACATTTTCCCTTCAGTAAATGAGTGTTGCAATTTATTAGTGAAGACAATAATCGACAGAAGCAGATAATTGAAGAACCACCAGCGTAGTTACAAACTTAAATTAAAAAAACAGAATCACCAAAAATGTGGGTAGTTGAGAAAAAAAAATACGAAACTGTGTATTAATAGTTGTGGGTAGACACAAAAACCTAGTACGTTAGATAACTTAGAACCACAGTTTTGATGATCAATTGATTGACTTATAGCTAAATTTAACCAACACCAATGATTACTAGATAATACTACAAACAGTAGAAGTGAATACGGCTCAGTGAAAAACCTAACAAGTTGGCGCCATTGTAACGCTTTTAGTAGTGAGAGAATTGAAACAAAAGGAATTTCCAAATTACAATTTAATTACAATTATAAAAATACGGTAACAATTCTCCCGAGCGTTAATTTTAATGAGGGTAGATAGAAATCTCAGGGATCGTGAGTTCTAGATAACACTGAGCTAAGAGAGAGACGTATTCACTTCACACGGTCTTAATTGGACATCACTTCCCTGGCGGTGTGTGTCGGCTGCGGCCCTCGGCTTCGGCCTCGGCGGTGACGTCACGGGTATAGGCCGGGTGGTCAGCTGGTCATCAAAATAGGGAAGTGGTCTCGAACGTTAGCGCGCTCCAAAATGTCCCCAGCTGGGTACAGGGTCCCTGGAAGTTTCCGTTTTGGACACTTAGTAAAAAGTCCGATTTGCCGTTACTGACTGCGACATCCGACGGAATGAGATGATAGAAGCTCTTCAAGCGGGGTGATTACCAAAAGCATTAAATAGTGATCAATGATGTCGCAACAGTGTACAGGATCAGTTTTATAATAGTGAAAGCAAGTGAAAGTGAATTTAAAAGTGAAAAGTGCAAAAGGTAAATAATTTCCGTATATTGGAAATTGTTAGTGAACATTATTTATATGCAAAATAAATAGCTGGGGTTTATTTAACATTACTGAATATGTTTCTTTTTCATAAAATATATTTTACGAATTAACTTTTTTGACAAGTAGGTAGATTCACATTACGAGAACATTCCGAGAACAAAGAATTTACATTACTTACGATTTTATTCCGCTACAATGATCGCACAAAATAAATGAAATGCATCTAGCTACATGGAAAGCATATTAAAATACAATTAAGCACAGATGTATCAAACTACTGATTCACATTAGTTTCGTTAAATGTAATAAATTTCAACACTCACCGAATTCCGGGAAATAACAACACAGAATTTACTTTATGTTCATTATAAATTCATAATTATATTTATATAAAGATAAAATTACAATCAGCGGCCGTTAAAATTTGCAAATCACTTTAACGTGCCGTTCGCTAGCTCTGTCCATTTTGGAATGTGTCAGATCATGCATGCCCCGCGGGGCGGGTCGCCGTGTATGACGTAGCAATGACGACGCGTTATCGCATCACCCAGTACGTGCACACTATCTCCTACCGAAATTGCATAGCAATTACTACTAATGTAAGAACCTCATTAGGCAGGTTCAGGATCTTTTAGTTTAAAGTTATTAGGTAATAGTTTTTGTTAATTAGAATATGTTATTTTTAGGTTTGTAAATAGTTTAAGTTATATGTTAAAATTGTTTACTTTTAGAACAATTTGAAACGTCCGTTTCACCATATATACCGGTTGGAAGCGACCTGCATCCGTTTATAATTATTTCTATTCAATTACATGGCGCTCCATTAAACATACAAAAGTACAAATAAGGTAATATAGAAATAAAGAAAATCACTGTGTATATGAAATCATTATATTATGTTTCTACCGGGGGCCTGTCGTAATCGCATAATATTTATTGTCCTAAAATTTTTGCCCGAGAATGTTTGGCATAATGTTGAATGGCATAAGTACTACTCATTTAACCTTTTGCAATTTTTTTTTTTACATTATAAATCCTAAAGCATGGTGTTCGTCCTAATATTGATAGCTCGAACATCGAATTACCTAACACGAAAAACTCCTAATATTAATTTACATACTAATTATTTTTATCTATCCAAATATCATAAACCCTCCATGATGCGTTCAAGAACCGCACATTATGACCACCGTAAAAATAACTGTTTTGTTAGAACAAAATTCTTATCTGTAAAAATGTTAATATTGCTAAATAATAACATCGATTTTGATAGTATTATTCATAGACCAGACTCTCAGTGGAGTTCCGTTTGCAAAAATAGCGCACCTCAATCTGACTTCTGATATACATTGTATAGATCCCAGACATCCTACAAACAAATGTTGCCGACCAGTTTTGTGGTCCCCCTCCCCCCAGCCCGGCAATTAAAAATGGCATACAAATTAAAAAAAAAAGTCATCAAGCCATGCCGTGTGGGGTATCAAATGGAAGGGCTTATTGAGTAGATCACGAATATATAGCACACTATAACATTTCTTACACTTTCTCTAAGATTTTTTTGAAATTTTACTAAAATGCTCCATTTTCGAGTTAACTTTAAACCACTATAGATTGAAAACTGATGAATATATTTTTAAAATTATTATTTTTCATAACTAACAATAGTCCATTGTTTACGCACTAATAGTTCGTACAGTGAAAAAGTTGCACGGGGGACCGGGGGGAGCAATCAAAGATGGCGAGTTTCGATATTTCAATATATTACTTAAAATTTCGTACTCTCAACAGTTTGATTTTGTTACAAGTTTTTACAATTCTTATTTACACAATTGAGGGATCACGAAAGAAAAACCGTTTTCTTGGGTGCCATTTAGCTGCACGAAGTCTTGGCGAAACTCGCCATGTTTGATTTCTCCCCCCGCTCCCCCGTGCAACTTTTTCACTGTACGAACTATTGGTGCGTAAACAATGGACTATTGTTAGTTATTAAAAATAATAATTATAAAAATATATTCATCAGTTTTCAATCTATAGTGGTTTAAAGTTAACTCGAAAATGGAGCATTTTAGTAAAATTTCAAAAAAATCTTAGAGAAAGTGTAAGAAATGTTATAGTGTGCTATATATTCGTGATCTACTCAATAAGCCCTTCCATTTGATACCCCACACGGCATGGCTTGATGACTTTTTTTTTAAATTTGTATGCCATTTTTAATTGCCGGGCTGGGGGGAGGGGGACCACAAAACTGGTCGGCAACATTTGTTTGTAGGATGTCTGGGATCTATACAATATATATCAGAAGTCAGATTGAGGTGCGCTATTTTTGCAAACGAACATCTCCTTGTAGCCTGCACTATCATTCAAAGTTCGAACATCTCTAAAAACCAATACACTCTTATCTATGCTAAAAACAAAGAAATTTGATCTGACCTCTATTCTAATATCAGTCGAGATAACGTTTAGTTCGAAATGAATTGTCAATTTGCAATCAAATTTGACAAATGTCGCACATAAGTAAGATATCGAACGATATGTTAGTTGGGGCCGACTATAGTTTGTCTCTGAATTTAAAAAAAGACTATGTCATCTGCCAGAAAACTTCATTAGTCATTACCGCTATTACCCGGTAAAATCGAGGCTTATGATGTGGATAGATAAAGTAGTGTATGTAACTGTACATTATTAGGCATTAAAACACTCGTTAAATATTAGGAACATTATAGATATGCATATTTATCATTCGATAATTGAATCTTACACACAATAAACATTAGGACAAATCATATTCAGGAGAAACAATATGAGGAACAACAATTTCGGCACATACAAAATATGCGCAACAAAGTCTATGCCATACCATACGTTATTCGGAGTGAAGTAGTTATGCAACAAAACATTAGGACTTAGGACTAACAATTTTATGCCACCCGATATAGACCAATGTCTACTATCACAAATAAAACTAGACAGTACATCCATCACAAAAACACCGGTAGACACTTTTATAAGAAATCTATCGAAGCTAAATTACATTATAAATAAATAATATTTATTCAAGTTGACCGTTTATCGTGGATGAGCACTGATGCCGGTACGTCGGGGTCGCATACGGTCTGCCTCACCGCCTCTACCGTGTCAGCATACAAGATCCGATAATTATAGTCGTAAGGATTCAAAGGACCCGCCTGGAACATAGGCAGTCTATTCGATATCACCCACACGCTTTGTTGCTCCTCTTGATCAACTTTTACATCATTAGGAAAAATAAGAGTATCCTTATTATGGGCTATCACACCCATTGACTCCTTGCTGTATGGCTTTCGTGTATCCCAACATCCGATGCTGTCTCGGGTCACCAAGCCGTGAAACATGACACCACGTCTATCTATAGCAGACGCGGAAGACTGCCCAGATAAACCTCTGCTCTCGCCGGCTAGTTGAAACTCTGATGAACTGTCATTCACTCGCGAGCTTTGTCGCAGGACTTTTGTAGGCACATAAAACTCTCTATAACTCGACATAGAATGGAAGTATAACAGCCGGTTATTAGAGGAGTCCAGAGGCGTCAGTGCCAGTCCGAAAATACCATCTGCCCATTGAAAGTTAAGCCCGTGAAGTGTGTAGTTAGAAGCGAGTGGATCAGGGTAAAACAGGGGATGGGAAAACCTCCAAAAAGCGCCGTCACTTTGTCTGAACACTAGAAGACCAAATCGCCAAGTGTCTGCTATATACACGTGGAGATCCGAACAGTCTTCTGTGTTAGTATCCACGATGATGTTAGCAAAGAGTGAATCTTGAAGAACATATTTCTCTGGAATTGTGTATCGAGCGATGAGCTTGTCTGTTCTTAAGTCAAAAACTACTATGCTTGGTGGACACATCTGCTTTGGATCATCTTGGGAGTCAATTTGTCCGGAATCCATTACCCATAGTCGACCACAGGGGTCAACATTTATTCGGAATACTGAAGTTAATCCACTGCAATTTTTGGTGTTATCTGTAACAAAAGAAGTAAAGATACTATGCTTATCAAGGATTCATCAATTCGACACATGGATAATAAATAAGCAATTATGTAGTCTATTGCCGCCCAGATTTGATAAAAAAAACGCAGTAAGGAATAATCTATATATTAAGAGTAATCTTAAAATAATGTATATGTTGCGTGTTTAGTTCCCGAAACAAAGAACTATGAACCTTAACTGGGCTAGTTTTATATTGCCATCAGGTGTCTTTCGTGCATGAAAAGGTACTAAATAAAATTTGTCTCACAATGTCACAAAATATCACAATTTTGAGATAGAAGTACCTAGGGAGAAAAATGATACATTAAACGTTGTCTGCGAGTACACATTACCGGAAAAAGCTCGATGGAAAGACCAGTCAGGGTACGGTCTGAGGAGAGGAGACGTCACGCCTCCCGCGCGCGGCACTGTCGCTAGAGTGGCCGGCACTCCTCGCCGCCAGCTCGGCAGCGTCAGCCACACTCTCGATCCGTAGATTTCCAGACCCAGGGGTAGGACGTTTGCCGCGATATATTTGCTGAAAAATTCAATTGGGAAATCAAAATATTGTTTTTTTATAATTCATCCCACGCCTAGTCATCTTAAATTTATTAACACGGGGAACAATCGCTATTTTTAATGGCATTGAGATCTCACAATATGTCTACTTTACTGATGTGCTCGGCTGGACAGATGTGCATGAAATTTGGAACAGATATAGTTTATACCCTAACTTAACACATAGGCTACTTTTTATCCCGTAAAAAGGCATGGGTTCCGTAGGATAGTGTACCCCGATTTCAACGCGAGAGAGGCCTCGGACAAAATAAGTTAATAGTCATGATCATGAGCAAGTATCATGATGAAAATTTGGATAAAGAATGGCAGTACTAAATGCTAGTGTTCTAAAAACTACCTACGATGCTAGTATTCTATTAATCCTAAGAATAGGATTACATAGTGACAAAGTAGGTCGTTTCTGGTTGCGAAATTTTATTGCTAGAAGCCAAGGTACTGAAGATGGTACTAAAAACCATACCAGTTTCCAAAAAAGTGTATCTAAACTGTGCAAAATACTATGATAAGCCTTATTTTGGGCCATTTACAGATGAGGCTGTTCAGATATGAATATAAATTATACATAATTAATAGCTGTATGGTGGTAATGTACACGAGAAAACAAAATTTTAATTGCAATGTTGTAATAGCCCTAAAATAAACTATGCACCAAATGTTACATTGGTTGTTTAACAACCGGAATTAATGTTGTAGGTATGTTGTATAAAAAAAAGATGAGCCCATTTCGACATTGAGTTTCAAAGTACGTACTGGCGGCTGCGGGCTTATGATGGTTGCTTTTATCACGATAAATAAGTGACAAAGCATCCGTGACGTTTTAACATACGAGTGAAGTGTGTGTATAAATAAATGCTTTATCACTTATTTATCTCGTGATAAACGCAATCATCTTAGGCTCCCATCTCAATCATTAAAATCCAGTAATTTTTTTTTTTTTTTTTAATTTATATACCAAAAAATATATACAATATACAATTACATTATAACTCGCCAAACTGTGACGTTTGATGGCGAGAAGCGCTCAGTTCTTTACACAACTTAACTTAAATATATTTACTTATTAGTAGGTAATAGGTACAGGTCATAATATATTATTGTTATGACACCTTAATTAGCTGACCTTGACTTGTCATCAAGAAGAAACTCCTCTTCAGTTTCGATCTTAACAATGTTTTGCTAATTTTAGTCTTCTGCCTAAGTATACTTATTTTATTAAAAATTTTGGGTACTAAATATTTTGAAGTCCTTTCGCCGTAATAGTTTTTCACACTCGGTTGTATTTATAGAGCACGGTGTTCACATAAAGGTGTAATAATATACGGCGATTGATGTTCGCCAGTTCTTCTTTGGCAGAGGCTTATAATTATCATAATGTTAGCATTCAGAACAATTAATAATGTTAAAATCCCATACAAATAATTGACGCCGTCATAAGTTCATAACATAACTCTATCCTGCACTAATAATGCCGTAGGAAAACTTCCGATCATCAAATGTATACCCATATATTTATTTAAGCAAACACCGGCCTTTATAGTTAGTGAAGACTCGAGAAAATAAAGGCACAACACATAGATGAAGCGTGAACTATATAAAAATTGTTCTAGTGGGTGTCCCCACTAGAACAATTCCTAGGGGGAGATAATTTCTTTACATTAATGACTTCAGTAATGAACCATTGATACAAAAATCAAAGTTCAAAGAAAAATTGAAATGAGTTACCTGGTGGAAGAGACCGGGAATCGAACCCGGTACCTCTGCGCGTTAACCTTTCCGCCACCCTAACTCCCAAGCGACCTTTAGAATTTTTCCTTATGCTTTGTGTGTCGATCTTTACATTGTTTATTTGAAAGGCTGTACACCATAGCAATGAACTACTTTACATTAATGTTTTGATGTAAATTACTTTTTATTAATGCGGTGAGAACAAACAAGAATATTGAAATATGTATTACCCGGTGTTAATGGCGTGCTGACGATGCTGCGCCGAGGGGAACTCGAAGTCGACTCGCTGCCATTTGTACAGCGTGCTGAATGGGGGCGTGTCCACATCTGCAGGGATGGACTGCGAGCGCGCAAGCCCTAACATGGTGAGCCATAGAGCAAGCCCTGCCGCCTGTGTTGCTCCTGAAACACACGATTTTTTTTATCTCGACGTGCAATTGAGAATCTTGACCTTCACGACCAGCCATTGCGAAATTGTATTACATGAGGTAGTAAAGTCCAGTGTGACATCACAACGAGTTTGTAAATGCAAAATATCATAATTACATGATTATCAGCAAAAATCCCTTGATCATTTTTCTGTTCTGTTTGAAAAATTTGAAAAAAAAAAACTTTGAAAAGTTTTAAAAGGTACGCTTAATTAGTCAGTACCTACCCTACGTTATTTAGTTAAGTTGTACTCGTTTAAGCAATTGACAAGATTTCATATTTTTAAGACTACAATTTTATAACTTCTCTGTATTCCGCTAGAAAAAGGATGTAATCACTGTTTTCATATTTTTTTAGGTTTTCTTATTATTTTACTATTTATTTATTCAAATTTACTTTACATAGGGAGAGAAAAATTAATTCAAATATTTATTTTTTATGGTGTGTACACCCTACAAAAGCCAAGCTCGTTATAACGACGCAAATCTCTCTCGATGTCTAAGTAGATTAATTTCCACCTGTTATAAATACTTATAGACCGGGAGATAGTGACAGAATTTTCTTGGTCATTTGTAACAGTATGGCGGTTCTTCAGGGGTCTTAGTACGCAATGACAAAAAGAAAAATGATGGTCATAGCGCTGGTACCGGCGGCCCAATCGCGTGGGCGTTAGTCGAACTCGTCGGATAAATAACGAGTGTCAAACGATTTGTACCACAAAAAATTTAGTATTTTCCGATAGCCCATAAAAAACATGTAGGCGGTAGTGTCATGCCATACTTCTCCGGTGTGACTTACAGCCCGCCATACCGACGCGAATGCGTTAATAAAAAATAAAAAAATTCAACCATTTGTACCAGGCTAATTTTTGCACAGTTAATTATCGTCGTGCAGCCATTTACGAAAATCACCATGCCATACTTTTCCGACGGTCCTAAATGGCCGCCATACCACCGGAAATCAGCAATTTTTTTTTTTTCGCCAAACGATTTGTACCACCCTAAAAATTTTTTTCAACAGCTCTTGAATGATGATAAATAGAAGTGTGATAATGCCATACCTGTGGGAGGTGGCGAATGTGTATAATATATTTTTTTTTAATGTAAGATTTTATTCGTATTTTGAACGATTTGTAACAGTATGGCACTAATTTTTCCTGTAAGTTTGAGGTTCAACGAATATAAATACAAAATTTCAAAGATCTAGGTGGCGGCAATCTTGACTTATAATCAGATGTTTATATTGTATAATATTGAACGGCTACCACTACCGCTCGAACGATTTCTCGAGAGATCTCGGCTCATCGTGTTGTGAGACACAATGTCTGGCAACGCAGGTATACGGCAGCTACTTGTCAGACGATCCACAACTACATAGCAATAATTGGAGTTCTATGTATTAGAATAAGTCGACCGTTATAGTGTGCCCATGTTGCATGCAAGATGAAGAGGAAAAAGATGAAGAAGAGAAAGATGAAGGCGGCGAAGGTAAATATTTAAGAAATTAATTTTATGTTAACGATTTGCGATTGTGTATTGCGCTTGTGTAAAAAAATTTAATGATTTGTAGATACTGATGCAGTAAGCAGCGACGAGGACGACGAAAAGGAGTTGGAGCATGCCGGGGATTTCGGCTTAGATGACCTCGAAAGTCTGTAAATCTTTCGGAATAAACTGCATTAATATTGATATTGCATATAATTTTTTTTCACATGTACGGTGTAATTTTCCCAAACCATACTTTATTTTCAAGTTTCGAAAATTTGAAATGCCATACTGTAACAATTTGGTCCAATTTTTTTATTAATTTATATCTTGCTCGAGTGTGACAATCTTCCGCCCCATGGTTACAGTGTGGGATAATTATTTTTAGGTAGAATTTCATCCAAACGAACCGAATACAATGATGCCATACTGTAACAAATGATTTTATGTCTTGCACCTTGAAAACCCGTTGTAAAATCAAGTTTTTCAAGTATGTTGCCCCTTTTTCCCTCTATTAGAAGTATGGCAAATATAATAATGGTCCCATTGCATCATATAATTTCCAAAAATCCAAATGCCATACTGGTACAAATCGTCAAATTTCTTTTTTTCTTTTTTACGTCTTGGCTCAAGTCTCACAGTCGTCCGCCCCATGGTTACAATCCGGAATATTTTTTTGTAGGTAGAATTGTATCCAAACAAACAGAATATAATGATCCCATGCTGTAAAAAAATATTTTACGTATTGTACAGTCATATTTTTGAAACGTGTCGAATAAATAAGTTTTTCAAGTATGGCAGCACTTTTTCCCCCTACTAGAAGTATGGCAAATATAATAACGGTCACATTTTACCAAATACTTTCCAAAAATCCAAATGCAATACTGTTACAAATCGTTTGGCGAAAAAAAAAATTTGCTGATTTTCGGCGGTATGGCGGCCATTTAGAACCGTCGGAAAAGTATGGCATGGTGATTTTCGTAAATGTCTGCACGACGATAATTAACTGTGCAAAAATTAGCCTGGTACAAATGGTTGAATTTTTTTATTTTTAATCAACGCATTCGCGTCGGTATGGCGGGCGGTAAGTCACACCGGAGAAGTA
The DNA here is from genome assembly GCA_932273695.1 of Apotomis betuletana. Lineage (NCBI taxonomy): Eukaryota > Metazoa > Arthropoda > Insecta > Lepidoptera > Tortricidae > Apotomis > Apotomis betuletana. The sequence goes on from OW026307.1 coordinate 17,085,367, forward strand.
TGGCATGACACTACCGCCTACATGTTTTTTATGGGCTATCGGAAAATACTAAATTTTTTGTGGTACAAATCGTTTGACACTCGTTATTTATCCGACGAGTTCAACTAACGCCCACGCGATTGGGCCGCCGGTACCAGCGCTATGACCATCATTTTTCTTTTTGTCATTGCGTACTAAGACCCCTGAAGAACCGCCATACTGTTACAAATGACCAAGAAAATTCTGTCACTATCTTCCGGTCTATTATAAAATGTTGTCAATTACCTATTAGGCCTGAGATTATTGAGAGATCTTTGTCACAAAACGTGAGCATGGAACGAAACATTTCTACTACCTAACCTTTTTCCCGAATTTCGCCATTGTTGTGGTCGAATTACTGCCAGTAAATGCCAATACAGGTTAGGTGTTTCATTGACCTCGTGTTTTTGCAATAATTGTGACTGTCATAATTTACTTAATTGATGAATAAATACCTTACCTGAAACCTAATATGGATAAATGACTAAGTAATATCCTACATTGATTTTAAACCTAACACACTTAAGTATCTTTTAATAGCATCTTTAATTAAAAAAAAACCGGCCAAGTGCGAGTCGGACTCGCGCACCGAGGGTTCCGTACAAACACTTTCCATCCCTAAGTGGTTAAGTTAAGTTTGCACCTGGTATGTATAGCGCCCCATATAAATTAGGTGCAAAGTTAGGTATTAAAAAAATTTTTTATGGTTTTCGTAATTATTCCTTTATCTATGCTATAAGACGTTGCTTCGTACCAAATTTCAAGATTCTGAGTTCACGGGAAGCACCCTGTAGGTTTTGATTCCCTTGCAAGTGTCGAAAATTTGCGGCATAAACGGCTGTATAGGTATTAAAAAAAAAATGTATGGTTTTCGTAATTATTCCTTTATCTATGCTATAAGACGTTGCTTCGTACCAAATTTCAAGATTCTGAGTTCACAGGAAGCACCCTGTAGGTTTTGATTCCCTTGCAAGTGTCGAAAATTTGCGGCATAAACGGCTGTATCTTTTGATTGCGTTGGCTTAGAAGTTTGATTTTTTCACAGCTTCAAGGGACAGTAGACCTGAGTAATTGATATACATTTCAGCTTCATACCTCCACGCGTTCCTGAGAAAAAGGGTCTTGACAGACGGACAGACGGACAACAAAGTGATCCTATAAGGGTTCCGTTTTTTCCTTTTGAGGTACGGAACCCTAATTATGATAATAATGCTGCTCGCTTCGGTTAATGCCGGATTTTTTGTTATAATTATAATACCGATTCCGTAATATTTACATGTGTTATTTCAAAATGTTTTTGGGATCAGGGGCTAATTTCGAAGTTTTTAATGACATCGAGATCTCATCATTCCATGTCTATACTTTAGCGATGTGAGGTAGACCTCATCGTCATCGACCTTCACATTTCTACTAGATGATAAATAAACAGCGTTTTTGTGGCATCGTTTAAAATGGCTATAAAGTCGTTAAGTCGGTGCGGGACGTTCGGAAGATTGACATTTCAATCAATGATTTGTGCTCTACCTATTCTTGAAGAAAAAAATGGTTACTCATTTTACCCTTTTGCAGTCAAAGAATTCTATTGTGACAAAATGTAAGTATATTCTAGGTCTCTACATCATCTATTCAGTGGAAAGTGCACTGAATCCAAAATGTGATAGATAGGTAGGTAAGTATTTGTTATATACTTAGTGAGTTTTAGTTCTGAACAGTCTACATTTATACAACAGATATATAATTATAATAACTAGCGACCCGCCCCGGCTTCGCACGGTTGCAATGTTAATACATTATGCATGTATTATACTTACAAAACCTTCCTCTTGAATCACTCTACCGCATCAAAATCCGTTGCGTAGTTTTAAAGATCTAAGCGTACAGAGGGACAGACAGACAAACAGGAAGCGACTTTGCTTTATACTATGTGGTGATAGTGATACTTCATCACATGTGTTATGTAATTCCTCTTTTCATAGATCTGCGATATGTAACTAACCATGACAATGTTACGACGATTATCTTGAAATGTTGAGATGTTTGCCTGCAATTCTGCTTGTTTGTGTAAATACTTATAGGATTAAATGTTTTAAGAAAATAACGAAGCCTATTGGGAATATTCTCGTATCATGTAGAGTCAAGACTCGAGAGACAATAAAATAAGCACATTTGATACAGTTTCATCGACACAAAATACGATAATCCTTATATAGAAAGTAATTTTACTGTAAAATTACTTACCATATGTAAAATTTTTACATATGTAACAGTAATACGGTCTTCCAGACAAAATGTGTGGGTGTCGTAATAGCAGAACGTGCTATAATCTCGAGGAAGGAAAAGGACTATCCCATACGCATAATCTTCGACAGTAGATTACAAGCCCTGCAAAACTACACAGTAACCTCAGGACTCATACACAAATGTCACCGAGCATTGTCAGATGTGCGACATAACTCTACAGTGGATCAAAAGCCACAGCAACTCGCGACGGAAAGACGCAGCTGACGAATTGGTGAAAGGAGGGTCGGAAATAGAAGCAGAGGGACCCGAATCAATCATACCTCTACCATTTGGTACCCTGGCTGCACAGCACACTGCGTAAGAACACGAAGATGGAACAGCAGCAATACCTACTGATCTAATTAGTGCAGGTGCATGCAGTCCAGAGAGGCTCTTCCGACAATTTACCCCGGTCGCGCAAGATAAGGAGCTATAATAAAGAGGCCCCAGCTCCGGCTCATAACTGGAGCAATAACTGGACATACCTTACTAAACAAGCACTTATTCATTCTAGGTGTTACTGACATCCCTCTTTGCAAAGCCTGCGATGAGCCCAAGGAGACAGCTACCCCGTCATTCTAGAATATCATGGAGTGACCAATTACAGGGCACAACTCCTCGGGTCGCCGAGGTCACTCCCAGACGCCGTCGGCAACATCAAGGGACTGCCAGGTTTTCTGGTAAAGTTGGGTTGGCAAGAGTAGTGCCGTCAACCCCTCACGCAAAATAGGCGCATTGTAAGACGTCGAGTTGTGGAAACCCAGCCCGCGATAACCTATAACATAATGCTTCCTGCAACATGTTTCAATGCTTATATGCATACGTCGGACTCTAGCGGGCACTTTCGTGGCTTGTCAGAATGATAGGTAAGGTTCGCAAATCAATCAATAAACTTTCGAGTATTTGTACTTAGTATTTTGTACCTAGTATTTATAATGTGAAATTCCAAATATCATAGCAACTAACTGCGTTATTTATGAATGTACTTGGACTACACATAAGTCAAAATGGCGAAAAAGTTCGTTTGGCTTTATCCGTCACTCAGACAATTGCAGCTGTGAGAAAGGAACAAAACACAAATGAGTTAAGTGGGCATGTCAAGTTCTATGAACACGGCTCTAAGGCTGTACGTTAGTTAGGTGTTTATTTTTTTATATCCTAAATTATAAATAAAAATGAGATTGAATAGTCTGTGTTATATTTGATTTAATTTACATTCATGGATCATGGTACATTTGTAGTTATAATTATTATGAGAATATATAATTAATATTTTTTCCAAATTCTTGGCAGTCAAGGTTCTTCGTCGGCTTGTAAATATCCATTTCAGTGGGCTATCAGTCATCACTTCAAAGAGTATTTACATATTAAAGATGAATAAATGATAACGGGTTACTAATTTAATTAACTATGTTACAAATACTAGGTATTATAATACTCGTAAGTTAAGATTTTTTTTGTAAACCTTACCTTGCCTTCAAACTGCCCCCTATAGTCCGACGTATGCTTATATGAGAACATGTCAGATTTCAGACTGTAACTGATACACATTTGTTGACTTTCAATTCACTTACTGTAGAACATGGCCGATGTAAAAATTTGACGATAACTTGAGCTGATATGAAGTTGAATCTTCTAAAGCGAAATTATGACTGATTTTAATGTGTTAATTCAGAAGTCAGTCGACGATTGTTTTAAGTAATATGTTTACTGTTTTTATGAAAGAGACAAAAGTGTTATTGCAAAAGTGTAACGTAACATAAAATAAAACATTGCTGAATTATAACTTGGTACATTATCAATGATCGTTACACGCGAAGCCATAATCAATCAATACACGCAATAACTATACCTCAGGCTCAATTCGATTGACATTGACGCTCGCTGTTTGAGCGATGCATCGGTTATCACGGACGTAGACGTGTTTTACAGACAACTTTTTTTAAGAATCATTTTTCGTAGAAAATGATTCCCGTGATATCGTTTCACAGAACAATAATTCTGGAGAATATCCATTTCATATAAATTTAGTTTATCGAGATTTCATTCTAAAGAATATTCGTTGATAGAATATTCATTTCATAGAACAATATATCATAATATTCTTAATTCATATTTTCTTACTTAAAATAATACTCTTATGTACATATACAAACCTAGTTTGGTTCTGGCGCTTCGCCAGCCGCTGCGGCCGCCGCGGCAGTGGACCTAACCTAGCCTACTTTAAGGGAAGCAGTTAGGTTCGGTTCAAATATCAATAAATGTTCTTTAATATAAAATTTCAATTAATTAAAAATCTTATTTTAATACAGTTGCTCAAAAAGTGGTACTTTTTGTGGCTGCGTAGCGTGCGAGAAGCTCATTTTCTCGAACTAGTGCTTTTTACTTTTTAGTTCCAAACTATACTTTCGAAACGCAGTAACTGAGTTTCGAATGTCAGTGATGATGATGACGATGACGATGACGATGACGATGACGATGACGATGACGATGACGATGACGATGACGATGACGATGACGATGACGATGGCGATGGCGATGGCGATGGCGATGGCGATGGCGATGGCGATGGCGATGACGATGACGATGACGATGACGATGATGATGATGATGATGGTCTTAATGTACCATGTCATTTGTAAAGTATGGGTTCGTTCAAAAATAACTTCGAAGCAAGCATATTTTATCGCAATGATATATTAATTTGTTATTTTTTCGCAATTGCATTAAAAAACGTCGTTTACAACACGTGTGAAATGTCTTTTTACTACTCGTACCGAGTCTTGCCACTCGCTTTCAGCTCGTGGCAAGATACCTCGGTACTAGTGGTAAAAAGGCATTCTTTTCACACTAGTTGTAAAATGTACTATTTTAATACAGTTGCTCAAAAAGTGGTACTTTTTGTGGCTGCGTAGCGTGCGAGAAGCTCATTTTCTCGAACTAGTGCTTTTTACTTTTTAGTTCCAAACTATACTTTCGAAACGCAGTAACTGAGTTTCGAATGTCAAGTGATGATGATGACGATGACGATGACGATGGCGATGGCGATTGCGATGGCGATGACGATGGCGATGGCGATGGCGATGGCGATGACGATGGCGATGGCGATGGCGATGGCGATGGCGATGGCGATGACGATGGCGATGGCGATGGCGATGGCGATGGCGATGGCGATGGCGATGGCGATGGCGATGACGATGACGATGACGATGACGATGACGATGACGATGACGATGACGATGACGATGGCGATGGCGATGGCGATGGCGATGACGATGACGATGATGATGGTCTTAATGTACCATGTCATTTGTAAAGTATGGGTTCGTTCAAAAATAACTTCGAAGCAAGCATATTTTATCGCAATGATATATTAATTTGTTATTTTTTCGCAATTGCATTAAAAAACGTCGTTTACAACACGTGTGAAATGTCTTTTTACTACTCGTACCGAGTCTTGCCACTCGCTTTCAGCTCGTGGCAAGATACCTCGGTACTAGTGGTAAAAAGACATTCTTTTCACACTAGTTGTAAAATGTACTATTTTATATTAAAGCAGTAACGTCTGCTAACGTAAACTAAATGTTTACAAATGAAGCGAAAATTGAAAAATTTAATGATTCGGACAGGATTCGAACCTGCGTTTGCGTTAATTCAATGGCTCTGACATCTGATTCGGTGGTCCTATTGGGAGGACGCCCGTGTTGGCCCGGAAAGCCGTTGGAAACGCAGGTTCGAATCCTGTCCGAATCATTAAATTTTTCAATTTTCGCTTCATTTGTAAACATTGAATTAAAAATCTATAAAATATATTCTCTGCATAATGATTATTCAACGAAAAGAAATTATTTCAAATAAAAATAGGTTTGTAAATTGAGTATCCTCATATTCTATCAAATATTTTCTGTGAAACAAAATTTCATGAAAATTCTGTCGCTAAAACACAGGGACTCTATCACGGACCTATGCACTATGGCAGTGATAAATGTTCAGAACGGAAGGAACACTATAACTGTGATTAAAAAGATTTAATACCGCCTCGAAACGAAACCGCGATAGACCGGTATAAAAAGTTTTAAGTATGCGTACAAATCGCGATAGTATTTAAAAGTGTTATATAGAACAATATCCTAACCCTTTCTTTGTTGTTATACTATTTTCATGCCTTTTTTTCTAAGTAAGTACGGTAAAATTTTACGATTATGGAGAGGGAAAAAATGGTGTTTTGAACTATGTATTAAGTAGTTGGTGATTTTCAATTACGTTACATTGTGAATTTAACAATTCATTTTAGTCCCGGCCCGTGTTCGAAATCGTTGGAAAGGTCCTTCGATCCGGGTAAAAATATACATATGTATATTATAATTGACCCATGTTGTGCTATTATTGTATTGAGTCGTTTCTTTACACACTTTATAATAATCAGTTTTTATCCGATTATACAAAAGATGAGCCGTCCGAGGCATAGTATTTTCATACTGTGCTGTCGGAATACTCGGAATAGAACATACCTAAATATTCAATAATAAAGTGCAGGCAAGAAAGTAGTTCTAGTTTTTATTTAAGGTTTAAAAATATTTGTATATGAATACGAAGGAGAAATAAAAAACAGTCTATATACAAATAAGTAAATATGGTATCGCCACAGAAAAAATAGGAAAGTATCTGTTAAATGCTCTTTGAATAGTTACGTTAAGTTGAATTTTCCTGATGAATGGAGAGCGGAAAATACTACCGTCTTGATGGTAGATTGGTCGACGTAATTACAATCAGTGATCAACACTTTCTAGAGATCCTTACCGCATAATAACACCTCCATGTAATTAGTAGATAATTATCTGTTCGAAGACTTATTGGTTCATGTCCAGTGGTTTATATCTTCCAATACGCGTAAGTTGCAACAATGTGATGTGTGTAATTAATTGATCGAATGAGTCGAGCGAGCGAATCGTCCCCGCAATCTCCGTTTCTGTTTAACCAAAAACCTTTCGTGCTTCGCTTTCTCGGCAAATTAACAACCGAGTTCAAACATCCGAAGATTTGCGCTGGTTGATGGATTTAAAGTGAATTCGAACTACGACCAAAAAATCGCAATATGAGGAACTTATGAAGACCACATGGTATACCGTTAAACTACTCATTATAAAATTAGGCACTGTTTACTTAAACTCATTACAAAGTGAAAGGAGGAAAGGGAGCTCTAAAGATGTTCTATGCTATTTTTTTTAAACACTCTGCGTTCGTACCTTACACGCGCAACAATGATGATGTTTGATGAACAGGATACGTTCGTGAGATATTCAAATAAGTAACCAAATCGGAACGCTCATAAAAAAAAAGGTGATTTTATATATTTTTACGAAATAAGGTTCCTTTTAGTGCTATATAGTAAATTTTAAATTAGGTATCATTTTTTAATTTCGAATCACAACAAGACTGTTAATTTAAAATTAAAGACATTAAAACGTCGTACCAGTATTTATAAATATTTAAACCAGATTTAAACTACATTTCAATTTATTCATTGAACACAGTCCGTGTCGGGTGTAAGAGGTAAACTTACCAGCTGCCCATTTTTGAAACATCAAAGTATGACAAGAACACGATCTACAGTACGATTAAAATTAGTTAACACTTCGGCCAACCTCGGTAATTGTCGTGAATCCCTCATCTCTCACATAGAGTTATCAATTTACAGATATGACCGATTTACAAAATTCTTTTTGTATTTGATAGGGTATACTTCCGAGATGGTCCCATGTAAATTTTATCAAAATCGGTCAAGCAGTTTATGAAATATCAACAAAAATCGGTTGAAATCAGTTTTTTTAATTTTTTATTTGGTGATTATTATTACCTAATCATTAATCCGACGTAATATCGTAGGTACTACTTACATCAAACAGTAAAATATTGACTTATATATGTTTTTTTATATATTGTATACCTACAAGCATGTTAAATTTCATGTCGCTTCTGCATAATAAATTTCTTAGGTCTACCGGTTAGTAATGTCATCTTGGCAGTTGCGTTTATGATACTTCAAATTGAATGCTACCTAAAAGAAATCGCGGTAATGTATTTCGTGTCATTTTCGTCTCCGGATTTAGGCGATGATACCCGAGAAAAGCCGAAGTGTTAACTGATTTTAATCGTACTGTAATATGGTGGTGGTATTAACTTTACTGCTCTATATAATTCACGGCTGAAAAGACGACAAAATGACATTTGTCATTTTTATCACACGATTACGTCCGATTTTACCCGAAACCCGACTTCCATTCTGAGTGTTCACGGACTGTATCGGTGTATTCAAGAGGTAAACTCACCAGCTTCCCGCTTATGAAACATCAAAGTAAGACAACAATGCGATCTAATTTTACTATTTATAAATTCCGTTTCTTCACATTAACATCTAATGTTCGAAAGTGACCGAAACCTTCGCTATAAAACGCGACTCAAACTTGACCCAATTTGATTATTTTGTAACTTCGTTTGTTTGGACAGCGATTTGATGGTACCGTGGTGGCAATGGCCCTTGCTAGTTGCCAGAGGAGATCGGTTGTCCACGCGTCACGCCCGTTGCCACCAGCTGTCGCTAAAGTGTTAATCGGACCAGAATAGGCCTGTCTACAACGAGATAAGGTCTTTCATATCGCAAATAAAGTTGATCCGGGTACTAGCTTGCTTATTACAAAAAGGGTATAAAGACTATGAAGTGTTAACTTGACATACGTCATTTTGGGTTGACACGCTGTGCTTTAACTATGCAGTATTCACGTAACGTAGATCGAATTGATTTAGAACGTGCTCTCTCCGGGATATAATAAAACATTATCGTTTCCGTATAATTTAATACTTCAGAGTTGTTGTTTATAAACACAAACGAGGATATTGATATTCATCACATCTACCTTATTCTTCTAATTAATTCTTTTGGTATTTTTTATGAAGGTTGAATACATAACAGAGATCTAATAAAATGAGAGATGAATCACTTTAAGTAAAAATAGACAATGAAACATGTTTACAATCGAGGATTTTTTTTTCCCAAGTTAAAACAATAAATGTACGTAATATCCTTATGTTTTAGGGTTCCGTACTCAAAGGGTAAAAAACGGGGCCCTAATACTAAGACTCCGCTGTCCGTCCGTCCGTCTGTCTGTCCGTCTATCCCCAGGCTGTATCTCATGAACCGTGATAGCTAAGACAGTTGAAATTTTCACAGATCACACGTGATCGCTTGCGTTCACTTTGCGCCATGTGGTGCCATACATACATACAGTACTTTTATCTCACGAGCGCGGGTGAGCCATGTTTGTGTGAGTAGATGTACATGCACAGTGGCTCTGTGTGGGTGAGCTCGGGAGCGAACAGTTCCGGCTCACCCACACAGAGCCAATGTGCATGTACATTACTCACACAAACATGGCCCACCCGCGCTCGTGAGATAAAAGTACTGTACCATACCAGCCCGTCCAGCACAACTAAGCTTCGCGACTCTTGTCTTGCGAGTTGCGACATAGCATCGCCCGTAACTCTCTCACAGTACAGCGATTAAAGAGACAGGTAATATTTCTCGCGCGAGAAAGAGTCGCATGTCACAGTTGTGCTAGAGGTAGGGAGGCAGGTGCGAACTTAACTTAACGCGATCAGTTAAGATGGGATAAATATTTATACGGAGCCCTCGGTGCGCGAATCAGACTCGCACTTGGCCGGTTTTTGATAAGAAAATCTCATATACGCAATCTATCGTTTCTGAGGTGAATTTCTATTTCGTTTATCATTTATCGACGAAGAACATTAATGAGGTTCTCAAATTAATCGTTATGTAGTAGGTAGGTATATTGTTTAAAACAAAATAGATGTCATACCTATTCTACGGAACCCCAAAGACGATCTTCGTGCATTCAATGAGTAAAGCAAGAATTGTTAAGTGATATTGTTTTAACGAGCTAAATGGTTTTTCGATATCGAATAAGGCAGTAAGTTTATATTGGTCACTTTCACCGCACTCATGGTCTGAAATTGCACAACCCGCACGTTAGGTATCGTGTACGTGTACCTACATTATTTAATTCAGGTTACCTTATCATTCAATCATTCGGTTTTTGTGCGAATGCAATGTAAGGTATTTAGTACTTTTCCATATTGAACTCAGATTTATTTAGAACTAGCGAACCGCCCCGGCTTCGCACGGGTGGAATGCTCATACTAAATATACTACAGAAACTTCTAAAATTATCATTGTTTCTCTACTATATTATTATGCATGTATTATACATATAAACCTTTCTCTTGAATCACTCTATTTATTAAAAAAAATGCATCAAAATCCGTTGCGTAGTTTTAAAGATCTATGCATACATAGGGACAGACAGACAGCAGGAAGCGACTTTGTTTTTAGAATGAAAGTTATAATTTACCTGATGCTCTTTGGCTAACAAAACTATCATAGGCTGCTTAGGACGGTTTCGTTTATAACATGATGAGCAAGGGATAGTTAAAACCAGTCACTATCAAATACTACACTAAATATAATAAGTTTCTGTCAAAAATTACATTTTAGTGGCAAGCTTTTATAGCCGACTGTACTTTTCTTTGGATATCCATCAAATGCTCACTGAGACGATTTTAAAGAGCCCAAGCTCGGTAGGATTGCTTTTTCTATTATAGAGTTCCTATGGCCACCTTCCGGCTCCATCATCAGATCAGCCCCATGGTACCATATTATTGTATTGTCATCTAAGTTAAGTAAGTATGCAAAATTTTAGCTCAATCGGTGGACGATATCTGCTTCAAAATTGAGTTGCAAGATTTCACCCGAACAAACATACTTTAAACATACAATGCAAGTTAAATAAAAGCTTGTAATAAAAAAATAAGCTCCTTGCGTGCGGCTTTATACGTCCAAAATATGCATAATCACTCGCACTTTTCAGAAAGAGGCAGAAGAGCTACTCCAATGTTCGAAATTTGATCGTCGTATAGTGCCGTCCTTCTCGATCACTTATCAAGATAAGTGAGACGGCACTATACGACCGTATTTCAAACTTTCAAACGCAGGTGTAGGTTCAGCTCTGCCATTTATTTATGAAGCGACAAATCACAAAGGTGACCATCACAGGGCTATTGGACTCTCCACGTTGTTAATTATTTACAATACTATTATTGTACACCTTAAATACCTACATAGATATTATGTATATTAGACGCAATCAAATAACAAACACAGGACAATAAATGGCGGCTTTAAACAGCTTGCAAACAACCATTGGGTATTGAGATTGTTCAGAAAGTCAATTGTTTGAATTGAGTAGAGTCATAATTTCTCTAAAGGTTCAGGTTGGATTACTACTACTTACGGACCTCTGGATTTTATCAATTATATTATTTAAATTGAGCCTGCCTGACATTTCAGTTAAACGGCTCAAATAAAAAATATACACGATATAATCGGTTTAAATAGTTTTTTTTAATGTGTGACAATCGCGAAAACCGAAGAAAATATTAAATTATTAATATTTAGAATCCCAGGTATTCTACAACTTAATCAAAAATAATTATATATTGATAATTGCCAGCTGGACACTGAAACCGAAACTTTAACTTAACCTCTAGTAGAAATCGCCAAATTTGAAAACATCGTATTTACTTTCTACTGCTTACCATTTCTCACTTTGTCCCCGCCATCATCATAGTCACTGTACTCTGGCTCCTCATAAACTGGTTTACTTTGGTCACTATATTTCACATCCCACGGGCTAGTCCTATGTTGAAAACTATTAAATCGCTCGCTCACATCGTTGTATTGACTAGTGATGTCCGCGAATATCATGGACGGCGGTGACCATTGCAAGAACCACTGGTGAGACACCGCCATGGTCACGGACACATTATTATATTAGGCACGTCACTATAGGTATAACACTTCGGCTTACATGACCTGTAAAAATAAACAAAAGACTATAGACACGGCGCGTTCGCGCAGAATCATGCGCAAGAGTTGTCTGCGGGTGAAATGTGCGCGTACGCCGCTAAACCCCAGCCCCTCTAGAGCATCCGTGAGCTTTCATAATGAACGATGAGGCTTAGCTTTTTGACAGGCACTTAGTCGATCTAGACGGGATTAATTAACGTTGGCTAAGGTTGCACAATATGTAGGTAGCCTGAATATTTAACCAATTGATTCGTGATTTTTTTTTGTGGATGTGGTAATTACAGACTGAACTAGCGCATTCTTACCGTTATTATAGCACTGCAAGGCGTTTTTCAACCCACGCCATATTGCGGATTTTCAGTGGCACTAAATTATTTTAATGGCAACGACAAAAGTTTAGTATATAACTGACGTTGAAAGTCGGTGAATGTCACTGATGTAAACAAAGAGGAAACAGGACTATAAATATTCCGCATTTTTTTTGCATAATAAAGCCTACTAAAACTACAGTGATGAAAGTCAAGTTTCTTCACTAGGATTCAGTATTTATTTCGCAAGAAGAACGAAGGATTTAGCAGCATTGCGGTAAACAATGTTTTGAATTTTGATAATGACAAATCTTTGACTGACGTTTAATATTGCAAATATGACATATGCACATTATTGCCATATGAATGCTGTTTGTAGCGACGCTTGCTAGGCTATAAATTCCACCATTTAATATGAAGCCAGGGGAAAATTGGTAAACACATAATTTAGAAATGCTACAGACAAGACATTTTATATTCTTTGCATCTTTAACCCTGAGACGGATTTCAGGGTGTTTCCTTCAAATTCAAAGTCAGTGCTTAATAAAAACAACTATCTAATTTATCTATTACTAGCGACCCGCCTGGGCTTCGCACGGGTGCAATGCTGATATAAACTCTAATATAGTATATTATTTAAGTATGTATTATATATACATATAAACCTTCCTCTTGAATTACTCAGTCTATTAAAAAACCGTCTCAAAATCCGTTGCGTAGTTTGAAAGATCTAAGCATACCTACATAGGGACAGACAGCAGAAAGCGACTTTGTTTTATACCATGTAGCATCCATGTAGTGATATAAATTAACTAAACAGTTCTTGCTTAACTAGTTATCTACTTTACAGTTCAGAAGAGCTTTCTCAGTTTTTCTATTGTAAAAAAATATTTCACAATTTTTCGTCTTTAAGTTATATCTTGGGTTATTTTAGTTGCGACTACAATTTGACATCTGAATCTACTGTTACTGGCTGATTGTTTGCATCATAAACTTTAAATCCATATAACATACTTAATCAGTAGAACAAATAAACTTGAAGAAACTGCAGTATGTAATTCTTTTTATACACAAGTAGTTGTTAAGCCATTCTTAGTTATATAAGGTCGTTATAAATTCAAGTTAAACGGTTTCGGGTCGTGAGAGACAATAATGCGAAGAAAATTTGGAAAATGCACGTTCCCTCCATCAAAGTTAATGGCACCGTACCTACTTAACATTGTAGGACCATATTACGTCAACTTTAATATCGCTGATTGGCCACGTTCTTGCACGGCCCATAACAATATTTATTGTAGGTTGTAAAAACCGCAGTTGATGACTAACTTTCACTGAATTTATAGACCTCTGATGGTATGTGAGCTCAGTTGATGACATGATGACACTTATGCCCGTTTAGGTTTATCTATCTATATATCAGCAACAAACGTCCACAGCTGAACATAGGCCTCCTTCATGACTCGCCACAAAGTGCGATCCCGTGCAGACCGCATACATTGATTCCTTACTACCCTCACGTATTCATCCGTCCATCTAGTTGGGGGCCGACCCACGCTGCACTATCATCCTATACGTGGCCCGTTTAGGGATTTAACTAAAAATATAATTAAAATTTAATTAAATCCCGAAATGAAAACTCCATGGAAAGATTGGTAGTCCAGGGCCAGATAGAAGGCAAGAGAGGACGAGGCCGATCACCGACTCGCTGGACCGACCTTATTAAAAAGACCACACGGAGCTCCTTGGTGCAGTGCACTCGCTCCGCAGACAACCGGGTGAAATGGAGATGCATCGCGAGAGCTGCTGTCTGCCAGAGGAAGGATGAGGACGAGAACCCAAATGTGGACACTATTGCCGTAACCACGACCACTCTGCCAAGAGTGAACGACTGATGATGATGATGATAATTAAATAAGTTTCTTTCAAAAAAATTTTTTACAAGTTTTTATAACCGACTACTTCTATGAACATCCATCAATTGCTCACTGAGACGATTCTCGGTAGGATTGCTTTATCTATTACAGAGTTTCTAGGGCCACCTTCCGGCTCCATCACCAGATCAGCCCCATGGTACCATATTATTGTATTGTCATCAAAGTTAAGTAGGTAAGCAAAATTTCAGCACAATCGGTTTTCAGCTTAATCGGTTGAAGATATATACCTATCTGCACCAAAATTTAGTAGCAAGATTTCAACCGAACAAACATAGCTGCATAGTAACAAACATGCATTGCAAGTTAAATAAAACCTTGTAAAAAACAAGGATGTTGACAGAAAATGCGTTCATGGAAAAACATGGAGTAACAATAAGTGGAAAGCGAAATCTGATGGGAAAGACCATCAGGAGAGAGAGAAAGCGAATTTAAGGATCATCACATGACTGAAGAGACGTCATCAAGTGATGATATTTCATCTTTCGTTGTAGTTACTTATTTTTATTGCTCTACATCATCTCCGCCTTCTTGTCGTGTCTTATGCTTAGACCTGGTCCATCCATCGACTATCTGGGAGATTGATCATGAGGTCTCTCCCTGCCCTACATTTATCTAGCTTCTCTAGTTCCAAGTCTGTGCGGTCTATGCGCCCAAAATAACCGAAAAGCCTGGCCTGAGGATTCCGCCGATCCACGGTCGATGGTCCAGAAGAGGACGGCTTCTTGCAAGCAAACTTAAACTTACTTTTTTAGTTGAAATTGTACTTACAATAAAATATACAACACATTCAGTTTTTACAAATCGTTAACGACCCAGTTTCCAATTTATAATACTGACGTATCGGCTCTGCCCAATCAGTGGTCTCCGTGTGGCACATATACGTGTTAACTACGGCGATTACTCCAAACTACACCAGTCGGCTTCAGCAATAATCCACGATGCTCGTTAAATGCTTTGCTATTTTCGTAATTTTTAAGCTAGCTTCGGCTATCTACCCGTACTTCGATACTCAGGACTTTATCTACAACGTGCCCAAAGTCTACAGGATCTCCATCACGGTAGATAAGCTGCTGGAGTATTATGAGAAGAAACCGTCGAAGGATCCGGAGTGGTATATCTCGTTGGATATAGCTAGAGGTAAGGGAATATTCCCGTGTTCACTTAAATTTTGGGGTAGTTGTCAGAGCGTTTCTACAGATATCATCTTCCTGTCGCGTATATTGAAAAAAAAAATGAGCTGAAACCTAAATTGGCGTCTCATGAACCGTGATAGCTAGACAGTTGAAATTTTCGCAGATGATGTATTTCTGTTTCCGCTATTGCAATTAATTATTCATGATAAAATAATAATAATAGCTAAGGACTTCCATACAAAAATGGGGGTTTTTCCATGGTATTTCGTTCGACGGGCATTTTTTCATAAACCGTAATAGGGAGAAATTTTCACAAAATGTATATTTCTGTTACTGCTATAATAAAAATAAGTAAAAATTACAGGGGCCCCATACAAAGAACGTGTTTTTTGCTCGATATTGGTACGGAAACCTTCGTTCGTGTGTCCGACTCACACTTTGCCGACTTTTTTTTACGTGATGGTTCGTTTATTCAATATATGCGACAGGCAATATACCTACTCTCCCGTGTTATCGAGCGCAAAAACGGTATCTCAATGGCGTTTTCATTGAGATGGCGCTTTTGATCTTACAACGGCAGTACGGCTCAACATAAATGTATAGAAAAATTGGAACCTGTAGCAACAGGTAAATCGGTTAGAAAAATAATTGTATTTTTCTATTACTTAATTATATTTGCTGATATTGATTGATAGGCACTACTTACTACGACTACGACTATTTTTAATTCCCATTTTAACTGGTATTTTCTCATTAAACATTTCGAAGGTAATTCAGATCTACTTTCATATTAATTCACGGATTTTCGGTAGCCTTGAGACTTTGATTATGTAACTCCAGACCCGCCCCAACCGGTTAGATACTTACTCGAAATTCGTACTTGTTTTTTATTTTAACCAACTTGAAAAAAGTAGAACCTTCCGAATAGTATATTTCTTGTCAATATTGTGATTTGATTTAGAAAGAGATGGCGGAATTCTCTTTGTTAAAGGCACAGCATGATAATAGAAATTCGGCGGGTTTTCCATATAAAGTCATGTCCCAAAATGCATGATTTAATAAAATTAATTTTTGAAGGTTTTACTGTACCTATTCTGGTGGGTGGCGCGCGGTGGGCGTGTTGTTATAGACATATGCAATTGCTGCAAGAATGTGTGACAATATGATTTGTTTGAGTTAAGCCAGTATTTTTATATCATATTTCTTAATTTTTTTCTCACACAGGTCAACTGGAATACACGATCAACGAGCTGGATAAGTCTGTGCCGGCTAAGCTGAAGGAGAACTTGCAGAATCTGACGAGGAAGATGGACCGGATCCGCAACAACACCGACATCACGAAGCTGGTTTACCGGAGCAAGGATTATGAATATGGTATGATAAAATCAATATACAGGCTGGAACAGATCGAAGGACTTTTAAGCAAACAGGGAATTGTTCAGACGGAGTCCTTTATTTTTCACCAATGAACTATGTAAATATTTCTATAAATTTTTGAGATACAGTTTGTAAAACATTGGTGTAAAAATCTGCACATACAACCCTAGCATCTTTTGAACATCGCTTAAGTTAAAGACAGGTGTAAATTTAAAATGTAAATAATTCCTTTGAATTAGTAGGGTTGTGACTGATATTAAACATTTTATTTTGATGACTTTATTTACTTTTAAATCCAGCTTTGCAATTATAATAGGTCGATTGTAGATCACTCAGATGACATTATCCTGTCAGGCCAGTCTTTAGAAATGTTCCATCCTGTATAACAAAATGTAGGTATTACCTAGTTCTATTGATTTTCAATCTACTTCAAAAAAGAATTTGTTCCATATTGGATTGCATAAATTTTAAAGCCATAATGTCGGTGTGTATAACCACTTTTGTCATAATAGTCCTTTGAGCATTAAGTGATCCGCAAAAGTTTTATGACCATAATATTTGTACGCATAAGTAAGGAATGTCATATTTAAATAGTTTTGGGGTATATCAACCTAAATTATCATGTTTTTATGCATACCTATCGTCTTGGCGCATAATACTGAACGACATAAATATTTATATTTTCGTTGAAGTTGGTTATTTTTTGGAAAAAAGTTATCATGCCTTTATATTGAGCTCTTAGATTACGATTCGGGTTTGGGTGAAAATTGGGAGGTTCTTATCTGGATCGCGTAAGAGCAAGCGAGACAGATATATAACGCGAATCGCATTCTAATCTTAATAGCTATTCACGGCCACATCAAATTTCATTTTTATTCTCCTTTCATTAACTAATTCAATCCAGTCATACCGGCGATTGTGAAAGGACGAAACTGCTGTAAATGTGTAATAATTGAGACATACAATTAAAAAGCATCATTCTAGTGCTAACAACATTATGCAAATAGATAAGAGACCTAGTTTTTTTAGTTCAGTATTTTAAAGGTATTATGAAACATTTACAACGTGATTTACAACTTGACGCACGTCCATTTGCCTAACAATCATACGTAACCTAACAACACGGAATTAATAGTCTTAACGTGCGCTCACGGTGCAAGTTGCTTGTTTTTTTGCTTATTTGTAAGCTACTATCGTATGGACAAAACGTGTGGAATAAGGATTCTTCTCTCACCGCTCCGCGTGGCAACACCGATGGGCAGACGTAGCCACTTTAAGGCGAGTTGGTACCTACGTGAAATGGTGACTTGTAAAGGCCGAAGGCTCGCAATCTCTCGCTCGTAAAGGGAAATTCTGAAAAAAAGAAACATGGTTTTTTACAAGTACTTCCTTAAAAAAAATTGGTTTTCTTTTAAAGCAATAAATACTAATGTCAAAATAAAGTTGAAATAGGGTAGGTAGTTTTAAATTTTCAATTCCCTAATGCTTCGAAACCACAAGTTTATATTTACACGGTTCAAAATATTTGTAATCATCTAATCAGTCACCATTATTAGCTCCGTTTTCTTAAGTCAGTTTCTTATATTCTGCTTGAGGGGCCAATGTATCTTGACCTATGATTGCGAACGCTCACTAATACTTCACGTGTCTAATTATAATATCAGGAACGTTTGTCCTACTATGAATAAGCAATCGTGATTTTGCTGTAGGTAAGTAGATTTCAGATTAGGTGTCGTCAATGCAGTTTTTATAATTTCACTGCTGAAGAAAATCCACCTAAATATATCCACGGGTTTGCGCTTCCTGGACTGCACCATATGGAACGTTAACAGAAAATACTACTACCCATCTTTCCTTAGTCCTTACCGTCCATTTACGTTAAGTTTCAGGTGCAAACTTCTAGTAACTATGGCGTCGCATATTTAAATGCAAGTGTCCTGACTGACTGACTGACTGACGGACTGAAGTTGAAATTTGGGTTGGACTGTGTAGCAAAGGGGGGGCTGGGCCTAAAATTTTTGATGGTGGTGGTGTCATTATAACACCAATTTTTTGAGAGATGCTATCGTATAGAGGACGCTAAAATAAGCATGTTTTGTATGTTCAACTTTTTTCTAAACTGGATAATTACCGAGATATTGGCTCCTAAATGGACACAATTTTTTGGACTGAAAAATAAAGATGGGGTTGGTAGTGGTGGGTCATAATTGGTCCCAAAACCGAAAACTGTAGGTTAGGTTAGGTTTGCATTGTTACCATGTATATTGTATAGCGGAGTGACAAAATTTGAAACTAGACAAAATCTCGGCAATTTTTGAATTTAGAGAAAAAGTTTTTTTACAAAACGTGCTTATTTTAGCGTATCCTCAAGGATAACATCATAAATAATAGGTGTTATAACGACAACAACATCCATCGAATTTTTTCTTAGTCCTAAAATCGTGCCAATTTTGAGGTCCAATGGTTCACCTTTGAACCCCAATATTTACCTCGGTAAATATTGATCGAAGTGAAAAAGTTTATATAATTAAATATGCTTATTTTAGCACGTTTTATTGGATACATTAATAAAAATGAGGTGATGTAGGTACTGACTTAAATTTCACGACCCCGAATTTTTTCTCGGAGCCCTTCAAAATGGTTGACCTTTGAACCCCAATATCTCGGTAAATATTGGTCGGAGCTTAAAAATGCTTATTTTGGCGTTTTCTACATGTTCCAATCCAAAAAATGTCGAAAAACGCCAATTTTTCTAAGTCCCTATTCGGCCCCCCTTTTGTTTGGTACCATCTGACCGAATTTAAATATCAGTAAAGTTGGTTTCAATTAGATTAGCAAATTTTTTAAATAAGTACTATACAGGGGTTAAGGTATACCGGAGCGCCTGTCTACTCAGCGCAGCGTTCTAAGTGAGCAAGAATGGCCCCCCACCAAAAATACATTATAGACCTTGCTCGAAACTATTTTGACATCAATTCATTGTACCTAATGAAAGTATTGACAGGCAATCTCATTATTTATATTAAATACCCACTGACCTATTTTTGAATTGGGCGTCGACATGCCGAGTTGCGAAAATCAAAATTATTACATTCACTTGCGAATTTTGACTATCAATATATATAAGATGGATGCTGAGTTATGAAATCGATGTGCAATTGCACGCACGCAATCAAAGTTATCAAACGTCTCTTCATAAGTCTTAAAGTAAGACAAAGATTTCACGCTAAGGACCTAAACGAGCCGTATTTGGTATAATCGTGACTGTCATGTCGCGTATAAATAAGGCATGGGAACCTACCTATTGCAGCATAATAAAATGTGACGAGATACTTACCTACCAATTGCGAGACATCCGTAGGACCTGATTCCCGCCGATTTCCCTGGTTTAAATTATTTCAACTCTAGCCGTATTATTTTTAAAGAACTACCACATTTTATAAATTAGGTAGGTATTGTAGTATTAAATAGCTGCATATTAAGTTTTCTTTTTGTTGTCCGTACACCTTACTAAAGTTTGTCATTTATGGATTGTGTGACAAAAGTAGCCATCATAGACACACTAAAGAGTGTGTGTGAAACACCACACCACTGTAAACGAATTGTCAAAGCAATTTGTGTACCTACCTTAGGTGATGTAATTCCGATCGTAATTAGTAATAATAATACCTACCTACCTATTTAATACCTTATTGTAGTTACTTATATGTGAGTGAATTCAACGGCAGTTAAACCTTAGTATGGTTTTGCTCGTTGCATTATTGTTAAATGTACTTATTGTTTTTTCTATGAGAAATAAAAAAAAAAATTAAAAAAAAAGCCTACAGGTCAATTCACGGGTTCAAGCGCTATGATGCCACAATCAAACCCACAGAGAAATGTTATATAAGTTAGATGTGTGTATTTGTAACTTTGTATTACTTTTGTATTGTAGCATCGTAGCACCTAAACGAATAGGTAACTGATATTAATTAAAATTATTGTTTGATGACACTACCTGTGTTCTTATTTATGAATGAAGAAATTTGGTTCCACCACCGAAAAGCCATCTCTTTTTTTCTAAGACTTGCAAATTTATAGTTCAAGCAATTACTTACACCTACGTAACTATACCTAGTTATAGTGTCAGTATCTGACACCTATTGGAATTATTATAAACGAAACCTTCAAGTAATGAAAGTTGTAATGCTGTAGGTATACCAGACACTATTTCGCAAATTACATGCACACGAATACAAATAAGCATATCTGCATAAGGACATGCCAAGGCCATTTCTCCAGTCGATTTTATAGGCACTCATAATATTTTTCATGTATTTTCTAAAACTATTTAAGTATTTGCATATGGTAGTCATCATCTTCTCATGCTGAACTGATGATGGAAGGTACAACTCCTTAACAGTTAGGAGTTAGGAGATAATTCAAACGAGATGCATGCCTTCAAGACCTCCCTGATCACCCCGCCATAAGTATTTTATATGAATCACTAAAAAGCGAAAAAAAAAAAATTTTTAACAAAAAAAAGAACCGACTTCAGTAAAACTAAAAAGCCGAAAATAACCCGTTCAAGTACAGATTACATTTGACTCACCCTTTGAAGTCGGTGCCAAACCTTACGTAAACTTTAATATATAAATATAATAACTGAGTGGTTTGGGATCGATTTCAAAGGTTGAGTCAAATGTAATCTGTACTTGAACGGGTTATTTTCGGCTTTTTAGTTTTACTGAAGTCGGTTCTTTTTTTTGTTAAAAATTTTTTTTAGACCAATATGTTTGTAAATATACACCAGGGGGTCTACGATGGTTGCGTTTATCACGTGATAAATAATTGACAAAGCATCTGTCACTCACATTCGCATTTTGTCAAAACGTGACGTCATGGCTTTTTTATCGCGTGATAAAAGCAATCATCATGTCCGCTGAGCTTGTTTATTTTGCAGGTAATTTCTAAATCTAAGGAACGTGTAAAAAGTTTAATGAGTAGTAATATAATGAATATTCTGATTGTGTGGTTGCAATGTGGTTAGCAATGGGTATTGAGTGTGCCATCTCGTGTTATAAATAAATAAATAATAATAAATAAATATTAAGGGACAATCATACACAAATCGACCTAGTCCCAAACTAAGCAAAGCTTGTACTATGGGTACTAGACGACGATATACATAATAAAATACAAATACATATATAGATAACATCCATGACCCAAGAACAAATAATTTGCACAAATATTTGCCCCGGCCGGGATTCGAACCCGGGACCGCCGACTCAGTAGGCAGGTGTCTACAAACCGAGCCAAACGCGTCGTCAAATGTTATGTAGCTAAAGATATTTTTTAATAAGTAAGGCACTCACTTGATAGTTAATAAACTACAAACTACTTATATGTATATTTTGTATCTAAAATATAAGTATTATTGTACATTTCCTTAATTGCACGCTGAGATGTACCTAATACGTGGTAATACTCAAACTGCATCATTCT
Source organism: Apotomis betuletana (assembly GCA_932273695.1). Taxonomy (NCBI): domain Eukaryota; kingdom Metazoa; phylum Arthropoda; class Insecta; order Lepidoptera; family Tortricidae; genus Apotomis; species Apotomis betuletana. The sequence goes on from OW026307.1 coordinate 17,107,844, forward strand.
CAGTTTCTAATTTGCTTTTACTTTCTTCACATTTTATAAAACAAGGATTTGTACCGATTGGGTTTCAGTTCCAAAGAGCGTAAACTGGTACATAAGAAAATTTGGGATAAATATGATAGGTACTCTTTATTGCATACCTGGACAAGAAAGAAATACCTAGCTACAGATAACGTAATAGTTATAAGATGCGAAGTAAAAGATTAAGATACCCGTAAATTCTTGTGATAGGTACAAATTAGGTTAAGTTCATATTATATGTATTATTGTACATTTCCTTAATTGCACGCTACTACACATGACTTTCTACTCTGTTTAATTGATCATGTCTCATTAGAATAAAGATTAATAAAACAATAAAGAGATGTAAGTAATACTCAAACTGCATCATTCTCAGTTTCCAATTTGCTTTTACTTTCTTCACATTCTATAAAACAAGGATTTGTACCGATTGGGGTTCAGTTCCAAAAAGCGTGAACTGGTAGGTACATGAGAAAATTTGGGAAAAATATAATACTCTTTATTGCATACCTCGACAAGAAAGAAATACCTAGTTACAGATAACGTAATAGTTATAAGATGCGAAATAAAAGATTAAGATACCCGTAAATTCTTGTGATAGGTACAAATTAGGTTAAGTTCATATTATTTTAATATTTAAGTATTTATTCTGAAAAAATGACTGACTGTTGAGATACGAGTAATTTCGGCGTTTCTTCTCAACAGTGGTCTCCTCTTGTGGAATGCCGGTAGACTCAGACATAAAAAAAAAGGGGTAAAAGTGCCCTTGTGCCTTACTTGCAGAATAAAGTTCATTATTTCATTATTGTCCTGATTTAGTGGCCAAGGCGATCTTCGAGAACCTGGACGTGCTGTCGAGTGTGATGGAGCCCATAACCCTGGGCACGATGGGCACACAGAAGCCCTACCGCTTCGACTTCGAGCAGTACGTGCAGGAGGCCAGGACCAAAATGCCGAGCAGAAAAGCTGCAGGTACCTACCTTTTACTAAGGGTTTTTCAGCGACCTACGTGGCGATGCTTTTTTGCATATTCTTCCGGATAAAACTCACTAATCAACTCATAAAATCTGTTTGTATGTCCGTCCATCTGTTGCTCAGTTAAAGTGGTTGGCGCAGTGGTAGTGCAGCTGCCTATTCTCTTCTAAGGGTTCGATTCTCGGAAACTAGTCACGTTTCCATACTGGATGAATGGTTGGACCTGTGACAATTTTAAGGGACAGTAAACCTCCGCCAGGTTAGGCATTTTAATTTTTCTTTGTGCTTTGATCTTTGTATCAATGATTTGACAGTAGACCTGTTAATCATGATGGTCGAAGTTCCAGAAAGTCTTAAAAACATGTCCAAAAGTTGTATTGAAGTAAATGACTTATATTGCAGATGCCTGCACAATGCAACTTCTAATATCAGCCATGGAGACACAGACGACTCAAACAGACGGGGCATGCGAACTGAGTCCTGAATGCAGCCAGCAGCTCATAAAGGGCTCCGGTCTCGCTTTCCAGCAGACCAGCCGAGTCCGCGCAGCCACCCTGGCTCGGATCTTCGACTGCCTCGACGGAATTGACCTGAACGCACACATATACAAGCTTTGCATACAGATCTACAAGGAGACGAAGTCGCTGGAAGCTTGGGACTTTCCGGCTGGGACTAAAACAATTTTCATACAGCAAAGTAAGTTTGGTTACTAAATAAGATGCCATTATAATTGTAATAAAAATGATATGACGATAGTCACACTATGAGATCAGCTCAGCTGGGTCTACCGCGGGGTTACCGGTCAGAAGCACACTAAGTACGATGGTATCTAGCTTAGAAGCAATAAACATAGTCTATCTTGCCCTATTGCAGTGAAGACTGTGAAACCGTGGCGTAGTAGGGAGGCCGAAAACTTGAACACGAACATCACATTTCTAAATGTTTGCTTTAGTAAAAACATATGTCGATTCCAGTTCTGTATTGCTCGCTCCACGGCTACGGCGAGTTCATCAAGCCGCGATGGATGAACAAGATCCTGTCGTGGCAGGAGCCCAAGGGCTGCTACTCCGACGACCGGCAGCCATTCCTGAGGCTGACTGGCTTCGTGACTGCTACTGTTCCAGCAACGAAGGAGCGAGCGGTATGAAGCTTGACTATTTTCTATGTTTTTGAGTATAAATTTGGGACTAGATCAATATGTTAGATTATCTGATATTTATTTCTATTATGAATAATGATTTATTACTGGGCCACCAATGCAACTGAACATTGTACAATTACAAGTACAATGGTTCTACACTCCACTCCTAATTAATTTTGTGTTAGAGCTGTAACGTCATATTTATTACTTTACTCATTTATACAAGTGAACACCACCTATGCAAAATATTCCTTAAGTGACGGGCTGTGATAAAAAGTAATAATGACTTCTGTAATTTAAATTAAACATTATACCTTTGTAAGGGCTCATTTACATTTACTGAAGAAGACAGGCGATACTTGCTATATTATTATTAAACTTAAAAGAATTAGAACAATAATATGCATCTACATAAAAAAGTAGTCCCTAATATCCTTTTTATCTATTTCGAAGGAGGACTATCGCGTGAAGAAAGCAGCAGGGTCGGAAGGTGGCGCCTGCAACTCTCTAACATCGGCGATGGCGCTGGGCTCCATGGTCATGTACATCAGAGCCCTGCTGGAGACGGACCAGGCCTTCCAATATGACGTACTGGACTAGGACAACTAGCAGTCTCTTCAGTATAATACTCTCTTCCTCTTCTATTATCGTTATTCCGGCTCTTGCCGTAGTCCGCTTTCTTACTTGATTTCCTCCATTGCTACTCTCTAATGTCAGTGATGCCTCTGAACTCCAAGTTCATGTACTATGGCCGCACAAATGCATGGCACATTTATGATTGAATTCATTCATAAAATGGCCATGCAATTCTGCAGCTCATTGTACATCAGAACCCTGTTGTAGACAAACAAAGCTTTCCAATATGATGTACTGGATTATTCTGGAGTATTTTATTTTATCGTTTAGCATGATGCAATTAGGTATGAGGTAATAGAGGGTGAAATATAAAAGTTTGAAGTGCAAATTTTAATTAGAGCCGTGTGGCTCCCTCTCCCCTTTAAAAGCAAAAGTTTTGGGTTTAAAATGTGAATAAAATCATGATGGTACTCGTAGATTATGTAATGTGTTTAAAAGACAAACTAGCACAGCTTAGGTAGCTCTGTTCGTTTAAGAGTAATTGTCACTTAACTTACAAAATACCTAGAAAAAAATGACATGGTTGATTATATTTTTAATTAAGAATATTATGAGAACTTTTATGTTATGAATAATACAATTTTATAAAATACATCGCCTATTTTTTTATTATTGCAATTTGAGCCGCTTTCTAAGATTCGTTGTCTATCTGTGGCCGCGAGGACCGTAAAGATGGCCGTGGTTTTTCCACCATCACTCTTTGAGCTCCTAGTTTCTAAGTCGGTTCGGTCTGTTAGCAATTGGGAGCTTCCATTTTTTTTCTATACTATTTATGAATTTAGGAACCATAAATCTGTTTACAGATACCATCTCTTATACCACTAAATTGTGACTTTTACTTGTCCTTGCTGTTTTGCAGTAAAAATCAATAGTGACGTCACCACAAAATACAATCCACACAAGAGTCCTATTATTAGAAATAGTTTCTGAATTATTTTATGATTTTAATAAAAGATGGGGTCTTTATTTTTAGGTACCTATATCCCAAATGGTTTAACATTATAAAAAAATAATAACTTATCATTATTTAAAAAAGTGTTTAATTTTTTTTTAATAATGTTTTTTGTCAAGTTAACTAATTTCCATACTTTATTATCACAGAACCCAAAACTATTATTTTTATTTGGACTAGTTTAGAATATACATAAAAAAGGTGAAAGCAGCATCGTCTAAGAATCAGCACGCAAATGACGTTACCTTGTAATTGACAATCGCAACCTACAAAAAGAACAGTAGTACAATTTGCATCCTAAATCCGTCTTAGTAATGGTCCGACTGTCTGATTATCTGCGCTGTGATCAATTACTTGTCGCCTACGTTCTTTTAAAATGAGGAACGTTTCAAATGGATTTTGTAATCATAAATGGGTATATTTTCGAAAATGTAAAAATGTGGTTAAAGTATATCGGAAAAAGGAGAATAATACAATGCAAATCAACGTTCACACAACAAATTATCCCAATTTAAGATCCAATTTATGTGCCAAATATAACTATTTGTCCGATATTAATGAATGATATTAAAGTCCCTTCATTATGATTTTTAAGTACCAACAGAGTGGAATCGCTACCTAGGTAAAAAAATGAAATGTTGTAAATTGTTAACTATTTTTTTTTAATGATGTCATAGGTCCTATTTTTTGTGGGGGTTAAATTACTCGTAAATATATCTACGAGTATATGAGACCAACGGCAATTAGAAGCTATTAACGCCACAAATTATTTATTTATTTATTTATTTGTACATGGAGAACCAACAGCTTATTTTACGCAAGTAGTAACATGACTAGTAATACAGAGCCAATTATAGGATCTCACATATAGCAACATAATAATATTTAACATTAAGTTAAATAACACGCACAGTTTTACATAGGCACATGCAATATAGTAGAGGATCCCTTTAAGAACGACCCCCACCGAGACGTTCATTTGATTAAATGTATTCTATATTTAATTTAATATGTCAATAAATATATTGCATATATTGCATATATTATAGTCACAGTTCAAACATCACTACTGTGCACCGAAATGCTCCGTAAATCGCTATGAACGGATGCAAACATCCGTTCTGTGATGTTGTTGCACTAAACTTACATAGAAAAACAGATGTAGGTACCCACATTCGGCGTGAATACTGCGATTATAATTTACCTAATATGGTTGCCGTATTATTATTTCTAATGAAGGATACTGTTTCGGTAACTACCTTTAATTTTCTTTTGGGCGTTATTGAAACACGTAAACATATGCAATCATTTGCCTTTGTATTATCGACATATCAATCATCCCATTGCTTTTTTTCTAGAGCCGTTAAATTCTTCGTTTGGCTCGTGACTGATGCGGACACCGAAAACAGACAAATAATGTTCTTGGGTAATCCCCTAAGTAAATACACATACCATTCAGATGAATTGAATAACTTCTCCAATGCAACCTGTCTAACCCGAAACAAGCAAAGATGTAATGCTTTTTTAGGTTTTTTTTTGGTAATTAGATTTTATATTGATCCAGTGTTTTGTGATGTTATACGATTAATAAATAGGCATTGGCATTTTAACAATCTCAACATAACGGTTTTTTTAGACAACCTTTTAATGAAACTCTGAAAAGTACGTATCTTACGAAATGAAAACTTCCACGAACCGCAACTTCTTCAAAGTGGAAGGACAGTGCTATTGTTTATTTTAAACTTATAAAAATTGCATAACGATAGTGTCTAAAATTACCTACCATCTACCGAAAAGTACCTACACATGTTATACTTACTACTAAAGTCATCCTACTTCTGCCAACTAACTACTTATAGTTGCGTCTGTATTTTTAGATAGTTACCCTCCAAGGCCCATATTTTTTTTCCACACTGTATAATATATTATTGACAAATCTTATTCTTATGTAATTTTTCTGTTAAATGAAAACTCCATGCTTTTTTTCTTTTTAATAATTCCATAACTAAGTAAACTATTACATACTAATTAGTAATTACGTCACTTGCTGTCAGCGTCTGTTGTCACCATGTTGTCATTTAATTACCAATGAATCGACGAAAGAAATATCCAAGAGTATAAGAAAATAGTTGTAGTTAAATTATTATAATAAAATACACAAATACTTACATAAAACAATAACAAAAATGCTACGATGTTTTGTTAGGAACATGTGCTCTGCGCCACAATCTAAAAAACCGCCAATACCCGTATTTGGTACGTAGATTTTTTTGTATAGTTTCGTTTCAGCTTACATTATGGGACATTAAAGTTGTAGAGATAATTCAGCAATATGATAGGCTACGCTAGCCACATACGATTTTTCCAACGACAAAATTACGCTCTAAAACCACCAGTGAAATACATATATTAAATAGGTACAGCAATTCGTTTAGGTAAACTTTCGTTGACATCCGCTAAGTACAAAATAACACCTTATAAAACATTCAATACACTCGATACCTGCCATGAAAACATCCAACTTGCGGGTATAATTTTTAAATGTATTTCATTGGTTGTTTTTGTACAATACGACGTATCGTGGCGGGTGGCGACGCTACCAAACGATGAATGATTTACAACTTCGACTGACTATGAACGCGCACTGTTTCACCCAAACAGAAGCTGAAGTCGGAGTAGACCAAAGTGATATGCGCTGAGGTCAACTCCAGAAGTCAGACCTACACCTGGCACGACTGTCACATGCGACTATTTCTCGCGCGAGATAATTGCCTGTCTTTTTCTGTGGAGTAATGTGAGAGGGTGACGGGTAGCGCTATGTCGCACGACAAGAGTCACGAAGCATAGTTACAGCGTTTTGTATGGCAAATGTTTTTGCGAACGTTCATACTACATACAAATCGAAACGTTCCTTAGAACGGCACATCTCTCAACTACTAGCTGCACATATGCCCTAAAGATTTTCAGAATTATAATTGTGATATTTTTTAGGAATAGAAGGACGTTACATTACTGCGTTGTACAGCGCAGCCAGCACAAAGGGAGAGTTGGAAGAAGTGGACAAACATTTAAAGATCCTTGAAAAGGAGCTCGTGAAACCGAAAATGATCGATTTCATCGAAACGAGCGTAGTATCGCGCGCCGACAAAGCCAACCTCCTGATGGAGGTGGCTAAACAAGTCGGTACGTTACATTGCTATATTTCTTGAACTAGGCGCCCTTCGTACTATTTGACACAGTCCACCCACACACGCAGCTATAAACAACATTATGGCTAAGAGTGTGGATTCTGTCAAATAGTTCGCAAAATATATCGTTATGTTAAACATATTAATGATATTATTACAGCTCCGGGCTTTAGAACATGCCTTTAATTAAAATCATGGTAGATTCGTCAGGCGTATTAAGAGGCCTTAATCCTTTTAAATTTTATTTTATTCATATTAGGACAAACATATGAATAAATTCAACCAACATTTTAGAGTGGTACTTTTCCCTGAGTTCTAGAAAGTAAAATAGCGATTTCATGTTTTTATTGCGTTCAGTCTAAAATAAGTTGAAAAAACCAGTTTTCTGCGTAAATTTTGTCAATTTCGAGTAGTTATAAAACGAAAAGTATTAATGATAAATTCAAACTGAAGGTTTCAAGTATATACCAATATATCTCAATAGAACTATTCTAAGTAGTAACATTGATAAAATATGTTAAGAAACATATTTGATCATATAGAAAAAAGTTTAAAACAATCGGCATTTTTGGACGGACAAGGAGCCTTAAGACGTTAAGAAATTGGGCTTAGTCGTGTAATATAGGGAGGGATAATAATCTTCATTATTAGTAAAAACGAATCGGTATTTCCGGACCGATACGACCTTCAAACCTTCAAGAAAATAGCGTACTCCCACCCGAAAGGCCGGCAACGCACTTGAGACTCCAGGTGTTGCAGGTATCTATGGCCGACGGTAATCGCTTTCCATCAGGTGATCCGTTGGTTCGTTTACCCCCTATGACACAAAAAAAACTCTATAATGACGTAAAAAACCAATTAGATGCTTTCTATGGATCTTAAATATTATACTACTGTCAACTATCGTATAGGTAGGTACTCACTGTAGGTACAATTTTTAAATTAAAATAAAACCTTTCCTTAGGTATGCCTGAAACGGCAGTCAACTTCCTTGGCTGTGTCGCGGAAAATGGGCGTCTCAAAAAACTCAAACGTATGATTGCCGTTTTCACGGCAGTGATGGTGGCCCACAACAACAGGGCTCTGTGCGAGGTGATCACCGCCACGCCCCTCGACGACGGCACCCGCAAGTCCCTTATGGATGCCCTCGCGAAATTCGTCAAGGGAGAGAAGAAGATAACCCTCACCGAGAAGGTGGATCCTTCAATAATAGGAGGGATGATTGTAGGCGTGGAGGATAAACACATCGACATGAGCATTTCAAGGAAAATTCAGATGTATACTGAAATACTGCAACAATCTGTTTAAAGACTTTCTCGCTATGTTTTCAAGTTTAGGTAAGAAGAAATGGTTTTTTGTTCAATTTTGGTTTTGCATGGTTTTTTGTGGTAATGTACGAGTTAGTTAAAATTAAATGTTGCGTTTAAATGATCAGTTTACTCTCTGTATTCTTATTCTTATTTAAAGAATCGGAAGGGATATTTAACAAAGGAAAAATCACGCGGACAAGGCGATTGTCCGTAGTGCTCGGTTGGCTGCCGCCGCGACTGATCGGCTCTCCTGATGATGAATCGCGTACCGATTCGAATAATATCGAGTGATATTCGACTTCTACGACGTGAGTAAACCCGTTTCGTATTTTAATAATGGGAAGAGATGTTATAGCAACAGACTGAAATAATTGAATAAGTAACTGCATTTTTCTCAAATCGGCACATAAACAATCAAATTATCATAATAGGTTATTTGTTCCATAATTTTTGAAAGTTCGGAGGCAGGATCAGTGCTTTGCCGGGTTCCGGGAGACGGAGTCTGGACTTGAGCTCTATAAGCTGCAGGAAGTTTTGATTGTGTGTGCGGTACTCTGGTATATGCCTTTCTCTTTTTATTCTGGCACGCCACGTACCCTGACAAATAAAAATAAGTAAACCTACAAAAATAAAGCCACGACGGCATAATTGTGTAAATCTCTCTCTCTCTCTCTCTCTCTCTCTCTCTCTCTCTCTCTCTCTCTCTCTCTCTCTCTCTCTCTCTCTCTCTCTCTCACACTCTCTCTCTCTCTCTCTCTCTCACACTCTCTCTCTCTCTAATGAAGGTGCTAAGCACGGAAGCATGCTTAACTCATAGGTGAAGGACAGTCTCTTTATGTGCGGATAGACAATAAGAGAAGATACCTACATCTAGGATTTTGGGAGTAATAGTCAGGGTCTCAGGGCCAAAACATTCTTTGTAGCTACATATCTTCTAGTGTCTCCACAAATAAAATTTAACTACTTATTCAGTAAGTATAATAATTTATGATAAATATTTATAAAACAACTTTAAAAATAATCGCCCCTGTATGGCCAGTTGTACCACATAAAAGTGCTGAGCAAATGTTCAGACATTGCGCTAATTTCTAGAGATGTGATGCAACGCCATATCTGAAAGTAATGTGCTTGTATCCCGTCGGCGTAATAAGATTCGCATGGTAGCCATGGTTCCGATCCTTTGGGGGAATCCTGCACGCAGAGTTTTCTAGGAGCCGACTGATGCTTTGGGCGTGAATTCTAAAGTTTACTCTATCTGATCTCAGAGTTCCCGTCATGACTCTTTGGAAACTTGAAGTCAGTATCCAGAGTTCTTGGTCGCCTTTCAGATTATTGACAACTTTCATGCCGCTGGCGAACTGTAGCGTCTCTTGGTCTATCGCGATTTGGAAGAAGTTTCGGGGAGAGAACTCGGTCGCCGAGTTCCAGCACCATATGCTAGGAGGGTCCATGTAGCCGAAGAATAGGATACCATCGCGGTCCATGGCTTCAGCTGCTGACTGTGATGTCCGCTCTTCAGGGAAAACCTGCACAACCATTGACTCATTAACATTGCATTCACAAAATATTTCAAACGGGTTTTTTTTTTCAAATTAAATAGCGATTAGTAGTAGGTTTGGCCAATCACTCGTTAATCGTTATGCCACTATGAAACAATATTTAACATAGTAATTTTTGTTTTCAACCGTTGAAGATAAAATGGGTATATTTCTATCTATATTTTGGGACCAGATATCTTAAATTGAATCGGACGACTCAAGAAATTGACGTATCTGGATGTGTACCTGTGCATGTGTGTATGTATACACTGAAAAAATGTTAACAGTAGCCCAAATGGTAGCTGCTAGTGACATAAATCGGAGGACTGACAAACCGAGGGCTACTAGTAAACAAAATAAGTCAAGCAAAATTAGACAAATTTCGGTTACTACTAGGTAAGCACAATTTGGCTATTTCTCAAGTATTTAAACTAGTTAAGCTAGTTTATTTTAGTGTACTATACGGAACTCACGTTGATTGACCGTGGGTCAGCGTTGGAGTCCTCTATGAAGGAGTCGTTGCGCAGAACCCCGGTGCGCACTACGTTCTCGGTGGTGGACGCGAGGGAGTGGAAGTAGAGGTAGCGGTCGCGACCGCGCCGCCACGGTGACAGCGCCATGCCAAGAACACCGTCCATTAGGTCGAAGCTCTCACCTAGAAACCGTGTACGATAAATAATTACAAACAGCCTTTAACAAAAACAATAATAACTAAGTATATATACGCCTTTGAACGCCAAGAGCCACTAAAGTGGTCGTGTGCTGTCGTGCCTGGCACGCCAACGACCACTAAAGGGGTAATGGCGGACGCTGTCAAAGCAATTTTCCTGCTGACAGATAAGGTATATTTTCGCTCTTTCTTCTTTCAACTATTGGCGTATAAGCACCATTTTGACATGGGAGGAAAAGCATTCTAAAGGTTAATATTCCTCTTTCAAATAAAACATAAACACTGCTGATTCCAAACTGTCTAAAAGTTATCAAGCTTTGTGATGATAAACACTAACTCAAAATAGGTAATTTATTTGGGATCATACCTCGTGCCATAATCTGTGAATACCCTACCCAATGGTACGGGCAATGTGATGTGATCAAATTGTCTAAGGGCAACGGGTAAATTAGCCTGATCCGATGGGCCCCATGCATGTTTGGATATGATATCCAAGATAATACTTACCATCGATAGTGAAAGTGCCTCTTGAAGGGAACGGGAACATCAGGCGGTGTGCGACGCGCCATGATCGATCACGTGCCACATCCACCACAAGAATACCGAAACCGGTTACGTCTGCGACGTACACGTATGTGTCTGAGCAGTCATCCGAAACACCAGACTTGCGAATATCTACCACCTGAAAACGGAGCAATTTCTTCTTAGTACGAACATCACTGTGATTGCTGAGTTTTCCCTTCTCAAATTCCACGATCGCAAATCACTTAATAACTTGATTTTCATAATGAGTTAATCAGAATTTACCAGTTTTCTAATTAGTCTAGTGTGACGATTCTCTGTCGTTATCGTGTTTAGTGGTGGGCAAAAACTTGCCATCCTTAGGGATTTTTGACGCTTGCTTATTCTGAATAGATTACTGAATATCAATAATGACAGCATATACTTACAGGCGTAATAAACAGCGAAGACTGGACATAGTTCGACGCATTGACTTTGTGCCGGTAGACGAGGTTGTCAGTGTTCAAGTCGAAGGCCAACAGCTGCGGGGGGCACACCTGATTGTCCCCGATCTTGCCCGTGTCCATCACCCACAGGCGGTTGCACTCATCGATCTGAAACAATTCAATCATGAGTTAAAAACCGCGTTAACTTTGGTTGAGCTGATGTCAGAGATCAGCTGTTACACTGCTACCAACGGCAAACTCACACAAAGATGCTCGTAACGTTGGACACGCAGTTACCTACTCATTTATACTTAGCCTTACGTTTCACCCCCACCTGGACCCCGCTTGAGACAATTTTAGATTAAAATTAAACTGTTGTTATGGTAAATGCATAATAAACCGTGAAATACGAAGATTCAGAATAGAACGCAGAAACTTCGGATTGATTAAATTGATTAAACGCGATCAAGAAAGCGGACAATAAAAGCGCTTTGAATCCGCTAATGAAAATGGTGATAGTCCAATATTAGTAAACAACGTGATAATCGCGAACATTATTGGCCAGCATGTTATTAGTGTCTGTGAGCCTATAATGTCTCATTACCTGGGTAAGGTCAGTCGGGCAAGCGCACCTACGCTTATTGCACCTCTGGTGCACTTGCCTCGCATATCGAAAAGTGCAGACGTCCTCTTAGTGCCAACTAACAATAGTTTGGGGGTTGTAAGATGGCATTAATAGTTTAGTGTACTTATCGATATTTCGATATGCACTTAGCCCGACTAACCATATATCATCCCGAATAGCACAACTATGCTTCTCGACTCTTGTCGCGCGACTTACCTACCGTCACCCGTCACTCTCTCGCATTATTGCATAGAAAGAGATAGGTATACCTCATGCGAGAAAGAGTCAAATCGAGTGTCACAGTTGTGCTAGAGGTGCAGGGATGATGTCATTACTGACCTGCCCTTCGCTTTAACAAATGTCGGAATTTGTAAATGAGAGAAGCAATTACAATCCTGGTGTATCTAGTTTTAATAATTTAGGTGGTCTTATCATTGTATCAGATACGTATATTTTGATTAAATCCACAAGATTCAATGTTTAGAAAGCTCCTCAACACTACTTTCCAATGCGTCAAAATAAAGGGCATGACAAATCGCAAAAAAAACATTTGGGCCTTTGTACGAATAATAGACTGAAACGCGACCGTTTGTAGCTCGACCTAATCGAGTACCTTCCGACATAGTATGAAATATTTTTATATGAATATAATGGTCTACGTCACCGTCATAGAAATTTGAAGTTAGTTGTTTACTAACGAAGGAAACGTAGGTATATGTACTTAATCAGTTAAGCACTTAGCTGGTGTGTTCATAAGTTTTAAGACGAGAAAAAAACTCATATTACAAATAACAGAAGCAATTTATTTTATAAAACAAACATAGGGTGGGCTATCGCTGTAGCTGTAGAAATCCGCTTTTTTTATACAGGCCTTTAAGCGTGCTGACCACTCGTCAATAGCGGCACGCACTTTTTCTATATGGATTAGCTTCGATTTTCTCACTAGCTTACGTTTTGGGGACTGAAGGTTTGGTTGTGACTTTGGGCAAGCTCTTAGCTCCAATTCTGTCCACAAAGCATTATCCAACGGGTTTAAGTCAGGGCTTGACGAAGGCCATTCTTCAGTACTAATAAAGCTTGGTAAATTCTCAATTCGCCACTTCTGTGTAGATTTCGTTTCCCGCCATCTCGATAAAGAATGGCAAATAATCGTTTTTTTTTTTTCAAATACCGATGTTTGTCCAAATTTTCGAAACACTTGAAGCAAGCTGCGGGCATACTCTTATTTCAAATTTAACTTTTTAAATTCATCTCAAAACTTATGAACACACGAGGTATATTTGTCAGAAAGGAACTAAAATAAAATTTATTCAATAAATATGTCTCGTCTATCTGAAACTCAAAATGAAATAAATTATGTCGATAATGCACAAGTTTCAATAGACCTCATATTTGTAAAATTAAGGTTGCTTTTCACTTGTGACAGATTGACATAATATATAATCTTATAGTACCGGATAAACCATAAACGAGCGTCTTGCGCTGTTATTAGACCAGGTAAGGCGACCGACGATCTGATGTCGGTCTATAAACCTAGCTGGTATCAAGAACGAACGTGATTAGTTACACATCATCCATGTCCAGTTGTTCGCTATGCAATGTGGCAAGCGAACGCAATGTTGTCCAAAACTAACCTTAATGGTTCAAATTACTCTGCCGAATAAGGAATCTCACGTGGTTCCGTTTACAAGTATTGACTTAGGTACAACAACAAGCTGTTATTAAGCATTATTAAGAGCACGCAAAGTACGCTTAATTAATATTTATGTGTGTATCTGTAAGGTAATACACTATTAATTTTATCACTGAAGCTAATAATAAGTTGATAATATAGTTAAATTGAGCCCTAAGCGGTGCCCTATTTTTTAAGCTATATTATGACTCAATTTTGAAAAAAAAAAGAGTTGAGACCATATGATAACTAAGGTAACAGCAAAACTCCTAAATTGTCATCTGCAAACGTAAAAGGAAGCTTTCATATATCATCGTAAAGTCTGTAAGAGAAGTGGAATTGATGATGAAAACCCCAGATAAAATGATGCGCATAAGTAAGTGACACTAAGTAGTATTGTATTTCGCTGCACAGTCTCTTTATGATAATAACTCAAGTAGTAACGCAGTTATACAGCCTTTTGACCACAAAGTTCAGAGCCCAAGAGTTTAAGCTTTCAATTCAAAAAAACGCGCCAAACTTCCGAACGCAGCCATGATTCCCGCGCCCTGACTTGTCAACTTCATATAATCGTTTTTGTGCAGCCTACGACCATGTTACGATTTTTCGTATTAATTATAATAATGTAATATTGTATTGTGTAAGGTGTTTAATACTATTTGTTTTTATAAAGACGATGTTGAGACATCGTCGAAGTGGTTTGATAGATAAAGTGCGACAGGAATTCCGTCTTTTTGAGGGACTCGGGGCGAGGTCCATATCGACGCGTAGGTGCCCTCGACTCGGTTGGCAAGCCAAAGTCCCTAAAGGGATTCTCGGCGAGCGATATCCCGGGCATAATGGTCATCTTGAATACTTCCTCGATCACCAATTGTCATCATCGAGCAGGCGCCATTCGAAGCGCGATTCTGGTGGCGAAGCCACTTCATGCCACACACAGCATGAGAGATGACAGAAACGGAAAAACATTATGCTAAGACGATCCTAACAAACAAGGTAAGACGAGAATGGTACAAGTTTGGATCGTTACCTCGCCGGTTTTCCAGAATGCCGCAACATGCATAATCTTAGCAGCGTGTGCTGCTGGCGCATTAAAATATATTTTTAGTCACTAGCATCTTGAAGCAATGTGGAGTGCTAACTAACGAGCTGGTTGGGCACTCTCTTTGCTCATTTAGTATTGTGGTGCGCCATTAGTGGGTACTTTTGTAGCTTTTAACAAGTTATATTTCGTACTACTGTGGGTTCACTCTATGCTTATTATCTTAGCAAACGTGGTGAGTTATTCTGGATTCACTTCCTGCCGGCTCTGCTGAGCAGAATGGTGTATCAGTTGGATTCACTCGTTGCTTTCTATGCGCAGAAACTACATATGGTTTTGAGTGCTCATGTCACACTAGTCCAGTTCATGTTAAGATCAGCATTCTGGTGCACCATATTGGGCTCACATTCTACTGTTTTGTGCCACACATAACAGTCTGATATACATATGTCTTACTACAGAAAGCTCTTTAAACAGTGCTTATAAGCACTTGTTCTTACTCCAGCGGATGAAGTAGGAACACATCAGCGCAGAGACTGGCCTTACTGGTTGAAGCTCTAGAAGTCGACAGTTGGTCTGGACCCAGTGAGGGAGAGCTGCTCTTGCGGAGAACAATAAGAATAATTCCCATTATAATCAAGAATGTAATTGAAAGAGGGGAAAAATTAAAAGGTACACCATTCTGGACTATTACAAATTGGAGGATGCCTCAAGATTAAATAGAAGCCGAAGTGGCTAGTTGATATAAAGTGAAAAATGTAAGGCAAATAAATGCCAAGTATGACTAGGTCATATGTCTGTGTCTTATAGGCATGGAGACCAGGGCTAAATATACATACACTTTGTAAATCACCTGGGAATTCTGATTCCCATGATCACTCTGCTGAGCGATAGTGCTTTAAGTACTGCTTAGTAAAATAGCAATTTGTCACTTAATAACTAGATAGTTATAAAATCTCTTTTACAGCAATGATGCAACAGCGAGTAATTAAAAAATTAATTCTGAATTAGATATTTTTCAATTGAAAAAATTGTAAATGAGATAAGATCTATTACTATGCAAGCAGTTATTATTAATTGCTTACCTTGCATAGTCCAATATTTACCTATGATCATTTCTGTCATAAGATCTAGAGTCTTATTACAATTGAAGGGAATTAAATAACCATATTGCAAAGCAACAAGCAAGAGGTGTCTAGAACAGCTGTAATTCTTATGCCTCCCAACTGCTATATTGGTACTTAAAATTTAAAATTAAAATCTTTATTCTGCAAATAGGCCCCGAGGGCATTTTTACATGTCTGATTCTATGTCATTGAATAACAATAATGAATATGAAATTACAATTATAATTACATCACAATATAATGGTAAATTTATGGGCACACTTTACCCGGAGAGGTATATTTTATCCGGGTCTATTAATAGAAGACTCTTAATCTAACTATCAGAGATATAAAGGGTATATTTTCTAGGATTAACACATGTCATCTAACGTTTACACAGAGTTGCTTAAACCTGTGATGCAGTTCTCTGATTGATATTAGGTTTGTGATTGATATGTGTAGTTTTTATTTGGTTGGGGGAACTACATATAATGTTAGTAGGTACTACCTACATTATGTTTGTTCTGTACCAATAGGTACTCACACTCTGACTTGTTTTGTGCAGTAAAGCTAATAAACAAATCTAAATAAATGAATGCTTTAATAGCATACAGATAACTCTAAAGTTTTAGAGAATCTAGGTTTTCAGTGTAATTTTGGAAATAAATCAATAAAAATAATGAATGCTGTAATAGCAGACAGAGAAATGTAAAGCTGTGACAGAATCTAGGTTTCATGGTAAACTATAAGATTTTTGTCCAAATTTTTGGGTTGTGTGTCAGATCCTGACAATTATAAACTTTCTTGTGAACTAAAAACCTCTAAAGCTTTTTAGCTTAATTAGATTATATTTTTTTATCCAGATTTACTAAATTATCGATGTAATAAACCAGACATTTTGCCTATTTGACTGGGTTGCTTGTGCTAGTCTGTTCTGCCACTGATTTTGGCTTGATGCTTGAGGTTCACAGAGTTAGAAAGGCATAAATACATATTTCCTAAAGAAATATCAAAACAATTATGTCAACTCCACGCCAATTTATTTAATGGTAAAGAATGAGCTATTTTGGTGGTTATTATTGATTTACTATAGTACTACCTATAGCCGAAAGTCTTGGCTCTTGGCTCCGACTTAAAATAACTGTGAGATCTTTTAGAGGATTGCTTAAACCTCAGATTATCTCATACATACATAAACTGAATTCAGTTTCAATTTATACTACACCCACATTCTATTGTAACACAAATCTGGCAGGGGTGTGAAAAACTAATGTTACCTACATTTTTCTTTATATATAAAATGTAATCATTCAAAGATAGGGAATCAGTCAGAAATTGAATGTGTTAAGCTACATAATCAATATTTAAAATATTAAGTTGACTTGCATTAAAAATGTGTGTGTTATATGTCATGGAAAAAGTAACCATAATTGATTTCTCAGACTCCTTCACATGTTGAACTATTGATACAGACATCGTTCACATAAATATATGTATTTATTATACACATAGGTATATTATATTTTTTTATAGCAATCTGAAGGCTCTTTTGTGGCACCTTACTGGTGTTTTTAAGGCTACCTGGTAAGCTCTACATGTATAACAATTGTTTGTAACTCAGATTTTATCAAGTTACTGTTGGTTGACGGTAGCAGTTCTTGGAACGCTTTACCCTGGTTATGGTGGTGCTGTGTTATAACCAAGAGGAGTGTCCATCAGTCTCAGCTCAGCTGACATGATGCTGGCTTGCTGCGCGGTAAGACACATACTGAAAAATGCTGGTATCTTTTTTGTTTATTTCAAAACATTAATAATTATTTAGATGCATCAGTCCTTCAGCACAAATGTTTCAAACTATTTTTATTATTATTTGTATCTCGCTATCGAGTCTCGGGCTCATACGTCCCGGTCTTTTGGAAGACTTGCGTGGGGATATGGATCCTACACGTAGAGGAGGCCCCTTGAGAAATTTACTATTATTATTAATATTTTTTGTTTAAAGCGAGTTGATATAGAAGTGGCAACTGCTATAAATCTGCTCTCTCTCTTCATTAGGTACAAGAATCTTGTGTGATAACAGAATTAAAAGCCTTGTGAATGCTGATTTTATCCATTATAATATATTAACCAAAATATAGTGTAACTTGGGACCCACAATTAGTGGTTAAATTACTTGCCATCATTGTCTTCAAAATCGTATCTAGTTTCTCCTTAGAGGAACTAAGCAAGAAATAATTACCTTGCTAATAAGTACCACTGTACAGTGAGTACAAAAACTGTCTCTTATCTTAATTATCTAATATTTTCCAATAAATGGATTAAGTTTTGAATTAAATTCTGGATTTAATTAAGACATCTAGGCAGGTTTCGAACAAGCCTCTACTCTCGCTGCCTTTTCTTTAAATACAAACCGGAAGTTGGTCTAATAAAAGCCCTGTTGTCATATGAATAAGGATATGCATGAACATCATTATGTCATTTTATTTTTATTATTGTTTAAATCACAGACCATAAGAATACTATAGACTGGGTATTGGGCGGGGCACGCGTAACCGAGCTTAGGCCCAAATACCCAAAGATATGTCAACGTGATGTCAACAGTCACTTAGTTACCGTACGAACGTGCTTGAGTAATTATGTGCAAAAAAATTAGAAATATGCCGAATTGTGGCATTATAATCGTCACAGGCGAGATCTGCATACTCAAAAAGATACCTGATACCGTTTAATTTCACTGGAAAGTAAT
Source organism: Apotomis betuletana (assembly GCA_932273695.1). NCBI lineage: Eukaryota > Metazoa > Arthropoda > Insecta > Lepidoptera > Tortricidae > Apotomis > Apotomis betuletana. The sequence continues at coordinate 17,126,410 of OW026307.1, forward strand.
AAAATTCAGTATTTTGTAATATTTCGTAAAATATTGCAGTGCATTATGACAATTATACATTACTAGCTTGACATGGCAACTATTCACGCAACATCTTTAGGAGCACGCAATGTATACGTCCGTCTGACAATTTAGTGCGGGGGAACAAGTCTAAACCATAAATTGTCGATATTCTGTATGGAGGTTTTAATGTGAGCCGCTCGTGTTTCATACTAACTTGTCCATTTTAATTATATAATTTACACTTTATCACCTTGTTTTTTAGGGTTCCATACCTCTATCGGAAAAAACGGAAATCTTATGGGATCACTTTGTTTTCCGTCCGTCCGTCTGTCTGTCTGTCTGTCAAGACCCTTTATCTCGAGAACGCGTGGAGGTATCGAGTTGAAATTAACACTATATGTATATATACTCAGGTCTAGGGTCCCTTAAAGCTGTGAAAGAAAATCAAGCTTCTACGTTAACGTGAAAAAAAGATACGGCCGTTTATGTCGCCAAAAACGCAAATTTAGTCACTCAAGGAAATCAAAGTGATAGAGTACTTCCCGATGACCTAGAACTATGAAATTTGGCAAGTACTACAAATACTTATAAAAATCTGAAATCGCCACATACTTACTACAAATACTAATAAAAATCTTAAAATATATAGTCCTTTTCAAACATCAAGTCCACCTTTTGTACGATACGTTTTCTTTTGTGCAATAAAGATTAATTAAATAAATAAATAGGTAAATCATATTTGGAGAACTTGGTTGCGTTAAGTTTGATTCAAATTCAAATTCGTTTATTGCAAGAACATAGTAATAAATTAGGTGATACAGGTATATACAGTGTTGCTTATGTTCTAACAAATAGGCATGCAAACAAAATAAAACAATATTCAAATACTTAATTGTTACATATTTCAATTTGTTACTTATGTCAAAAATAATTACTAAAACTCAGAATTTGCAGATTAAATTACATTAATTATTACATTATTTTTATAAGTATTTGCACCTCGTTTGTATGCGGCGCCATACATTTCAGATACAAACTTAACTCAACCAGGCCAATTAAGATGGGATAAGTGAAAGTTTGTACGGAACCCTCGGTGCGCGAGTCAGAATCGCACCTGGCCGGTTTTTTTTAATTCAGACAAGTAATTTTATTACAGCGAAATCAATAGCAGTGGGTGACAAAATCATTAGATTAAAATAGTATTATTGTTTCGCTAATCCACAATGTAGGTAATACATACGTGCTAGTCAGTTGACGACGAGGTTGGCGCAGTTTTAATGCACCTGCCTACTGAGCCGGCGGTCCTGGGTTCGAATCTCGGCAAGGGCAAATATTTGTGTGATGAACTCGAATATTTGTTCCTGGGTCATGGATGTTATCTATATATATTGTTTATATCGTCGTCTACTATTGGTTAGTATAAGGCCAGGTCGAGTTGGGTACGATTGTCCCTTAATTATTTTGTTTACATTTTATATGATGAAATAAATAAATCTACTCCGTTTATAATTTACCTACTACCTGTTCCAAATGTTGTAAGGTGATGTTTTTATTATTCATATATCACTACATGTAAAGTAAACATTCTGAACGATAGGAAGATTGAGATGGACGCTTCCATTTGATTTCGTCGCCAGAAATTAAAAGGTCTGATAATTTAATTTACGACGTTTACGACCATACAAAATAAATATTTTCAACATGCATTATACATATTATAAGCCTATGCATATTATTATTTTATCGATATCGACTATTTTGATTTGATCACGCCCTTAACCTTTAGAATCATTAGACGCATACCGCTGGTAGAGCTTACATTACATTTTCTGGGTCGTTAAAATTAGACCCCGTGTTACAAGGATAGGGTTCAATTTTAAATGTTTTAAAATTGTAACATAAAACCTTGCGATATTTAGCCAGCGTAAATATCAAAAGTGACACTACTGAATTGACGGAAGTAGAAATCAATTTCTTGTCAATTCGAGGCTTTGTCGTACTGAATCATAAAGTCTCATTTGCCTTTTATTTTATTTCTATTTAAGTTATAATAAAAATAAAGACATTGTCTGATATGCATATAAGGACTAAAATTCTCGATACATTGATCGTAGTAGTGTATGACCACGTAATACGCACACATTAGCTCAGCCAATGTCAACTCACTTCTGTTTGTTGTAAAACCTTATTCTTATACGAATATAATTGTGTGCGTGTAAAAGTCGGCTACAGCGGTGCTAGAACAAACTGCGCTGAATGCCGTCTCCATATACTCCGTGGTTTAAATAATAACTTAAAAAGAGAGATAACTTCTCAAATGCTTAACTGGCGCATTGACAAGATAATTTACAACACAAGTCACATAAACAAGAGCGGTAGTACCTATAGATACTCTAATATTCGCCGCCCACTCCACCCGGCCTGTCCGGGTCTTTGCTGTGGCTCTGCTATGGGTTAATATTGATGTTATAGGGTAGACGGCAGGTACCTGCAGGTTTAAATGAAACTTAAGAATAATTTCTCTGTTTTATGAGAGGCTTCTAGTGCCGCCTAAAGTTTTGCTAATACCTCTCGAAGATATTATAAATTAGTCAATTAGGTAATATTATGACGAGTAACACTTACGAGTTACTTGCAAAGCTAAAAATAAACTTTGATTTGACTCTGAACATCTACTTGATTTATTATCATAAAGAGACTGTGCAGCGAAATACAATTAGAAATTAAACGAACTTACCTGAAGTGAAGTTCTATTTTAATTGTATGAGCTGCACAGTCTCGAAATGATAATCCCCACCCTATACCCGTTTCAAAGTTTATTTTCCAGGTCATTTCCAAAGTTTCTGTTTTCTCAGGCGTCACGCCAGGAAGGGGAAGTTGCTGTAAGCTACTAAACTCTAAACTAAATGAAGTTGACAAGTCAGGGCGCGGGAATCATGGCTGCGTTCGGAGGTTTGGCGCGTTTTTTTGAATTGAAAGCTTAAACTCTTGGGCTCTGAACTTTGTGGTCAAAAGGCTGTATAACTGCGTTACTACTTTTGAGTTATTATCATTTCGAGACTGTGCAGCTCATACAATTAAAATAGAACTTCACTTCAGGTAAGTTCGTTTAATTTCTAATTGTCAGTATTGATATCTGGTAATGAGATTCATGAAGAGTAGACGGAACTCCTTGATTGTTGCGGGTATGTATACTAATAATCTTATGCAAATTAACTTTCGTGAGACATTTAGTTATTGTATATAGCAGTTTCACGTGAAATTGACACGAACGGTCTGAACATGATTAAATAAATAAAAAGCTTAATAAAATAAAAAAGGTACAAAATATGGACATAAAAGCACTCGTCTGTAAGGTACCTATCGATACCTTATTATTAACCGACTTCAAAAAAGGAGGAGGTTCTCAATTCGACCTAATTTTTTTATTTTTTTTGTATGTTTGTTACTCGATATCTCCGAGAACCGTGAACCGATTTTCAATTATTTTTTTTATCGAAAGGGTATAACTCCGAGTTGGTCCGGTCCCGTTGGCACTAAGTCGGGATCTGATGATGGAATCTTGGAGAAATCGAGGGAACTCTTCAAATGTTATAGGGACATGTACGGCGCTTTCGGTAATTTATTGATAAAGTCAAGAATTTACATTCAGTAAATAGGATTTGGTGTAAGGAAACTGATGATGAACACACATACGAATCACTAAAAAGCAAAAAAAATAATAATTTTTTAACACAAAAAAGAACCGACTTCAGTAAAACTAAAAACCCAACAATAACCCGTTCAAGTACAGATTACATTTGACTCACCCTTCGAAGTCGGTGCCAAACCACGCGTAAACTATAATATATAAATATAAGAACTGAGTGGTTTGGGATCGACTTCGAAGGGCGAGTCAAATGTAATCTGTACTTGAACGGGTTATTGTTAGGTTTTTAGTTTTACTGAAGTCGGTTCTTTTTTTTGTTAATTTTTTTTTTATTATTATTATTATGAGCCCATTGTGTCCCACTGCTGGGCAAAGGCCTCCCCCTTTTTTCCAATGACCTTAAGGTATTATAAAAATATCTCTCGGAAAGAGCGTACAGAAATGATTAATACAGCTGACATAGTTGTACAAGTAGACCAACAACAAGCATGCGCGGCCCGAGTCAGCACGGTTAAATAATGTGGTTTGTCAATATTACGGCCGCCATTCCACTAATACTAATTACTTGGAATTATAAGTAGGTACCTACCTAAAAACGCAGATATATAATATTTACTAGGTACTTATAAGTCTATTTTTTATAGTTACCAATCTGAAACATTATTTAACGTTTCCCATCTGTAACGTATCACCAAATTTTTATTCGTCCGAAATCAATTTTTTTCCAAAACTGTTAATTTTTCAGAATAATTAAAACACAAACCTAATCTAACCTAATGGGTTCTTTAAAACGATTACGGGTTTCAGGAAAAAAATACTTTCGGACATATTAGAATTTGGCGAAACGTTACAGATGGGAAACAATGTTTCGGAGTTGAGACTATTTTTTATTCTTTATGAAAAATAGGAAATAAATGTTTTTGTATATTTGTACGTGATTGTCTTGGCTACAAATCATATGGTAATAATATGATTCCATTTACCGACACTTTTGGTGATTTGATTTACTTGAAATGGTACTCAACAACAAAGTATATTTTTAGGGTTCCGTAACCAAAGGGTAAAAACGGGACCCTATTACTAAGACTCCGCTGTCCGTCTGTCTGTCTGTCACCAGGCTGTATCTCATAAACCGTGATAGCTAGACTGTTGAAATTTATACAGATGATGTATTTCTGTTGCCGCTATAACAGCAAATACTAAAAACAGAATAAAATAAATATTTAAGTGTATTATCCCATATAACAAACGTGATCTGTTGCGTTAACTTTGCACCTCATTTGTATGCGGCGCCATACATACCAGGTGCAAACTTAACCCGGCCAGTTAAGATGAAAAGTGTTTGTACGGAACCCTCGGTGCGCGAGTCCGACCCGTACGTGGCCGGTTTTTCTCGATGGTATGGAGGTACTCACAGCTGTTCTGAAGACTGAGGTCATCCCGTCGCAGTTCAGTCCCTGGTTGTCATGCCACGTGTAGTCCGGGTATGGGTAGATGCGAGCGTTCTCATCGACTGTGCCCAGAGTCATCGGGCGGCCCTCGTCGAAACGTGGGATTGTCACAAAGATGCGAGACTGTAATTGACCTGATAACAAAATGTATTGTAGGTTATAGAGTAGTAGTTATATAGTTTATTCATAAATTTCATAATTAATTTGTGATACGCTAGTACACTACCTTAAGACCTGCTTTTTAAGACCTGCCGTACAACCCCGTAACTTCGCCTGGGATACCTATCATCGCCTATTTTTATAAAAATTTATATTCCCGTTTAGTTTTTAGACTACTACAAACTAAAACTATTAAATAGAAAGTGTTTTTTTATGCATGGCGATACTCTCGCATCAACTGTAGCTAATTTAAAAACTAGGCGGGAATTTAAACTTTTATAAAAATAGGCGATGTTAGGTAGGTATCCCAGGCGCAGTTACGGGGTTGTACGGTGCTATGTATCAACTTTATAAAAGGCTAATTATGACTAACATACTTCATACAATTTTCGGATGACCTTGTTTTTTTTTTCGATAGTCCTTGCAAGAATCTACAAGGTCATTCATATTCCGATTTTTTATTTTTATTTACTACTTGACAGTTAATTGTAATAAAAGCTTAAGCGATCTTTGCCTTCAAAACTTATTAAAAAAACCTAGTCGATGGTTGTTGACACTGATCAAAGTCAAATTTCAACGGATTGACACTGACATGTGTCAGAATTGGGTTTACATTGACCTTCATTGACTCCTAGAACTACTTTTCGTAGAACGTTTCATTTCGCCGAAAAATTATTTCGTAGAAAGTTTTTTCTTTGCAATCGTAAACTATTTGAGCTTGTTATAAAACAAACTTAAGCTAACCATACCTAATCAATAGTTTCAAATTCAAATCACAAAGTTTTTCAGACTAAAACTGTATCTTTAATTAGCCAGAGTGATTTGACAGATGTCGAAATTTATATTTTCGTTATTTAGATTATTCAGAAATGATTTCTTAATAATAATTAATTACTGATATTAGATTAACTTTTATTGATAAAAAGTAATATGTTGAAACCAAATTAAAGTTAATCAAATTGCGCTCGTAAAAATTGGGTCAGTTTACTCCAGCTAATTAAAAATCCGACTTTAGAACAGTTTTTGGCGAATGTAGGGCGCGTTCGCCCTTAGCCATTAAGGCGCCTTGAGGGTCATGCATTGTTTTGTTTAGCCCTAAGTAGGCTTCATCGCGCCGCGCCATCTCTCCTATCTTCTGTTCTGCATCGTGATGCTTAGTGATGTGCCGTTTACGAGAATTTCCGGAAACTTTCCTACTTTTGTATGGGAAATGCTCTTGAGAACGTTCTCTCTCCTTACGAATCGGAAAACGTTTTCGAAACTGGTACAGTGACGTTTCTATACGTTTTGCATGAAAATTAATTAAAGGGGCGTGCTACTGGTTGCTAAATACTGGATGATAATGCCTTTATTTCCACTAGTGAAAGGTGATATAATATATTAGGTATGAAACTCCGCCAAGCGTAAATCTATGAATTATTTTATTGTTAATTCGTTTAAAAAACCGGCCAAGAGCATGTTGGGCCACGCTCAGTGTAGGGTTCCGTAGTTGCTTCACAATAGACTACGACATAGAAATTACGACAAAGATTTCAAGCTCTCTAAATAGGCCGTAAACGCCAAAGTAACTGTAATTACTTATTACCTTCTGGATTGTGTTATCGATTATACGCGCCAGATTGAGCGGAATGTTTGAATGCAGTATGACACTTAACTAGTATGTGTAACGTTCGAAGTATAAGGACACCGCTAGTGCAGTCATTGAAGCGAAAAATATGGTCTTACCTCCGAATTTTTTTACTGTGAACCGATTTGCATGAAATTTTGGAATTAGGCTCATCTTACCCTTAACTTCAAAAGTGAAAATGATTTGAACTCCGCAACTACCCTGGGGGTGGTTGCCACCCCTTCTCGGGGGTGATTTTTTTTTTTTCAAAATAACCTTGGATATCGATAGAAGGCCTAATTTTAAGCAAAAAATCATCTATAAAGTTTTTCATAAAATCCTATACTTTTCAAGTTATTGGCAATTGAAAATTCGCAATTTTTCCACGTTTTTCATCGGTTTTTTGCAAATATCTCCAAAAATATACGTTTTATCGAAAATTTTATAAAAACAAAATTGTAGCAGGTAAAACAATGAACAATTTGGTTTTTTATAAAGTATTCTAAGTGCAATATTAAGCTAGATATTAAAGATCAAAGCCGTTTTTTATTATGTCTGAAATTTAATCGATGTGGTCAATGCCATCTAGCGGTATGTATTCATGCCTACGTTTTCAAAATATATGAGCCATATGTATATATATACACATTACAATAGTTGTGGGTCTCTATTATACTGCGTACTTTCACATTGCTCCAAATATTCACACTCCGAAATTTTCAGTTACTAAGTAGAAAAAAATATGATAAGTTTTTGGACCATAACTCCTTCAATTTTCATGTTATCACAATTTATAAAAAACCATTGTAAAGGTAATTAAGAGAGCTACAACATCCTTTATTGCAATATATAGTAAAAAACCTTTTTCTAAAACGGTGAAGGGTTAAAGGGCTTAAGAGAGGCTGTGATTGCGCTGCCACGCGCTCTTTAAACAATCATATCTCCGTCAATTTTTGTTTGACAGAAAAAACAAAAAACCAAATTGTTTGTCAGAAAAATACCTTAATTTTTAATCCGTACACTTTTATATGTATCTGTCGTCATTTTTGAGATATTATGAAAAAAAAGTGGGTTCTTTTAGAATTTGAAATTTTGTATTTTTTTTTAATCGTGACTTTTTTGAAAAATATGTGTCCTGAAGCAGCCAAACTGATACTATCTATCAAACTCTTCATAATAAAGTTAATTCTAGGCGGAATACGATTAATTTTAATTTTGGTGGAAATGGCACTTATGAAACCCATTGATTTAAAAGAAAAAACATTAGATGCTCCCCTTATTTGCAATACAGCTCACTTATTTTACGCGCAAAAGACTTTTAATAGTGCTCATTTTAAAGCTTATTTCAAGAACTACAAAACCCTTTTGTATTGGAATGCATAAAATGCATCTGCTCGCCGCTAGATGGCATTGACCACATCGATTAAATTTCAGACATAATAAAAAACGGCTTTGATCTTAAATATCTAGCTTAATATTGCACTTAGAATACTTTGTAAAAAACCAAATTGTTCATTGTTTTACCTGCTACAATTTTGTTTTTATAAAATTTTCGATAAAACGTATATTTTTGGAGATATTTGCAAAAAACCGATGAAAAACGTGAAAAAATTGCGAATTTTCAATTGCCAATAACTTGAAAAGTATAGGATTTTTTGAAAAATTTTATAGATGGTTTTTTGCTTAAAATTAGGCCTTCTATCGATATCCGAGGTTATTTTGAAAAAAAAAAATATTCACCCCCGAGAAGGGGTGGCAACCACCCTCAGGGTGGTTGCGGAGTTCAAATCATTTTCACTTTTGAAGTTAAGGGTAAGATGAACCTAATTCCAAAATTGTATGCAATTCGGTTCACAGTAAAAAAATTCGGAGCAATAATGCTTCAATGACTCCACTACGCGGCACTTACGTCATTTTAAAGAAAATTATGAAATTTTGCGATAAGTCATAAACGGCTTGACCGATTTTATTCAATATAGTTTTCATTGAAAGTACTATAAGGCCTCATATTCATGAATAATTCCATAATTTTTTGACCCGTGGTTGAAAAGTTAGAGGGGGTAGGGGGCGCTATTTTTTGGATTTCCGGAGCGAATATTTACAAAACTGCTGATATATGTATAAAAAAATTATGTTTGTAAACGACACCCCATACACTAGTATTGGAACGAAAAAAGGAACACCCCCACTTTAGGTGTGCGAGAGGTTCCCGAAAAAAAGTTTTTTTTTAGTTTTTATTGTACCGTTTTGTCGGCGTGATACATTACACATACTCGTACCAAGTTTCAGCTTTCTTACACTAACAATCACGGAGCTAAGCCGCGCACGGACAGACGGACATGGCGAAACTATAAGGGTTATTCCTAGTTGGCTACGGAACCCTAAAAAACAACAAAGTAATAAAGAAACTATGTTCATACTTGACCTTAAAGCGTTGTTTGCATAATAACTATATCTTCCATATAAAACAAATTAATAACTATGTAAAATATGTGTAGGTAGACAGGTTACATTATTAAATGTTCGCACGACAGTGTGAAATGTACATAATTTATGTAGATATTTGTTGTTGAGTTATGTATATTATGTAAGTAGTAGGTAAATATGGTAAAAGCAACCGGTCTATTGAATATCAATTTTAAAACGTTGACATCCTTAATGAGGACATCTGTATAATCTTAGGGAGACGTGCGCGTCCAACTTACTTGAGAATTGTTCTGTTCCTACAAAAAAAAATGTTATTTTTTTCAATATTTTTCCTTGTAGTGGCGGTGGGTGGGGATAGTATAACCTCAAACCATTCTACCAATATATCAATTTTTGTATCATATGGGTCTCCATAGTATACACCTAGGTACTTAAATTTTTTACTTTTTTTTTCAGTATTTGTTGTAAATTCAGGGATGTTGAAATATATTTATATAAGCTGACGATGTTGCCATTTGCACTGAAAGCCGTGATGAATTAGAGACGGCGCTTTTGTCGTGGAAGCACCAGTTGTAGGCCGGTGGCCTAGTGCTGAGTGTTGGAAAGACTCAATTTATGTCCCTAAATTAGTCCGTGGCTATAGTCCGATTTTATAAGAGCATGATAAGACCGGTTCTTATGTATGGTAGCGAGACGTGTGCTACAAACTCATAGGCACGTGCATACGATCCAAGTTGCCGAAATCACACCGATATGAAGATGCTGAGATGGATGTGCTATGTCAGTCACCTGAGAGCACACGAAAGACTCTCTGACTAGCTAGTATGTCCAGTCGCTGTGGCCAAAATCGGCTAGGATTGGATGATGATGATGATGATGATGGATGTGCGGCATTACCAGGCTAGATAAAATCCGCAACGAGTATGTGCGAGGAAACCTGGGCGTACGCGACATCGCTGAGAGGCTGCGGGAGAGTAGGCTGCGATTTCTCAGGCACGTACTACCGGTTGGCAAACGCAGCTTGTCGGGCGGCCTCGGATGGAAACTGGAACACAACAGCTCAGCCTACTGCCGGACCGTGCGCAGGCCAGGTATGGAGCCAAGAGTAGCTAATGGATTAGTAGTACAAGAGTAGCTAATAGATTACGGATTGAAATACCTCGTCTATGCTGCACATCGACGTCGATAGGTACCGAGTTCCCAGGCACGTAGTACCGGTTGGCAAGAGCAGCTTGCCTAGCGACCTCGGATGGGAACTGGAAGTCCAGCTCAGCCCATTGCCGGACCGTGCGCAGGCCAGGCTTGGAACCAAGACTAGAGGTAAAAGGAGGCCAGCAACACGCTAGGCAGTAGGAGAGGAAGAAGAACCGCTCGATGCCGTACGCCATCTCTAGTTTGAACACGTCCAGAAGGGCTGGATCTGTGGACAAATACAAAAGTTATCAATGAGGGAAATTTAAAGGGCATCCAGTACGTCTCTGGTCGACTGTATGAGACATTGAACTGACGATCCTAAAGTAATTCAATTCCTGTGGTGGACCATGGCTGAAGCCAAGTTTTATTTGCCGCTATGCAGTAACATACCCATCTACTGTCAACTTAGCGTCTGGGATACATTAAGAACTAGCGGCCGTCATACTTTTGTTAAAGTATAAAAGCTCAAAGTGTGTCTATGACTCGTGCCAATGGATACTATAATAATAATAATAATAATAATTCCGGCGGCACCCTAGGTTAGGTTTTTTTATAATATGTTTATATATTTTGTAATTTCTTTATTGTATTTTACTTTGTATATACAGATATTGTAAAAACCTAGCCTAAGAATTAAAATAAATAAAGGAGATAATAATAATAATAAATATTAAGGGACAATCATACACAAATCGACCTAGTCCCAAACTAAGCAAAGCTTGTACTATACGTACTAGACGACGATATACATAATATATAAATACATATATAGATAACATCCATGACCCAAGAACAAATATTTTGCACAAATATTTGCCCCGGCCGGGATTCGAACCCAGGACCGCCGACTCAGTAGGCAGGTACTATACATTGAGAAACTCTGAACCTTTTTCTATGTAAAGTCCCAATAGGGACTTAAAGTTTATACTTTAACGAAAGTCTGACGACCGCTGGCTTCTTCTCTAACGGTTTTCCGCCGATTGGGCGGTCACAAGATATATATCGCAATAATAAAGGAAACGTGGTATTAAATTTCCCCTATTATGGCGTCAGTCTCCCAGAAATCTGTGTCTGTGTGAATAATTGTTGAAAAATTTAGTTTTTTATTTACATATTATTGTGAGCGCCAATCCTTCAGGTCAATCGCAAAGGAAGTGAGTTTTTAACTTGCATCATTTGATGAACACCGGAACAAACGAAACTGGATAAAAAATTGTAAGACGTATTAATTGTGTATTAATCACTTCATAACGCAAAAACCCTTTATAAAAATAGATTTTCATGAGAGACTTAGCAACATTATTTGCAATTCGAAAGATTAGCAAAAACTTATTCAGTAATTATTATTATTTCGAATACATCGATAGGTAATTTCTAACTAGTAACATTAAACCATTTTTTAGGGTAAGGTCATTAAATGTACCATATATATATATATATATAATTAGGTATTCGCAAATTATCACCTCGCCTTCGTAATCTAGGTGGTTGGTAGAAGGTGATAGTATAATATTCGGGGGCGATAATACAATAAAAAGTTTCATAATATTTGTAAAATATAAATAATATTTGTAATATGTATTATATTGACTGTTACCTATCTCTCTCTCTGTTGGTTTTTGCATTTTCATGTGTATTATTGTATAGTTATAGTTACTCCTTTGTATTGTACATGTTGCTTGGTTTGCCTACCATTTACATTTGTTTAGCACTCATTTGCTCAAAGGTTAACTGGAAGAGATCCCTTAAAGGGATAAGTTCGCCTTTGTACATGCTTATTCTTTTTTTAATGTGTTTTTCTTGTTTTTATGTACAATAAAGTGTTTACATACATACATACATAGACAAGATTTTGAATGAAGGGTCTTTTGTCTTATGAAGTATTGTATTCGCAATTTTGCATATAAGTACCAGTTATTTTGCATTTGTATCGATACGACTGCCTGTATCATCGTCATTTCAAAAAGGAAACCAGAAGAATGATGTACAACCCCGATATTTTTTGGCCTTTCCTTTAATTTAAAAATACATCTTTTGACATCACAAATCAAACTACTTAATCTACCTCTCGAATAGAAAATATCTGTCCTTTTATAAAACTTACATCACTCTAAGTTTGAAGCGCAAACATAACGATTTAAACTACTTAAGTATGATGTTTTTAGGGTTCCGTACCTCAAAAGGAAAAAAACGGAACCCTTATAGGATCACTTTGTTGTCCGTCTGTCCGTCCGTCCGTCTGTCAAGACCCTTTTTCTCAGGAACGCGTGGAGGTATGAAGCTGAAATTTATATCAATTACTCAGGTCTACTGTCCCTTGAAGCTGTGAAAAAATCAAACTTCTAAGCCAACGCAATCAAAAGATACAGCCGTTTATGCCGCAAATTTTCGACACTTGCAAGGGAATCAAAACCTACAGGGTGCTTCCCGTGAACTCAGAATCTTGAAATTTGGTACGAAGCAACGTCTTATAGCATAGATAAAGGAATAATTACGAAAACCATAATTTTTTTTTTTTAAATACCTAACTTTGCACCTAATTTATATGGGGCGCTATACATACCAGGTGCAAACTTAACTTAACCACTTAGGGATGGAAAGTGTTTGTACGGAACCCTCGGTGCGCGAGTCCGACTCGCACTTGGCCGGTTTTTTTATTTATCAGACAAAACATAACTTCATTAAAACTTAAATGCGTAAGCAGACCAAGTCAACAAAATTGCTATTGAATCTATTGATGAATCACTGTGAATTTCTACTTAAATTATAATATGATACATGCTCGATACAAAATTTAATGGCTATTTCTATGCCTTTTACTAAATACTTATTGTATATATATGTATGTATACCTATAGTATAATATAATATTATATCGCATTCTTTACACATACGAAAATACAGGAAATAAACATATTAGAAGAATACTTACAATGGTAAATGACTGGCGGCCTTATCGTCAAACCACGTTAATTACAATAGCAATGGCATACGGAACTGAGCTTCAAATACCAATGTAAGTTTCCATAAAATACTAATTACTAACATTGTATAATAATAGCCTTATTTGCATAGTTATAAAGTTTAAACTATTCGCTAACAATGAACAATAAAACACTAATTACCATATTGCCTGAGCAGTGGTCCGCAAAATCGGGCATGTTGATCCTCCAGCTCCATTATATCACCGTAGTACACACAAATAAGTCTCTCAAACCACTATCACTAGATACTGTCCTTTAAAACTCTCCTTAAATAATATAATAGGTCAATTGACCAATTTGAATGGATTAGCTAAGTGTTCTCTTCGATTTTGCGTACGGCTATGGCAGTTGGCTGCCTGTCAGAAGTAACGGAAATCTCCCGTGCTACAGCTATATATTGATATGTCAAACACATACCTTGCATACGTCCGAGTGTAAATATTTAGGCCGCATAAGCATTACAAATTTAATTTATTAAAAAAAACATACAACAATCAAAAATCCGCTGGGAATTGGATCACATAAGCGACGAAGGTAAACAGTTCTTAGAATCTCAAGCCAGTAGTAATCGGGTGCAACATTCGTGAACACCATATATGTTTACCATGTTGTGAATTGAGACGACTTTACCATATTAAACAGTGATTCTCGTTTTTAATATCTTAGATTATAATATTTGAATTAGTAATTTTTCCGCGCGTTATGTGACTGCAACTAATTACAGGAAATTAATGTTAAACTGCTTGAATTTAGTACTAACTTGTCATTAGCCTTGTTTTAAAAAATGTGGACAATATTGGTCTGTACGGATACCAGAGTAAGACTGAGAAGTCCTGTTTTGTACAAACGTGTGAGTCTTACGTTGGCCCAATATTTACTAACGGTGCCTGGCATTAAGTGCTCTTTTGTATGCAAGTTATATATGTTTTGGTTACGTGACTGTGAATTCCTTTTTTAGGGTCTCGTTAAAAAATTAAATGAAAATCGGCACCTTTTTATTGCTGTTCCATCTGTTTGCATGTCACAGGCACTTAGAAACTTCATCTTTATTATTTAACAGAATCATAATATGTTCATTATGTGTGATATTCATAGGTACCACATTTATTTTTTGTATATTGATAAACAGGATAATTAAGTATGGCACCAAATTTTATGCAATCCACTGAAGTCTAAAAAAGAATCGAACTCCGGACCTCTACTTTACCGAAGTATTGCTCTGACCACTGAACTATAGGACCGCGCGATAACGTGAAACAATGGGTTCAATCCACCGAAGCGCCTTCTATATATATTTATTTTTAAAATGCTGAGCTCATGAGCCACACTCATTTTCATCATCATTATTATTATAATTAAAGCACATACAAGTAGTAAAGTAGTAGGTAGTTAGTAATAAGATAAAATAAATAAAAATGTACTTTAATGTAGGTATATGTTTGTCACAACACGCTTTCTCTCGACTACAGTCATGGCTGATGATAAGCGAGCTCACACAGAAGATACATTGTACGTTGGTACATGTCCCTATTAAAAGTGTTTGCTTATTGCAAGGTAGCCTAATGATACTCGCAAGGTAATCTAATAAAAGTGAACTCTACTTGCAAAACAAAGTAACATAACAATTAAGGGCTGTGGAAACCATACAAGTAGGTATATTCTTTACTTTCAGTTTTATTCCGTCTAAGTATTAGAACATATTACCTCTTAATCTTTTTGTCAAGAATTTATTTAATTTAATTTTTATCTAAGACTACATCGTCACTAACATTAAATTCGCTCTCCTAAAACATAGTTCAGTCAATCTGTTACTTTTTATCCCCAAAAATGCACCCATTACGATTATCAGTATAACCTTTATTTAACACACAATAAAGTCACAACAAATATATCACATCAGAGACAACACTACAATTAAGTAGTTGAACTGAAATTAAACCGAGTTGTGTGGCTGTAAAATTACATACAATACTACTTATATTGCTGTTAGAACACTGTGTACTTGTATTTCTTACTAATTAGGTCTGATAAGTCATTCCATTAATCAACAATAAATACAAATTTCAAAATCACTTATTTATTACGCTGCCAATCCACATTTTTTTAATAAACTCAGTCATATTTCGCTTGTTATGAAATGATGTGCGCAGCGTTGACGCAACGTCGGCGCAGCTGTGCCGTGCGGCCACCAGCGGCGTCTATTGAGCGTCAGCTTCACACCAGCACCTCTAGCATAACTGTCATACGCGACTATTTCTCGCGCGAGATGATTACCCGTCTCTTTCTGTGTAGTAATGAGAGAAAGTGACGGGTAGTGCTATGTCGCCCGACAAGAGTCGCGAAGCATAGTCTGTTGTGCTCGTGCTGGTGACTATTAAAATTATGGATAAAAGTATAGGCGTAGAAAAACAATATTATTATTATTAATGCATGTATAATAATAATTAGTATCTACCGTCTTTTATTACTGAGTAATATTTTGAAACACATTTTTTTATTTTATTTGCGATTATAATTCCGGGACACCTTTGCATCGGGAGCGACGCCGGACGGTTTTTAGCCAAGCTCTCTTGTTATTTGTGTTTTAGGAATGTTTAAGTATAGATTTTATAAGATTGTTGTTAAATTATTTAATGTATCCCGGATTAAATCATTTCCATGGTTCACTAATATGTTGCATAAAATTGATACTCATATTTTCATTTTGCATAACAACCTTTGACTGAATCATCATTTCCCCGAATTTTATTTTGCATAATTTTTTTCTCATATTGTGATGTCTCATAATTTGTTTTATCAGAACATTCATATGGCAGAATATGAATAAGCATAATATTTACATGTCTGAATAGTTATTTCGAAGAAATTTATATCTCATAATAAATGAAATACGATAACCACTCCTTTTTTATTTCTACTTACCACATGACTCGTAGCAGTTCGATTCTGTTATGGTCGCAGTTCTAACCTAACCTAACCCATTAAGTTCGGTTCTAACCACCTACTTTACTGGCAGCAGTTCGGTTCTGTTGTGGTCGCAGTTCTAACCCAACCTAACCCATTAAGTTCGAGTAAAGTAGGTTAGGTTAGAACCGAACTTAATATTTTTTTTTTTTGCAAAAAAAAAAAAACCATTAACTTCGGTTCTGACCTAACCTACTTTACTGGCAGCAGTTAGGTTCTGTTGTGGTCGCAGTTATAACCTAACCTACTTTACTAGCAGCAGTTCGGCTCTGTTGTGGTCGCCGTTCTAATGCCATAATAAATTCGGTGATATTAATCTTCTGCCATATAAAATTATGAGAAATGAATAGTATGCCAACTGACAATTATGATACTAAATGATTATGCTAAAGAATCATTCGGCTAAAAAAGTTTCGGTGATAGCTGTTATGCGAAATGAAATTCGGAGAATCGATATTATGCAAGATAAAGGGAACCCCATATCCATATTAATAATACGTTACGAAGTCCCGGGAAATTGCACATCCTAATCCGATCACTGCTCATCAGTGGCCTCGCATTGACGACTCGACGTCACTCATCATGATGTGTGTGTCACGTTGTCGCTATGACAGCACTGCACGTCTAGTACAACTATGCTTCACGACTCTTGTCGGGCGACATAGCGCTACCCCACTCTCTCCTTACTGCACAGAAAGAGACAGGTAATCATGTCGCACAAGAAATAGTCGCGTATGACAGTTATGCTAGAGGTGCAGCTCTAATAAAAACATACTTTACAACCGCGTTGTAAAAGCCTATCTAGTCTATTGCCCAAAAATGCACTGCTGAACGATGTTATATATTGTCACAAATAAATGGGTTTTCTGGGAATTCACGAGGCATATCCATATCAAATATAGCATTTAAAGTCATTCGCCCCAAATTGCACACCCAATCGGAACATTGCTGATGAGACACTGACGCTCGAAAAACACCGCAGGCGTTAAGTACGCCGAACGTTGCGTTGACGCTGCCTAAAAGTTGCGTCACTGCTGCACGTAATACGCTGGCAGGACGCAGACGCTCAAAAGACGCTAAAGCGTGGGATAGAGACCCCAGGTCTTCTACAGGTTTCTATTTTCTGCTGATTGATGACGCTTGAATTTTACTTCTATCAAAAGGAAAGAAAATGTGTAAATGTTTACCTACTTCGAACAGAGCACAACGTAAAGTAAGTTATATATATATGTATACTGGTGATCTCTCGAGCAAATTGTTATAGCTGTTTTATTTTACATTTATATGTCCACATTGGTCCACCTAAATTATTTTATGCTGTCAACAAGCTTTTGAGTTTCTTGCGGTTTTTTTTTCTGTGGGGTTTCCTGTCTGACAAGTTGACAACGCTAAGCTGAGCCTTTGCTAACCGCCGTTGAACTTTATAAGTCGGTGAAAAATTTAACAATGTTGTAATATTTTAAGTAGAGTACATAATATTATTCTCTCGTATCGTATCCCTCTTTTTGTATAACTGTGATGTGGATCTTCACAAAAACCGGTCACGTTCCGACTCGCCGGACACCACGACGCTATAGCTTGAATATAACTATTGTTTACAATTTTCAATCCATGTTGCCCAAATACGTGTAATAGCTACTTTATAAAAAAAAAAAAAAAACTATTTTGAGTTAACCCTTAATTTGACAGTGTATGGCGGGGTGAACAAATTCTTTGACCATCTTTTTGCATTTTTTTTCGAACCAGATTTTTTTGCTCTATTTCACCTTGACGAGGCTTGAACTAGCGACCTTCGTCATTTTTTGTCAAAACGTGGTATTTAATTTAATGGCTGGCAACTTTTTTAATTAGACTGGGTGAAAATCAGAAGCGTCTCGGAGATGCCATGGCTTTGGTCTTAGCGGCGAGCGGTACGTGTGTCTCGCTCACTCGTACGGCCGCCGCGCTCGGATCTCTCGCTCAACCGCTCGCCGCGCCGCTAATCGCGCAAAATCGTGGCATCTCCGTTTCAATTGCTACCTCAGTTTCGTTACGAAATTTAGACGGAAATCGTAATGAAACCTGAGGAAGCGATTGAGACGCGCGTCTGATTTTCACACTTGTGGATGTAGTTTTAGTCCTACACGCAACTTAAGCTTTTAACTATCTTTACTTCAACTCAATTTATAGGTAAGTTAAATAAGTCAAAAATTATCTTCAGTTACAATAACGTTTTTAGAGAACAGAAGAATACTTTTTGCATGCATATCATTTATACATATAATTATCATGTATATATTTTTATGTACAAGTACTAGTTACAAGTTTAGTAATAGTTTCTATACTCGTAGTTACTAAGATAACGTAAATAAGTAGGTACCTACATCAAAACAAAATATAAAAGTTCCTCATTTGACAATAAAATTCATAAAATTAAAACTGTGTAAGTCGTTAAATGTCATGGAATGTTTAAGTAAGTATTTTACATTTTGTGAGCTCAAATTATTCTCGATTTTGTAATCTAAATGTTATATTAAATGCTTTCAAAAACCAGTCGCATGACTGTTCAAACCAATTCTCTTCTTTTATGATTCAAGACGATTAATTCAGTACTGTGAACTGGAAAAAGACAACAACGGCTTAATTATTTATTTTAATGGACCGACTTCCCTTATTTTAAGCAATAAGCAAATTTTAGCATTTCATTACATCATAGTATGATACTACTTTACAGAAAAAGTACATGTTATAATTATATTAATTTGTATGCAAAACGGAACTATTCCCGTGTCCCGTATATACTCATCGTATCAAAGTCTCAAACACGTTCAAGAAGTTTTTTGTGTTTAAAATAAACTTACTTACACTAGAATCCCTGATCGAATTAAAATAATAAGTATTTAAAAATTTAGGTACCCCTTTCCGAACGACCGACCTGATTTCCCCGCCAAAATCACCTATCCTTGATGTTGCTTGTTGCTTGTGGCCGAATAACTCAACGAATTCACCTTTTATTTTTTTTTAGCGCGGCACTATATCGGCACGGAAGATCGATAGAGTCAAACCACGCTAAATCTTCCAAGCAAATGAACTGTCAAACCATACAAAACGACTCACTTTCCCGGTTACGAAAAAGGGGCTTGTGGCCACACCAGATAATTTCGTAATTAGTTGCATTCACCATTTGCACTCTTACTACCGAACCATCCGGAAAGGGATACAATAAACAGCCTTAAGGAAAGATAAACGTTTTTCCCTAACAGGACAATGCCTAATGAAAACGTAACAACAAAATAGCTTATACGCACGACACGTTTAAAACACTTTTATGTAAAAATCACGACCGACTGTAAACTGTAAGCCACTAGCAATGAGAACAATGAGGCCAAGACTGAAACTGTCGTCCTTTGGCGATAGGAGCACTCAATGTGAGGAAAATGTTGTTAAAGACATTGTGAAACCATCATCAGTTATCAAGACTTCCTGTGTCGCGGTGAAGTTAGTGAAGAAGCGTTTTTGCAAAAAGACTGGGATAGAAAATTAACTAAACATTGATGAAATTCAACAAGTTGAATACCTACGTGGGACAATTCTAAACATTGTGAGGTATTTGGAGACTGCCGCAGTAACCTGCTGCTTATGATAAAGGTTAATAAATAGACAAGATAATTTAGTACAGCATGTTATACTCTCACGATTTGGACACATTTATAATTAAATTAAAAGCATCGCGGTAAGTCCATCATAACATAATTGTTGGATAAGATACGAAAATAGTGAGGTCGCTAATTAATAGGTCTAGTACCTAAGTATCGGTGCATTATAATTATATGAGTAGGTACAACATTCTACATTTAATATCGAATATAAAAAAAACCAAACTCCAAATGTAACAATAAACGACACGTATAATGCAATTGCTGTCTGAATATTATATAACCTCGTTTAATAAAAAAAAACGACTTCAACGAAACAAATTTTATTCTGAGAGCAGACGTACGTGTTTTATACGCGTATTAAAACGTCTTAATTTAATAATGGAACACAACAGGAGATGATTCAATTTATAATCATCTAAACATTTGCCATAACATCTCCAAATGCTAAAGGCTATTTCAAGAAGAACCTGATTTGAAGAGCGGCATCTGACACGTTTTTGTGACGCTGTAGCTATGCGTGACTCCAACGTTTTTTTTGTTTGAAATTTAATGGCAGATGGAATGGTAATGATTAGTGAACAATAACACAAATTAAGTCAATCACATTGATCGAGATGACGAGCCATTATGAATTTATGAGCCCTCGCTTCCATGGGCGTAGTAGGCTTACGTCAATATCAATCGTTGTTTTATCATTTTCTACCAATTATTTCCGTACTTTATGTGTTTATACAAAAACAGTCATGATGTTTGGCAACCAAGTAATGTCTAAATATTATGAAGGGCATTAAAATAGGTTTTTTTTTCTATCAGATATATACGTAGTAGTGACCGAGGAGGTGGCCAAATATTTTACCCTGCTCTGAACTACTCGCGAAGTTAAACGAAAAAGACCGAGGCGAAGTTGGCCGAAGTTATGGGTTTCCGCTATTACAGTAATTTTATCTCACGAGCGCGGGTGAGCCATGTTTGTGTGAGTAGATGTACATGCACATTGGCTCTGTGTGGGTGAGCTCGGGAGTGAACAGTGCCGGCTCACCCACACAGAGCCAATAAAAGTACTGTACGATCACATTCGCTCAACATCGGTCAACTTCGCAAGTAAAGTGGAGCCGGAATTAGAATAGCGTTAATAGTATTTTATGCAATCGTTACACAATGAAGGTTCTTAAAGTCGAGTACCGCGTTTAGGTCACGAGGCTTGCCGAGTGGCCTAAGTAAGGTACTAGATTTTAAGACCTAATTGTGTAACTATTGCATACAATACTTTTTATATGTATGAGCAAAACATGGAAAAACATTTTTTACTTTAATCGTCATTCCCCACTATGAATTTTTATTTTTGATGTAACCTTTTTCGTTCAACTAAAACTGACCTATTAAAAAAAAACATGATCGCGTTGGTCATGGCGTGAGCATTGGTTAATTTTTTTGACAAGTAATTTCAACCAATCAGTGAACAGTAGCGTGCTTTTCTTTTTAAAACAAATATGATGTTCTCTTTTTGAAATTATTAGAGTTGAGTAGAGAGATGTCTTATGAATATAAAAGTTCTGTGGCGGGTAACATAGAGTATAGAATTTTGGTACAGGATTAAAAAGTGCGTTATTGTGATTTTGTCTGTGAAATTATAATTGACAGATTACAGTGCGCGAGTATAGTAAATGAAAAAAAAAAGATGGTTTGCACTCCGGGAGTGCCGGCAGAAGTGAAAACTCCGATTTTATTATATCTCACTGACACTTGATTTCTATTTTAATCTCTATTTCTTACTAATGTATGTTTATGATTACGCTTCACCATCTGTCACTTACAACATTTTGTTGTTCGAAGGCCCCCTTTCTTTGAAACAGACACGGTTGCTAGGTTACCGACTGACTGTTATCTGACGCGCGGATCTGTCGCGAGTTTAACATTTTTTACCCATCTAAAAATTGCCAAGCACCGCTAAAGAAGTTTTCACTTTAGGCGACTGTACGTTTCTTTGAACATCCATCAATCGCTCACTGAGACGATTAGACACTAAAATTAGTAGGATTGCTTTATCTAGTACAGAATTTCTATGGCCACCTTCCGGCTCCATAATCCAGGGCTATGGTACCATATTATTGTATTGTCATCAAAGTTTAGTAGGTATGCAAAATTTCAGCTCAATCGGTTGAAGATAACTGCTTCAAAATTTAGTTGCAAGTTTCCACCCGAACAAACATAGTCACATTGCAAATTAAATATATGTAAGTTGTAATCAATCGTAAGATTCCTTGAAAAAAAAAAATAAGCCATCGACGTTATCAACACCTTAAAAGCACACAACCATCCCAGGCATGAAATATTTGATCCTTTAGGGCTGGTACAAAATTTTGTCTTGGAAAAATAAACGCACGTAATCATTAATCGACAACTTCCGCTCCTCAAGGTTTTTTTGTCCAAGTAAGTATTCTAAGTAAACGATACATGTAACAATTTCTGTCAGTTATAAACGACATCTTTCTCTTTATCGGGAAAATATATTATAATCTTTCTCTCCAAATGAAATCCCGAATCTCTGTTTATTCTAGAACGTTTTTGGGTTAATCCTACTTAGAATCGAATAGCGTTTTCAATGTGACTAATAAAAAGTGTCCCGAAATTTGTATGGGAATTTCCGCTACGTAACGCTAGTGCAAATAGAAAAGTTCATATTCAAACGTGACGTAATGGAACTGACAAATTTAGGATACTTTTTTATCCTTCAAATTGAACCCAAAAATGTTATTATCAAATTAATAAATAAATAATGAAAAACAATAAACAGGGATTCCTTTTTTTTTTAAAACGCCTTACTACGCCACGGGGCAATCGTAGTTGCGGTCAGTTGTGCTGACTACCAGTTAGCGGCAATATAACAAGCCAGCTTACTTATTTATACTGACATTGACCTTAACTCGAGTGTTCGGTAATGATCGTGACTATGCAAGTTTGATGACCCTGCCAGTGCACACACAAGCGCAAGAGTCATTACAATCTGTGACGTCACACTAGCGCAAGAGATAACAATTTGTGACGTCAATTGGTTGATAGACTGGTATATTATTTGACTGCGTAAAAAACAAGCATTGATTGTAATCGAAGTAATCATGGATCCAATCCAACGGTTAAAATGAATCAGCTTCCAGGAATCATTAGCATGAGTATCATGATGGTAATGATTAAATGTAAATATTTGAATATATATGATAATACGTTATTCTTTTTGTATATATAGCTGGTACTTGATTTTTTCATCAGAAAGGTTTTTTATTTGGAAAATCCGGGAGTAAAGTTATTTTTTTAATAATAATAAATCATTTATTCACTCCACCACAAAGTATCACAATGAATAGAATTTACAATTATATAGTATGGCAGTTGTTAGGTGTACAGCTAATGCAGTGGAGCCTGGTGCACGAACTAGGGGATACCTGTATTTCGGGTCACCAGTTATGACTGGATATTTTCATTTTTTTTTATTTGAAAAACTGTCCAACGGTAAGCAGTAAATGATAGTTCTCAAAGGCTCTCTAAAAAGGCGCTGGAGTAGCTGGAGTAAGTGAAATTGTCTATAAACGGAGGATAGAGGTCTATCAACTCTTTGCATTGTCAAAACAATGGCCACTCGTGATTAATAAGTGATTTTTAAATATTAATTTAAAAAAAAACGGCCAGGTGCGAGTCTGACTCGCGCACTGAGGGTTCCGTAAAAACTTTCACTTATCCCATCTTAATTGGCCTGGTTGAGTTCAGTTTGCCTGAAATGTATGGCGCCGCATACAAACGAGGTGCAAACTTAACGCCACCGAGTTCTCCAAATATGATGTTTGAAAAGGACTATATTTTTTATGATTTTATTACAAATGTATGTATAGTTTTCAGTTTTTTATAAGTAGTATTTATAGTATGTGATGATATTACTTGCCAAATTTCATAGTTCGCGATCATCGGGAAGTACGCTATTATATTGATTCCCTTGAGAGTGTCAAAAATGTACGTTTTTTTCGACTTAAACGCCGTATCTTTTTTTCACGTTAACGTAGAAGTTTGATTTTTTCACAGCTTCAAGGGACCGTAGACGAGTATATGGTGTTAATTTTCCGACAGACGGACGGACGGACAACAAAGTGATCCTATAAGGGTTCCGTTTTTTCCAATTAACCTCACCCAACGGAACCCTAAAAATGGGGAAATCGAATCATTGTGCTTCCATCATCACATGCGTGCCTCGTATAAAGAGCCACCAATTTAACACCTTTCAGCAGACACTTTTAACTGGATGAATGTTTTATTTGCAAGAACATAGTAGGTACATTATGATGTAGTAAATAGTAAAGTGCTTATGTTCAACTGTAGAGCCATGCAAAAATATAGTGTGTGCTGAAATATAGTCCTTATTGTATGGATAGGTACTATTGAATTTACAGAAAGACTACAATTAACAGAAAAAAATACTATTCTAGTTACCTATATAATATTTTATATTAATTGTTCTCAGACATATATTTTTTACTAAGAACACCCTTAAATATGATGACATGTAGATGCTGCTCCTCATCTTCTACACACCATACTTAAAATAATGTACTTGTATACACCGCAACTACGTTGCGGTTTTCAACATGAACTGACAGTTAATCGTGACTAGCAATTATGTCCGAAAACAAATCGCCTTGTCCAAACAGTCGTCACTCACACCCGTGTCAAATTTGTACAAGTAAAGGATTTGACCACATGAAAGTTGACGTGACGTATCGTATACCATTAAGTAGCCATCCGGATTTTCCTCCATGCACTTCATTTCCTTGTGATTCCAAAGCGGTTGCGGGAGAAATATCTTTACCTGCTCGGATTACCGGATTTCTCGGTCGGATTATTATCAGTGTGTGTTAATTAGAGCACGCTCCCGGTTTTGATTTTGTATGGCGAGAACCGGGAATCCCCGGTTTCGGTACTGGATATGTATAGAAAACAAATACCGGGAGCACACCCTATTGTTAATAAAAAGTTTTATTTTTGATTTCTGTTTATATTTTGGTGTGTTGTCATTTTACGCATACATTACGCATTACGCAGTAATATCGTACAGCGATAATACGCGGTGACCACCACTCATTGTTACCACTAATCAAGAAGTTACCTCGTGGTATTATGAAGAAATCTATTATCCGGTATTCAATATGCAATTACGCAAAGTAATGCGTGAATCTGCCAAATACATGAGACGCCTTGTATGTAGGTACATACGTGGAAAAGTAATATTGGAAAAAAGTCAAAACAGTCATTAAACGTGTCCAAGCTGACAGTGCTCTGGGCACCCTACCGCCCGTGACGAGCCAAAAGAATCCACGGGAAGCGTATAATCTTAATATTTTGGATAGTCTTAGATTTATTATGAAAATATTGTTGATATGGAAAACCATATATCAATCTACCCGATAACCCAATGATTACCCAATGAGTTCCTAAAAAGGTACTGGGTAACGTATATACTTTCAATATTAGTTCACAGTTTTTGGGTAGGTATCTGGCACACAAGAATTTGGGGCCCTTTTGGAAAGTAAAAAAAGCGAATTATAATATTTTTTTTTTACTTAGTATGACCATTTATTGTGTGAGAGATATTGCCGGTCCACGGGCCCCGTGTGCCCTTATGGTGAAGACGGTATTGGTTATATGTAGTCACAGAATTATCGCCTGGTCACACTTAACCATACCCTGTATATATGAAGTATACACCCTTATTTATAAATGTATGTAAATAAGTATGTACTCATATCGAAAACTGTTTAAAAACCGTTTTGTAGTGCACTCGCCTCGGTATCCCAAGAGCTGTCCATTCAAGTTCGTTACAATGATAAGGGCTTGTGCACAAATCACGGGAGGTTCTATAGGGGTGACGGGGGCTCACGAAAATATCACGATATGTCACGTTGGGGGAGGGAGGGGTATAAGGAGACCTCACGTGTATTTATCTACAGTAAACGAACTAAGAAAAAGCCGATATTTTTTCTCGGTTTCGTTAAAAATAAATCTTCACTTGTTAAATACACCAAAATAGCGAGTCTATTTTACGACATTTTGGCGGAAAAAATACAGGTGAGGTAGTGAGAGGGGGGGGGGGGGCTTAGCAAAGAACCTCGCCAAATATCACCAGCGGGGGAGGGGGGTCAAAAAGTAGCCGAAAAAACCTCACGTGATTCGTGCACAGCCCTAAATTTTCGCATCGTGATTTATTTTCATATCGTATCTGTAACATTAATGGAAACATCCACTTCAAATTATACGACAATCATGGAAGTAAAACAGCATTTTCCTTATAAGTAAAGAAAATTAAAAGTGTTTACTTCCTCAGCTGAAAAAGAAAACTATGCGTCACAGAGTTTGCCATCTAGAAAGTGTTTGCACAGCTTGACCCCGCAAATTGAAATTAAAGCCATAAAAAAGAAATGGTTTTGTGGCTAATTCATTATGCTTAACAGAGCATTTCGCGGTAAAAAGTCGATTTTCCAGCTGTGGTAGGGCTTTCTAAAAAGAGAACGAAGGTATAGAATCTGCGAGATCCGCGTTTGACTCAGTTGTTGCAAAAAAGGCAAGGCCAATTATAATTAGACTTTCACCTATAATTAAACCTTTATAGATTTGTAATCAAATAGGCTATGTTAACCAGGAATATACAAAAAATCCTTGCCATACGCAAATGTTTCAAGCATTAAAATCTTTGTCACAAGATACAAAACTACTTAAGAACACATTTTACGCACAAATGTACAAGAAGTTTAAACCTTTTATCATTTATACAGCGGTCGTAGTTCCCTTTTATTTTTATGACTTAGACCATAAACATAACTAAAACTACATAATGGGACAAGAAAAGAAAATATAAAAGGACTAGTAATATCAAGACTAGTCTTGATTTTTTTCCACACAAAGCATCTTAGCAATTTTCCGCCAACTGGAAAATAACCAAGTTTTCAGTAGGCGGCGCTAATATCGTCAAGCATGGTGAACTATCCGTGTAACACAAACAATTCTACATTCATGTATTCACCTATATAAATAAATTGATCAGACTTTGGATTGATGGGACTTTGTGACCCGTATAGCTTTAGATACCGACTTGCCTACTTGTCGTTTGTTCTATAGAAATGCGATGTGATGACGTTATAGAACGGTTTTTTCGTCGCAATAGTTCAATCGTAGAACTTAAATAACACAAAACTCGTGCTATTTTATTTGTTCTACAGACATATGCCAAACAAGGCAAAATGTTAATGCGCCCCCTACACTGCCTATACTTAAATGGAGACTGCGGAATCTTATACTGAACCTGGTATACTTTTGATCTTGACCTGATATTTCAAAGCTCTCGATTACTTCAAGGCTCTCGATTATTTCAAGACTCTTGATTATTTCAAAGAGTGAAGATACAAAGTAGGCAAAATAAAGAGGTTTGTCTTGGTCCTGACTTATAAAAAATCGTACAGAGGTTAATTTAATTATTTCTCATTCCGGAGTTATACCGTATCAAAGTGTAACAAGCGATCACTACCCTGGGAAGTAAAGGCATTGTAGTCTCATAAAATGTGGCCTTCATATTCTAATGAAATATCATTTGACTCTGTTAAAACATTGCAAGTAGGTTGGTATAGGTACTTAATTGCTGTACATGTTGTATGCCATGAACAATTTGAACATCACGAATGGGATCACCATTGCCTCATTTGTCCACATTCCCATTTTACCAACTTTCCAATTCATCTAGGTGTTTCTTGATTCCTAAATCGTATTTTTTTGTCTCGTTTTCATTCCCAGTTCATACGCTCGTCCACAACCTACTTGTTAACTGCTACGTTGTAAAGCTTTTGTTTATAAGGTGGCAATTGTTTAGCAAATAGATGAATTGGTAGGTAGGCAAAAGCTAATAAACAATTAACGAAACTGTGTCTGTATAGAATATCCTTCCAGGCGACGAGTTAGGATGTAAAAGACTTAGAAATGTGGACGAGATGGTTTACTCTTGTTTCGTCGAAATATCGGTTCATCCATTGCTTGATTCATGGAAAGAATTTCTCTCTAAAACTGTGAAAGTATTTGGGATTGTTAAAACAAACTCAACCTACCCTAATCAATAGGTTGATGATTTCAAAAATTATGAAAAAATTATAATTGTGAAACGATTTTCAGCGAAACAAGGCGATCCCGAATGAGATAGATTGTGGATCAAGTGTGAATGTTTCACCTCGACAGGCAGTTGAGAATTTGGGAATGGTACGAGGAAGCCAGTTGGTATAGAAAGAGCATGCTTTGATCATTACTGATGGAATTACTAAATATGTAGCAAACATGTAGGTTTTATTTATAACATAATTATTGATGGGCATGTTAGCGCAGCTTTTGAGTCGATATTATCTAAAAGTATAACAATATGTACTACACTGTAAATAAATAATCATTTAGGTTAATTTTAGGTTCATCATTATTCACTTGCATACTAATTATATTTACGACTTTGTTAATCGGGGTTATCAAATCGTCTTTAAATATGGATGATTAACAGGTATTTAATTTCAGGTTTTTGCTATGACGTCAACACACTTTCGAGTTTTTTTTCCGGTAATCATTAAGTATTTTATGTTTATTGGTTTGTACATATAAATTTCCTTAGGATTTTTATACAACAATGTTTTTAGAAATTAGAGTCGTATAATAAGTTATTATGTGTATTATATTACTAAGGATGTCATTTATTAAAACGACCTCTATAAAATACTTCACAGTTTATTTATTTATTATCACTACTTACATACGACATATTTTATAAATATATCAATATCATAACCATCATCGTCCAATTTTCCCCGTTGAATATCAACAACGGAAAGTTATCTAGCCGTTTGGTGTATTACATACAAACAGTTACAATATATGTACATAAATACAACCTTCCAAAACAAATAAACAACCATTCATAGGCCTCCCAAAAGCCTATTTTCACTTGTTATAGTAACACGAATATCATCAATATACTTACAGATGGCTGTAACAATTTTATAGTAGATATAATAGATTTTTATTTATTCAAATAGACGCGTTTGGCGTACAAATCAAAAGGACCGCTCACAAAAATACTCAAGATTATTACCTGTTTTACTCAGTTATTCATTCGATGTCTAATGTCCAATATGAATAACAAAATTAATAATTTATATATTCTGTATATATTCGTCTAGCTTTGCTTAGTTTGGGACTAGGTCGATTTGTGTAAGATTTTCCCTAAATATTTATTATTATCATTTGTATCTCGTTATCGAGTTTCGGGCTCAGTCCCGATCTTTTGGAAGGCTTGCCTGGGGATATGGATCCAACACGTAGAGCCCCTTGGAGAAATTTGCTGCTTATTATCATTATTATTAAAATCACATATATAAACCCACATATAGAAACGTACCTTGAACGTCGTGAAATCCTCAACACCAAATAAAAATCTTCTTAAGTCGCTTGAAGATAACAAGTCCGTGGTAGTAGCTTTTTAGTCAAGTTTGAATAAATAATGTATTTTTGGCCAGCGGTAGTTCCGCGGGTGGCTGGTCGAAGGCCCGCGATCACACTGCTTGTATAACAAGTCGGACCATCCTCTTATCATTCACACTTTATGAGGTGAAGCGACATTTGTTACCGATCGCGCAAACAATATTGATATCAATGTAATTCAATTTCACGCTTTTCTGAATTATAGGTATTATAAATTGGCGATGCCGTTATGACCTTTGTGGAAAAACCAGTTCAGAGAAAAATTAATTTGTTTAGTAGGTACCAAACAAATGAAACTACCGTGTGAAATGAATTGGTATAAAAGATGTTTGTAAATCCTAATTTATTTAAAAAATTCATGAGAAGTTGTAAATTAATATGTCTTAAAACCTGGCTTATGTCTATACATATGTTAAAACATATACAAGATCCTCATCATTAAGAAATAGTTATTTGTGCAACTAGAGAGCAAAGTTGTTTTTTGTTGCGAGTGATGATTTTGAGACCCGAGCAAGCGAAAGATTCCATGTTTGAATCACGAGCGTAGCGAGTGATTCTAATTTAGAATCCCGAGTGTAGCGAGGGTCTCAACAGCACGAGATGCAAAAAAACTTTGCTCTCGTGTAGCACACACAACTTTTCACCTCGACAGCGAGAACATAGGTTCGACTTTTTGTCCTTTTTCTACCAACCATTCAGGTGTAGGTATGTGTATTGTCTTTGTTGCTGATTTCAATGACATTATTAATTAGAAAATAGATACCCGCTGCTTGAAATTAAATAAAAATCTAAATAAATTGAAATAATACGTTCCAACACTGTACCAGACGTACCAGTCCCTCACGACCACCATGGTTGTCATTATTTGATCAAATTGGAAGATTGAGCAGATACATTACGTGTTTATTTATTTTATACGAGATTTTGCTTATAGTTTAATTAATATTTTTACTCGCAAAGCACTAAACAAAATGAATACAAAAGAAAATAACAATTTGAACTCGATATTTTTTTAAATATGATTTGAATCTGCGTCTATGATAAATTGGTAAAGTCATAAATTATTTGTACAGGTCTTTACAGTATAAAGTTGAAAAATCTCAACTTATTTAAACAATAATCTATTTGATTTATATAAAAACACAATTATTTAAACATTCGGTCGTTCAAAACAGTATTTTGTAATAAAAACTACTTCGGGTATTTTTTTTTGGTACAAAGCGTCGATCAGAACGTGTTCTTATGTCCATATGGGTGTCTCTGCGCTGTCGAGTGCGGTAATCATTTTCTCTCGGCTGCTATCGAGAAACGTTCGTTCAATCTGCGCATTATTGGGTGCTCGAGACTTTTGAGCGTGAAAGTGATATGCTTTCGGGGCATTTTACTCATAATACGGTGAATATAGACTAAAAGTACTATGTGTGACCTTACAAACGGTCCGGTAGTTTTGAATTTTTGATATGTTGTCTAGGATGGTTAGTCAGTGCTTAAAATGCAAAATGCACAATTCCCCCCCCCCCCCCCTCCGCGCCCGCCGCCATATTGAAAAAACCGGCACTTTCTTCATATTTTTGCTCATATCTTCCTTTAGGAGCATTTTAGCTAGAAGAAAGCTTCTACAATGTTATAGAGAGTTAAATTTACTACATTCTCCATTTTATATTTTTTTTCTAGGACAGATAGTTACGGAGATATCCACATTTAAAAAAACGTAAAAAATCGCAATTTCCTACTGAAAAACAAACTTCTGGATTATATCTTCGTTTAGGAGCATTTTAGCTACAACAAAGCTTGGGCAATGTTGTAGAGAATTAAATTTACTATAATTTACATTTCAAATTTTGTTTCAAGGACGGTTAGTTACGGAGTTATATGCACATTTAAAAAACAGGAAAAGTTGAATTTTCCGAAAATTTCTCAAAATTATTGGTTTAGAACGCTGTCATTCAGTTACGGACTAGTCTAGGACAAATTAAAACATGTAGGAAATATAATTGCTTATAAAACTCATGTCCATTTTTGTTCGAATTCCGAATTTCGAATCGATATGTCTTTATCACTCTCTTTTTCATATAGATATGACGGGGCCAGAGTGCATAAAAATTCGAATGATTCAAATTTTATAATTAAACCTGTGGCTGAGAAATGACAATTCGTAGTCAAAAAATTTAAAAATTAATATGCTACTTTCTACTCACGCTCGAAACAAAATCGCATTTTGTTCACTGTTATCTCGCAAAGCCGCCATGTTTGAGCTGGTGAGGTGAAAATACAATTTATTGATACCTACCAAGACCATCAGAATAGATTGCCCATAATCAGCTATACCTGATTGGATCATACATTAATAACAGGCACTGACATTAATAAAACGTGTGCATGGATGATCAGGTAGGTAATAATCGAGTAAATATAGTAAAGACACTCATACCTGTAGGTACTCAGTAATTATGTATTAGCATTTACGTTCCTGGAAATTCATTCATCCTTTCATCCTATTTGTTTTTAATCGCCGGCGTATTCCACATATCTAATTTCGTTCGACAGTTAACGCGTTATTCAGTAACTAACATCCAAATATTCAAATATCCGAAAATCCGTGCAACTTCACAGCTTGATGCAATGAAAGATGCGGGCCAGGTTCGCGGCTTGCCTCAGGGCACCTATGTGCTCAGTTATAAGTAGCGTTGTGCCGTTTCCGAAAATTGCCGGTAACTTTCTTCGCTCGTGTATGACATTGCCCTCGTCATACAAAATAAGGAAAATTTCTGGAAATTCTCGGAAACGTCACATCTCTAGTTATGAGTTTTGCGGTCTCGGGGACCCTGGATAACCTAGATAACCCTGGATTAGTCCTCGGGACCACTGTTGCAAGGTGTATTATGCTAACAGTGATGAGATAGTAGATACTAAGTAGGTATTGCAAAATAGTCACGTTTTATTTATTATAGTCCACGCATAATGAAACAAATGAATTGAAAGTACATTTGAACACATATTTTTATCGTCATTTTTGTAGAATATCGTTTGAAACTTCACTTCCCGTTCCACGCCACTTATCACCGTGATACGCACAATTTTTTTTTCAGTCCACCAATGGCTCTATACCATGGTTGTCTACAAACTGATCAAACAGTTCCCTTGAACAATCGATCGGGTGCGTCGACAATGAACGGAAGCAAGCCTTATGAAATCACAATCCTATGGGTATTGGAATCGACTGACAGGTGTTATTGGGGTACAATGACTTGGACAGGAAAGTCGACCGGTCACATTTTTGCAAGACTACGCAATATTGGCACATGTGTTAATTGAGGAAATAAAAATGTATAAGTATATTTGGATTTTTGGTAAAGTGAGTTTTACCTAAACCAGCAAATACTGGACAGTGATTAAACCTGGATAGTTACAATTCATAAATACTGAAATTAAATTTTATTACAGATTATCAATATTTTGATAAAACTTAGGATGCTCGCGGTGAGAGAGCATTATTAGACACTTTTTAAGCGTAGTACATCTTAACATAATGGGCGGCAAATCAGTGTATGTTTCGCTTCCTGCTTTAAACACTAGCAATTCACCTTTGTCCGCATTGTACACAAAACCATCAGATGCAGCGTAACTCTGGCATATATCAAGCAACTTACAAAGGCCGTTGACCGATGGGCTCAGCAGCACCATATCGTCGGCGTAGCTAATGTTGTTAAAGAAATTGCCATCCACTAAGCAACCAACGCCGGAGTTGCTGAGCTCACGGATCAGCCCGTCCATGTACAGGTTGAAGAGCCTAGGAGAGGACAGTCTGCCCTGTCCCACACCGCACTCCAGCCTGTACATGTCTGATAGCAAGTCTGCCCACCGTAAATATTTATATTTATTGATATACCAGTACTTAAAAAAATTATTCAGCTCATGAGGTATATCAGTACTATTTTCCAGTTTTTTTCACAGCTTGTCATAGGAGACTAGATCAAACGCCCTGGAAAGATCTAGAAAACATGCAAAAACATACGTTTTTCTAGAGGTATAGTACTGGACAGTATGCTTGAGACACAGAATAGCCGTTTCTGTAGATAATTCGGTCCTAAAACCGAACTGGGTATCATGTAAGTGTATATATTTGCTCATATGTCTATCAAGCAAGCTGTCGAGCACTTGAGCTAAGGCTGTGTCAATGAGATCGGCCTGTAGTTGCGTTTATCTGATGCATCTCCTGTTTTGTTCTTTGGAACTGGCACAACCAGCGTCAGGTATTCATGCCAAACACAGAATGTGTGAACAACCCATGGCAAGAACCCTTGAAAGGTGCACGCCCGCATTCTGCACATGCTCAATACTAAGCGCATCGTGCCCTGGGGACTTACCACGCTTCATATCCTTGATTACTTCTGTCACATCCCGAGCCGTAAAACGTACGCGTGAATCCCCAAGACTAGGTGCTGAACAGGGATCCACCGGTGCCGGTCCCAGAGGTTATTGAACTTGTAAATAGTCCTTAAATGAATTTGCAATATGGGCAGGCTCACTAAAACCCTTAACACTCA
Source organism: Apotomis betuletana (assembly GCA_932273695.1). Lineage (NCBI taxonomy): Eukaryota > Metazoa > Arthropoda > Insecta > Lepidoptera > Tortricidae > Apotomis > Apotomis betuletana. The sequence goes on from OW026307.1 coordinate 17,160,575, forward strand.
CAGGCAGGCAAGAACGAGGAGTTAATTTTATTGGTGCATTTCCCATGAGATTTGTGTTGAGTAGCTAAAATATCTTGGCACCATTTTAACTTTGACATAAAACATTTCTTGATCTCATACATCTTGTTGATACACCCAATTCGTGAAACTCGCTCTTGCCGCTATAATATGAGCATCGTATACATGCTTATTCCAGCCCACTATACGTTTTTATGAGTCACTTCAGCGATGCCATATTGACTATCGCTACATTGAAGTGTTGAAGTGTTTGTATAGTAAAGCCACCATGTCGGTCCGAGTTCAGGAGCAGAGCACAAAGGCCATTCCATTGAGAAGAGGCGTAAGACAGGGGGACGTTATATCCCCGAAACTGTTTACGGCCGTTACGGAAGACGCCTTCAAGCTCCTGGAATGGCAAGGACTTCGCATCAACATCAATGGCGAATACATCACTCACCTTCGGTTTGCCGACGACATCGTAGTCATGGCAAAGTCGATGGAGGAACTCAGCATGATGCTCGATGACCTCAATCGAGTTTCTCAACGGGTGGGCTTAAAAATGAACATGGACCAGACGAAACTCATGTCAAATGCCAAGGTTGTGCCCATCCCAGTCTCTGTTGAAAACTCGGTACTCGAAGTTGTTGACTCATACATCTACCTAGGACAAGTGGTCCAATTAGGTAGGTCCAACTTCGAGAAAGAGGTCAACCGCCGAATCCAACTCGGCTGGGCAGCGTTCGGGAAACTACGCAATGTCTTTTCGTCCGACATACCTCAGTGCCTCAAGACGAAAGTCTTCAACCAATGTGTGTTACCAGTGATGACTTACGGCACCGAAACGTGGTCTTTCACTATCGGCCTCATCTCAAAGCTCAAAGTCGCTCAACGAGCAATGGAGAGGGCTATGCTCGGGGTGTCTCTACGTGATCGAATCAGAAATGAGGAAATCCGTAGACGAACTAAAGTGACCGATATAGCTCACCGGATCAGCAAGTTGAAGTGGCAATGGGCAGGCCACATAGCACGCAGAGCAGATGGCCGATGGGGCCGAAAAGTGCTCGAGTGGAGACCTCGGACCAGAAAGCGCAGCGTAGGACCTCCACCTACAAGATGGACAGATGACCTTATAAAGGTCGCCGGAAGGCGCTGGATGCAGGTCGCTTCCAACCGGTATATATGGAAGTCCAAAGGGGAGGCCTATGTTCAGCAGTGGACGTCCTATGGCTGAGATGATGATGATGATGATACGTTTTTATGACACTTATGATGACTAGAATGGGCCCGTGTTGAACTTTCACTTAAAATGCTAACAATACGATAATACATGTTATCAATACACATTCTGTGTTCTTTGTTATCACATAATCAATCACAGCATGCCTGAAGTTGCACTGGGAAGTCAATATCTCTTAAGCTATCGTTACAGTATTTTGTAAATAAGTCGATTTCTTGTGAATCCCTTTTCCCCCAAGTTACTTTATTAATAACGTTATTAACGACTATAATTGAAGGAATTACATATATTTAAGTTGCATTGAATCTCATTAGGAAAGTGATCAGACCATGATATGGAGTAGTTATATTTACATTCGTGAGCGACTTCCATGCAGCCTCTGAGAGGACACAGTGATCTAGCCACCTTCTTCTACCATGCACGTTACTCACATGCATATCTGCGTCCGATGTTTCTCCCAAAAACTCCATGTCCGCACATATCCACTTTTGTACTGCGCAAAACTTAACGAGTTCCGTACCAAACAGCGTGCCCGGGTGCGCATTAAAGTCACCGAGCACAAAAACATTCGCGATGACACACTCATTTACTAGCGCACTTATATCTTGCTCAATACACTCGGTGAATTCGGGCAGGTTGTCCGGCGAGTCCGCAGGCATGCAGGGACGTATTTACCCTAGGGCCATCCGGGCTATAGCCCGGGGCGCCAGACCGACAGGGGCGCCTACGCCGCCCCTGGCCGACTGCATTTTGTTTTGGTATTGGCGCCATTCAACCAACTATTACTTCTCACCTTTTGTTTGTCAATCCACAATTTAAAATTAACATGAAAAATAACAAGAACTTGAAAACATGCTTGTAAGTTCGTCAATATCTCCGGGGTGCGTCTGTAAGTAAGAACATGCTCCAAATATAGGGCGCGCGCGGGGCGCGGGCGCCGAGCGAGGTCGGGGCGCCGCGGCGAGAGGAGCAGGGGCAATAGGCCATACATTGCATCAGCGTTGCCAGATCGGATCTTTTTACACTATATCAGTCAATTTTGAAACCCCCGCGCCGAATAAAATCGCGCTCGCGTTTTCATCTGATTGTGTTACGACGCACCCCCGCGCGGAAAAATTTCGCGCTCGCTGCGCTCGCATTAACATTTATTTATGTTACTACGTAGTCTACGTAACCCGCGCCGAAAAATTCCGCGCTCGCTACGCTCGCGTTTTTTTTTTGATTGTGTTACTACGCATACCCGCGCCGATAATGTTCGTGCTCGCTGCACTCGCATTTTCATCTGATTGTGTTACTACGCACCCCATCGCCGAAAAATTTGGCGCTCGCTGCGCTCGCGCCGAAATCTGGTTGTCTTATGGCCAATAATGGTTTTTTTTTTCATATGACCCAACCCTTACACTTCCTATATCTAAGTGCTTGATAGACACAACTACCATATACAAAAAATAGTTAAATATTTCCTTGACTTCTGGGGCGCCGAATCTTATAAGCCCGGGGCGCCAAATTTCAAAATACGTCCCTGCAGGCATGTACACAGAAACAACAATAAACGAGCGATCCGTTATCGTTACCTTAATTGCCGCGAGACGTGCACTTTTACACGGCACTATATTTACATTTGTAAACAAACTTGATCGAAAGAGCACGGCCACGCTAACAAATGGCCGACCTTTTAACATTCCCGTTAAAGTATTACCTTGCCGGTGTACGCAAAGCTGGAATCTATGTTGCCAAATAGGGAATATCATGTGGTATCGGGTAATAGTTGTAATATACCACATGGTATTCCCTACCCCACTATGTCAGCAGACTTACATAGTGACCTCACGGCGTCAATAGACCTCTTAATCGATCTGCAATTAAAACTTCCAAACTTGACATTCGTAACTTGTTCTTTTACTAACAGATAGGCAAATTTTTATCCCGAATGTAGTGTTCCCGTGAGTAACACCGCGCGGCGAAGATATTAAAAAATATATATTATAAGTTGATGCTCGCGATGAGTTGGTAAGTACCCATATATCATCAGTAAACAACCTCAAGAAACACGTAGTAAATACATAAACAATTACATAACATTATATAAATGCTAATGACATTCTGTGTTAGGTATTTAGATATAAATAATGCAGAGTAGGCTTCGTACAATTTTTGAAAGACCATTAAGAGGCCTTATTCCTTTTAAAATGCTGATTGTTTAGACATTTTTCTCTATGATCAAACATGTTTCTTAACATACTATTGATGTTACTTTCTAGAACAGGGCTATTGGGATTTATTGGTATATATTTGAAACCTACAGTTTGAATTTTTCATTGATAATTTTTGTTTCAAAAACTACTCGAAAATGACAAAATTCACGCGGAAAATTAGTTTTTTTAACTTATTTTCGACTGTACGCAATGAAAGCGTGAAATAACTATGTTACTTCCTAGAACTCGGGGAAAAGTAGTATTCACTTCAAAAAGTTGGTTGAAATTATCAATATATTTATCATAATATGAAAAAAATAAATTTTAAAAGGAATAAGGCCTCTTAAGTCATATTTTATTTCGTTAGTCCTTGCTGTAAGGATCTACGAACTGCACGTCATTCATTTTTCTTTACTTTGTTATTTCCGAAATTTTATTTTTAAATTGACAATTTCATAGTTCTTCATAATAGTAGCTGAAGGGAGATTTGCCTTGGAAACTGCTGTTGAAATTTTGACACACGTCAGTGTCAAACCATTCAAATTCTGACACCATGTCAGTGTCAAACCATTCAAATTCTGACACATGTCAGCGTCAAACCGTTGCAATTTTGACATTGACAAGTGTCAATCATCGACTAGTTTTTTTATTAAATTTCGAAGGCAAAGTTCGTTTCAGCCACTATTATTGAGAACTCTCAAATTGTCAACAAATAAAAAAACATTTCAGAAAAAACATGGTAATGAAAAATGGATGACCTGCAGCTTGAGATCCTTCCAGCAAGGACTATCGCATAAATAAACCGGCCAAGAGCATGTCGGGCCACGCTCAGTGTAGGGTTCCGTAGTTGCCCATCCTTCACAATAGAAGAAATTACGAGAGAGAATTAAATTACGAAACATATTTCAAGCTCTATAAAAAGGTCGAAAACGCCAAAGTAACAGTAATTACTTATTACCTTCTGGAAGTTATCGATTATACGCGCCAGATTGAGCGAAGTGTTTTAATACAGTATGGCACTTAACTAATATGTGTAACGTTCGAAGTATAAGGACACCGCGCGGCACTTACGATATTTTAAAGAAAATTATGAATTTTTGCGATAGCTCAAAAACGGCTCGACCGATTTTATTCAATATAGTTTTCATTGAAAGTACTTGTAAGGCCTCATTTTCATGAATTTTTCCATAATTTATTGACCCGTGGTTGAAAAGTTAGAGGGGGGACGCTATTTTTTTTATTTTCGGAGCGAATATTTACAAAACTGCTGACTTTATCCAAAAATAATGTTCAAAGACTCCTACTATTTTTAAAAGACCTATTCAACGACACCCCACACACTAGCGTTGGAACGACAAAAAAAAAATCACCCCACTTTAGGTGTACCCGAAAAAAAGTTTTTTTTTTTTAGTTTTTATTTTACCGTTCTGTCAGCGTGATCCATACCTACACATTCTCATACCAAATTTCAGCTTTCTAGTACTACTGATCACGGAGCTAAGCCGCGGACGGACAGACAGACAGACAGACAGACAGACGGACATGGCGAAACTATAAGGGTTCCTAGTTGACTACGGAACCCTAAAAATATAACTTCATGGTCATTCAACAATTGTACCAAGCCTAGTCATGATTATACTTCACCGCAGGTCTTAAAAGTACAATGTGGGCAGGCGAACAAATACTAAAAATAAATTAAAATAAATATTTAGGGGGGCAGCCATACAGCAAACTTGTTATAGATTATGGCACGGAACCCTTCATGCGCGAGTCGGACTCGCACTTGCCCAATTTTTTCAATTATGACGCTATCCAACATTGACATCACACTGATGAACATTGGCACTCACGTTTCTGATTATCAGATATTTCGCAATACATTGCTTCTTTGAATAAACAATATTGTACAATTAATACGAAGAATACGGGATGAGGAAGATACCTTGTACCACAATGATGCAATTTCCGTTGCCATCAAAGACTAGTTAGCCGTGAATGGCATGCCCTAATAGGTACATACATGCGTCATCTAACCGCTTACTATTAAGAATTTCCCAACGCCCTATTCCCTTTATTTTCAAACCTTGGCAGAAACCTTGTGTAGATAACCTAGATCAACAGGATAACACAACAACGCAATTGAATTACCTAGAGTAGGTACCTACCTACATTTGCAATTTAAATATGTATCCGTATCGTAACCATCAAACCAGCACTTTTGCGTTTTTGATAAGTTTGGGTTTACCATGTTTACCCACCTACGCACTTGTAAAAAATGAGCATATTTATTGACCGAGGGAGCGAAGCGACTCCGTTTTAACTTGGCCTAAATTGATTTCATACCTATGTCCGGATGTTCGAATTTCCGACTTTTCTCGCCTAGAAGTCGTATTTATCAACCGATTATCGTGAAATTTTCTGAGTAGGTTCGTTAATTATATATAATATTTTTGTTAATTCAGTTTTTCGAAAGTTTTCAAAATGGTGCCATGGCGGGGGAAAACGGTAAAATTACAAATTTTACAAAACATCCATTTTGAAACAAACTCGCAAGGCCTAGAGCCCTCAGAGCCACTAGTTATATCAGTATTGACACTGATTTAATTGATTCTAAGACGAGTTTACTACACGCTGGGAGCCACACTAACCACCTACGCGGATCTACGAAACGCTACTCGACTCGTAACTAACTGACTGAGCGCAGCGACCCAGTGGATCCTGGCCTGCGATACCAGATCACGCTACGCTTTACGATCCTGAGCCAGCTCTCGCCTGTTAAGGATGCCTAGGTCCCTGAGATTTTTTTGGATTTCATCACTCCTGCGATATCTAGGCCGTCCTACGGGTCTGCGACCACACTCGTTAGTCACAGATAAACAGTTTTTGCGGCGCGATCCTCAACCATTCTCTCAACGAGCCCGCTCGGGCGGAGTCTGGTCTGGACGCCTTGGTGTCCTATAATATTAGGCTCCCACACTTAATCTTCGATCTCTTTATTCTTCTTTACTGTCCAGCTTTCATCTTCTCTTCAAAACGCGACGATCTACGAAAATTTCATAGATCACACTATAATGCATGATAAAACCTCAAAATCATTAATATCATTGGGTTTTTCCAAGTTATTATGATTTTACTAGTATGTGCCCGCGACCAAGTCCGAGTAAATCTTCACAGTAGACAGGTAAAAAGTATAATTTAACCAGCTATCCTCGTTCCAAAATTGGTTTAAATCCGTCAGTCCGTGTCGGCGTGATAAGAGGATAAAAAAATCTGACCAACAGATGGCGCCAGGCTGGCATGGCACCACGCGCCTATACAAATCAAAAGGTGATTCTGCATCGCGCAATTCACATTTTTCCTGAAATCATGAATGATCCTTTCCATAGAAAACTGATTTTATATACGGATCTAGAATTGTATAATAGTATACATTTACTTAGTCACCAATTTATGATTTTTTTAGTTGTGTTAAGTTAAAGTTGATGCATTTGGAAAGGCGTAGGTACGATTAGTTGCAGTTTTCTAATCGATTTCCTTATCACGATTGTGTGAATGGGTTTCCCCGAAGCACGAAACAAGCGGTGCGCAGAAGGAATACGGGTGAACCGTTCATCACGACTTGGGGAGGACCCGAGATCACTTCTTTGGAAGCCATTCATGATACCTAAGTGCATTTATTTTGAATTTTGCATGCATGATACGGGTATTTTTAGGGTTCTGTGATCAGTCGGCAAATACGAAACCCGTCCGTCCGCATACACCCTTTATCCCCTCTTAGGTACGAGTAGAGCAAACTGAAATCAATATCAAGACCTAAGTCTGCTAGCCCTTGGAGCCGTGAAAAAATCAAACTTCTAAATCAATGCAATCTATAGATAATGCTCCGTTTATGGTGCATTTTTGACGCTCGCAAGATTTCAAAATGTATATGGGACACGAAGTAACTAGTTATTAATCTGTGTATGGGACTAACCGTTGAGTTGACCTATAATCATAATATATTTTGTTAATATGCAATGCCATGCAGCACAAGCTAGGGGAAGTCATCCGGAAACTGTAAATTGCTTGTCTACACAAAATAATTACTTTTTGCTGATATAAATTTTATAAGTATAACTAGCTGTTGCCCGCGACTTCGACCACGTGGAACCTTAACTTGAAAATTTTACATCTTTATTATTTTCAGATCTAAGCAATGTTGAAATTACTAACTAAACGTGATTTTTCAAAATTGCTTCTTATCTCTTGTATACTTTATTGGTACAACCTAGTGTATAAATTTCAACTCTCCAGCATTTGTAGTTTCGGCGCTGCATTGATGAGTCAGTCAGTCAGTCAGTCAGGACACTTGCATTTATATAAGTATATATAATATATTTATTTGCAGTTGGTAAACTAACCGCGAGGTATGGCGATGTATGGAAAAAAGTTTTCAACGGCAAACTTAAGTGTGTCCTAGTACCTACAGTTTAACTTTTTGTCAGAGCGATATGCAATGCTTCCATAGTTTGTACGGGACCCTCGGTGCGCGATTCCGATTCGCACGAAAAACATTGATATACCTAATCTATAATAATATAATGTCCGTAAAACCTTTATGTTCTCGATGTCAACAACACGTATCTGTTTTTGTTTTTAAATCTAGTCGTATTTGTTTTAAATAAACTGGAGATTTTTAACTTGTTATTTTTTCCCCTGTTGTAACATTTTCCATTTGATTAGAAACGGCGTTGACGTTGTGTCTCACACAACGCCGACACTGCCGACAGGTTTACCTTTACCTGCGTCAGGGGTTTAGGAGTGCCCCTAATCATAAACCAACTAAGACCGCTTCAACATACTCATACCTTCAAAACTATCATAATCCCAGAAGGATGTCGTTCACTACAGAACACAGATCAAGGGCCTTCCCTCATCCAAACGGCTGCCACGCGCAGTGCATTACTACACTCTGAGGGCAGCTCCCCATTTCCCTCATTTAGGGGCAATCCCCCTTCTCCCGGCCTCTGTCGTAATGCACTATATCAAAATACTACAGAGTAGTTAGTAGTGAAAAAAATCTTTGTGTCGATACCCTCCCTCCATTCACATCCGAAACGTGAGAATTTAAAAAACCGGCCAAGAGCATGTCGGGCCACGCTCAGTGTAGGATTCCGTAGTTGCCCATCCTTCACAATAGATTTAAATTACGAGAAAGGTTGTAAACGCCAAAGTAACTGTCATTACTTATTACCTTCTAGATGTTATCGATCATACGCGCCAGATAGAGCGGAATGTTTTAATGCAGTATGGCATTTAACTAATATGTGTAACGTTCGAAGTATAAGGACACCGCGCGGCACTTGCGTCATTTTAAAGAAAATTATGAAGTTAAGAGGCCTTATTCCTTTTAAAATTTATTTTTTTCATATTATGATAAATATATTGATAATTTCAACCAACTTTTTGAAGTGAATACTACTTTTCCCCGAGTTCTAGGAAGTAACATAGTTATTTCACGCTTTCATTGCGTACAGTCGAAAATAAGTTAAAAAAACTAATTTTCCGCGTGAATTTTGTCATTTTCGAGTAGTTTTTGAAACAAAAATTATCAATGAAAAATTCAAACTGTAGGTTTCAAATATATACCAATAAATCCCAATAGCCCTGTTCTAGAAAGTAACATCAATAGTATGTTAAGAAACATGTTTGATCATAGAGAAAAATGTCTAAACAATCAGCATTTTAAAAGGAATAAGGCCTCTTAAGTGTACGAGAGGAAAAAAGTTTTTTTTTGTTTTTGTTTTACCGTTTTGTCGGTTCCTAGTTGACTACGGAACCCTAAAAAAAACTCCACATTTAGGCGGCCTGCCTGCTGCGGGTTCAAATTGGTGATCATCACTCGAAAACCTTTCTGTCTCTGTGCCGTTGAACAGCTGAACACTTTACTTTAGTAATATTTCTCATCGATAAATATATTCCTATGGACGAATGTTATCTGTTATTGGACCAATCCATCATTTTGAATTATCTGGTAATAATGAAAGAAGTTTATTATGAATCAGTATTTTATATACAAATATGTAGATTAAGCTGTACATAATTTATAAATAAGTAGAAAGTATTATAGTAACGTGGTAACTCATTACATCCTGGTTTGGCCGCTAGCGACTATGCAGAGAATATGGACCAAATACAGTGATAACGTCTGAGAAAGATACGTGCAGTTCGAAAAAGTATCAATAGATGGCGTTGTATTAGAATGACCAATAAAAATAACGCCTTATTGATACAGTTTTTGACATAATCACGTATTTTTCTCAGTCGGTATATAACTCTATAGTCCACATTCCCTGGAATATACTTGCAAACTTACATAATAGGGTAATTGACAATCGACATCATAGAAAATTACAAAACTTATTAAGGAAGAAACATGGTTGAAAAGGTTTTACTTACCGTTTTCTTTGAGCTGATATGTATTAAAAATCGAAACTTGATCATTTAAATTTCACTGATATTACGCGATATGAATGGCACTAAATTCTTACACTTTGTTTGCGTTGCAATCACATAATATGTACAAAATAATTATTTAAAGCGTAAACCAAATACCCCATTATTACAACGATTCGCTAATGAAATTTATGTCACCTTTTAAGGTAGTTTTAATTTTTTTTATTCTAAGGTTACTACGTTATTCATTAATTTCATTATTGACTAAAATGTGTCAAGGAAACAGAAACAAAAATTAATAGGTGAGATAGACTAGGCCTCAATGGTGGATTTGGTTCACACAATTTATTATACGAGTATATTCACATACATTCAGTTTTCTTTTACAGGTTACTAACAATAACCAAATGTTATGAGTAATGTAATGGTTCAATAAACTTAGCTCCGTTGTGTAATAGTAAAAAAGAATTCGCGAAAAATAAATAGGTACCTAATAGTATGACAAAATGACACGGGGAAACTTAAAATAGAACTTATCGACTAATAAATATCTTGCGGGATGTCAAGGTAGGAAAGATGACGTTTAACTTCGATGTACTCGTAAGTTCATAAAATGAAATATTGTAACATTGAGATAATAATAAATACTGACTAAGGTTAGTTGGGACAAGTACGCTAGCGGGACAAACGCACATATTATATCGAAATATCTAAAAGTACAGATGTTAAATACTACTTGTGCTACTAACGCCATCTTACTATTGCCTTTAAAACTATACGTGCGTGTCATAAGATGTCGTTCTTAGCAGTCTAATGACGAAACAGGAAGGGTGTTATAATAACATGTCTATCTGTGTGTTTTTGTGTATTTGTGTATCTGTGTGTCTGTCTGTGGCATCGTAGCTCCCAAACGGATGGACCAATTTGAATGAGTTTTTTAAATCGAATGACATGCCCATCGAGATTGTTCTTATCTATGTTTGGTGGAAATAGGACCAGTGGTTTCAAAGATATTCAGCTTTAACTAGAACAAGCGACAAGATCTCAGCCAATATTGATGCTCGGAATTCCAAATTTTGTTGCTATGTTCAGTTTTAGTAGCATTTTCTATATCACTCATTAAATGAGGGTCTCATGATGACCAATACTTGTGTTGGGGGTGTTTTTTTTTTATTTATTCGGTGTGCTTGTCTCGTTGTCTTACTTGTCCCGACGTACTTTATCATTCACACAAACTATTCGGAGTTTTATTTTAAGAGAGTTGTTCGTTTGTCGACATTGTTTGATTCGATAATTATTAAATCGTAAGTGTATTTATTTACACGCAAGTAAAGGTACTTTACCTTTAACTTAAACTTTCTTACTGCTAGGTATGCCTCTTCTGACGTACACCACTCAAGTTAAAACGACTGAACAGCTTTCTATCATTTACATGGTAAATAATGATAGGAGCAGTTTGGTTTCCAAGAAGCAATATCATACAAATTTAAGTTTACTCGACTACAATGAAGGAAAAATGTTCTTCATATTTCGGATTTATTTGTAGAATTTTGTGAATTTACATTCAAATCGATGTACGTTACAATTTACAATAGACATTTTCCATTTGAGATCTGATCTGTCATATTATCGCGATGCATTCGCTCCCTTTATACAACGGAACCTTACAATTAATCTTAACATGCATCAATGTGCAGCGAGTTAGTCTTGGTGTAGATTTTGTAATCCTTTGTGTACTTCGCACATTGAATGTGTATGTGGCTGGGGTCGCTATCAGTGCAGGGTGGCGTTGAAGTTTCTCTGCAGGCGGGCGGAGCGGCGAAGCACGTGTGACTGCAAGGAGGGGTAGCCACCTTCTATCACTCGGACGATGCGTATGTGAATCTGAAAGAAAAATGTGAATGAGGACCTCCTTCATTACAAGAGTAGATTTTTTAATAAGGGGCTAAAAAGTATAATTTGAGTGTCGTAATGGCTTTTAGCTACGCGTTAAAAGCCCTTCCTTTCACTTCAACTGCAAGTAAATAAAAAAGACAAAAATTTAATAAATACCTATGTACCGGCGTATTTTTGTTTGTATTTTAAACATTAAATTTTATTTATTTATTTGGCAAAGCTAAAATAACGTACTGTTTTTGCAGAAAAAGTTAAAAATAATTTAGTACCTAGTGTCGTTCAAATTGATAGCAGAACCACGAAGCTGGATGATTTTTGCATAGAGATAGAGTATGTATATGTAGCTAGGGAATATAGGTGGGAATATAGCAATATTTCAAATTAAATATTTCGCTTTTAAATGTATACTCATAATTAATTTATATATAATTATAATCACGCGGTTACGTAACTAGAAATAGATCTCTGTTATATTTAATGGTTATTCACATTGATAACTATTTCACTGATAATAGTTACGTATTTGTTTTGAACATTATCACAGACATTATTTACTATATACCTTGGCCTATGAACTACATACGAGTATGATAGTAAATATTGTCTACGCTACGATATGCATAATCACGAAGAAAACTTGTGTCATTGAATTTTTTGTTATGACGCATATACCTACTTGTTATTGATTTTTACGAGTAAGTATGACTAAATTTACCCACATTTGTACTTTTGTTTTGCGAACAGAATCAATGTTTTTAGGGTTGTCCCGAGCTGGAAATTCCCCGGCCGGGACTCTTTTCAAGATAGGACGATGCCTGGCTTGCGGCAAGCTCCGCGCACTCTAGCACAACTCTCATACGTATTTCTCGCGCGAGTTAACCTACCCGTCTTTTTCTGAGTAGTAAGAGTGACGGGTAGCGCTATGTTGCGCGACAAGAGTCACGAGGTTGGTTGTGCTAGACGGGCTGGTTGGCAAATATCAGCCTGACTATATGCCCAGTCTGACGCTGACAAATATCTCAGCACTGAACTGCTGCAATTTCTTCGGAAGCACTCTGGAATGTATGGTACATAGAAAACTGGACGTGCTATTTTAACCGTCTAGAATGTTTCTCACCTCGTGCTTGTTGACCTGTCTCCGGAAGTACTTGTGGAAGCGCGTGGACAGCGCCCAAACGGCGCCATTGTCGCGTTCGGCCCATCGCACCTCCGCGCAGAACTGCAGTTTTTCCGGGTCTTGCGCAAGCACTCTGAAATATGTATTGTTAAGTAATTCAAGTCCGGTTGGACTTTTTCAAACACAACTATTAACCCTTGTATCTGCCAGCACTGTGGGAGACAGAGAAAACGTGGTATTTCTTACAACGTTACACGTTGTCACATCACAGATGATGGCGACGCGGTACTAATCGTCATGAAAAGCTTAAAGGATGAGTTATCTTGTATTGTAACCGTTCCTCTGGAGATATTACACACGCACACAAAACAGCACCACAACACCTGCCATTCCAAATCCCTTTATTTATTTAGTACGACTTGTTCCTCAATAAGTGTATAAACATTTTTATTTTTTTCTTTATTACAATTTAACTTTACTTTAGTCATTTATTTACTTAGTGAAGCACTCTGTCTGAATGCGTCTCTACCGCAATGTTAGTTTTTATTTGCTTAATGATAAATGCCCATGTTTTGTCCGTTTATAAAATACCTACTGTAATTTGTGCTGTGGATTTTGTAGCAATAAAATATCTAAACACGGAACTAGAATCATCATTTAGTGATCTCCTCGCAGTCTTCAATCTTATATTGCATAGGAATATTAATTCAAAATTAATAAAACTAACTATTTTACTATAAATACATCTATTTCCTTAAGAGATCTTGATACTTAGTCACAGTAAATATGTACCTACTACCCTAGGGCAATATTACATTTACTTTTGCAAAAGTTGATCGGGATTACACTGTTTATATAACTTTATATAGTTACGTGCACTTATAACTGTGCTAGCCAACAGTATTAATAGCAGTAATAAAATTAACTACCTGCAGCTATGAAGTATTATCAAAGAAGACTCTCAAAAGCGATTTAAACTATTCCGTCTTAACTATATCGAATGGACTTTGTTTGAATCAAACAAACGACGAGGGGAAATATTACCTACTGATATCGTATCTCCTACTACTAGGTCTTTATATATTTTATTAAGGTTTATGGCGTAACCGTCATAGCCGATATGTAAGCAGCATTCGGTAGAATCCTTCTTTAATTAAATAGATGCGCTTATAGATAGAGCCTGCATGTTGTCTGAGTCCAACGAACGAGAGATAAACGCAAAATCTCTATTTACTGCAGAAAGATGCTGATCTTATCAAATAGTTTATTTAGAAACTGACCTATGCGAGTTACTGATAGGGTTCCAAGCAGCGATGGCGGTCTCCGCAATAGGGCTGAAGAGAATGGTCTATTTACTGCAGAAAGATGCTGATCTTATTAAATAGTTTATTTAGAAACTGACCTATGCGAGTTACTGATAGGGTTCCAAGCAGCGATGGCGGTCTCCGCAATAGGGCTGAAGAGAATGGTGTCATCGCGCGGGTCGACCGCTATACCGAGTCCTTGCGAGGACTTGCGCCCGACGAGGTTCACGGGCAGGTCGGTGCCCTCTGCAGGGGGTCCAGATGCCAACACCGCGGTGGAAACGCTGAACAGTCTGGAAAGTGACAGTTTAAGTATGAGAACTTATAAAAAAAATACAAAGGCGTGTTTAAAATTAACCGTTAGATAATGTTCCATATTTAGGCTGGATTTTACCAAACTTTTACTCCAAGAATAACGCTCACTTTCGGATAGTAATGTCAATCCAAATATTAGATTGTCATTATATGTAAGCGTTATTTTTGGTCGAATGCAGTCTTAGGGCTATTTTTCCATATTCTCGATAGCTATCGCCAGTTAGTGTTATATTTGCCAAGTCGGGGTCATGGAACCCGTTAGCGCCGACTCACACCAAACACTCTACTTGTGATAGAATGGATTCCAGACAGAAAACGGATTCAACCTAAGTTTATTATGACCTGAAGAATTACGTTAGAACACCACGTCATCCACAAACATGAAGTCCTCGAAATTTGATGTTATACTTGTGTCGAGTTTGAGCTACCTGGACATTTACGGCAAGCCAGTTGGTCAAGTGTTGGGTAAGTTGATTTATAATGGAGATAATAACCAAGTGTGCCCAAGGGCTGGCCACAGAACAGGCCATGGGCCGGGGAGTGCGTCAGGTGAACCTCTCTCCGTTCATGAACTACTAACCCATGTTGGAGAAGACACACACAAGCCACTTGTGTAAAGAACACCCACTTGTCGGTGGCCAAGGGTTGGTAAAAGAGCAGGCCCTGGGCCGGGGAGTGCGCGAGCCCCACGATGCCGTCCATGAGGGTGAAGCATTTTCCTTGATGTCGTACTTGCTCATGTTGGAGTCAGGCCACATAGAAGACACATCCAAGCTACACGTGCAGTGAAAACCCACCTATCAGTGGCCAAGGGTTAATAAGAGAGCAGGCCCTGGGCCGAGGAGTGCGCAAGCCCCACGATGCCGTCCATGAGGGTGAAGCATTTTCCTTGATGTCGTACTTGCTCATGTTGGAGTCAGGCCACATAGAAGACACGTCCAAGCTACACGTGTAGTGTAGATACACCCACCCACCTGTCAGTGGCCAAGGGTTGGTAATAGAGCAGGCCCTGGGCCGAGGAGTGCGCGAGCCCCACGATGCCGTCCATGAGGGTGAAGCATTTTCCTTGATGTCGTACTTGCTCATGTTGGAGTCAGGCCACATAGAAGACACATCCAAGCTACACGTGTAGTGTACACCCACCTGTCAGTGGCCAAGGGTTGGTAATAGAGCAGGCCCTGGGCCGGGGAGTGCGCGAGCCCCACGATGCCGTCCATCAGGGTGAAGCGTTCACCATTGATGTCGTACTCGCCCATGTCTGGGTCGGGGTACATGGAGGCGTGGGTCACGCGCCACGCGTTGTCGCGATGCCCGTCGTATACGATGATTCCTGGAAATATAAAAAAGATTTGAAAATGTCTGTCTTATTGGTTCATTGCGGGTTTATTTACGCTTGCATCTTAAGCCCCGACAATTGAAGAGGAGTGTTATATGCTTAACTTATATATCTGTTCGTTTGTGGTATAAAATCTCATAAACGGATGCTTTAAAAGTTAACTGTAACTTGATCGAATGCGCTCTTAATGGATCACAGAATCGTTTCAGCTGTTTGAAGATATGCTTTGTTTTAAATATGTAGGGATATTTTTTATCGTTACCGATAAAGCCCTGTAAGTAGTTATAAGATTGTAGTCATTTTCGCTTAGAACTTTTACGATGTGTTACAAGTAGCATTAAGACACAATTCGGTACACAAAGTGCATCTCGGTGCTCAATTGAGTGTTTTGAAAGCCACACAAGTAAAGCGCAATAGGATATTAAAGCTCTAACCTAACACAGGTTTCACAAAGGTCACAATGGGATCTGACTGACATTAAATAAATGCCAAAGTACTAAGTTAACGAAGATACCTAGCCTAGTTAACCCGTGATATGGCTAGCTTTCTGATGTCGTCTAGGTATAGAGGCTTTGGTAGAGCAGACTAAAGTAGTAAATAGACTAGTTCCACGTCCGTTTGTCCTCGGATTTTCATTAATATATTTCGACTACACAGCGGAGTAAATATCTTGCTATTTACTCGCCTTAACCGTATCTAGACCTACTGATCATAGATCCATTCAACATGTTTTTTGGGGCTTATTTACTCGTAGCTTAGCTGGGTATTGTACCCATTGATGGGTTTTTACGAGTAAACTGTTATTGTATGCCGTTTGCAAATATGTTTTGGCAGGCTTCGCATGAAACAAATGACTAATGTTTTCATAAAGAGTGACACATATACGAGGTCGTTGAACCATTATAGTGGCTCAGTCTTAGGTGAATTAAGTTCAATGTGCAGATGGGCCGTGCTCTTGTTTGCCACCGACGTTGATTAAAATAATCACTTTAAAAATAAAAATAACAGGCTTCAACGAGAACAAGTGTAATTCCCAAAAGAACTGAACGGAACGAGTTTCTATAAAAAACACCGAAATCGTCAAAGATATGCTAATATGTAGTACCTATTAGAAGAACCGTATTAGAGGATACCGATTTCTCATGGATCTCGTCATGAGATCTTCACCAAAACTCGACTAATTTGGAGATGCCTGCAATCAAACATATTCCTATTTTTTTCGAAATCACTTCATAAATGTAGCAGTTCTGAGGTAAAAATATACAACCGAATTGAGAATTTCCTCCTAAATATAAACTAAAACTTAAAAATAAAGCCTAGTTAGAACACTCAGAGTGATGCAATACAATCAAATTAATAAGTCTACATAAACATAATTTACGCCACTACATTATTGCAAAAATAATTCGCAAAGTTCTTACATAACGGTGTGAGCTACTTAATAAACTTAAACTAAGTAAATATGTCATATCAAATAGAATATCATATACCTACAATAGAATCAGGACCCCAATAAGGACGGCCATAGTTGCCGGCCACAAAATGCAGTGAAATATGGACCGTTTAGAAGCCCCATAATAAGTCATTATGACACGAAGACACTATCTGAGTACCATAACGCCTCATGGAATAATAAATAGAGGTGTAGACTGATGTTGAATTATACAACATACTGTGGTTATATGAATATAGTATTGTTATATAAATATGGCATGTATTTAACGCGGCGACAAATTAATCTGATTTAGGGATTTATAAAAAATTCAAGGGGGTACTAAAAATAATAAGTTGGCGACTAATTGCGGAGACTAGTATAAAGTAAAAAGTAGCAGCTAAGTAATCAATTTTCGGCTTTGTTTCAATATAAACTAGCATCGAGTTATTGTTTTGGCGACTGAATTAACTAATTAAGCGGAAACATGACAGCGGATAAAAAGTTGAAAATGGCCTACTCTAATTGTTCAATGGAGATTGCATATAAAATAAATCAAGGTCATAAAAAAAATACTTTGTGCGACACTTTAAGAGCTTTAATCAAAGTTGAAAATTGCATGTATAAATAATATTTTTGGTATCTGGTACTATAGTTTTATTTAGTGGGTCAATGTGTACGAATTAAAATAAACGTGTTTTGTATGGACAACTTTTTTCTAAACTTAATAATTAAGATATGGACTCCTAAACCGACAATATTTTTTGGATATTGTGTCAGACTCTGCCTTAGCTCCGGCGCTGCGGGAAGTGCAGCCCTTCCGCCCTTGCGTGGCAAAGCACGGTCGCCCGTACTCCGCTCCGCAGCTTCGGCTTGTTGGTCGCCTTCGGCGACCAGCCTCAGACGCTCCGCTCCGCACGGCTCCCGAGCTTTGTCACGGCGGGCGAGGGCAGCTCTCCCTCCGCGCCTCCGGCTTTTTATATACACTCTAGGGGTAGGGCAGACAAGACCACGTGGAATCGGGGTTGACAGCTTCGGTTCTGAGGCAAGTCTTATGATAATGCACTCCACTTCAAACGAACGCGCTTGTCGCCGTTTTCATTAAATTATGGTTTCGAAAACTAAAAAAATAACTCCCCATTACTTTTATATAGTACCCATTTTAATATTTAAGCCGCCAGCAAATCAAAGCCCAAAATGCTTTTTTAGATGGAGACCTGTAGTTGCCACTAATATGAAGTTTGTTATCCTTCTGCTAATATTAGTCGCCAAGTCATTATTTATAGTACCTCGCCTATGATTTCAGTAATCTTGTTTATTATTTCTGCTACCTTAAAGTAGCTGCCATTATTTGAATTTTAAAATATCCTTAGTTTAAAGCTCATTTAATATAAATGATTGCCAAAATATTTAATCGCTGACAAGTTATTATTTTAGTTGCAAATAGTTTGCTGCTCTTTAATTTTTCTGTCGCCGCGAAAATAAT
Source organism: Apotomis betuletana (assembly GCA_932273695.1). NCBI lineage: Eukaryota > Metazoa > Arthropoda > Insecta > Lepidoptera > Tortricidae > Apotomis > Apotomis betuletana. Next base: position 17,179,328 of record OW026307.1, read on the forward strand.
AAGCCTATAAATATTAGCACAATATGTCATGAAACAAAGAAAAAAACTTCTTTTTTTAATTCAAAGGTAAGGTACGCAATTTTTAGGTTTTCTTCTCCCATTTTTTTTAATTGTTTTCAGAATCCTCATAACTTAACAAAACAATAACTGTATATCAACCATAAGCTTAAACGCACTTTATCGCGGTGAAAATGGAAAATTACTTAATGTCTCCATACAAATATCCAACCCAGAAATGACACCGGTAGGCCATTTGTATGGAGCTTTTCTTGCGCTTCGCAGAATTGAGTCATTTCTGACTTTTAGAGCAGTCAAAGTGTAGTTAGTCCCGTATACCTAGAAATTTGATCCTCATAAAAAATTGAATCGATTAACATCCTCAAAAATTGTCTTACACGCCAATTTTAGATAAGGGTCATTCTGTAACGATGGTAAATACACACACCTACAAGTCAAGTATACGTAGGTAATAAGTAATTATTTTACTATATTTATCTTCTAATAAGATCGCCACGCGCTACCCGTAACAAAACGTGTAACAAAAACCCGATATTTTATATTTTACGCGAACAATTTCTTAACACCGATAAGTTTTTCAATCGATGTTGATCGCAATCAAATCTGTTTGATCGCCGCCCGTGGCCTCACACTTCGTGTTATTATTAACTTTTTCTGCTCCCGATCATCACAGTACTGATATCGTCAGTATAGTAAGCTTGAATATTTTGATTTTTACAAGAATTTACCCGTCACTTCGCTTAGTACAAGTATCGTACAATTCTTAGTAGTAGCAAGGATTATACATATGGATTGACAACCTCATACAAAAAAACGTACTCCAGAAGAAAGCTCAAATACCGTCTTATTTCTAGATGGCGCTGATTATAAGACGTAGATGCGCAATGTTTTATTAAAACACATAATAGATGTCATTGTCGCTAAGCGTTATACCAAAAAGAGACAGCGTGGTATCTGTATAGTTCTTAACTAGATGGCGCTGAAACTACTCGTGTTGATTTCTTAATCACGAATAATCAAGCAGACTGCACGTCTAGCATTAACTTTGACACGCGACTCATGTCGCGCGAGATAGCATCATCCGTCACTATCTCATAGTACTGTACAGATAGAGACAGGTACTATATCTCGCGCGAGAAAGAGTCGCGTGTCAAAGTTATGCTAGCCGTGATCGTTATTGAATAGGTACAGCCAACGGCATAAGTCATAAACGTACGTCCGTACTTTCCTAGCGCTCCAATGATATCATATCTATATCATACATTAGCCAGAACTACCTGTACGACAACCCGTTCAGAAATTCGTGGCCATTTATGTTCGTCTTATTACATTGAAATAAGTAGGTAATCAAAAGTTTACCTGATCTCACGGAAAAAGAGAGATGGCAAACTCATTGCGCAGTAATGTAATGACTACTATGCAATGAGTTTGACACGACTAATTTGTACGAGAGATTAGGTACCTATACCTATGTTTATAATTATTACCCTTTGCATTAAACTATTTTAAGTAGGTATTACATAAGTACCCGAGTATATTAATACTACGAGTACTAATACTGGCTTAAATAGTAAATAATACATTCTGCTAGTTATTTTTATTGTATATCTTTATTATGAACAATGATCAACGAAAGCACACCAAAATTTTAACACACTTTAACAACATACGGCACACTATAAAGTTCAATATGAAGAAGTAATTATAAATACTAGTTAAGCCCATTTTATTCCAATTGGTCTTTGGTCAAAATATCTCACTTCATCATATACAAAAATCGCTGAATCGCGATTATTTCTGCTTTAATTTGACGTAAGCCATACTTATATAGGTAGCCATAATACGACTTGTCAATTTCAATCTTCGGTACCGTTAAATGCCCCCTCATGTGTTCCGTACTGAAAGAAACTTTAGGAATCTTTAATCAACACTTTAAGCACGCCAAGAATAGAGTTTTCTCTACGAATAGAGTCTTCTTTAAACCAATTTTTTTCTTCAGCATATATTTCTAAAAGCTTTCGCTTCCGTCTTACTTTTGGCGTTATGCCTCTACTACCATACCAGTGAGATTTTAATTCTGGTTCATTGCATTACAGATGATTTCAACTGAAAATTCTAATTCACATTGCGCCCATAATTTAATCATAAAATTCAGCGCTTTAGATGCAAAACTTCAATATTTTCTAAAAAAAATATTTGCTTTGACATAACATGTCATTCATTACCTAAAAAATATAGAACCTATATGAATTTAATGTAGTAGCATGGCAGCACGCTATTTAAGCCTTTCCTTAAACTGTTTAAACTAAGCAATCTTGTGATGCTAACCTTGTCAGAATAAAATAATGTTCTTACAATGAAGGTTTAGGATTGTCATTTGAAAACTATTTATTAACCAGTCATAAATTTTGATAATAAACCTCCCTTAAGCGGAACGTAAATCGAAAATAGCAAACCTATATTACAATAAGCATCAATCAAAATGACATTTTCATGACATTACATTCAAACTGAAAGAGACAAAACATCATTTGACAGTATATCACACTTACCTATAGCACTATGGCCAGTACATGGCCAGGCTTACTTCAAAGGCTTGACTTGAAATATTTCATCCATAATAAATACTTAATCAACCATAAAAGCCTTAAAAGCGAAAAATTACCCTCAGTGAAGAAACTTCTCAACATATCAAAAAATGTAAAAGCACAACGTGGAAACGCCATCTATTGTCAACAAGGTATAACATTACGATACTTACAAAACTCTGCAAAAGTTGTTAATTATGAACACCGTTCTATTTCGTTTATGTCGCTACTGAAACGCCGTTTTAATTCATTTTGATACATACGGAGGCATCTAGTTCCCCGACGATAAAATCTTTAGCGGCGTACGCTCCTTACTATGAACATCATACTTCCTTACCTTTTATCTTCCTTGGTAGTAGTGGTACATCCAAATCCGTCTGAAGATTAACGAAGAAAATTATTTTCTTAGTTAATAATAAACGCTCCTAGATAACGCGCGCATCTTTACTAGCTACCTTCGGACCACCGCCGGTAGCGTAGGACCTGCTCTGCTGCCGGTGGCGCCCTAATAGACACCCCTAGGTTACTTTTTTCTTAATGTATTTGGGTAAGGCTTAGGAGCGTTCCAACTGCTCGTTCCCTTGTGTTAATAAAATCTTATTTTTGGATTCCGTCACAATTCTCAAAAAGCGCTCTGTTATGAGCTCACCGATAAACGCTTCTTTTTTGCAATGATCATGCTATTTATTCGTGAAAACATAACATCAAAAGTCAAAGTGCGTTCAAAATGCTTTTGAGCCTTACCCTTTTATATATTTAGTAATTTCTTTATTGAATTTTACTTTTTACATTAATGTTGTAATAAAAGAACACTTGCCTAACACTGTTAATAAATACGAACATAATATTAAAGAAACATAAAGGTGTATAATGTTTAATGTACACGGGAATTAAACCAGCGACCGGGGTATAGTGAACTATTCGAAGTGAAGGAACTGCGTTTCATTATTTTACTGTGACACAATGCCGTGACTATCGCAAATATAACCGCCCCATTAGACGTATTCGATCAAGTTAAACGATTATTTGAGACAATAAAATCGAATAGGTGCCACGTTGACACGTGCTACCTTGATTGTCATTCAGGATTATCCATGTCACAAAAAAGGAATATCAATTACCTAAGTAGGTACCTATTGATATCGCTGTTTTTTTTTCGATGTTAAATTATTCACCGGTTTTATCAAATAATCAACTACTTACCATGTTCCATTGTAGTTTGGGTAATCAAGCAGAGAAATGTATGAGAACTGACATGTAGGTAATGTAAAAAAACCTGGCAAAGTGCGAGTCGTATTCGCGCACGGAGATCAGTAACAGTATTTATTGCTATAGCGATATAATAATATACGGCCTACATATTATGTGAAAATTTATCTATTTCTGTTGGAAAGATCTGTGTGCGACCTCAGAATCAGAACCGCATGACATTCGTTGTCCAAGGTACGGACCTTAAAAAATGCTAAATGAAATTATGAATTCGCCTTGTTCATGTATTAGGTAGGTACATATTATAATTAACTGTGATATCATTAATGCTTCAAATAATGCTTGCGTATGTGTTTATTTGAATTCACCGCCTTGTATGTATCTTCGTGATATATTTTTCTTAATGTCTAAACAATCGTTACGACATCACTAAGTGACACGGTTACCGCCTTTTACTGTGAGAACCTTATTAACATGCGTTACATCATAGAAAACCGTGACAAACTAATCATATCAAGACTTGAAAATAGGACACCCACGCGTTAAATGATAACTTAATGATCCAGAAGAAGCGTGTATGATTATCGTTTATGAATGGCGTGCGATTGAAAATGAAATCAATCATTTATGCAAAATTACTACGATTACTGTCATGATCATGATATCCTAAACGGAAAACTTAACATGTTTATTTACAAATTATAACTTTTTGATTTTTAACGATAATGAGGTTTTGTTGGGTATGTTTTTCCTTATTTAGAAACTGGCCAGCGATTGGCCTTAGTATTCACTATGGTTAAGGGGTCGAAGATGAAACTTGTTGGTTATTAAGTTACAGCACATTTACGCTTACCCCGAAAAGTATGTAGCTGTCCAAATTAAATATATGATCTAGCGAGTCACAGCGTCATTTATTTATGTTATTGCTGCTGAAATCGAATAACGGCAGTACTCAACACAACCATACTTAAGTATTTAGGGGAAAAAGGCAACGAGATCGCCAAACTACCTTGTTCCCTTAAGTACTCGATGACGAAAGCGATGAGCTATTGCCATCGAGTAGTAAGTACCTACACCCTACACCAGCAATATCCTGAAACTTACGAGGAGGAGACTAGGCTGGCGCTGGAGCGGCTCTCGTCCAGCACCAGGTTGGTGAGCAGCGAGCTTGTGCGCAGCAGGAGAGGACAAGCTGACATACCTGGCGCGACGGTGTCGCTGATGTAAGCGAAGATGTTGTCACAGTTGGAGGCGAGACGGGCGCTGGAGCGCGTCTCGTCGAGCACCAGTTTGGTGAGCAGGGAGCTTGAGCGCATCAGGAGAGGACAAGCTGACGTACCTGGAGCGACGGTATCGCTGATGTAAGCGAAGATGTTGTCACAGATGGCGGCGAGGCGGGCGCTGGAGCGCGTCTCGTCGAGCACCAGTTTGGTGCGCACGGAGCTTGAGCGCATCAGGAGAGGACAAGCTGACGTACCTGGAGCGACGGTATCGCTGATGTAAGCGAAGATGTTGTCACAGATGGCGGCGAGGCGGGCGCTGGAGCGCGTCTCGTCGAGCACCAGTTTGGTGCGCACGGAGCTTGAGCGCATCAGGAGAGGACAAGCTGACGTACCTGGAGCGACGGTATCGCTGATGTAAGCGAAGATGTTGTCACAGATGGCGGCGAGGCGGGCGCTGGAGCGCGTCTCGTCGAGCACCAGTTTGGTGCGCACGGAGCTTGAGCGCATCAGGAGAGGACAAGCTGACATACCTGGCGCGACGGTGTCGCTGATGTAAGCGAAGATGTTGTCACAGTTGGAGGCGAGACGGGCGCTGGAGCGCGTCTCGTCGAGCACCAGGTTAGTGAGCAGCGAGCTCGGGCGCAGCAGCTCACGGGGGAAGTACACACTTCGAACCTGTAACCGTCAAATTAAAACTTATGACGTTCGATCATAGTTAACAAAGAGAGGTTACGACGAAAACAGAAATTGGTTCAGTTTCGTGATGTGATTGCTCATTGACAGTGAATTGTAGGTATCTATTTAAAATGGTCGAAAGCAAGTCGTAATTATAAGGTAAAATAAGACAGGCGTCGGTCGCAAGGTCTTCGGGCGATGTTAGAATGAGTTCAACAATGGAACTCAGAACGTCTTCAAGTAGACTATTATACTAAAAGCCGTAAGTCGTAAAATCGGATGCTAACACTTAATAATAATTGGATGGAACGGAGGCATTTGTCACTTAGGTTAAGTTAGTCAAGATTCTGTTGATATTTACAACATTAGTTATAAGGCTTATATTTATGTTACTAACACGATATGGATAAATTGCCGAAATAAATAATTATTATTATTATTTGTCGCTGACATATTACGCTTTACAAGTACTTTAAGATGTAATATTTTTAAGAAAACAATATAAATTGATTATATCGCGTATATTTATTACTTAAGCCTTTCTGACGTTTCTCATTCAATCACTTAACAGTTACCATACCGTTGTCAAAAGGTTATAAAATTGATATAATGTAATGTAATACCAAAACTAATTTAATTTATTACTTAATTAAAATGTTATTATAATCATTAACATCTGAAGATAGACTTTAACTTGATCCAACTATAATAAAATATCATTTACATCCGTGATCCAACTATAATAAATTTTATATTCAGCTTATGCATAGGTGTATAAATGCATAAGCTGTAAAAACACGACCACAACTATTTTCCAATAAACTGCACCTGCTTCGCAACACCACAAGCCCGCCAATCATCGGCCCGACACAGGGCTCAATCAAACGAGGTACAATCAAATCACGGGTATATCGGTCAATAACAGGCACAATGGGGCGCCTTGCCTGAACCTAATTATAGTATCGGTCATTGCAACAATGTGACCTACTAAGCTAAGATCCCATTGGAAATTGCACATCAGGTTACGGATGGAATGTTACAATGGCGCTGTGATGTCAGTCACAATGTAACCGCAGCGCCGCATTAAGGATTACTTATTTTTATGAGTAAATTTTAATTTACACTAATATTTTTTAAATGTAATGATACATGTAATGTTAATGTCTCATTATTTTTAATGTGGGTGCACATCACAATGTTTTATTTTTATTTATTTTTTATATTAAACCATTGATACAATGATCAAAGCACAGAGAATAATTAAGATGCGTAACCTTTCGGAAGAGACCGGGAGAGGTTAACACGCAGGTCCAATATTTGTTATTATATAGATAAGTGCAGAAATTCACAATGGGATCTTAACCTACGCGCCACACCCAGCAGATAATAAGAAACCGACCTCCACGGCCGTGAGCTGACAGTAGGACGAGTGACCAGCACTTTCAGACATTTACATCCGTATTGTAATTAAACATACTAGTTTTCACGGAGGAATTAGTTTCGAGCTGATTTGGCAATGTTAATTTATTTGCGGCACCACACTACTCGCGAGTTGGCTGAGATTGGGCGAACATAGTGTAGAGGGCACTTCGCTGTGAAAGCCCATACTTCGGGTGCTTCGGGCAACGTCGTCTCGGCCAACTCCAGTTAACTTTGCGATTAGTGTAGAGGTAGGGTAAACCGAAACTAAACGTGAAAATAAGAAACCTACTAATATTAAGTGGGGTAAAACGAGAATGTCTACTACTACTAACTAAAAATAAAAATATATCTCACTACGCTATACTAAATCAGGGCATACATCTCTTAAGCGGTGAAGATATTTTTTCTGTACAAGATACCTATGTGACGAAAACGCCGAAGATGGTGGATCATGCATTGGTACGGTCAGTATCCAAGTAGCTGTCAATTTTACTACTGACATGTGTCAAATTGCATACTTAAACTGTCATTTGCTTTTGATGCTGACTGCACCTATTCAGTCTCGCGTTGCAGGGATATATCTAGTATCTGGGGGCACGGCAGTGCCCCCGCCAAGATGTATATTATATTCTTCGAAGAATAGGTCTATGGATTCATAGTAAACTATCGCAACGTCTATTATGATATAAAAACATTTTATAATCAATTTTAATTTAATATTTAGACATGAACTGCACAACATTGTAATAGTTACAGATGTATGGCACGCCCAGCTCATTAGTTATCCGACATACATTACATAGGTATTCGTAATGAGCGCCGGCCGGCGGCGGCACGCGTGACGTTGCAATCACCTCCAAATATGCGACAAATAAATTACTTCGTGTCCTGTACTAGATCTGATTTGACAGTGCGCATTTATCACGCTGTATCAAGAGACTTGAACCTCTATTTTGACATTTAGCACATCATACGAGATCTCGCCGGTATATTTGTACATTAGCGATATGCTACGCGCTATTCGAACCTTGTAGTAATTGTATTATATTTCTCATTGAGTTCAATACCGCAGACCAAAAGAAAAAAAACAAATCATTACCTTAACCGTTTCTTCCAATCTAATAGCTAAGATTAACTTTTGATACTTAGTAGATGGCCTACAGTTCGTTTGACAAGGCATAAGAGTATCATCAAATAAGTACCAACTCCTGATAAGCCTATCCCACTTCTGACGTTGGGACATCAGACTACTACCATTTCTAACGTTTTATAGAAAATGCACATTTACCAATAAAACATAATTATCATCATGAAATGATTGTGAAACAAATCAATTAGTCAATGAAACAATCCTCTCTATTAGTTGACCTTAGGTCTTGGTACCCTTCAATTGTTCTCAAGTGAGAGAAGCCACGCGATTTTTATTGTAAGGTCGCGATACTTATTGCTCCACAAGACACAAATTTAGAAGTTTTGTATAAAACCATAAATTACCTAAAGTGGTGATGAGCCATCCAACAAATTCTACTAACTTTTAATTTAATAACATAATATAATTATATGTATGTCGGCGCGCATTCAGTTCAATGTTTATGTTAGCGGCATTGAGCTTTAGGTGATATTTGACGCATAGCAAAGGAACTCTTTGTTCATAGAAGCGGGGCAGTTTTATGATGTTAATGTAAACACTGCCGAACGTAGCCGTGGGTCTGAGAAATGTAATTTGACTAAGTTGTTTTGTTCTAAGTTCTGGCTTGGGTGCCGGACGATGATTCGGGTTCGATCTATGGTTGAGACGGGACGTGTACCACACCGACCGTGCTGTGTGAAGTGCCTCTTGAGTTGACCCACGGATTCGTTTCCGTTTCATTTAGTTTGTTCTCTGAGTTAATTTACAATTATTTAGTGTAGCGATTTAGCGATTACAGACTTATTCTGTTACGTTAGTGATTTAGTGACTTTGTTTGTACTACTGACACTATTTGTGACTTTACTGTCATGTGTTTGTGCTTGTAGCACTATTGTGACTTTACTGTGATTGTGACACTATTTGTCACTGTTGTGTTTGTGTTGTGTAACTGGACTTGCGTGCGTGATTGTACCCACCGTACCGCCCACTAAAGATGAACCCATCTGATGTTCAGAAGGCCTCTGCCGCTTATGCCCCGACATGTATATAGCTCTTTGTTTTAATGACTTCACAAAAACTGTAATTTCCTTCTAAACGTCTGACTTTAAATGGGCTAATTATCGTCGTTTCCTTCTTATTAACATTGCGTCTAGCTCACAGTTCTAATATCATACTGACTTAAGTATTAATACTAAACACCGTATAAACATTCATAATTGCGTATAAAATTAGCATGCAAAATTTCAAGTACACTAATAAAGTTGTTTGAATAATCTAAATTAATATTAATGAACTAGATCATATATTAGAATCTGTCTGACATCTCAAGGTACGTATAACTCAAGTTTGCAAAGTCAAATTGTTTTGTACTCAGACCTACGTGACCATAGACAACCGCCAATATATTATCATATGTATCGTCCCTCATAACAGTTTCAGTCACGATTTCGTTCTCTTACCAGAAGTAATTCCTACAATGAATGATTAATAGATAAGGTAACAGGATTCTAGTCAAACTGCGCCTTTCACTTCACTAGCCTTAGGTGCAAATCCATAGCAAGCCCTTCTAGTGTTTGTTCCGGATTTTCTATTGAATTTAAAACAATTTACCTATAGTCATTTAAGTCAGGTAACCTTATATGTAAGAGTTGAAGTGAATACGTAAGTTTTTATTCCTTTACTTTGTGTTTAGTAGAAATACTAAGCATTATAATCCATGACCAAAGACATTGCATTGTTTATAGAGCACTTGTATCTCATAACACTCCTTTAGAGATAAAATTAATGATAAACCGTTTATGCAATTATTCGAATCACGGCCGAAATTATATTCACCGCAAGAAGGAATTGCTCTGTCACGAACAACCCATTCTACGTTTTTCTGTCGTTAGTGATATGGCCATGTCTTGGTAGCTAATTCTAACAAGTATGGAAACAAAAACAAACCTCATTTATAGACCATTATGCCGGAAACAAATTGAATTACTTGAACTTAGTATTATTTTCTATACAACAGATACATTAAGCAATAGTAAAACTTAATGACCATTAAATTAGAGTTATGAATACTGTGCGTCGTGCGTAACAGTGTGAACAAATTAAACTAGTGCACCGACCTTGACAGTACTAAATCGTATTTGATCTTGAACGAGATAGAAGAAAGAGGTGTTGCATGTAGGCCTAGTCAGCTCTGATAACAATCGCGTCGTGACAGTAAATTATAGTTTATCTATCTACTATCTGGTGTAGCGAAAGTTTGTTACATTAGCACCAGTGCAAACTACAGTAATTCGCAGCTTTCTAAAAACGCCCTTCAAAATAACTGGTTCATTGTTATCACATGCGTTACGCAACTCACCAAGCGGTCGGTGGCCATGTCGAAGACGAGTATCTTGGGGGGGCAGACCCTGCGGAAGTCGTCGAGGCTGGTTACGACACCGGCATCGAGGACCCAGAGACGGTTGCAGCGGTCAGCCCTGATGCGGTAGACGGAGACCAGGCCGGTGCAGTTGATGTCTCCGCGGCCGGCGGTGTGCCACGACCAGTCGGGGTAGGCCTGTGGAAAGAACCATGATTATTCGGGGCGACAAAATCAAAGGTAATATAGATTAGTTCAGTTACGTTTATATGTATTGTAGCGATGAAGAATGTTAGGATACACTGACGTATGTAGCAATAGGAGAACAAATTTGACTCAAGCACAACTGAAGATCATAATATGAGTGCTTAATGTTATGCATAGATTATAATCTCAATTCTGGTAATAATGTTTATAACAGTTGCCTTCTGTACAGCGCCATCTGATGGTAAAAAATATAATATTTGTCCTCTCTTCACGCCGAAGTGGGTGGAACGGATTTTAGTTTTTTTTTTCACTCGACTATGGTAAAGAAAAAAATACGTAAAAAATAAGCCATTATGCGTTGGTAAAACGTCCGTAGCACTATTTTATAACTTTTATAAGTCTGTAAAACAAGATTACTAAGCTATCCGCTTAACAGTAACGATTATACCACAGATTATACGAACGGAACTTCTAAATATGTAAACATGATTTACTTGCTTCAGTGCCTGTTTAATTAATGAAATGTATCGATCAATGCCTGAATAGCAAACAGTAGTTAGAATGAATGAATCGTTTCCGTACTGTCTGTCTTTTCTTTTAATAAGTTATTAATACCTGAAATTAAAGGGGTAATTTTAATTTGCAGGCACACGCAAATATAATTCCTTTCATTCAGTATGTAAATGAGCTATTGCAGAGGACGTGCATTATAATTAAAATTTCTTTTTATGAGTTCCGAAACACGTCAATTAAGTGAGTTTAATTGAATACGTAGGTATATTATCACAGATAGTAAACCTTTAGGTACAGGTTTCTTTGGTACTACCTTGTATATCACATGTAGTAAACCTTTAGGTACAGGTTTCTTTGGTACAGCATGCATAACAATTCAGTACCTCATTAATTTATTTATTTTTAAATGTTGCGAAACACTGTAAACGTAACTAGGTACTATCTACCCGACATCTTTGTATGGATGTATGGCACCTACAAATTAGCCTAGATATACAATGAACATCCTTCCGATGCCGATGCCGTGTGCCTATGATGGATGCAGCCTGATAATTGTTGGCCTGGTTACCGAACTATATTTGTTTTTATTTTGAAGAAACCTTGTTATTTAATTATAAAACTTTACTATAAGCATTACTATGACTATTTCTTTCTTCAATAATCAGGAGTATAAATACTTAATTTTTTGTTGGGATTCTATCTCATCATAATATTGTACCTATAGAAAATAAACTGATATTGACACTGAAAAGACATCGAATTTCTTTGATATCATATACTTTTAGTGACGCCTGGGACACTTCGAACATTATCATCATTATCATCATGACTGTACCGGTGAACCGAATTTATTCTTTAGTATAACAAATTAATAATAAATAATTATAAAATTAATAAATATCAGACAACCTCAAACAAATCGATCTAGTCCGAAATTAAGCTCAAGAAGGCTTGTGTTATGGGTACTAGACGACGATATACATGCTTATATATTTAAATATATACTAAAATACATAGAACAACCATGACCCAAGCACAAATATTCGAGTTCATCACACAAATATTTGCCCTGGTCGGGATTCAAACCCGGGACCGCCGGCTCACCTACTCAGGTGCTCTACAAACTGCGCCAACCTCGTCGTTGAAACTAGGATCGTACAGCAACTTCTTCAATATTCGTCTCCGTTCATCATGCGATAAACATAATGTTAATTAATTATCAAATGTTTATATTTACGCTTAAAAAATGCCTTTAATTCTTGTTTGCATATGTTAATAACTAATTCTGATAATTATTTTTCTCATGTAAGTGAATTTTGTTATTCTTAAGAGAAATAAAATTCTTGAACCTGAAAATAGAATGGCAATTTTTGCTGCCAACATTACGACAGTACGCAAATTAGTCGCTACATTGCACCCGTTTAACAATGCACTGCGTAATATTCCGACAAGCACGGGTGAAAATCCTATAATGCGTAACGTATCGGCGCATATGGGAGGAGGGATAATCCGTCCTCTTTAGCCTTTAATAGCGGGCGCAATTAATAATGAAGAAACTATTTAAGACATAAATAATAGCCTTAAGGTTGCATTACATCCAGTTCACATCAAGTTGATCGAAAATATGGCATTGAAATGGTTACCAATTTCGCCATTTTATACCAACTGAAGGGCAGTGAGTAAATAGGTCTAGCTCTGGGTGCTAACGCATAATTATCAAAGGCGGGTAGGGGTCATGAGATGAGGACGACTATGGGACGATGACAATGTCGAGGTCATTGTCATTGTCATTGTCAATGGTCAATTGACAATGAGAGAACGAGAAAGAGGAAGAATTATGATGACAAATATCTTTAAACGTAAACTTTACTCTGCAGTGTGCAGCATACTCATGACGCGGACGTGTAAACAACATAATATTTATGGGCAGAGAATGAACTTAAGGTTTGATTACCTAACTTGTTATTTTAATTATGTGAATAATTTTCAACGATTGTTAGGGTAAAGTCATTAGGCACAAAATCGATCGAGTTCAATCTAGTTTCAGTCTATTATTACCCTTCCAAAAAGGAGGTTAACAAATTGGTCTATTTTCGGTGTCAAATTTGACCTAAGCTTTAAATTACGTCAATTTGCGTGGTACAAATTATAGACTAATTAGCTCATCGTGTGTTACTAGAGCATGACATTTAGTTGCTGGTCAGTGATAAATGTACCAACCAACACTATCGAGCCTACACAATGTAACTAGATGCGTTTATGACACCCATATACCGAATCCTGCGGGCCTATGATGATTGCTTTTATTACGCGATAAATAAGTGACAAAGATTCCGTCGCGTTTTGACAAAATGCAATTGTGAGTGACAGATGCTTTATCATTTATTTATCCCATGATAAACGCAACCATCATGGGCCCCAAGTTAATCGATGTCGTCTCAAATACTGCTGTATTTGATGAGCTATGTAATTATTTATGTTAAACTACTACTTCATTTCGGCATTCACCAACAATTTATTTTTCTAACCCAGCAAACTTTTTAGACATTCCGACATTAAACAAACCTATTTAACCCACTGTATTCTACACAAGAAATAAAACAGTTATCCAAATATACTCCAGAGTTTAGAGAAAAACGTGAAGGAACTGAAAAAAGTTGCCAAATAAAACCGTTTGAGAAAAATCATTACATGTAAGGTATACCTATTAAAAGAAATGATGTTCACAATGGCGAAGATACTAACGGACATATATGTCAAACCAGGTGCAAACTCAGACGTGGAAGGTCACTAAAGACATCACGCACCGGTTCCAGGTCTTCATCAACCGCTGTCTTCGCCGAATTCTCGGTGTATACTGGCCCGAGAAAATCTCCAACGTAGACCTGTGGGAACGCTGTGGTGAGACTCCGATCGACCAGCAGATCAAACGCCGCAAGTGGAACTAGATCGGCCACACGCTCCGAAGGGACCCTGATCACATTCCAAGGCAAGCCCTAGACTGGAATCCCCAAGGAAAGCGGAAACGTGGTCGCCCTAAACAGACCTGGCGGCGGACGATCACTGCAGAAGCGAAGGCGATAGGAATGACCTGGAGCGAAGTGAAGCGCGAAGCCCAAGACCGTTCGGGATGGCGACGTACTGTGGACGCCCTCTGTCCCATCCAGGGGACATAGGACATTAAGTCAAGTAAGTCAGGTGCAAACTCAACTTAAGTTTCCACCTGGTATGGCCCGGCCAGTTAAGATGGGAAGTGTTAGTACCTACGGAACCCTCGGTGTGCAAGTCCGACTTGCACTTGGCTGGTTTTTTATCTGTTACCGAAGCAAGAACAAAGGGATATTTGATGAATGCTGTCCTTCAAAGCTTAACAACGTGATCACATTAGAAAATGCTGTCCGTAGCGCCTTTTTCGAACACTGCATACAAAGCAGCAGAAAAGCAAGCGAAACAAAGAGACTATGTTCTCTTAGCTTTAACCATTATTTATGCGATTTACCTACAGAAGTAATACAATCTGAGCGGTACTGAGAATAAAATACTTACAAACAATATGCAGCGTATGTAAAAACATATAGGTCTGGTCAACATCAAAAGTAGTTGACAATTTTCCTACTGTCTAGGATAACTATGACACGTGACTTTTTGCCGCGTAACAAAACTACCTGTCACTTTCCTTTCAATACCGTGCGAGCAAGACAGGCTGATACTGACTGAGACGTGCGACATATAAAGTCGCGGCAAGATATACTAGCCCTGCAGATAGGTCACATATCTATTGGTCAAGTTTTAATCCTGTCAACATAAGGCGGTTGTCGCACTGCGACGGAATCCGGACGGACGAGCGGTGCTGCGGATTTTTTGTTTGAGCGGAGTTGCGGTGTCAGTTTGTTATACCCTGCGGTTTTTGTATACAAATCAAGATTCTACAGTACAAAGTTAAAAACTGCAGCATTGGACGCCGCTCCAATGTGCGGAGCAGTGTGACAACCGCCTAAAATGCGTCATCCAAATATTTACAGATGCTTGTAATATGCATAATAAAAAAATTAAGTTCATAAATAAACTTGTAACTTATCCTATGATTTTACCACATTGTATAATTGCAGGATCTATAGATAGTAAATTTTACGTAACTCACACTCGTAATTCGAGGAACATGATAAATTGTTTCACCTACGAAAGTAGTAGGTAATCAGATATGAATATTAAATTAGAGTAATTATATTTCCATTACCTGCACACGATCGTGTCAGCGTAACAATAGGTCCCGATCAGCCGCGTTACCGATTTCTGTTATGAGTTATGATCGGATAATATATCAGGGATTCAATTCGACTTTACCACATTTTTAGTAATTATATCTATCAGGCACCTACTTCGTGGCCTAATAGGTCACGATCAGCCGCGTTACCGAATTCTGTTATGAGTTATGATCGGATAATTGAATCGATATTATATTAGTTGTTGGTGAAAATAAAGTAATGAAATTAGTTTAAACTTAACACTGTTTGAAATATTCTTGATTGTTGATTACAAGCTGGCTTTTCCTTGTTATCGAGTAGCAATATTGTTGTTTATTTACAGTTTACTTTTTGTAGTTTGTAAGTTAACTATAATGCGATACTACTCAATAGTAATATGTACAATGGTGGAGGGCACTATGTTTTTCTGCCAACAAACTGCTGTGCAGTTTGGCAGATATTTAGAAAGTTTATTATTGTACTGTGTTACATAAATAAATAAAAAAAAAAAAATAATAATAATATATCAGGGATTCAATTCGACTACCACATTTTACTAATTATATCTATCAGGCACCTACTTCATGACCTATTGGTCACGATCAGCCACGTCACCGAATTCTGTTATGAGTTATGATCGGAAAATATATCAGGGATTCAATTCGACTTTACCACATTTTTAGTAATTATATCTATCAGGTACCTACTTCGTAACAATAGGTTACGATCAGCCGCGTTACCGATTTCTGTTATGAGTTATGATCGGATAATATATCAGGAATTCAATTCAACTTTACCACATTTTAGTCATTATATCTATCAGGTACCTACTTCACTGTTATATATGTAGTACAGCGGTATACTCTTTGTAACTTTTACATCAAAACTAGACAATGCCACACATTTAACACGTTGAATGCGGTACATGCCAGTTTTGGCTTGTACTGGACTTTCTTTTGGTGCGGCGCGAGGAAGTAGCTTGTCTCTGTCTGGTGCGGGGGCAATTTGAATATGAAATCCTATGGACTAGAAAGAGTCAAGTATACATTTATGCTTCTTTCGGCAAATTTTATCCAATGGATACATAAAACTGTACAAGACAAATTTGACTCGTTTCGCACCAGGTGAAAAAAATAATCAACCAGTGCGGTACCAGCCAAAAGTGTCTTGTATCCTATCGCCTTGTATCGCACCATGGGTACAGGTCAGTTCAGGCCAGTGCGGGGGTCGATCCTTACGTATCATATGTTTATCTTTCGGCTGTCGTTAGTTTTTCGTCATCGTCGACCAAGAAAATATTACCAAAAGTGTTATAAAATATTTGAAGAAATTGAGCGTAGTGAACCGAAGAATAATTAAATTGAGAAGTAATGCGACGATAGAATATTCACAATTAAAGGAGAAAACACAGGTGGGGCCGGTTCTAAAGTATTTATTTTAATACCTACTGCCAAGAATGTGAACAAAATACGTTTAGAATGTTTCAATAAGTCTCATTCAAATACGTAATTTTAGTTACTTTTTTTAATAATTACAACAATCGATATCGATGTTTGATTTCATTATATTTCCCCTCCCTACCAAAACATCGACTTGAGAGCACCAGCCCTGTGTCCATGATGCGGTACAAGTCAGTTTCGTATCGCTAATTAATTGTCTTATAATTCCTAAACCAAGGTCGATAGTCTGTAACGAACTTAGATTTAGATCACTCAATTGTTTAACTTACTATTGTTATCAGTAAATCATCAATTTATTAAACCTTCAAAGATATATTTGCCAAATTTTAGACCTCTAGTCACAAGCCAAAATAGTCTTGTACCGCACTAGTGAAAAACTATGCTACAATTCAAAAATGATATGTATAGCACTGAATGAAAATTATAAAATCCAGTTCCCGCATTCAACGTGTTAAATATATCAATTTAAATTTTCGGCCACTTTCCAGTAAAATAATTAATATACGCGACTTAATCCGTTTAAATTGTTTTATTTAAATGTGTGACAGTCGCGGAAACCGAAGATAATATTATAGACAATGTCAAATGTCAGTTCTTGCCAAAATTAAGATGTCATGTCACATGACCTATGTACATTGCTTGTATGGTTGTAGGTTAACATCTTCTATGCCATAGCCTATTCCATAGACTCTAACGCATATAGGTCTCAGTAGCTAACTACGACATTTCTAAGATGTGTCCGAGATAAACTCTTCTATCCAATGTCTAGTTTAGCGATGTGGTCTATTTACGTTTGTTCTAAATGGCAAATTATCAATACCGATTTAATACAGTTTACAAAATAAAAATCTAGATATATCACGGCCATTTGCTCGCGATACGACGCTCAAATGCTTTAGGCATTGAATATAAATCAATGTCAAACGAATTAAGCTTCAACGAGTGCTAAGCGCCAATAAAAAATAACAAATAATGAGCCGTGCAAAAATTATCAAAGAATGCGAGCATTTAAAATGTCAAAACAAGAGAGCGTAGTCGGTACGTCAACATTATTCAATTGAGAATGCCACGGCCTGACCTGTGCGACCGTTCTAGCAAGGTCGTATTACCATTCTGTCGTATCCTTTACACAGCTATGGCTTCCTGAGCTATGGCTACTTAAATATACGGTTATTGGAGTATAAGTTACGTAACGGTGAAATCGGGGGCCACTGTTAGAGCTTTCACAAGAAACTCTGGTATTACATGAGAAGATTGTTGATGTTGATGTTACAATTTAAGTATGTATATAGGTTTACTCTATACACCAAATTTGAGAGTAATCGAAGGCGAACAACTTTGAGGGGACATCTTTTCGATGTGTGAGGTAAATTGGATATTACGACAATTTCAATGTCCTTAACATTTACTACAGCTATGTAAGATACTCAAATTTGGGTAAAAAGCGGACGGTACTTGTAATATCGAAGAGTTGTGTACTTCTGTCATTTTAAAGTTGTAGACATAACATCACGTTTTACAAATCATCGCCAATGTGTATACGTAATATTAAACAGAATTCGCTGTTATTAGTTCGTCAGACATCATACGTTGCGTTGCATGTGACCGCTCATATCGGCTCATTTCGAACTTGAATGGAGTTCTTCTTTTGGGAACCTGTTGTGGTCACATCCGCAGACTACCTGAGAATCCGTACGAGTTCAGAACATGTCAAGCCGTTCCTGACACATAACCGTAAGCAAACCTGTCACATATAGTAAATTTCGTAGTCTGTATTATAACTTAAAGTCACGGCCTTTAACCGCCTTTTGAATTAAATACCGACAATTTAAAATCGTGTTTAATGCTAAATAACTGCAAGAGGAAATGACTAAATAGGTGCCTGCACTTCCAATAGTCAATTATTTACACTAACTTTGTCTAAATAAGGCAATGGAATTCTAAAATGTACTCCTTAGTACAGCTAATTTGAGCCAGTTGCCAGTTTCACGAATGAACTGTGTCTCGGCAAGGTCTTAAGAGAGTTAGGTACTTAGGGTTCTTGGAGCGTTCCATTTTTAGATGATCACCACGATAAGCTCATACGACAACATTTAAACCGAGAGAAAAATACCGTATGTAATTGTTAGGTCCACTGCGACAACCATTTTATAGGCATATAAAGTTTATTGGAGCGGAGCGAGCGAAGCTCCCATGGATCGACTCGAATGGACTTTGTAACAATGCGCAGATCTCAGCGAGTTCTCAACCGATTTTAGAAATTTTTGTTTTAAAATGCAAAAATTAAATTTCGCTAGGTCGTGACGAAGAGAAAATTTCGAAAAAAAAAAAACTCCGCTCCAATTTATGGTGCAAGCTTAGCCGGTGGCTGACTCTGCATCGACCTAGTTATCTTTGAATCTGGGGGCCTATAGTTGCTTTTATCACGCGATGAATATGTGTCATCCGTCACGTTTTGACAAGAAGCGAGTGTGAGTGACAGATGCTTTGTCACCAATTCATCACGTGATAAACGCTACCATCATAGGCCCCTTGCTTTTACGTAGACAGCGACTATCTAAATTGGAAAGAGTCGACTAAAAATCCTAAATAAAAATGCCCATCTATTGTACATTCTCACTTATCCGGCATTTCGATAGTCCGTTACTTCGAGCAACACGTGTCGTGTCGGAAGCCGGTACTGCTCGAAGGTCCGATGCGTTCAATAATCCGGCACTAGCTGCCCGCACCTTCCTCACATTTGTCTATTCATGTTCCATTTTATTCAGATTATTTCTATAAAATCCAGTAATCTTAACATTCCAGTAATCCTAGTTTCTAACAGTGCCGCATTAGAGAAACTCTACTGGATATTGTTTATGAGCAGTTTCAGTGTAAACCAGTTGAATACAAATGGGCTTCAAGTGTGCGTCAGACCCGTAGGTACATTGAGCAATGCAGAGCTGTTCTAAATTGCCTGTTACTGTTATCTGTACCTATATAACTAGTACATTGTGCACGCCGGTGATTTTATGTTGAGACAAATTGATATTTATAGCTTAACGTTACACATTGTAAGTGAGTTGTTTTAAACGTTCAGTGGTCTATGCCTATAATATCTGTAAAACAGTTACAATATGTAATAAAATCTTTTATAGTTTCATTGAATCTTGAAATTAGGGAAAACAGAAAGTTCATGCATGCAATCAAATCAAAGAGGCAAAAAGAAATACTTATTGCTTGAAGTATTTCAAAAAGCAAGTTAGTGATGCATATTACTATTTATAAAATATTTTCCGCTTTTTCGTTATTTAAAAACGCTCGTTCCCTAAATATCAGAATGGCAAAATACTAGATTGCCGATTTACCCGATTTCTGAAATACCAGATTTCTAAAACACCAGATTTTCTGGTTACCATGTTTCTCTTATATCGGGTTGCCAAAACAACTTGTTCTCAATACACTGTATTTTATTTAACACCGAATTCCCATAATACCAGATAATGAAAACACCAGGCTCGTAAAGCACAATGTACTTGAAACACCTAGTTTCTTAATCTACCAGTTACTCAATATACCAGATTGCCTGTTTATTTAATTCCCAACACACAAGATGCTAATTATACTTCATTTCCGAAAGCTTAAATTCCTAAAACACCAGATTTTTACTTTAGTAGATTTTATAAGTACTGATAGAAAAAAACAATTATAAACAACATCATTTTTTTGTAAACTTTATTTACTCATTTAAAGTTGGCAAATACTACTAGTTTTCTATAAAATAAAATAAGTTAACCCTTAAATTGGCACACCATGATAGAACATGTTTTTATTTATTTATTTAGGGTTCAGTTTAATGTTGATTTTGGGATAATTAGAGGATAAATATAATCTAATGATCCCAAAATTATCCTTGTCCCTCGGACGGACGTTCTGAAATGTATTTATATTAGAAGTAACTGTACATAGATAAAAAAAACACAAATAGTGGGATATGATTTTTATTGTAAAATATTCTGCAAAGCCATGCCATGGATATGATATTATAAGACTGACGAAAATAGCTTTGGGTTCTGTTGTAAGAGTATTGCAGAATATTTAACAATAAAAGTCTTATCTCGCTATTTGTGTTTATTTATTTGCTTTAGCTATGTACAGTCACTTCTTATATATATAATATACTACTAATAATATGAAAGTGAATGGGCTGGTAGTCCCCACGCAAGCTCACAGCGGGTTGGGGACTTCACATACACCTTTGAATTTCTTCGTGGCAGGTTTCCTCAATTATTTTATCAGCTTCTGTTACATGTATTGAGTGCCTCCTCTAGAAATATTTATTTTTGTAATAACTACCGAACTAAGTAGGTAGCAGCTTATACAAGACATCCAGTCCAAATTTTATCGATATACCTACGTCTTGTAGTTTCTGAATAAAATGCCTGTGACACACGGACGGACGGACCGACGGACGAACACGACGAAACTATAAGGGCGCGTGTAGACGGCGCCGCCTCCGCGCCGACACCGCACCGCCGCCGCACGGGCTCGTGTACACGGTGCCGCCTCCGCGCCGACATCGCGCCGCCTCCGCGCCGACACCGCGCCGCCTCCGCGCCGACACCGCGCCGCCTCCGCGCCGACACCGCGCCACCTCCGCGCCGCCTCCGCGCCGACACCGCACCGCCTCCGCACCGCCTCCGCACCGCCGCCGCATCGCCTCCGAACCGCTGACGCACCTTCGCGCTATTATACGGTCGTTACGTTAGTAAAAGATTGCTAGCCACGAAGATCACGCGTCATGTCCAGTTTAACGAAAAAAAAGAAATTAGTGTTAGCTTACTATATGTATAGAAAGTGGCAGGAAGTGCCTGTTTTATGAAAGTGGATCCTATCTGATTTGAGAAAACCGGCCAAGAGCATGTCGGGCCACGCTCAGTGTAGGGTTCCGTAGTTGCTCATCCTTCACAATAAACTGCTGTTTTAAGCCTGAAGTTTACGTTAAAAAAGACTTTAATCTCTATAAAAAGGCCGTAAACGCCCTAGAAACTGTAATCACTTATTACCTTCTGGAAGTCAACTTACGACCTTTTAAAGAAAAAATATGAAATTAGATGATAACTCAGTAACGGCTCGACCGATTTTGTTCAATATAGTTTTCATTGAAAGTACTTATAAGGCCTCATTAACATGAATTTTTCCGATTTTCTTTGACCCGTGGTTGAAAAGTTAGAGGGGGGGGGACACAATTTTTTTTGTTTTTGGATCGAATATTTACAAAACTGCTGACTATCAAAACATAATGTTAGAAGAACCCTATTATTTTTACAAGACCTATTCAACGACACCCCAAACACCAGTGTTGAAAAGAAAAAAAAATTGACCCCCACTTTAGGTGTTCGAGGTACCCGAAAAAAAATTTTTTTTTTTAAATTTTATTTTACCGCGTAAATTTTATTTTTCTGTCGGCGTTATACATACACATACTCATACCAAATTTCAGGTTTCTAGTACTAATGATCACGGAGCTAAGCCGCGGACGGACGGACGGACGGACAGACGGACAGACGGACAGACGGACATGGCGAAACTATAAGGGTTCCTAGTTGACTACGGAACCCTAAAAAACTGAAACACATTATCGAAATTACGATTAAGTTTTTCAGTGGTACATATGTTATATTTTTGCCCGATAGTACATGTTATTTGATTCAGAATCTCAATTAATTTTACCACTTCCGAATTTTTAACAAAACTTATTGAAAAGTTACGAAAATTGCCCAGAAATCAAAAGTTACTTACATGTTACGAGAGAGGGTCAAAAGTTCGAAAAAAGTAACAAATATCTGGCAACGCTGAAAATGGCATCGGGGGGCGGCGGGGGGCTAAGCGGCGGCGGCGCGGAGGCGGCGCGGCGGCGGTGCGGCGACGGCGGGGGACTCGCGTCTCGTATACATAGCGCGAAGGTGCGGCGGCGTTGCGGGGGCGGTGCGGCGGCGGCGCGGCGGCGGCGCGACGGCGGCGCGGCGGCGGGCTTTACGCGTCTCGTGTACATAGCGCGGCGGCGCGGCGGCGGTGCGGTGTCGGCGCGGAGGCGGCGCCGTCTACACGCGCCCTAAGGGTTCCGATTTTGCCATTTTGGCTATGGAACCCTAAGAAGATATAATTCTCTTTAATCTTAACAGTTACATAGTGTACAAATATGTATATTTAATAAAAAAACACATGTCTAACATGTTTTACACATTAATTAGCAATATCCGTTACGAGTGAAAACGCGATTAATAGTAACAGGCAATGTCCTTTTTAAGTGACACCTAGGTTTACACAAATAATAAGAATTAAATGCCCACACTTTTTTGTAATTAAATTCTGAAATTAATCACTTAATTACCATTTTAACTGAACTACGCATAAAAGTGGTTTAAGTCATTTAGGGCCTGCAAATATTCGAACATTTTTAGTATTCGAATTATAATTGTAATTGTATTTAAATTAAAGCCACATTGATAAAGTATGCGCCAAATTGAATTCCGCACATTATATCATCTCGCGCCTTTCACCCAACTTGTCAGGTCCGAACATTGTCAAGGCCTACTATGGGTACGTCCACCCAGTCCTATCGTACGGTCTGGATAAAGCGAATATAATAAAAAGAAAATCTGGTGTTTTTTGAAATCAATTTTTTGAAGGCAATCTAATATTTTGCCATTCTGATATTTAGGGAACGAGCGTTTAAAAATTGCAGTCATCATTTTTCAGATCAGTAGCGTGGTGTCAATATCTTATATTAGGGCCGAAGCAAACAAACAACGGACTTTGTATACTGATGTAAGTAATAAAGAATACCTATTTGGGTGAATTTTTAGGCGTTTTAACCGCTCTTTTCTCGTGTTCTTTCTGTGTTCTTGCATGAATATTACCGACTGTCGTTTCGAGTCCCGGCAACGACAAATATTTGTGTGATGAAATATGGATGAAATCGAATATTTGTTCCTGAGTCACGGTTGGTTATTTGTATTTAAGTATGTATATAGTTATCTCAATTCGATAAAACAAGTCTATCAGAGCTTACTGTTGGGACTACTTTGGTTTTTCAATTTGTGTGAGGTCGTCCAATTTTTTTTTAATTACCAATACGAATGAGCTAATAGAGAAGTTGCTATATAGGATCTGCTCCCTCAATTCCTTCAGATTCATAAAAGTATATTTTTGACCATCGGTTTTTTTGACAATATTTGCAGAGATCTTAATGACGAAAAAAAATTTAATATTCCAAAAAACATACCTTCTGTAATAAAATTCTAATGAAGGATATTAGTACTTATATACACATATTCATATCCTGTCAAGCGTTTTTTCGACTTTTAATCGAAATCGCTCTTATTAAACACACGAAGCCTCTTTAAGCTTAAATACCTACCTAATCGCGCACGTGCTATATGTAGTGATCCAATTGATTATACTAATCTATGTTTTTCTCCCGGTTTCGCTTTGGTTATGCTCCGTAGATCTTTTTTTCTGGTTAATAGGAGTGTATTCCAAAATAAACGAGTAGCTAATTTATTAAGCAGATATTACGTAAATTAAATACAAAATCCTATATATGAGGAATGTATGAATGAAATGTACGGGAATCTTCGATAACTAAGGGCTAAGGGAGCTAGGACAAAAACGCAGCAGCTTGACACTGAAATATATTGACAACTAATTTAAAAACAATAGTTCTTCAAAAAATAGACAAATAAACATAAACAATATAAAAACTAATATAAAACCTCAACATCATTCTTAATGAACAACCTCATCAAACTTTCCAAAGGGCCTTATTTCTCTATGAAAATCATACAAAGACAGATGCAGTCGAGAGCAATGATATTTTATTAGTAGATTGGTGAGGCGCTCCATAAGTGAAGCGCTTAATATGAGTCAGATCGAGCTTATGCTATGGCAATGCTTTTGATCTGCGGACAGGTGCGTATGTGTACAAGTTCTCAGCTAAGCTCTGGTTTCCTAGGATCGCGGTGCCGTCATATAGCGGCCGTCTCCATACTTCGCACTAGTACGAAGTAAGTACGAAGTATGGAGACGGCCGCTAAGCGACGGCACCACTATCCTATGAAAGCCGAGCTTAACGCAACGGTGTGATTTGGCTCCAAAATTCCGTCTTGCACAAATTGCACAAAAACGTAAAAAAAAAACGGAATGTCATATCACAAGTAAGTAGGCTGATATCATTTGATTTTCTTAGTTTTTAACATTTATAATTTGTCAAATAGAATGCCATCATGACGCCGCCTTAGAGTCAAACCACGCTAACTCTTCGAAGCCAATGAACTGTCAAACCATACAAAGTGAGTCAGTATGTATGGTTTGACAGTTCATTTGCTTATGGTTATGTCATTGACCGTGATCTGGGAAGTAAATATTGCAGCTGTCATGTTAGCGTATCTATATATATATATATATATAAAACTCAAAGGTGACTGACTGACTGACTGACATAGTGATCTATCAACGCACAGCCCAAACCACTGGACGGATCGGGCTGAAATTTGGCATGCAGGTAGATGTTATAACGTAGGCATCCGCTAAGAAAGGATTTTTCAAAATTCACCCCCTAAAGGGGTGAAATGGGGGTCCAAAGTTTGTATGGGGAAACAAGATTAGTTAGACTATTTTATTCGAAACTTCACAGGAGTATTCCTAACGATAAATGAGTAAACACGTGTTTCAGGTTTTTTGAAAATTCAACCCCTAAAAGGGAGAAATGTGGTGACAAAGTCTGAAAATCCATTGGTAATGCTTTAATGGTTTATCGGGTCGGGTCGCCTTTTGGGGTGCGATGGGGTTGAAATGACTAAATATGAGTACGGGTGTAATTTTTATGGTTTGTTGGGACGTTAATTACGAAAATGCCACCGATTTTGAAATTTTATTTGTGGTCATGAAAATTCTTGAAAGCATTTGCGCCAAATTGCAATTTAATAGGTCCAGTAGTTTTGCAGCAAATCGATTGTAACAGACGGACTGAAAGACAGCTACACGTGATCCTATAAGGGGGTTCTTTTTTTGCTTTTGAGGTATGGATAGAGACCCGTGTTATCCTAATAGATTAAAAAAGTAGTATTTGGTGGCATCTCGATCGTCGTCAATCGGTACCTATAGGCGGGCGGCGCGTTGGGACGGGATGAGTAATGATCGGGAAACTTCCTGCATCCGTAATAAATACATTCAAGCTTTTCAATAATAAGTCATTTCAGAATTCTGAATTACGTTTATCTGGCTCAGAATAATACATTTTTTATTCATCAACGAAGAGAACCTCAATATCTTACAATAGAACATGACGTAACTTATAACATGGCTTAGAATCATTAAACCAATCTCGAATAACAAGTCTCAGGGGCAAACTCTCAAATTTGCGGGTATTGACTTGAGAGAACATTGCTTCTCTCATGGACAGTTTTATGTTGCTTGCTCTCGAGTAAGTTCACCCAGTAGCTTGATAGTTTTAGTGCCTAATGACAGATTAGTCAAGAATGTTGTGTACAAAGAAGTTTTGTAGGCCCTATTTTTTACACACGCTAAACAAAAGTAAAGCCGCAAAAACTATACATAATTAATAATAATACTTCTTAACGCGAGCGAAGCCGCGGGCACAAGCTAGTCTTCTTATAAAACATGATTAGTTGAGAGCTTGCGTTTATAGAATTCTGTTATAATTAATTAATTATGAACAATATGAGAATGAGTATATTTGAGTATCATTTCTCTTTGATAGTTTCGGAGACATATTAATATTTTCTTTGCCGTGGCGTGGCGTCCGTAGATTCCCACCAGCTTGTATAGACCGAGCACCCTTCACTCTTTGCACTTAAAGAAAAAGCAAGCCAATTATGCTCCGGTTTGTCTAGGGATTTCTTTGACGCCACGCTACTGAACCTAGACACATTTTGTAATCGATAAAACCGTTACATCGTGGAACATGCGGGGTTCAGAAACTTTCAAATGTTCTATATTCAAATGTACCTATGCTGGACATTTGAATATAGAAGCTAAATTTTTACTTTTAGCTATTGCGAATTCTTTTATTCATAGATGTACATCAAGGATGTTAGCAGTTAATCCTATAAATAAAAGATAATCTAATTATGCCGTCAATCAATTTCTAAATATAGAAATTGTACGGGATAACAGCATATTATGCAAGTAAGCTATTACATAAGTAGAAATGTACAAATTTAAGCATTATTTCATACAAGTTTGAAAATAGACTATACCTATAATCATACCCTATAGGAGTAAGTACATGTTCGATCGATAAATGAACGAACATTTTATACTTCAAGGATTATAATTAATCCAACTATAAAACTTGAAAATACAAGCACCATTATCATTAAACGGCTCATGAATATGGAACACATGGATGTCACGGCGAGCATGAAGAGTGAAATACGATCGCGACCGTAAAGAGCAAGTTAACTAAATTTCACGCTGTTTTCGATTTTTTAATACTTTTACAAGACGTTTTACAAGAAGTGACGTGTGTTTTATCATTTATCCACTGTGCGATAAACGCGATCATCATTATAAGCTCGTTATGCTTATTTCTAATAAGAAGAATATTAAGATGTTGTGTTGTCCTTATATCTTGCGTATACTTAATTCGAAAACCACGTAGTTAGGTGAGATGGGACATGTCCACAGAGATACGCCAATAACTGCGCCGGTTACCAGTACCTATAATACCACTCGTAAGATACCTACTTCTTTTGCGCATGAGATGTCTCCACAAAAGCAAAGGATTTAATAATCGGTCTTTATAATTCAACCCTACTTCATTTTCAAATACCTATCAACCGGTAGATATTGCGTAGGGTATTATACTTATTTATGATCTGACCGCAATCAAGTACAACCATAAAATAAGCCAAATAAATGGTTTTATCGAGGACGAAATTAGATGACGAATAAATTTACTGAGTTAGATTGCCGTATAAATATAATTATCCATTGATTTGACAAAGGCAATTTATAGGAGTATTTGTGGTCGTAATATACCGTAAGTCATCGGTAAGTATCGTATGTAGGTACTCGAATATTATGGAATAAGTACTTACCTAAGACGCACGTTTAAAAGGGATTATCGAATTCCATACAGATTCAAGGCCATACAGCGTGAGTCACCTATTAAGTTTACGTGTCATTATGTCAAGAATTACGTATGACATGAAACATTTACCTATTATCATTATGATATTTTAATGATCTCTGACTGGGTGCAGGTCCCAATGTGAGTTTGCTGCTATTTTAACTGAAGATGAAAGCCGGTAAAGGACCACAGTTTGGTAATCCCTGCCCTAGTGAATAAGACAAACTCGTTGTGCGTGCAGTTCATAAAAGAGTCTGAGTCAGCCACATGAGAAGACATGAACCGCCAACAACGTAACCATGACCGAAAACGGTCTGGAAATATATCAAAACGTAGATAAGTCATCCGCTTAGAATAAGTACACCTAGAACGAGAGTCTTCATACAAAAGATTTGCGACCGATAAAGGCGCTTTTGTTATTCTGTGCGCGTATCTACGGACCAATCATAGACACGTTTTGCCTGTGAAATTTGCCGTTGTGACAGATGTGCACACGACAGTACCTACTTAGCCCGTGGCTGACCAAAACTGGCTTCACTTTCAAGCGCTAACCAGGTTTCTAGGCGTATTTATTCTGAGGTCATATATATTTTTATTTACCTGAAGAACCGGGCTGACGCCTGGAGGCAGACTCCTCGGCACCCACGCAAGGGTAGCAGGCACACCAGCACGCAGCCGAGGTATTCCCAAATAGATCCTGTCCCACCCGATCTCCAAGCCAGTCGGCACCGTGTTCTCAGGCTGGAACTTCTCCAGAAGCACCGGGTCCGGGGGGAAATCGAACTGCATTACGTTCCACTGGTTTACCACCTTAAAAAAAAGTGTTAATTCAATAAACATTTTAGAAAGAAGAAAGAAAGAAAATTTATTTACCTGCAATTAGGAGTACATTGTAACATGAAATTACAAGCATTGTGCGAAAAGGAGTCCATTCAGCACAGTGCTAAACCGCGGGGGGTGATTTGACGGCTGGTATTATATGAATCCACAAACTTCTTTACTCTTATAAACTCGTAATCTTCAAATAGAACTACTTGATGTCTAATGAATAAAATATTATAGTTATCTATTACCAACACTACTCTGTTTTGTTCTTATTACCAGTTTATATAGTTTGGATTAGTTCTTTGTTTTTCGGTTTGTATTGAAATTTTGTTCAAGCCGCATGGCAAAGCGTGCGTCCACACACGTTATTACTTGATCATATTACTAACTGTCACTTAAAGCGGAGTGGAGAAAATGGACCAATCAGACTGCGCCTTTGTCAAGCCAAAAAGATTGAAATCTGAGGAATGTGATTGGTCAATTTTACACATCTCCGCTCCGTTCCAGTGGACAGAGGCAGCCTAAAGCTGTTAACTCTTTTAGGGTTGTCTCCAGAAACGAAGATAATCCTAGGTAGCGCTGACTGAAATTAGCCAAGTCCATGGTATTATAGATAAATCCTAGGTATGTATGTAGTTTATTATTATTAGGATTATTACCTCCAGGGTAGCGCTGACCGAAGCCAACCACATGCATAGCAATAACACGTGGATCCCCATTCTGAAAACTAAAAACATTATATCATTATTGCGGCATTGACCCGACCACCGACTCACGTCCGACTTTTACTAGTAGTTCAAGTACACCGAGCGACCACAACTGACGGAGATGCCAGTGCACTTGAATAAGAATTCTATTGGGATGAACCCATCGATTAGGAATAGGGTGTTTTAATCGATGGATAAACCATAAAAAAATGGTTTCACTGATTTTTATACAAAATCGTATAAAATAGGTTGCTTGCGTTTTAAATTACCCTAGCTTGTAAAAAAACCGACCAAGAACATGTCGGGCCACGCTCAGTGTAGGGTTCCGTAGTTGCCCATCCTTCACAACAGACGGGCTTAAAACAGCGATTTTAAGCCCGAGGTTTAAATTACGAGAAAGATTTCAAGCTCTATAAAAAGGTCGTAAACGCCAAAGTAACTGTAATTACTTATTACCTTCTGGCAGTTATCGATTATACGCGCCAGATTGACTGGAATGTTTTAATGCAGTATGGCACTTAACTAATATGTGATACATTATCTAAAGACACATATCACTCTTTTCACTTTAGTGACACATTCTGCGCATCTCTAGTATGGATCTAAATATTCGATGTTCGATGTCAAATTGACCTCCAAAGAGAAGAATAAATGTGTTGTAAAGACAAATAACGAATCAGATTATTTACATGATATATTATTTGTTACCTAATTCATAATTAAAGTAAAAGTATTATAACGATAGGTCTCAATTGAAACTAGTCTTGAATCTCTATCGATCAATCATATTTAAGTGTTCCAAAATAAAATTGCGTATCTGCAATTACATAAGGTAGGTTGACCAGTTGTTCATTATATCAGACTTGATGCTTGGAAACCACTAACGTAAATTAGGAACCGGAAGTGCGTTAATTTGTTCTCATTTTTGTTTGTCAAAGACAAGTCTCAGACATCGACACCTTTTCTGTTACTCGTATTACGTGATCCAAGGGTAAAAGTTGCGTCTATTGTTTAATTTAGTTTTTATAATCTTACATCCTAGCAAATAAAACAAATGTGAAAGTTTGTGAAAATATTTGAATGTTTTATATGTGATTGTTTGATAGTTTAGA
This sequence comes from Apotomis betuletana, assembly GCA_932273695.1. NCBI lineage: Eukaryota > Metazoa > Arthropoda > Insecta > Lepidoptera > Tortricidae > Apotomis > Apotomis betuletana. The sequence continues at coordinate 17,210,156 of OW026307.1, forward strand.
AATTTACACATGTGTTAAGTATATTTTATTAGACATTTTAAAAAAACATAGACGCAGAGGGTGCTCTAGTAGCGTAGAATTATGGAATCAAAGATTTGGTGTGATTGACGGAACGATGTGATAGCTCAGTTGGAAAAGCACTATGTCGGCAACGTAAGGTCACAGGTTCGAGTCTTGCTTACAGTGCAGTTGACCACATTACATTTTTCTTTCATATTTTATTAAGAGGGCGCCGAGCGTTAGCGACTGAACCATAGAGCGCGGGGAATGCGTATTTAGATCGGCGCGCGGCCGCCATAGTAAAAATGTATGGAGAATTAAAAGCACTTTTTGATAAATCTGGACCTTTAATACCAAACAATAATTGAAATATTTCCTGCGGACAAATTGTAATGTAAACATTCATCTTTTTTTTAAACTGAAAGTCAGAATATATTTCCATTGTTAAAGTATAAAAAAAACACTTAACGCCTGCTTACGATTTTACAATTTTCGTCCAATTTTACTTAGTTCTCTAGTGTAAAATATTAATAATCTTATAATTTTTCCACGGAGAAGTTGTAAACACATTCTTCGAAGTGCTAAATATGTAGTTTAGAAATGGATTAAACAACTAGTGTTGACGTTATCTACTTAACGGCAACTGCCTATTTTTTCACATTTCGCTCGGTGCAGTCTTAAGCTTTGTTATCTTTCAAATAACAAAATACAGTTATCATGGGCATTTGCTTTCTTAAAGAGATAGTAAGCGGAGTATTCAAGACATATTTAGCGTAATATACGCCATTTAATAATCAGATGGTTTCCTTTGCCAGGAAGAACCTACCTACTCTAATATCCTACCTGCAAGAGCCCAAACTTGGTATATTTCGATAATATATTTCAAATAAGTAGCAGTAATGTTGAAATGCAGTATATATTTGCAATCAGCTCATAAAGCCCTTTCATTAGATACGCCACATTATAGGATTCAGAACACAAAACTTCATCATCCCATACAAAAAATAGATGGCGTCATAACTCCTGCCTGCACCTGTCGCACAACTGTCGCACGCCACTATTTCTCACGCGAGATAATTACCTGTCTCTTTCTGTACAGTAACGTGAGAGAGCGACGGGTAGCATTATATCGCGCGACAAGAGTCGCGAAGTATAGTTGTGCTAGACGGGCTGCACTAAAATTCAAGATGGCTCTCCTACTTAAAATGTTTTTAGGGTTAAGAAGATTCATCCTGCCAAAGAAAACCTTCTGATCATCAAATGCTGAATAGTAAGCGAGCACCGCCTACTAAAAGACTTCAGCGGGCCTGTGATGAAGTGACAAACCATCTGTCGTCTCAGACTCGCATTTTTTCAAAACGTAACGGATGCTTGTCACTTATTTATCGCGTGGTAAAACTGTTAAAAGCAACCATCATAGGCCCGCTTTAGTGTTTTGTTGTGTGGTAGGTACGGGTTGTGATTGTGATAGATGGCAGTCGCACGCGCATCGGTTACAGGGCCGGTGTCTCAACCGTCGTCGTCAACCTGGTTGGCGCTGACAGGAAAATTGGTCATTCTTCTCTGAATTAACATTCTACAATAATCTCGGCTTGTAAAGTGATCCTATGAATGAACATGAATATGTCGTGTTTAGTATTGCGTTAGAACTTTATTATGCTCGTTGACATAATAATAATGTGCGGTTACCGACCCTAAAATGGGTTATTTGTGGTTTGTTAATTCTAATCTGAATTTTGATACTTATTCGAGAAAGTAGGAAGATATCAACGCAATTTTAGTAAATTTATGTTTCGTAGGGACAAATAATAACGCAGCATTTCATAATATTGTAATTTTATGACGCTCCCACTCTTGCTCCAGGAACCTCAGAACTCTGCGATTTATAAAATTTACGTCATTATTTAATTATTGTAAACACGTTTTATGTATTGTCGTGCTCCTAGAAGGTGTAATAAAAATAAAAATAGGTATATTTTAAAATATTTGAACGTAGAGATTCGGGACAAAACCGTAGTAGCTAAATAACAAACCGGAATAATGCTTTAGGTATGTACCTACCTAAAATATTTGTGAAAGGCCAGACCAGGAAATCGCAACAGACAAAAACGACATGGATCTTATTTGCATACTAAACAGTAAATGATAATTAGTAAATAAGGTGTGGTCATAACATAAGTAATGCATCGATAAATGACACAAGAGCATAAGTAAAACCTATATAAACGATATATAAGAGTAATCCCGGCCCAGGATCATTTTCGTTTCATTTCTTGTAATGCATAAATGCCCTGATAAAACAATTCAAAAATTTACAAAAAGCCGGTTTTCTCAAAAACATTTTCATTGATGTAGCACGTTTCGACTATCACGGCAGCATAGCTAAGCTAATATGTTTTAATTGTATTATTATATGCTAACTTATATGTTACATGACATAATATCTATCTATAGGTCCTATAGAAAAACTCTCAAATAATTGTATTGTAAATGAGTTTTCTATTTCTATTATCTCAGGAAAACTTAACATAGGATGCAGCAGCAAGGCGCCAGTCGTACAGTACAGAGCCTATCTGCTGGTAAAAAATATTTGTCATCTCATCACGCCTAAACGGCTGGATGAAATTTAACCAGTGGTATAGGGATAACTAGACTTCTAAGATGGTTATTGGACGGTAAAGAAAAAAAGGACGCGGGCAAAGTTGTGGACATCTTCTAGTTTTAGAACATGCCTACTTATGTTACAAAACGTAATACCTACGAGTATTAGAGTAAATAGTAAATACCAATAAGATAATTTGTTTTTTGGGCAGCGAAATCAGTCATTGTTACTCTTTACTAAAATATTAGCTGGTGCCGAAAACGCAATAAGTGCAATAAATGTGACATTATTCGCGCCTATTGTAAGTGTTAAAACGCATACTTTTCCTACCAACTGCGAATTACAGAATGCCAATAATAATGTCCGAAGGCCGACCGCTTACAGATCGAGAGAAGTTCGATTAAAACTACACGTAGGCAAACGCACCGAGTATTTACCTAACAAAGAAACGTGCGTACTTATTGATATTATTGCCATTTTATTGTATTATAAAAAAATAAAAAAAACATTACACGTGCTGCTTATTAAGATATTTTGCATCCATTTGCATCCTAAGCTTAACACAGAATGTGCGTCTAATTGAGTGACAGCTGTGAAATAGGAATTATCAAGTTTTTTCTTCGTTTTAATCTTTAATCTTCGGTATATACCTAATCCGTAGGTAGGTTTCACACGAGATTGATACACGGAACTCTGAAATTATAGGTATATACAACAGGTAATACAATATATCTGGTAGTTTCCACGATTTCATACGATTTAAAAAAAAGGTTCTCAATTCGGTTAATTTTTTAGGGTTCCTTAGTCAACTAGGAACCCATATAGTTTCGCCATGTCCGTCTGTCTGTCTGTCTGTCCGTCCGCGGCTTAGCTCCGTGATCATTAGTACTAGAAAGCTGAAATTTGGTATGAGTATGTGTATGTATCACGCCGACAAAACAATAAAATAAAAACTAAAAAAAAATTTTTTTTTGGGACCTCTCGTACACCTAATGTGGGGGTGAATTTTTTTTTCGTTCCAACCCAAGTGTAAGGTCTGTCGTTAAATAGGTCTATTAAAAATAATACGGGTCTTTGAACATTACTTTTTGATAAAGTCAGTAGTTTTGTAAATATTCGCTCCGAAAATAAAAAAATAGTGTCCCCCCCCCCCTCTAACTTTTCAACCACAGGTCAAAAAAATGTGGAAAAATTTATGAATATGGCCTAGGCCTTATAAGGCTTTAAATTACTTTCAATGAAAACTATATTGAACAAAATCGGTCCATCCGTTTTTGAGTTATGGAAAAATTTCATAATTTTCTTTAAAAGGACGTAAGTTGACTTCCAGAAGGTAATAAGTAATTACAGTTACTTTGGCGTTTATGACCTTTTTCCGTCTTTCCGTCTTTGACCGTCTCTAGTGAAGGATGAGCAACTACGGAACCCTACACTGAGTGTGGCCCGACATGCTCTTGGCCGGTTTTTTTTTTATATAAAAGGATACAATTGTAGATATTTTAAAAGGATATAGTTGTTTAACACAGCATACCAAACTATGCAATAATTATCTACTAAATCCTCGCATCATATAGGATAGGTATGTGTTATTGTTATTATTGTACTATTTTATTATTTAGGTACGACGTGCACGCGAGCAGGCTTTTCTCACAAGATCGCGTTAGCTACATTCTGGGTCACCTGACTGCACGATTATATAATGTCTCGTAAATCGTCTCATCGATTAAATGGTTACGTGTTACGTCACATAAGCGACCATCAAATAGTTTTTAGAAGAAATCTTGGCCCTTTATATTTACTTGAAATTTATTCATCAATAAATAGCTGAAATCTACAAACAAACATAATTATGTACCTAGTAAAATCTGGCTGACAGTCTCTCCAAAAGCTACCAATTATTTTTTAAATGGAAATAGTAGATTGTTAGACAAAGTTTGTTAGGCACCAATTCCACTCGAGATAAGTATTTTGACACTTGAGCGAACTGAGCAATTCCATTTTTTGGGTTTAGATGAAAAAACGGTCGTTGTTTTTATTTACCTACTTATAAAAACAATTTGTTATTTCTATGAGTTTACTTTATCATGTCCACAATAAAAATATCCGAAGAGCTATTTTTTTCGTGGCTGTACGAGTTAATTTCATTGCCCTGTCATTTGATTGGCTATGAAAAGTTGAGTATTATTTTTCAAACTATTTTTCAACCAGAAAGTGACTCATTTGGACCCTAACCAAATGAGTCACTTTTTCCCGCTATTGCGATAAACAATACCCAATATGAGAAATTAAGTTTGTATTTCCAATTTTTTGTCTTAACTGACTGACATATACATAGGTAAGTACTCAAAACAGCTATATGTATTGTAGGATCAAATTACATATAAAAATAAAGCATATTGACACCTGTTCGGTGTAGATACCCTATCACAGCAACAGCAGTCGGCCTCCACAAACTAAAATTACTCAAGCATTCGATACGGCATTTCCGCGTATTGCCTTTCGCTGCATGCATTCCAAAAATTCGCAAATCTATGATAAAATATGGATAGCATACGTTACGGCTAGCCCTGTATGATCAAAGAGAGGCAGTTCTAAGCTTTCTAATGATATGTGCCGGAGATCATACCGCTATGTTTACTTTAGTAATCATAGGGCTAAGTGTAAATGACAGATGGCTGGATGGATAGAATTGACCTAGTCCCAAACTAAGCAATGCAAGTAAAACCTACTCTGGGTACTAGAAGACATCATATCTATACCTACTATTATAAAATTCTAAGATTTAATTGGAAATTGGTTTTCAATGGACATTATTTCAGGCAAAAACTTTAACAGTGCGATGCAACGGCCCAGCTACAACGCCAACTGGGTGAAGAACGAAAAGTTTGCTGCCTTGAACTCATTAAAATTTGTATAATTTTTTCCATTGTACGACGACAAATTAACCATCGAATAATGTACCTTAAGGTACTGTTTTGAGGTTCATTATTGTGTCGTTAATTTTTGTCGCACAACGGAACTTTTTCCCATCGCTTTTTTTCTGAGGCTAACTAAAAAGTTCCGTTGACTAGTTGTACCTTAAGGTACATTATTCGATGGTTAATTTGTCGTCGTGCAATTGAAAAATTGATACAAATTCTAATTAAATGAGTTAAGGCAGCAAACCTTTTGGTCTTCACCCACCTGTTGATAAAGTTTTCTTTGTCCTGTTATCACGCCAAAACGGTTGGACAGATTTTAACAAATTTTGGTACAGGGATAGCTGGACATCCAAAAATGCTTATAGGATACTTTTTACCCGACTGTGGTAAAGATAAAAAATACGCGGACGAAGTTGCGGGCACGTTCTAGTACATCAGATAACATCCCTGACTGGGTAACAAATACTTAGTCGAGTGCATCATACAAACATTTGCCCTTGCTGGGATTCGATCCCAGGACCACCGGCTCAGTACGCAACGCCAACTGCGTCGTCTTCGTCGTCGCAATGCAATTTTTTTTTATCGTATAGAACCATATTCAGCACTAAAAGTGCAACAATAATAACAGAGTTTGGTAAAAGTTCATTTGACGACGCGTTTGGCTCGGTTTGTAGACACCTGCCTACTGAGTCGGCGGTCCCGGGTTCGAATCCCGGCCGGGGCAAATATTTGTGCAAATATTTGTTCTTGGGTCATGGATGTTATCTATATATGTATTTATATATTATGTATATACCTGCTTAAAATGGATGCCAGGCGTAAATTGCATTTAGCGACATTGTTGTTCGGGTTGGTCAAAACTGAGAGACCAGCATATCTCTATGAGAAACTGACATGGCTTAAAAACAAAACCATGTATCAAACTAGGGGCGCTCTGTTTCGCCTCTCGATGGCTGCCCACAAAACTGCTGCTTTTCGGGGCAGTTTTAGATACGCTGCTACCAAGTGCTGGAACAATTTGCCTCCACCTATCAGAAACTCTATATCTGTTGATAGTTTTAGACGTAACTATAAAGTATATCTGATATCTTTACAGAAATCTCAGTGCACCTGAGCGGCGTGTCTACTGTTTTCTTAGTTTCTTAGCAATCAAAGATAAAATTGTATTTATTTTTGTACGTGTGCCTCATATTAAAGTATTTAATTTAATTTGTACTAATAATATTATATATACATTACTAGGTAAGATGAATTGTAAGTTTTAGTTTTAGTAGTATTTAGACTGTCTTAGCCCAATGTTCTCTGTGTGTGGTCGTTTTGTCACCAACAAGGTACTGGCTGAAAATCAGCGTTGCGGCCTGCGGGCTGCAGCACATGCTGAGCCTGGCCCTTTTTGCTAGCACACGGCTCTAATCTCTGAATGTTTTTGTTTTTGTTTGTACTACTACTGTGTTCGTGTGTTTGCAAATAAATATTTCTTTCTTTCTTTCTTTCTTATATCGTCGTCTAGTACCCATAGTACAAGCTTTGCTTAGTTTGGGACTAGGTCGATTTGTGTATGATTGTCCCTTAATATTTATTTATTATTATTATTTATTTATAAATGGGATGCCATGGGATATTGCTAAATTGGAGATACCGCAAAGCTTTTTTGAACTCAGGCCCTGGAAGAAAAACCGATTTTCTCTCCGGTATGTTGTTTTTATGAGTCCCCAATTGCTTTTGCTTATTTTCCGGGTGAACAGTTGCCCTTTCGCAACTTGCTCATTAGCCGTGGGTAAGTCGATGGATATCAGATAAAATGTCACTTAGAATCCCAGCATACCACGTACTAGAACTGGGGCAGACCTTTCATCATTTAATTGTGTATTTACATAATCTGGCGGGATCACACGCAACGCAAGGTCGTAATCGTAACGAGAGAAACTGTTCGGCAGAGGACCTTTATGCAACATGCGTGTACGGACATTGAGAGTAAAAAAAGCCGCTTAAGTGCGAGTTAAACCGTTTGTTTAACACGTTTCGCCAAATTTAATTTAATTACGACTCCTTAAGTACTAATACGCAGTACTACAACCTAGTGGAGTGCCGTAAGACTTATGCCTCGGAATCCAGGAACAGTCAATGAATCTTCATTAAAATTAACGTAACTGAGTAACATCGAGACGCGACTTGCGTCGTCCGTCCAAAGACCCTTAAATTGCAGTTACTGCTGGCTGACGTCACTTGCCCACTTCGTATTATGTTGATATGCAATAAAGAAATACGAGTTTAATACAGGTTTGTTATATAATATTGACTATAGCCGCTGCTTCCTTAAAGAAACTTCCTACAGAGTTTGGATCGATTATAGAAAATACCAGTTATTCTAATAGTGCGCTTCCGATTTACAAAATGTTTCCAATTTTTGTTGTAAAGACAACTTTATTTATATAATTACATCCGGAGGATGGTCGACTCGATTGCCACTTCTATACTATTATAATGTTTCTGATTTTTATTCAAAATCAGTTTTCTATGAAGAGGGATCCTGGACACAGAAAAAAATTAAGAGCGCGTTGCAGGATCGTCTTTTGTTTTGTACGGGTACGTGACGCGGCGCCATCTGTTTCTTATAATTTCTTTTTCCTCTCATTACGTCGAAACGGCTGGACAAATTTTACCCAATTTTGGTACGAGTATAGTTGGACATCACCAAAGGTAAAGGAACGAGAAAAAGGAAAGGCATCTCCTAGTATTACATAAAAAACAAGTTTTTGACAGCGGTTTTGTCCACTTGGAAGCATCAACTCGAAAGACTTTCTTTTTATCAAATGTGTGTGGCTAATTGCAAAATTGCTAACCATGTCTTCATTTGTACAGGGACGAGTACAAGTAAACTAGGCTGACTTTATCTAATTGGGTAAGATTACACGCGTAAATTGTAACAAGCTCGGACAAGGTTAAACTAATCTTAACTTAAATTGCCCACGACAATATAATACAATAGCGTAATATACCTATTACTATCTAGCGGCCAAGTGTGAGTTGGTCTCAAGGATTCCGTACCAACGTACGCGAAAACTTGTTTTATTAAAGTTCCTCATAAACTGTTTAATTTTTGGTTTTAGTTTATTATTATTATTTTGTATTAAGGCAATTATACGGATGGATGAAAATCGTTTCATTTTTATTATTTTTCATTGTAATGGTTATTATGAAAACATTATTTTAACAATTATAATTTTCCAAAGTTAGAGACACACAAACTGATATCGGAGACTTAGTACATATGTATAGGTAGTATAGGATATTCCTTATATTCTTTGGACACGGAATCCTAAAATAGTCGGGTATATTATGTTTGACACTAATTATAATATAATACACAAATAAGTTGTATGGAGTGACAAATGACAAGCTAACACCTTTGACACTATCCATCATAATTTGTGCCATACTTTATGTACACACTTCATTACAAGTGACAGGGCACATTTGTTTGCAAAGTGTTAACTGTCCGTAAGTACATAAAGTTTTTTTATTCACGAGTGAGTCATGTACATATTGTGCTAAATTGTACATCATTTCTATAATAGTTAAGTATTTATGCTGCCCTTTGACTGGACTGGTTTTCATTTCCTTTTCCTCCAAATTGGAGTACACACAATCACAGTTATTAATTTATTTAATTCTTAAGTCACTATTAAACGACTAAAATTATAAATAAAATTACAAACTCGTAGATTTAACTATTTGAATTTACGATTCCTTCCATTTTCTATTCACGTCGTATAGATACGAAAAGGTGAAGCCTGTATAAGTATTATGTGCCAATGTGTACATTAAATTAACATACAAGACCTACAAACCATCATACAGTGGAGCTGTAGTTTTAATATTAAACAACACTACTGTTTTCAGGACTTTGAACGAATATTTACAACCGATACTAGATCAAAATTAAGAGTATCATTATAGTATCCGAGGCTGAAGGAAGGGTGGATGAGCGACGATGGACCATGGGCAAATTTGTATGGAGGCTGGTCCAAAGAACCAACATAGATGAGAGTTAAGTTATTAGATAGGTATTAATATCCGCTTATTTTTTGTACCCCAAGCTGGATTCCAGGGCAGATCTGAGATATTCGTGTTTGTAGTTAAGATGTAAATCGGAACAAAAATTTTTTTACTTAATAACCAGATCCACATAGATAGTAGAGCCAGTGTATTAATACAACAGTAAAATAATTTAAACTGACGTATTTCGTAAGTTTACGCTAATTATTATAGGGAATAATCCTCATATTATGTGTGTAGGAGTGTATTTACTATTTATAGTTATTTTTAGTTTTACACAAAGTGCCATCCTTCTACTGGGTGAATATCAAAACAGCATTTTTTACGTGTCCAAGCTGAGAATCCCAGTGTAAAATGCGTATTTTTTTCTAAAATTTTTATGGTTAATTATTGGAATAACAAAATAGTTGGCTACAAGTTTAGATTGCAGTAAACATATATATTTATTAAAATAAAAAATAAAAAGTAAATTATTTAAGAACAAGGTGGCTTGTCCTCAACGTACTTCTTATGAAACAAGCGCTCAGCATGGCTATGTTTTAAGCTTGTATATAAATAAGGCATCAAATTAACAATTTATGAAGTCATAGCCTGTTAATGTTGGTATAATTTCATCATTTTACCTATTTAAATACACATGACTCTGGATCAAAGTTTGTCCAGGCAAAATTGTAAGTTACGGTGGCGAAATTTCAAGATGTCGTTGCTGGTTATTAAATGGCGCAGGAGTTGTCGCGTTGGCTTACCCCACTTAGGTCAGTCGTGCGCTAGCGCTTGTGTGGAGTGGAAGTGCGACTGAGACGGTGTGTTTCCCGCCATAACGTACGTAACCTCTTTGGTGGCATTTTGTTCAACGATTTGTTAGTTTTGGTGGCTCGAATTGTGCGCTTGTTCTTTGTTGTTCGTGTCGTAAGTATACAGTGTTTTGGTATGTAGTTCAATTTATTCTATAATTACAATCTCAAAATAAATCATTAAATTGTAACAATTTTTTTTCGTAAATTTTCAGTTTAGGTGGCTATATATCATTTTTCATACAAATAGTAAGGAGGTTTCAGTTCTTGGTGGGCAAGATTAAGTTTTGGTGGCGTATAATTAAGATTAGGTGGGCAAATTTCAGTTTTGGTGGCAACCCAAACATTTGGGTGCTCATATTTCATTAAGTATTGTTAAAATTCTTGGACAAATATGAAAATGTGTAAAATTGTGAATAGATATTTAGTATTATAACTTAATTTCTTCTTAAAAACTAAAAAAAAAATGTGCCACCAAAACTTAAAAAAATTTGCAATTATTGTATTAAGCGGTTTACACTCACGTGAAATTGTCAGGAACGGCCCGACATGTTTCGAACTCGTATGGAGCCCTTCATCAGGGACGGCTGCCCGTACACCGCCGCGGCAAACTCGTCACTGCTGATACTTTGACCGACGTTCCGCTCTGAGCGCGCGCGCCGATGGCGCGGGGGCGGGGGGTGCTTGCAAGCCCGCAACTTGTCCGTCCAGCACTCCAACGTCACTTTTGTCATCAATAGACATTACGCACACTTGACTAATGGTGTCCACGGGATTGTCCAAACGCACAATATGTTTCGCCGCCGGAAGCACAGGCTTCCATGCTGGAGGTAAAGCCCAACCGCCGTCTCTATTAAAATTCGGGCGCCGTCCGATCTCGATAGCTTCGTGTACCTTACGTTGTATATAACGTTTCTCACGTACCAACACTCTTGCTTTATCGAAACGGACAAAATGAGACGCACCGGCTTCGACGACATGTTCAGCGACCGCGGAATTATTCGTGTCCAGCTTCCGTACACTGCGTATGTGCTCAGACAACCTTGCAGACACATTACGTCCCGTCTCCCCGAAGACCCGTCGTCCCGTGTCGTCGAAGCCGGTGCGTCTCATTTTGTCCGCAGTGACGAGTTTGCCGCGGCGGTGTACGGGCAGCCGTCCCTGATGAAGGGCTCCATACGAGTTCGAAACATGTCGGGCCGTTCCTGACAATTTCACGTGAGTGTAAACCGCTTAATACAATAATTAAATATGTCTCACGAAAGTTTTAATAAAATTTGCAATGTTGATATTCACCCTACTGCCGTTTAAATTAGCGATGCACTATAATTCTGGCGCCACTATTTACGCGTTGGTCATTGTCCACGTCTGAGTTAGTTAGTTCCATTTCCCGCTGCATGTGCCTTATTTAAACCAGGAATATTTCAGCTCAGCAATGGAATTCAGCTTGGTGCCGATAATAAAAATTGAAATATATTTAAATATCTATCTATAATGACTTAACTCTCATCTCTGTTGGTTCTTGGTCTAATTTGGCGCATGGTCCTTTAAAATTCTACATCTGTCAAATTTAATAGTTTGTGGATTACGCAAAAACGTACTAACTACAGACAAAAATGGAATAGATTTGTTAACATAGTAGGTGTGGCGCATGGCAACGGCCTGATTTGGTACACGATCTAAATAGGAAGGCACTGCATTGCGCAACTCTATCTGACATAGTGAGGACTTTAATGGTCACGTTTTTAGAAAATATTTGTGGATTTTTCCAGACTATCTGGAGCATTAGGGCGTGAGGTAATTTTAAACAAATGTTCTCAAAGACAACAAAATCTCATAACAAGCGTAATAATATACTCGGGGAATTAAAAGGTTTATAACTTTTCGAGTTTATGTCATGGTGACGAACCTTTAATTCCACGACCGTGCAGTGTGTTGGATTTTAAGACCAGAGGATTCGATGGAACTTATGAAGTTTGTCATACGTATGAAATTCTCGCTGTTATCTGACAATTTACACTACTGCATATTTCACAGGGGCCTGCTATCAAAAACTCTCGAACCACAGTGGAGCAGTCAAGTTCTAAAATTTATGAGCAAAAATGTGGTCATACACATCTGAACACGCCTCTATACCACATCACATAACAACTTCCGGGGACTGTCGACGAGAGTGAGAATATAGTTTTAATTTGAACTTTAAACCTCCACGCGTTCCCAAGATAAAGGGTCTTGACAGACAGACGGACGAACGGACAACAAAGTAATTCTATAAGGGTTCCGTTTATGTTCTTTTTAAAGCAAGGAAACCTAAAAAACGGAAATACTAAAAATACCTAAATCAAAAGATCCGTATCAACAAACATTTTGGCTCTGAACAAACTTTTTCCACATGTAATTAGGTTTATAATTTTCCCTTATATTCCATCCTTTTAGTCAAAAACTGATATAGAATATTGCGTATAAAGTCAGCCAGCCATAAATTAATTCACGGTAATAATCTTAATTTGCAATCCTTTAAATGGACAGGTAAACTGTTTAAGCAGCAATTATAAGCCGCTGCAAAAACAGATTCTCCTTTTTTCGTGGCATCTATAAAGGTAACAGCATAGGAAACAACATAATCCATCATTCTGCAATCCTTAAAGTAATATACAGCTAAACTGTTTTGGGTGCAATTAAAACAAAGACGTAGCGAATTAAACAGTATTTAGGCAAGGAATTAGCTTTTTTCCATGCCATCATAATCGTAATCTGCAATCCTTTAATAGATACATACTTAAACCATTTTTATCTGCAATTAAAAATAAAATGGTAGTAACAACAGCGAGAATGGTTCAATGGCTCATTGCTGCAACCTAATTGGTTTACCCATGTTTTATAATAGACAAACATACAACATAAAATATTTCGGAATGTTATAAAACAAACCAAACCTAACCTAATCTATATCTTGACATTTTCAAGATTTATGACTTTTGAGGAAAAAATTGACAATGCAATGAAAATTCTATTAAATGAATCCCGATGAAATCACGTGTCTGATCTGCTCGTCGATGAATCCACTTTTGTCAAGAAACAATGTATAAATGACTCTCTTACACGTTAATCTGCTGTTTACAACGAAAATTTAGCGATTATAAGAAAAGTGTCCTACGCAGACAACTTTTTTATTGTATGAAGTTCGAATGTACAGACGATTCCGCAAGTACGATGAACCTAAAAGCAATTCGAAAAAAATAAGCCTTATTTTTACACGATCAATTAAAAGCACCGTCGAGACATTTTCCATACAAACCGGGAAACGTTCTCGAGAACGGCACATCTCTATATTGAAACAGCAGTTATCTGTTTTTTTCCATGCCTTCAAAAATGGTAACAGCGCCGGAAATGGCTCGTCCCCGCAACCGTCGTCAAATCAGCGCGTATTGTGCTTGTCAATGAAATCGAAAGTTACCGGCAATTAGACACACATGCAAGATGCGATTAGACGCAGCGTTGCAAGATGTTACTGCAACGCTGGATCATAGTCGCATGCGTTTTACTGTTATGGTTATTATATTCACTGAAAAAAAAAGCTTGACTAGTTTAACTACTTGGAAAATAACCAAGTTTGTGAGTTCTCCGATTTATTAACTAGCAGCTAACATATTGCCTACTGTTGACAAATCTTTTATTTTTCAGTGTTGACGCCATATGTGGTTCTGTTTGCGCCAGACACAAATTGAATTTATCCCGGGCCCATGTAAGAACAAATTATCAAAGCAATCTTGCCTAGCGCGAAACAATGGAACGCGATACGCGTCCTATGTACTTAAACCTAACTTAATCTATGTTGCTAACCTGGAGTTCAGCCGAATATCTTCCTGGCTGCAAGGTTGTGTTTCTGTTTTGTGTAAAGTGTATGTATGTTTACTTGCACCAATAAACGACGTCCCGGTCTGCGCCGCCGCCGCCCCGATCTCGTCAGCAAACACGCCAAACACAGTTACACTGTAGTAGTCCTTATATCACTCTAAATAACAATCCTTGGGGCGCCCGAAGCAGCCCACCGTACAAGGAATTGTGCCGTATCTCAACACTTTCCGTTAAAGCGTAAAACTTCCAAAATATCTCCCAAACCACGGAGGTTATAATGTTCAAGAGCCGTTACGTTAAAAACCAATATTACCAAATGGCGTCCGCTGGCGACAGCGCGCGCGTTCGCAGCGCCGTGACAGGAAAATGAACTAACTGATTGTGTGGCCAGTGGGTAAAAACCTATCAATTCTCAACAACCACCCGCCCCGGACCGACCCGTCGTCGGTCCGCTCAAACTCCCGGTAGTCGGGATAGCGTTGAAACCGCCCGTCTAAGGATCGAGTCCCTCACTTGTACATCAGCGATCCGTGGAGACCCATCCTTGCCCGCTATCAAGTTAACGATACGCCCCCGTCGCCAACACAACGGTGATAGGTTAGCATCCTTAACCAGTACGAGGTCTCCAACGCACGGTGGGGTCGTCCTGTCCGTCCACTTAACGCGTTGCTGAAGAATGTGCAAATACTCAAGCGACCATCGCTTCCAAAAATTTTGAGTCATTTGCTGCAACATCTGATACCGTGACAACCTATACAACTTAACATCCGTATACGGATACTCCGGCAAGGCGTTAAGTGGTTGGCCAATCAAAAAATGACCTGGGGTAATGGCCTCCAGGTCATTCGGGTCAGCGCTCAACGGACACAAGGGGCGCGAATTTAAAACTGCCTCAATTTTGCAGAACACCGTTGACAATTCCTCAAAGGAGAGGATCGTTGAGCCGATGACCCGATACAAATGAGTCTTGGCAGACTTAACCACTGCCTCAAATATTCCACCCCACTGGGGGCATCCAGGTGGACTGAAATACCACGAAATGCCCCGACTGGCGATGGCCGTGCCGATCTCTCGCTCATTTTGACTTAAAAATAATACAATTTCCTTTAGACAACGATCGGCGCCCTTGAAGTTGGTACCACAATCCGACCGGATCAAGGCCGGTATCCCTCGTCGAGAAACGAATCGGTCCAGCGCTGCCAAAAAGGCCTCCGTAGAGAGATCAGCTACCATTTCCAAATGAACGGCCTTGGTCGCCAGACACACGAAGACGCACAAATATGCCTTAACCGACTTCGCGTTGCGAAGGCGTGATGTCTTGACCATGAAAGGCCCCGCGAAGTCTGTCCCCACACCAGCAAACGGCCGAGCTTCCGTAACTCGGTCGGGCGGGAGATCTCCCATTTGTGGCTGCATTGTGGCTGCCTTGAGCCGGTAACAAGGCAAGCAACGAAACACAACGCTCCGTATCACTCTCCGTGCCGACAAAATCCAGAACTCCCGCTGCAAAATGCCCAGCAGTGTGTTGCAGCCTGCATGTGAATTCCTGATGTGACGGTCCCAAACCAACAGCTCCACCAGAGCTCCCTTCTTGGGAAGAATTAAAGGATGCCGCGCTGAATACGGCAATTCGGCATTCCGTAGTCGGCCTCCCACCCGGAGCATTCCGTGCTCATCAATAAACGGGTTGAGGCGGACAAGGCTCTTCTTCATTCTGCCCACGCCAGTCCGCAAGATCCTAAGTTCATCCTGGAACTCATTCCCCTGAATGACCCCCACCCAACGTGAGAGAGCCCTTTGCTGCTCCTCAGGTCCCATTACAGGTGACAGGTTGCGCTGTGCCGCAGGGCTTCGACAATTATGGAAAAACCGCATTATCCATCCCGTGACTCGAAGTAGCTTCCCTAGTGAGCTATACCGTTCCAAAAGAGTGTGGTCCACTGCCACAGACTCCACTGTAGTCACATTGACTCTCAGACCCTGGTCAGGGGGTAGTGGCTGGCGTCCGCAGTCATTGAAAGGCCACTCCGTATGTGGCCGCTCCAGCCATTGAGGCCCCCACCAGAGAGAATGCTCAACCAGAGCAGGCGCCGGGCAGCCGCGACTCGAGCAGTCTGCCGGGTTAACTTCACCTGGAACATGTCTCCAGACCAGAGGAGTCTCCGAGTTATTTATCTGTGACACTCGGTTGGCCACAAATACCTCAAGCGTATGGACCGAAGTCTGCAGCCAGCACAACACGATCTGGCTGTCCGTCCATGCGTAAACCGTGTCATTCAGATCCACCGTGCCACGCAGGTTCTGCGCCACATGGTTTAGGAGGCGGGTCAGGAGCGCGGCACCCGCCAATTCCATCTTCGGAATCGTCCACCGGGTCCGAACAGGCGCAACCTTGCTCTTGGCCATGACCAAGCGTACAACGCCCTCGCCAGCAGTCTCACCTGTTCTCAGGTAGACCGCGGCCGCGTACCCTTTCTCAGAAGCATCGCAGAACCCATGCAGGGTCACCCTGGCTCCCGCCTGAGGGAGCAGTTTGCGCGGGATCTCAATTTCTTTAATATGCGGCAATGTGGTCACGAATGCCGTCCACTCGTGCAGCAGCTCGTCCGTGAGCTGCTCATCCCAGCCTAGTTGGGCCAACCAAAGCTTCTGCATGAAGAACTTTGCCATGAACGTGACCGGAGAGATCCAACCATTTGGGTCGAACGTTCGTGCGATAGTCGAAAGGACTGATCGCTTGGTCCAGGTCTTCGACAGCAATTCGGCCTCACAATTGTATGTGAAGACATCCTGAGTCGGTCGGTACTGGACCCCCAAAATTGCCAACGCATGAGGATTATCCGAGTCCTCAAACAAATGCGGGTCTTGTTGGTGCTCAGCTGGTAGTCCTGCCAGCACCTCTGGGCAGTTTGACAGCCACTTCCTGAGTTCATAGCCACCGGAGGCCATGAGCGCCACCAATTCATCCCTTAGGATGAGCGCTTGCTCAATGCTGTCCGTGCCCGTACAAATGTCATCCACGTAGACATCCCGGTCGATGGCTGCAGCTGCGCGAGGGAAGCGCAGCCGTTCCTGGTCAGCCAGCTCTCGTAGCGTCCGCATCGCTACATACGGGCTGGGCTTTAATCCGTACGTGTTCGTGTTCAGCTCATACGTGATCATCGGTTCTTCTGGGCTCTCTCGCCACAATATCAGCTGGAACCGACGGTCATCCGCATGGATCTCCGTTTGGCGAAACATCATCCTCACATCCGTAACGAAGACAACTTGGTGTCTCCTGAAGTCCGTTAGAATGTCTGCAATGTCTCTGGTCAACTTAGGACCAGCGTGCAGGCATTGATTCAGGGACACCCCGTTAGATGTCGCCGCGCTCCCGTCGAACACGACCCTGATCTTGGAGTCAGGTGTCTTCAGGACTGCATGATGAGGCAATACGTAGTGCTCCTCACGACGCCAGTCTACCCTGGATACCGACATGTGACCCAAAGCCAAATATTCACGCATGAACTCAACATACTTTCGCCGAAAGTTGGAGTCCCGTTTCATGCGCCTTTCCATGGCCATCATCCGTTTCTCAGCCAGGCCCCTGGAGCTCCCCAGCGGAGGTCGCGTCGATAGAAACGGCAGCCGTGTCATAAATCTGCCCGAAGGGAGGCGCACCGTGTTGCACTGATAAAATGTCTCGCACTCCTCGTCCAGTGGGCTTGTCCTGGGAGCTGTGGGTGGCTCTTCTGTTGCCCAGAACCTTTGCAGGACCTCCGATAACACGCTGCCGTAGTATATGTTGCTATAATCCGTTGCGTCCTGTGGTCCCCGTACTGGGCCCAATAATGCGTACCCCCCTGCGGTACACACGGCCACCAACCCGTTTGGTTGCAGCTCCCGCTTACCGCTCCGCAGCAGCTTCCCGAGGACGTCAGTTCCAAGTAAGACGTCCACCCGTCCGGGAATTGCGAAGTGAGGGTCGGCCAACTCCAATCCCTTGGTCAGCTTCGTTACCGCCGGCGGTAACCGTACCGAAGGAAGAACCCCGACCACTTCATCTAAAACAATAGCCGTGGCCTTCACCCGCGTGATCGATGCCGAGTCACCCATCTCAAACAGGAGGTCCGTCTGACCCCTGATGTGAGGCACCTGATTGCCACCTATACCTATTGCGCCATCCCGTGATGGCTCCAACCTGAGGCCCAGCCTGGCCACTAGGCGGCTGGACACGATACAACCTTGTGCCCCCGAATCCAGGAGTGACCTCACTGGCACTGGCCGTCCATCCGTACCCCTGACGGTAATCTTAGCCGTCGGTAATAATACCGTCACTGGTGGGGTGGGCACGACGGATGAACAGACTGCTAATTGCTAGCAGGGGGCACCTCCCTCCCCTTCTGCTGGAGGGGGAGAGGGCCCCTGGCCCAGGTATGGGTCCCACCCCGGGTAGTACACCCCTCGACCCATCGGTGCCATGCGCGCCGGCTGGTAATAGCCCATCGGCATCCGTCCCATCTGCGGCGGACGCGCCATCAAGCGTGGGCGCTCTGCGAGGGGTGGGGAGAAGCGACTACTCGGGGGCGGCAACCTGCCCCCCAGCGCGGCCGAGTAAGTCGCGTAACCCGACTCCCCATGGGTCATCTCCGGGCACCCGCCCGAATCTCGGCGCCGATCCCCCCCCCGCGGAGGAGACTGCGGCATCCGGCGGTACTCCGGAGTCCTCGATGACCCCCCTCCCCGAGGAGGGGGCGACCGCTGGTCTCTGGGTGACCCCCCTCCCCGGTGGGGGGGCGACCGTCCACCCAAGGCTGGCGTAGGAGAGGGAGGATGGCCTCCCGATGAGGCCCCGTACCGCTCCCCACTCTCAGCCAGGCAGAGAAGTTCATGATGGGCTCCTCCACATACTCGGCAGTTGGTGGTCTTACTGCATTCACGCACATAGTGTGCGCCTAGGCAGCGGAAGCACAAGTTTCGCTGCTTGACCACCCCCCTGCGCCTCTGCACCCGCTGTGCTCCAAAATCCGCGCACGCGATGATCGCGTGTCCCCCCTTCCGGCAGAAGGGGCACACTTCCGATTGGAGGGCGTTGTACCGCTGTCCTCCCCGACGGGGCTCCACCGGTTTGGGCCCAACCGTACGCCGGGGTGACGTGGGGGGTTGCGGCGTGGTTGCCCCTTGGCAATCCGCCCGCCTGCACTCACCCTCCAGGAACGCCCTCAATTCGTCAAATGTTGGGAGGTGACTCGATGAATCACCCCCATGTGACTGCTCAAACCGCGCCACCACCTCGCTAGGTAACTTGCGCAAAACCCGGTTCACAACAATGTACTTGTTGTCCCCTAGTGACAACTTGAGTCGCTCCAGCGTATTCACCGCCACCGTGACGGGATTAAGGATTTTCGACCGTATTTCGTGTACATTAGTGACCTTCGATATACTAAATATTTTTTCGATGAGCCCATCAATAATTAATCGCCGATTATCATATCGGTCAATTAATAGGCCCCATGCCGTCTCGTAACTGGAATCCGTAATCTCCAAATGAGTCAAAATATCGTGAGGCTCACCGCGTAATCTCCCCATCAACTGCGCCATTTTATACGCGGGGGTCAAATCCGTGCGCGAGTGCACCACGCTGTTAAAAATGTCGCGAAACCTCGGCCAGTCGGCATATTCACCACCAAATTCCGGGACATTCACTGGTGGCAACGGCGCCATTAGTGCCACACCACTGGGTGCACGCCTTACCCCAACATCCCCTTTTCGGGCGCGCTCGATATCCGCTGCCGCTTGGATGATACTCATCACCATATCACCGCACTGGTCTACATTGCGTTGCACCACTTCAACAGCCTGGGTCCGACTTTCCCCGGTCTCCTCTTCGTCAATACGGGCCAAATATTCGGCATGCAATTTCAATACCGCGTCATATCTTTCATCTACCTGTCGCGCGCGTGACAATAATGCGTCCTCGCGATCCGTACGACCAATTAACGTAACGACTAATGAAAACCATCTTAATTCCGATTCGACCCTTGACGCGACCGTTTTAACTACTGAGGGAGCCATGGTACCAACCTCGATAACGCGGATCAATAAAATAAATTTTTAAAAATAAATTAATAAATTTGGGTGAATAATTTTGTCCGTGGAACCCCGATTTTAGACAATAACAATTCGTTTTTATTTTTCGTACCAAACGCGACAACTTCAAAGTTATTCACCCAACACCAATATTACGCAACGGAAAACAACACTAAATTTATTTTAAATTAAATGTATTTTGAGTGAATAATAGTTCAGGGGAACCCCAATTATGAATTACTTATTAATACGTTTCTCCGTATCGAAACGAAACTATATTTACTTTATTCACTCAACTAACATTTCAATTGAAAGTTATAACTAATATTCTTATAATTTAGTTAGTCTTAATTACGCAAATGCAACTTAACGTTAATAGATTGGAATGCGAACCAAGCGCAATCCACCCTCAAATTTCAATTATGATTTTGATGCCAACTAAATTACTTATCCGAACGTAAATGAAACAAATATCTTTTCTGTGGATATGAACCACGCTTTTGCTACCAAAATTTGTTTGCGCCAGACACAAATTGAATTTATCCCGGGCCCATGTAAGAACAAATTACCAAAGCAATCTTGCCTAGCGCGAAACAATGGAACGCGATACGCGTCCTATGTACTTAAACCTAACTTAATCTATGTTGCTAACCTGGAGTTCAGCCGAATATCTTCCTGGCTGCAAGGTTGTGTTTCTGTTTTGTGTAAAGTGTATGTATGTTTACTTGCACCAATAAACGACGTCCCGGTCTGCGCCGCCGCCGCCCCGATCTCGTCAGCAAACACGCCAAACACAGTTACACTGTAGTAGTCCTTATATCACTCTAAATAACAATCCTTGGGGCGCCCGAAGCAGCCCACCGTACAAGGAATTGTGCCGTATCTCAACACTTTCCGTTAAAGCGTAAAACTTCCAAAATATCTCCCAAACCACGGAGGTTATAATGTTCAAGAGCCGTTACGTTAAAAACCAATATTACCAAATGGCGTCCGCTGGCGACAGCGCGCGCGTTCGCAGCGCCGTGACAGGAAAATGAACTAACTGATTGTGTGGCCAGTGGGTAAAAACCTATCAATTCTCAACAGGTTCCGTGGTATTACCAACGTTAAAATCCCGGCAACGCCCTATTTGTGTGATAAGCTCGAATCGTTCTTGGGCCATAAACCGACTTCCCAAAAGGAGAAG
Source organism: Apotomis betuletana (assembly GCA_932273695.1). Classification (NCBI taxonomy): domain Eukaryota; kingdom Metazoa; phylum Arthropoda; class Insecta; order Lepidoptera; family Tortricidae; genus Apotomis; species Apotomis betuletana. Next base: position 17,231,645 of record OW026307.1, read on the forward strand.
GTTCTATGTTTCACTGTATGTATTTTTTTATTTTGGCACTGACTTCAAATCAAACGTACCTAATCTGTACATTAACGGGTTATTTTTTGGCTTTTCAGGTTATTTTGAAGTTGGTTCTTTTCTTTTTACATTTTTTAAGTTCTAAGTTTACCATTCTTTGTATGTTTTTGTATATACTAATATCATGTAGATATAGAATTATCTACTTCACGATTAACCGTAATATTGATTTATTATAAAGAGCCATCGTCCTCATTTCTTTACATGCAGATGTAAAATAGTAGTATAACTATATATGTATAGTTATTTCACTTATATTTAAGTACAGGTTTTCATATAACAATTCGTGAAAGGGCATTCATCTCTGATAACCTGACCTTTAGGATAATTTAAAAAGTTGTTTTGCCCAGATTTTCATTGGATCAAAACAAAACTACGACCGACCGGAAGAGAAGGTAATCAACTTCTTATCAAATAAATATTGAACTTTATGCAAGTTTACCTAAGGTTCGTGTGATATTTACCTACGTAGTATACTCAATACGCAATTTATTTAGAAGAACCAACAGCTAATACACTGCAGATAGAAACTTAAATAGAAGCATAGAGCCAATTACAGGAACTCACTTATAGTAAGTTTAGGAGGAAGGTTTATGTCATTGAAAGTATTTTCGTTTTTTTATGCATGAAATTATTTGCCGGAATCTTTATGCCTATATACTTGTCATATAAAAGACTTCAACGCAGTAATAAGAAAAATGCAAAAATACCACTTGATAGAAGAAACTTAGTACCCACTTACAACAAAGCAGCGTAGGTAATTGGTAAACACCTGTCATTACGCGCGGCATGTGGGTCGAATAATGACAGTAACGTAACAGGTACTTTAGATAACATCTAAAGTTAAGATTTAAACGATGCACATGATTATATTGTGATCTGATCAGTGAAAACCTTACTTGACATTTTAAGAAGATCTTAACCAAGTATAACAACTACAAAACGGCCGTTTTTTTTACAGGCATCGTTGCTCACTTGTGTTCATTATTATGGTTACCTATAATTTTTGTTTCCACTCTGTAACGTTTCGCCAACTCTTCATTTGTCCCAAAGGCATTTTTTCCAAAACTGTAATTTTTTCAGAATTATTATAAAACAAACCTAATGAACCTAACCTAATGGGTTCTTTAAAACGATGTTTATAAAATCCTGAAAATATTAAGGGCAACGGCAACCCTGCCATGCTACAGTAAAGGACGTGTCTTACTATGACATCCGTATAAAGATACGATCACTCCTACAGCCGAAGATTTCTCATATTTTTTTTACACCACTTTTGGCTAGATGTGTGAGCTCTGTCTGTGCCAATTTTCAAAATAGTCCTATTCTTGTGTCTGTGAACGTGTAGAAGTTTCGAATATTAGAGGTAAATGTATGTATGTACATAGTATATCCAAATAATTGTGTGTGATTCAAAGCGGACTGTAATTACAGGGCTCTATATTAGCTTCTCATTCTCACACTCTCCACGACACCTTGTACAAACATTTACAAACCTACCTTACAATTATCCCTCGGTTTCAATAGCCCTATGCAATAGACAATATCTTAGAATGCGATGTAGTAAGAAGTGGGTAAGTTTTGGAAACAAACCTGAGAACAATAAGGCGATTCTATGCATGGGAAAATTGTTGACATACCTGTTTAAGTAATAACTTAGGTCTATCTTGTTAGCCCTGTGAAGGTACAGTCAGCTATGACAATAACTACACGTCGAAGTAGCAAAGCTGGAATCATATTTCTAATGACAATTGCCTACATTAGCGATTCGCTCTATGTTATTATTGTATAATTAAGCAGTTTACACTCACGTGAAATTGTCGAGTTCGAAACATGTCGGGCCGTTCCTGACAATTTTACATAAGTGTAAACCGCTTAATGCAATAATTAAATATGTCTTACGAAAGGTTTAAAACCGGTCTATTTACAATCTTAATCTTGACGCCTAGAGACCATCTTACATTTACTTACACCTCTGAAAGGTTAAGTTTATTTTAATTTATAGACCGGAAGACAATATACATCTCCGTGTAAAAATATGCCCAGTGATTTGTCTGTTGCTTTAATATTACTACTATCATATTATTATCATTGTAAATTGCATTTTGTTTACATGTATGTAACTCAGAGTCTGACATGTAAAAAGCTCTTGTAGCCTACTTGCAGAATAAAGTTTTGAATTTTAAATGTAGAAAACTACTGTGAGTCTCAGACATATAAAAATACCTAGGAGACGTGAGTTCAGTAGATATTTTAATATTCATTTTGAATGCTTCTGAAAAAGGAAACAAAGTGCAGCTAACTAAGTATCTAATCAGATGTAAGAATGCCGTCACACTCAACGCTTTGAATGTAACAATGTCCGTTGTGTTGATTGGATCAACTCAGTAACTTAATTAAAGATGTGTCGGTTACCGATGTTGGAACCCTAATTTTGTGTCACGAAAACGCATAATTATGTAAGGACATGTCGCGACATGAGTTTGGTGTTATCTTGTGGCGCTGTACCTTTGAGATGTTGATAATTATACATAATGGAGTACGAAATTATGAGTTTACTATGCGTCTCTTTGCATGTGCCTTATTAGAATTTTTTCGATATGGCAATAACAGAAACTCACGGAGAAACAATTCGAAAACAGTGATTAAGACTAAACCAAGCCGTCTACGAAGGTCGAAGACCCTGCATCCTACTGAGTATGGGAGTCAGTAGGAGCCTCCAGCTGGATAGTAAGAATGTAGCCAGGTACAGAATATTCTTTACATTTCCGGTATAACACCGAATAGTTAACAGATAATATTCGCTACATCTCTAGTGTAAAATTGAATATTACTTATAGCTAAACGCCGGCGCCCTATTAACTGATAATTTAAACTTTTCCACTGACTTCTAAAAAGGAGGTTGAGAACGGATTCACTTTCGGATTCGGATGTTCACTTTTTTATGTATGTTATGCGATCATTCCGCGAAATATTTCCGCGATTTTGATGATTCTTTTTTTGTTTAGTGGATTTCACTTCAGAGGTGGTCCCATATAAATTTTATTGAAATAGAGAAAATCTGCAAAAAACCCATATCGCTGTTTTTTAATTTCTGTTGAATTTCAGTCAATTCATAAACTTTAAACTTGTATCTACTTACCTACCTACCTATTTTAACTAACTTTGGTAACATAAAAGTAGGTATTTCCAATACGACAAATTTTAATTTTATATTTCGTTGTAAGAATAAGGCCACGATAACGAGTAGTTTGTTGGGATAGGTCAGAAACGTTTAAGATAATTACGTACTTATGATATGACATATTTCATCGCGTTGTTCCAAAGCTGTTAATTATGCCGTTATGTTACACTGAATATGTAAATCTTGCAACAGATTTGTGTATACATGTATGTTAATATATGCATCGTATTTATAATAGGAGAGAATTGAACCGGAAACGGAATTGCAATCTGCGTTTAAAAATGCCTAGCTTTTGATATTTCGTAGCCTCTAAATCTCGGCTTTGCCCCACTTTGTTCTGCTAGTACTATTAAATTAACAGTCACCCTAACAATAGTTGAATCTTATTTTCATCATTGTCCTTTGCTGATTGCTGGGCATTTGAGGATTCTTCTATCTAATACTAATAGAACATAAACACGGAACAAGGTCGGTATCCGCGGGCAAATTTGAAGTACCAAGGGTCAGGAACTACTATGGTGATAGAACATTGAGCAAAAGGATTCCCTACATACTCAACAGTTTGCCCGAGAATATCCGACACGAACAAAATAAGTCTAAATTTAAAAAGTACTTAAAAAAGCACCTATTGCTGACGCTTGAGTGATAACGTTGTCTATACAAAGTGTCACTCAAGTGTTTAGCAATAACTATTGTAGAAATATTATATAGAGACTCATACCTGCAGACAAACAGTACAAACCGTTTTGCAGGAAATTGTATATCTTTACACTTTAATTAATAAATAATAATAATAATAATAATAAGTGGCACAATTTTGAACACGGTGTTAGGTTTTTCACGTCCAGTTATAATAAATTACTAAAAAATAAAATAAATAAATATTAAGGGACAATCTTAAACAAATCGACCTAGCCCCAAACTAAGCAAAGCTTGTACTATGGGTACTAGACGACGATATACATAGTATATTTATAAATACATATATAGATAACATCCAAGACCCAGGAACAAATATTCGAGTTCATGACACAAATATTTGCCCTGGCCGAGATTCGAACCCAGGACCGCCGGCTCAGTAGGCAGCTGCACTACAAACCGAGCCAACCGCGTCGTCCCTCTACTTATAATATTACTGACAGTTAGGCTGCCTGTCTGTCTGCCTTTCCATAGAAGCAAAACGGATAAAATTAACCAATCAATTTGCGTCTTTATTAAGCCCAAAAATGTGCATTTAAAAGAAATGTGAATGGACAATTTTACACAAATGTCCGTTCCGCTCCGCTTCAGTGGATGGTAGCCTTAAGTGACAGTGCCTCAGTGCGCTTGTGCCTCGCCAAAGCATTACCTTACTTCTTGCACTGTGTCGAGTTCATTTACATCTACACACTTACGAGAACAAAAATATCTGAACACGATTTTATGCTCCTGACAATAGGGTCGTGTTCAGATATTTTTGTTCTCGTAAGTGTGTAGATGTAAATGAACTCGACTGTACATTTATTTATTTACTAGGTGTCCGCAACTTCGTTCGCGTATTTTTTTCTTTACCGTAGACGGATAAATATTATCCTATAACCATCTTAGGATGTCCGGCTATCCCTGTACCAAAATTGGTTAGTCCAGCCGTTTCGGCGTGATGCGAGGCCAAAGGAAATTATTAAAACAGATGGTGTTAGTATGGTACGTCGCCGCGCGCCCATACAAAACAAATGACGATCCTGCATCACGCTATTAAGATTTTTCCTGAAATCATGACCCCTCTCCATAGAAAAATGATTTTCAATATATTAATTTAGAATTTTATAATAGTATAGGTAAATAGATTTATTCAAATAATCAAATTAGTTACCTACACAGCATTACAGTAATTTAACTAAGGCACTGGTGACCTACAAAATTGCATTTAAAAAAAACTTAAATCTAGTTTGATTTCGTGGCTCCGTTGCGTCTTACATAAAGGGACAGACATAATGTTCCCGTTCGATAAAGAGTCGTATGCCTCAATTGTGCTGGAAGTACACAGTACATCTTGTCATATACTGATTTATTTCGTTTTCGGTTTATCCTGTTTAATGCTTTCCTTTACAAAGTAATGCCTTAATAAAAAGTACGGTGGGCTCATTTGTTTCTGTCATAGCACTAGTTATGTTTATGTTATGAAATAGATTTTCTTCATTTAACCGCGTATTATATGACTTTGTACTACTTTTTAGCAACCTTTCGTACAATGAAACATAGTGTTTTAGTAGATATCTACAACTTCCTCTGAGATGTATTGTTGCCACATGTTAGTAAACTTGTGGCGAGCTGAACCATCAGACAATGAACTATTGTTTACGCGATGCTACGTCTTCTCCAATTAACAACAATCTCATGTTTACTAACAAATACTGAACGGAACTACCAACGATTTGATGTTTTGTCAAATCTATCAGCTAGGTACAGTCAGTATAAAAAAAAGCGGCCAAGAGCATGTCGGGCCACGCTCAGTGTAGCGTTCCGTAGTTGCCCATCCTTCACAGTAGACAATAAAATAAAATTTAAATTACGAGAAAGATTTCAAGGTCTATAAAAAGGTCGTAAACGCCAAAGTAGCTGTAATTACTTATTACCTTCTGGAAGTTATCGATTATACACGCCAGATTGAGCGAAATGTTTTAATGCAGTATGGCACTTAACTAATATGTGTAACGTTCGAAGTATAAGAACACCGCGCGGCACTTACGTCATTTTGAAGAAAATTATGTAATTTTGCGATAACTCAAAAACGGCTCGACCTATTTTATCCAATATAGTTTTCATTGAAAGTACTATAAGGCCTCATTTTCATGAATTTTTCCATATTTCTTTTGAGTCGTGGTTGAGAAGTTAGACGGGGGGGGACACAATTTTTTGGATTTCCTGAGCGAATATTTACAAAACTGGTGACTTTATCAAAAAATTATGTTTGAAGACCCCTATTATTTTTAAAAGACCTATTCAACGAAACCCCACACGATAGTGTAGCAAAGAAAAGAAAAATTCACCCCCTCTTTAGGAGTAAGGGAGGTACGCGAAAAAAAATTTTTTTTTAGTTTTTATTTTACCGTTTTGTCGGCGTAATACATACACATACTCCTACCAAATTTCAGCTTTCTAGCACTTATGATCACGGAGCTAAGCCGCGGACGGACAGACGGACATGGCGAAACTATGGGTTCCTAGTTCACTACGGAACCCTAAAAAACTCAAGTTTTTGTATGTAATTTGACATCAGCCAGTAATAAAGTAAATTAATATAAGTTACGAAGTTTATTGCAATATTCATTTCGACAGCTTTGTGACGAACCATCTGTGGCGGAATGTTGTGATTGGTCGAGACCTGAGTTGTGGATGTCAATGGTTTGTAGTTTTTTTTCTATTGGGTTAACTTGTCTGCTACTTTTAATGCTAACCGTACCAGCAGTGTAACATCAATAGAACTAGATTCCCACCATCATGCCTATCACAAGGCTTTTAAGCATGTTTGTATTTATAGCCCTATTGCTAGGTATACACATCTCTCACAGTCACATAGACGTATACATATATCCTTATAGTAAAGATATTGTCACATAATAATTAAGCACGATAAGCTCACTTATTAATTATCTGATAACCTTATATACTTATAACCAAAAATATTTATGTTTGATTATCGACTTGATTTTGACATTTTATTTTGGAAAACACGTCAGTTCCGAAAGTATAACCTGAAAGCTTGCACTTCTAGCCATATACATATAAATAGTTGAATTTAGAATCGTTTGATATAAAAAAAAATTGAATTTGTTTATGAACAGATTTTTTTTTGTTATCTTCTTTAGCTCTGGGGGTGTATGGTGGTAGCTTTTATGACGCGATAAATAAGTAACAAAGCATCCGTCACGTTTTAAAAAAATGCGAGTGTGAGTGACAGAGGATTTGTCATTTATTTATCACGTGATAAGCGCAACAATCATAGGCCCCTGGAACACAGTCATTGTTTTGTTCGAGATTAAGCATCTCTAGGTTGGCCCCATGAACTCCTCAAATATTACTTCTATGTCGATTTCGGTGTTTTACATAGTAACTCGTTCAGTTGCTCTGGGAAACAAAATTTCTTCTCGTTTCGTCGGTTTTTTTTTTCTTATAATAATAAAATAATCTAAGTTGGAGTTTTACAAGTTCATTTTGAATCAAACGCAGATGTTTCTAGTGTTCCTAGCTTCAATCACGAATTATTAGAGATTTTGCATATTGTGTAGTGCAAATCATCCATCCTAGAGTCGGCGGTACTCTAATTAGGTACCTAGGTCATTTTCCGACTATTTCCACCATTTCGATAGCTACAGTATAGATTTGAAGGGCATTTTTGGATATTGTCTGACGTGAAAACGAACTCTTGCTCTTATCAAATTGGTAATATTCAGTAAGTTGACTAAATATAGACTCCAAAATGAAGGCAACTAAATCGCTATGAAACTTAACAAAAAGGTTTGGTACTTTATGTGTCTTTAAAAGTTTGTTTACCTTGTTTTAATAATACATAGTTCACGTGTTTTTGTGGTATGTAGTTCAGAGTTACTGCCAATGGTATTAACACTTGGTAACTTTGGCGACAAATATTAGTAAGTAGCTACATTTTATGGGCATTTCATTCGTTCAATTATATTTTATTGGAAGCGATTTGGGTGAAGGTTCAAGTATTGTTGATTGTGTGCGTAGGTAATATTGTTTTCGCAATATATCTTTAAAGCAAGGCACGTTTTAATTTAAACCAACTGGTTTCTGATAGCGGCGATAAGATAATACGCGTAAATTAATTATAAATTAGCTCATTATAAAAATAAAAATAAAACTATAAAATCAGAAAAAAAACAGAAACTAAACTTTAATTACCTACGCTAAACTTCTATATGTTTCACGTGAAGTTCACCTCATTTTTTTATCATGAAAAAATCGCGTTAATGAAAAAATATCCTATAGTGCCTAACACTTTTAATTAAAAGCACTAAAACGCTTAAACCCAGGTTACTGAAGATTAGACAAACTAACCTGATATCGATGATCACGCGCCGATAACAATCCGATACCAAACACAGCGCGGGCGTACCACGGCGCATGCGCGATCTACTGGAAGAACAAACACTCGAGCGATACAGAATACCCGCCCCCCCTTAAAAGTAAAAGTGGTCGATCCCGGAGGCGTGCCACAACCGTGACTCGGTATTACACTAAACGGCGCCTTATTATCAAGGTGCGTGGCCCCAATACTTAGATACCTCACGAGTTTTTGTCCGGAACCTTTCTGTCTCAAGGTCGCCTTTTGATTTTGACAATTCGAGGGCGAATGTCAAATTTCGTTGCATACTTGGACTATGTTGCTATGCAATATTAAATTGTGTAAGTATACCTTAGTTATTAGGTTATTACAATTATGCATATCGCGAATTCGTGATGGGGTCATTAATCATAAACTTTTTCTTAATTACCGCTTTTTGTATGGAGCTCCATACCAAAAGGTCGTTACCTTAGCACGGCAGAAAGCCTCTATTTTTAGGGTTCCGTAGTCAACTAGGAACCCTTATAGTTTGGCCATGTCCGTCTGTCCGTCCGTCCATGGCTTAGCTCTGTGATCATAAGTACTAGAAAGCTGAAATTTAATATGAGTATGTGTATGTATCACGCCGACAAAACGATAAAATAAAAACTTAAAAAAAAAAACTTTTTTTCGGGTACCTCTCGAACACCTAAAGTGGGGGTGTTTTTTTTTTGGTTTTAACACTAGTGTGCGGGGTGTCGTGGAATAGGTCTTTTAAAAATAATAGGGATCTCCAAACATTATTTTTTGATAGTCAGCAGTTTTGTAAATATATTCGCTCCGAAAATAAAAAACATACCTTCCCCCCTAACTTTTCAACCATGGGTCAAAAAATTATGGAAAAATTCATGAAAATTAGGCCTTATAACTGTCAATGAAAACTATATTGAAGAAAATCAGTCGAGCCGTTTTTGAGTTATGGCAAAATTTCAGAATTTTCTTTAAAATGACGTAAGTGCCGCGCGGTGTCCTTATACTTCGAACGTTACACATATTAGTTAGGTGCCATACTGCATTAAAATGTTCCGCTCAATCTGGCGCGCATAACCGATAACTTCCAGAAGGTAATAAGTAATTACAGTTACCTACTTTGGCGTTTACGAACTTTTTTATAGAGCTTGAAATCTTTTACGTAATTTAAACTTCGGGCTTAAAACATCGGTCTATTGTGAAGGATGGGCAACTACAGAATCCTACACTGAGCGTGGCCCGACATGCTCTTGGCCGGTTTTTCTTTAACTAATTAAGTATTCGGACTAAACATTCAAGTAGGTAGAGTTTAACAGATAAAAAGTTAAAATACATACGAAACGGGTTTACTCACGTCGTAAAAGTCGAATGTCGCTGGACATGGTTCAAATCGATTCGTAATTCATCATCAGGAGAGCCAAAAGTCAAATGTTTAAAATGCTTTCATATTCTTTCCTTTCCTATAATGAATGATTTTTATAAACCTAAGTAAGTTCAGTTTTACGATGAAAGTGATCTTACGAGCCAGGAGCTCCCAAAAAGGACGGCTCGGCCCCGAAAAAAAAGGTTGGAAAGGCCTGCAATAGGCTAAGTTCGAAATCACATCAGCACGATTACAAGTACTACCTCGATTATTCTTTCCGATACTGGATGTGACCAATTATGTATATTTAGTGTGGTTAATACATCCGAGCTCACCCGCTCATATTTTCACCGGCAGTTTAAGTAGCTATTATCTAAACATGATCAAATAATTAAACCACATGATCGTTATGGCAGACATGCATCGCATATCCCCTCTTATTAACAGGGATCGTAAATTTAGAGTTATATTTTTTTGTGCTTATAGACGAACAGCCACTGATCGTGGACTTCTGTGTTGTGGGTACCTCAACAGGAGCCTCGGCCACAGTACATATACATATAAGCTTTAACTTTAGCTGCCTCGGCATAACGTGTGGGATGGGATGATACCGCACTGCGCTCGGAACAGCTGATGAGTAGTATATGGCTATTTTTATTAATGTGGTGATGTCGATACACAAAGCCAGTGCTGTGTCGACTTATTCAGAAAAAAATGCATAGACAAGAACGCGACGAGATTAAAAAAAAACAAAAGAAAGTTGCTACTTCTGAAATAAGTAATTAGTTAGCATGATGACTAAATTGACGATACACACTACTGGTTAATTTAACTAGTCTAATTGTCACTGTACTCCTATCTAAATTTGCATATCATATATAGGGTAAACAAAATTTTGCCTTTAATTTTCATTTATGAAATAAATATTAAAAAGCATATTTGACACCGAGCAACGCCTGTTTGCCCGTATTACATATAATACGGCCCCTTTGGTCCCCTCGGTCTGGTCTGGTGTCCCTCTGGTAACACTTAACCAATAACTTAAGATTTTAAAAATACAATTCTACATTGATGAAAACTAAATGAACCAGTTCCTAAACAGAAAATATATGTACAAAAAAAAATGTTCTGTTAACCAACCTGGATGCCACAAAATATTATCCATTATAATTTGTGATAATGATAACGTCAAACCTACTAAACGGATTTACGAATTTTTATTTCAGGCATTTCTGAATAGCCAAAGATGGAAGTACATTTTAACCAACTACGGTAGAGAAAGAACGAGTTGTGGCTTTTTTCCCGCGTGTCCAATCAAAACAAATCAAACAGTATCCATCTACCTACAGTCCGTGAGCTCTTACATTGTGATTCGGGTTTGGATGACAACTAATAGGTTCTTATTATAGATTGCGTAAGAGTGAGCGAGACAGGGATAAGACGCGAATCACATTCTGACAGCTCACACACTGTAAGTTATCCCACGAGTACGAACACCATATTGAGTGTATTACAAGTACAATAAACACAGGTTGATTTTTGCAATCTAGTTCACAGTAACACGATAAATAACCCGGTGCCAGTCGATCAAATGCCATTCTAGAGATGAGAAAAGCATTACATTTCATTTCAATCAGAGTGACTTTCGATCCAGTTACAAAAATCACAGTGACTGTCAAGTACGTATAGAAGCAAACATTACAATATCGTTACTTATTGTAATGCAATCAGATCCGTTGTCAGATCCAATGCACAATGTTGTTACCGTTTGTAACAATTTTCCTATTATTAGTATAAAAATGAGTTTTGGTCGGAATAGTTTGACACTTCAATTTAAATAAGGGTTGCATTATCGTGACAAATAGAACACCGGGCTAGCGCAAATTGCTGCAACTTCGCATTTTATATGACTTTATAAGTATTGCCATGGTATTGAAAAGAAAGATTTTTTGTCACGTGGCAGAGTCGCAGATATCACTTGGAGATGAGCCTATGTGATTATGAATAGGTGTTCCTTCGTGAGAAGTCACAGTGATACTTCCATCGGCCGATCACTGTGATTTTTCCATCGTGTCATTTAACACCGCCTCTATTCTATTCCCAGGCCATACAATGATTGGTTTTTGTCCTCGTTATTATGATGGTGGGACTGAGAGACAGGAAACATGAGCCCTACCCCGATGTCGGAAGAGCTCGGCTCCTATCGAAACAATTAGAACGAAACGGTGCTCTGATCCTTTATTTCATATTGAAACTCAGCGATACGTAAATATATATAATGTTTCATTCATTTCGTCAGCGTCGAGTTCCCCGCGTAACTAGTAAATATATGTTTTGTTTTATTCTTTGTGGTCCGAGTATATTGTGTATTTCTTCATATTTTCTATAAAAAAAAAGACGATAGCTGCTGTGCGATTTTGGTATGATAAAAGGAAATGTATTATGGAGTATTAAACACTAAATCAACTTACAGAATCTAAACTTACAGAAAAAAAAACAATTAGGTAAATAGGCACGAGGTAAAATAAAACACCAACATATACGCTAGAGTAATTTCGACACGGCTATTCTTGTTCAATTACTTTTGTCATTGTGATTCATGACTAATTTGATCGTGAAATACAATCGATTCTATTTTTTATTGGTATCAAATGTCTATACGCGACTAACTATACTTAGACTGCTCTAAAAGTCAGAAATGACCGTCAAAGTTCATCATTCCTACGGGGCGCTATAAACGCTCCATACCTACATAATAACCACCTCTATGTGACGTCATTTGCCATTTTCACCGTTAACAATTGCGTTTATATGGATTGCGTATGTGGATTCTGAAAACAGTTTCAAAATTTGATTGGTATTTTTTTTTAAATGCATACCTTTGAAGTCATACCTATTTAATTTTTTTCTGTGTCTCATGACATATTGAGCTAATTTTATTCATATACCGTAAGCTCGGGCTACTTTAGCCCTGGGGGGTAACATTGTCCACCCGTTTAAATCCATTTCAATAAATTAGAAATTTTTAAAAACAGCACGAGCGATCACTCAAAAGTGGATTCATCATAAGATGTAAGTTTTTCAGAATTTACTTATTGAATAAAGTCGGTTTTAATAGGTGGGCAATGTTACCCCCAGGGCTAAAGTAACCCGACCTTACGGTAACTACAGTATATTTATTTATTTATTTATTGAAAAACAGGTTACATAACATTACAGTTTACACCAATGCGTCATGAACCGAACAATGTTTATTTTGACGGCGAAACGGCGTGGCCCCGTTGTTCCGACATCTCGGGTGTTGGATTTGGTAGGTTGCCCCGGAACCGACGAAACACGACACCTTTCGGCCAGAAATCAGCACACGCGATGGTGTCCTGGAGCGGCCGCGGCACGCGCCATATTGTATTACTCAACATCGGCCTACACCCCTATTCAAACTAAATTCTGCAAGTTGGCTTTCAGGGAACTTTCCTAAGGATAATCATTTACTTTACTTCCAACATTGCAAGTGTCATCAAAACACATTGTGTGAAAATGCTGCGCAATATTTTCCAAGTAGCTTAGTTATTTAATTAGGTTTGCACTTACTGTACATTTTTAGAATTAAACAACGTACGACACCGTAAATTGGTTGATATACTAATATTATATTTACCTCGGAAGCTAACGCAACTATGTATAAATTCCTTATTAGTTTGTCAATTTCAATTTGGAATATTGTAGCACATCATCAAAATGTTGCATGGTACGGTGGACCCATGCAACTAGAGTGTGAACACGCGTTGAATTTTTTGACAGCTAGTGGACAATATGTAAAAGAAAATGTAATTGCAACAAAGGCTGTTTCATTTAATGATGACGTTTACATAATAACACCCAGGTAAGTGGTCTAGTTTAAACCTACATGAGTCAATAAATCAAAACGATTTCATATCAATCGATTATGAAAATAAATGGTCCGAATCATTATCTCGCTATGGTGGTCAATAAAAAACGATTACGAAATTATGATTACGATTTATTAAAATAACTATTAGTGAAACAAAACAGCTCTATTCTTAGTAGTTGAATGAAATCAATGATTTTTCAGTTCAGACCTTTTTAATCAGTGTTTATTTATCCCAGAAATTAATAGTTCACAAAAAGTCATAAATGTGAGAATTTTTTTATGCTATTTAGTGAACTATTAATTTCTGGCTGAGATGACCTATTTTAGATGAAAATCATACAGAAAATTAATAGATTAGTCTTTAATGAATGGCTAGTCAAATTTGTACCGAGTACCGAATCTAATATTTTCCCTATATTTGGTTGTCTCCATTTCCTACTTCCAAAAGTACAAAATAGTACACGCGATAATTATACGCCATTCCCGGTCTCTCTTCCATCAGGTTATGCATTTAAATTTCTCTTTGAGTTTGTATAAAATAATACGAAATTGTGATGTGTACCCACATTAAAAAAACCGGCCAAGAGCATGTCAGGCCACGCTCAGGTTCCGTAGTGGCCTATCCTTCACAATAGACCCGAGGTTTAAATTACGAGAAAGATTTCAAGCTCTATAAAGTAACTGTAATTACTTATTACCTTCTGGAAGTTATAGATTAAACGCGCCAGATTGAGTGGAATGCTTTAATGCAGTATAGCACTTAACTAAAATGTGTAACGTTCGAAGTATAAGGACACCGCACTTACGTCATTTTACAGAAAATTATGAAATTTTGCGCTTAACTCATAAACGGTTCGACCGATTTTATTCGATATAGTTTTCATTGAAAGTACTTATAAGTTCTCATTTTTATGAATTTTACCATAATTTTTTGACCCGCGTTTGAAAAGTTAGAGGGGGAAAGGGGGACGCTAAGTATGTCTTTTTTTAATTTCCGAAGGGAATATTACAAAACTGCGGACTTTATCAAACTATAATGTTTGGAGACCCCTATTATTTTTAAAAGACCTATTCAATGACACCCCACACACTAGTGTAATTGGAACGAAAAAAAATCACCCCCACTTTAGGTGAAGTTTTTTTTTATTTTACAGTTTTGTCGGCGTGATACAAACACATACTCATACAAAATTTCAGTTTTCTATTAAGTACTAATGATCACGGAGCTAAGCCGCGGACGGACGGACAGACGGACATGGCGAAACTATAAGCCTAGTTGACTACGGAACCCTAGCAACAAGAACTATCATGAACACTTTCTTTTTCAGGCTGTTTAGCCTTAAATTTGTACAACCGGCTAAAATCGTTCATAGCGGTTATGGAACGCTACACTAAACTAAACATGACACAATATGCTCTTGAGCTGTTTTTTTTCAGTTGCAGACATTTTGCAACTGCAAAAAAAAACATATTGCGGAAATTGAAACCTCTAATATAGCTGCTTAATTCAAGTGCAATTAATTCCGAATGCATTAGAGTTGAGGTGCTAAAATAAACAGGCTTCTAGACATAGCCTAGATTGACAGATCGTTAATTATCTAGACTAGCCTACATAATGCAATCAATTTCATTATACAGTGGGTTACAAAAATACTAGATAATAGGTAGATACATGAATTATGACACTAACTCATACACCTATTATTCTTATCACTTTGTTGTCCGTCAGTCTGTATACCCGACCGTCAAGATGTTTTTATCAGGAACGCGTGGAGGTATCAAGCTGAACTTACGGGGGTGCCACGACATTGCACGAACAGCGGCGCGGCGAGCAGTAGAGCGGGAGATCCGAGCGCGGCGGCCATACGAGTGAGCGAGACACACGTTCCGCACACCGCTGCCACTGTCGTGCAAAGTCAAAGTTAATATCAAATACTCACTGACTCAGGTCTCCTACCCCTTCGAAACGCATATTTTGACGTCTTTCGTAAGGGAATCAATACCTATACGGCACTTCCCGTTGCCCCAGAATCATGGAATTTGGCAAGAAGCAATGCCATATAGCAAT
This sequence comes from Apotomis betuletana, assembly GCA_932273695.1. Classification (NCBI taxonomy): domain Eukaryota; kingdom Metazoa; phylum Arthropoda; class Insecta; order Lepidoptera; family Tortricidae; genus Apotomis; species Apotomis betuletana. The sequence continues at coordinate 17,247,286 of OW026307.1, forward strand.
GGAAATCATCTGAAAGCCGTAAATGTTCAGTTACATTACAAAATTACCTTTTTGTCAATACAATCTCATTTTTAGTCAGTAAACTAACCGTGAGTCCGCGTCCTATGTCGAAAACTGTTTTCCCCATGTACCCATACCGATGGGAAAAACAGTTTCCAACGGCAGTTACATTTTTCTGCTTTGCCCTAGGGTTGACTGGTACAGAATGTCTCGTGGCATTAAGTCCGCTTTTTGTACGATAAGTTTTCTTTTGTGCAATAAAGATTAAATAAATTAATAAAGTTAAAGTACAGTTTAAAGTTCCGTTACAGCAATATTCATTGCATCCATAGTCTGTACGGAATCCTCGGTGCGCGAGTCCAACTCGTAATTGACCGGCTTTTCTGTTTCTACGACAACGCAGCGTTTGTGTTTTGGCCCCTTCATACACTAAGTCAAGGCACGTGAAGGCACGTCGCGTCGCGCTGATAAATCTTCGGCCGCCTACGGGTTAGAAAAATAAACAGAATTTACTTAGTTTCTATGTAGCTAATGGATTCATTTGGGTAATTAAATCGAACACAGATGATCTTATTATCGTATTAAGCGGTTTAGGTACACTCACGTGTAATTGACAGGAACGACAGATGATCTACGGAAGTTCGGGCCTTCATGTGAAACTTTTCATTTTCTTTTCTGTCATACGCATTCATACATACACAAGATAAAAAGTACATCCTGGATGTATACAGGGTGATTCAGTCATGAGCAGGAGTTATAGAGGTGATCAGGAGAGCCGCACTGAGCAACTTTCACCATGGAATCAGTCACGAAATCATTTGTTTTTTTATAGTTAATTGCTAGCTAATTGATCGCTAACTGTCCGAAATGTATGGAACGGCTGTCTTTTGTTTTGCGATTTTGCTGTTAACCCCATAGTGAAAATTGCTCAGTGTAATCCACCACCCCTATTACTCCTGCTCACGACTCCTGAATCAACCTGTATAGGTACCTAAACTTTTAAATAATCTTTAAGAGGCCTTATTCCTTTTAAAATGCTGATCGTTTAAGACATTTTTCTCTATTACCAAACATGTTTCTTAACATACTACCAGAGCTATTGGGATTTATTGGTATATATTTGAAGCCTTGAATTCTTCGTTGATAATTTATGTTTTTAAAACTACTCGAAATTGACAAAATTCACGCGGAAAATTAGTTTTTTTAACTTATTTTTGAATGCACGCAATAAAAGCATGAAATAGCTATGTTACTACCTCGAACTCGGGGATAAGTATTATTTAACTCAAAAAGTTGGTTAAAAAGTATTTAAGGTAGGTATAAGGCCTCTTAAAATAATCAAGTATTCAAAATTACACAACATTTATTGCGCAAGTGTATGACATAGATTTTTGATTCTAGATTAGGCTATGCCGCGAGCAATACAATAAAATGGTGTCTATTTTTAGGTTCATTAGAGAGCAGTCTAGGCTATAGACAAGCGACACACCCACTTTATATATTGAAAGGTCATACAAAATAAATATAACAGCTAATTATTAAGCAACCATTGATATGAAACTTCAGTTAACTAATAATTAAGTTCAGATTTTTGACTTTTCATTCAGTAGTTAATTTAATTGCGTATCTTGAGATAAAAACGGATCAAGCCGATACCAGCCGTTACCTTTTTTATTTGTTTGTACAGAAGTATATATTCGTAATTAAATCCAATATTTGACGTGCGTTTAACATAATTGACAAACATTTCAAATTCTCGAATAGTGTTTAGTTTAAACTAATTTCATTACTTTATTATTACAAAACCCAAAGTTATACGGACTAGTGTGTCTGTCTGTCTGTCTGTCTGTCTGTTACCTCTTCACGCTTAAACCGCTGAATCGATTTTGATGAAATTTGGCATGGAGATAGTTTAAGATCCGAGGAAGGACATAGGATAGTTTTCATCCTGGAAATTATCCCTAAAAAGATTGAAAAGTGAGTAAGTAATTCATGATGACATTGATGACCCTGTCGGAAATGTAATGATTAGACCAAAAGCACAATTGCTCTTACATTTGCTTAGGCGCTTTAAATAATCCCTTTTATTAATTAAGGTGATTAGGTGGATATCTATCGTGTTGTACGAGGTTGCTTCCATCCTTCCAAGTTCCACGCGGACGTAGTCGCGGGCAAAAGCTAGTATTCAATAAAAAGGTGAAAGCGTCGTCTAAGAATCAGTAGACGACGATATACATAATATATAAATACATATATAGATAACATCCATGACCCAAGAACAAATATTTGCACAAATATTTGCCCCGGCCGGGATTCGAACCCGGGACCGTCGACTCAGTAGGCAGGTGTCTACAAACCGAGCCAAACGCGTCGTCAAATTGATTTTGAATCATAAAATGGGATATTTTCGAAAATGTAAAATGTGGTAATATTTAATCCATTATTTGATTATAAAAAAAAGGCCTGGTTGAAACAATGAAATGCTGTAAATTACCTAATCACTTTTTCACAAAACATAACCGTTTTCAACGAGAAAAAATCCTGCGTCCTAGATGAATAATAATCATCACCAAAGTAGGTAGCTATAGGTGCCTATATTTGAGAAGCTCGATTCCTCATGTATTTATCCATCCGTTCTTCACGAAAATGAATGCCACCAATCTGGACATAAAAATATTTTTGAAATCGGTTTATCAATGACGGAATCTGAGGCTGAACAAACATTAAAAAATTAATACAACCGAATTCAGAACCTCCTCTTAACAAAGTCGGTTAATATGACTTATTTGTTCGATAGAATGAAGCATGGGGTGCTGGCAACGGTTTGGCTATTGGCGCGAGGACGCCAAGGTCCCACATTGGAGCCCTACCCAGCGCTCTCGTCGCACGCCCTAGGGGACTGCAAGAACATTCAAAATGCCGTCGACGTCTACCTAGACTATATTGTAAGTACGTATGTGTTACGATACGAGATAATTCTTTGATACAATGAAGCATATGGTGCTGGTAACGTTATGGCTGTAGCAAAGTCGCCAAGTTCCCGCATTGGAGCCCTACCCAGCCCTCTCGTCACACGCCCTAGGGAACACAAGAACATTACAATACAATAGACTATAGACATGAACGACTTCCAGCCTCCCTATATGACTTATGGAGGAAGACTTTGTGCGATGGTGTGGTTGCACATGATGAAGCATGGTTTGCTTCTATTTTCCACAAGCGCAACCTGAGACACCAGCGTGCAGCTCTTCCCTATTCATTGATAGGCGCAACATTTATTTCTCAATTATGCGGCCGTGGCGGTCGCTCTCGTATCGGGCTATCCAGCCATCTTCGTAAGTCCCGTACTTTATTGACGCTGCTTAACTAACTTTATCTGTTATAGATGTCAAAGACCAATAATAATGATGATGATAATGACTTAGGACTTAAATAACCTCTCGATTTAGCTGTAAGTACGCAGTTGTCAGCTTTTGAAACACTAGAGACTCACGACTCACTCACTGAGAAACATTTGAGCCTTAAACTGTTCTTTTCTCTTCAGGGCAATCTCTGGATCCTAGACAGCGGCATAGTGGACACATTGGAAGCGCCACGATGCACGTGCAAACCCAAGGTGGTGGTGATCAGTACCCTGCTCCGTACGGTGACCAAACTCCTGGAACTGACTCTCGCGGAACCTTCCTCGCTCCTGCAGAACCTTGCTGTAGAATTTGGACTGGGAGGGAAACCTTTTATGTAAGTAGAAAGTAACTTGAATAACTTCATTAAGGAAAGCCAGAACACGCCGCATTTGTGCGTGACATGGAGGTAAGTACCTATATTTACTCTTAAATTGATTCTCATTAGACATGTTTTGACATCACCGTTTGACGCTGTTACGTAGTTGTGCAAGCAGAATCAAGCGGTGTGACAACTCTTATAAATCGAAATTCACAACTCCGACGCATTCGGTGTGCTCGGACATTTACTTGCATAAATTCCCCTCGTTACTTTGCCCCTGTAAACTTACATAGGTAGTCAATTTTTTTACCTAAATAAAAAGAAAGGGAAAATATCGGCGCACTATAATACCTACCCTTACCATGAGTATACCGGGACCGTACTCGACAACGTCTGCGTAAACGATTTGTATTAGAATTGTAATCTTATAAAGTAGCGCTAGGGGCGCTGTACTATTCTCCATACAAATTGTTTACGCTGTCGCTAGCGACTACGGTCAAGTTAACTTATGGTAAGGGTACAGTTCGCTACTAGTGAGCCTTAACAATCTTAATATTTATTGTATCCATACTAATATTATATCCATACTTAATATTATAAATGCGAAAGTGTGTCTGTCTGTCTGTCTGTCTGTTACCTCTTCACGCTTAAACCGCTGAACCGACTTAGATGAAATTTGGTATGGAGATAGTTTGAGACCCGGGAAAGGACATAGGATACTTTTCATCCCGAATAAATTTAGTGTTCCCGTGGGATGAGCGGGTAACACCGCGGGGCACAGCTAGTATGGTATAAAGGTTGTCTGTAAGAGATCGCTCTTTAGCGATAAGACCGCCTGTTGTGTACCGTTTTTAATTTATTTATATTTGATTTCTTGTGTAAATGTTTTTTGGTGTGCAATAAAGCGTACTTGTATTAGGTATATTGTATTGTATACTTATTTTTTTAAACAATAGTTAAAAGTTCATTAAATCTGCATATTTATTTAAAGCGGTTCTATATATATATCTGCGAAGGAAACATTACCAAAGAATTACCGACGAAGATAACCATTAATTACGTAATCGACACTTCTGCTGCACACCATGCAGGATACTCGCACATACTTACTTCGTACTAAATCAGTCAATTACACAACTTCCTTCCTCGAAACTAGTACCAGTTTTTTGAGTAGTACCTATATAAATGGTATTGCTTTTTTTTATTTATTTATAGCCTTTCTAATTTTTTCACGTAACTAAGTATGCCACCCCGTTGAGATCACTTTACATATATGCTAAATTCAGAAAACTAAAATCATAAGGATTTCTTTTATAACCGATCTTGCGTAATCTGTTCTGTATCCATCGTTACGGTATTTGACTATACCTAGTAAATATAAATTTTATCATTGAACCCACTAAACACACTCAAAAATACCCGAAACCAAATAAACTATCACTTATGGACATTATACTATTTTTAATTGGACAAACACGAAAAAGAAGGCGTGTCTATTTCTCTACTGATTTTTATGCCGTCACAAGCATATTTACAAACACAATACTAATAAATTGTTTCTGACGTTTCATAAAGAGTAGGTAGCTGATTTTAGCTGTCATCAACTCATCAAATACCGTAGAACGACTCCTACGCTGGGTCTTCTGGTTTGTACTCTCCCCTCGAGAACCTCTCTATGCAGGAACTTTATACTACGAGCGTTGTAATCCCACCCATTGCCAGAGGAGATTGCCAATTCTTGTAAAAAATATGATTCCGTAAGATGAAGCTATTTGGAACCCAAGGGAATATTTGATAATTAGCAAATTAAAGGATTTAATTCCCTAAAAGAAAACTCCTCCTCCTCCATGATGCTTTAATTTGCAGTGAGAGTACTTTCTTATTCCCACCGCAATGTTTGGAACAAATAGTACCTACCACATAACCGTCACATTTCCAAATCCCCACCTTGCGGTACATAAACTTAACTAATTATAGGTTCTTACCTAAGATATGGTCAGACTTTGAAAGCTGTTTCTTCCTGAATGGACACAGAACAAGATTACAATCAGCAAATGTATGAAAGCAAAAAACAAGGACATGTCTAGATCGAATTTAAATGCATTTCAAGTTGCAAGTATTGACACAAGGTTAGGTACCAACTATCAATCGCAGATCAAGATTACAGCATAGCAGTTAAATAACCTAGACACGATGAATTGACCGGCATCGCAATTTACATACGTGGTAAACTTGTTAAGCTTAGTGTTAGCCATTACAAAACGTTTCAATTTGTGTATCAATTAAACTAATAAATCTACTAATACTTGGATAAATTGAAGGCTAGACTGAGTAAACCACCTTGGGGGTTGGGTTTTAAGTATCTACTCGAACATGAATATCGGGAATCGCTTTATGTCACGCGACTTCGCTTGTATTGCGATTGTGACATTACCGTCATCTATTTGCCTCGAACTTCTAAACGGAAAGAGATCGGAAATATTTGTCTATACAAGCAGATTCCATCAGCCGACGACGGCTTGGCCATGAAACTGACCTACCACACCAATCAACGCGTGCGCCCGTCCGATATAATCAAACGTCCACAAATGTTTGCCGCCCTAAGCTATTATTGAAATTACCTAACATTTCTGACTGTCTTTTGGTAGCGCCTTAGCTTTGATAGAATAGATCGATGTTTTATCAACCGGTGTCATATAAATGTATGTATAAATACTTAATACGTAGACCGCCATATAGACCCGGATCTATAAATCACAGAGATGATTTAACAAAAAATATAAGGGCAGGGACTTAAAATTTGTACATCAGTTTAGAATATTATAAAATGCGTATAGTTTGTAAGTAACTTTATCATATTTACCGAAGTTGAACAAAATCACTCACATTAACAGAAACGTTACTCTCGCATGGCGTAATTTATTGATTTACAGATACGTCTCAGATGCAACACATGGGGCGATTCTCGTCCGTGACGCATCATCCAACGACGAGTGGTCGGTGCTAGTGTGCCCCCCGGCTGCGGGGCTCCAAGTGACCCTGGTGAAGCGAAGTCCTACGCATACAATGCTTGTGGCAGCGAGACCACACCATCCAGGCCTCATGGAGATAGACAGTGCAGCGTTACGGAGAAAGAATTCAGCTCTGCCCCTTCGAGGTACCAACGTAAAACCACTAGCTTATATTTTTCGATGTGCTACATCACATGTGCTGGGTAGTGCTACCTTGCCTACGGGCTACATAATATTAGTGAAACGAAGCCACACACGTTATCAGTATACTTGTGGCAGTAAGTGTCAGCATCATTTAGTTATAGCAGTCAGTGGCAAGCTACTTACTGTACAAAATGTTTGTGGCAGAGGCCGCATCACCTAAACCTATGGTGTTAGCACCTTTAAAACTACTCATGTATCTGTATATATATGCTGTAGCATTGTAGCTCCTAAAGAGACGACAATTTTTTCACATTGATTGATGATTGAACGACAAAATTCCTGCCAACCGCAAGCGACCCTTTAAACACTACCACCCTGCGCGTCTCTCTTATAGTAAGAAAGCGTTCACTTAAATCTTAAACGGTTGGCCTATATTTAGTGATGATAATGAAGCATCTTTAGCAAACTGGTTAGGCCTGGTGAGCCGGGCCCGTTAAGTGAATGGGTTTTGTTTACTTACACGGCTATAAATGGTAGTTCGTCTACGTCTGGTCTATAGCAGCAGGGGTCAGTATATATCGTCGGCTAGTACCTAATCTAATCGTTCGTGAAAACGTAAAAAAGTAAGACTTCAAATGTGATAATTTGTGTAGTCAGCTTACCCTTACTACTACCATTTCTTTTGATTGTAAATCTGTTCTTGCGACTGTAAAAAACAGCTCAAATCTATAACTGAACTCGTTACACAATCGTTTTTCCAGTATTCGGCGAGCACACCAAACCAGTATTCCTTCTCGGTTCTGACGCACACCACATTTACCTGCGGCACGCCGACGGCACCGACGTGCTCTCGTGGGACGTCCGCGAGGGCTACAACATGTCCAGGCTTCTCAGCATCCACTCGCCAGGCCCCAGGCTGATACCAACGTCAGTCTCTGCAGATCCTTTGAAACATGCTCTCCTGGTACTTGATTCAAACTATGCTGATGTTATTAGTACGAATTCCCCAGCATACCAAAGAATTTCGTTTATAGGACAGCTGTGATTGTAAATTATACCTAATAAATTGGATGAGTCATTAAAAATACGTAACTAGTTTAATTTCGTTAGGTGACAAACTGCAGGCGCTCTCTTAGCACATTCACGAAGGTTACAACATGTTCTGTCCCGGCTCATCAGCATCCACTCACCAGGCCACAGGCTTATAACAATCTTTAGAATTGGTAAGCCTCTGAGAATCGAGCAGCGATTATATGCTGCTGTGCAAAACCTTACACATTTCTCATTAAAGCAGATAACATCGTCACTCGGCGATCTATTTGCGAGTAAAGACCAACTGCACCCTGAGGATCGAACAGTCGTTCTCACCAGTGTGAACATCGCTTCATTTGTGGTGTCGCCTACTATCAAGCTGTCGACCTTCCTGCAGGAGGAAATCTGGTCGAAAGGTATGTTCCGGCGATTTCGCAGACGGTTACCTACCTGACGCCTACCTTACCTACATAGCACGTCGCTGAACCTAACGTGTTTATGTTTATTTTATAATATTTATTTGATATGCTAGTTTTGAGGTATTTATCTATGGGCCACAGTTGCCTGAAAATAAAAGATATTGATTGAATACTGTACTTTAGTTTAGGGCCTTACACACTTGCGATTTGCGAGCGAATTTTGTATGAAGGTGATCACACAGCGAATTCGCCACGACGCTTATTTGTTTATACAACACGCTCGCAACTCGCAAGTGCGATAAGGCCCTTAGTTTTTGCATGGTAGTATAAACGATTGACTGTCCTTTATTATTAATTAATAAAAGGTTCGTCAACTCGATACTCTGAGGTTTCTGCTAACTACCAGAAACAGTTGGTTATTCAGTTTTAAAATTAAGTAGTGGCGGTAGGATATCACCAGAACATTTCAAGGATTAATGGTGGAAATAACGAAACCATATATCGTGTAGGTACATAACACTTATATTTTAAATAACGTTGTGAAAGTAAAATAAACATTTTTAAATTAAAACAAATAACACAATACAAATTCGAATAGTAAACGACCAACTGCATGAGAAAAAATGTATTCACCGTTATCATACAAAATCAATCGCTTTGAATATGTTGCAACATTCAGAGAAGATTATTCCGTAGATCCAATTAAGTATAGCCTAATTTATGCAGCTGCTTTTACGAGTGGGGCTTTCTAAATGTTAGGTAATTATGACACTGGCCGTTTATTATCGAAATATATTCTAATATAAAATTATAATATTTAATAATGAATGAGAGCCAGCCTTACCAAGCAAGTCACTTTCCAGAGTATTGGGTCTAATATATTAGGGTTATTTTTAAATTAAGCACAATTCATCCCTGACAATATGGATCACAGGTACCGTTTAGGCCATATATTCTGCTACATTTACGCTTACAACAATTGTCTTTTAAATAAATCAATTTAAACAAAACATAAACAAACCGTCACATCCGGGTGCCGCTTACATAATCTAACCTATGTGCAAATATGAAAATATTATTTTCAGTATTTACATTTTCTAGAAATCAATAAGTAATTTGTGATCCGTAGAAACAAAGTATAAAAGCCGATATATACAATATTTCGTAAATAAATAGTTATTCGTAAAATCACATGATACCTTGCAAGACGTTTCTGGTGGAGTTGACCGCTGCCCAAATAATATTAGCGATATCAAACCGTAACCAGCCACAATTGACAACATTTCAAATTTTGAAATAGTGTTAATTTTAAACTAATTTTATCACCACGGAACCCATTATTTTCATTTTATTACACCTATTAGTTTTTAAAATATTCAATTAAATGTGAAAGGACCGTCGCCCCAAAATCGTTACCAAAGATGACGTCAGCTTGTGGAAAAGTTGACAGTCATAACGCGCCAGGAGAACAGCTGTACAATACAGCGGTAAATCCGCCTTAGTCCTACTGTATGATTTTCTTCGCTGTGCCTTATTTCTTGTCGCTTACGCTCTTTTAGAATAAATATTCCCTTAAATTAACAGAAAAAAAGAAAGGTCGATAGTTCAAACTTTACTAAGGTTGAATAAAGTAAAAAAAAATGGTCAAAGAGTATGTGCTTTATGATGCACATTACCAAGTTAAGGGTTTCACATTAGAACATTTTCGAAAAGGTAAAAAAATTGTGTTATTGAATTTTATTTTTCTTCATTTAATTTTATTGGAAGTCTGGTTAGAAAAAATGAAATATTGTCAATTCCAATGGAATATCACTCGCACACGAGGAACGCGGGTCGACCATTTCGACCGTATACAAATATAACTACAACATACCTATTGTAAATTAGCAATTGTGTTTTATAATTGTAAAATCACAACATCCCAAGGGCCAAGGCACTAGTGTGGTATTTGTTATGAAAATTTGATAACGCCCGCTAGCTATTGTTACACACCTTTATACTGTTCACAGTCTACGACACAATACACCACAACAATGCTTTACTTTACGCAATGAACTAAACTGGTCCAATGTAGCGCATCCTAACCAATCTTTGGCATATATGTATTTAATAAACAAAAGCATTTCCAAATTGTTAATAATGATACTTTGAAAATTAACTATCAGAAGTCTTTTCGCCATAAAGAATCGACATCAAAACCTGATGTTGTACATCCACATTAACTTCTTTTTCTTGGTCGTTACCATGGTGACGGCCCTGGGTCACTCTTTAAAACTTTCGAGAGTTATACTTACCACAAACATTGTAATTACTAGTCATATGATAAGCATATTTTTATATGAATTACCAATATTCCTCTCACTATTGTCCCCCCGGGTCACGGGAAAGCATAACAGCAAAGAAACATTGATCCACCCATATGCTTGAGATGTGACTTATGTCACGCTCTAAACGCGTAAACGCACATATACATATAATTATATGTATGTTTCAGGTTTAGGCGTGGTCGATCCTTGAATTAGTAATTATTCTTTGTTTTGTCTGTTACGCTCACTGAAAACTCTATAACACGTCATAAATAAACTGTCAACTACAGTAAACAATCAGATCTATGGTTATATAGGAAATAAATAGTGGGTAGGACCGCGCGTGACGCCTCAGAGGTACCTGTTGCTCTCATGTGGATATTCGAGTTTTCCAAACGGAAGACTTTTCACCTGCAACAATCCAAAAATTAATGTTAATTACGTGCACAATCAATTATTAGAGTCCATTAATATAGCGTTGGTAAACGGGTCATGGTTTATAAAAAAAAACCGTTTAAAAATATATATCATTATATTATATTTAGGAGGTGCCCGTATAACCATCTTTGGATGTCTAGCTATCCCTGTACCAATATTTGTTAACTTTTGTCCAGCCATTTAGGCGTAATGAGAGGACAAAGTAAATTATGAAAATAGATGGCGCCAGGCTGGCATAGCGCCGCGCGCCCATACAAAACAAATGACGATCCTACATCACGCTATTAAGATTTTTTCCTGGAATCATGACCCCTCTCCATAGAAAACTGATTTTCGATACAAATTTAGAATTTTATAATTAGTTTAGAATAGACTATAAGAATAAGAATGCTGTGAAGCTATATACATTCATACGCAATATACTCTACGCAGCATAATATCCAATGTCGGCTGTACAGTGCACACCTTAACGAGCGACTCTATTTTTTGTTTTCTAAAGCAAATAAGGGGCCGCCTTCATGTGTCGTTCGGTCTCGTTGAGTGTACACTTCTCGACAACAAATAAGAAGAACCACAGTCCGCCCCCACTAGACGGAGCATGTAAGGCGACCCGCGCGCACCAACGATATGGTACGGCAGAACATTAAAGTATCAACACGGCGGCCACCGTTTAGTTGCGTCCATGTTTATGAGGTCTCTCTACACCACTTAACACTACAATTTAGCATGTTATTTATTTAATTTCTTTTTTCGTTGACGTACGCATGGATCATAAACAAGGACGCAACTAAACGGTGGCCGCCGTGTTGATACTTTAATGTTCTGCCGTACCATATCGTTGGTGCGCGCGGGTCGCCTTACATGCTCCGTCTAGTGGGGGTTGTCTGTGAGAAGAACACTAACCTGTCCTGTGAGATTCTCCCGCCATGTGGTTGGTGTGTCTCGGCACGATGTATTTGGAGTCCTGGAACATGGAGAGCACCAGCTCGTCGGTGGTGGGGCGGTACTCGACGCCGTTGACGCTGGCCACGAGCGGCGAGCTGTCGTAGTTGCGGTTGGCGTCGCGCGCCCCGCCCCGCGACGGGTAGTCCACCGAGCGCGGCCGGCGCCCGTCCACGGGCGTCATCTTCGGATTTACATGTACATCTTTATGTATATAAGGTTCGATGGAGCTCGATTCGTCGTCGCACTCGTTCGGTTTGTTGCCGTTGAGTTCTACCAGCAACGGTCGTTGGAGAGTCGGAGATTGGATTATCGTGGTGCTTCGGACGAGGGGAACCGTCGGTTCGGAGGGGGGGGCGTCGGCCATGCTGTCGTCAGGCAGGCTCGCGACGCTCCCGGATAGACTCGGGCCGTGCGTCGGGGGCGTTATTTCGGATTCCGATTCGGGCTCGTCGCTCGGAGCCTCGATCTTCGCATCCTCAGCCTCGTCCTTAACTTCCGTGATCTCGTTAAGCGTTTCACTCGGCCGTTTGACGTACTTCGGCATCCGGAGCGCCCAGTGGCCCGTTTCATCTGGCGAATGGCCGAGGTCGGGTTTTTTGCGTTTGTAGAAGAGCATGTACGCGGTGTTGTTGACGAGCTCGGCGTACGCGTCCTGGTCGTCGACGGGCGTGACGCGGGAGTCGTCGAACTTGTACCAGCGGTCGTCGTACGGGTTCTTGCAGGCGGCGGTGTAGTGGCCCGTCTCCAGGTCGTCGCCGTGGTGGTAGCAGACGGCGTACAGGTCGTAGGTGTTGTCGCGCGGCGCGGGCCGGGCGGCGCGGCGGCGCGGCGAGCGCGAGTGTCCGGCGCCGTGTCCGGTGCCGTGTCCGGCGCCGTGTCCGGTGCCGTGTCCGGTGCCGTGTCCGGCGCCGTGTCCGGTGCCGTGTCCGGCGCTCGCCTCGCCACCCGCGCCCCGCGAGGCCAGGTGCGGCGTCATGTCCAGCGAGCTCAGGGGGAACTCCACCATTGTCGTTAATTTCGTACTCGTTCGGCATTTGGCTTGCCTGCGGAAAATATACCACATTAGATACTTGTATCAGAATTTAACTAAAATTAAAATCGAATCATGTATTTTATGTAATCGTTTTTTTTTATAATAGTCACATCACGTTGAAAGCTTTACTTGCGACTATTTTAAGAAGATATGATATACTTACTGTCGAAACCTCTTCAGGTGGATGACTAAGATGTCCGGTAGAGACCATAGACCGAGCGTTTTCACGACCGGCATATATCTCTGGCACTGCGGGCATCTGCAAAAGAGTACGAGGGTTTTAAAATTTGAACCTATCGGCATTAAAAGCATTCGAAAAAGAACAGTAAAATGTTCTATTTGTTACAGTATTATTTACAGCACAAGCCCAACGGCAAAATATGCCAGTAAGCGTCAGGCCAAAATCCGACCTTCGCGTAACACCCACGTTGTGTAAAGGTCTGCAGGCTGAGCCCAGATCACAGACCACCCCCACTAGACGGAGCATGTAAGGCGACCCGCGCGCACCAACGATATGGTACGGCAGAACATTAAAGTATCAACACGGCGGCCATCGTTTAGTTGCGTCCATGTTTATGAGGTCTCTCTACACCACTTAACACTACAATTTACCATGTTATTTATTTAATTTCTTTTTTCGTTGACGTACGCATGGATCTTAAACAAGGACGCAACTAAACGGTGGCCGCCGTGTTGATACTTTAATGTTCTGCCGTACCATATCGTTGGTGCGCGCGGGTCGCCTTACATGCTCCGTCTAGTGGGGGTTGTCTGTGGCCCAGATAGACACATACAACCTCCATCCCTCCACAAGTAACGAGCTCACCTCCAGGCATCCTCCTGCGCGAGTTGTTCGGCGCGCGTGTAGTGTGTGAGGCAGGCGTGCAGCGTCAGCGGCGCCGAGTCGCGCGCAGACACGTGCACCTCGCACGCCTCTGCCGGTCGCGGATTGTACTGTCCATACAGATACATACAACCTCCATCCCTCCACAAGTAACAAACTCACCTCCAAGCATCTTCCTGCGCGAGTTGTTCGGCGCGCGTGTAGTGTGTGAGGCAGGCGTGCAGCGTCAGCGGCGCCGAGTCGCGCGCAGACACGTGCACCTCGCACGCCTCTGCCGGGGCGGATTGTACTGTCCATACAGATACATACAACCCCCATCCCTCCACAAGTAACGAGCTGACCTCCAGGCATCCTCCTGCGCGAGTTGTTCGGCGCGCGTGTAGTGTGTGAGGCAGGCGTGCAGCGTCAGCGGCGCCGAGTCGCGCGCAGACACGTGCACCTCGCACGCCTCTGCCGGGTCGCGGATTGTACTGTCCATACAAATACATACAACCTCCATCCCTCCAGTAACGAGCTCACCTCCAGGCATCCTCCTGCGCGAGTTGTTCGGCGCGCGTGTAGTGTGTGAGGCAGGCGTGCAGCGTCAGCGACGCCGAGTCGCGCGCAGACACGTGCACCTCGCACGCCTCTGCCGGGTCGCGGATTGTACTGTCCATACAAATACATACAACCTCCATCCCTCCACAAGTAACGAGCTGACCTCCAGGCATCCTCCTGCGCGAGTTGTTCGGCGCGCGTGTAGTGTGTGAGGCAGGCGTGCAGCGTCAGCGGCGCCGAGTCGCGCGCAGACACGTGCACCTCGCACGCCTCTGCCGGGGCGGATTATACTTTCCATACAGATACATACAACCTCCATCCCTCCACAAGTAACAAACTCACCTCCAAGCATCTTCCTGCGCGAGTTGTTCGGCGCGCGTGTAGTGTGTGAGGCAGGCGTGCAGCGTCAGCGGCGCCGAGTCGCGCGCAGACACGTGCACCTCGCACGCCTCTGCCGGGGCGGATTATACTTTCCATACAGATACATACAACCTCCATCCCTCCACAAGTAACAAACTCACCTCCAAGCATCTTCCTGCGCGAGTTGTTCGGCGCGCGTGTAGTGTGTGAGGCAGGCGTGCAGCGTCAGCGGCGCCGAGTCGCGCGCAGACACGTGCACCTCGCACGCCTCTGCCGGGGCGGATTATACTTTCCATACAGATACATACAACCTCCATCCCTCCACAAGTAACAAACTCACCTCCAAGCATCTTCCTGCGCGAGTTGTTCGGCGCGCGTGTAGTGTGTGAGGCAGGCGTGCAGCGTCAGCGGCGCCGAGTCGCGCGCAGACACGTGCACCTCGCACGCCTCTGCCGGGGCGGATTATACTTTCCATACAGATACATACAACCCCCATCCCTCCACAAGTAACAAACTCACCTCCAAGCATCTTCCTGCGCGAGTTGTTCGGCGCGCGTGTAGTGTGTGAGGCAGGCGTGCAGCGTCAGCGGCGCCGAGTCGCGCGCAGACACGTGCACCTCGCACGCCTCTGCCGGGTCGCGGATTATACTGTCCATACAAATATCATATTAGATTGAAACCAAACGAGTATCATTATTTTTGGTGATTTGCACAATAAGAGATACTTTGTTTGCTATATCCATACTAATCCATACTAATATTATAAATGCGAAAGTGTGTCTGTATGTCTGTTACCTCTTCACGCTTAAACCGCTGAACCGACTTAGATGAAATTTGGTATGGAGAGAGTTTGAGACCCGGGAAATGACATAGCCACTCAATTCCTTCGAATTTTGAGTTGGACTCTAATTATATAATAAAATAAGAGCGGTGACAGGTAGCCGTAGTTACCAAAAGCAATCTAGTGGATAGGATACTTTTCATCCCGAATATATTTATTGTTCCCGTGGGATGAGCGGGTAACACCGCGAGGAACAGCTAGATAAACAATATAGCCTTCGAATTTATACCGAAGCCGAACTCACTCGGTCCTATGCGGTCGAGATTTTAATGTCTCTGATTTAATCCGAACCCGAAGGCTTTTTGAGCTGACAGACTCTACACAGCACTCAGTTTCAGGCCAATCTGATTAAAGCAATATCAGTGGGGTCCGTTAAATCACACACAATTTTATGAACTTATAGCCTGTATGCTTAGGGATACACTCGTTTTCGTTTCATTTAAATCAAACGAGTAGTTTTACCGTTGAGTATCATTTCTCTGTACGAAAGAGACGACGACTTTACGGAGTCGACGCCGGCCGATTCTCCTGTCTTTGGGGCTAAGCCGTATGGATTGTATTTTTACCTGTCTCTGTGCGCCGGGTCCCATAGTAACTCCAGTCGCAGATGTGGGTGTTTGTCGTGCGCGCAGAGCGCTTGTTCCACGTCCAGGGAAAACAACGGATGAGGGAGCTGAAACGTAGAAAAACATATGTAAAAAACTAGGCAAGTGTAATTTTCAGTGCAATTTTTTGAGGAAGCTCGATTTCTCTTCATCTTATTCATTAAGGTTTATTTCCTCGAGCACTCTCTCTGCCACCTCATCTCCTACAGCTACATGTGCAAGTAGTATAAGTGTGACAGTGACCTCCGGCTGCAGATAGGCGGGATCCTTGGGCCGGTGCGCCTCGGCGACGCGCGCGCGGAAGATGTCGGCGCCCTGCGCTCCCTCCAGCACTCTCTCTGCCACCTCATCTCCTACAGCTACATGTGCAAGTAGTATAAGTGTGACAGTGACCTCCGGCTGCAGATAGGCGGGATCCTTGGGCCGGTGCGCCTCGGCGACGCGCGCGCGGAAGATGTCGGCGCCCTGCGCTCCCTCCAGCACTCTCTCTGCCACCTCATCTCCTACAGCTACATGTGCAAGTAGTATAAGTGTGACAGTGACCTCCGGCTGCAGATAGGCGGGATCCTTGGGCCGGTGCGCCTCGGCGACGCGCGCGCGGAAGATGTCGGCGCCCTGCGCTCCCTCCAGCACTCTCTCTGCCACCTCATCTCCTACAGCTACATGTGCAAGTAGTATAAGTGTGACAGTGACCTCCGGCTGCAGATAGGCGGGATCCTTGGGCCGGTGCGCCTCGGCGACGCGCGCGCGGAAGATGTCGGCGCCCTGCGCCCCCTCCAGCACTCTCTCTGCCACCTCATCTCCTACAGCTACATGTGCAAGTAGTATAAGTGTGACAGTGACCTCCGGCTGCAGATAGGCGGGATCCTTGGGCCGGTGCGCCTCGGCGACGCGCGCGCGGAAGATGTCGACGCCCTGCACTCCCTCCAGCACTCTCTCTGCCACCTCATCTCCTACAGCTACATGTGCAAGTAGTATAAGTGTGACAGTGACCTCCGGCTGCAGATAGGCGGGATCCTTGGGCCGGTGCGCCTCGGCGACGCGCGCGCGGAAGATGTCGGCGCCCTGCGCTCCCTCCAGCACTCTCTCTGCCACCTCATCTCCTACAGCTAAATGTGCAAGTAGTATAAGTGTGACAGTGACCTCCGGCTGCAGATAGGCGGGATCCTTGGGCCGGTGCGCCTCGGCGACGCGCGCGCGGAAGATGTCGGCGCCCTGCGCTCCCTCCAGCACTCTCTCTGCCACCTCATCTCCTACAGCTACATGTGCAAGTAGTATAAGTGTGACAGTGACCTCCGGCTGCAGATAGGCGGGATCCTTGGGCCGGTGCGCCTCGGCGACGCGCGCGCGGAAGATGTCGGCGCCCTGCGCTCCCTCCAGCACTCTCTCTGCCACCTCATCTCCTACAGCTACATGTGCAAGTAGTATAAGTGTGACAGTGACCTCCGGCTGCAGATAGGCGGGATCCTTGGGCCGGTGCGCCTCGGCGACGCGCGCGCGGAAGATGTCGGCGCCCTGCGCTCCCTCCAGCACTCTCTCTGCCACCTCATCTCCTACAGCTACATGTGCAAGTAGTATAAGTGTGACAGTGACCTCCGGCTGCAGATAGGCGGGATCCTTGGGCCGGTGCGCCTCGGCGACGCGCGCGCGGAAGATGTCGGCGCCCTGCGCTCCCTCCAGCACTCTCTCTGCCACCTCATCACCTACAGCTACAGTAGCGATCAAAAGTATTTTGACAAATCGTTTTTTTTTTCAAGATGTTGATGAATTGAATATATATTTAATAATTACGTTACGATAACATCTTATGGCCCTTTTCTTGTTACGTTTCCACTTAGATAACTAAAACTTAACAATGGACTTAGAATAAAAACTGATAATACACGCTTCAGGTAGGTCAAAAGTATTTTGACACTTACATAAAATTATTTTGCTGAACTTGCAACAGGGTTAAATAAGACGTTTCATTAATATTTAGTTGCATATCCTCTGCCCTTCCTAACAGCTGTACAAGGAGCCGTCATATAGTCCACTATTAACTTCTATATATACGTTCGTAAGGTATGTTCGTCCTTTCTGACTGAAGTGCTTGAAAAAAAGCCCCTTGGAGTAATTTCTGCACCTCACTCGACGATCCAACTCTTCTCGTAGATGCTCAATAGGATTCAATGCTGACATTTTGACTAGGCCCCTCAAAAACCTTGACTTTTTTACGCTTTAAGAAAGCCTGTAAATTTTTAGAATTGTGTCTGAGGTCATTATGGTGCTGAAAAACCCAACGAGGTGGCATATTTTTCTTTATTTATTTTCATAGGGTATCGTATGTGTATAAAGTATATTTTCGTACACATATCGATCCTATTATCCCGTCAATTCATACGAGAGGCCCGACGCCATGGCGAGGAAAATATCCCCGCACCATTACGTTGCCGCCACCATGCTTGAGTGTGGGTACCAAGTATCAGACATCGTGTGTTTTATTATGAGGACGACGCACATCTTGATACCATCCCACGAGATTAAATTTAACTTGCTCGCGTCACTCCATACAATTTTTGACCAATCGGCACTTGTTCATGATTTGTGACGAATCGCAAATGCTAATCGGGATGCCTTATCCTTTGCTGAACATTTTAGTTTTTTTTAATGGGCGTCGACCATATGATCCATGGTCTATTAGGCGTCGTTTAATAGTAAAAATATAAACATTTGTGTTGTAGTTTTTTGTTAGCTCATCTTTAATTGGTATTGCATTATTCCGTGGGGTTTCTACGTCTAAATTTTTTATTACACAATCAGTTGTACAAGTCGTTTTTCGAGGACGACTGTTTTCAGGCTTATTTGTGACGCTGTTTCGAGCCTTGAACTGCTTATTCCAGACACTAATGAATTGCCGTGATATACCAAAACTTCACGAAATCTCAGCTTGCGACTTACCCTTCTTAAATGCAGCCGCAACGGGTTACTTAAAATCTTCCGAATATTATTTATGTCGAGACATGCTAAGAAAAGCCTCAAGTTGTAGTTCCTACAAAGTATTTAAATTCTGCAGCCCCATTTCTCAGTTAAATTGGAAAAAAGACATTGTCAAAATATTTTTGAACCGGAATATAAATATTTTTTGTGGCTATGTTTATATTTTAATTCAATGAAACTAAACTTTTTACTTGTTTCGAGAAGCTTTTAAGCCATGAAATACTTTATCAAGAATTAAGTTGGAAAAACTAACATATCGCATATAATATCAAAGCTTTTGCCGTTGTCAAAATACTTTTGATCGCTACTGTACATGTGCAAGTAGTATAAGTGTGACAGTGACCTCCGGCTGCAGATAGGCGGGATCCTTGGGCCGGTGCGCCTCGGCGACGCGCGCGCGGAAGATGTCGGCGCCCTGCGCTCCCTCCAGCACTCTCTCTGCCACCTCATCTCCTACAGCTACATGTACAAGTAGTATAAGTGTGACAGTGACCTCCGGCTGCAGATAGGCGGGATCCTTGGGCCGGTGCGCCTCGGCGACGCGCGCGCGGAAGATGTCGGCGCCCTGCGCTCCCTCCAGCACTCTCTCTGCCACCTCATCTCCTACAGCTACATGTGCAAGTAGTATAAGTGTGACAGTGACCTCCGGCTGCAGATAGGCGGGATCCTTGGGCCGGTGCGCCTCGGCGACGCGCGCGCGGAAGATGTCGGCGCCCTGCGCTCCCTCCAGCACTCTCTCTGCCACCTCATCTCCTACAGCTACATGTGCAAGTAGTATAAGTGTGACAGTGACCTCCGGCTGCAGATAGGCGGGATCCTTGGGCCGGTGCGCCTCGGCGACGCGCGCGCGGAAGATGTCGGCGCCCTGCGCTCCCTCCAGCACTCTCTCTGCCACCTCATCTCCTACAGCTACATGTGCAAGTAGTATAAGTGTGACAGTGACCTCCGGCTGCAGATAGGCGGGATCCTTGGGCCGGTGCGCCTCGGCGACACGCGCGCGGAAGATGTCGGCGCTCTGCGCTCCCTCCAGCACTCTCTCTGCCACCTCATCTCCTACAGCTACATGTGCAAGTAGTATAAGTGTGACAGTGACCTCCGGCTGCAGATAGGCGGGATCCTTGGGCCGGTGCGCCTCGGCGACGCGCGCGCGGAAGATGTCGGCGCTCTGCGCTCCCTCCAGCACTCTCTCTGCCACCTCGTCTCTTACAGCTACATGTGCAAGTAGTATAAGTGTGACAGTGACCTCCGGCTGCAGATAGGCGGGATCCTCGGGCCGGTGCGCCTCGGCGACGCGCGCGCGGAAGATGTCGGCGCCCTGCGCTCCCTCCAGCACTCTCTCTGCCACCTCATCTCCTACAGCTACATGTGCAAGTAGTATAAGTGTGACAGTGACCTCCGGCTGCAGATAGGCGGGATCCTTGGGCCGGTGCGCCTCGGCGACGCGCGCGCGGAAGATGTCGGCGCCCTGCGCTCCCTCCAGCACTCTCTCTGCCACCTCATCTCCTACAGCTACATGTGCAAGTAGTATAAGTGTGACAGTGACCTCCGGCTGCAGATAGGCGGGATCCTTGGGCCGGTGCGCCTCGGCGACGCGCGCGCGGAAGATGTCGGCGCCCTGCGCTCCCTCCAGCACTCTCTCTGCCACCTCATCTCCTACAGCTACATGTGCAAGTAGTATAAGTGTGACAGTGACCTCCGGCTGCAGATAGGCGGGATCCTTGGGCCGGTGCGCCTCGGCGACGCGCGCGCGGAAGATGTCGGCGCCCTGCGCTCCCTCCAGCACTCTCTCTGCCACCTCGTCTCCTACAGCTACATGTGCAAGTAGTATAAGTGTGACAGTGACCTCCGGCTGCAGATAGGCGGGATCCTTGGGCCGGTGCGCCTCGGCGACGCGCGCGCGGAAGATGTCGGCGCCCTGCGCTCCCTCCAGCACTCTCTCTGCCACCTCATCTCCTACAGCTACATGTGCAAGTAGTATAAGTGTGACAGTGACCTCCGGCTGCAGATAGGCGGGATCCTTGGGCCGGTGCGCCTCGGCGACGCGCGCGCGGAAGATGTCGGCGCCCTGCGCTCCCTCCAGCACTCTCTCTGCCACCTCATCTCCTACAGCTACATGTGCAAGTAGTATAAGTGTGACAGTGACCTCCGGCTGCAGATAGGCGGGATCCTTGGGCCGGTGCGCCTCGGCGACGCGCGCGCGGAAGATGTCGGCGCCCTGCGCTCCCTCCAGCACTCTCTCTGCCACCTCGTCTCCTACAGCTACATGTGCAAGTAGTATAAGTGTGACAGTGACCTCCGGCTGCAGATAGGCGGGATCCTTGGGCCGGTGCGCCTCGGCGACGCGCGCGCGGAAGATGTCGGCGCCCTGCGCTCCCTCCAGCACTCTCTCTGCCACCTCATCTCCTACAGCTACATGTGCAAGTAGTATAAGTGTGACAGTGACCTCCGGCTGCAGATAGGCGGGATCCTTGGGCCGGTGCGCCTCGGCGACGCGCGCGCGGAAGATGTCGGCGCCCTGCGCTCCCTCCAGCACTCTCTCTGCCACCTCATCTCCTACAGCTACATGTGCAAGTAGTATAAGTGTGACAGTGACCTCCGGCTGCAGATAGGCGGGATCCTTGGGCCGGTGCGCCTCGGCGACGCGCGCGCGGAAGATGTCGGCGCCCTGCGCTCCCTCCAGCACTCTCTCTGCCACCACCGTGCTCATCTCCTTCAGTAGCAGCTTCTGTAGGTCTTCGTACGATGTCTCCCTCGGCACTTGCATTGCGTACGGCGATCCTGGAACGATTAAATAATATTTTATCTTATAAAGCAATTTTACAATCTGCAAAGAAAGTTTTTTCTTTAAATCTCTACTAGGTTTCATGGAGAGTGTAGTTAGGTAAGCCGAATGTATGCCACTCGAATTCCACCCTACTTAAACAAATGGCGGTAATTAATTTAGACTTCTCGAGTAAATTGCGAAAATTTTAACGCTGGCGCCTAATTGTTATAGACAAGTGCTTTCCATCAAATTCGCCCTAAAACGATTTTTTTACCGCTAATTTGTTTAGGTCATCTGACGCAGAATGTTTAATGTCACAATACGATGCTAAAAATTTATCAATTTTATATTTAATTTTTATTACTGCCTTTGTCTTTAAAGGTTCAGAATTGTTTACGCCTTTTCCGTATACAAAGCGACTTACCGAATCTTTCCCCATCAAGCAAGTTGACCCAGAGAATGAGCAGGTAGGGCGTCGTAGGCGTCTGCAGCAGGGGCGGGGCCTCCATGCAGTACAGCGCCCCCGAGTCGAGCCCCGCGGGCTCCCAAGCAGCGCGCGCGTTACACCAGCCTGAACAATAAACAAAATATGTTCAGAACATGTATAGTCACTTTTCCGGAAAACACTTCCCAGCCAAGTCAACATGACTGACCACGGCCTTTTGTTCGTTCGGCGCATTACTATCTCTCTCTCACTCTCTCTCTCACGCTCTCTCTCTCTCTCTCTCTCCCCTCTCACGCTCTCTCTCTCACTCGCTCTCCCCCTCTCTTACGCTCTCTCTCTCTCTCGCTCTCCCCCTCTCTTACGCTCTCTCTCTCTCACTCGCTCTCTCTCTCACACTCGCTCTCTCTCTCTCACTCGCACTCTCTCTCTCTCTCTCTCTCTCACTCGCTCTCTCTCTCTCACTCGCTCTCTCTCTCTCACTCGCTCTCTCTCACTCACTCTTTCTCTGTGCTTTAAAAGGAAAGAGATAAGGAATATTGATTGTGAGAATAATGCGGTAAGTATTAAGCATAAACATACAGACGGCGCGACTAGCGTATTGCTAGGTTACGAATCTAGGTTATTTGATGCGACTGATGAAGCGTTTTAATGGGATGAGTTTCCAAATCCCACTAAGATGGCTGTAGATTTACACATTACAACTTCATGTTAATATTAATATAAGCTATGTCAATGCTCAGGGAATGTCAATTTTGGACGACGTACATTGAAAGTACTATTTAATTTGTTTGAAATAATGAAATTCTAAAAATCTACTTTTTTTTGAAAGTTGCTGAACGAATGCTTTCGGTTTCAAGAGTAGAATCTATGTTTTAATTTGTTGCTCCTATTACAGGCAACACCCGGTATTTAAATTTCTTAAACCTGTATATATTATGTAAACTTAGATAGAACGTAACTTATGGTGTCCGGAGGAGGGCGTAACTGACTGCGACACAGTTTATATTAACTACTGCAGTGGTTACGTGCATTTGTTTTATGTACCGTTTTGTTATTATGTTTAATAAAAATCTTTAAATCTTTTTAAATGAGATATCCCAATTTCTTGACACATTTTAAATTGAAAGTATAACATGCCTGTCTCATTGATTTCCGCCAGGATGATGTGATCACGATCTATACCAGTGTCCGTGTGCAAGCTAGTGCGCAAGTCTTCCATTGTCGAGTTCGGTTGCAGCTCAATACCGATGCGGACTTGCCGGGGTTGCTGATTCACATATACAACCTGGAAACAAAAAAAAATAAATAAATAAATAAATATTAATAAATAAATATCGGACAACCTCACACAAATCGATCTAGTCCCAAATTAAGCTCAAGAAGGCTTGTGTTATGGGTACTAGACGACGATATACGTACTTATATAGATAAATATATACTTAAATACATAGAACAACCATGACCCAAGCACAAATATTCGAGTTCTTCACACAAATATTTGCCCTGGCCGGGATTCGAACCCGGGACCGCTGGCTCAGTAGGCAGGTGTCTACAAACCGAGCCAAACGCGTCGCCGTTTTAAAAATAAAAATGAAATTTATTTAAGACAACAACGGTCCATGATAGTAAACTTTCAACTGGGTTAGTCACCTAATCAAATATAATGTTATAAGAACTTCTTAGTTCGCTCACAATGTTGACAATTACCGAGTAGGGAGTTCCATCGTTCCAACACATTACGGAAGGCCCGGGGTTAGAGGGCCAGAGCCCCTAGGCACTTGGCATTTGGAGCCCCCTCCCCTAAGAGAACATAAGTATGATGCAAGTCCTACGGGCCTAACCCATAGCTATTTAACATCTGGTGATACTTGGGTTAATCGCAGTTACTTTCTGTCTACACAAATGGAAGATGCTATTATACAATTTGAGTATATAAAAACTAAATTGACTGCAGCAAACAGGTTTGCGTAATTCAAGAGAATGAAGATAACAGATGCCATTTTTATTTGGTCAACAATGGAATGTAAAGATCCTCGACATGTTAATATTGTGACTAAGGTAGGTAATTAAAAACCCACATGGCTAAACCAAAGATAATGAAAACAATAATATTTACGTAGTCTGCAACAGATAGGTATCATTCGAGACAGAAAAATAACAAGCCATTAACCAGTATAATTTCAAACAACTAGTGTACTGGGGCGATTAGAGCCACCCGTTCGACGACTGCTAATGATTTTTCGACTACATGACATGACAAACAAAATTGACAAACAACATTTATGTACTCACATTAACAGGTAAGGGAGTTGACAAACCACATTTATGTACTCACATTAACAGGTAAGGGAGATATTTGCGCGGCCGCCGGCCTGGGCGGAAGCTGCACGCTCACACAGTGGAAGGGGTCAAAGGTACACGATGTCCTTTCACATTTCGCGCATGTTAAAGCAGACCTGAAAACATTTGACATAACTAAATCAAAAACCTTAGACATACATTTAAGAAAAAGGTGTTCAATAGTGGTGCAGCCTAAAAACTGGTCAAGTGCGAGTCGGAATGCTGGACCGGGTCTGGCTTAAGTTTTCTTCAAATAAAGGCAATAAGTATAAAAATGCTTAAGTCCTGTGTGGAAAGTCGGCGAGTTCGGTGCAAATAGTGCAACCTAAATATCCGGCAAGGGTGCTGTAATACATTACTGAGGCCGGGAAAATGGTTATTGCCTGCAGAGTAGGTATAGCCACTTAAGTTTTTTTAATAGCTGATTGCTACGAATGCTACGATCTTATGTTAAAAATTTATATTGACACAGAAAAAGGTTGTTTTCCCGGCGAGACGCCTGAAATGTTGGTTGTAATTTGTATGTATAATATTGTAATTCATAGCATAGTTGAGAAAAAGTGGTTAACATAATTTTTATAGCGCATCCAGTGCGCGCGTCCTGATAAAGGTCGTAGTGTCGTACTAATCGCATTTTAGCACCGGGTGCGAACATCCGCTTAGGAAATTATATGAATGCACTGAACCGCATAAATACTCATTTTAAATTAGGGAAATAGCATCGAGTATTACGTTACGTTATGGGGCTGTTTAATAACTGTGACGAGAAATCATAAAGTCGCTACGGACGAAATTTAGATAATATCTAAACATATTATATTTAACAACAAAAATAGCAATGGATATGAAGATTGTCATAAAAATTGCGATTATCAAACAACTGGACCTTCTTTGCTCCTCCTATTTAAAGATCTTATACAATGGATTTTAAATAATTTGTAACAGAATTTACATAACACAGTTGCTGGTAATTTTATCAAATTAATCCTTGTCATCTCATCACGCCGAAACTCTAAATAGGCACTAACTTGACATCTAAAGATATCTTGTTCCCGACACCAGTAAATAAAAAGCTTTACGCGGATAAATTTGCGGGCCCCTTCTATACTCGACGCCACGTAGCTTGGCAATAGCGACCAATGACTCCTCCTACCATGAAATACCATTATAGTAACATACTAAAGCTATAAAAAGAATTGATCAGATTTCATATTTGTAGGACTACAATTTTTACTTTTCTGTATTCCGCTTAGAAGGGGGACGTAATCACTGTTTTTTATATTTTTCCTAAGATTACTAACTATTTTATTATTACTTTATTAAAATCTACTCATTCTAAAATGTAGTAACTCCAAAACTATGACACAATAGATAGGTTACTTTAGTCTTGTGTCTAATAAAAAAAAAATAATGATGTTGAGCTTGACATTACTGAAAGTTTTTTTTTCGGTTTCAGCAATTTTATGTATATTCTTATATTTCTTTACATCAGAAAAACAAATTCAAATATTTTATAGGGTGTTCACGACGCAAAGCTCTCTCAATTTCTATCTAAATTTCCACTCATTAGAAATATGAAATGTTGTCAATTTTCGCCAAACACTATTACCAAAAAAATTATCTGCCATGAGTCAGCTGAGAGATTGCAAACGACCTTGGTCGTTATCTCACCAACGCTATTTATAGTTAACTAGTTTGACGTGGGTTCGCGGTCGCCGATTTTATAACGACTTAAATAGCGTGTTGCGTGTTGTAACTTTGATAAAACACTAGCGTAATAGGTCCTTTACGGGTTACTACATTAAAGTATACATCCGCTAATGTTAAAAAGGCGGAATGCTTTTTTTTTATTGATACACTGCACGAATTGTATTTGTTAGTTTGTACTTTTATAACATAATAATGAAGCATTATTGGACCTGTCGCCGTAAAATTGTGAACGCCGTTAGTTTATATACGAACGCACGAAATTATAAACTGTTGATAAATTGTAAACCGTACCATACAACTAACAATATAAAATACTAATTTTCGATAGTTAATCTATCGGCGTCATACAATAAAATTGTGAATAAGACGATTGGTGTATAATCTCGCGCGTTAGATTATAAACAAACGGCGTTCACAACTTTACGCCGGCAGATCTATCTAGCATAGAGGTAGAATATGAGCCAGTAATAATTGTATACCTAACAAATAGTAAAGCTGAATCTAATAAGTAACAAAAAACAATTACCGATATTGCGCTTGAAACACTGCCTGGACAAATGAACTATTTCTTCTAGCATGATTTGCTAAGGTTTCTGCAGCCACTACCTCATCAGGTTTTCCACATGTGTTCTGGAATATACAATAAACATATTTAATATTAACTTTTTCCTTTATCACAACACAGAGTATTTAAATGAGAATGGTTAGTATCAGTATATTTATGGTCCAGTCTAATTTGTTTAAATTACAATAATATACAGGCTATACAATACTTATTACTTTACACTCTGCAATTCTTAATTTTTACAGGACTTTAATTCAAAACCAATAATGTGCATCTGCTGTAATCTGCCATTGTAGCATTTTGCACAGCAGACAAGCACAGTTGAATAACAAAGATAACATTATGTGACTTGATTTAATACTTAAATCATTATCAATAAAATAATGAAAAAAAAAAGTAAATTATTAATATGGGCTTGAATGCTTGCAAGAGCAAATATTTGTGTGATGAACTCAAATATTTGGTCCTGGGACATGGATGTTTCTATTGTCGTCTGGTACCCATTACACAAGTTCTAGTAGGCTTACTAGAGCTTAATTTAGGTCAGGTTTGGGCTAGGTTGATATATGTAAGGTTGACTGATATTTATTTATTGAATAATTATGAATTTTGCTAATTAAGACTAAGTGCAGAGTAGCACTAATCATACAGTGATTAAATGTTTGCTTTTGAGACCGGTTTTTATTTCAACTATAGAAATTCCCCCCATCATAACATCATTTCAAAAGTAATATCATTTATACCTTTATAGTCTTGTATTTCTTCTTAGTGGCAGTATTTAAGTCTTCATGAACCTTATCTAGCAGCCAAAATAGAAATTCTTGTGCATCATGTTGACTGTTCCCTCTGTACTGCATACCATGTCTTTCCACTGCCCCCTGGAAATGGTAATATTTCTAAATTAATAATTAATATTCACATAAAACTTACTTGCCAGAACAAACTGATGCAGTGTGAGAAGTTAGAAATATATTATGTAACTAATTACTTGTTATTGGCAATAAATTTTTAGGGCTTTAACACACTTGCGATTTGCAAGCGAGTTTTCTATAAAAATAAGCATAGCGGTGAACTCGCTGCGTGATCACCTTCATACAAAATTCGCTCACAAATCACAAGTCTGATAAGGTACTACCTTACTGGTTGTGGCTGTATTGTAAATTGATTACAATATAAAATATGTCAAATAAAAAAGTACAGACTGTGAGCTTTCAGACTGGGATTCAGGTTTGAATGGATGAAAACTGAGAGTTTCTTATCTGAATCCTGTAAGAATGAGCGAGACAGTTATAAAACGCGTATCACATTCTGTCAGCTCATGCACTGTAGGCATTTTTTTTCTGTTGCAAGGATATTATGATGCTAAATCCATGTATAAAAACAGATAAGCAGAAACCGTTATCTTCTAAAGGCAGGAAGGCCATAACCTCCAATAAATATTATTCTAGGTTAAAGTGTTTCCGCTTTTTGCATCCATAGATAAGACCTAGATCAAAAATTCATCAGTTTATCCAATCCAATAACAAATTTTATACATAAATCAACACACTAAAGCACACTCATACTTATCATTTAAAAAATACTCAGATTTCAATGGCACTCTTTGCCACTGAAATCTGCCATTTTAATTAGTATAATTGTTATTTGTAATTGCGATATTCTCAGGTATTGTGATCTATTAATATAGGTATATTTAAAGCCTAGATACCTATATTAATAGATGACAATGCCTGAGGATATCACTGAAGGTCAATACATGTGTTATATAGGAATCCTCAGGGAGTTGAGTGAGTCACTCATAAACAGATATTCATTAGTTAAACGGATGTTCAAAAAATGATGCAATATTACCTTGAATGCAGTACTCAGGTCCGGAGTGTATCTACACGCCCAGAGAGCTTTTAATAGAGTTGCCAGTTGTTCCGTTACTTCTCCCCTTGTGCCATATTTTTTTGAATTAATTTTATTTCTTTTCTGTAAGTCTACCTAGAAACAATGAAGAAAAAACTAAGTTCAGCATCTGAAATTATTTTTCAATAAATACTCTATATTCATCATCAAAGGCCATAACATCTTTATACATATTGGCCATGGATATGGAAAAATTACAATAACTAATAGAGGTAAACAACAGACAGTCTTATTGTTAAACAGCAATATCACGCAGGTCAATTTTAGGGTAGTTCTTAATCAACAAAATCAATTATTTGAATTTATTGGGTTGTACAATACAATCTTTTAGAAAAATAAATAAATAGTAAAATTAAATGTAATTATCTAATAGTAAGCTACAGAACTTCCAATAAGAACTAATGAGCAAAGGTTTATGTTCAATAATTACAGTTTTTTAACTAACCTTGTAATGATCTAACACAAAATATTCAGCAATAACATCAGTATGTGAAAGGCACTGCAAGACAGCATTCATATAACATGTATTGCCATGGTTTTTGATGCCTGTAGCAGCAGGGGTAGAGCCTGGAGGCCAGGGAGGGTCGCCACTGCACGGAACTCGCTCGCCGTTCAACACTGCTGGTGCTGATTTAACCTGTTATCAATCATATTCAAAAAGCCCAATTAACATTCGTAAAATAATGCAAAACCTGAAAAATGTATAATCTCAGTTAATATTACCCACCCCAGAGACATTTACTGTGCTCATGTGTTGCGCTATTTTGTTCAGAAACCGTTTCCATGATGGCCTTCGGAACAACTTCCTTTCGATCACACCATCGTCCTTCGGGGATTCCGCGACTGTGGAGCTAGCGCTGGTTGGTTTGTTGTCAATATCGTTACTCTTATTTTTACTGGAACTCTGTTTGGTCGTACCAAACGGGTTGCGGGGCAATGTAAAGGTCCTTTTTAGTCGGGATCCGTCCACCTGTTTTGGTGTCATGTTATTATCCGCCACTTCGTTGATCAATTCACTCTCCGAACATGATTTTAAAACAGACGACAAATTGTTAGTAGACATAATCACTAAACTATGGTATATTAACACTTGAAAAGGGCTATATTAAAAAGAAATCCGATTATAAAACATTGCATTGCAATAGATATGTCACTGACATAAGCGCCATTTTGATACGATCGAATGATTCGAATGTAAAGGAATGAATGATGAATGTTTGAATGAACTGAGTCATAGAGAAGAAGTGTGTGTATCGTGTTTTTTTTTCTACGATACAATTTGGTTGTCCAATCCTTGGTCCAATCTGGTCCAACCAAACCACTCCGTACTCGAAGAACATGCTATGCCATGCTGCCTCGTGTCGTGTGTAACAGAAATATAAAAACAAGTGCATTGAACTTTACAAAATTTCAAATCCTACATACAAATGATAACAAACCTAATGTAAGATATGAATAGAGGCAACGAAGAAGCTATTTCTATTTATTTTTTCGTTAGCATACCACCTAAACACAAGCATGTGACAGTTTCACTGTCACTGTCAAAAAGGTCAGTAGTTATGTCTGATGCCATGGGAGTGGTGGTGAAACATGTTTAAGAAAGGAAATTGAACTGCGGAAAAACTGGTAGCAGCTTAGCTTAGTGCACGCAACGCAGGTAGTGTGAATGTGCTGCACTAGCAACGTTGTTATGATTATGCGTATGCATTAAAAGTTTTAAAATATACTATTAGTTTTTCTTACAGGAATAGCGGTGTAGAGGAATCTCAATATGATCTCTATTTAATTTAAAAAGTAAGTAAAAATAGCACGTTATTTAAGTTTATTGCCGCTTAATACTTACGCTTACTTTATATTATATACAACTACATTCCATTACATTCATTTAATTTATATAAATAAAAAATATTTAATGCTATTCAGTTATTATTTTCTTATATGATGAGATGTTACTTTTGGTTATACGTAAATTATGCAGATGGAAGAGCGGGATCTCCTGCCACAAGTATTACTTTATGCTTACTAGGAGGTTCCAACCTTTATTTAATTGTAAAACACTAGAAACCAATAAAGTATTTTTGATTTTGATTTGATTTGATTTGATTTGATTATACTACTTAGCCAGTCATCGTGTATTAGTTCAAGGCTATACCTACACCGATTAAGTCGATTTTCCTTTAAGTTTCGCCCTTCATAATTAAAGTGGTTGGTCATTGTTTAGCGTTAGTTATTAAATTATGGATAACTAAATTGAATGTCTTACAAGAATATTAAATATTCTTAATGCGCACTTAATAGATATAGATCCAACCTACCATAAACCATAACATAAACATATAACTTCATAAAAATTGTAAACAATAATATGTGTACATATTATAAGTATGTATATATGTAACGTATTTTTTATTTGTTTAAGGTATAGAAGAGGAAGGCAATGGGGTCATTCCAAAAACTAAAACTTCTGATATGGAAGAATTTTCTTCTTCAGAAAAGACATAAGTATCAAACCATATTTGAAATAGCTTCACCTGTAATATTTTCACTTTTTTTAATTTTGATAAGATGTCTTGTGGATCCGGAATCGAAACCAGATATTTCATATCCACCTTTCCAACCAATGTATTACAATGCCACGGGCCGAGAGATGTAAGTATGCTGAACGGCAATTATAAAACATTAATTGTATTTTGTATATTTGCTCAGAACCAAGACAATTAGAAATTTAGTGGAGAGGCTTTTGCCCTGTAGCAGGACAATATATTAGTGTTGGCTTGTATTCCTTCTAATCCGCAATTACATGCCCTATATATTAGGCTATTAAAAAACATTTGTTTACAAACTTAAAATATAGTTATATGTGACAGTGTCAACCAAAAGGGTCCGATCAGTTGTCACTTGTTTATAGAGTCGAAAGTTTACACTTAAATACCAATAACCTCCCTATAAAGTCTTTATGGTAAGCAAGAAAGGGGGCCTTTTTGATTGATACTTATAGTATATATAGATACCTATATTTACAACAGATTTGTTAAGTATAACATACATATATACAGTTATTTACTATTAATAAATTCTTATTACTCATAGCAACATCAAATACAGTCATGTAAACACATTGGAGGGCATCTCTATACATTACTGCATATCACAAAAGATACTATGAAATGATTTATCTGTTAGTGCTAATGTGAAGAATAAATAAATTGCAAAATGCTATACAGTATTTTACACTGAACATACTAAAACTAACTTTTCCGTCAAAAACTATTTAAAATATACTAAAAATATTGGAATATGACTACTAATTTAATTTATTATTTCAGCGGTAACATTACCACAGTAAAACAACAAGGCACATTGGCATTTTCACCTGAAGGCCCACTACCAAGGAAAGCTTTAACGGATGCTCTAGAAATTGTAGCAAAAGATAATCTCAGTGGTCTTCTTGCTCTTCTATTTGACCCCAGAATGTTGCCAACTCCTAAAGGTTTCAAAGATGCCAAAGCTATGGAACTATCTCTTACTCAGCCTAATGCTATGCAAGCGATTCTTGTTGGAATCCAATTTGATGACAGCATGGCCAGTAAGTGCTCTTTCAAGTATATTTTCATATTTTATTTCAATTGATTGGGTAATTTTCATTTTTTATTTCAATTGACTGGGTAATTTTGATTGATAAATTGAATTTGTCGTATTTTAAACCATTCCTAAACATTATCTTTATTATGTTAAGAAAATATAAGTCCATTTAAAATTTTCGCACTTAAATAGTTGAAACCATGAAATAAGGCTTAAGTCCTTAAAAATTCTGGTATAGTAGGTACCTACTATTTAACTTGCTGAAAACCGTTTCGAGATAGGGGAGGGGGCCATTGGCATTTGGCCAAGTGGCTAGGGGCTGCCCTCTAAGTCCGGGCCTGAGAATGATCATCTGTGAAAATAATTCAATGCATCAATAAATAAACGGATGTGTCTGTTAGTATTTATGATGCACTGTTTGAACCGGCAATAACAGGATCCAACTAGCATTAATTGAGTTGCATCTACTTCGATTTCTCTTTATATTTTACAGCCGCTAGTGGCTCTCTCTCGCTCTTTGCATTGTTTTCGTCCGCCATTTGTTCTAAAGTGAGCTTTTCTGCACGAGTAAGACAATGGCATTGTGGGGTAATGTTTACAAGATGAACTCTTTATGAGCATTTGGACACCTTCGAATTATTTTACTACGTATAACATAAGTACTTTTTGAAGACCGCAACAAGTGGAAAGCGATCGTCGACAAAATAATTCGTGGAGGTCACGACCCGCAGCAATGAGGAACACGACAAGGAGGTGGGGAATTACTTTTTGTAAGGAATGAGTAGGTGGGCGCATCTCCGAACTTTTTCACCACACGGTTTTAAGTTGGTGAAATCGTTGCGCGCTGGCTTCGCTTCACCTTGCCCGCAAATAGCCAGTACCCTAAGGTCCCATCCGTTTCTGCAAAAATTCTTCTTTTCACAGACGCCACCAAGTGGCCCGATAACGTGGTGATTACGATTCGATTCCCCGCCACTATGAGGACGCCGATGGTAGACAATCCGATACGACTCAGTTGGAGGACGAATCTCTTATTCCCCTTGGTGTCGAGACCTGGGCCGAGGGACCCTGAAGACAAATACGGCGGGAAAACACCAGGTAAATATGTTAACTCATGTACTTTATGTTCCATGCACGGTGTTCTACTGCAGTGTGCAGTGCAAACTTTTTGTGCTATGTACACCTCGGACATCGGTAAAGTTTGGAAGTACACCGTAAATGATTAATGTGATTTCCAGCGGTATTGGTTTTTTCTTCCGTCCGTTTTTTACATTATGAGATAACCTTACTTTTCTGAATAATATCGGCTAAGAGCCACCGTACACCAGTATGCCGCGGCACACACTTTGCGGAAGACTGCTCTATTGTGTTCCCAGTATCAGGATCAGGCAAGCATCAAATGTAAAGGAATCTGAAACGCGTACCCGTTTTAATTAACCCCTATTAACCAAGCGAAAAGGTATGTGTTGTCCTTAACTGTGCTGTATAGCATTTTGCAACGATTTACACACCGCCTTGCTAACTAAGACCCGGTTATAACAAACTCTCCTTCGCAAATTACGTCCCTTAAATCTTGTCATATGACGATTTTCATCTGTCTCTATGGGATGGTTGATGATTCAGCGCCCTCCATGATAACATTAATTGTTCCGTTACATCTGATTTATAGTCGGTGCAACTCGACTTTGGTGACGACAACGATTTTGGTGATCTATTATCACATTTACTAAAACAGCTTGGAAATAGACCCATTATTCATTCACCTATCTATTTGGCGTTAACAAAGTGAATAGAGCGCTATTATGTTGTTCGGGTAATTAAATTATCTACTTAGGGGTCATTAAGTGAGACTCTTACAGGCGCGTCAACTATCGTGTTTCAATGATTAAAACCCTAGAAAGTACTTATTACTGAGGCATGACATGTGTCTATGTATATCCGTGTCTACTGTTAACCTGCACAGTCATGCTTAATAGTAGGTACACACAAACATGCTGAATGTTTACCTTTATGTATATGTAGAGTCGTAAAAGTGCAAAAGCTTTAAGTATTAGCGTTATACTAGTAGAAAATAGATCGTATGTTCAATTTCCTTCAGTGGTGCATTTTATGTTAATAGTTAAATAACATTACTGTTAAAGATATAGATTTACGAAACAAGGAATCTAATAAATTATGAGCTCTGATGACCAGCATGTAGTCTGGAAATTTTGGTAGTTACCCATATTTAGAGATAGTGAACAGTGATAGCCGATAGCGTCTAATATTCACTTCGCCGTATTTACCAGACATATTCACAAAAAACTGATGAGACCGAAACCTTAATCTGTATAACCCGGTTTCGTTAAGTTTACACCTCATTTGTATACGACTCCATAGTTATCAGGTGCAAACTTAATCTGATAGTAAGTAAATGTGATTTAATGCTCCTAATGTTAGTTATACGAGCAGCTCGAAGGACATTTTTCTTTTGTTTTTACCTGAGTAGATCTCATTTTAGTTAGGTTGACTCCACTCTTAAGCTAAATATCTTCTTTAACAGGTTATTCGCCAGAGATGTTCCTAGCGGTCCAACACGCAATATCTCAAGCCGTAATAGCACAAAAACTAGGCAAGCCCCTTGAGACCAAAGTGTTGCTGCAGAGATTTCCTCAACTGGCCTACAGAGATGATAAATTATTGGTCGCATTGGATAAGTTCATCTCTATGATAATAATGCTGTGCTTTGCGTACACGTTTGTAAATACTGTTAGGGTTGTCACTGCTGAAAAGGAGCTGCAATTAAAGGTAAGATTTATATATTTATTTACCTACCACTTAATACCTACACAGGAACACAGGGATAAGTTCGCTTTTGTACATATTCTTTTTATGGCTGTCTTATATTGTTTTTTTTTTTAATTACAATAAAGATATTTACATTTGTACATGGATACGTACTTATTTGTGTTTCATAGCCAAAAAAATATGGAATTACTTGTGAATCACAATTAAGGATAAAAATAAGGTATCAACAATACGTAGAATGATATTTAATCAATGCATTTAGCACGAAAAGTGAACTCTGTCAGTGTGCTTCGATGCGTTTCAATATACCTACAAAATAAACCTAATTGAATATAGTTTATTATTTTTCGGACAGCTAATATGAACTGACAGATTTTACTAGACGTATAAAATAATAACTTGTAAGCTAAAATAATACCTTAGCAACAAAAATAATTGGCATTGTCGCCGAGAGAAAAGATGTC
This sequence comes from Apotomis betuletana, assembly GCA_932273695.1. Classification (NCBI taxonomy): domain Eukaryota; kingdom Metazoa; phylum Arthropoda; class Insecta; order Lepidoptera; family Tortricidae; genus Apotomis; species Apotomis betuletana. The sequence goes on from OW026307.1 coordinate 17,283,068, forward strand.
AGCCCAAGTTATTAATTTAGCTACCAAGTTATTATTTTTGACGGTTAGGTTAGGTTGGACTTCTATATCTACAATTTTTTTAACTGCCTGGTGAAATGAAATACTGTCATTGGATATTAGATGAGAGAACACGTGATCCCACGCACAATAAATCATATTATTCTAAAGAGAATAGTGATAAGACAAGGATTAAGTTGTCATACTCTCGCTCTTTGTTTCTGCTAATTATAACATTAAGTTTTACAAAGGTATTCATATTATATTTGCTTTTACGTCGTATAGTTTTTAGACATCATTTTTTTAAACCTCGGGGTGACATTTGGTCACACTTCGAAGGTATACAACATTACTTTAGTCGATATGAAATTAAAGGCATATAAACAAAATAGCTGTTTATGACACGACTACTATTTAATTTTTCTTAATATTTCCTTATATATCAAGGTTATAAAGAAGTTTAACAATACATTTTTGGGATGAAAATATTTGTGAGTCTTCTTGGACTTTCTGTATGTTTTTAACCTAGCCGTCATGAGCCCCACAAGTAGACGAAACGCCTCTTCAATGATAATTTGTATATAAAAGTTTTTCAAATGTAATAACTTTTGAAGCGACTTTAAAAAACACTAACGACGTATACTACTTATAGTCACATGCGTCCTTTTTAATTGGGGCTCACTAACATATTCGCCCAACTTCGATCAACTTGGCGATTAGTATGCAGCCTGAGTAACAAAGGATGCAATTTCTGTGATCAGGAAGGGATTGCCCTCATGGCACCCCCCCGGCCTGTGCCCTCGCCTTTTTACAACACAGCGGACGTCGCATGAGGGAATCGATCCAACCCACAAAAAACTATCGCCAAAAAGCGAACATTTGACTGAACTTTAAAACTTTAAAAATAAAGTTTTTTTATGTGTCGGATTCTTTCCCGTGAAAGGATAGATTTGCAAAAACCTACGTTTGACAGGTGCAAATAATGACGTCAGTCCAATCACCCAACTATGGTTCAAAACAATACTCATTAATTTCTATCAAGATCCATATTCTATTAGAGATACAATGCGTTTTTATTTAAAATTGTTTAATTAAGCTATATCTGAGGTTACATTTAAATGTAATAATTATGATAATATTTAGCGAGTAATTTTTGAGTTAATTTGGACCATAGTATACTGGACTAGAAAAGGGTAGTTTTACGGTAGGTATAATAAATTAAATAATGTTTAATGTCATTTAACAGGAAACAATGACAATAATGGGCTTGCCGTCTTGGCTGCATTGGCTGGCATGGTTCATCAAGCAGTTTTCATTCCTTTTCATTTCTGTCATTCTTATGGTGATTTTACTGAAGGTAATTTTTATAAGTACTTACAGGTTATAGACAGATTTAGGAACAACCTTATCCCTTTTTTTGTTATTAAACCGCTAATTGTTTTCCGTTTATATTTGACTGTTATTTTAATTTATGTATTTGTGTATGTCTTGAAAGTGAGGTCGCATGAAAGAATCTGATCACTTATTAACAAAAAATATCCTAGCTCATGCCAAATATAGCCAAATACGATAAGTGCCCATATAATATTTGAAGAGTTCCCTCATTTTATCCCACATTCCACCATCGGATCCTAATCTCATGATAATGGGACGTAATAGAAGGTATACCCTTTCAAAACAAAAATAATTGACTAAATCGAGTCCAGTCGTTTTCGAGTAATCGGGGAATATACGTAAAAAAACATACCGATTCTCCCTCTTTCCGATATTTAACGGCTGTTAGGGCCTGGCCACATCACCACGGTACAACACCGGCCACCGTGTGACGGCACGGCATATACCGCTCAGTAGTTTTGTTTTTTGTTGCTTAGTTTGACTCGCACCGTAGTCAAACTGTTGTCTATGTGCCCCCTAAAGAAACAAGCATCGTCATGAGGTTTTCGGGAAAAGTAAACATAGTTTTCTTTAATCTGTCTATGACCCTTATACATGATTACATTTAGTTTGGGATTGTGATTTGGATCGTAATTGTTTGTTTTGTTTCTAGATACCATTTAACTCCACTGCCAGCGGCGCCCAATTCTCAGTGCTCACATTCACACCCTGTTCGGTGCTTTTCTTTTTCATGGTGCTATTCGTTATGGCTTCTTTAGCGTTTTCATTTATGGTCAGCGTGTTCTTCACTAGAGGTAAAACGCACTTTGGTTTATTATAGTACGATAGATACTTGCAAATGTAGCTATACAAGGGTCACAGGGTGGTATAGTCTGTATACCTTTTTTATAAGCTTTACCCCCTAACAAAACACATTCATTTTGTATTAAATTATATACTATAGACTGATAGGGTGAATCAAGACGAGCGTATTAGTTCTTTGGTTGGCGTTGTGTGCGATCGCATTAACAAACCTCAATCCCAGTGACTAATATAAGTGCCATACGATAAATAAATAAATAATTAAATAGTAGTTTTTGTGGGTTTGTACCTCATTATCATAGATAAGATGTCATTTTGGTGGATCTCTAAGGTTTTGTCAACGGTTGAAATTGCTTTAGTAATCCCGTTTACCTGACTACCTGAAAATCAACTAATGCCAGGTCAAAACTATTTCTATTAAAGAAATTTCAACCCTTGGCAAAGGCCTTAGAGTTGATAATCGACCTACATGATACCTTATCTGTGAACATGCCTCTCTTTTATGACGGGCGATAATGAGGTACAAATCAAAACACTACTGTTTTCTTTAATGAGATCGTACACAACGCCAACCAAAAGACAGTATAATTTGAGTCGCGTCATTTCGGTCGCGCCATTGTTCGTCGTCGGTCGTGTGACGCGATCACGTGACATGAAGCATGGCGCGATTAGAAGTATTATTGACTGACCGTAAAGTAGTCGGTAATCTGGCATATTGCTCTTGGCAGGTTGTATTGTATTACCTAAGACGATAAAGTTCTCTTACTTATGGTCAACTAACAATTATAATAGTAGGTAATAGTAACAATTAGTATTTCATTACCTACTATTATTAACAAAAGAATACTACTTACATTGTTAATGGCTTTAAAAAAGTGTACGTACTATGCAGATACTTCAACATGTCTTGTTACGCGGAGCTATGCGTGCGTAAAGCAGAGATGTTGTTTTTTATTTGTCTCTCCATACAGTTGCGTGTATGTGATAAGAACGAACAGCAGCTCTCTGTTACACTACTTACCCGCACACATAGCTCCGCGAAGATGCATTGAAGTATTTTTAGGAATATTTGATTATGCCAGTGTTGATTACAGATTACACCAAGCATTTGACACCATTTAATTTTTTATTTAGGGTTTTTGCACAAATCACGCGAGATTTTTTAGGCTACATTTTGACGCCGTCGAACCTCGCGTGATTTTTAATATGGGGAAAAGCTGACAGCCTTCGGCAGGGATCGTAACGGGATTTCATTAAGATTTAAATATCTCCCTTATTTTTTTTAACAAATGCTCTTAAACAGAATTTTGATTTTTAACTAGGTACCTAGAAGATTGAAATTAGCCCACTAAAATATAAAATAGTGTAATAATAAGCGAAACACCGAAATTAAATACCGGTATTTTGTATGGAGCCAAATACCGGTATCCGATCCCTGTCTTCGGCATGTAAAAGTGTACACATGGCTTACGTTGGAACACAGGATAATTTTCATTAATTTATTTACGACCATCAGAAAGGCTATGAGCTAAATACAAAGGCACCTCCAGCAGCATTTCCAGGGTTTTTACTATTTTTCGTTGTTTTATTAATACCTAATTTCAATAGTAAAATAATGAATGGTCAAAGAATAACATCATCAATTCCATATATATTTAATTATTTATTTTTAAAATATCAACCTAATTTTGATCTGGAGGATATGTTGGTTACTTTTATCATGCGATAAATAAGTGACAAAGCATCCGTCACGTTTTGACAAAATCCGAGTGTGACAGATGCTTTGTCACTTATTTATCACTGAGTGATAAACGCAACCATCATGGGACCCCTGAACTTATTCTTCCCAGTCATATCACGCATGCATTATACGCATTGAAATTGAAATTATTTTATACAATCAAATGATTCATTAAATAATCGATGAACCTTGTACTTTACGTAATTGTTCATTAGTAACTACTCGAACTACTCAACTACTCGAGATATAATATACTTTACTTCAATATCCTTAATCCGCGAAAACATGTTTTCCTGGAATGGCAAATAAACTATCAACCAATAATTCAACATGAAATTCCGCAAAGCAACGCCAGAATCTAACTATAAATTACTAAGAATGAGTCATCATGTCATGAGTCATCGTGTTTTGTTGCAGCGAATACTGCAGCGTCATTCATGGGACTGGCGTGGTTCACGACGTATTCAGTGTTTATGCTCACTCAAGTCATTTATGAGGACGTCTTATGGACCACCAAGATATTCCTGAGTTTGATATCGAATACTGCTATGGGGTTCGCCTTCCAAATGCTGGTTGTTTGCGAAGGGACTTCAAGAGGTAAAGTTTTTTTTTTTTTTTTTCAAAAAAATGTCTTAGGCACTACAATACAACGACTAGGTACGTATGTATACTACCTTATATGGTTACTACTAATATCTATTACTTCGTACTTCTACATCAGTAGATAAGTGTGGTGGGCTCTAATTAAATACCACCTTGATATTTGCCATTCTGCAATGGACTGAATGGAGAAATAAAGTAAGGTCACCTGCCTAAAGTTTAGGACAATTCATATTAAAAAGAAAGTAGTAAAATAATATTAAAAAGGTGGTAGTTGTAAATTTAGGGAAAGTTATATATGTTTATAAAATAAGTAGAAATAACTAGTATATGCATAATAAAACTAGTTATTTGTACTTATTTTATTATTTATTTGATTTGTGTTTAATATTTCTTTGACTGAATCCTATAATTCTGCTCCCACATATTTCTGTTTGACCTAGTAGTTGACTGGTACAGAATGCCTTAAGGCATTTGTACTTATTTTTTGATTTGCAATAAAGTTTAAATAAATAATGAAATGTTTCGTTTCCACAATGTCATCAAAAGACGCATTTGCCCCATAGTCAGCCTCAGGTGAGCTTAAAGGTCTTCGCACACTATAGCAACTCAACGGCGACTCGATTCTATGACAAATATTGAAATTTAAGCCCTATGTCATATTAACTAGGTTTAATTTCGACGATGCACCGACGCGTCGTCCACTACTAATATCATTTTTTGAAATTAAACCTAGTGAATGTGACATAGGGCTCAAATTTCAATATTTGGCATAGAATCGAGTCGCCGTTGAGTTGTTATAATGTGCGAAGACCTTAACTCTATTTGGAATGTGAGTGCGAGGGCGATGGATACTTTATCATTAATTTATCGCGTGACAAACGGCAATTGGTGATTATTAGAGCGTTTTAATGTCTTATAACTCTGTCTCCAATATGACGTATGAATTGAGGCGCCATTTTCGGTTATCTTGTAGCTTTTTTACAATATAATCAAAACGATGTTGATTGCTTTTATGAATAGGCCAATATTGCGTATAGAGTAATAAGACGGTTAAAACGCTCAAATAAGACAGTGTTAACACTAAGTTGATTCAGATTTCTTTATTGGGAGATTGCTTACACTGTAGGAATCGAACTATGTAAATAACGTACATCACGAAAACGAAACTTTTTTTACGGGCTACTACTTTTTTAAATTTAATTATGAAACAAATTCTATGGTTAGATTTATTGAGTTCGGTCATAAGGGGAGTCTACTCGCCGCGCCGCTTATAAGGCTGTCTGTACACAGAAGCAGAGCGGATCGTTGGTGTTTAAATGAACCAATCACATATCTCAGATTTAAATGGTCTTCAATTCTTCTCAAAGACGCAGCCTGATTAGATTTTTTTTTCTGCACCTCTTGAGTGGTTACGCAGCCTAGAACTGCAACAATAGTACATCACTACAGAGGCCGGGAAAGAAAGGCTTTCCGGGTGAGTAGATATACATAGACGAAACCGGCAAGCCCATTTCACGGCTAAGGCATGTATACAAGTAGTGCTTATCTCAAACATATGCAATAAAATAAAATCATACACCACTCAAAAAAAATATAATTGAGCTGTTTAGCCTGTTCATGAACAGAGACGCCATGTTTACATTAAAATTAAACAAAAATACTTCCCGGCCTAAGGCCTTCAATTTTGTATGAAATTCGTTTACTGTTCAGATACTTCGAAGCCTGTTATAGCGCACGTTATGACGACATCTCATTGCATGTTTGAGATTTTTTTTTATATATATACATTCCGTGAATCTAATTGGAAGCATCCGCCTATATATAAGTTTTGCGTCATCACACTTAGACAAAAAACGTTAGTCGGCTCGTCTTCGGGTTGACGTTTTGTTCTAACTGCGTGAATGACCTTACTTGAGGTTTTTGTTGTATGGTGGTTGCTATGCAACTAAGTTGATTGATTTGTTAATAATCTGAGTAGAATTAAGTATTTGTTTTGATTTGAATCGAATTATAGATTAAGATTACCGCCGTGTATTGTACTATTCTAAACAATCCTTCGTTATAATTATAACTATGAATCCTCTGTATTAATTAAAATAGTGATTAGTAACATTAGTAATAATTAAGCATTTTAGAACGCAGTTAATAAGGTCTAATTAATACTGAAATATGCCACACCTCGACCCTGTTGCGTCCTTTAACCTACTACATTAAACATTAAAAAGAAGAACTTCGTCAAACAAGCTTTAGGTTTTGTACCTACACACGCTATGTCCTTGTGGTTTTAAAATAAACAACAGTCAATTTGTACATTTAATTTTACATCATCATAGTCTGCGTTTTTATCACAACACCATATGTATTCTACGAAATAAACTAATTTTATATGATAGTGTTTATAGACATGAGAGCCGGATTTGCGTACAAAGGGTTCCATTATTCCCTTTGAAACCCTAAATACAGACTCTAGATTTTATCTCTTGTAATTTTTTATGTTTCTTTTTTCTTAAATGTCTAATCAAGCTACTCAAGTCTCGTCAACTAATGTACAGATGTCGGTCGTGTCTAGCCACTTTTCCTAGGATAACGGTGCTGACAGCATATCTAGGCAGCCATTGGAGAGAGCGAGAGACCTCGTTCGTACATCCCGCTCCCACCTATGGCTGCCGCTGACTGCACCGCTATCCTAGGAAACCTGAGCCTTATAACCTCCCAGCGTCAACAATGGAGACAATTTTTAGGGTTCCGTACCCAAAGGGTAAAAAAGGGGTCCCGCCTAGTACTAAGACTCCACTGTCCGTCCACCTGTCTGTCTGACCAGGCTGTATCTCAAGAACCATGATAGCTAGACAGTTGAAATTTTCACAGATGATGTATTTATACTGCTGCTATAGCAACCAACACTAAAAAACAGAATAAAATAAATATTTAAGGGGGGCTCCCATACAACAAACGTGATTGGTTGCGTTAACTTTGGACCTCTTTTGTATCCGGCGCGATACATACCAGGTGCAAACTTAACTTAACCCGGCTATAGTTATTTCATGCACTTTTTACTTTATGCACTTGGTCGGATTTTTGTTACTGTATCAGGTGTCATTGAATAGATTATCCAAAAGTATTGTGATTATGGATATTGAAAACTGTATTTTTTGTTTCAGGTTTACAATGGAGCGATTTCTTCACTCGAATATCTTATCATGACGATTTCAAACCCGGGCACGTGGCCGTAATGCTAGTACTAGACACGGTATTGTACATACTGATCGCGATGTATGTGGAGAAAATAAGGCCGGGACGCTATGGGGTACCTTTGCCCTGGTACTTTCCCTTTACGAAAAGTTTTTGGGTGCCGAACAAAATTAAAATTGCTGGTAAGTCTTCTGCTAAACTGCGGTGGTAGTGTATTGCTTTGGCTTTCCGTTCGTTTATACTATGTAGGATTCCAACAGCATAAGAATTCTTGTTTGGACTTGTATCTCACGAGATGACTTATTTTCGTCTTTGCGATTAACACCTATCATAATAACTTTTATGTTTCTGTTATTAAATACATGTAAAAGTCTAATAGGAATTATTTGTAGGAATATTTAAAATAAGACTTTCTTAGGTTATATTTGTGACGCATTTGTCGCAGTTTGTAGTGCACCTGCCTACTGAGCCGGCGGTCCCGGGTACGAATCCCGGCCAGGGCAAGTATTTGTGTGATGAACTCGAATATTTGTGCTTGTGTCATGGTTGTTCTATGTGTTTAAGTATATCGTGGTCATCATAAGTATCATAACACAAGCCTTCTTGAGCTTAATTTGGGACTAGATCGATTTGTGTGTGTTTGTCGGATATTTATTTATTTGTTATTTACATTATGTTTTTTAGATGTTGGCAATCACTCAGACGCAGAATACAAAAATGCGTTATTGAAGGTCGTCCACGATGAGGAGCCTCAAGGAGTTCCAATGGTCAATATTCAAGTAGGTATAAAAACCATTTGTCGAAATTCTATCTGAAGACACTTACTCTAAGTATACTCGGTTTCTTTGTTATAAACTAATACCACGTGACTCAAGTCACTAAACCGTTATTTATTATTATTATGTGTTTGATCAGCTGAAATGGGCTCCGCGCAGTATTTACCCCTAGGCCCGGGGCTAGGGACCCAGCAAGTCTAGGGGTCCCAGCTCCAGAAGTAGGACTTACATCATACTTATGTTCTCCTTATTTATCACTTAAAATACTACAACCTACTATTTAATTTACTGAAAAGCGTTTTGAGACAGGGGAGCCCAAATGCCCTCCTGAAAGCCGTAACGATCGAACGGTCTGGCGGACCAATAGGGACGCAGCTATCTGTTAGAAAGAGATAGTAATATATATCTCTCATTGTAACAGATAGCAGCGTTCCTATCGTCTGATACGGCTTTAAGTCGCGGCCGGGTTCCGCGTTGTATTTTGGTTTCACCCTTACCTCCGTGACTAGAGATGAGCCGTTCTCGAGAACTCCAATCTCCGGTCCTCCATCACCCTTCCCATTCAAAATGTGGAAACTTACCAGAATTTCTCAATACATCACCTAGCTACTACTGAATTCATAGCCTTACTTTATATGTAGAGAATGCAGGGATGAAATAGTTTATCTTCGCCACAAGCAATTGACGAATTTGTTTACCTTTGTTTTCACAATTTATTGCTTTTTTTTCAGAATCTTACAAAAACGTTCGGAAAACGTAAAAAAGCTGTAGATAATTTAAACCTAAGAATATATGAAAATGAAATCACAGTATTATTAGGACATAACGGAGCCGGAAAAACTACAACAATATCAATGCTAACAGGTGAACCCTTATCAACTTATTTTCTTTCTTAAATTGCTGTATTTATTGAGCGCAAACAATGGCTTTACTTTACCTTGCGCGAAGCGCCCTCACGCAAACGTCTGACGACAAAAATTGTTTGGACTTTTATTGACGACTGTACTTTTATCACACACGTCAAATAGACACCGGGTCAGGTGAAACTAAATATAAACTTAATATTTTCTTCGTTTTCCGCGACCGTCACAGATTTATTATAAGACTATTTAAACGGATTATATCGCGTATATTAATTATTTGAGCCCCCCTGACGTAGTGGTAGCTTTCCTTCCAGTTACCTTTGTCAAAGGTTGACTGAGCAAAACACAATTTTTTTGTGTCCAAGTTACATTTGTGTGTGTTTGTTTATAAAATGGGTAGTTTGCACAAATTTATACGCGATATAATCCGTTTAAATTGTTATATAAAAATAAGCTTGTAAAAAGAATAGATTATTTCCCTGTAGGTACCCTTCATGTGCATCATGTGCATGTATGTATGTTTGTAAACTCTTTATTGCACATAGTAACATTCTTTTAAAGGTTTTTGATATGTAATTGCATGTGGAAGATTAAATTTAAATGAGTTCTTTACAGGTACCGTGCCGCCTACGTCTGGTACGGCAATTATAAGCGGCTACAATATCGTGACTGAAACCGAGCAGGCGCGCAAGTCGCTCGGCATCTGTCCGCAACACAATGTCCTGTTCCCCGACCTCACCGTCAAAGAACATCTCATATTTTACTCTAGGTCAGTTTCTCACACGGTTACCTGAAACACTAATTTTCTTTTCCCATCTGTAACGTTTCGGCAAATTTTCATTTGTGCGAAAGCCCAAAACTGTTCATTTTTCATTATAATTATAAAACAAACCTAACCTAACCTTAAAACAATGGTTATAAAACCCTGAATTACGGGTTTCCGAAAAAATCCTTTCGGACAAATGAAAATTTGGCGGAACGTCACAGATGAGATGGGAAACAGTATTTCGGAGTTGAAATAGGATACCTACCCTCTCACACACTACAATTAAAAGAATAGCTACAGAACCCTCACTCTCTCTAGATGTTATCAAGCTTAGCGAATGTTTATTAGTGTAATTTCTTCGGCTTCTTAAAATACACGTTCGTGAATTACGCACAATGCTCGTCAATCTATACTGCGATATCTGGAGAGGTTGACGGGTTGCGCCACCATACAGGATGAAACATGTACCTACTTTTTCTATTGCCAGTCGGTTGATCCCATAGTTATCAAGAATAGTTCTATTAGCTCCCCATCACCCATTTATGTTTCACCGCGTTCACTCTGGCTGCCACGAGTCGTTTCATCCACATGGCGCTTGCGCATGCTTACGTTTTTCCGCTAACTATTTACGCCCACTATCTGAATGCGCATCTAAACAACGAGCCTTATGATCTTTTATCAAAATATGCAGTTAATAGAATAAATATGTCTAAAGAAGATACATTATGTTGGGAAAAAGTATCAAGAGGCATTACTATCGATCGTTAGCCACTTTTCAGTTTTCGTCTTCGTCAATAGATCCGTTGAAAACTATCTATGATAGTAAGGCTACTTATTGATACAATTTTTCCCGTACATATCTTTTCTTGATAGTCATTATTCATTAATATGTCCTCTACCCTACTTATAATGGGTGTGTGTACACATAATACCTTTTATAATATTTGTCTCTAGGTTAAAAGGAGTCTCATCTAAGCATTTAGATAGTGAAGTTAATCATTTTGTTAAGCTTTTGGAGTTAGAAGACAAAGTAAGTAAAGTTTCTTTCTCTTCTAATTAATCATAAAATTATACCGGTTGTTTAAAACTATTTGTTTTCAACAGAAAGATGTATTATCAAGTAATCTGTCAGGCGGGCAGAAACGTCGACTCTCAGTTGGCGCGGCAATGTGTGGAAAGTCGCGAGTCGTACTACTGGACGAGCCAACTTCGGGCCTGGATCCGGCCGCGAGACGGAGCCTGTGGGATTTATTGCTCAAAGAAAAGAAAGGTTAGTTCATTGTGTGAAACAGCATGTATTGTCAAGTAATCTGTCAGTCGGACAGAAGCGTCGACTCTCAGTTGGGGGGACTGTGTGAAAAGTCGGGAGTAGTTCTACTGGACGAGCCAACTTCAGGCCTGGATCCGGCCTGTTAAGACAAGCATCTTAGACATTATTAAGGATGTACATATTATTAACGAATACTAGAACATAACTTGATATAATTTTCTTAAAGGTCGAACCATGATTCTCACGACCCACTTCATGGACGAGGCGGATGTCCTAGGCGACAGAATAGCCATCATGGCTGGTGGTAAACTGCAATGCAGAGGCACGCCATACTTCCTGAAGAAACACTACGGGATTGGTTATAAGCTCACTATTGTGAAGTCTGATGACTGCAACGTTGATAACGTTACGAATTTCTTCAATCAATATATACCAGATATAAAGGAAAACTCTAATATCGGTAAGTCTTGTTTCCATCATTAGCCTACTGGTGGCTCGCAGGTCTGCTACAGTTTAATAAAAAAGCCATTTATTTTTCTATTTACAACACTAAATTACACTTAATTAATTTGACATTAAATGTATACGTAGCCGTTCTAGCCGTAGACCTCCCACATCTCCCTGTCCCTACACCATCCAGGACCAGAGTCCATTCCGTTATAAGGTTTATCCATCTGTTTTGATTAGGGGTCGGGACTCGGGGTCCTGTCCGTGTTTCGTGTACCCGTAGCCGTATCGGAGATCCGGATTGTTCGGCACGTGTAATTAGGCTCCGTGTAATTAAGATACGTTTCGTCGATCCGTTTTACACGGAGATGCGTTTCTTAAGTTTCTTAATTAGGTACATGTGGATCTGATCCGGCCGTGACGTTGAGTAAAGATTCTATGTGTGACTTGGTCCAAAATCATAATGGCTGGTTTATTTATAAAGAAAACAGAACAATGCCAAGAATTAAATAAATAGAAACATCTGGAATCAATGCAAAAATATAACTCAAGTTTGATTCAAATAGAAATAAACTAGAAACATAAGGGTCAGTTCGACAAGCTGTCATTCAATACCCGAGTGGAGCCGAGATCCGCCGATCCGTAGCCGAACGCAGACACGGCTACGTATCTTTGGCGTGACCGTGTAGTACGGAATCTTAGGATAGCCGGTGCTAAGAACACGGAGCTACGGTTCCGCGTATAACACGGATATCAGAAGCCCTATTTTTAATTCATTTTGCATACCTGTGTGATCTGCCCAATTTTATTTCATTATCGTCACTCTTTCGATATTATCGGTCACTTTAATCATTTTTCTTTTTAATGACTATATCACATATTTTAAACAGCAGTTTACTTTAATACCCGCTCGTTAAACATGGAAAGAAGAATTTTTCTTCTGTAGCACAACTTTGAACTTAATTTCTGATTTCTCTCTCGTTGCTTCCAGTTATCTTAGATTTATCTTAGTATTTCCTAGTCACAATGTATTATTTACGTTGTAAACTAAGTATATTCATCATTCTGATCTTTGAAATTGTGATTGAAGAAAGTGGATGGAGCAGAAATTTCCCATTTAAACTTTCTTTATTCTTTCAGGTTCCGAGTTAACATATATCCTACCAAATGAGAACGTCAGCAAATTCCCTGAAATGCTCAAACAGTTTGAAGAAAGGAGAGAATCGTTGCGTATAGCCAGTTATGGGCTGTCGGTCACAAGCCTCGAAGAAGTGTTTATGAAGTAAGTTTCTGACGTCAGACAATTTTCTGTCGGTCACATTTTGCGTTTATATCGTGACGGATTCCCATCCGTGTCAGCAATTTATATTTATACTTAACTAGCGACCCGCCCCGGCTTTGCACGGGTGCAATGCTGATAAATTATGCATGTATTATACATATAAACCTTCCTCTTGAATCACTCTATCTATTAAAAAAAACCGCATCAAAACACCGTTGCGTAGTTTTAAAGATTTAAGCATACAAAGGGACATAGGGACAGAGAAAGCGACTTTGTTTTATACTATGTAGTGATATATTTGTCATTTTGTGTTGTAGTGCCGGTTTTTTAATTATATTTAGGTCTTTATCAAAATACAAAGACCGATAGATAAAAAATCTCTTCATTTACTTGACTAGAATGGCGTCTTGTACTTTTCGCCCGTCTAGATTCTCCTTTTCATTCTTGACTGTTGACTGTACATTCAAATACGAACAGAATATATTTTTCATAATTATATGAGGGCTGGTAATACTAATTATCATATCATTTTTAGAGCGGGAGCAGAACAAATAGAAGAAATGTCGGCTGATCATAAAATGGATAAAAAATCAAAAAAACATAACGACCACGCTATAGTTCCATTGGACCATCAACACCATAATAGTAAGTCCTTAAAATTGTATAAGAGGCTTGATTTTAGTTTCGCTTTTTATGTTATAAATGTGTTTACATTGAAATCGTGTCAAAAATTTGTTTTCTACATGTCTTTGCCCGAACTACTGAGTCCGGACGCCTTGGCATTGCCAGTCCTATGGGAAATTCCATGTAACTCTAATGAAAGTGACCAATGTGACCATTTCATCGCGTGTTCTATTATGTGTGTGTTGCCGTTGTGATTATTTGTAACCCCAGACAAATATTGATACTTGATACGGAAATAGTATTTATAATACCAAATGCCAAATGGCGAACTTAATGCCCAATAGCATTCTGTACCAGTCAACCATAGGGCCAAACAGCTCCAAGCTCCAAGTGTGTGTTTTGTGCAATAAAGTTTAACCTCCTGCCGCCCAATGACCTACTCAAAGGTCTTCACCTGTGTACTGGTTCCGGCCCAAGCGTAATGATGATTTTAACTTTTTAACGCCCTATGACCTATTAAAAGGTCTCCAACTTCAACTTGTCACAGAACATAAAATGTACCGCGTATTGAATTCTAATAATTTCTGAACGAATATGCCATATTTGACGTTGACACTAGATGTCAATTTGTGAAACTTCATCTGTCAGTTTTGGCGTAACATCCATAACAATGGCGAGGCGTCGAGGACGAGGTAAGTAAATCTGTGATTTTCTTTGCTATCTCGGCAGATTGCGTGTGTATTTTTATAGTGAGTGTTGCCTAAGATGTTTATCTTTGTTTTACCATATATATTTTGTGCATTCAATCAATATTATTGTAAATACAACAACTAATGATCGGATGACCTATTAGAAGGCATGTTGGCGCCAACATATTTAAACATTTTAATAGGTCAACGGGCTATAACCTAATAACCTAATATTACTTCTTTTTTTATTTGTCTGAAATAAAAGATATTATTCATAAACTGTTTTTTTTTTTGTTTGATACAAGTTAAAAACCTAATTATGGTTTTTGGAATAATAATAAATTAGTGTTCCACACGAATAAGTTGTTATGACTCTATAGGTTTTTAAAAGGTCTACGGGTGGTTACCCCGTTTTAATACTAAATTTCGATATGGTCAAGTTTGGTGCCTAATTGTCAGCTCATTTTCCATTTGATTAATTTTTCATTGTTTTTTTGGTAATAAATATATACAGTAGTGTTACAATTTATTAGTCGAGGTAATAAAATAATCAGCATGTGGCCAAAATTAATCGCAACACGTGGCAGCCGTGGGTATATATATATTTTTTAAACATTAAATATACAATGCTTTAATTTTATTGCAATTTAACAAAAATACACTACAGAAGCATACAAAATCAACATACAGGCACATTAGATATTGGAATAATCTCATAAATATCCATTTTATATATTCATATAATTTTATGGTTGCGGCCCAAAGACCTATAAGAAAGACATTGTATTTCGGTGTTTTTTCAGTCTCAAAGCCTTTTACACATATCACTTATGATACCATAAAAACCGCACATTCCCACGACAGCGCAAAGTCAAGTTATCATATGTCGAAAGTCTTGGGCTGGAACCTTGTGAACCTATAAAAAGGACTTTGGGCTGCTATCCCATGTTTGGTCAAAAACTTCTGGGCGGCAGGAGGTTATATAAATAAATAATTACTTAAATTTGTGTCGAACATAATAGAAAATGCTATGAAATGGTCACTTTCATTTTAGACTTACGTGGAATCGTGAGTATCCCCATTAATTTTGAGGAAACACTTCAGCTGACATAAACGTAACATATATAAACACCATAAACGGAATCATCATCTAGGCCCGCAGGTCTTCAATCTCCAAGTTCTACATCTTCATCTCTATTCTAAGCTTGAATTAGAAACCTTTTTGCAGAATCTGTCTCGTTATTATAAGTGACTGCAATATCATTAAATGTATTCTCTTTACAGGCATAGATATGGATCCAATACAGAAAGAGAGAGGCTTTAAATTACTAAAGAACCATATTAAAGCGATGTTCCTTAAGTTAGCCTACAATTCAACTAGAAACAAACTATCAATGTGCATACAATTTGTATCGCCTGTGATCAATATATGTTTATCAGTGATTATAGCAAGATCGTGGAATTTTATAAGTTCATTGCCGCCATTGACTTTAAGTCTAGAAAGTGGTTTCAAGAAAACACAGACCTTAATGTCCTATAGCCCTAATGTAACGGATGATAGTATAGAACACAAATTCTTCGTCGCTTATAAAGATTACTTTAAGCAATCTAAGTATCCCGGAATGGCTTACTCTGATCTCGGAACGATGGATGTTGGAAAATTCTATCTCAAACTGGTACGTGCTTTAATTTACTTGATTACTAAGTCAAACTCTTATGCCACTGACTTCACCTTTCATGTCAAAAATATTTACTTTCAAATTTCCACCCCGTTTCCTCTCTAAGATTACCCAAACTTGAATCAGCAGTGTCTACTTGTCTAGTGGCAAGTATCCACTTTATAAACTAAGAAGATCTTGGCAATAAAACATCATGATTTTCGGAAATGTGTTTGGCATAGTGCCAAATGACGAGCGCAACTAATACGCATCACTACTAGATACACTAAATGTATTAATAGTACACAAAAACATGCTTAGACTAATGATTATTTTGTCACATGTCTGTAATTAAATTATTATATTATTACGACGAGAAGTAGTGCCGGAAATTTTATTCCGTTAAAGATACTATCACAATTACATTTAATTATAGAACACTGTGTTGAGGTATTGTTTAGTGCTAGTACCTATTTAAAGGTTCTACAGTGGCCTCTAGAATTCAAATCGATTAGCATTAAAGGATCCCAAGGATATAAAAGAGGAGCAATGAGGGCTTAAATCGGGCTTAAATAAATCAATATGAGTCAACCTCACACAAATCGTCCTGACCCAAAGTAAGCTCTATTAGGCTTAAAACGTAGTTACCATTATATTAATATTTTGAGAGCCCAGCTCGCTAGCTGAAAACTGTGCCATAAGCGTCTTGTCTGGATTTACACCAATTAATGACATCGTGGCACAGAATACTTAATAGCGCTACATAATCGTGGGGCGACCTTTTTTCGTCGACTTGATTTGCCTTTGTCTTTGGCATTCAATGGGTTAAAAGGTCTCCGTAGCGCTAGACTATACTATCATGAATATGAAACTCGGCATTTATCATGGTCGTTAGTTTACTGTAGTACATTTTTTCAGAGCAGAGAGAACCCTATAAATGTTCACTACGAGAATGTTATTGGAGCCTCCTTCGCGCCGAACACCATTACATGCTGGTTTAGCAACTACGGGTACCATGACTCTGCCATCTCCCTCGCACACGTCGACGATGCGATGATGCGTGCTGTTCTACCCGGAAGCAGCTTGAGAATCGTCAACCATCCGCTGCCCTATAGTATAGAGAATCTGGTAAGCAATTCATCATATCAGCTGGAAAACGATCGGTACAAGGATCGGTAGTCCCCTTCTCCAAATGCTCGACATCTTCAACCATCCGCTGCTCTAGAGTATAGAGAATCTGGTAAGCAATTCATCATATCAGCTGGAAAACGTCCACTACTGGACAAGGATCGGTAGTCCCCTTTTCCAAATGCTCGACATCTTCAACCATCCGCTGCTCTAGAGTATAGAGAATCCGGTCAGTAGACTGATTCACGACATATTTTGAACTCCTATGGAAGTCCTTAGGGACAGTTAGCAGCTTTACGGCGGACATTGCACAGTTGGTTGGCTTTATCATACCCAAATAGCTGGACGTATTTAAATCCATAAGGTACTTACTCAACTGTATAGTAAAATAATAAATAGGACTACAACTTTTTCCTCCTCCACGGAAATTTATTAGGGCACCTTTTATTTAGTGTCCAATCATAATCATAACATAAAAGAAATCTTATATGATTTTCTGGTTTGATTACAGTTAAGAGTGATGGCGACTGGCGGTACGATGGGTTTTCAATTCGCATTCAACATGGGATTTTGTATGGCGTTCGTTTCATCCTTCCTGGTGCTTTTTGTGATTAAGGTAATTCAGTGTTATTATTCTATGATATCTATATTTAACTGACGACTCGCCCTGGATTCGCCCGGATATAACGAAAGTACAGCATGAAGCCACTCCCATTGTCTGCTTAAATTTATTTTAATTATTATGAAAAAATTCCAATCATATTAGAAGCAAATGTTTACGTCTAGACTGAATGAGTGCTTTTAAGCTATTAGTTGGTGAATTACTTAGCGTAAATCCTCAAACTTCTTCATACTCTTACAAACCTTTTTTTCAAAATACTAGGAACGAATAAGCGGCGCAAAGCTTCTACAGCGTGTAGCTGGGGTGCGGCCCGCTGTGATGTGGGTGTCAGCGTTAATATGGGACTGGACTTGGCTGATGCTCGTGCACATCACCATCATCATCACCCTCGCGTGCTTCCAGGAGGTCACGTTGTCCACACCCGATGAACTGGGTGAGTGTTCAATGAGCTTTATATTGAAGTACTAGGAATGCATAAACTATGCGAGACAAGCGAGTGGCAAGATCACGTCACCATCATCATCGTCACCCTTGCGTGTTTCCAAAACGTCACGTTATCCACACCTGCTGAATTAGGTGAGTGTTCAATGAGATTTATATTGAAGTACTAGGAATGCATAAACAGTGCGAGACAAGCGAGTGGCAGGATTACGAGCTTCTATGTTGTGGATATCAGCATTAATATGGGACTGAACTTGGTTGATGCTCGTGCACATCACCATCATCACCCTCGCGTGTTTCCAAGAGGTCCCGTCCACACCCAATGAACTGGGTGAGTGTTCAATGATCTTCATATGGAAGTACCAAGATTGCTTGAACTGTGTGAGACAAGCGAGTTGCAGGATTGCTAGCCTCTAATTGTGGGCGTCAGCGTTAATATGGGACTGGGCTGATGCTCTCGAATTAACAGAAACGCATAAGGGGCTGTTCAGATTTTACGTTATATTTTTTATACGATTATTAGAAATTATAAAAACATTGCTTTTTTACTCTGAAGCACTTTTTAAAGAAGCGAGAGATGGTGTCATCTTTAGAAAGACCCACCCCATTATCCAATGTCCAGACCCCTAAATTTGACATTACGTAATTTCTTAACAGGCCCTAACCGGCACAAAACTTTAGTGCGTAACAAGAGTGGTCACACCCCATTGGTTGGTACTTATCCTCGAAATACCTCTAACCTTTCTCAAACGAAATTTGTTCCAATCGCTCATCAAAGTGGATGTCGTGTTTCAAAGTAATTCGATCGCTTGCAATCGATCAACATTATATTTACCCCACCACTTAAATTCGCTCTTTTGTAACTTTCCAGGAAGAGTGCTGTTGGTCCTCATGGTATTTTCTTTGGGAATAATACCCATCCATTACGCCGCATCTTTCATGTTCGAGGCTTCAGCCACAGGGTTCTCAAAGATGTGCTTCGTAAACATATTCACTGGTAAATATTTTGATTAACCTATTGACAGTAAGAGCTCTGCCTCACTGTGGACCGATGGCAACATCGCAATGTTATGAAGCCAAACGTCGCCAAGTGAGTTAACCTTCATGCATTTTAATATGATTTGTGTTTTAAAAATTGGTGACAACACTATGGCCCGGTGAGGCACCGGACATAATGTTTCATCACACACATAATTGAAACATACCTTAGAAGGTGCGTAGACTCCTAATGCCTACCTAATGTCTCTAGTAGCGTGCGTAAAATTGTGGAATCAAAGATTTGGTGTGATTGACGTAACGATGTGATAGTTCCGTTGAGAGAGCACTATGTCGGAAACGTAGGGTCGCAGGTTCGAGTCCTGCTTACATTGCCGTGGATCACATAAGCTATCTATTTCATTATAACTTTTTGTGTCAATATCTAAACATAATTGGATTTCAGGATGTATGCCGTTCCTTATAACGGAGGTGCTGAGGCTACCCGAAGTGGGGAGCCCTTTCTATGCGAATCTGTTTGATTGGATATTCTCCGTATTGCCGCTCTACTGCTTGAGTAGGAGTTTGAGGTGAGTTTCAAAGATATCAGCGAGTTAAGCATAATATAGATAACGTTATTTAGTTATAGTTTTTATTTGTCATTCTTAGGACTGACTAATCAATGAATCATATCTAAATGGATATCCCAATACAGTGTGGAAGGAAACCAGGGTCTTCCCTGTAAATGTGTATATGATATTACTAGCCGCTGACTATATGGCCTGACATGTTTGCTGCCGACAGACATTTCACAAAGAGAAACACTATTTTTATGAATACTCCAACAGCCATGGTCTTTCAGTAACAAACGGTAAAATAATCCTTCATAATAATTATCGATCTTAAATACTATGCTCCAGTGCTTCTGTTACATTACAAGAGTTATGAACTAATTGATTTTAACAAGACTGATAAAATTGCAATATTCGGACGTTCACTGTGTGATCCAAGTCTTTTAAGACCGACCTAACATCTGCTGAAAGACCTAAGTGCTATAAAAACCAACATGCCAATTTTTCAACAAATAAATAACGAGTTATCAGATCTTCGCCTATCCTATGATACCCAACATTTACTCTCTCTCGTATATAACAAATTGTTCCCAACACCATTAATAAGCCTCCGCTTTCTGGCGATTCGTCCATCTGTTCGTCTATCTATCACAGGGCTGTATCTGTCTTCGCGCGACCTGCTTCTTTAACGAAATAAGTGATGAGTTTGTCACATAGCGATGTACATACGGACGACCTCATTAGGTGTACTATGAGGTCGTCCGTACGGGGGCATAGCGGTACTGTGAAGAAACTCCAAGTCTAAGGTGTCGATTATAGAATGCGGTGGTAATAGGATATTTTGATCGAATCTATCTAGCAGTGCCTTCTTTGATAAACAATTTTCGACGCGTCCTGGTACGAGGGGCACACCGAAATGATCGGGAATAGAGTACTTTAAACTGAGTTACATTAAATCCTTTTTTGTCACATGCATACTGGCGACTTACAATCACGATGCCGTTTTTACAATTTAAAAAAAGAACGATATATTTTTTTAATTCCATTTTTAAATTGACAACTCGATGAACAAAATGGAGCTGACGCGTGAAAATTTTCGTGCAATTATTTACCATAACTTTCGTCGTGGCTTATCTCCAGATGAATGTCGCAATGAGCTTGTTACTATATACGACATTGAAGCACCTAGTCAGACGACAATATATCGGTGGTATGCTGAGTTTCGACGGGGTCGTGCCTCTCTTGGCACCGTACCTTCATCAGGTCGGCCGAAAACGGCGGTTTCGCCTGAAAACATCGCGGCTGTGGAAAAACTACTAAAAGAAGATAGACATGTGACATACGAGCAGATTCGGGCAACCATAGGCATTGGAATGACTGCAATTCACACTATTTTGCATGGTGAATTGGGTGTCAGAAAATTGATTTCCCGATGGGTACCCCATAATTTGTCTGAAGAGCAAAAGGCGGCTCGTGTTGATTGGTGCCGATCTATTCTGAAATGCTACAATGGAGGAAAGTCAAAAGCCGTTTATAATATGGTCTCGGGTGACGAATCCTGGATTTATTCTTATGAGCCTGAAAGAAAGCACCAGTCGGCAGTATGGGTCTTCGATGACGAGGTCAAACCAACGAAAGTTGTGCGTTCTCGAAGCGTGTCGAAGAAGATGGTGGCTTCGTTCGTCTCAAAAAAGGGGCATGTTGCCACAATTCCTCTAGAAGAACAAAGAACCGTTACCGCTGATTGGTATATCACAGTTTGTTTGCCGGAGGTGCTGGCCGAACTTCGCCAAGGGAACCCGAGACGCCGCGTCATCTTACACTACGACAATGCGAGCTCCCACACCGCCCACAAAACAACTAAATTTTTGAACGACGAAAACGTTGAGTTGATGTCCCATCCTCCATACAGCCCTGACCTGAGTCCAAATGATTTTTTTACGTTCCCTAGAATTAAAGATTTATTGCGTGGTCAGCGGTTTGAGAACCCAGAAGCCGCTGTGGAAGCCTATAAATCGGCCATTTTGGCAATGCCTACTTCAAACTGGAATTATTGTTTTAATGACTGGTTTAAAAGAATGCAAAAGTGCATTGAATGTAACGGAGAATACTTCGAAAAACAATAAAATATAATTTATGTATATAGTGCACATAGTTTTTTAAATTCCCGATCATTTCGGTTTGCCCCTCGTATGATCTGACAGACACTGGTACACGATTGTGGTGTGTGGTATTTTCTGGTACGCTTCTAATGGTAATTATATACTTAATTGAGGCTTGCCTTGTTCCCAGGGACATGAGCGTGTCTGGGTTCGCTCTGCACGCGTGCGACGGTCTGTGCCAGCAGTTCGTGAACATCGACAACTGCACTAGGAATACCCTCTGCAACAAGCTGAACATCAGCGTGTGCTGCAGTAAGTTGACGTTTTTATTTATTCCCTCATAAATATACGATTGTCTTTCTATTTCAAAGTTTTCTAGTATCCTAACCTTGATGTGACTAAAAGAGACTTTGATATTTGATAACAATGTGGTAGATATGCATGGTATATATACAACAGCCAGCTAGTGCAAATATAATTACGATTTAACGTCAAAGAAGCTCAAATTGATACCAACGCCGCACAAACATCGTGCTCAGTGGAGGATGCGGACGAGGAGGGCCGACCCCAAGTAAATGGGATTACCTGTTTAGGAGAGAGAAGAAGAAGATTAAAGATAGAAATTGTTAGTGAAGCTCTCCTGCGGCAGTCTTTGATGGTTGAGTAATGTGTTTCAAACTGTATACTGCTATCATCATTTATAGAAAATACGATTGCGCCTTTGTTGAAAAACCACTAATTTTAAATGAATCATATTGGCATTTAAATATCAGAAGTATGTTCAATATACCAAGTTTTGTACAAAAAGCCGACACAAATAGAAAGTTCCCGTTCCAAAGAACAAATGTTACTTGATTTCAGTCGACGACTATCCGTTTCTACTCTGGGAAGAACCTGGTGTAGGCCGATACCTGGCCACTATGACCATTGTAGGGTTACTCGTGTTCATATTGATGCTGCTGAAAGAATATGAAGTTACAAATAAGGTCAGTACAACTAATTGGTCCGTTTTCTTAGCTCTAGAATAATAATCTTATATGTCAGGGTTTTCCCTTGATTTCGCGAAACGGCTTTTCGTCGGGGATAGTGCAATACCGCGTAAGTAACAAGTGTAGATACAAATCAATATTCAAACAAATGCCAAGTATTTTTTTGAAATGAGAACTTTATCGACAGCTGTTATCTTATGCGGTATGTTACTATCCCCAACGTTTTGCTTATACTTTGAGTACTATGCACTTTGGATCAAAAGAAAAGTGTCTCATTCGCATATCATATCTATATAAAGTAAAAAGCCTTTCAAATAAACAATGCAAAAATTGACACACAAAGCATGAAGAAAAATTCGAAAGGTTATCTGGCGTTAGGGTGGTGGAAGGGTTAACACGTTGGACCGGTTCCCTGCCTCTTCCGCTAGGCATTTCAATTTTTCTTTGTGCTTTGATCTTTGTCTCAATCCATACTATAAAATTATAAATGCGAAAGTGTGTCTGTCTGTCTGTCTGTCTGTCTGTCTGTCTGTCTGTCTGTCTGTCTGTCTGTCTGTTACCTCTTCACGCTTAAACCGCTGAACCGATTTAGATGAAATTTGGTATATAGATAGTTTCAGTCCCGGGGAAGGACATAGGATACTTTTCATCCTGAATAAATGTAGTGTTCCCGTGGGATGAGCGGGTAACACCGCGGGGCACAGCTAGTGGTTTAATATATAACTTTAAAGATATCTACTCTAGTCACAAATTATTGTAGATATTCTACTCGTCGAGTCCACCGCCGCCGCCGCCCGAACTGTCAGAGGATGACGACGTTATACGCGAGCGGGAATACGTCAACATGCACCCGGCAGACCGGGACAGCCTCGTGTGCAGAGACCTTACTAAATATTACAAAAAGTTCCTTGCCGTCAATAGGCTTTCATTTGGTGAGTTATCTTACTATTATTACCAGGTGCCCGCAACTTCGCCTGCACGAAACTTTTATCTTTACCGTATTTGGGTAAAAAGCAAAAGGGTATTTGGGTAAAGGGTATTTGAGCCTCCCTGATGTTTCGGTAGATCTCCAGTTACCGTTGTCATAAGTTGACTGAGAAAAACACAAACCACCCATTTAATAAATATGAATTAAAAATAAAGGTGGACATAAGGTGACTCGGGGCTATTGTAGCTATGGGGTTATTGTATCTTATTACCATTATAATGGTCTGTGACCATTATAATGGTCTGTGTATATATAGGATACACAGACCATTGTATTGTACTGTGTATTCTATATATACACAGACCATTATAATGGTCACAGACCATTATAATGGTAATTAGATACAATAACCCCATAGCTACAATAGCCCCGAGTCACCTTACTTGCCAGATATGGACCTAATGTGTAAAGACAGTTACACATGTGCTAGAAGAGCTTGAAGTATTATCAAACTTAATTGAATGGTTTGGTTTGTCCATGGCATGCTCGCAGACTGCAGACCTGTTGCAACGACGGTGTATAGTGAACGGCTGGTAGAACTGGAAAGCTACCGACATGTCAAAGAGCTTCAAATAATTAATAACCGTTAAAATTAGGTATTTAAATCAATGATAGTCGAGAAGGGAAGAAAGCGATCTTATAAAATCTTTGACGACGCGGTTGGCTCAGTTGCCAAGCACCTGCCTACTGAGCGGCGGTGCCGGGTTCGAATCCCGGCCAGGGCAAATATTTGTGTGATGAACTTGAATATTTGTGCTTGGGTCATTGTTGTTCCTATGTATTTAAGTATATATTTATCTACATAGCTTAGCATTTAGCTTAATTTGGGACTAGATCGATTTGTGTGAGGTTGTCTGATATTTATTTATTTATTGGAGCGGAGCGAGCGAAGCTCCCATGGGTCGACTCGAATGGACTTTGTAACAATGCGCAGATCACAGCGAGTTCTCAACCGATTTTAGAAATTTTTGTTTTAAAATGCACAAATTAAATTTCGCTAGGTCGTGACAAAGAGAAAATTTCGAAAAAATATAAAAAGAAAAAAAACTCCGCTCCAATCTATGGTGCAAGCTTAGCCGGTGGCTGACTCTGCATCGACCTAGTTTATTTTACTGAATTTTGATCTTATTTTAGCTGTACACAAAGCTGAATGCTTCGGGCTGCTTGGTATTAACGGCGCCGGCAAGACGACCACGTTTCGGATGCTGACCGGCGACGAGCACATCTCCAGTGGGGATGCGTTTGTGCTCGGTCTATCTATCAAGACGCAGCTGCAACAAGTTTACAGGCAAATAGGTAAACTTGAAACAATTGATATTTACAACTAATTTCAAGAGGACCTGCCTAAAATGTGCCTATACTAAAGTATAAGGCAGTATAAGGCACTTTGCACTATACTATAAAGAACATTCCACTACACTATAATGCACATTGCACTACACTATAAGGCACATTGCACTACACTATGGTAGGCTGCGCCCCGTAACGTAATTTTAATTGTGCTATCTATTTCGTATAATTGATTATGTCCGAGACTTATTTGGCCGAGCATCTTCCACGTTATTTGTTCCCGCCGAATAACTATTTGTCCGAATCTTCATATGTTGGTAGGTATAATCTTGCCTTAGCGAAATTTAGTTAGCTGTAAATTCGACCAGTTAAAGAACCGTTGCCAGAAAGGTTTGATCGCAACCGCAATCCCGAACAGAAGACAACTGATGCCAGAAAAAAGGTTTTCGTCATTTAAAAGTTGTACGTAAAGATCATTCGTAATGATTATGAGATTTAGAGTTATGCCAAAAAAAAAACTTTTTTTTTTATAATATGGTTTACCATGAAACTTTAAATAGACGGCACTAATATGTGAAGCAGAGGTCTAAGCGCCTGTATTTTGGTGGTTAATAAAAAGAAGTTATTTTTTTTCTGTCAGAAAATCAGCCTATTCTCTACTAATATAGTTTTGTAACGCACGTTTCCATGCAGGATACTGCCCGCAGTTCGACGCGTTGCTCGACAACTTGACAGCCCGTGAAAACCTGCGGATATTCTGTCTATTGCGCGGCATCCCGACCGACCTCGGATCCGCGCGCGCGTGGCAGCTCGCCAACGCACTAGGGTTCGCCAGACATTACGATAAACAGGTATAGTGGAAATAATTAGTTTTTAGGGTTCTGTACCCAAAGGGTACTAATGCGATGGGGAATGTCTTTTTTGTTTGATGCTACGAAACCCTTCGTGCTCGAATGCGTCTCGTATGAAGCCGAGTTTCATGTAGGTACATTTAGCCACTTAAAACTTGGAAATCTACGAATAAACCCTAAATTCACGAAGAAAATATCGTCTGTTGACAACCAGAACTGACTAAGTGACAAATACCTACTAAAAACAAAGCTCCTATCTCAAATTCAAATTCAAAATATTTATTGCATGGTTATGTGTGTACAAAGTTCTTACAATAATAGTTTAGGTTCTTCCATATCCTGTCTCACAGAGGCGTGCAATACTGAACTTAATATCTAGGTATGTCATTACATGTAAATTTCTCAATCCTTATTATCATCATCAACATTATATAAAATATAGAGCTATCACACATTAATTATATCATTACTAAATTCAAATTATTATTATAAACATTATTAACATTAATCTTTCATATTCTCAATTTCAATGTACTTACTAGATACGAGGTTTAGAAGGGCAGTGACAGAATTTTTGTGTTTTGGTTGTCACCAGGCGATATGCATTAATTTTTTAAAGTTATAAATAGTTATGTTGTCTGGTAGGTTCACCAATGTAGTGGTGGTACGAAGAGGAAGATCAGCACAGCTGTCGCGCTCATGGGAGACTCGCAGCTAGTCTTTTTGGATGAGCCCACGACTGGTAAGTTATATTAGCTCTTTAAGGTATCCTAGCTTACCGGTGCCGTCATGTAGTGCCCGTAATATTACGTGCGCAAAAAGACAGCCGCTTCTACGATGACGATACCAATGGATAGATAATTAAAAACCTGTAGTAATTGTCCTTAAAAAGTTCTCAAAAATGTCTCTATTTTTTCTTTTAAATTTCTCCAAATGTTACACCACCAAGAATAATTCAGTCAACCTTATGATGGGGATATCGCGTTCTACGTAGTTTCAGTGGTCGAATTGAGTTAGAATACGCCCGATGAGGATAACTTAATTACATATACATATATGTCACAGAACCAATTGCAGCATATTGTAACAAAAATGCAGAACATAATATCGTTTTCCTAGGCATGGATCCCGCGTCAAAACGTCTCGTCTGGTCGTCCATAAGCGAGGCCGTAGCAGCGGGGCGTAGCGTGGTGCTGACGTCACACAGCATGGAAGAATGTGAGGCGCTCTGTTCGCGCCTCACCGTCATGGTGGCTGGCAAACTCCACTGTATGGGCTCGCTCCAGCACCTCAAGAGCAAGTTCTCACAAGGTACGATATGTAGCGTATTGCTGACGTCACACAGCATGTAAGAATGCGAGGCGCTCTGTTCGCGCCTCACCGTCATGGTGGCCGGCAAACTCCACTGTATGGGCTCGCTCCAGCACCTCAAGAGCAAGTTCTCACAAGGTACGATGTGTAGCGTATTGCTGACGTCACACAGCATGTAAGAATGCGAGGCGCTCTGTTCGCGCCTCACCGTCATGGTGGCCGGCAAACTCCACTGTATGGGCTCGCTCCAGCACCTCAAGAGCAAGTTCTCACAAGGTACGATGTGTAGCGTATTGCTGACGTCACACAGCATGTAAGAATGCGAGGCGCTCTGTTCGCGCCTCACCGTCATGGTGGCCGGCAAACTCCACTGTATGGGCTCGCTCCAGCACCTCAAGAGCAAGTTCTCACAAGGTACGATATGTAGCGTATTGCTGACGTCACACAGCATGTAAGAATGCGAGGCGCTCTGTTCGCGCCTCACCGTCATGGTGGCTGGCAAACTCCATTGTTTTGGCTCGCTCCAGCACCTTAAGAGCAAGTTCTCACAAGGTATGACGTTTAGCGTGGTGCTGACGTCACACAGCATGGAAGAATGCGAGGCGCTCTGTTCGCGCCTCACCGTCATGGTGGCCGGCAAACTCCACTGTATGGGCTCGCTCCAGCACCTCAAGAGCAAGTTCTCACAAGGTACGATGTGTAGCGTATTGCTGACGTCACACAGCATGTAAGAATGCGAGGCGCTCTGTTCGCGCCTCACCGTCATGGTGGCCGGCAAACTCCACTGTATGGGCTCGCTCCAGCACCTCAAGAGCAAGTTCTCACAAGGTACGATGTGTAGCGTATTGCTGACGTCACACAGCATGTAAGAATGCGAGGCGCTCTGTTCGCGCCTCACCGTCATGGTGGCCGGCAAACTCCACTGTATGGGCTCGCTCCAGCACCTCAAGAGCAAGTTCTCACAAGGTACGATGTGTAGCGTATTGCTGACGTCACACAGCATGTAAGAATGCGAGGCGCTCTGTTCGCGCCTCACCGTCATGGTGGCTGGCAAACTCCACTGTATGGGCTCGCTCCAGCACCTCAAGAGCAAGTTCTCACAAGGTACGATGTGTAGCGTATTGCTGACGTCACACAGCATGTAAGAATGCGAGGCGCTCTGTTCGCGCCTCACCGTCATGGTGGCTGGCAAACTCCATTGTTTGGGCTCGCTCCACACCTTAAGAGCAAGTTCTCACAAGGTATGACGTTTAGCGTGGTGCTGACGTCACACAGCATGGAAGAATGCGAGGCGCTCTGTTTGCGCTTCACCGTCATGGTGGCTGGCAAACTCCATTGTATGGGCTCGCTCCAGCACCTCAAGAGCAAGTTCTCACAAGGTACGATGTATAGCGTGGTGCTGACGTCACACAGCATGGAAGAATGTGAGGCGCTCTGTTCGCGCCTCACCGTCATGGTGGCCGGCAAACTCCACTGTATGGGCTCGCTCCATCCAGCACCTCAGGAGCAAGTTCTCACAAGGTACGATGTGTAGCGTATTGCTGACGTCACACAGCATGTAAGAATGCGAGGCGCTCTGTTCGCGCCTCACCGTCATGGTGGCTGGCAAACTCCATTGTTTGGGCTCGCTCCAGCACCTTAAGAGCAAGTTCTCACAAGGTATGACGTTTAGCGTGGTGCTGACGTCCCACAGCATGGAAGAATGCGAGGCGCTCTGTTTGCGCTTCACCGTCATGGTGGCTGGCAAACTCCATTGTATGGGCTCGCTCCAGCACCTCAAGAGCAAGTTCTCACAAGGTACGATGTGTAGCGTATTGCTAACGTCACACAGCATGGAAGAATGCGAGGCGCTCTGTTCGCGCCTCACCATCATGGTGGCCGGCAAACTCCACTGTATGGGCTCGCTCCAGCACCTCAAGAGCAAGTTCTCACAAGGTACGATGTGTAGCGTATTGCTGACGTCACACAGCATGTAAGAATGCGAGGCGCTCTGTTCGCGCCTCACCGTCATGGTGGCCGGCAAACTCCACTGTATGGGCTCGCTCCAGCACCTCAGGAGCAAGTTCTCACAAGGTACGATGTGTAGCGTATTGCTGACGTCACACAGCATGTAAGAATGCGAGGCGCTCTGTTCGCGCCTCACCGTCATGGTGGCTGGCAAACTCCATTGTTTGGGCTCGCTCCAGCACCTTAAGAGCAAGTTCTCACAAGGTATGACGTTTAGCGTGGTGCTGACGTCCCACAGCATGGAAGAATGCGAGGCGCTCTGTTTGCGCTTCACCGTCATGGTGGCCGGCAAACTCCATTGTATGGGCTCGCTCCAGCACCTCAAGAGCAAGTTCTCACAAGGTATGACGTGTAGCGTGGTGCTAAGTTCACACAGCTTGGAAGAATGCGAGGTGCTCTGTTCGCGCCTCACCGTCATGGTGGCTGGCAAACTCCATTGTATGGGCTCGCTCCAGCACCTCAAGAGCAAGTTCTCACAAGGTACGATGTGTAGCGTATTGCTGACGTCACACAGCATGGAAGAATGCGAGGCGCTCTGTTCGCGCCTCACCGTGATGGTGGCCGGCAAACTCCATTGTATGGGCTCGCTCCAGCACCTCAAGAGCAAGTTCTCACAAGGTACGATGTGTAGCGTGATGCTGACGTCACACAGTATGTAAGAATGCGAGGCGCTCTGTTCGCGCCTCACCGTGATGGTGGCTGGCAAACTCCACTGTATGGGCTCGCTCCAGCACCTCAAGAGCAAGTTCTCACAAGGTACGATGTGTAGCGTATTGCTGACGTCACACAGCATGGAAGAATGTGAGGCGCTCTGTTCGCGCCTCACCGTCATGGTGGCCGGCAAACTCCACTGTATGGGCTCGCTCCATCCAGCACCTCAGGAGCAAGTTCTCACAAGGTACGATGTGTAGCGTATTGCTGACGTCACACAGCATGTAAGAATGCGAGGCGCTCTGTTCGCGCCTCACCGTGATGGTGGCCGGCAAACTCCACTGTATGGGCTCGCTCCAGCACCTCAAGAGCAAGTTCTCACAAGGTACGATGTGTAGCGTATTGCTGACGTCACACAGCATGTAAGAATGTGAGGCGCTCTGTTCGCGCCTCACCGTGATGGTGGCCGGCAAACTCCACTGTATGGGCTCGCTCCAGCACCTCAAGAGCAAGTTCTCACAAGGTACGATGTGTAGCGTATTGCTGACGTCACACAGCATGTAAGAATGCGAGGCGCTCTGTTTGCGCCTCACCGTCGTGGTGGCCGGCAAACTCCACTGTATGGGCTCGCTCCAGCACCTCAAGAGCAAGTTCTCACAAGGTACGATCTGTAGCGTATTGCTGACGTCACACAGCATGTAGGAATGCGAGGCGCTCTGTTCGCGCCTCACCGTCGTGGTGATGAGCTCGCTCCAGCACCTCAAGAGCAAGTTCTCACAAGGTATGATCTTGGCGAGGCGTTCTTGAGGTTCCTGAGTGTAGCGAGGCTCTCAAGCCACGAGAGGCCAAATTATTGTGCAATTTTGCAAAACACAATCCACTAAATTATTCTACACATAAAAACGATGAAAATGTAAAAAATCCATATTACATATTTTGGTACTGAATGAACAAAACACACTAACAATATATTCAGCATGTAAAATTACTTTTTAACCACCAAAAAATAATCAAAGGCTTAGACTGTCGAGATAGTTCTTACCTATGTTTGGTGGAAATAAAAGCAGTATTCTCCAAGATACTTTTATTTTTTTTATTATAGATTCTTTTATTGAAACAAGCGGCTAGATCTAGGCTAATTTTCAAGCTGAGAATTTTTTTGTAGTTATATTCAGTTCAAGTACCACTTTTTGTATCATTCATTAAATGAAAGTATCTTGGGTGTTTTACATTTTTAATTTAGGTTACGAACGCTAGTGGATACGTTTTAAGGGGAGCTTTTCCGAGCGAGCTAGTGAGTTGAAAGTAATGTTTTTTTACAGGGTACACGCTCGCGGTGAAGTGTCAAGCAGGACCGCAGAGGGACGCTGATGTGGCCAACATTAATAGCTCAATATTAGAACGTTTCCATGATGTCAAACTTGTGTAAGTTCTAGAAGTAGACGATGCCTGCAAGTTCGTCCGCGTAAAAAGTAGTACATTACTATGACTGCAGAGGCCGCGAACTAAGGTATTGCTGGTCGAGTTCGAGATAAACTAAACGAGTCCTACAGTTTCTGTTCTTCTGGCGAAGAAGTGTAATGTGTTTTACTCAAATAACGCGAGTAAATAATACAATTTAAAGAATTATTAGATCATTAAGAAAATAATAGTTTTTTTTCCATCTTTTTAGGGTTCCGTAGTCAACTAAGAACCCTTATAGTTTCGCCATGTCCGTCTGTCCGTCTGTCTGTCTGTCTGTCCGTCTGTCCGTCCGCGGCTTAGCTCCGTAATCATTAGTACTAGAAAGCTGAAATTTGGTGTGAGTATGTGTACGGTACAATAAAAACTAAAAAAAAAACTTTTTTTCGGGTACACCTAAAGAGGGGGTTTCAACACTACTTTTTAAGGTGTCGTTGAATAGGTCTTTTAAAAATAATAGGGGTCTCTGAACATTATTTTTGATGAAGTCAGCAGTTTTGTAAATATTCGCTCCGAAAATAAAAAAAAATAGTGTCCCCCCCCCCCTCTAACTTTTCATCCACGGGTCAAAAAATCATGGAAAAATTCATCAAAATAAGGCCTTATAAGTACTTTCAATGAAAACTATATTGAATAAAATCGGTCGAGCCGTTTTTGAGTTATCGCACAAATTAATAATTTTATTTAAGATGACGTAAGTGCCGCTCGGTGTCCCTACACTTCGAACGTTACACATATTGGTTAAGTGCCATACTATATTAAAAATGTTCGCTCTATCTGGCGCGTATAATCGATAACTTCCAAAAGGTAATAAGTAATTACTGTTATTTTGGCGTTTACGACCTTTTTATAGAGCTTGAAATCTTTCTCGTAATTTTCGTCTATGGTGAAGAATGGGCAACTACGGAACCCTACACTGAGCGTGGCCTGACATGCTCTTGGCCGGTTTTTTACTTATTAACATTGAGGTATTATTTATGATAGAGCCACAGACCCGAACAAAATTGACGAAAAAAGTGGCACTGCTGTCATGTTCAAGTAGATGCCAATAACGCTTATTTATAATTTACAACAACATAATTACTTCGTACAAAATAACTCTTTACTCAAATGTTTAAGTGTCAAATTGGCTTACGTACTTATTACCGCAAATATTTTTCGTGTAAATTAACTTTTTTAGCGTATTCTGACTCATGTCTCTTGTCAAACTTGGAACATGGCACGAATGGAGCAGATGTTAATAGTTTTTTTGGTTTTACATACCAAAAATATTTTCATTATTATTTTATTTAGGTATTAAAATATATTTGTTGTTTGAACTAAATAAACTCGTAAATTGTTAATAACAAATTAAGTTACGTTTTTATTTAATAACTGCATAAAAGGGTCCCGACACTGCATAGAAGGGATCAGTAATAATGACATTATGATTTCTCAACTCATCTTGTTCTAGTCGGTATGTGAAATGAGAGTAAGGTAAGTGCAAAATATTGTCATTTTTAACCCTTTAAAGTTTGATGGCGTGGCGTGAAAGTCGGTGGCGTAGTATGCACGGCAGCACACATTGTCTTTAGGTGTTCTTGGCGTTCAAAGGTTTAAACTGACAGTGTCTAGACTCTGAGACAAAATAAAACAATGACAACAGAGCAATATTTTTATTAATGTAACCTGTAGGATCTGCTTGTAAAAGTCATATGTTCATAACACTGGCTCACTCGCCGCCGCACACATACCAATGTCATGCGTCCACTCTCGCCCTCGGCTCGCGTGTAACTAAACGCAGCATCCCATCCCATGTGACGTGCGCCCGAGACAGTGTATATCTATTTATGTATATCTACTACCACAAACACTACATAACCATTTTACGCTTCTTTTGTATACATTGTCATTTTTTTACGTTTTTATTGAGATATTAAAGCTGTGTTGAGTGAAAGACGCTTCTTTTGATTAAACATAAAAAAAACATATATGATTATGCCGAACGAACACACGAGAGACGAATTATTTGGCTGAAATTATTCTTGCGTCTGTCTCTTACTAAACGTGACCTCAATTTTTCACGTTGTTTAGGATCGCGTGGGAATCTTAATAAAAAAAATCTAAGGATAATTATTTATTGCACTCCTTTATTAATTAATAAAATATAAAACTATAGCGACTCCTTAGATTTTTGTTCTGTGATGGAGGTGCATTTTGTAGGGACAAAGTTAATAATTCTAATCTAAAATATGCTATGATTTTACATAGGATTCGTTAATTAATCAAAAGAATCTGCGTAAAAAAGAATATTCCGACCTTTTTCTTTATTTTATAGCTGTTATTTCTGCAATTTTCACTGAAAATTAAGTAATTTTTGAGACCCGTCACGTGTCATGGTCTAAACGAGACTGATCGCCCAACTAATGCGATTTGTGATTTTGCATTAGTTGGGAGGGTGCCATTTTTGCCGTCTGATTGTGTGTCCATGTAATTATTACGTCAATGCTTATTAAACATACGGGCAACAAGCACATTCGAGCTCCATGTTTAGCCGCACTAAAAATGACCCACAGATTTTATTTTTCTTTTTAATTTCGCAAACATGCTTTCAGAATGTATAAAGTTGGCTGTATGTAATTTTTCCATTTGAGTGTTAGTAAGCAAATTTAAAAAGTTAAAGCAGCTGTCTGTATGGGCCTTATCACACTTGCGATTTGCGAGCGTATTTTCTATACAAATAAGCGACGCGGCGAACACGCTGCGCGCTCGCCTTCATACAAAATACGCTCGCAAATCGCAAGTGTGATAAGGCTCTATGTCGATTTTTACTTCACAGAGAGTCGTACCTCGGCATCAGTACTTACTACATAAAGGACGTGGGCCTGCCCTGGTGGCAGGTGTTCCACGTGATGGAGGGGATGCGCGCGCAGCACGCCATCGAAGACTATTCCGTCACGCAAACCTCGCTGGAACAGGTGTTCCTCAGGTTCACCAGGTTACACGCGGCAGATAAGTAATAGCGCATTACATACCTAGGGCGGTGATGTCGTGAATATCCAAGATGTCAGTTTGTGCGTAGCGGGCAGAAAATGCCATTTTCGGCCTTTGGTCACGTAAATTGTACTTAAAGAGCAACCACGTCGAACTCTTGATTCGGAGATTTATTGCATTTCATAAGACTCAGAACTTATTGATAATAATAATAAAGGCCCATTTAGACAGGATGTAAAGTGAACTTGCAAGCGAATTTCATTAAATAGCGGGGTTAGATTGAACAATTTGGTTATACCAAAAAATTACGAATCACTTTTGTATTAAAAATTTAAGATACTAATTGCATCCGTTTCCTGATTAGATGTGTTTTTTGCTCTGAAGCAAATATTTTGTGATGATGTCACTAATCGACATGGCTTGTACTGAAAAACGGCAAGGGTACCTAAGGCGGTTGTCACACTGCCACCGCGTCTCGTTGCGAGACGCGGAGCTACCGACTCGCATGCGGAGACAACGCACCAACGTCCGAGTTTTCTCAGCATCTCCGTCCGGAGCTGCGATGCACGACGTCCCGCGTTACTTCCGTCTCGCGTTCATTTCACATTCGAACGTTGAGGTGAAAACAGTTCCTATTTGTCGATAAAATGGAAACGGAACTTATTCAGAACGCTGCGGTGATACTTTCAGCTTGGTTTTTGTACAATCGAGTCATAAATTCTGGGTACATTCCTATTTACAAACAAGACCGATAAATGGGTCTTTTGCTAGAGATTACGAAGATTTAAGGCAACGCGAAGAAACATTTTTTTATTGCACCCGCATGTCAACCGCATCATTTGATTATTTGCTAAGCAAAATTGGAGTGATTATTACTGGCGCGGATACAAATCGACGTTCTATTACAGCCGAAGAAAAGCTTTAGCTTACACTCAAGTACTTAAGTAATAATCTACTATGTACTTCAATCTTCAATTATACTTTTATAAGAATTCCCTAGATTTTGATTATGATTAAAACCGATACTTACTATAAAACTAAATAAATTTGGAATTAAATAAAAACAATACTTCGAATAAGTAACTTAGCCTTTAATATTTTTAATAACTATTCACTAATTGAGCATAAATCACAGATCATATATTTACTCTAAAAACTTAATAAAAATATTTGTTTACAAATTACTATAATCTTGTTTTATACTTTCTTAAATACGTCCTTCTTGCACTAAAATCCGTATGGCACTGCGGAGCTCGGTGTGACATACCCTGCGGCACGCACCGCGTCTCCGTCCGAGCGCGCGAGTCGTCGTGCGTCTCGCTACTCCGCGCGTCGAGGCGGAGCCAGTGTGTCGTACCATGCGATTTTTCTATACAAAATCAAGATTCTACATACAAAGTTAAAAAACGCATCAACGGACGACGCTGCGAGATGCGGAGCAGTGTGACAACCGCCTAATTGTTTATTACGGTTTAAGAACCCTATTGGCAAAATTAGTTTATTTTTGTCTTAAAATGGTCTTAAAAAAAAAGTATACCCCATTTAAAGCCGTCGTAAGTCGGTTGCAATGTAATTAAAGTCAAATTGTGTTCGCATACGAGTTCACAACCCGTCTAAATGGGCCTTCATTCAATGTCGTCATTCATTCACACGGAAGTTGGGAAGATCGTCATTAATATCAAATTATCGTAGTTACCTGACGATTATTACCATTATTTATGAAGTCGGGGAAAGTGCAAACTTACCAACCAACCACGCAAATATATGTTTTTTCTCAAACATGCAATGAAATATCGTCGTAACGTGCCTTAGAACAGGCTTCGAAGTATCAAGTTTCGGGCGGAACAATTCGAGAGAACTGTAAAGGAATTTCATACATTATTTGTTTTTAATTTTAATGTAAACATGGCGTCTGTGTGTATGAACAGCTGATATATATTTTTTTTCTAGTAGCTACCCATTCAGCCATCGGACCAACAATATCCGTGTTAATGCTTAGTACACACGAACTGAAAATACCGTCTATACGTAAGTCACCAGAGACCATAGACAATATTAAAAATCATCTGCCTTTATTTTACTTATTATTAGAAACTAAGATTTTTATTATCAGGTTGTGTATAATGGCCCTAATATTCGCACACTACACACGTGGACTTATTAAAGAAAAAAAATATAGAGGGATTGGAGGGAAAATTAAAAATACTTTTTTTAAACATGGCGTCTGTGTTCATGAACTGGCTGAACAGCTGAATTATGTTTTTTTGAGTGGTGTATTTTTTTATTTCATTGCATATGTTTGAGAAAAGCACTATACATGCCTTAGCCGTGAAAAGGGCTTGCCGGCTTCGTATCACTAGACGGCCTCCCTTACGGTCGGCCGTCTATACCTACTCACCCGGCAAGCCCTTATTTCCCGGCGTCTGCAGTAATGTACTATTATATAATCTTTTTAACGATTCTATTTTCTTATGTTGAAATACCAAATTTTTATTTATATAAAAAAATATTTTATAAAAAAAAATCATTTAAAAAGCATACGACGCAGAGGGCGATCTAGTAGCGTAGAATTATAAAATGAAAGATTTGGTGTGATTGACGTAACGACGAACGAGCTATTTAGCTCAGTTGGGAGAGCACTACGCCGGAAACGTAGGGTCGCAGGTTCGAGTCCTGCTTACATTGTAGTAGATCACATTACATGTTTTCTTTACCTTTGTGTCAATATTCACTCAACTATTATAGTTAGTTGGCAAAATAAGATGGCGTTAGTGATATAACATCTGTACTTTTAGATATTAATTCATTAATATTAATTTGATTTATCTACTTATCCCAATGGTTAACTGGTAGAATTCTCTACCAGCCATCTTATCCATTCATCTCATTCATACAGCGAATGCCCTATGGCATTAAGTCCGCCTTTTGTACAAGTTCTTTCTTCTGTGCAATAAAAATTAAATAAATAAATATTTCGATATGGTTGTCGCGCTTTTCCCGACTGACTAATAGGCCAGGCCTTTATTTTATTATATCAGTTGATGTAATTAAAAGTACAATGTCTAATTGTTATTAGGTGCTATAATTATGACAATCATGGTTTACATATTCGGTTTACATATTATTGTATTCAAAGTACAATTTTAATTACCTAATTTAATCGGTAAGCTACTTATACCTGACTTAGAAATCATGGGAGGCCAAAATGAAAATGCGCCCGGGTAAAAATAAATTTAGTGTGACGTGTAAATACATAAAAGTATGTTCACAAATCAAAGTACAAATGTAATTTGCTATAATTGTGTGTATGTTTATTTATGACGTGTCGTATCTACTTCTCTTGAATGACAAGTGTTGAGCCAGCTTCATGGCAAAATTATTGGCAATAAAACGGTGCAATTTCGAGACATACCACCGCCACCAACTTGCTTATTCTAGCCTACAAACTAAATACGAAGTATACTTCGATACCTTAGTTCACACTCGTACTAATTACAATAATTTTGCCACTGAAATTTAAACCACATAGTTGTAGACTAACGTC
Organism: Apotomis betuletana; assembly: GCA_932273695.1. Classification (NCBI taxonomy): domain Eukaryota; kingdom Metazoa; phylum Arthropoda; class Insecta; order Lepidoptera; family Tortricidae; genus Apotomis; species Apotomis betuletana. The sequence continues at coordinate 17,321,077 of OW026307.1, forward strand.
CTAATTGCAAAGACTTTTTCCAAACAGTTAGTACGATTGTGCTCTAAGATATCAACTTACTCCAGCCGGCAAATGGTGATACCTGGGACACTTCATTTGACATTTCAAAAGTTATTAAGACGAAATACCACGACTTATCTTTCCTTACCGTCCGTTTGCGTTAATTTTGCACCTAGTAACTATGCCGTCGCGTACAAATAAGGTCCAAACTTAACGTAACCAGGTTAAATACTAATACAGGTTTGTTCTCGTCCATTTCCTTCTCCAAAACTAAACCAATATTTACGAAATTTTTGGAACAGAATGGGGAAAAAACTGTGTCTGACCGTTTTGATTTTTGAGCAAATTATTATAGAATTTGGGTACTAGGCGTCCGTTTGCGGCGGAAATTTGGCCAAAAACAGACGCCAACTACACAAATAAGCGCAGAAAAAACGGTCCGACACAAAATATTTCCTTCCCATTCAGTTGCCAAAATTTCGTTAAGATTAATTAAGTTTTGGAGGAGGACACTGTCCAGAATGAAAACTCGATTTGTATGGAGAATTGTGCAGTGATATTTCCTCTTAAAGGTAAGGTACCTAAATTAAATTACTAACTTGACTCCAGCCTGTGGCCAACTTGTAATTAAATAGTATAAGAAAACTAGGGCCGTATGTACATGGATGTTCAGTATTGTTATTGTATACGTGTATAAATGTTTAGAAAAACGTATCGTTATCGTTGCTGTCTTTTATACTATCATATTTAACTGTTCTCAATAGATACTTAAAATAATGCCCGATTTTATAATTTCCAGTGATCTTACTTTTAACTTAATCCTCATTACAGTTAGTTTAATTACATGTGATTTTAATGTGATGTGAAATCGATTCTATTTTATTTAGTATGAAATATTTACGTGATATATTACGCCGTATATATTAAGTTATAGTTTTGTCACAAGACCCTTTGCCGCGTTACCAAATTCGTAATACATTTGAAGAAAACCCTTTGCCAGTCCGATGTGCTTACACACCATCTGATTGATCGTGCCGATCTAATCGCCTCGTCTAGAAGCCACTTAATCTATGACAACGCAACCAAATAGTTTTGGTAATCGTTTTAGTCGTAGTATGAAGTCAGTCGTATTCGTATTCCCATCAAAAATTATGGGTTACGAAAATATCGTGTTGGCTTATCTAAGAATACCTTTGTGGGACATGTCGCCACTAACATACTGTTGCGACAGTAGAATTTCTTAGGAGCTTAGGATATTTCGTCTGATGAGCAAAACTCACTAAAAGACCAAACGGTTCACTCCGAAATTCGAAATTAGTGTCGCACCGTCCCATTAATTGGAATACTGTTGCCGTTAGCGGCGATTTTCTAATGGCTGCCGTGCCATTGGAAAGAGCAAAACACCGCGCTTGGTCCTCCCGCTCCCACCTATGACCGCTCACCGCTGACGGCACCCCTATCCTAAACCAAAACCAGAGTTTAAATGAGAGTACTACACACTTATAATTTCAAACTCCAGAGTAACACCTCTTTAAAACCTCGTACTTTGCCATTAAGGCTGTCTCTTCACGGGCGCGAAACTAAAATGGACCAATCGCATTCCTCAGATGTCTCCTCCTCTGATTTAAAACTTTGTTTGGGCCTCATAAAGACGTAGCCTGATTGGCAAATAAGTGGCTCCGCACACTACGGCTTCTTGTGGCTGCCACAGTACACTTTGTCTCTTTTCCACGCTCGAAGTGAGAAAAAGAGATTTACTGTCGCGGCCACAAGAAGCCGTAGTGTGCGCTGGCTCTGATGTCTTCTCCGCTTCAGTGATCAGACAACCTAACTCACTCGGGTAATCAGATACTCCATTCTAAGTAGGTGTTTGATTTTTAATGAGTTTTCGTGTCATCAAACAATATCTATGCCCAAATAATAGGTCTGAACTTGAAGATCTACCTTTATTATTAATGTGATATTTATTATTATACTTAAAAACGCATCATGCTTAAATACTTCTGCTTGTACTCATGTATATATAATGTAGTTATTACTTATTCTTTAGTGATCTTTGTTTTATACTAATTAATATAACATATTGTCGACGTACTCGTACTTCTTAAGTTATAGTTTTATATGGTTCATTGTGATTTCTTGAATTATCTTGCCCGCAATATATCCGTGTAAAGTGAGACTAAGTTGATATCTCCTGATAAATACTCAAAGCAATTTGAACTAAGAACGGATTGGAAAGATTACGAATTCATTTTTTTCTGCAAAATTACCAACTTAATCGCGCAATACATGGATATTATTTAGTATATTTTATTAATAAACACACCGAAGGTATATACTACCTAGCTATATTTACAGTTCCTCTATTTCGGCACAGAAAATCAATTCTTTATTTATATAGGTAGATATATACCTAAAGTCCAATTTGATCTGTGAGAAATGTGATTTAGGAAGTATTATTTACTGCCATAATAAGTTAGCTATACTTAATTTGAATTTGTATCAACTATTTAGCAACTTGCCATTTTTATTTTCCACCCTATTTACAATAATATTTATTCTCATAGATATTACGGGTAATATGCCTACATTTTATCGTAGTAATATAAAAAGTAATAATTTTAAAGTAACTTTTATTAGAGATATATTTTGGAAACAAAGAAGCCAATCGATAGTTTATCTTGATTTGGAAAAAAAATCCTTACCTAAAATTTAACATTATTCAATCTGTGATCATGCACAGACTCTAATATCCTTATACTCCTACTTTTAATTATGTAATGTCAATTGTTTACTATTGTACCATGAATGAATGGAAAGGTGACTATAAAACGCCGACCGCCACTTCTAGACGCAGTGTGTCCGCCAAGTTATTCGCGAAGGAAAATGGTGACACATCACAATTTACGCCATCCGTCTCTATAGCTAACTACTATATTATACAATATAGACTATTTTATGCTATTAGATAGCAAATTTTTTTTTTGTAAAATAATAGTAGAGGACTATCGCCTCTTCCTTTCAACCGACTTCCGAAACGCGGAGGTTTTCAAATTAGTTGTATTTTTATGTGTGTTACCTGAGAACGCCGTCATTTATCATTTATCAACTGATTTGCAATTATTTTTTTTTCGATAGGAGGCATCTCCAAATTATGATGAATCGAAGAAATTCCTAATTTTTCAACTCAAATATTAAAAGGCACATAAATGGCGATTTTGGTGTTTGTCAAAGTGATTCGTACAGTTGTCCCCGAAAATACGATTTCTTCTCATTGAAGTAGAGTTTTTTTTTGTTATATCTTTCAGATTGCACTTGGAGCTCATGAGCTTTAATCCATGAAACTAAAGGACCAAATTTGCAGAAGTAGGTACATATAGTACACAGGTAAATTGGAAATCGTTACAAAGTAGTTTAAATGGTCGCTCTTTAATAAAGCGTAAGATCATGATTCCATTCGTCCATTAGTACAATGCTCCTGTTTGTATGAAACATTTTCTCACCTAGTTAGATAATAAGTTAACCGTTAACATATTTTTTTAATTTTTCTACTGTATGTTAACGTAGAAACCAGATGTAAAATAACACATTACCCAATTATTGTATCCTCTCAGCCGTGAAAAGCCCCCTCGAGGACGCGCAGTGAAGCCCGTTTTTGCATTTTTTTTTAATACTTTTTTAGGGTTCCGTAGTGAACTAGGAACCCTTATAATAGTTTCGCCATGTCCGTCTGTCCGTCCGTCCGTCCGCGGCTTAGCTCCATGATCATTAGTACTAGAAAGCTGAAATTTGGTATTAGTATGTAAATGTATCACGCCGACAAAACGGGATAATAAAAACTAAAAAAAAATTTTTTTTTCGGGTACCTCGAACATCTAAAGTGGGGGTGATTTTTTTTTTTCGTTTCATCGCTAGTGTGTAGGGTGTCGTTAAATAGGTCTCTTAAAAATAATAGGAGTCTTCAAACGTTATTTTTTGATCAAGTCAGCAGTTTTGTAAATATTCGCTCCGAGAAAAAAAAAATAGTGTCCCCCCGCCCTCTAACTTTTTAACTACTGGTCAAAAAATTATGGAAATATTCATGAAAATGAGGCCTTATAAGTACTTTCAATGAAAACTACATTGAATAAAATCGGTCGAGCGGTTTTTGAGTTATCGCAAAATTTCATAATTTTCTTTAAAATGACCTAAGTGCCGCGCGGTGTCCTTTTACTTCGAACGTTACACATATTAGTTAAGTGCCATACTGTATTAAAACATTTCGCTCAATCTGGCGCGTATAATCGATAAGTTCCAGAAAGTAATGAGTATAGTACAGTTACTTTGGCGTTTACGACCTTTTTTTATAGAGCTTGAAATCTTTCTCGTAATTTAAACCTCGAATCCCGTCTATTGTGAAGGATAGGCAACTACGGAACCCTACACTGAGCGTGGCCCGACATGATCTTGGCCGGTTTTTTAGGCATTACAGCGCAAATGAGGCTTGAACTCGCCACTTTCTCGCAATCTCACATACGAAGGCCTATGTATTGTTTTATGCAATATTGAAATTTAATATTGTATTTAACAAGTTAAACTGCTCAAAATAAAATAAGGTCCACTTGAATACAACACTATAGGTAAAAAATTGTAATTTTTTATACACAATCTTCTAGATAACACTGAAAAGGATTCCCTTTTTTCCTTTATTAATGTTGTGTTTAAGGAATTTAAAATCGGCATCCTTACCTTACATTTTTTGAGTAGGTATAGTTGATTTGATTTCTTTACAGCTAAATTAAATACATTAACTTTGTTAACTCGCCCCAAGGTCGCAACTATAGCCAATAGATCGGTTTTGGCATTCAAAGGCCAGTTGGCGTTACATTTGCATCGGCTGGTTTACACAGGCTAAGGCGATATGATTGATTATTCGATAAACTCTCACTACAAGTATGTTTAGACACCTATTTTGATAGACGTGCTCCCAGGAACCGTGCAAAATCAAATAATTGGGTAGCTTCCTTAGTAAAAAAAGTAAATTATCATTAGATCGTCAGTTAGATTGTGAAAAATGTTACACACGTATTTTTTCTTTTTCCAATCAAAAAAAAATACAAAGATAGTGCTCATCGAAGTTCGGGAGTGGGGTGTCGTGACGTCACGTCTTGCTTTCCCGACGTGACGTCACGCGGATTATATATTCGTATTTTTTTTGTCTACTTGACAAAATAAAAAATACGGGTCGATCTAACTGACGAACATTTTTTTTTAGGTAATGAGCATATTGTATTGTATTGTTCTAGGTCTCTCGTCTCTCGTTCCCACTATGGTTGCCTCTCACTGATGTCGCTCATCATTGACTGTTGTGTTTGGGCCGTAGAAAAACATGCCCACACAACTCCAATTTTTATTTCAATGTTACTTTGTTATTTGGTGAGCAATTTTCTAACCTCAAAACTAAATTATCTTGCAATTATTAGTTCGATATCAAAATCTGTCTTAAATAAGCAATCGAGTTCATAAGGGGAAAGTACTCTTGAGTCACCAATTTGAAGGTAGGTATGTGAGTAGGTGATTTCCATCTAACAGGACAGCTGAAGATAGGTCACCCATTTACTAATCTTTAACTGACGTGAAAAAAACGGAGCAGGTTCTCATTCCCTCGGGGTATTTTTTTATTCCCCGTCTACTCTAAAACGGCTGAACAGATTTAGAAAATTATTCAATTTTTTCAAAGGGACATTTTTCTAGTTGGTTCTGTTCTCACGTTTCGTTGACGTTGGTTATTATTTTGTTAAAATGTGATTTGTAATTTAATATTGCTGCAACATAAATAAAATAAAATAAAGGCTTTTTTATTTATTTTATTTTTATTATTGCTGCAACATGCGTGTATGTCTTAAATTTAAAAAGTATCTTTTCTGTGAACTTGCGAGTTCATGTATTAAGTTCAATATTTTACCTAGAAAACTATCGTGGGGCTCAGACATATTAAAATACTTAAACGGGTTTACTCACGTCGTAGAAGTAGAATAACGCTCGACATGTTTCGAATCGGTACGCGATTCATCGTCAGGAGAGCCGATCAGTGCTCGGTTGGCCGCCGCCGCGACTGATTCTCGTTTATTTATTCTAATAAGTTCAATATTGTTAATGCCAGTGTGGTTACCCAGACCAGACAGTAGGTACACCACATTATCTTTGAATGCCCAATCACTAAGTTTAGCGGAACAATGGCGGATATCAAGAAACTCTCGATGGATACAGTTGCTTACCTCAAATCTAACCCTTCAAAAATTTAAGTAGAGAACTATAACATAAGACTTATGTTATAGTTATCTACTTAATAAGCCATACGATAAATGAATAATAATAAAATGAATGTATTCATTACCTGATGGTCATAGTCATATGATCGCTCGATGTTGCAGTGGCTTTAAGGTGTTCTATAGTATTCTCGGTGGTAGCTTTATGTACACAGTTCTGACTGTATTTCGTATTATCTTTGTGCGTAGTGTTTATAGATTTAATAAATAAAATTAATATATTTTAATGAAAATAGTTTTATTAATTATTTGGTATAACTTGGTAACTGATAACCACGGACTGTTTAGCCCATGAACACGTTAACTGTTTGAAAAATAATACACCTATCACCTATTTTAATTGTTCAAATAAAGAAAACTAGGGAAGAGACAGGTCGACTTTCTTATTGAATCGATATCGATAACGTTTCTGTCGCTTGTCTGAAGCAAAATAGCTTCGACCCATTTTCGCTCTAAATCTTTTAAAAAGGTGCATTAACACGTAGTACTTATAAATATTTTGCGGGATAAATATTTACTTCGATTTTTGTTCACAACATAGGATGTCCAAACGAAAACACAGTGAATTAAGATAAGATATTTATTGAATAATAACTCATTTTACAGTAATAATTATACACCAATAGACCTTAACTTGTTGCAATAAGGTTTATATTCGTTTACAAATGTAAGATAGCAGTGTCTTCGATAGTCCCAACATTATAAAATAGTTAGATTCTTAATTGAACTATAATTAGTACAATTAAGAATCATTATCATCATCATTAATTTACGCAAACATAACATAGCCGATGCCAATAAGTATTAAGTATTTAATATTTAGGTGTCTAAATTGAATTCAAGAAAGTAAGAAAAAAGAAATTTGCTGAAAATTATAGACAATAGAGATGGAAAATGTTAATAGGTCATCTTTTACGACATGATGCTTTGTAAGGACGGGAAGCGAGAAAAAGGAAGAGCAAAAATAAGTTACATTAACAAATAAAAGAGAAAGTAGATGTTATGTCGTATAGGGAAGTTAAGGAAGTGGATACGCGCGTGACAAGCCTGCCTGCTTAAAGTGCCCACCGTTTTATTCCCACGTGAGTCCTACGGTCGCCGCTCAACGCTGTCGCTTCACCGATATTGTGGCCGTATTACGGGTAATAAAAAAAACACGTTGTTTTTAAAATATGTAAGGGGAACCTGGGGAGAGTTGATCCTCATTTTGATTTTGGACTCTATTTTTTTATTTTTTACAGTATTGGAGATCTTTTCAAGCCTAAATATTCAAAATCAATCTATGCATTGATAGTTTGAATGAAAACAAGATTATGCTACAATTTAACTCAATATTAAATGAAATACAATATTGAAGACTTTTACCATGTATCCCCCATGTAAGGGAGATTTGTTTACCCCTAATTGGGAGCCTTTTTAACTTTTTAACTTTGTCGTAGTCGGGCGAAAAATAATATATCATCGACGCTCTATGAATCCTGGCATAGATAAGACTTGATCCCTAACGGGGACGCATGATTCCGTCATTATGTCACCCCCAAATCAAAAGTTCTCAAGTCTCCCCATACATAGTGTTGTTATATTTAAAACATGCGCTACTCAAAACTATTTATCACGTATTTGAACGTATTCAATGACAATCTACACTTGAATAAACGACTAAAACAACAAACACACTAAAACAATAGCATTTATTTCACTTTTCATTAAATAAATCAAGTTAAAACTTACCGAAAATTAAGTTCGACGCGACACAAATATTTCAACGGCCAAAATGTGCAAAATACTGACGTGATGCCACGAAAGAACGTGAAGTTAGGCATAAATGAGTGAGTGTTGCTAGCGTAAGAAGTTAAGAACACGTATCGCGTTTGGTTGAATTTTAAATTAACTTTAACAAGTCTCCCAAGGGATCTAGTCGTCTCAGGTTCCTCTACATAATATAGGTATTTATAGTAATTTACTCTTAATCGGAAAAAAGTTTTATATAGTTCCTAAATATGTATAATTAACTGTTAACTCCTCAAAGCTTCTTTAACACAGAATTAAGTTGGCTCATGGATAGATAGACACATACTTCGATAATTTTCCTGATTGCAGTTATTAACCAACTGTACCGTCATTCGAAGCCTAAATAAATGAGAGTGGCAACACTGTTTTCCTAAGCTATGACGGTTGACGTGCCCATTTTTCAGTACCAGCAACCCTGTTTCCCGCGTTTTGTTCCCGCCAAAATACCCCACCAGCAGCAAACCCGTTGTGGTGGCCGGTTTTGGTACCGAGCCTCATTGGCTTTTCTGTTTTCGATCTATACGGTTGTGACCAGAGCGCTCCACTACGTGTATCATAACAGCGATCTGGTAAAGAAAGTGCCCTTTTTTACTTATTAAATTTAAACGGTGTAACCGTTCGTATTATTAAATTTTGTCGTAAACTTTCAGTACAAATGGAGGAAGACAATAAGGATTCTTCTTCATCTTCGGATACCGATAGCATTGATTCGCCCGATCCCGCGATGCCGGTGGCTGATGGACGGAAACGGAAGAAATCACTCAAAACAGTGCCGGCCAAGCGTAAGCGATATTCCGGCGACGCAGTACAAAACCTCGCTAAAGAAGTAAGTGAAGTAAAGCGTTTTCTATCCTCGATGATGTTTCCGCAAGTTCCTCAGCCCGTGCCCATGCCCGTGCCCGTGCCCCCATCCAGACTTAGTGATAGTTCTGATGATGATGTTAGTCTAAATGTGAGTGGTGATTTATTTCCCGGCAACGATACTAATAAAAACACCGATGAGCCTAAAGACTTGTCTATAGAGTTGCCTTTTAACACTACAGTGAAAGAGCCGGCTGTCCCAAAATCTACACAAGGTCATGTTGATTTTTTAAAATCAATTCAACATTTTGGCGCCTCTGACTGGGCGGACATTCGATATTCAGAGGTTCAGAAAAGTTACTGCGCTGCCCCAGGCTTCATCGATACCGAATGTAACGATGAATTAAAACCGTATGACAAAAACCCTTCTCTCGGTGTCACTGAAAAAGGTTTTGCCGCTATTACTTTGGCCTTGATCAAACAGAAGGAGTCGATGCAGTCTGGGTTAGAAGCTTTACTTGCTTGGGTTTCATCTTGTGACAATATTACTGTAACCGCTCTGAAAACTAAATTAAACGAAATTTTTATCGATGGGTCCTATAATAAAATATCTGTTGATCTGCTACAAATGGCATGTGGGCATAGGGCAGATTTGATCCAGCAAAGACGTGACAGTATTTTGAAGTATGTCAAGGACAAGTTTAATCGTGCTTCCATACGTAAAATCCCACCAACTTGCGAGACGCTTTTTGATAAAGAATTCTTAGCAAAAGAATTGGAAAAGAATGGCGGGGTTGCGAAAGCCTTTTGGCCATTACGTAATGCTACTTCATCAAAATCTACCTGGCCTGCTGCGCAAGCAGGACCGTCCCATTCAAAGCAGCCCGCGCAGGGCATGCATGATTATCAAAACAGGGGTTACTTTGCCAAGCCAAACATTCCAGCGCAAACAGTCCCCTTCTATCCATATCCTGCGCAAGGATACTTTATGAACCAGCCCTATCAGGCGCAACCGCCTTTTTATATGCCAAAACGATTTACGCAAAATCGAGATGGCAAACATAACAACAGAAATAACTCTACTAAACCACGTAATAAGACTAGATATGACGATAGCAGAAGTCATTCCAAAAATAATCTTGATAACAAGAATTTTCGCAATAAGCGGAAATTCTGACTCAGAGACACAGAGTTTCAAAGCGGGTCGCCTTCTAGAATTCATTCATGTTTGGGAACAATTAAAGGCACCCGATGCCATTTTAAAAATGATAAATGGATATCGATTACCCCTAAATCAGAAAGTACCTCTTTGTTGGCCGAAAAGGAATCACAAACATCACACAAAGTTTTCACCTCAAATGAAGGTAGCCATAAAGTCATTAATAAAGATCGGCGTACTAGAACCAGTGTTGCCATCCCAAAGTTACATATCCCCTATGTTTTTGGTTCCCAAATCAGATGGTACAATGCGTCCGATTTTCAATCTGCGCAATCTAAACAAATACTTAATTGTGTCCAAGTTTCGGCTGATAAATATACAAAAAATACCGGACTTTTTACAACCCAACGACTGGCTAGTGAAAATCGATTTATCCAATGCGTATTTTCACCTCCGCGTTGCGGAATCTCACAGAAGGTACCTGCGAATAATATTCGACAACAAATTGTACCAAATGACATGCCTCCCGTTCGGATTGGCCACTGCACCCAAGGTCTTTGCCAGTTTGTCAAACTGGGTTACCCAAAAATTAAGAGAGAGAGGCTTCAGGGTAATTGTCTATCTAGACGACTATCTCCTTGTCCACCAAGACAGACACACGTTGTCAGTACAAGTAAGCGAAGCTGTCTCTCTATTGGAAAGTCTGGGTTGGCAAATAAACTACAAAAAGTCCGTTCTGACTCCACAGAGGAGTTTAGAATATTTGGGAATAATTTGGGATCCCTGGCAGGGAATAAAACGTCTCCCGAGTGCAAAGCAAACGACACTAAGGGACAAGATAATGCACGTATTGTCCCGAAAATTTGTACAGTTAAAAGAGATCCAAAGCCTGATAGGTCTCATAAATTTCGCAAGCTTTGTGGTACCCCGAGGCCGGTTGAACCACCGCGAACTGATAAAATTCTCATTAAGCCTACCGAGAGACAATTTCACTCGCCGATACTCGGTCCCTCTGTCGAGCCAAAAAGAATTAAAGTGGTGGCTAATATATCATCAACGTCCCTCTCTTCTACACAAGTTACCAGTGCGACACTTTCTGGCGACGGATGCGTCCGGTCTAGGCTGGGGTGCTTGTCTAGACAAATTAAAGTTAGCAGGGAGCTGGACGCAAAACGAGAGAGGTCTCCACTCCAATCAAAAGGAGATGCTTGCTGTTCTTCACGTCTTAGAGGAACAAGCACCTTATCTGAAGGACTCTACAGTAATGTTGCAATGCGACAACAAAACGACAATAGCGTACCTGAAAAAGGAAGGCGGCTCGAAGTCTGCCAGCCTGATGCACATCACCCGGAGAGTATGCAAGCTGTTGGATCAGTACAATATTCACCTCACGGCTCACCACATACCAGGGAAGTTCAACGGGGAAGCGGACCATTTATCTCGCTTCAGGACGAATCCGGAATGGCATTTACTCCCAGAGGTGACGGAAATAATTTTCCAGAAATGGGGAGTCCCATATGTGGACCTGATGGCATCGGCGACAGCTCATGTAGTACCAAGGTATGTCAGTCTGGACTGGTTAGACCGGGGGGCAATTTTCCACGATGCCTTCAGTCGCCAGTGGGATTTCCCGCTAGCATGGATTTTTCCTCCACCGTTCCTAATTCCAAAAGTACTCGCTCAATTGAATTCTGCGAAGGGAATTTATCTTCTCGTGGTTCCCCGGTGGGAGAAAGTCTTTTGGAAACCCGACATAAGGAACCGGGCGTTGAGCCCACCTTTCACAATCCATCGCCTACACCGGGTCCTAGTGGATACGGCAACAGGCTTGCCCCCAGCTCAAGTTCACGAAATGTCCCTTCAAGTCTGGAGATGTGGGGGTGGACAAGTAAAATAACTGATTGGACGCCTGATCAGAAACAACTCTTACAATCAGGTTGGCGTGCATCATCTCTTAAAACCTATAGATATGCATGGAATAGATGGCTTAAATGGTGCTCGATAAATGATGTAGCGAATCCTCATGATCCCAGTGGTTCTCAGCTGGCCAGGTTTTTAACAGATTTGTACCAAAAAGATAAATTGTCTTATCGCACAATTTTGGTTTACAAATCTGCCATTGCTACGTTATGCAATCCAGATATGCCAGACAGGTTAAGCGCAAATATCCTGGTTAAGAAAATATTAAAATCAATTGCCATTCAAAACCCTTGCATTTTGAGAAAGCCGCCTATTTGGGACACTGACATACTAACCAATTTCCTTTTAAATAATTCTTGTGACGAAAACAATTTATTTCAGTGTTCCAAAAAGACGGCAACACTTCTATTATTGTGTTCAAGTCGCCGTGTTCACGATTTGACATTGTTGTCCGTAGCAGAAAACATGTGTGAGCTAAATAACGACTATATCGTGTTCTGGCCTAAGTTTGGTTCAAAAACGGATAACGAAAACTGTAGGCAGTCAGGGTGGCGTTTAATAGCTAATGCGAATAAGTCAATTGACTTGGTGTTTTGGGTGAAACGTGTCATTGCTCTCTCATCAGAGAGACGCAGGATCTGCAAATGTGACAACTTGTTCCTAACAGCCTGTGGGCCACCTAAGGCCGCGTCGCGCACAGTAATCGCAGGCTGGGTGAAACGAACTTTGAGTGAAGCAGGTATTAAAGCCAGCCCAGGCAGTGTACGACCCGCCGTCGCATCCAAAAACTGGGTTTTGCAATTACCACTTGACGACATCTTAGCGCAAGGTAACTGGCGTAGCCAGGAGACCTTTACCAAATATTACCGGCGCGAAATTCAACCTAAGCCCGTAAATACTCTCGCCCAAACATCTGGGGTATCTTCTATTATTCCTATATAAATTAAATGCCATATGTCCATATGCCAACAAACATTATAGTGCTTATTTACGTGTAGAAATAAGTCATTATTAGTTGTTCTTAACAGATACTTGATGAATAATAAAACAAAGTATATTTTTATTTTTAATTACTTTTAATTAGGAAACTTATAACTGGTACCAATTGCAGCATCTAAATTAAATTAAAATTGTAGTACCAAAATTTAAGTGTACCAATTGCAGCATCTAATGCAATGTAAAAATTTATCTTTCTTAATGCTAATATTTGTTAGCTAGACACTGTATAAATAAATCTATGTGTGTAGGTACATTGAGTACACAGGTTCTCCATGGTAATTTCTGATTTTCTGTTATAATCTTACAAGATTTGATTAGCTATTGAATTGCAATATAACATAGGTAGTTATTACCGAAACAAGTAATTAAATTGTGTATTTTATTTTTCCTTTTGGATACTTTTGTATCCCATATTTTTATAATGGCTTTCATGTCTCTGAATATTCTAAGTTGTAATTCGATATTGAGTCATCAATAACTCTTTAACTTTATATTGAGTCTGATTTCAGTTAAGAAAATAGCATACTATCATATATGTAATGTACGAATATTTTAACATGAGTTCTCCTTCTTTTCCTGTATAACGTGTGATGAGTATATTATGATAAATACAAGACAATATTATATTTGATGTTTTATTTTTCTACTTTTGTTTTCTATATCACTATGTTCCCTCCTATAGGAGACCTGAACTGAAGCAGTTATAATTAAATCTCCTTCGGTTCAGTCTTTCTCATTGAATAGGTACCTATTCTTATATTGCAGCCTGTTAACAACTTAATATTTTTATTCAACAGAAATTGTATTTTCCATATTCAGCTAATATGTTGGTGAAGTAACATAAAAATATTAAGTTACACCTTGCCGCATACACTTACGGTAGTACCTAATTCATTCACATTGGCTGTCATTATTAATTATCTCGAGTACCCCACCAGGCGATAACAGACACGTCTCATTTATTTAGGCTTCGAATGACGGTACAGTTGGTTAATATCAGCGTTTTACCCTCCAATAAAACGCTTATTAAACAACTTACCTCATTCGAAGCCTATTTCTATTCCTGCCTGGTGTAAATGAGCCGCAATGAGGCTCGGTACCAAAACCGGCCACCACAACGGGTTTGCTGCTGGTGGGGTATTTTGGCGGGAACAAAACGCGGGAAACAGGGTTGCTGGTACTGAAAAATGGGCACGTCAACCGTCATAGCTTAGGAAAACAGTGTTGCCACTCTCATTTATTTAGGCTTCGAATGAGGTAAGTTGTTTAATAAGCGTTTTATTGGAGGGTAAAACGCTGATATTAATAGGATGTACTATTAATAACTGCAATCAGGAAAATAACAACAAGATTTACATTATGCCCTCGACAAATTTGAAGCTGAGGTAGGTATCATTATTCATACAATTAGGTCATTATTCATATTTTTAGGATGGGTGACATCAATAACGGAAAAAAAATGATGGGTGACTCCACCGGAATGCACCGGAAGATTGCGGAATGTCAATAATATTTTCTACTTCAGTGATCTATAAACGATGGACTTCGATCGAGTTTGAGACTTCGCTGCGACATATTCTCATAGATGACTTGTTTAAGGCTCCTTATCCGTTCAAAAATTCTGATTGTTTAACATATTTCTTAACTTATTATCAATGTTTTAGTAGTTAGAACATGGCTATTGAGATTTTTTGGTATAGGTACATTTGACACCTACTGTTTGAATTTTTGTTTATAAAACTAGTTAGAACAGGGCTACTGAGATTTTTTTGGTAGATATATATTTGAAACCTACAGTTTGAATTTTTCATTGATAATTTTTGTTTCAAAAACTACTCTAAATTGACAAAATCCACGGAGAAAACTGGCCTTTTCACCTTATTTTCGACTGCACGCAATGAAATCATGAAATAGCTAGGTGGGTGATTCTCATATAGTTTTAAAATATTAACATTTTTTTTTATTTTTTTTTCTGTGATATATTGCGATGTATATTAAGAGTACATACCAAAGGCTAATTTTTGGTGCAGATGGACAAGCTTAATACCCTCTGCAAGTGATTAAAGTAATGCATGTGTACACGGCTGTGACATCCCTAAGCATAGTTGTGAGACTGTATAACATGGGTGTGACAAATTCCGTGGTCGTGACATTTAGATCTATCTATGGTCGTGACAAATTTTGAACATGTGCGACATAATGGAACAATTTGCTTTGTCTCGCCAATTTTAAACAATCACCTTATTCTGTTATTTCTGAGGTACAATTTATATAAGTATCAATAACATAACAGTAGAACTTACATTTAAAACTCATTCCACGGTGGTGACGTACTAAGGTTGTCCTTTTCTTTAATAAATACAAGAAAATATTTTTGCTATACATTCACCGCACTTTGTCATAAGCAGAACCGACAAGAAGGTAGTTTTTCCATTCTTAAAAAGCCTAAATAGGGCTGCTAGCTTCAAATATAATTGTCTACCAAGTTACACGTATTTAAACAAACACACATGGCTGTGACAAAAAAATTGATCACAAACTTTATGATGTTCTGAATCAGAAACTGTTACATTATACTTTTACAACTTTTTAATAATGTTATCAGACATTTATTAGCTTTGCGTCATTCGTATAACATTAGTCAAAATTACTTGATATTGTAGCAGAAAAAAATATTTTATTAGAAAATCGGGAGATATCACACGGCATGGACGTGACATTTTGGGCAAACATTCTTTTTTTTATATATATTTCTGAATATTTTAAGGTAAATGTGTTTATAAAAGATAAGTAGAGGATATTTGCTCAACAAAGGCATAAATAGATTTTTGATTTAAACAAAATAAACATGTGATTCTTACAAATCACAAAAAAATGCATGAGAATAAGAATTACCCATGTATGTTACTTTTTAGCACTCCAGGAAAAGTAATATTCATTATAAAAATTTGGTTGAAATAAGTTGAAAAAACTAATTTTCCGCGTGAATTTTGACAATTTCGAGTAGTTTTTGAAACAAAAATTATCAAGGAAAAATTCAAAGTATAGGTTTCAAATATATACCAATAAATCCCATTAGCCCTGTTCTAGGTGCCTAGTAACATCCATAAAATCTTAAGAAACATGTTTGATCATAGAGAAAAATGTCTAAAGCAATCAGCATTTTAAAAGGAATAAGGCCTCTTAACTAGGATAACAAATAGGACATGCGAATACTTACATAATTTTGATCAGGTTAGATTCTCGTTTTTATATTATAAAGTTTAAAAAAAATAATGCCATTATTATTAAGTCTAAAATCGACGCCATGGTTCCTTAGAACAGATTTCCCTATCTCTCATAGTTTCTGACTTCTCGATACTGACCCATTTGGATCGTCGCGCGATTGTGAGAGAAGAATGGCGCCGTGCGGTTAGGCTTGCGACACAGGGAATGTCAGCCACGACCACTCTACCAAGAGAGTAACGACAAAGAAGAAAAGATAATTAGTGAAAGCATGGTCAGTTTAATTCCGCTCTGCTCAGCCGGTTCAGTGGAAGCGCACCCTTACTTACCGCAGTTGGTCACTCAGTTATAGTTTATAGTAAACGATCTCTCTATACTTAATTTGAACGTTTATGGAAGTTCAAATATTGTTCACCATTCGTCGTCTGCGCCAATATTCAGCCCACAACGTCCTATACTCTTTTAAAGATAGAAAAGCTATGTGGCCCACAATGATAGTCAGTAGACACATTATGAGCGCAATATTATACGTCACCAAATCTGAGTGCATCACTTCCATTATCAGTATCGGGAATAAACTCGATAGACCCGAAAATATACTACCAGCAGAAACCATTAAAGTTGTATTATATATCTCTTTGCGTGTCTTATTTTCAGTTAGCATTGTTTTAATCACATAGTAAAAAATAACTAAATATAAAATAAAAATGAACACTAATAACATAATATTGATTCCATAGTGAAAATTCACGAGTATTTCTGTTTTGAAGTAATGATCAATAGCATACACCGGTAGCACCTCAATAAAGGGCGCTACCCAAGAAAATAGACTGGTTTTTAAATACTTCCTCCTAACTTCAGTATTGTACACTTTCACAATGTCCATGTAGAACATGACAGCGGTGACGAGCAGCCAATGACTCATCACGATCCGGGGTATCAGCAGTAGCAGCACCACCACGATAACGGGGTAATTGTGGTGAGCGCATAAATTGAAACCTATCATATTGACAGTACAAGCAAGAAACAGATTCATGAACACATAATTTTGAAATTTCCTCCATTGTGGTATTAAAATCCAAGATACTGTTCCGTATGTGACGCTGATGAGGAACAGTAATAAATTGACGATGTATAGAACAAAGCCGATTGTGTGGACCGCTTGATGTATCGGAGTTTTGACTGGCAGAGAGGTGTTGTTGCCATTTAACCATGTCCCGAACCTTGGTATCATTGAAGCCATATTTCACATGTAATACTACAAAGTCTTCAAAATTTTTCCTGGTTATATCACGGTGGCGAATCAGCATAGAAATGTCTGTGTAAGTATAATAGCTTTCCTGGAACCGCTTACCGCCAGACGCAGTATAGAAAGGCCCCAAAATAGCCGGAAGCCGTTGGTCGAGGGTAGTACACGACCGGTTGTTGTGGTGGCCTTTGACTGGGGATTTCCTTCGGCTGATATGATGATTACTTTCACTTGCGTCAGTAAACTGTAACTGATACCGTACCGTAGTACCTAATTCAAAGCCATTTGTTTAATGAATTATTCGTTGTCTCCTGGAACACTCGCACTTGCTTGAGAATTCTCGAATTTAATGGCATTTTTTAAACGAGGATTGAGGAAACCCTTGGTTTCGAATATTTATAGCTTTAAATTAAAAGGAAACTGCATTCCTATACTTATACAAAAACATTTTATAGTATTTAAATTTTAAACCATTCGTTTATTAATACGGATTACACGCATGAAGCCTAAAACATAAATGTTAAATGAAGGCCAAGTTCAATATCGCCGACAAAAGAATTGAGATCTATTTGGGTGCCAAGTTCTTTGCCCTAAATGTTTTAGTTACTAGAACATGCAACATACTACTTAATATAAATGTAGGTATGTCACAATTTCTTGTTCCTCAATACTTCTATAATGTTTGCTTCTTAATAGTTAATAAAAAATCGTAAAGGGAAGATGCAGTATTTTTAATTTAGATTTAATTTGAAAGAATATCATCTAGAATAGACCTCGAGTATATTAAAAAATTAGTGTGCGTGTGGATTGAGTGAGCACCCTTCAAAAATGAAAAAAAATGTGCTGATCATTTAGTAAAAGTTCTAAAACAATTGTAAAACTAATTGATGAATTTGTAAAACGATAAATAAAAAGAATTATATTCATTAACGTATGCTCACTCAGTTCTCACAAACAACCAACGAAATCTGTGAATGTGTTTATTTAACATATAATATTTATATCCTTAAAAATGAACATATAAGGAACAAAACGAAAGTAACAGACGTCATAGAAAAAATAAGAACTCTTAAGTGGAAATGGGCAGGTCATGTGATCAGAATGGACAACGAGAGATGGACTAACATAATTACAGAATGGCAACCAAGAGAAGGACAAAGAAAAAGAGGTAGACCGAAAAAGAGATGGGAAGACGTATTTAAAGAAAAATGTGGATTCGACTGGAGAAAGCGAGCTAAAGACAGAGATACCTGGAGGAAGCTGGGGGAGGCCTACGCTAAAGAGGCGACTTCCACAAGTTAGAATAAGAATACTTTAAGTTTTTAGTAATGTAAAACAAGAATTATTTTTTTATAAATACATATAATAATTGAATTGAATCAATGTTAAAAATTTAATAATTATATTTAATCAAATGCATGTATTATATTGTGGTAGAATAAAGGCTATTTTTATTTTTATTTTTATTTTATTTTATTATTTATATCCTTATTTTTAGTAAAAATTATGCTTAAGGTAGGTAATAATTTGTAGATCACCTGGTTACGTATTTAAAGTTTTACAAATTATTTCGTATGCTCACTCAATCCGCACACTTTCGAAAACCCGATTTCTGATGAAAATACTGCAGATTGAAACTTCTATATATGTATATAGTTTAGTAAAACTCATATGGGAATTTGTAAAATACAAAACAAACCGCTAACGTGGCAGATTTTTGGATAATACATGTTTGTAAGTGCTCACTCAGTCCACACATTATTCGTAAGTTAAAAATGTAAATATCTTAAGATTTTTAGTATCTAGGAAACTACAAAGTAGTTCAACTTTTAGTTATTTTTTTTACTAAATATCCACCATCTAAAATGTCATATTCGTTGTCTGCTTTTAAAGATATTCAAATTTCATTTTAAAATACAATCTAAGATACAGTCCACTATTTAGATTGTATTTTAAGAAGTGGTGTGTGGGAGATCCATTACCTACGGGGTTCCAGGATCCATCATCAGGTGTATTTTATGATACCGGCTCTAATTGCTCATCAAGATAAGTTCAAATTCGAAAACCGCACATGTCTACGTTGAACGTATCTTGAGATCCATTACGGGCTTCCAGGGTCCATCATCAGGTAAATTTTATGATACTCACTCTAAGTGATGATTCAGGATGAGTCAAAAAGTGAAAACGGTTTGCTTGTATTCAATTAATTAGCTCAAAACGAAATATCAAAGGAATGGGTCCACCGAGCTTGTATATTCCCGGGAACAATGGGAATTTACTTGGAATATTCCCAAATGGGAATTTACCGGTAACGGGAATTTCTCAACTACACAACGTTGCAACACGTTCGCGTGTTATGATGAGCAACTACGAAAAAACTACGTTTTCTTGAACGTCCATTTTTTGATATTTCTGTTAACTTAAACATCCTGTAGCTCCCAAAGTATTGATCGTAGAGTAAAAATGAGTATTACCAAATTTGTAGGGAATTTTATGTGAAAACTTTTGTCCGAAGTAATCATAATGCTATTTCTACAAATATTTGAGATATGAGCGAAAATCAGAAAAAAGGTACCTTCAACCCCCCTACTCCCTTAGCACAGCCCCCACCCTCGAGGACTTTTAGTATGTTCATCTAGACACCATAGGGTATAACTGTACCAATTTTCAAAACTACACGAATTATTTCCCCTGATTATATTAATTTTCTTAGAGTAAAGTAACTGATGATCGCGAGATTCTCACAATAATACGACAAATGAAAAATAAGAAAAGCTTCGGCGTAGATGAAATCCCTGCAGCTCTTATAAAACTGTGCGCAGCGGAGCTTGTCCTACCGTTGCGGCTCCTTATTAACCACTCGTTTAGCGAAGGCGTATTTCCGGACCAATTAAAGATCGCAAAAATCAAACCGTTGCTGAAACCTGGAGGTGATAGCAAAAACCCGAACCATTATAGACCCATCGCTCTATTACAGGCTATTTCTAAGATCTTCGAAAAAGCAATGATAAATAGAGTATACAATTTTTTTGAAAAATTTAATGCACTGGACCCAAATCAATTCGGTTTCAGAAAGCGCCACTCTACTACACTTGCGGTTTATAATTACACTCAAGAGACCCTTAATAATATAAACAAAAAAGAATATGGCGTAGGATTACTCCTTGACATGACCAAGGCATATGATCGGGTCTCTCATAAAATTCTCTTATCAAAATTATATGGCATGGGTATTCGCGGTAATGCCTATATGTGGTTCAAATCGTACCTTGAAAACCGTAGTCAGTATGTGCAGATTGATCACCTTTGCGAAGACTCCGATGAAGCTAAAGAAACCCTATCCAATGTACGGGGCACTTCATGCTCAATACCCCAGAGGAGCGTCGCAGGGTGTATATTATTTTTAGGTATTCCCTTGCTTTGTCTAAAAATTATTGGCCTAATTTCAGTTTGCCTAACAACTTTTAGTATAACCAACGGTTTGCCTAATTTCAGTTTTCATAATTATTGTTTCAATAAATGATCACTTTGTCGAAACTCGTTTAGTCTAATCATCACTTCAAATAAAGTTTGTTTTGTTTAATATTGGTTTAACTAATTATTATATTGCCGAAAGTTATTTTAACTAATGATTATATTGCCGAATGTTATTTTAACTAATGATTATATTGCCGAATGTTATTTTAACTAATTATTATTTTGCCAAATGTTATTCTAACGACCATCACGTTGAAACTCATTTTATGAACATAACATTTAAGGCAGGTCCGACTTGGCTTAGGTTAGGTACGACGACGAGCGAAGCGAGGAGGAGTGTTAGGTTGCACTGCGTCCCAAACGAGCGAGCGAAGCGAGCGAGCCGCGCAGGTCAAATTTCGCTTACGATTCCTAACAATACCTATTTCACCTTAAGGCAGATCCGACTTGGCTTAGGTTAGGTACGACGACGAGCGAAGCGAGGAGGAGTGTTAGGTTGAACTGCGACCCAAACGAGCGAGCGAAGCGAGCGAGCCGCACTGTTCCGAATTGGCTACGATTCCTAATATTACCTATTTCACCTTAAGGCAGATCCGACTTGGCTTAGGTTAGGTACGACGACGAGCGAAGCGAGGAGAAGTGTTAGGTTGAACTACAACCTTAACGAGCGAGCGAAGCGAGCGAGCCGCGCAGGTCCGACTTGGCTTACGATTTCTAACAGTACCTATTTCACCTTAAGACAGATCCGACTTGGTTAAGGTTAGGTACGACGACGAGCGAAGCGAGGAGGTGTATTAGGTTGAACTGCGACCCAAACGAGCGAGCCGCACAGTTCCGACTTGGCTACGATTCCTTATATTACCTATTTCACCTTAAGGCAGATCCGACTTGGCTTAGGTTAGGTACGACGACGAGCGAAGCGAGGAGGAGTGTTAGGTTGAACTACGACCCTAACGAGCAAGCGAAGCGAGCGAGCCGCGCAGGTCCGACTTGGCTTACGATTTCTAACAGTACCTATTTCACCTTAAGGCAGATCCGACTTGGCTTAGGTTAGGTACGATGACGATTGAAGCGAGGAGGAGTGTTCGGTTGAACTGCGACCCGAACGCGCACCGAGGGTTCCGTAAAAACACTTTCCATCCTTAAGTTTTGCAGGAAATTGAATATATTTAAGGTGTATACTTTGATTTATAAATAATAGGTACCTAATATAAAAAACGTAAAATAATATACTGCACGTGCAAATTAGGCAAACTGAAATTATACAAAAATTGTAGTAGGCAAACTAGCGTTTATAGGAAATGTATTTATATTAGTTGAATAATAGATAAAATGAAATTATATATACAAAAAATAGGCAATATGAAAATTCGGCGAAACAAGATTATGCAAAATATTCATTAAGCGAAATGACTTTAGACTAAACGAATATTAGGCAAACTGAATAAATATCCAAAGTAATTTTAGACAAAATGAAATTAGGCAAATCAAAATTAGACAAAAAATTATTAGACTAAACAAGGGTAAACCTTATTTTTAGCCTATGTAAATGACCTCCCTAAAATACTAGACACAACTTGTATAATGTTCGCGGACGACGTCTCTATATTATTTAGTTGTAAAAATAGTTAATACGGAGTGTAATGAGCGATTGCGTGAATTATATGCATGTACCCAAAAATGGCTCGATGATCACAATCTGGAAATAAATGCAAAAAAAACTAAAATAATCCAATTCAGACCCGCACAAAAAAGAGCATTACATATGACATTAGAAACTAATAACTCGACTATAGAAGAAGTGACAGAATTTAATCTACTGGGAATAAAAATTGATTGTAACCTTAATTGGAAATCTCATATTCAAAATATTAAAGCAAAATTATCCCGATTCATATATGCCCTACGCGTTCTGAAACAAAATACAAACTTCGAAACAGCCTTATCAGCGTATTATGCTTATGCGAATTCTTGGCTTCGATACGGTTTAATTATATGGGGTGCCAGCACGGACGCACATCAGCTTTTCGTATTACAGAAAAAGTGTGTACGCATCCTCACGAACACGCGAATACCTAATAGCTGCTGTCCACATTTCAAGCAACATAAAATACGGTAAGTATTACCAAGTATGTACATTATGGAAGCGGCAATGTTCGTAAGAAATAACCCAAACTTATTTCCACTGCAAAAGGTCACCAACAATAGACGGAATAAAAACCAACTTTTCCTGCCACTTTCAAAATTAGCTATGCATCGAAATAGTCCTTACTGTCGTTGCGCCATTATAACAAATAAACTACCAGATCAGTTAAAACAAGAAACTAAGGACTCTCTGTTTAAAAGCAAGTTAAAAAAGCTGCTCATTGACAAGTGCTATTATACAATCGACGAATATTTAAATGATGACACATTAAATTGCTAAATGGAATCCATGAAACATAAGACATGAAAATCGCCATATCTTATGAATAATTTAGGCTAATGATAAATAGTAAGTGATAAGTAGTTACTTAATTTAATTTATTCAATTTATTGTAACTTAAACGACATCATTTCGATAATTGTAATAGTTTAATTTATATAGCATTGTTTTGACATATAGATATTGTATATTCTAATAATTATGTAATCCCCATATGAATGAATGGATATTTTATAGAATAAGGCAAGTGCTTAGTTAACTAACATTAAATGCACTACAGGGTGTCATGTATCAACTACCTACAATTAACATCCTCTGTAATAAACATGGCTTGTAATGTTGAATAAATGAAATGAAATAAATAATTAAAATGTTATATTCTATATTATATAAAATAACTAAATATAAATTAAAATTAATAACTATCAGACGTAAATATCTGAATAACTTTATTTTAAAAATATGAGCACATTTTTAGTGCTTATAACTTTTGAGGGTTGCCCTCGATTTCCTT
Source organism: Apotomis betuletana (assembly GCA_932273695.1). Lineage (NCBI taxonomy): Eukaryota > Metazoa > Arthropoda > Insecta > Lepidoptera > Tortricidae > Apotomis > Apotomis betuletana. The sequence continues at coordinate 17,344,945 of OW026307.1, forward strand.
GGGATCTCATTATCAGATCCTGACTTGGTTACAATTAGACCACCGCAAGAGTAATATGCTCTTAAAAAATATATATTTTAGAGCAGGGGTGGCCAACAGGTCGATCGCGATCGACCGGTCGATCGCGACTGTTAGTCCAGTCGATCGTGGCAAGGCAAAAAATATAAATACGTAGACCAGACTGCCCAACGTAATCACCTACTGCTGATTGGTAGATCGCACAGGGTCTCGTTAGTGAACAAGAGATCTTGGGTCCAATCAAGTTGGCCATCCCTGTTTTAGAGAATGGGTTCACAATTGGCGGCGAAAAAAAATCATGCAGTCGATAACCGAACCTCCTCCTAAGAGATCCGGCAAATTAATGAGCGCTTGCGAACCAACTGGAAATAACATTAGCCTAAAAAAAAAATACTAAGATATCATAGGTAGCTACATAATAATAAATAGTTAATATATCAGGCTACATAATCTTAAGCTCATCGACGTAGAATGTCATGAATTGCTATAACAAATTTCCTTCATAGGGAGATGTTTGTGCCAAACGTGCGGATTTTTTCATTCCTGGGTAAAATTTCGCAAAAATTCAACAAATGGCTTCATTGAATACGAACTCCAAAGTTTAGAGCATGTATTGAAATCAATTTGCTGAAATAATAAACTAAACTCTTTTCCTATTGATGATTGGTTACTTATTGTAAGCCCAAATTTTTGTTTCCCATCATGTTTTTGTTTCATTCATTTTGTTGGGCACGTATTTTACGAAAGCCAATATATCTAAAGTTAAAAAATCGGCGGCCAAGATATCGAAAATTAAAATATATTCAAAAATGTGCCCATAACGTTTCGTCAAATTTTCATTTGTCCGAAAGCCATTTTATTTCATTACTGTTCGTATTTAACAATTATGTTTTTCTATTCCTGTAGGTACTTGTTAAGTAACTTTGTGATTTATAAAGTCAATTTGTATTTTTTGCCGAAAAGACTACGGCCATTACTTTTAGATTCGAGGAACCACCTTCTGTTTTTATACATTCTCTGTTTTGGGTTAATAAATGGCTTTATATTAGTAACGTTTGACATAACCCGTTTTTTTCTGTTGGTTTATTTCCTTTCAAATCTATCAACTTGTAAATTATTTGGTTAGATATTTAAGTAGGTACATAGTGTCAGTAATAAACGTATTATACCAAACATTTATATTACATATGGTCAACTATTAGATGCATTAGATGAAAAATAGCCCTACGTGCCTAAGATTAGGTGGAGTAAGACTAACATAGTTCATTTATAGTCTAAAGGGATAAGATTATCAGTTAGTTATTTATTTATGTACTGTGGCAATCTTCCCCCGGTGATCCCCACCTTCCTTTGAGGCTTGGCCTTAAACCTAGTCTTACAAGAAACTATCAGTAAAATACTACGAAAGTTCCCTCTGATACTTGGTGAACTGTAAGAAGATCTGTTCGAGCGTAGTTTGGGAGATGGTGTAGTCCTCCACGTCGTGGTCTTGACGGCATCGCTCCATTATGCCGAACATTCTGGACCAGGCCACGTCTCGGTTCGGCAGATAGTACGTGAGAAGCCCCTGGTATTCTTCCCTGTGAAAAGATCACGAACATTAAGAAAAACTTTAAAGAATCAGCAGCTTTTTTATTCGTCTGCAGGCAGCACCTCTAGTATAACTATGACACGCAACTTAATTGTCGCGCGGCAAATGCTACCTATCACTGTCCATTCCATACCGTGCGAGCAAGAGTGATGCTGAGTCACACTACAAGCTAATTCGCGGTAAGATATGCCAACCCTGCAGTTTTAGTTGTTTCACGATATAAGAAAACAATAAACCTAACCTACAATTTCCATACTTAATCAGACTGCGCCACACTGCGTTGTGACCAATAATTTGTCGCCTACGCTCTTTTAGAATGAGTAAGAAATGGATTTTAATCATAAATTGAAATATTGTTGAAAATGTCGAAATCTGGATATATTTAATTTTTTATCCTTTATTTGATTAATATCGGAAAAGGTCTGGTCAAAAAAAACATGTTGTCAATTCATTATCAATTTGGTGCTGTTCCGCATCGGGGAATTTCAAAATGATGAGTTCATGAATCTTATTGCTCCTTGTACTTTCAACAGGTTTCAATTTGTGCGATCACCGCAATTGCCCCGTTATCGGATCGTCAATGGCTGGACAGTCATTGGCTGCTCGTCACCAATATGTCATGTCATGTCCTAGGTACATGGACATTGTGTCAGTGTACAACACTGAAGTTAGCAGGAAGAAATTGCTTTTAATATGAATACTTACCTACTTCTTTCATCGCTTGGAAAACGAAAAAAACTCCCTTCTTTTTCTCTTCATCACCAGTGGATGCCTACCGGAGCTAGTATTTATTTGGATTGAATACTCACATCAACTTGGGTGTAGTGAAGTTGGTCTCCACGTATCGTTTCACTGCCGCGATGCCGCGCGCGCCCGCTATCGAATCTGCGTTTTCTTCGTGGTCTATTTTAATTTTGATCGTCAAAGTGAATCCTGTAACGGGTAAAATTACACATTTTATTCTGTACTACTCTTACCTACCATTAGCTACCTACTCTTTTTAGGCGGCATCATTAAAATAAACCCTTATTCACACAGCTTTAGCCGCATGGCAATCATCTTATACGTATCCTCATGAGCCAAAAAGTTGCATGGATATAAATAAATCATACATGCATATTGTATACATTGCGAATTTTATATCTCAAAACACCGCGCAATATACTTACACAATGTTTGCTCCGTTGTAGCGTGAAAGAAGGAAATAATGACCCTTTGAGCGCCAAGCGGCAAAGCAATTCACCGTGCCACTGACGCCAAACCAAAAAAAGTGCTCCAAAATCAACAGAGATTGAAAAACACAGATAGTGGTTTGAATTAGCATGTTTTTGACCATTGAAATTTTTGACGTCAATAGGCGTCGTTGGTGTCAGTGGCACGAATTCCCGACGATGACGTGATTTGCCGTCTTTGGCGGTCAAAGGGTTAACAAAGTTTAATAATATGTGTAGACAAAGCATTAGAGGGAAAAATAGTTCAAATCAGAGTATCAAGTACCTTCAGAATATTTGTTCTTCAAGTGCTGAGGCGTGCCAAGGCATTGGAAGTTTCCGTTGACCATGATGGTGAGCCGCGAGCAAAGAGCTTCGCATTCTTCCATACTGTGTGACGTCAGCACCACACCGCGCCCCGCACGCCGCGCTGCGCGGATAGCGCGCCACACCTGCACATGACACCACCATTAAATTCGTCTTACAGGTCCACAAAAGATCTAAAGTCTATGACAGACCTACATAGCTACAAAGCTTAGTTTTGACACAATTGATGCAGCATCGTTGTCTACATGTTTGCTAACTGTGACCAAATGCGGTGCGCTTCTTTCACTTCTTTTTTTTTATACTACGACGACGGTGGCAAACCAGCGTGTGGCCCGCCTGATGTTAAGCAGTTACCGCCGCCAATGGACGCTTGCGATGCCAGGAACACCACACTTACTTCCCTTTTGAAGAACCGCATGCTGTAGCTCCCGGGGAAAACCTCGGCATTACAAGTGCGGAGCGTTCACGGTAGGAAGTTTATTAACCACATGTCATCATTTTAAACCGTAAACGTCCATTGCTGAAATTAGCATCCCCAAAGACCTCCACAATAACACGCACCTGTCGTTTCGCCGCGGGGTCTACACCGGTGGTGGGCTCGTCCACGAAGACGAGTCGCGTGAAGCCCAGCAGTGCTACCGCCGTGCTTAGCTTGCGCTTGTTGCCGCCCGAGTACTGCTCTACCTGCAGTTTACACAAGAGCGTTACGTAAACTAAGTACGGGACAAAGTAGGTACCACTGCAATATGTCAGAAAGTAGCCAGAAAACTGACCCGTCTGACGCACAGAGCAATATGAAAAAACAGTTACGTAAATGGTATGTTGTCGAATGGACAGTTTAGATCAATACATAATATTATTATAGTCTTGTAGTGTAAGTGAAAGTACCAGGTACTCTACAGCTTTCAAATGGTTATCACCGCAAAGTTTTACAAAAGTATCGTTCGAAATGTGAAGACGATAGATAGAAGATCCTCAGCAGCCCGCATGCCCGATTCGGATGTTCTTCAGAAAAAAATAAACTAACCTGAACGATCCACCCTACCTATAAAAGTATGAAAGACGTACCCGCTTATCCAGATGTTTAGTGAAGCCGAGCGAGTGCGCTAGTAAGTCGGCGCGCATGGCTGCCTGCTGCTGGGGTAGACCTCGCAGCATTGAGAACAATCGCAGAGTTTCTCGTCCCGTCAGCTCACCAAACACTGCGTCGAACTGCGGACAGTAACCTGCACCAAAAAACATTTATATTATTACGTGACGCAGATATATTTTTCTTAATGAAGTTTCTGGCCCACCAACTAGTTAGATTTCCGGGTCTTCTTCATCCAACTACCTCCAGTCAGTGCCGTATTTACTCCTAGGCCCACAAGGCCCGGGTTTAGGGGCCCAGCCAGGCTAGGGGCCCAATCCAGAAGCAGGACACCATAATAATGTTCTCCTTATAGGGGAGAAATGTCAGGGCTAGGGGCCCTGGCCCTCTAAGTCCGGGCTTGCCTCCAGTAATATACTCACGGTCGACGGTCCGACTCATGTTCTGTACTGCCCTCACGTTTAGTTGTGGCCACTTAGAACAAATCCAGCCCATATCATTTCTCCGATCATGTCCAATATCCAATGTGACTAAACTTACCTATATTCTCGTGCACCGAGGTAATGTCAGTCTTGACTGAGTATCCGCTAACGAAGGCATCTCCGCTAGAGATTGTCTCATCGCCCATCAGCATCTTGAATGTTGTCGTTTTGCCGGCACCGTTGACTCCTAGCAGCCCAAACACCTCGCCGTCAGCCACCGCTGCACATTACGAATGCATTGCTTAAAATTGTTGAATCCGGTGTAAGGAAGGAATTTCTCAGATCATCGAGTTGTTGTCAGTTGATGACATTTGTAACTGAATGAATCGCTTATGCTTGAACAGATCCTTTGCATGGTTCATAAATTGTGTCGATATACTGCATATAAGCATAAATACAACTTAAGAATTTTCAAAATCTCTCGACGCCCTCACCCTGAGCCCGGTATATGTTGGTATACACGGTCGAATTAATTTAATCTTTCATTGAGCTCATCGGTATACACCACAATGAGAATCTCACTTCCAAGTGAGATACTTACTGAATGAAATCTGATTGACTGCCAAGTGCTTCTTATAAGAGTATAGTATTTACTTCGACAGCCCATTCGCTACTGACTCTACAGACTGCGACAGAGTGTACTTCGCTAGGTTAGACCACTCATTCCTGCTATGCGGAGACATTTCCATTGATGGGTTTGTACTCCCACACAAAATCCTACTCACTCATTCTGAGATCTAATAATATCTAATACAGTTTAACTCATGCCAAAAACACATAGTCAAGTGATACTTACTGAATGAAACCTGGTTGACTGCCAAGTGCTTCTTATAGTATTTGGTCAGTCCATTCGCTACAAGACTGTAGTCCGCTAGGTTGGACCTTCCAACTCGCTCCACATGTCGCTTCTCCGCCACGACGTCGGAATCCATCATGCTTTCGTTGAGAGGCGGTGGAGTCTTGGTCCAGTTGAATATCTGAGTAGAAGAATTTTATTGAAATTAAATATTTACAGACAGATTACCCAGTTGCAGGGTCTTGGTCCTGGGGTAAGTAATGCACATCGAGTCAATGGCAAAGAGAGAGGGCGGGGGGATTCTCCTCTAACCAACGAAGAGGGCTTCGTGAAGTTGTTATCGTGTCACATGGAACCCAAATAGCCCAATATGTATCAGAAGATGTAGATAGATTGTTAGTGCTTGGTGCGAAATTGACGAACGCTTCACAAAGCCGAGGCTGGCCGATTATATCTTTTCTTAAATAATAGATTATGGATATGGTACGCATTAATTACCGCCGAAGTACTAGTTTAGAAACATACATTTTTAGAAATAATCCCAAGTTAATTCGGTGAATAGAGACTAAAGTACTATGTGTGACCTTACAAACGGTCCGGTAGTTTTGAATTTTTTATATGTTGTCTAGAATGGTTAGTCAGTGTTTAAAATGAAAATGCACAATTCCCCCCCTCTGCGCCCGACGCCATATTGAAAAAACCGGCACGTTCTTCATAATTTTGCTCATATCTTCCTTTAGGAGCATTTTAGGTAGAAGAAAGCTTTGACAATGTTATGGAGAGTTAAATTTACTACATTCTCCATTTTATACCGGACCGTTTGTAAGGTCAAACTCCTTTATTTACTGAATTAAGTAGCACACAGGCTGTATAAACGCTTATGCAGCGCTTGTACAGTTAATTTAAGTTGTATAAGGGCTTTGTAAGCGGTTATCACATTAGGATGTAGACCGGGGAGTTAAAGTAAGCGGCGTCATTATTTTCAACGCCTTTTTTGAAACCGTAATGCAGAAATTATGCGAACATTTAGGACTACCGCACTCACCTTCTGATAGACGTTGTATTCAATAAACATGAGCAGTCCCCACAGCACAACACACGTGGCAATCATGCATGTGAGATAGCGCATGATGCCAGGCTCTTCCCAGTCAAAGAAGGGGTCGGGACGCACTGAAAACATTTCATCAATAAGAGCATGAACCAAACTACAATATATCTCATTCCAACTCTCAATTGCTGATTCAATATTACCTATGTACAGGGTTCTATTAAAATACAAAATTCGTTAATCTGAACTGAAATTTGATGCATAAATCATGATTGCTTAGAGCTTGAACAGTACCGATTTCAATAAAGTAACTTCGACCAGTTCGAGGAAACCTGAAGAAAAAGGCCCATACGTCGATAAACGCTGAGTTAAAAGTTTAACTTACCGCAACAAGCAGCGAAGTTGTTATCGCACATGGTCTGCATGGTGCACTCGCTGAGATTGGGCAACACGGCAACCAGAGTGTCGCAGGCATGCATGCAGGACCACTCGGTCAAGCCTGCTTGGTTTAAGAACCTGGAATAACACAAATTTCAGGCACAGTGCCGTAGCTAGGTGATCAAAGAATTCGATGCTAATGAAATTTCATAAATGCGGCTTAAGTGTATCCTTTTTTCTTTTCAGCACAGTACGAGAAATACGGGTGATACAATGAAGCAAGCGCAAGAGATCTCGCGCCTAGTAAAGTATAGTTTAGTTTAAAGTTTAGTTTATTAACATAGCCCGGACCAAGTATCGCTGGATCGAAGTCGTCGAGTCAGATCTGCGCTAACTTCAGGCCGGTAACTGGCGGAAAACGGTGCTAGATCGGCACAAGTGACGCAAACTCGTGTGGTGTCGGAGGTCAAGACTCGCTTTGGGTCGTTGATCCATTAAGTAGAAATATAGTAGTAACATAGGTAGCCAGAAACAAATCGATGCAAAATGTGTCGCAATAGTCGTTAAAAGTTTTAAAAGTAACTAAAGAGACTATATCTAATGATACTGATGACTATGGTTTGTGTGTCTGTAATAATACTCACGTGACGGATCTAACGAGACTGTATAGCGGGAAAAACTGCAGTATATAATCCAGGATATGGGCCACTTCCTCTGTATCCAATTCTGGAGACATGAGAGACTCTACTATCTGCGGACCCATTTGACCTGGAACAAGTATGCCATCCAACCGTGTTATAAATATGGAAATACATACGTTATTTGGTTTATTTAATTACTTGTCTTTTCACGTAAGTACAAAGCAACAGATCGATGTGATTGTGTGCGTAGCGATGAAACATAGTCTTAAAGGCTTTATTCCTGGAGTGGAAATGATATAATAAATGATGGCAGATCCTGAAAAGAATCAATAATTTTGCACATTTTAATACCATGGTCAGGGAAAAATCTAGTGGTCAATATCGTATCGCTCACCAAGTAGAACGTTGACGAAGAACATGGCGACGAAGCCCATTGCGGGTCCCTTGAAGACGAGTGACATCAGGTAGTGGAAAGGCAGCATGGCGGCTCCGTACACCATTAAAGCTAAGTACATTCGTGCTGTAAAACGAGAAAAAATTTAGTAACACAAACAATAATTTAACGTTAGGTACTGTATTTGTGTGAGCTAGAATTTCGCAGATAAATATAGAAATAAGCTCTCGAGTTTCTTGTCTGCAGAGCGTTGTTGTGAGAGACATTATTTTAGATAAAAATCGTAACTCTCGCACTTACATACGTGGCGGTAAGTGACAGAGGCTTTGTCGTTTTCGTACCTATCGATTGATAAACTTGACCGTCACAACCCTGTTGATATCGATAGTGCTATTGTGACACACGTGGCATGAACCAGATGAACTTACCTAATTCTTGAGCACTGCTGAGACCAATGACTTGGAAAGCCACGCAAGAGATGACGATGGTGACGCAGATGATGAGGAACCACGCCCAGTCGAACACCGCGGCGCTGCCCCACATTATAAGCGGCTGGATTCCAGACGCTTTTTGAAGAAGTTTAGCTCGAAGTATTCGTTCCTGTGTAGTAAACAAAACGTTATTATATTCTCTTACTAAAAGGAGCCCGATAACTTCGTCCGCGTCGAAGCAAAAGCCATAAATCTCTGTTTTTGCTTCTCCATAGTCAAGCAAAATGTATCCTATAACCATCTGTTGATGCGCAGTTGATTGTTGAAATCGGTCCAGCCATTTAGGCGTGATGAAAGGACAAAGATTTCATTTCTTACAATTTCGCGGTCGTGAAATCGGCGCGCGTCCATCAAAGCGGGAGTTGGAGGTGAGGAGGTTGGTCTTTAGCTCCCAAATATATGTATATATAGGTACCCCGAGCATTCAGGATCTACATATAGGTATGAATGAATTATCGATCTTGTTAAAATACTGCTCACCTTGATGTAAAACATGACGAAAACTGCGCTGACGATACCCAAACTACTCCCTATTCCCGCTGAGAGTTGCATCGAAAGAAAAGCCACGTATGTCATCATGTTACTCTGAAAATTAAAAGGTGCGTAAAAGGTTTGCGTAAGTAGATAACACAGATAGATGAAAAAAAAATTATTGAGTTTTATAAATGACACTAGTCCAAGATTCTTAAAGAATTCCGATATTACTTAGGTACTTACTTATATCAGGAAAGTATTTACGGTCTCAAGAAAACAAAAACCAAATAGCATTGTAATACAAAAGTGACAAGGTAAAGCTTAACACAACGCTGTCACTAATTTCATTATTAACGCGTCCACTGCCAGCAACGCATACACATATGCGTTTACCGTCATACAAGTTTGTTTCTAGGCCACGCCCCCTAGCAGTGATTGAGTGATGTTGTTATTTAACATTTTAACTAAAGGTTCCTGTGTGAAATAAAGGATGAGAGGTGAAAGGGATATGAAGACTTACCTGATTTGCGTAATTCACTTCAAGCGGATAGTTGAACACACTGAGAGTCGCGTTCGAATTCCATGTCTTGAGCAGAGCATGGTGGATCGCGCTCAGCGACGTGGCCACGTCGTGGTAACCGTAGTTGCTGAACCAGGCCGTTGCAGATGCTTCGCTGAATGTAGCCCCGGTCAGCAGCCGAGTGCGCAGGTGGGCCAGTTGTGCAGGCTCGGCAGTCTGCAAATTGGCAATAACTTTGATTTCAGGTGGCATAAAAGGTTATTCTTTGAAGACGCGGTTGACGCAGTTTGTATGCCTACTGAGTCGACGGTCCTGGATTTGAACCTCGGGGAGGATAAATATTTAAATATTTATGTGATGAACTTGAATATTTGTCCTACTGTCTATTCCAACTCTTCTGAATATTTATTTTTGAATGTCACATTACACCATACTAAAGTCCTCCTTGGAGTTTTCTATAGCCCTTCTTGTAATGTTGACTATTTTGATACTCTTGAAAATACGTTAATTAACCTTTCCCCACAGTTTGATCATAGTATCATTATGGGTGACTTCAATACTTGCCTCTTCAAAAATGACCATCGCTCTATTAAACTAAATACTCTCGCGAATTCTCTCAATCTTAAAATTTTGCCTCTCAGTCCCACCCATTTTCCGCATAATGGACCTCCCTCACTTTTGGATTTAATTTTCACTTCTTCTCCTGATCTTGTTTCTTGTCACGGACAATTCAATGCGAGTGCTTTCTCAAATCATGATTTAATTGACGCTTCTTTTAAAATTCGTCCCCCAAAGCGGCATCATAAAATTATTATGCGTCGAAATCTTACTAACGTTGATCTGCAGGCGCTTCTTTCTGACGTAAGCCAAATAAATTGGGAGGGCTTGAGGGAGTCCGGTGACACTGATGGTAAGGTGGGGGCTTTTAACGACATGTTGCTTGCGACTTTTGATAGACACGCACCCTTAAAGCCTACTCGTGTCAAACACTACCCAGCGCTTTGGCTTACCTCCGACATCAAGGAGTTGATGGCAAAAAGGAACCCAGCTCGGGTCAAACTTAGGCATGATCCTTCGGAGCAAAACCATTCTGCTTATGTTTGCTTGCGTAACAGGTGTAATAGGGCTTGTAGAGATGCTAGGCGTAGGTATATACATAAGTCAATTGATGATTGTCCTCCTGCTAAATTATGGCGTTTTTTAAAATCACTTGGAGTGGGCAAAGTTCAAAAAAATTCTGATGATGTTCTAGACTTAGACGCCATCAATCAACACTTCAGCACTTCTCCAGTCGCACTTGACGTTTCTGTCAAGCACCGGACACTTTCTCTTCTTGCCGATACTCCACCCCCCGATATTTCTCCTTTTGTATTTGATAATATTTCACCGCAGGAAATCCTAGCCATTCTCAAGACTATTAAAACAAAAGCCGTCGGTGAGGATAATCTTAGCTTGGATATGCTTATGCTCGTGGCGGATTCTATAGCTCCTATCCTTTCCCATATTATTAATTTTTCTTTCTCCTCTGGGACGTTTCCTTCTATTTGGAAATGCGCCCATGTGATTCCTCTCCCTAAAACCCCTAACCCGTCGTCGTTTTCGCAGTATCGTCCTATATCCATTCTTCCTGTCTTATCCAAAATCATTGAATCCTTTGTAAATCAACGTCTCTCATCACATCTAAATAGACATAACTTGTTCAATCCTTTTCAATCCGGTTTCCGTCCTGGGCATAGCACAGCCACAGCTTTGGTTAAGATCACCGACGACATTCGTCTTAATATAGAAAATAGAAAAGTAACTATATTGGTGCTCCTTGATTTCAGCAGTGCTTTTAACACTGTTGATTTTGATATCCTTCTCAGTTTACTTAGTACTTTAAATATATCTCCAACTTCTCTGTCCTGGTTTCGTGATTACCTCTTTGGGAGGCAACAGCGGGTTCGAGTTGAGGACCGATTTTCTAGCTGGTGTGAACTGTCTGCTGGTGTCCCTCAAGGGGGCATATACTCTCTCCATTACTCTTTTCTATCTTTATTAACGGAATCACCAAGTCACTCTCCTCCTCGTTTCATCTCTATGCAGACGATTTGCAGCTTTACGCAGCGGCCAGCATCAATGATTTTGGCTCCTTGGTTTCTCAAATCAACTCCGACCTGGAATCAATCCGTGCTTGGGCTTCATCCTTTGGTTTGATGGTGAATGCCAAGAAGTTACAGGCTATTGTTGTTGGAAGCCCCCATTTTATTTCCAAGCTCTCAGATCAAACTAAGCCAGTTATTTTCTTTGATGGTACTCCTATACCTTTCTCTTCTACTGTTAAAAATTTAGGCATTACCATGGATCAAACTTTGTCATGGGCACCTCATATTTCTGAGATCAGCAAGAAACTTTTTGCGTCCCTTCATTCATTGAGGCGTCTGCAGAATTTCCTTTCTCTTCATACGAAGATCATGCTTGCCCGCTCTCTTTTGCTCCCACTACTCGACTACGGTGACGTTACTTTCCTGGATCTCCGGGGGGAGCTGCTTGACAAGCTGGAGCGCCTACAAAATGTCTGTATCAGGTACATATTTGGTCTCCGCAAGTTTGATCATGTGTCTCAATACCGCGCCCAACTTAAATGGCTTCCGATCCGTCAGCGCAGAGACTTACATGTTCTTTGTCTTCTGTATAATGTCCTTTTCATTCCTTCTTCTCCTCCTTACCTTGCAGAGAAGTTCTCTTACATGGCGGATGGTAGTGGCCATCGCCTGCGGTCTAGTGCGAATCTAGCTCTATCGATCCCACCGCATAGATCGCATGTTTACGATATGTCTTTTGCTGTGCGCGCCGTGAAATTATGGAATAAGTTGTCTCCCGCCCTAAGGCAGACGCAGTCCGTAGCATCGCTCAAGGGGAAGTTGAAGGGATTGTGGCTGTCAAACAAACAATAGGTTGCTGCAGTTTTTGTTGTAATTATGACTATTTCTGTTTAATTTATATATATATATATATATATATATATATATATATATATATATATATATATATATTACGTATTATGTATTATATTTACTGTTTACCTATCTCTCTCTATTTTGATTTTTTGCATTTTCATGTGTAAGTATTATTATTAAATCATCCTCCTTCGTATTGTACATGTTGCTTTGGTTGTCTACCGTTTACATTTGTGTTTAGCACTCATTTACTCAAAGGTTAACTGGAAGAGATCCCTTAAAGGGATAAGTTCGCCTTTGTACATGTATTTCTTTTGTTTTGATGTATTTCTGTTTTTGTGTACAATAAAGTGTTTACATACATACATACATTTGTTCTTGGGTCATGGATATTATCTATGTATGTATTTATATATTATGTAAGTACCTTGTCGTCTAGTAGGTACCCATATATTATGCACCGCTAACAAAATACACACAAAAACGCTGTAGGAAACGCTTAAAAGTCTTGTGCTTTCAGCTAATGACCGAGTGAGCAAAGCGAGAGAAGCGTCTCAATTTTAGCTAGGCCAAAAATTCTTTTGTATGCCTAGATTTTTGGTTCTCCAGATTTCGGGCTGTTTCCGCCTACAGCTCGTATTTCTCAATCGATTCTGTAACGCGGCAAACCTCCATGGTGCAGCACTGGCCGCTTACAAACGCCATTAAAAAAGACAGGCGTTCCACGCTCGGCTTTTGTCTTTTTTCTCAGACACGCTTGGACTTGTGCTGAACGAACTGGAGTCTGAATGACTATTACTTGTATATTTTTAAAATTAAATATATTACTGAGATTGCTTATGTATTGTGGTGTTACGAGTTTTACATAATTGTGCATAATTACTGTAAATATAACGCTGTATCATATATTGCTGATAGTTCTAACACTTGTAAGGGCTGCCGCTTTGCAGGTAATATTTGTATATACTTATTTTTCTTTGTTTTCCTTTTATTTATATTGTTAAACTCAATCCAAGTCTTATTTCGTTCTCACTGGTCTTAACAATGACGAAATAAGGCATGGATTGGTTTGGTGTCCAGTACTAAGTGGGATATTGTTCCAGCCCTTTTTACTTGGCTGAAGATTGCGTGCTGTGGTAAACGCACCTCTACCGGCGGTTGTTCCTGCCTGATGTGCGTGGAAGCTGGAACCACGCGGACACTTGAAACCCTGCCTTTTCCACCATTCTGCCCAGCTCCATTAAGGCCAGTGTTTCCCGTTAGTGCCGCGTACTGACTGATTACCGTTTTTCTTAATTTTTTATATTGTAAATAGTTTTTATTGTTTATTAAATTATTTTGTTTATAACCACGGCTCGTCTTTCACTCCCGACGACTAGCCGGGCAACATTGGCGCCCAAGGGTTTATTCAGTCAGTACGTGGGTTTTTTAGACTTGGATTGGGTTATGTACACACTTGTAAATATTATACGTGTTTGTACATAGCTAAGGTAGTAAAATTTTCTGTTATTTTGGTTATTATTGTGTTATTTTTTTTTCTTGTGTATAGGTAAATGTTAGGTTAGATCTATTTTACTTGATAGGTTGCAAGCTGCAGCTTTCACTTTACGTTTTTTTTATTTGATATATAAATATGTCTGTTTGTGTGTATGTTTTGTAAATAGTCTATTTCCATAAAGTTTTTTTTTATTGTACAAAGCGCTAGTGAATATGGAGTTTTCGTGCGTAAATGTAAATATGTTAAATAAAAATGAGCTTACTTACGAGGTCTGCATTAGGCATGAACAGCCTCGTGATACGGTTGTGGAGCTCCGACAACAGTTGAGAGACTTGCTGAGTAAATATGTGGCTGAGGATTTACCAACTAGCTTTTCAGTGGCCGATGACTTGGCCGGCACTGAAAAGTCGATCTCATTTATCGAGGATAAAATCATTTTATATGAAAGTTCCTCTGATTCGAATCTTGTAAATAAAATAAAATCTTTTCTTGTACATATATATTTGCGCCTTCAGCGCATAGATGTCTCGGACGATGACGATCATCGTGAGTCGTATAAACACCTTGTTTCTAAATTTAGCGCATTGAAGCTACGTTTTGATTTAAAAAGTAATGGTTCTACAGCTAATCCTCCATCCTCGTTTTTTACTGTGAACTCCGATAGATGCACAGAGAATAAGGTTATTATGCACTGCGACCGCGCTATCATCAGGGATTTTCGCAAATTTTCGTACGCGGGTAAAGGCTGTCCCCGTAGCTTTGTGCAAAAGGTTGAGGAGTTTGCGCAGTCGAGAAACTTGCCTACAAATATCTTGTTAACTCATTCCTATGAGTTGTTTACGGATGCAGCATTGCACTGGTTCCGTGCGTATAAAGACGACTTTACCACATGGGATAGCTTGAAATTAAAACTATTTGATGATTTTGGGATTGCCGATTACGATTATAAGCTACTTCGTGCGATACAAGACCGCACTCAAGGCAAGGACGAGACAGTCGTAGCGTATTTTGCTGTTATGTATTGTTTATTTGCCAATCTTAGCTACACTATATCTGAAGCGGATAAACTTCAAATTTTGCGTAGAAATATTCGTCCCGAATATGATATAATGGTAGCACAGACTGATATTAAGTCTATTGAAAGCTTGAAGTCTGTATGTCAGAAGTATGAGGCGTGCCTTGACCGGTCACGTAACTTTAAAGAACCTCCTACCCACAGCTCATCTTCATTAACTGAAGATTTTGTATATAACCCTGTAAATATTAAGTCTGTAAATATAGTTAGTTCTAGTAAGCAATTTTGTGTTCGCTGTAGAGTGAACGGTCACAGTTTACGCATGTGCGAAGAACCACGCACTCTATTATGCTTTAAATGCGGTTTTTCTGGCTATCGTAGCACGAATTGCCCTAAGTGCAATAAAGCAGATCCTGAAACTAAGACTTTTTCAAAAAACGCGTAACTGAGGATCAAAGACTTGCTGTACATAAAAATAATAATTTTTCGCGTGATGAGTGGAATGACTGGCTGTCAGTTGTACGTTTGTTTATGCTGTCTTCCAAAACGTCTTTGATCCTCTTCGACGATCAAAATGATAATGAACGTCCTTATGTAAATATTAATGTAAATAATTTGACACTCTGTGGCTTACTCGATAGCGGTAGTTCTATTACAATACTTGGTAATAATTCTCATAACGCTCTACTAGATCGGGGATTTGTACTTAACTCGTCGTACAAAATCTCTGTGCGAGCTGCTAATGGGCAGTCTGTTTATTCTATTGGCTACGTGGAATTACCTGTACAATTTAACGGTAAATGTCTTTACATTACTGCACATGTAATTCCAGACATTTCTTCTCATTTAATTCTGGGTATAGACTTTTGGAAAAGCTTCAATCTGTTGCCTAATTGTCTCAAAAACGCTGAACTGAGAAAACCGTCCAATTGTACTTCCTTAACTATTAATGACACGTTAAAGCAAGTTCTTCCATTTGAGGATTTGTCCACGGAACAGCAGTCTCAGGCTTATAATATTATATCTCGGTTTCGCGAGGCTTCCACGGAATCTAGTCCTCTTGGTCGCACACACTTGGTCGAGCATCGTATTGACACCGGTGACTATGCACCTATTAGGCAACGGTGTTACAGGCTCTCTCCTGAAAAACAAAAGGTGCTGGTGGAAGAGGTGGACAAGATGCTTGATTTGGACATCATAGAGCCTTGCGAAAGTCCGTGGTTAAGTCCTGTTCTTGTTACTCCCAAAAAAGACGGTACTTGGAGATTCTGTTTGGATAGTAGGAAGCTTAATTCTGTCACTAAAAAGGATGCTTATAAATTACCTTACATAAATGAGATCCTTGACAATTTGCGTGATGCTAAGTTCTTGTCTAGTATTGACATCGCTAAGGCATTTTGGGAAATACCATTATGTGAGGGAGATAGGGACAAAACCGCTTTTTACGTTCCAGGACGTGGAATGCTAAGATTTAAAGTGACCCCATTTGGTTTGACCAATGCACCGGCCACTCAGCAGCGTTTAATGGACGTGTTGTTTACACCTGAATTCGAAAACCGTGTTTTTTGGTACTTAGATGATATAATAGTGATATCGAGTACGTTTGAAGATCACATCAGTTTGTTATCTAGAGTACTGGAAAAACTGAAATACGCGCGTCTTACCATTAACTTTGAAAAGTCTACTTTTTTCCGACGCGAACTAAAGTACCTCGGTTATATTGTAGATCGCCAAGGCTTGCGCACAGATCCTGATAAGGTTCAAGCGATACTTGACATTCCTGTGCCAACTACTAGACGTGAGCTAAAAAGATTTCTAGGTACAGCTAGCTGGTACAGACGTTTTGTACCTAACTTTAGTACATTGGCCGCGCCTCTTAATTCTTTAACGTCTACTGGTAAGAAGGCTCCTCCATTCAAGTGGAATGAGGAGGCTGACGTTGCCTTTAATAAAATAAAGGAAACGCTTATAAGTAGTCCTGTATTAACTTGCCCGGATTTTTCAAAAACGTTTTCAGTGCATTGCGATGCATCTAATTTTGGAATCGGGGCTATGTTAACTCAAGAAGAGAACGGTGTGGAACGACCTATTGCCTATTTTAGCCGTTCTTTATCTAAACAGCAGCAACATTACTCGATTACTGAACGTGAACTATTAAGTCTCATTGTCTCCTTGGAACATTGGCAATGCTACTTAGACAATGGCCAAAAATTTATTGTATATACCGACCACGCGGCCATCAAGTGGTTTTTAAATTTGGATAACCCGACAGGTCGATTAGCTCGATGGAGTATTCGTTTGTCCGCGTTCAACTTCGAAATTAGACATAAACGAGGCAAGGACCACGTTGTACCTGACATTTTGTCACGTTCGGTACCAGTTGACCTTATTTATGTTGATTCTGATGATGATTGGTTTAACAACATCTTTAAAGGTTGTCAGGATAATCCTGCTGCATTTCCTGATTATAAAATTGTAAATAATAACTTGTATAGACTAAAAAGAACTAGTTCTTTTCTCACTTCTGATTTTGATTGGAAACTTGTAGTTCCAAAGGAAATGAGAGACAACATTATCCATGACAACCATTCCGAGCCCACTGCTGGTCATTTTGGCATATTTAAAACACACAAAAGAATAGCTTTACGCTATTTTTGGCCGGGTATCTATAGGGACGTTTGTAAATATATTGCCAAGTGCGAGACCTGCTTAGCGTACAAATACCAAAATCATCAAACTTTGGGGATAATGGGCAAACCTAAAGAATGTAGTAGACCCTTTCAATGTATTTCCATTGATCTCGTTGGGACTTTACCTATGACCCGTAAACAAAATCGCTACATATTAGTGGTAAATTGTTGTTTCTCAAAGTACTGTTTGATATTTCCTATTAAAAAGGCGACTTCTAATATCATATGTAAAATTCTTGAAGACTTCATATTCTTGGTGCATGGCTTTCCAAGAACTATTATAATGGATAACGGTACACAGTTTATCAGCAACGAATTACAGGAACTTTTTACTAAATATCAGATCCCACAGGTACATTTTACTCCCAAATATTGCCCGCAAGTAAACTCTGTCGAGCGCTACAACCGTATTATGACTGCAATTAGCTCGTTTGTTGAAAACGACCATAGAAATTGGGATCTTAATATTCCGCAGATCCAGTTCGCCATAAATACCAGCGTTAATGAAGTGACGGGGTTTAGCCCTGCCTTCCTGGTTTTTGGCAGAGAACTCGTTCCGTGCGGGTCGTTCTATGGTGTCGCTGACTCTAATGATGTCGATTATGACGACCTTATATTTGCGCCGCGTGATATTTACGCTGAAAACTTAGGCCACTTGTCGCCTATTTTAGATAAAGTGCAGGCTGCAATTTGGGATGCTCATGTAAAAAATTGTAAATATTATAACTTAAGGCGTAAACAGGCCGAGTTTAATGAAGGTGATATTGTATGGCGTCGCAATTACCAATTAAGTGACGCTGGTAAATATTTTACCGCAAAACTAGCACCTAAATTTGTAAAGTGTACAGTACTGAAAAAATTGTCACCTCTCGTGTATGAACTGGCAGATGACCATGGCCGTGCCATTGGTAAATGGCACATCAAAGATTTAAAATTGTAAATATAGGTTAGAACTTAAAGTTAGTTGTATGTATTCTCCTTTTTTTTTTATCTTAATCTCTTTTGTTGGAATTTTCCTGCGTTTTCTCTTTTGGAAAATTCTCCTGGGCGCGCGGGGTACTGTAACGCGGCAAACCTCCATGGTGCAGCACTGGCCGCTTACAAACGCCATTAAAAAAGACAGGCGTTCCACGCTCGGCTTTTGTCTTTTTTCTCAGACACGCTTGGACTTGTGCTGAACGAACTGGAGTCTGAATGACTATTACTTGTATATTTTTAAAATTAAATATATTACTGAGATTGCTTATGTATTGTGGTGTTACGAGTTTTACATAATTGTGCATAATTACTGTAAATATAACGCTGTATCATATATTGCTGATAGTTCTAACACTTGTAAGGGCTGCCGCTTTGCAGGTAATATTTGTATATACTTATTTTTCTTTGTTTTCCTTTTATTTATATTGTTAAACTCAATCCAAGTCTTATTTCGTTCTCACTGGTCTTAACAATGACGAAATAAGGCATGGATTGGTTTGGTGTCCAGTACTAAGTGGGATATTGTTCCAGCCCTTTTTACTTGGCTGAAGATTGCGTGCTGTGGTAAACGCACCTCTACCGGCGGTTGTTCCTGCCTGATGTGCGTGGAAGCTGGAACCACGCGGACACTTGAAACCCTGCCTTTTCCACCATTCTGCCCAGCTCCATTAAGGCCAGTGTTTCCCGTTAGTGCCGCGTACTGACTGATTACCGTTTTTCTTAATTTTTTATATTGTATATAGTTTTTATTGTTTATTAAATTATTTTGTTTATAACCACGGCTCGTCTTTCACTCCCGACGACTAGCCGGGCAACAATTCTTATGAAATTAGGTAGGTTTGATTATTAAATAATGTTTTTTGTTGATTCTGTTTTTCGAATTTTTTGATAATGAAAGAGATAGTGGGGGTTGAGTGAAAACGTAAAAAGTTACACATTTCAGCCATTTAAAAAAAAATGCGAGGTCAACTGTTCACAGAGCAGACCACACTCACACGCAGATGCTAGTAAAGATAATTTCTAGACTTAAGCAGACCAGGATTAGAGGACAGGCCTCCATTTTGACCATACTCCCATTATGAATACCCAGTATGATGATTGGCCGACAGAAGAAATAAAATAAAAATGCAAGTCACGCCTTCTCAATGCCTTACCCTATGCAGATAATAGTCATCTAGGGGTTGGTTCTCCACGATGGTTATCTTCATGGTGTCGATGTGGGCTGAGGTGAACATATACTCGTAGGCGGCCTTAGCGAGTGCACCGAGCGAACTCGGTGAAGTACCGTTATAAGCCAGAACAGTTTCCGTTTCTACGAAGCTGAAAATATGAAAAGGAGGGTAAATTTTATGATTAAAAGTATGTTCATGTTTCATAGATAATTCAGTAAGTATATCCTGCTGGAAAGCGATGATATTTTGATATATCTCTTATGTCTCTCTTAGTTAGTGTTTTTACCGTGCTATTTTCATCAGTATCGTACCGTCTAAACGATATGGATGGGTAAATGAAAGCCCCAGGACTGAGTTAAACATGATCAAAATTGTGCTGACTTCCATTGTGGCAACATGGGTGGACATGACATTTTTGCTAAATTACCAAATGATTAGGGGCTTAGTCTTTCACACGGGAGGTGAGACTTTTTTCTTCAACAAGGAGGGGTGAAACTGATTTATTTATGCTTCACGATTTATTTTTCTCCTCCACAGAAATTATTCCCTCTTTAGCTCTCGCAGTCACGTCCTAAGAGCCTTATCACACTTGCAATTTGCGAGCGTATTTTGTATGAAGGCGATCGCGCAGCGTGTTCGCCGCGTCGCTTATTTGTATAGAAAACACGCTCGCAAATCGCAAGTGTGATAAGGCCCTAAAGTGCTTGTCGCTTTAGTCAATACATACCCTTGCGCAAGCGAGAGTTCCCTCGGTATAATGGTAGGTCTGGTCGACATAACCCACTGTAGGATTCCGAGGGTGATGTTAATCATCAACAATGGCACCATAACTTGCATCAACAGCAATATCCAGGATCTTGTCCAAACGAGCCATAATTTTAACCAAACAGCTAGCACGTGCTGTGTCCAGAGACGTACGCCTGATAACGTATTGAATTTTTTGTCCACTGTAAAATGAGAATCATTTTTGTTTAAAATAGTCTGACAAGTTGCGGTTGGACCCTGGGCTAGTGGCGCTATAAATATTTTTCATATATGGCCATAATATACATATACGACCACCACCAATTTCAAAACATTAATAATCCGGACACTAATTCGTCAATCCTACGTTCTTCTTCTGCATCGCATGTTTGACTTTATTGCGGGAAAATTATTTGAAACGAGTAGAATATATAGCTTTGTTTTCTGTTTATATGGATCAATGACATTCAGTGACTGACGTTGAACAGTTATCGAAGATTAATTCTCATCACGACCAGTAAAACAAAATTAGTACCACTAAAATCCGCAATACGGCAAAAGTTAAAAAGCAGTTTGTGGGGCTATACATTACATTCTGTTCCGTCCCAAGTTTTTTTTTTTAAATCTGTTCGTCATCGTACGCTTTAATGTTTCCTAAAAAAATAATTTCAGGTTCCTATAATCTAGCGCTGTCTACAGTTGTTCTTCTCTGCCTTATTAACGGTACCCAGGGAGTGGCGGTTCTGAGTGGGTGGTAGATATGTAAAGATACTCTAGACTCTGGAGAGCGTTGATTTCTTTAGATGGGGCTGTCTCCAGCTCAACGTTCGTCGCGATGACAGATCTTCCGACAAACTTAGGACAAAAGGTTTCGGAGTATAAGCCCTAGTTTCCTTACATTGATCCATAGATGCGTGGCTTGCCGTTATATTATCGTCACTCATGGACGTATTAGTGTCCAAATCTTCAGATTCTGAATTGATAAGTTCCACATCCGAACCGACCCTGTAACAATCATTTCTGAATGAAATTTACATTCTATTTAGGGCGCATTTTCACTTACACAGACCTGGGTGGAGCGGTTGCAGTGAAATACAGAGTAATTTCGCATATGATCATAATATCATATTTAACACTATTATATTAGGTACACAAACTTTTTTCTAAACAAGATCATGGGATTACATGTATGTTTATATTCAAATTACTACCGGAACCCCGCGGTGCGGTATTGCACCGTACCGATATCTGTTCCGTTTAACTCTGTACCCTTATCATGACTTAACGTGACCGTATTTGCTACCGACAACGTAAATGATTTGTATGGAGATAGAGAATAACCGATTTGTATGGAGAATAGTACAACGCCCCTAGCGGTTACTTTGTAGAACTGCAATTCTCTATACAAATCCTTCAAGCAGTGGCTAGCGATTACTGTCACTGTAAACTCATTGTGAAGGTACTGCATCAGTGCCAACGCAGCCTTAAGTTACGTGTAACATATCATTGTCAATATGTACTGAAACTTTTAGTGTTCCCTGTATTTATCTACTACTTGTAAGTGTAATGACCCAATGAGATTTATAGGTTCTAACTGATAAGATAAACATGACATACATAGGTATAACCTTGATTAGTTCATTAATAGTACCTTACTGCGAAGAATTAAGTATAAAACAATTGTTATTATATTTATGACGAAGATAGTGAATCATAATTATTTATCTATCATTTTACCAATACAAATACAAACGTGAAAACAGATAAAACTGAGTCAATATGAAGTAGATTAAGTTTTGTGTAGTTTAGTGTCCTTATATTAGTACTTATTCCTACTACTAAACTTATTCATATAGATATCTAGATTATTTGAAGTGTACTTACGACATAAAAACATCTTCAAGTGTAGTAGCCGTCAGGCCATAGTTTTTGAATTTGACATTATCTATGTTTGATTCCAGGTCATTCAGCATTGCTTCAAATAAATGCGACTGTTCGTTAGTTAAACCGTACGTTACTTCAGTACCTAAAATAGATTTATAATATAAGTTACAAGAATTTTCAGATTTGACCGTAATACACCTACCTTTATGTTATAAGTAGGATATGCTTCAAGATACCGCTTGGTCATAATAAAATCATACAAATACTAAAAAGACATGTACAGATTCATACAGCTAAGTATACCTAGTGAATTTGAAACGACACACGATGTTGAGAACCTCCTCCTCCTCCTCGCGTCGATTTCCTCATTACTGAGGGTCGTGATTTCCCCGTAGCTGGGTCATTATGCTCCGGACCGTGTTTCGCCACCTAGATCTGTCCTTGGCTTCATGGAGTGCGTTGTGTAGCTTGGTGTCTAATGATGAGCGGATTTGGTCAGACCACCTCATCGGTGACCGGCCCCTTGGACGCTTCCCATCGACCTTTCCAGTCACCATGAGTTGTTCCAAGTTGTTTCCTTCTTTCCTGGCAATATGGCCGAAAAATTCCATTACTCTTCTCAAGCACATAGTGGATAGACGAGTTTCAATATGGAGTTCGCGAAGAATGGATTCGTTTGTGCGAAATGCAGTCCATGGAATCTGTAACATTCTCCTCCAGCACCACATCTCAAAAGCGTCAATACGATTTCGGTCCGCTTTCTTCAGTGTCCAAGTTTCAGCTCCGTAACTGAATATGGAAAAGACGAGGGTATTGACCAACTTGACTTGTTTCAAGACCAAGAAGACCGGTGAAATGGAGTTTATTAGCACGGTCTACTACCATCAGCTTAGTTTTGGCGTGGTTTATTTTAAGGCCCAGTTCCATGCTAATCGTCTCCATCCTGCGCAGGAGAGAAGACATTTCGACTTCAGTGGTAGCTAGGAGCGTTGTGTCGTCTGCATAGCGGAGGTTGGTGATTTTGGTGCCGCCTATCGAGACCCCTCCGTCCCAGTCCTCGAGAGTCCGTCTGATGATGTACTCCCCGTACACATTGAAAAGAATGGGAGACAGGATACAGCCCTGTCTCAGACCCTTACCAAACCTGAAAGGCCCAGACATCGTTTGGTCAACCTTCACTACTCCTTGGTTGTGTACGTACAGGGACTGAATAAGAGACACAAGATGCTGAGGAACTCCAAGTTCTTGTAGGACTTTCCACAGAGCTGTCCAAATAACACAGTCAAACGCTTTACTATAGTCAATAAAGCACAGTATCATAGGTGTATTGAATTCATAAGCCTTCTCGATCAGCTGGCGGATGTTGAAGATTTGCTCACGTGTCCCCTTGCCTCTCACAAACCCAGCTTGTTCCTGGGGAATTTGCCAGTCGAGAAAATGTCGGATCCGGTTATTAATTATGTATAGAAGCACTTTACTGGCATGAGATATTAGAGCCAAAGTCCTGTAGTTGTCGCACTTCGCCGTGGAACCCTTTTTGTGCAGTGGTAGGATTATAGATCTGGACCAGTCGCGAGGCCACTCACAGGTGCGCCAAATATCAGAACATATTTTGTGCAAGGCATCCAATCCTGTTTCCCCCATAGCTTGTAGAATTTCCGCCGTTACCTGATCCGGCCCTCGCTTCTATGACGTCGAAGGTATCTTTGCTCAGCCATAATTGCTTGGGAATAGGTGGTGGATTGTTCTTGGATTTTATTTTGTCTACTGTTTCCCATATCTGGCTTTTGAGGTGCTCCCATTGCTCATCTACTCCTGCTTCACCAAGTGCTGGTCGATTCGAGAGAGCCTTCTCAAGTTCGTTGCGGAAGCCGACTCGTTCCTGGGGCGCCAGGGTTCGTGGTCTTGTAATGTGTCATTTTCTAGCTGCCTTAAGACGCAAGACAAAATTCGCTACAAGGAGGCTGTGGTCGGATCCACAGTCGGCCCCAGGGAAAGTTTTTACGTTCGTGATCGAGGTTCTCCATCTGCTGTTAATTAACACGTAATCTATTTGGTTACGACAGCGATCGCCAGGCGACGTCCACGTGTATAGTCGCCTTGGATGATGTTGAAAGCTGGTGTTCATTATTGTAAACTTTTTCTCTATGCAAAATTCCAGCAATCTTGAACCTCGTTCATTCCTGGTGCCCAGTCCGTATTTCCCAACTGTGGTTCTGATGTGAGTTTCTTCTACTGTGCTGCCTATCTTAGCATTCCAATCCCCAATCACTAGGGTTATCTCCCGATTTGATATTTTGGATAAAGTTATTTGGAGCTTTTTGTAGAATTCATCGATTATGTCGTCTGCTGATGTTGCTGTAGGAGCGTAAATGACAACGATGTTCAGAGTGCAGGGACGTGTGTTAAGTCGTATAGTCATAATTGAGTTGAGAACCTACAGTCTAACAAAAAAGAGTTGAAATCAAAAAGTGGCAATACTGTAGTGTCGTCCCCGTTTTCATAGATTGATTAGAAAGGGCGAACACAAGAGTATTGCCAGTTTTTGATTTCAACTCTTTTTTATCAGACTGTACGTGATGTTCAGACAAGTGACAAGATACAGTACCCCCACCATGAGTTAAAGTGATAGTGTAAACGATTTTTATGGAGTATAGTATACTTTGTACAATTATAATTCTCCATTCAAACCGTTTACGCAGTGGGTCTAGCGAGTACAGTCACTGTAAACTCATGGTAACGGTACTGCACCTCTTGCACAACTGTGATACGCGACTTTCTCGCGCGAGATATTTATCTATCTCATTCTGTGCAGTACTGCGAGAGTGTGATAGGTGACGCTATGTCACGCAACAAGAGTCCCGAAGCATAGTTGTGCTAGACGGCTGGTAAGTGTAAGTCATATTCGATTGTTATTATTATTACCAGACGTAGGAAAATTCACGACAAAACTAAAGATCCTGAAGGGAATTGGCTTACCTCGATCTTCTTTGATCCTTATGCCCGGTATGTACCGCCCAATAACCTCAGTACAGGCTTCAGCCTGGAAGTCTTCTGTCTTGACAACGACCAGCGTGTAGCCCACGCCGTAGTGACGTTTCAGGAAGTAGGGAGAGCCTACACATTGGAGCCGACCACTGGACATAATGGCGACTCTGTCCCCGAGAATGTCCGCCTCGTCCATGAAATGCGTCGTGAGGATCATTGAGCGACCTGCGAAGTTACGTTTTTATTGAAGTTGCTGCACTAAACAGTGCGGTGATTATTCAAGCGTTTTAAGCACCTCATTACATGTGACCACTATTGGGGAACACCGTATGATCAAAGGCGCCATTCTATGTTGTCTTGTAGAATTCTGATTTTTAAAATTCTTAGCTAAATGATGTTGATTGTTTCTATAAGTTGGCCAATATTGCGATTACGGTAATGAGGCGGTTAAAACGATCCGAATAGTGACCGGAAAAATCAAGCCTTAATTTTGATTTCAATCTTAACGGCAAGCTTTATCCCAAATATTCAAGTATTACTTTGAACTCCAAGAGCAGTTAGGCTTTGATCAATCATATCAATCGGAGTCAATGTTTCTATTTAAAAATAGTAGATTCGTATAGACTTCCAGCAATGAGGGTACATATCTGATTTATGGATCCTCCAAGGAAAGGCATTATTATAGGGCCTGATATTCACTAGAATGAGTTCGTAATGTATTGTACAATCCTGTAGTCAAACACCGTAAGCTGACCTGCTTTTTCCTTTTGCAGCAGATCCCAGAGAGCACGCCTGGAGGCGGGGTCCATGCCGGAGGTAGGTTCATCTAATAAGATAACTCGCGGCGAGCCACTAAGAGCGATGCCCACTGACAGTCTTCGTTTCTGTCCACCAGATAGTCCGGCCGACTGGTAGTCTCGCTAAAAGATAATAATGACCTTTCTTTGTAGTGTTCAAATAAAGCTCCAGCACGTCTGGCACAACTACGATTCACAACAATAAAGTAACATAGCCACAAATTAATATAATATAGCATCGCCGGTCACTCTCTCACAGTACAGCGAAGAAAGAGATAGGTAATATTTGTCGCGTGAGAAAGAGTTGCGTGTCACAGGTGTGCTACAGGTGCACGTTAGCGCAGAGATTAAGAATGATAATGATAACGCCAACACGTGAATATTGGTTGCCAAATATAATAATTAGGTAGGTATACACAGCAACGATGATAACAAGTATTTGAGAATCCGGATAACCCTTGACCATAAGAACAATGTACAATTGTACAAATAATAAACAGTTTAGGTACTGAGTGTATGTTTTGTTGGTCCTGTTGGAACCATTGTGGAACACATGAAATAAAATGCGTTTGTCTCTTTCGGGAGCCGAACCAGTTAAAAATTAAAAAAAAACTATCGCTATTTTACTATACTGAGAGGGTTATTGTTAGGGATCGGAAATTCAGGTGGATATTTACCTAAAGTTGACAAAATCCTAATTGCTATCTCACTCATACCTCAAACAAAGCCGCCTTTACCTACAACTGAACAACAAAGCCGCCGCCAAAGTTTAGGTATAAAAGCATCCAATTATTCGATGCCTAGTTGTTGTTCAGCACAAAAAGTCTGTTAGGCGTCATAAGATTTTTTGTCACAGTCCCTGCGCATTTTGACAGTTCATGAAAATAAGCAAATTCATTCCACGTGTGCCAAAACGTGTCATTCGCGCAGAGCGCACGTCCTTAAGCTTATTAGAATAGCGGCACTGATTAGATATTGTGGTTGATTATTTCATTTAATTAATATTTTATTCCCCTTAAAATATTAATCAAACAAGCGTTGTAGATACTTATCTGACTTTATATGTCTGTGAGCGTAGTGGACCAATTAATCTGGTCAGCATTCGTAAGGGCGGCGAATGACCGATCGTTGGGGATAGCCTTGAGACCTTTGTCCAGCGGTGGACGTCTTTTGGCTGATATGATCCCAAGTCACAAGCTGCTTAAGCACTTATACAACCCTTATAACGCTAATTTAAGCTGAATAAAGGCTGTATCAGCGCTTATGAGCCTGTGTGCTGCTTAGGATGATGTTAATTATCAACGTTACCTTCTCTTCCAGTTCCAACTTGGCTATTAACGTGTCGATATCCTCCTGCAGTTGTTGGCCGGTCAATCCTTTCAACCGTCCGAAAAACTCGAGGTGTTCCCTGACGGTCAACTCATTAAAGAGGACGTTGTGCTGCGGACAGAAACCCAAATTCGTCCGCGCTGCTGCCGTCTGTTGTGAAATGTCGTAGCCGGCTAGCCATACTGATCCACTGGTTACATTTACGTTACCTAAAACATAGTGTTAGGTTAGGTTAGGCTAGCCATACTGATCCGCTGGTTACATTTACGTTAAGTATCTAAAACATAGCGGTATATTAGCTACCTAACTATCTCATCTACGGTACCTATAGATCTTTCCAGAAAATCGCTAATGCTTATTATATAAAGTTGCGTTTCACTGACGCGACACCACAGTAGTCTTATTTTGCCAAATAAAGCTAAGACTAAAAGAATAGACCCACGCTCAAACTAAAGAATCAGCTTTTTGCTCTATCAGCCGAGTCCGGAAAACTCCCATTGCTTATATCGGGCCTATTATGATGGTTGCGTTTATCACGTGAAAAATAAGTGACACAGCATCTGTCACTCACAATCGCATATTTCCGAAACGTGACGGATGCTTCGTCACTTATTTATCGCGTGATAAAAGCAACCATCATAAGCTTGCGTAAGCGTTTAGGTATAATTATAATTTGTTGTGACTTCTTCCGGTGTTGAATTATGACATTCAATGTTTATTTGTATTTGTATCGCGCCTACGAATGTGAAGGATAAAATCCTATTTTATAAACCGGGTGAACCTGTAAATATTATTGTGAATACAAACCAGTCAGCATAGAGATGGTAGTGGATTTTCCAGCGCCGTTGTGTCCCAGTAAAACTGTGATTTGACTGTCGTATATGTCCAAACACAAGTTGTTGACGGCCACGTTATTCCCGTAAATTTTGGTTAAATTCTGGAAAAAAACGATAATTTGGTTATTGTGTAGTGTACAGTTAATAGGAGATTTATTTGTCCTTCATAACATGAATTCTCATTAACTCAGTGTAACTATTCAAGAGAAAAAATAACACCAATGTTTACTTTAAGGTAACTAAGTTGTTAAACCACCACGCGACAAACTGAACCTAGCACCACCAGATACAAGAGTTAAAATTATTAGATGGTTATTTTTATTGACTAGATAGTAAAAAACACGAAATCGAATTTCATTGTAGATTTGAGTCTGAGACATGCGTTTTTGTAATTAAGATGTAGGAAACATTGGAATTAAGAATGCCTATAGGTACCTACTAATAAACTATATTAACGTAGCTTGTGGTATTATGGTTACAATAAAACAAACATACCGTCATTTTAACGCCAACTGTGTGATCGCCGGACTCCTTCTCCATGATAATATCTTCAGTACCATTGGTATCAGTTATAAGGTCAGCTGAAAAGGAAAACTAACACATGATTGGGAATTTCATCATAATTATATTTCTTAGTTTACTATCTCATATTGGGTAAAATACACTAAAAAAGCCTACAACGCCTTGCGTGTTCAGTACAACAACGCATTTAGGATGCTGTTGGGACTGCCCAGGTGGTGTAGCGCCTCACTCATGTTTGCGGAGGCCCGCACGGACGGTTTTCCAGCGCTGATGCGCAAGAAAATCGCCTCGATGCTAAGCAGGCTCAGAGGGAGCTCCAACAGCATCCTGTGTGTCATTGCTGATAGGTTTGACTGTCCTATACCTGTCGTACTGGATCAGCCAGATAAAAGGGGTTGCATTGTGTAGTGTTAAGTGATAGTTGTAAGTTACATATATATACTAATATATGTAGAATAAGATTTACTAACACCTTATGGATGTAAAACGTCTGAAAAAAAGATTTATTTAATTTTATTTTAATATTCATATTTATACATATTTAAAAACGGTTGTATTGTGATTCAGATTTTGAGATTCATTATGTTGTATGACCGTTACTGATAGCCTGGTATTTGGGCCACGTCGTCAAGACGACGTCCTAGTCAACGACCGCGGCGTAGACCCGAACATCGCTGATATGCTGGGCAACACCGCTGTCATGTATTCTGCGTGTCAGTACTTATTCACGAAAAACTTTTTCACGAAAACTTTTTCACGAACGACTTTATCACGAAAAACTTTATCACGAATAGACTTTATCACGAATAGACTTTATCACGAAAACTTAATCACGAAAACTTTATCACTAAAGACTTTATCACGAAAACTTTATCACGAAAAGACTATATCACTAAAAGACTTTATCACGAAAAGACTTTATCACGAAAAGACTTTATCACGAAAACTTTATCACGAAAAGTGGATACGCGTCCCAAAAAGCCTACGAGTAGGCACTCGCACCGTGTTTAAAATGAAACAACGTATGCTAGACGAATGACAATTTAATTTAGTTTCTCAGACTATATATACAAGCAGTGAGAAAATCTCTATACCGCGATGCAGCGGAAATGACATAGGGTACACCGACATCTAGCGGATAATTAGACCAACATAGTATTACATACGACATGAACATACCGCCCACTATGGACAGCATGTCCATCAGTCAAATCTTAACATTTCAAACTGCAATACTTAACTTGTATATATAAAACACTGTAACTTCGAACAACTAACATTAGACACATCGTAATGCTTTAATTGCATTAACAAAAACATAGAACACTCCGATGTGTCTCGTTACGGTCATATTAGTAACTTGTAACTAAATAATATGACCTAAAACTAATTAAAAATATAACAACAAATACAAAAACACACATCGAATACTAAGTAATATCACTGATATCTTAACTCAAGACAATGACAATAGCAATTAGTATACGATTTAAAAAACAACAACAACACACAACAACATATTGACCACATTAATCAGTCACTGGTAAAATACATAACTTTGAAACAGGCGTTTTAAAAATGCTGTGATTGCACCGCAAGCTTACAACACGGATAATCTTGTCCAGACCAGAGTGTTACTCAATAATAATCCATAAAGCAAGATGGTAAGTTAATTTTCTTAATAGGACGATACCTTAAATTCTGGGCTTTGTCCACTTATGGTGGAACCAAAATTGAGTCAAATATTCCGTAAGCCTGGCGTCGTCAGAAATCTTGAAGCATTCGTAATGTCATCTGCCATCGCTTATGGATGCTTAAGATAATTTGGTATTTTCATAACAAAAATGACAGTACTTCATAACGACTCTAATAGTCAACAATACGAATATAAATGCATTATGTAGTAGTCCTCCTAACTAATCATTATCAACAAAAGGCCTAAATAAAGAAAAACTAACTATTCCAGTGAACTGACTACGTATATTCCAGTAACTTTTGAGCCTTGGATTTGCTGTGCTTGATTGGGGCCTAGTCTACCACGCACTGAATTTATTTAATGGGTCAGTAGCTCGCACAAACCTTCTGCAATAGGATAGCACACGCATTGTTCTGCTTAACGAAGATAATCTCCCACAAACGTCATCTCATTCAGCTAGGTTAGTGGTCAAATGGCAGAGTGGTTTGGTTTCTTCGATTTTCTGTGGACTGTATCTAACGTTTATATTTAGTAACCAAACTGGACCCTCATTCCACAACATGCATTCAGCACAATCACCTTATTTTAAAACCTCTGAATGTGTAGTCTACTGAGCGACGATACGTGTAACTATTGACCAACATCTATTGCAGTATCTCCCAGACTCTATACTACAAAGGTCTTCCACCTAACGGGATGACTGCTCAGCCATGCACGAAATTTCAAACGGACCCTTAACAAATCAAACAGAATATCATGATCCCACTGACAATCTGACACCCAAATCGTTTCGAAAGGACGAGACATGTCAGATATTTCCTTCAACTTAATTATAGGAACACTTGCTGGATGAAGCTGAATAGGATACTTGAAAACATCATTCTTCCCATTCCAAGTGATTCCTAAAGACTTCATGACGTCATCTTCCTTCAACTGCAGATTACCTTGATCAGTCTGCTTATCTTCTTGAATCTCACATAGGAGCTCATCACTACTACTGAACCACTTCTGTAACTCAAAACAACTTCGTTTGAGTAACTCATTCATCTCACGACACACCTGTATTCCTTCCAATACTGACTGACAGCCGGTCATGAGATCATCAACGTAAAAATCATTCAATACCCTCTCCGAAGCTATAGGGAAATTATTAACATCTTCATGCGCAAATTCTTGAAGTGTTCGAACAGCTAAGTTTTGATGCAGCGATGCAGTTCCAAAGGTCACGCGCAATAGTCTAATGTAATAAGCTTCATCTACTGAATTGTCGCGCAACAGGAGTCGTTGGCAATCTGCACCTGCATCTGCCACTTTGACCTGTCGATGCTCCTTGACAATGTCTGAGATTATGCTTATGGGATACTCACGCCACCGCATAATGATATGTTTTAAATCCAGCTGGAACTTCGGTCCAATTGACATATCATTATTCAAGGATACTCCATTGGTTCCCTGGCAAGAAGCGTCAAAAGCAACACTTTCTTTGGTCGTTCTTCTCTCTCTACTAGCAACTGCACGGTGAGTCAGATGCTCTACGTCTTTATCATCACGTTGGTCCTTGGGGACAACTGCGGCGTGACCCAAGTCCAGATACTCGTTTATGACAGCAGAGTATTGATTCTTGAGAGGATTACTCGACAATTTCTTCTCCGACCAAAGAAACCGTTTTATTGCAATATCTTTTGAATTGCCGTATTTGCATTGCAGATCATCACGAAAAAGCACATTTTTTCCATCATAATCTCTACTTTTAGTCTGGCTAAAGATGTCTTCGCACAACTGCTCTTCTGTTGTAAGATGTTTGATGGAATTCATCCCATTGGTTTCCGATTCCATCTCCCAAAACTTCTTGAGCAATTTGTTTTCGTCAACTGATGCATGCAAACTAACAACCGTACTATGGCAATTCACATTCACTGGAACTTCACTTGTATCAACACGACCACTCAAAATCCATCCAAGCTTGGTTTGTTGAGCAATTGGAGAACCTGAAGGACCCTTAATAAATCCCTTGCATAATATTTGCGCATAAACATCAGCTCCTAGGAGCATATCAACTTCATTAGGTGTGTCGAATTCGGGATCTGCTAACTGTAAGTTAGCAAACTCTGACCACTGAATTACAACTTTCTTCTCTGGAAGAAAAGTTGTAAGTTTGTTTAAAACGTGAGCCCCAACCTCTACCTTAAATTCAGGATCGTGAAGTGAATGTAAACTGACAGTCACCAACGATTGGGAAGCTAGAGTAGCAATCCCGTCACCTCCTAACCCTGACATACTAATTTTATTAGGCCTCTTCTTCAGACCTAATAACTGAACAGCGGACTCAGTTATTAAACAACTTTGCGATCCCTGATCGAGCAAACACCGTAAAATCACAACATTCCCAGTCGGCGACACAGCTTTTACCAATGCTGTGGCCAGAAGTACTTGACTGCTTGTTTTTGACAAACAGCCAACCACTTTTGAGCTGGTCATGTCTAGTGCCTTAGATGTTGAAGCATGAGCGACAACATTTTTATCAACCGAGTAATTCTCGACTTCACTGGTATCGGTTGATACTATAGCATTTTCGGGATGCAATAATGTATGGTGCTTTTTTCTACATATATGGCATCTAGAAAGCTGACGACACGAAAAGGCTGAATGGTTTGAACACAAACAATTATAGCACAGTCTGCTGGTCTGGACAAGGCTACGACGAGTATCTATATCATAAGAGACAAACTTCTTACAACTACTTAATCTATGACTCTCATTGCAACAGTGACAAGTTGAAGGGATAGTAATGTGAAACGATTTCATTGGATTAGTTGGATGCTGAGGTTTGGTTTGTAATTTGGGCTCAATGAACTCAAGAGCTCTGAATCTATTTTCCAAAAAGGTTTGGAACTGTACGAACTTGGGAAGCTCATCATTAATCTCACACGCCTTTAACTCCCACTGCTTCCTAGATTCAGAGTCCAGCTTAGAAGAGATCAAAAAAATGATCATAACATCCCACGAACTTGTGTTGATACCCAGGTTGACTAACGCTGACAAACATTCTGAAGTAGTATCTAGCAAATTCTTAATTGCATGAGAGGATTCCACTGACATTGACTTTTGATTGAATAACCTCTTCAGAATACAATTTGCTAAATACTTCTTATTGTTATACCTACGCTCAAGCATTCCCCAACAAATTTCATAATTATCATTAGTAATCGGGATGTGTCTTAGGAGTTGTTCTGCTTCTCCCATTAAATGGGATTTAAGATGAAGCAACTTAGTAACATAGTCAAGACGCTCGTTCTTATGGATCAGAGAGACAAACAAATGGTGGAAACTCGTCCATTCTTCGTATTTCCCAGAAAACTTTGGGATTGTCACGTCGCTCAATCTGACACTACAACAGGGATCTCCCATCTGAGAGACGTTAACAATAGGCTCGACATGTGAACACTTCGCAGGCTCTGCCTTATTTTGGAATGTCGACAGAACAGTCTTCAGGTCAGACTTGTATTCAACATACAGTTCTTCGGTCTGCCCGTATAAATCGTCCTTGTGATACGCGGAATTCTCAAAATCAGTGCGCTCTATTTCGACAAGAATGTTCCTATGTGTCTCAGTAAACAATGTCCAATTCTGTTCCAAAGTGTCGAGTCTAGTTTCCACATAAGCCTGAGTAATACGATCTTTCGGCGACTTTTTGTAGTTTACTCTAGCTCTATTTATGTTTGACTTTATGTCATCTTGACATTTTGCGTATGCCTCCATTTTTCTAAGTTGAAGAAATTTCGAAAAAAATTACAAGTCTTTTTTTTGCGAAAATTTTCTAAGTGTTTGACAACTGGGCAAAATCCGGCATGGATTCCCCGTCTCACCACTTTTCACTAAACTATTCTAAGTCCTAAAATTCTTCAAAATTTTCTAAGTCCAAACTATCCGAAATTTTTCTAAGTTCCAAATATTCTTCAATTTTGCACAACCCTAACAATTTTCAATTTGGCACAACCCTATTATGAAATGTCAAAGTACTCACAGTTGATCCACCTTACATATGACACTTGTCACTTATACCCGTCCGTCTGATGCCGTCCTGCAGCAGCTCAGCTCCTTCGCCTCCTCCGCGGTACCTCCTCTCCTTCAGGTAGCTCCAGCGTCACCGCGCTGGGAGCGTCACCACCAGCAGCAACACGCCACCGTTCTGGTGCCCGCAGTGGATGCCGTCGCCAGTCTTCTGAGCCTCATCCGGCTCGGAGGACCATGGACACGCGTCCCAAAAAGCCTACGAGTAGGCACTCGCACCGTGTTTAAAATGAAACAACGTATGCTAGACGAATGACAATTTAATTTAGTTTCTCAGACTATATATACAAGCAGTGAGAAAATCTCTATACCGCGATGCAGCGGAAATGACATAGGGTACACCGACATCTAGCGGATAATTAGACCAACATAGTATTACATACGACATGAACAAAAAGACTATATCACGAAAAGACTTTATCACGAAAAGACTTTATCACGAAAAGACTTTATCACGAAAAGACTTTATCACGAAAAGACTATTCGGAAACCTATCGTTTGTGGTACAGATACAGATATTTATTCACAATAACTGACCAAGAGTAAGTATGACTCGCGCACCGAGGATTCCATAAAAACACTTCCACTTTCCATCTTACTGGCCGGGTTAAACCATCAGAGACCGGGAATCGAACCCGGTCCTTTTTCCACCAGGCAGCTCCTTTTTAAATTTTTCTTAAGCTTTGATCTAACTATCACTGATGCGAAATAAATAATAATTTGAATTTGAATTTTGACCTTCGTATTAATGGTTTAAATAAAAATGGTGGAGTACCCAGATTACAAAAATGAGACATTAAATGTGTCATAATTTCATAAATTATTTATGGCCGGGTTAAGTTAAGTTTACATCTAGTACGTATGGCGCCGCATACAAGTGAGGTGCAAACTTAATGTAACAGGGCCCGAACAGTTAAGTTAGTACGAGATAAGTAAAAAATTGTACGGAACGCTCGGAGGGTGTCAGACTCGCACTTGGCTGGTTTTTCTTTGTTAGTAAGTAGTCCTTGCTTTTCGGTTCTTTTTGTCGTCCCCTACCCTGCGCTGATGAATGTCGCAGTACATGCAATATCTTAGTCATTTTTTTTAAATAATTGTCATGGGTGTCGTTTTTTGGGTTTTTGGGGGTATAGATTTCAAAAATGGCATCCATTTTATAATTAAAGATGGTGGACGTTATTTTTTTGAAAAAGTCGTCATGGGTATCGTTTTCTAGGTTTTTGGGGGTGTACATTACAAAAATGGCATCCATTTTGGAATTAAAGAAGGTGGACGTAATTTTTTGAAATAATCGTCATGGGTGTCGTTTTCTGGGTTGTTGGCGGTGTAAATGTCAAAAATGGAATCCATTTTGGACTTAAAGATGGTGGATGTAAATTTTTGAAATAAGCGTCATGGATGTCGTTTTCTGGGTTTTTGGGGGTGTACATTTCAAAAATGGCATCCATTTTAGAATTAAAGATGGCGGGCGTAACTTTTGGAAAAAGTCGTCATGGGTGTCGTTTTCTAGGTTTTTGGGGATGCAGTTTTCATAAATCGCATCCATTTTGGAAATAAAGATGGCGGGCGTAACTTTTGGAAAAAGTCGTCATGGGTGTCGTTTTCTAGGTTTTTGGGGGTGTAAATGTCAAAAATGGAATCCATTTTGGAATTAAAGACGGCGGGAGGTTTTTTTTTAAATCGTCATGGGTGTCACTTTCTAGGTTTTTGGCGGTGTTAAATTTCAAAAATGGCATCCATTTTGGAATTAAA
The DNA here is from genome assembly GCA_932273695.1 of Apotomis betuletana. Taxonomy (NCBI): domain Eukaryota; kingdom Metazoa; phylum Arthropoda; class Insecta; order Lepidoptera; family Tortricidae; genus Apotomis; species Apotomis betuletana. The sequence goes on from OW026307.1 coordinate 17,381,317, forward strand.
GATGGTGGACGTCATTTTTTGAAATAATCGTCTTGGGTGTCGTGTTTTGGATTTTTTGGGGTGTAAATGTCAAAAATCGCATCCATTTTGGAATTAAAGTAAGTGGACATAATTTTTTGCAAACGTCGTCATGGGTGTCGTTTTCTAGGTTTATGAGTGTACATTTAAAAATTCCATCCATTTTGGAAATAAAGATGGCGGACGTCACTTTTTTTCAAAAAGTCATAGTTTTTTGGGTTTTTGGAGGTGTAGATTTCAAAATAAATAAATATAAATATTAAGGGACAATCATACACAAATCGACCTAGTCCTAAACTAAGCAAAGCTTGTACTATGGGTACTAGACGACGATATACATAATATATAAATACATATATAGATAACATCCATGACCCAAGAACCAATATTTGCCCCGGCCGGGATTCGAACCCGGGACCGCCGACTCAGTAGGCAGGTGTCTACAAACCGAGCCAAACGCGTCGTCAAAATGAAATAATTGGAATTAAAACTGGCGGAGATATTTCTCGGGTTTCTTTTTCTAGGTTTTTGGCAGTGCATAATTCAAAAATAGAGTCCATTTTAGAATTAAAGATGGTTGATATCACTACTACACGCATCGACACCAATTTCAAAAAGTGACGTTCGCCATCTTGGATTTCGAAATGGATGTCATTTTCATAATCGGTACCTCGAAACACCTTCGAAATTAGTCGTCATCCGAATTCGAATCGAGATTGTGGATGGTCAGTGCCCCCAGCTGGAGGACGGTTTTGGATACTTCATCGGTGGTAAGTGTGGATGAGACCTTAGTAGGTAAATGAGGAAGGTAGTGAGTATTGTGTACAAAAAGTAGCCGAAAAAATCTCACGTGATTTGTGCACAAGCCCTTACGTGCTATCACAGCAGGCTATTTTGAAATACACGAATCGCATTTATTTGTAACGCGTAATTAAAAATATTTCACTGGCTGTGATTGGTATCATAGAGAGTATGCGCATTTCGACTTGCATTGGGCCAGTCTTTATTATACAAATACAGAGGCTACAGAATGCTTGTGCCAGATATGGTTTTCCAATCCCTTACCGAGCCCATGTGACGCCATTCTTAAACAACTGGAAATTGCTTAAAATGGAGGCCCGAAGGATACTACATATACAATACACGATGCTTTATTGCAAACTAAAAGAAGTTTACAAATGAAACACAGAAACAATACTTTTAACAACGGTAGACAACAGGCGGTCTTATCGCTAAAGAGCGATGTCTTCCAGACAACCGTTAGTGGAGTTGATCATTATAAGCCACACAATGAGGTGGTGATATTATTATTATATATATTATTGTTATATACATATATACATATAATAAACCTACTTAAACATACATAAATGTGAGTTTTAGGGATAAGGTCTCACTTTGTCGATATGGAGTTATGAGTAGTTCCTAATACTAAAGAACATAAGATATCTTTTCGTGAAAGAATTATGTCTCTAGGTGCTATAGTTACTTTTTTAAAATTCTTCAAAGTTGCAAACGTGAAAAAGCGGCAACTGAGAAAACATTGGTGAAAGTTTGGGACGGCAAAAAACCCACTTGTACTTTGAAGTTTTGGAGTGGTTGGTATCAAATTAATTGTCATAACATAAGGATTTCAAATTAGTCAAATTCATATATGTAACCTTAATAGTTATATTATAGATTTTGACTAATTTGAAATCCTTATAGTATGACACTCAATTTGATACCAACCCACTCCATAACTTCAAACTACAAGTGTGTTTTTTGCCATCCCAAACTTTAACCAACGTTTTCTCAGTTACATGTCCCTTTTTCACATTTGCAACTTTGAAGAATTTTCACGAAATAACTATAGTTCCTAGAGACATAATTATTTCACCATAAGATAGCTTATGTTCTGTAGTATTAGGAACTACTCATAACTCCATATCGACAAAGTAGGAAGTTTTCCCTAAAACAGTCACAAATATGACATCGACGATTTTTTCAGATATTCGACAAAGTATGACGCTAGGCAGTAAACTTTGAGGCCCTTAAAAAGTGCTTAAATTGGACATTTATGCGTTGACATCAAAATCATAGCTTTATTACAGTATGTTCCATCAGTTTGTATTGAAAGCCGATTTTCGGTAGGTTTTGCCATATTTCACTAAACTGCCCGTAACTCCGTAACTAGAATCGACAAAGTGGGACGTTTTACTAAACACAGTCACAAATTGTAAACATATACAAGACAAGTAAGGAACACATATACAGCCAGAAGCAAACGAACGAAAACAGTTTCAGAAGTCACACGAAAAATTTAGCGAGGGATAGATAGTAGGTATTCTTTTATTTTATTTTTAAAGATCACTGGAGATTTTGCATTCCCCAAATCTACTGGAAGCGAGTTCCATAGCAAAACAGCTTTAAATGTAAAAGAATTCTAGAATTTTGAATGTGAGGCGGGGACAGATAAGAGATTTATAAGAGATTTTTTTTAGCGCACACCTCCATCTAGCTTTATTATTTGCCGTACCTATTAGTATGAAAAGTTAACATTTTCCTCAAAGCATGTAAGACAAGCCCCCCGCCTCTTCTGCCCGAGACATATATCGGCTAGATTTCGTGGCAGCTTCCGGTACGTTGTCAAGCGGTGCTGGATAGTTATTTGTGCAACAAGAGAGCAGTTTTTTTTTGTTGCGAGTGCTGATTTTGTACAGTCTAAGAAACAATACAGTCGGTCGACAAAGGCGTCTAGACAGGGCAATCGTACGGGGTGACAGAGGTGGGGGCGGGAGGGGCGCTCCCCATATTTCATACGACGCCATTTTTAGTATAGAGGGAGCTGACTTTGAGGGCTGAGGCGTGTCTTGCAATACATAATTAAAATGGTTCATACGACATGTGCTGTGCGAAATTTTATAGTGCCTAAGTCATAATTTTTTTCATATCATGCTAACGTAAACAAAATGGCGGATGTAAAAGCGTTACGCCTGCCAGTAAAAACTTGAATAAATTTTTCTTACATAAAAAAAGTAATTACGAGTTACGTAGTTTAAGACTTTATTTAATAAGCAAGAAATTGTTTCTTGCTTCTGTTTGTATTTATGTATGTAAGCACTTTATTGTACATAAAAACAAGAAAAACACATCACAAAAGAATAAGCATGTACAAAGGCGAACTTTGAGGTTACTTTAGGTTTGCATTTGAATACTGTAGTCAATTTTTTTTATTGCTTTTAAGGGTTCTCGGGGTGCCGATTACGAAAATGACATCGTACTGTATTACATGATGGCGAGCATTATTTTTCTTAAAAATCGATATTGGTGTCATCTCCTAGGTTCCTCGAGGTGCTGATTATGAAAATGACATCCATTTTTAAATCCAAGATGGCGGATGTCACTTGAAATGGGTGTCGATGTGTGTAGCAGTGATATCAACCATCTTTAATTCTAAAATCGACTATTTTTGAAATCGACACGAGGGTGTACAAAAACCCAGAAAACGACACCCATGACGACTTTTTCAAAAAAGTGACGTCCGCCATCTAATTCCAAAATGTACACCCCAAATACCCAGAAAACGACACCCATGACGACTTTTTCAAAAAAGTGACGTCCGCTCCGCCATCTTTCATTCCAAAATGGATGCCATTTTTGAAATCTACACCCCCAAAAACCTAGAAAACGACACCCATGACGACTTTTTCAAAAAAGTGACGTCCGCCATCTTTAATTCCAAAATGGATGCCATTTTTGAAATCCACACCCCCAAAAACCTAGAAAACGACACCCGTGACGACTTTTTCAAAAAAGTGACGTCCGCCATCTTTATTTCCAAAATGGATGCCATTTTTTTAATTTTCACCCCAAAAGACCTAGAAAACGACACCCATGACGACTTTTTCAAAGTAGTGACGTCTGCCATCTTTCATTCCAAAATGGATGCCATTTTTGAAATCTACACCCCCAAAAACCTAGAAAACGACACCCATGACGACTTTTTCAAAAAAGTGACGTCCGCCGTCTTTAATTCCAAAATGGATGCCATTTTTGAAATCCACACCCCCAAAAACCTAGAAAACGACACCCGTGACGACTTTTTCAAAAAAGTGACGCCCGCCATCTTTATTTCCAAAATGGATGCCATTTTTAAAATTTGCACCCCCAAAAACCTAGAAAACGACACCCGTGACGACTTTTTCAAAAAAGTGACGTCCGCCGTCTAATTCCAAAATGGATGCCATTTTTGAAATCCACACCCCCAAAAACCTAGAAAACGACACCCGTGACGACTTTTTCAAAAAAGTGACGTCCGCCATCTTTATTTCCAAAATGGATGCCATTTTTTTAATTTTCACCCCCAAAGACCTAGAAAAGGACACCCATGACGACTTTTTCAAAGTAGTGACGTCTGCCATCTTTACCTTGTGAGTGTGGCAAGGCTTACATAGGAGAAACAGGACGTAATGTTTCTACAAGATTGTCTGCGTATAATACGCAGTGTCAGAAAAATGGATATGAGGGACTCCGCTACTTAAGCTCATAAACATGTATTTTCGTGATAAAGTTTTCGTGATGAAGATTTTTCGTGATAAAGATTTTTCGTGATAAAGTTTTCGTGATTAAGATTTTTCGTGATAACGTTTTCGTGATAAAGTCTTCGTGATAAAGTTTTCGTGATAAAGTCTATTCGTGATAATGTTTATTCGTGATAAAGTCTTTTCGTGATAAAGTTTTCGTGATAAAGTCTTCGTGGAAAAGTTTTCGTGATATAGTCTTTCGTGATAAAGTTTATTCGTGATAAAGTTTTTCGTGATAAAGTTTTCGTGATTAAGTCGTTCGTGATAAAGATTCTGCTGTGAGTATTCCTTATAATTTGCCATTTCAACATCCACACGTAGGCTTCCACCAAAGATTTCCCACGAGCTAATTTGAGTATGTTGACCTACCTTAAGCAGTTTCTATAGGTTTGCTGTCTACATTCAAGACCCTTTGTTGTCTACATTCAACAACCTTCCAACCAAGGCTGTCGGTTCTTTGACAACGAAAACCGCATGTTGTGTAACTGACCGTGCTAGCCAACCGTCTTTGCTTCAGCTTTGCCAAAAAAAATCGTAAGATAAGGATAAGACTATCACCGGGAAAAGACTGCCACAGTCTAATAACTAATTGTTAGCCTTACCTCATCATACTAGTAACTATGCATATACTAGGCATATATATTTATGAAATTTGTTTATTTGTTAAACTGCATCCAGAATTATTCAATAGACTTAGTGACATATATAATTTCAATACGCGATATCCTAATCGTCTAGTTGCTCCTGCTAAAAGGACAAAACTGTACGCCAATTGCCAATTAGCTTATTTAAAAATAGACTTAAGAAATGGTTAATACAAGAATGTTTTTACTCTGTCGATGAGTTTTTTGATTAATATATAAGTTAATTATGACATTTGATTATTATTTATTGATTAAGGTATATATTTTTTATTTTTATTTGGGTATTAATAAGTCACAGATTGTGTTTGACGTCACTATGCAGATAATCTATTTTCTCTTTGTTTTCCTTTTGTTTTTGCATGCTAGTTGCTGGTGAAATGTGTGAAACCACCATTATGTACCATATTTTTTGCAAAATAAAGATATTTGATATTTGATATGCTAGTCTTACCCCATCAGCAAAGGGCGGATAGTGGATGCAATATAATAATAATATGTTTATTTCGAGTAAGTTACACTCATATATAGTTAGTAAGACTTAAAACTAATTGTTAGTCACATTTACTTTGCTTTATGTACACTGGGGACGTGCAGTTTGTCGCAATTTAATAAATATGGGGAATCGATCCTATCCCCGATCATTCTCAGGATGTTGTTGGGACTACCGCGCACCCGGCGCACCAGGGATGCGGCCCTCTTGCGCATAGTAGCGTAATATGGTGACGAAAGCGTAACATGGATAAGACTTTCATTACATTTCGAGTAACATTTGTGTATGCAGTTTTTGTAGTCATATCCATATTACGTATATCGTTTGACATGATTTTGACGTATATTGCATCCACACTGTCCGCCCTTTGCCAATCGATACTATCCATACTAATATTATAATGCGAAAGTGTGTCTGTCTGTCTGTTACCTCTTCACGCTTAAACCGCTGAATCGATTTTGATGAAATTTGGCATGGAGATTTTAAGATCCGAGGAAGGACATAGGATAGTTTTCACCCTGGAAATTATCCCTAAAAAGATTGAAATGTGAGTAAGTAATTCATGATGACATTGATGACCCTGTAGGAAATGTAATTATTAGACCAAAAGCACAATTGCTCTTACATTTGCTTAGGCGCTTTTAATAATCCCTTTTATTAATTAAGGTGATTAGGTGGATATGGATATCTATCGTGTTGTACGAGGTTGCTTCCATACTTCCAAGTTCCGTGCGGACGTAGTCGCGGGCAAAAGCTAGTCAGACAATAAACTATGTTAGTCTTATCCCACCTTACCTTGTGTCAGGATGTTTGGATGTTCGAATCTCCGGCTGTTCTCGTCTAATAAATTTTGTGAGTAGGTTTTATAAGTATATAGTTTTTTTTTGTCGATTCAGTTTTTCGATTCTTTTCAAAATAGCGGAGTTATGGGTGTTGAAAAAGTGATAATTACTAAATTAAGCCATTTCGAAATAAACTCGCGAGATCTTACAGCTCACAGAGTTAATCCTTTACAACTCCAGAAGTTCATCAAATTCAGAATGAAAAATATCAGTACTTAGTACCATTCTTTCCCTACCTTATCCAAAGTGTATAGGTACATGGTGGGTACAGCTGTCAGCATTACTTACATTGTTCTTTATTGAACATTCATAGATAAGAAACTTCCAAATCTAATCACTGAAATTATTATTCGACTAAAGTCGGAGTCATTCCCATATACTTACCTACTTACCTACATAAAGGTGCACGCGATTTCGTCCAAGGAGGACAAAGGCAGCCCTTTTTAGCACAAAGGGTAAAAAACGAGACCCTACTACTAAGACCCTGCTGTCCGTCTGTCTGTCCGTCTGTCATCAGGCTGTATCTCATGAACCGTGATAGCTAGAGAGTTGACATTTTCACAAATGATGTAATTCTGTTGCCCTATAACAACAAATACTAAAAACAAAAAATATTTAAGTGGGGCTCCCATACAAGAAACGTGATCGGTTGCGTTAACTTTGCACCTCACATGTATGGCATACAAACCAGGTGCAAACTTAACTTTACCCGGCCAGTTGGGATGGGAAGTGTTTGTACGGAACCCTCGGTGCGCGAGTCCGACTCGCACTTGGCCGGTTATTTTCTTTTCTTTAATTGGATAAAAAGTATCCTAACCCAATCCTTGCACACACTATTTTGGAAGGAAAATCATCACTACCGAAAACTATGGTAAGCATTACATTATGACTATCGATTATGGGCAGTCAATGACCTGTATTTATTTATGTTTATAACATAATATACGCGTTGAAACTGGCGGGTGCAATATTTTACTAGCTCACCCTCTGTCAGACACAACTAAACTAGTTTATAAACTAGTTAAAGTGGGCATAAATAAACGTTAATGTACATATTAGTTTAGATTTAAGACTTATTGTAACACTTACAGAGCGACATCGTCACCTAAGTGACAAAGCTCTTTAAAAAAGGAAAAAAAAAACATAATATACGAAAAATCCCACGAGCAATATTTAGAGAATCCGGAATAACATAATCCTACGATAGTACTTAAGTGTGACCGAGTTATCAGAACGAATGCGAAATGCGAATGATAATGAAACAAAGACTTATCAGCCAGGATAAGAACGGATATTATAATTTTAATTAAGGCAATTGTTCCTTGTCATCCGTTGTTTTAACACGTGACAAATTGGCTAGGCAGTAGATAAATATGTACGAAAATAATATTACACGCTTATTCTTAGATTGACTAAACGAATTTATAAAACATCAAAGAAACGTGAAACGTACTGCGTAGAGTCAGACCACGATACAAACTGACCCACTTTGTATGGTTTCACAGTTCATTTGCTTGGAAGAGTTACCGTGGTTTGACTATATCCGCCCATCTGGTTACAACTTATATCCAAGTACTATGGACTGCACAAATGCATGGCCCATTTGAGAATGAATTCATTTATGAATGAATTCATAAATAGGCCATGCAATTCTGCAGCTCACTGTACAGTCCTTCGGCCATGGACCAGGTTATATCCCGGATAATGGATACCTAATTCCCAAACAAATGTGGTCAGACGAGATATCTGAAATCCGTCCCGGCCCTACTCTACTTCTACTACGACTACGTCACTTTTTAACAAGTATATGCTGTCCGGATGCAACTCGAACAATGTCATCAATTTATCGCGTAATTAAAGCGACAATCGTAGGCCCGCTGGAGTTAATGATGATAATGATTATTTATGAGCGCTGTACTCCACCATGTACCTAGCTGAGCGTAATCGATGCCATCAGCTCTGCTGAATGACTAGATCAGTCTTACACGATCCTCAGCGACGAGAGAAGGATCAAAAGAAAAGACTACCGATACGTATTAATTAAATAAAAATAAATAAATATCGGACTCACACAAATCGATCCAGACTCAAATTAAGCTCAAGAAGGCTTGCGTCATGGGTACTAGACGACGGTATACATACTTATATATATAGATATATACTTAAATATATAGAACAACCATGACCCAAGCACAAATATTCGAGTTCATCTCACAAATATTTGCCCTGGCCGGGATTCGAACCCGGGACCACCGGCTCAGTAGGAAGGTGCTTTACAAACTGCGCCAAACGCGTCATCAAAATTATAATTAAAGCATTATTGAAATTAAAGCACTACTTCCAGGTAATGGCATGCCATCTGAGCAAGTTCGTGACGTTACGGTGGCGACAATACATATTTTAAGTAACAATAACTATTCTAAACTCACCTGCCGTAACTTTCCTGTTCGGCAGCCAGAAGCTCTTCTGGAACAGGAAGTACCAGGGCTTGGCAGTTCCGTACGGACCCGGCAGCACCTGTTCCAGGTACAGCGCGATGAGCATGTACAGCACACAGTCCACCGCCAGCATCACCACCACGGTGCCGAACACGAAGCGGTTCGAGTCCAGGTCGGTGACTTCCCAGAACTGGCCCCATTGCAAACCTGGGGAAGATTTGTCGTAATTGGTTTCATGTTTTTCCCGTATTGTCCTATATAGGACATTAGCAGTGATCGGCACGGCCAGTAAATGAGTGTTGAGTTTATTTTGGCTGCCTTCTCAACTGTGGTTTCTTTCGTTAATTCCAGTAGACCCCACAGTCGTAAAAGTGCCCTGGGAGCCTATGATGGTTGCGTTTAAAACGTGATAAATAAGTGACAAAGCATCTGTCACTGGACTCGCACTTTGTCAAAACGTGCCGGATGCTTCGTCACGTATTTATCGCCTGATAAAAGCAACCATCATAGGGCCCAACCCATTGTTGGCGTGGCGTCCAAAGAATCCAATTCCCACGGGCTTGCCCATGTTAGAGAATGTTGCCTATTGTTTTTGGAGAAAAGTAAGCTGAATCGGTAGCGTTTTGTCCTGAGTATTTGTTTCACACCACGCCACTGCAACTTACTGAAGAAAGTAAGTACATTGTATCATTAGATATACCTACATATCTATAGCAGTTAAAAAAATATTTTTGTAGGTAAACCTAGTAAGACTTTGTGTGTCGCGGCTAGTCACCAGTCAGTTTAGTAATCGTTAGGTAATCATCAATGCTCTAATCAATATTTGTCTACTCTTTATCTTATCTGACTGGCAAAATCGATTTCATGAAAGCTTTCACGTGTGTTACAAATTTGTTTTCAGTAGGTACAGTCGCCATCAGACATATCGTAGCATGTAAGGTATTCATAAATATCTGAACAAGACTCTTATTGACTGGGCGTTACAGTACATGTTCACATATTTATGCTTATATGCTGCGATATATCTGATGGCGACTGTACCTACACGCGAGAATAGGAGGTGACTGAGGCGCGTTAAGCGAATAGTTATTGAGAATGAAGGAACAATGTACTTAACCCTTTGACTAAACCTGTGCGTTTGTCACAGGGCTCTAACTATTAAAACCTTAGACCAACTAATAACTTATGGACATGACGAGCCAATAATAATACCAGGAGGGAACGGGACAACTATTAACAGAAACCACTAAGTGAACAGAAACCTCAAAACTGCTGACTTTATCAAAAAATAATGTTTGGAGAACCCTATTATTTTTAAGACCTATTCAACGACACCCCACACACTAGTATTGGAATGAAAAAATATCACCCCACTTTAGGTATACGAGAGGTACCCGAAAAAAAGGTTTTGTTTTGTCGGCGTGATACATACACATACTCATTATACTCATACCAAATTTCAGCTTTCTAGTACAGACGGACACACGGACATGGCGAAACTATAAGGGTTCCTAGTTATAACTACGGAACCCTAAAAAGGGGATGGAAACTTGGGAACACACACTTAATTATTTGTAATTAAATTTGTGTTCACTCTACGCTTACAGCCCGAAAGAACTAAAAGTAGGTACTAATTTTAGCCGCATCAAAACCTAATAAATGCTGCCGTGCTATCTACAAGTGTTTCAACTTACCCCCGGCACTCTCTTGGGCAAGTATAAGCTGGAATCCAAAGGCCATGGCGGTGTTGATGCTAAGGCAGAAGATAGCCTGGACAGTCGAGGATACCTGCACGTCCAGCATCAGCATGAACGCCGGTAGGTAGGTCAGGTACCAGATGATTCCGCTGAACAAGGCTGCCGTACTGGCTAAAGGGACACATATTCACCTGTGATTATAATAATAGAGAAGACATTTTCAAGATTTTTAGTATCACTTAAGTATTTAAACACTTTGAAACCTAATCGATCTTAATAGTTGTAAGTAAATTATTGAAATATGAGTTTTCTACTGTTTATTTTAATTATGTATAAAAGCTCACTTTTTGAACATAGTTATTAGCCTCGCGAAGCGGACCCAAACTGATCGTTTTAGGTTTATATGAAAACCATAAAATAATAATTTAATGAGCATGAAATTGCAAAAAAAATGTGTGTTCAGCTACATATTAGGGGAAGATTGGCACCATTCGTACACGGGGCAGCTTCATACAGTCACTATTACAGCTTATCAGGACAATATATTTATTACGGGTATGTGTGTGTGGGTAGGCGCTGACGGCGCCCGGTGGACCACGAAGTTAGCTGTCAGTGCGGTTACCAAGAGCAACACGAGAGGGCGTTATTTGTTTTCGCACCCTTTAAATAAATTTATCGTCGATGTTCTCGGATGTATCGTGCTTAAATGAAGCGGTAAATCTGAAAACTTTGTTGATCCACAGTAAGTAAATACTGTCATTTCCATGATAAAGTACATATTTTGTGTATTTCTCTTCATGAATTTTGTGTAGTTACCAATATTTTATTTTTTACCTTCGGGGCAGGTTCGTACGCCTACACCTGGGGCACATTCATATACGTCATGCATGTACCTCCTATTAACATGTTTCTTTTTATTTCAGAAAATTAGCAAAATTAGTTCGGAATTATACGAAAAAGAGTTTTCTAACGAAATAGAGTCACAATTGATCGAATGTATGAAAATTTTCGAAAATGCATTGCGGGCTCAAAAGTCAGAAAGCTGTCATATGATTATGCCAAAGAATTGAATCGGAAATATCCGCCAATGGGATTGGCGGGTATTGACTTGTTTTTAAAGACCATTTTAACTATTTTTGATATTATAATTGCTGTTTTATTTAACATGTACGATGTTATCTCACACTGTCTGAATGTTCCCCGACCCATGTACGAATGTGCCCCTTGAGTGGGGTAGATTCGGACATTTGACAGCTTCTACTAAAAGTCGATACTCGTATACTCGATATCGTCTACTCGTTTGTTGTAAAAGTAGGCGACTTCTAACTTTTTAATTAGGAAGCTAAATGTATCTGCTATATTATAGAGGCCGATGGACGAATCTATCTTTAAAAATAAAAATTACAAAAACCGGAATGTAAAAAGTGTACGAATGGTGCCAATCTTCCCCTACTCGATGCAGGTAACTAAAAATGAAGCCGCAGTGAAAAGTAGTGTTTACACATGGATAAAAGCCTGATCCAAACATATTGATCCTCACTCCGTGTTATAATAGCTTATTTTAGTCCCTTGTCAAAAAAATCTACTACCTATAATTAAACGTACCCTTTGAGAAGAATCCGCTTATCATGAAACAGAAGAAGATCGTACACGACAGGTACAGCAATAGGAAGAAGAGGAGTACTGTCCACGGCGTATTCGTGAATACGGCGTAGTCACTGAAACCTTCGTCGTTTGAAAACCAGTTTATCTGAAAAGTTATTCATAATAAATTTTTAAGTACCCTCATTTTAGGGAGACGGACGTATATTATTTCATCTAAACATTTTTCTCCGAAAGCGTTACTTCTGGAATTGTTGATTTGTTGTAAATCAAAACTAACCAAACCTTCTACGACATTTTTTATATAATATAATCTATAATATATGTATGTGCTTCCAAGGGAGAAATCTGTTGATGAAATGAGAATTTTATCAAATTATTGTTGTCATGCTATAAAAACATTGTCGGAAAAACGGACGACCCCGTAGTTGATCAATGACGGAGGTAGTTTAGATAAGTGTGTACGCAAGCGGCAATTCAAAAGCGGCGTAAATTTAATCATGATAAATTTGATTGTGAGTAGGTACTGTCTTATTTTATTGGCAACAATTTTTTTTACAGCAACATTACAGTTTTCCATTTGATAGTAGCAACACATAGCAATATTATAAGATTATTCATTACAATTATTATATTTACGAGCAAAAACATAATACAAATGAAGTTATCTTTGTGAATATATAGGTACTTATTGCGTAATCGGATTAATTAAATAATTGATAGTGAATAAGATAACTAACAATAACAAAACTCGATGTGATCATTGCGATCATTTTTAATTTGTGTACCTAGAGATTAAACTAATCTTCTAGTTAACGCACCGCAATCGAGTTTACATAATTTTAAACTAGGAATATCCATGATTACCAAAAATGTGTTATGAAATAAATAAATACCTAAATGGTAATCTTATGTAAACATGTGTGGACAATATCTTCATTTTACAGTCTGAACAAAAAGAGTAGAAATTAAAAAGTGGAAATACTGTAGTGCCGTCCCCGTTTTCTTAGACTGATTAGAAAGGGACGACACTTCAGTATTGCCACTTTTTAATTTCTACTCTTTTTAGTCAGACTGTATTCTGCCAATAATGAATAAAAGGCTTGGCCCCACGTTGGGCACCATTTTAAAGCATCAGTTATAGACAGTTTTTCTCGTTTATATATTAATACGTCATACAAGTTCTGTTGCATAGCCATACATTTTCAGACTAGCTGGCTTTATACGACATGGGCACATGGCTGGGTACGAGAACCTTTAACTAATATGACGGATACTCACCTTAACAAGAACCACGATCAGAACCGCGATAATCAGGAGGTAAATAAATTGCTTGCAGAACCACGCTGTCCAATGCAGCCACGTGGGTAACCCCATAATTTTCATAGCTTCCTAAAATAGAAAAAGCCCTCTAACTATTTTTGTATTCGAAAAGTAAGTATTTACCAGAACGAACACAACATAATAGCCAAATGTCATAGTGATCGGTAGTTTAAATTTCAGTCAGTTACGTTAGCAATACGTAAGTAACAGGGCCACGTCACTGTTATCCTTTTAAAAGTGGAACACAACTCACGGCGATTGAAATATAACGTTGCCCCTCTCTAGCCAAAATGATTAAATCATACAGACATCAAGAAACCTATATGTAAAACTGAGACATTACCTTTAGTTGCATTTCCTTTTCAACAGTGACGGCCCTCACGATATTAACAGCCGTGTAGCTGAAGCTAAGCATGATGAACATGGGCAGCATGAACTGTAGGGCGTCCACGGCCAAGTCAGAGACGTAGGAGGGGTGGGCGAACCTTTGTATATGCACATTGAAATCGTCCAAGTCACGCTCCGTGACTTCCGCGATCAGTTCCATCGATATCAAGTGCTGGAGCGCAATGAACATTTCGTTCACGTATCCTAATAGAACATACATTTTATCAATTGCAATTTTTTTTAAGGGCATGGGCATAAATTGCATACGTTCATATAAAGTTGTTATTGAACAGTCTGGGTGCACTTGGCACTCTCGAAAACCTCATAAAGGGCACTTGCCCGAGGGATAACAGTGGCAACTCATTAGCAAGCTAACATTTAATCTATGAAGCTGTATTTCTTCACACGAAGAAGATGAAGAAGAAGATTTGTCATTATAACAGTTTGAGACATATTAGGGGCGTCTCGGATCGCCATTGTTTCGATAACGAGATATCCCAGAAAATAATTATGTCGCATACCAATGTCGGATTAACTTAAACCTTCGTTAATAAAAAAATAATACACGGACGCGTACAGCAATACCTACACGTCGTTATTGGCTAAAAAATATATGAAAAGGTCACTCTATTATTTTCTCCTTACACTTGCATAAAGGATGATTTGATGATGATGAAAAAATAAACATCATCCATAGTAGGACTATAAATAGAGAATGCGATCGGTCAATAAGAAACCATGTTTAAAACGAAACCGTGTTTTTTATATAGTGTAATTATAGTTAGCTGCTATATTATTTCTCATGCTTAGGAAAGCACATACAGAGCCAATTAAACAATGATTACCAGGAGCGTTGCCACCTTCCCAAGAGAATGGGTTCCTGGGTCCTGGTCCTTGGAAGAGCGGGAACGTCAAATCTGTATGCCACGACTGTGATCCTTGGCTGTAAAACGAGTACAGCCTCGGTCTTTCGGGAAATCTTAAAGAATACCTTAAGTTACCCGTAAGTTGTGTAGCACCTGCAAGAGGAAGATTGAAATCCATCAGTTTGGATGATTTTACAAGCTTTTTATTACTTTCACCTGTCCCGTTGTGATGGAATTTTACAAGTAAAATTTGACCCACTTTCCGGTTTCCGATTGAGCTGAAATTTTGCACGAATATGCAAATCGCGTGACAATACAATATTATGATGACGAGGAGCTGATTTTATTATGGAGCTGGAAGGTGGCCATAGGAACTCCGTAATAAATAAAGCAATCATATCGAGTTTGAGTTGAGTTCTTTAGAATCGTCTATGTGAGCAATTTGATGGATGTTCAATGAAAAGTACAGTCGGCTATAAAAGCTTGTCACAAAAATGAAATTTTAGACAGAAACTTATTAATGATAATTACACATGAAATTGACACTATAAAAAAAACTGATTTTACTTATTTTTTTGGAAATACCTTGAATCATTCACATACCATAAAGCTCATCTTCGAATTCTACAGCAACTATAACTCTTCTGGTTTCATCATCTGAGGAGTAAACACCTTTCAAACTCTCACTGCTATTATACGCATGTACTCTAAGCCCAACGAATCTCTCTATGATTTCAATAATAACTGGCTCGTCAATAGGTAAGTCCCAATCTGGTGGTATTTGGTCCGCAATCTCAGGATATCTTTCTAAGATTAAGTCTATAAATCCTCTTATGTTTTTAGTAAGCAATTTTGTCGTCGCCTTTTTTAAAACGTTTTCAAGAGCAGGACTTTCTGGTGAGTAGGCTATTGACATCTGAGTCAAATTCATGCCTCCCCTGCAACAAAACCATTTTCAAATATTAGGTAAATAATATATAGTTTGTCGACTAATAAGAAAAAAACTATTTCATATAAATCGTTATCAGATCATCAACTCAGCTTAGCCTTTAATCTTAATATTACTTGGCATAGTTTATTTTATGCCTGATTTCACAATAAAATGTTGCAAAATGTGTCATGTCATGAATCATAAGCATAACTAGAATAGATAGGTAAATATGTTCGTAAAGGGAACCATTGAAATATAGGCTGAAGCTGAACATATAGTAGATTCTTAGGGTACTAATGCAATCATGTTACCTCGTGAAAACGTGAAAATCTACATTGCGTATCGTAAAAAGTTTACGGCATGACGACATAACGTGAAACGTTACAACTACTTACGTGCTATGACCAGTTACGATTACGGATTACAGAATAGTGCCAAAAGTTACTTACAAAACATTAACAGAATATTGTAAACTATGTGCAGGTATCGGCGGGTAGCTCAACGCGTCTTGTGTGGTAGGATCGATCTGTGAGCGCAATATGAGTACCAGCGCCATGGTGGCGACGGGCAGCAACAATTCCACGATGGTCTGGACACGGTGTCGCCATTGCTGAAGGAAGTTCTTCCACATCAGCAGGCGGAATTTCGTGCCGGGGCCGGCGGTGCGTCGGTCCGCGCCTCTCATCGTGCCCTAAACAAATATAAATAAATAATAGGTAATAAACGTGTGGAAAAAAAATACAGGCCTTTATTAAACTCAAGTAAGCTTATTTAATTTTGAATGAGCTAACTTAAGGATTAAAGGCAGGATTAGACCGTATATATACTAGAAGCCAAGGCCCATATAGTATATACTAGTTGCAACTTATATACAGGGTGATCAATCCAGATGGGTCAGAAGGGAGAAGTCACAAAGATGGCGTCGATTTTAGATTGAATAAAAACTACTCAATTTTTTTTATAAATCTCATACATAATTTCATACATAACCCGGTGTTACAATATGACATGCGATTACTTGCAGAATTTACCAGGTTCAATTCTATTTAATCTAAAATCGACGCCATGGTTCTTAAAACAGATTTCCCTATCTCTTATAGTTTTCGTTCCCTACAATGGGTCACCATTTGGATTGATATGGACCCATAGGAGCAGCTACAGGAACACCCACCAACCACGGGAATATTACCTTAATAAAACTTAACCTTTTCATGATAATGTCGCTGCATTTAATATTAAAACAAATACAGAGCCAGTAAAACGTTAGGGCGCTCTCTTACTGTTTTTAGGGTTCCGTACCCAAAGGGTAAAAACGGGACCCTATTACTGAGACTTCGCTGTCCGTCCGTCCGTCCGTCCGTCTGTCACCAGGCTGTATCTCAACAACGGTGATAGCTAGACAGTTGAAATTTTCACAGATGATGTATTTCTATTGCCGCTATAACAACAAATACTAAAAATAAAATAAAATAAATATTTAAGGGGGGCTCCCATACAACAAACTTGTTATAGATTATATATATGTATAGGTACGGAACCCTTCATGCGCGAGTCGGGCTCGCACTTGCCCAATTTTTTTTATACATTTTCATATGATTTTGGTATTTTTTTATTTTTGTTACGACTGTATTTTTCTTTGAACATCCGGCAACCACCGAGACCATTCTAAAGAGCCCAAACATGGTAGGAATTGCATCGTCTTATTACAGCGTTCCTATGACCTTTGGGCCCCATCATCTCATCAGACCAGCTTCATGATAATATCATAAGTATATATTATCATTGAAGTTACGTTGGTACGCCAAATATCAGCTCAATCGGTTACCGGGTAGTAGTTTTATTGCAAGATTTGATAACAGACACCGGGAAAAGTGAAAGTAAATAAAATAAGTAGCTTTTCAATATCTTTTGGAAATGACAGTTTTTAATAATAATATTAACTTTATGAAACAAAGTACACGGATACGAGAGCAATCCAAAAAAAATACAGTGTAGCAAAATATAATCTAATCTAACAAAATACAAATAAACCAACGTGGATTTTATTTAGAGAAAACAAGTGTGGCATTATGAATCAAACTTGAAGTATTGTAAAGGTATGTTACACAATACAATAAAGATACTTAGTTCACCAAAGAGTTCACTACATTCATCCCTCCCCATATTTGGTCACAGTGCTGTGGCTCAGCCCGTCTAGCACAACTTAACTTATGCTTCGCGACTCTCGTTGCGCGACATAGACCTACCCCGTCACTCTCTCACATTACTGCGCAGAGAGAGACGGGTAATTATCTCGCGCGAGAAATAGTCGCGTATGACAGTTATGCTAGAGGTGCTGGTATAGGTACATAGAAGCAGGAGGTGGTTTCGGGTTGAACTTTGGCTGCGAATGCTGCGATGCTTCTTCTTCTAGAACCTGTCGTGAACCTGTCCGAATATCCTTTAGAGGTGACACCCCCCTCATGACGTCCTGGTAGGTACTATGTGTGCAGAAGGCGTATCAGGCGTTCCGGACCCGGCACTTGGGGAAGCGCTAGGTGTGCGAACGAACTCAGTAGTAGTGGGACTTCTTGAAGGCGACTGTTGTGATATCCTGGGTGAATCTTAGGAACTAACAGGTGATGGCCGTGGACGGATGTAGTATCCGTTTCGCTAAATGGTGTTTCCATTTGGTGTTGAAATTGTGTATGAATAGCGGTGTCTTCGCCCGGCTATGACTCCAGGCTGATAGGTTTTGTCAAGTCGGGTCCTATGCTAATCTATGGCTAAGTACATACTCTGCTTTATTCGCCAAGGGGAGAAAATCTCACTTCTTTGCCAAGGCAAGACGTAGGTACATTTTAGACAAACCACGGGCAGCAATTACTAAAGCCCCAGACCGCATATTTATTAAATACCTGCATACTATCTGGTTTTCACTTATTCACTGCCCTAGTAGGTATGTAATACGCTGTGTGTATTCATTGTGTGGCTAGTGTAGGTACGTATTACGCTGACTTAAATCGAAACGGGCTGTAATTTTCTACTTGACATCCTTAACAATATAGGGACGCGCAATTGAGCCAAACATATTACCACATACTTTATTTATTTAATATTATTCCTACTTCGATTTTTCGTTAAAATATTTTTCTTCGGCTATGGTGTCTTTACTGTTTTTACTTCTTCCTTGCTAAAAATTTAAATTTGAAATACGTTACCTACGTTCTTTGATTTTTGACAAACTAGCATACCAACAAACTAGGCAATGGTCATATGAGAATCATGAAAACTAACTGAATTCATCGGCCATCTTTGTTCATGTTCATTTCATCGCGTGTTTTATTTTTTATTTTTTGATAAGTCTTATTGATTTTTAACACGGAAGACATGCATTGGTTATAAACCAAAAAAACTGATACTGGCACAAGCTTCGAGCCACCATAAACGGATTAATAATAATAATATGAGAATCATGAATCGTCAGAGCAAATTTAATTTTCTGCAATCATGATGATTCCAATAAAGAGTATCTAATTTCATGAGTAACTGATAAAAGGTAGATATGATTCACTATTATTAAGTAAGTATATCTAGTTTTACCACTTTATCTATTGATGTTATGTATGAGATGGGTTATGCGCACGCACAGCGGAAACAAATCGTCGAAGACGGCCGACCGTAAAGAGATCGGATAGTGATACGAAGACGGCAAGCCCTTTTCACAGAAAAGGCAATATATAGTGATTTTCTCAAACATAATATGCAATGACATAAAAATACGCCACTCAAAAAAATACAATTCAGCTGATGTTTAGTTGCCTTCTTGAACAGCCTTTACAGTTCTCTCAAGTTGTTCCGCTCGAAACGTGACACTTCGAAGCCTGTTATATAATAACCATCCATCCTCCTAGCCTTTGTCCCATTTTTTTTGAGAATGAATTCTCAATCGGGGTCGGCTACCTAAATCCCAAGATGTGGCGTAGGCACTAGTTTTTACGAAAGCGACTGCCATCTGACCTTCCAACCCAGAGGGGAAACTGGGCCTTCTATCATCATCATCATTTCAGCCATAGGACGTCCACTGCTGGACACAGGCCTCCTCAATTGACTTCCACATGGGCCGGATAGAAGCGACCCGCATCCAGCGAGTCCCCGCAACCCTGACCAGGTCGTCCGACCACCTTGCGGGTGGCCGTCCTACGCTGCGCTTGCCGGTACGTGGTCTCCACTCGAGAACCTTTCTGCCCCAACGGCCATCGGTTCTTCGAGCTATGTGCCCTGCCCATTGCCACTTCAGTTTGCTAACCCTGTTTGCTATGTCGGTGACATTAGTTCGTCTACGAATCTCATCATTTCTGATTCGATCACGTAGAGAGATCCCGAGCATAGAAAGGGCTATAGCTCGCTGAGTGACTCTGAGCTTCCTTAAGAGGCCCATAGTTAGAGACCACGTCTCGGCTCCGTAGGTCATCACCGGTAATACGCACTGGTTGAAGACTTTTGTCTTCAAGCACTGAGGTATCTTGGACGAGAAGACACTTCGCAGTTTCCCGAACGCTGCCCATCCGAGTTGAATCCGTCGATTGATCTCTTTCTCGAAGTTGGACCTGCCTAATCGGATCGTCTGACCTAGATAGACGTATTCGTCCACAACATCGAGGACCGAGTTCCCAACCAATACTGGGGTGGGTGCTACATGGATATTCGACATGATCTTCGTCTTGTCCATGTTCATCTTAAGGCCTACCTGTTGGGATATTCGGTTGAGATCATCCAGCATTATACCGAGATCCTCCAGCGTCTCCGCCATGACCACGATATCGTCAGCAAACCGAAGGTGCGTGATGTACTCGCCATTTATGTTGATGCCAAGTCCTTGCCATTCCAAGAGCTTGAAGGCGTCTTCCATTGTGTGGTGAAGAGCTTCGGAGATATTACATCTCCTTGTCTCACACCTCTCTGCAATGGAATCGCCTCCGTACACTGGTCTTGTACTCGGACTGACATAGTGGCGTTGTTGTACACACTCCTGAGCACCTCGACATACCGATGGTCAATTCGGCATCGCTGGAGGGACTACCTCAGATCAAAGTTTCAGTTCGTAAGTGCCCGGCCAGGCGGCGAGCTCCGTACTTCCCGTAAACTACTACTCTCTGTTCCTCCCCATCGCTCTGGCGCCATGGGCAATTCGTTCACAGTGCAGGCAATTCATCTCTGGAATGCCCTTCCCCTCTGTATACGTCAAGCTGAGAACAAGCTCTCTTTCAAGCGCTTGGTGCGCAAGCACCTTTTGGAGAATCTTCAACATTAAATCTCTTCGTAGTAATTTAAGAGCAGGTACCCTATATATATAGTCCATATTCATATATATTCATACTCATATATATATAGTATAAATAAATATAATATATATATATATATATATTTATATACATATATGTATTCCCATAAATATGTATTTATCAACGTAACTAGTGTTTTTTTTTTTTTTGTTTCTACATTTGCATCGTGTGTATACACCTATTGTTGTACACCCTTCCCGCACCTATAATGTCTCTGTTTGACCTTGTGGTTGACTGGTAGAGAATGCCTCATGGCATTAAGTCCGCCATTTGTACTTTTACTTATGTATTTTGTGCAATAAAGTTTAAATAAATAAATAAATAAAATGATTGAATGAATGATTGAACTTAGAGCATGTTTGAGAAAATATTTTTATGTTCTTGTTCTGGACTATAAGAAAGATCCCACACTAGCGTCTTCCGAGAGTTCCGAGACGTCAGCAGCGCCAGCTCAGTGTCGTCTCAAATCGCTGGCAAGACGCCGCGTCGAAACTGCGGGTGCGGTGCGTTTTGCGACGCTCGGAAGGCGGTAGTGTGGGGTCTCTTATAGTCAAGAACAAGCCATAAAAAAAAACAATATATAATACAAATGACACGTTAAATCATTAGTGCACTATTATGTTACGTTATCTAGAATATACAAAACAATACGTGCCAACATAATTAAATTACGTAATTATCACCGTCTAAACATAGTTTGAAGATGAGATGAAGATAAGTATCTACGTAGTATTTGTATGACATCGCTCACATGTAATGCACTGCTATCATAATTCACAAAATGTCTGTAACTGGGTTGTATTCACTAGGATATAAGCTTCTATTATAAAATTTTACCATTGTAATTTTTTGCAAAATGTTGTAAGTAAGTACAAATTGTCTTAGTCTTAAATTTCTTATTCTGCTTAAGCACTTTACATTCTTTTTTATAATCATTTTCTTAAGCTTTTCTACATCATCTAAGGGTGTGTGTAGTACTTAATAAAGTACCACACCCTTAGATGATGTAGGTACCTACTTATTTATGGGTAGTATTTTACAGACTGTAATATACTTAGCTCATCATAATTTCTTTTGCAGTTGTTTTTAGTTTTTTTACTCACTTTTAAGTACTTAGATATTTGATCAAACGTATTTGATTTGTTTTTATATCCTCTAATAACATCACGGCCAAAATTGAACGGTTTTTGAACCGCGGTTAAAACGCGGATTTTCCGAATGACACCCTTGAAATCCACTAATCAGTGATAAATAAGTTTCTGTCAAAAATGTCATTTTAGTGGCAAGCTTTTATAGCCGACTGTACTTTTCTTTGGATATCCATCAAATGCTCACTGAGACGATTCTAAAGAGCCCAAGCTCGGTAGGATTGCTTTTTCTATTACCTATAGAGTTCCTATGGCCACCGTCCGGCTCCATCATCAGAGCAGCCCCATGGTACCATATTATTGTATTGTCATCAAAGTTAAGTAAGTATGCAAAATTTCAGCTCAATCGGTTGACGATATCTGCTTCAAAATTGAGTTGCAAGATTTCACCCGAACATACATACTTTAAACATACCATGCAAGCTAAATAAAAGCTTGTAAAATACGTACACGTAAATCTGAAGATTAACGATAATAACACAACATGTTCACAAAGGCATGAAGAAAACTTGTAGGATTTTGCGCATCTGTTACCTACCTAATTTTTGTACAGTACCTACCCAAGTAGCAAAATACTCCTGTAAGACCCGCTTTATAAGATTTAAAATCTTATAGCCGTTCTATAGCCGTCTTGACTATGACCATTATCTCGAATCGTCTTATAGGATTCTTATAAAGGTTATGAATTTGCCCAACTATCTTATAACAACATCGTACATGACTATTTGAGGTGCAAGAGTCATCGATCCTATAACTTAGTCTCTCTAACGTCTATAGGATAACTTTATAAGTATCTTATAAGGCATACAGGCTTATATGCACATTTTATAAAACTGTTACCAGTGTGTCTATTCTAGTCTTATAAACGCATTTAGTAAAATATTTACTCCTTTTACCGTTTTACTTCTTTCTTTCATAGGATGTAAAACCCTATAAGTATCATAGAAAATGTTGGTATAGGGTATAGATAGGCTTATAAGCGCATTTTATTAAACTGTTACCAGTGTGTATATTTTGGTCCTATAAACACATTTAGTAAAATATTCACTTCTATTACCGTCTTACTTCTTTCTTCTATAGGATGTATAATCCTATAACTGATATAGAAAAAGTTACTATAGGATAACAAATTTATAGGACTGATTTGACCCGGTCGCTACTTTTAAAAGATTATTGGCACTAAACTAGCATATTATATGATTACTATAAGTAAGTTTTACTTATAAGCGTCTTGCACTTGCTGTTAATAGTCGAATGTCGGCCATCCATTTTGATTAATTACTATATTAAATATTTAGCTTTTGAAATGGATTTAATGCGATGGAAACGATTTAGGCTTTGCTTATAGAAGAAGGGTAAATAAAACGTAAGGAGAAATTAAATCGAGATTAAGTACGGAGTGCGGGTCAGAATCATCTAATGAATGAGAGTGATACGGATGAAATCCGTGATGGTTCCGTACCATAAAAATGCCTGTGAAGATGATAATTTTAATAATGAAGATAATTTTGAAATGTATGGTGCTAGTCTTACTTTAGACCTAAATTCAATAAAGTCACTATCCATTATTTAATTTCCGTGCCTATCACCATTTACAGTTAGCTGGAAAGAATATACTTGTTGGTACTACTACGGTTGACATTTTGTAATCTACCTATTAACGTATATTTATTTGTACGTTATACAACACACATCTTTAGTACCAGTTATTAAAAACAATACAACCAAATACAGAACCTCCTCTTTTTTGAAGTTGCTTTTAAATATTATCCTGAATATTCAATAGCGTATAATTATAATTGATCTCCTATAAATTTCATCACGGTTCACTTTAGTCAAAAAGAACCCTAAAGATAAAAATGGCGATGTTAATTATTTTCTATAATAGCATGACATAGAACGAATGGTTTTATAATGGTCCTGTCGCGTGCAATTAAAGTGCATCCGATCCGCCATAAGCGCAATGGCTACTTTGTTCATATAATTATCGAAAAAATAAACAATTTTATAATATTTAATATTAAGCTATTCACGAGGGGCATGAAAATAAGCTTTCTAGCGTAATGTAAATTATCAATAAAATTAATTTCGCCAGCAAAGTATCTGGGCATACTTCTCTAAATAACATTTTAAATTGACCACTTAATCACATTTTGGAAACATGATATGGTCAATTTATCATGGCCATGTTTTACTTAATTTTTATTATGACGCATGACTTGGCACGAAGTAAAAACAAACGTTTTATCATGTCCTATAGCGCTATTCCCGCTGGCCACAAAAGGATCAATTACTCCAGTAATGGCATGCGTCAGATCGTTATAGGACGAATTATGCTTATAAAGTGCGTTTACCGGATACTTATAGGAGCATTTTATCTTGTAAGTGCACGTAACAAGATGTTTTAAAAATTGAATTGCACTCTACTGGACTATTATAAAACTACTATAAGACGGAATTGCACTATAAACTGGGCCAAAACACGGTTTTGTAGTAGTTTATTGGAGCTCTATAGGACTAATAAAAACATGGTCCTAGAACGTTTACACGACGAAATTTTGCTACTTGGGTACTTACCTTACCTAACTAATAAAATTGCGAAAGGTTCTATGGCGGCTCAGAAAATATTTTGCCTCACAATTACGATTATATGAAACAATTCCTAATTACCTACGCTTCGCAAAGAAAACTTCGAGTCTTCGACGGTTTAGCTTCTTTACCGCCGAAGTCATGATAAAATTATGAGGATGCTTTAAGCGCCATACAGGAATAAGAATAACCGCATAATATGATAATCGCACTGGTGCAATGCTGATAAATTATGCATGTATTATACATATAAACCTTTCTCTTCAATTACTCTATCTATTAAAAAAAACGCATCAAAATCCGTTGCGTAGTTTTACAGATCTAAGCATACATAGGGACAGACAGACAGACATCAGGAAGTGACTTTGTTTTTTATTATGTACTTAACGATCTATTTTTCTCAAACAGGCAATGAAATGTCGCCATAACGTGCGTTATACCTAATATACGTATGCTTGGACGTTTTTGGCGGAACAACTCGAGAGAACTGTAAAGGAATTTCATACAAAATTGAAGGCCTAGGCCGGGAAGTATTTTTGACGTGACAACGTCTTATAAATTGGTTTGCCGGGTGACACTTCAAGAAACTGCGTTACGCTCCGCTCACGTTATGCGCTCACAATGAGAGCGAGTGAGAGGCACGCGTCCCTTCCACCGAGTGAGAGAGATAGGCATACACACCGGTTCATGTCTTGCGCTTCTATTTCGCTTAGGCGCCTGCATACAAGTTTACACGTTGCCAGTTAATTGTAAAACGATTGTTAATTTTACCACTCAAAGTCGTTGTCACGTAAAACTTTCGCCCGTATACCGACTTTACAGGCAACCAATTTTTTTTTTAAACATGGCGTCTGTGTTCATGGAAAGTCTGTAGGTATGTACCTATGTAAACACTTACATAAAAACAAGAAAAACACATTACAAAAGAATAAGCATGTACAAAGGCGAACTTATCCCTTTAAGGGATCTCTAAAGAAAGTTTTTTGTTTTTGAGTGGTGTATTTTTATTTCATTGCATATGTTTGAGAAAAGCACTATATGTACCTAGATGCCTTAGCCGCGAAAAGGGCTTGCCGGCTTCATATTACTATCCGGCCTCCCTACGGTCGGTCGTCTATACCTAATTACCTACTCACTCGGCAAGCCCTTGTTTCCTGGCGTCTGCAGTAATGTACTATTGAGCCTGTTTTCAGTGTAATTTTAGTGCCTATACCGAAGTGGGTTGCAAGTCCCTAGTCGGTTTTGATCACATTCGTAGTAGCGCTGCTGAGGGCACGGGGAGTGTACAGGAGATGTTCGTTTGTTTTACAGTCACAAAAAAGAGTACATATTAATACTACTAGTAATTAACGTTAATATCAGATTAGGTACTCACCTACCGATGATACTTATTGTCTTTAACTTGCACTTCCGTCAAACACACCTTAAGGTACTTTCACTCATCCACCAAACTTTACTCTAAAACTATAAACACAAATTCAGCGTGAATTGCAAATTTACTCCAGAATTACAGGTGTTACTTGTGCCACAGGCACCGATACGGAACTGTACTGAACAATGTCTAGCTTTACGACTATTCATTGCATCGTTGATAAATTCTCGCCGTGATAAGCCACTGATTAGGGCCGAGGGCATTATTTGAATATTTCTATATTGTTATCATTCCGGATAACTGTCACCGATCATTTTTAACCTGTGGTAAGTAATAGCAGCATTTCCATTCCGAATGCTCCGCATGTGGAATGAGCTCCCCCTGCAGAGGTTTTCCCGGGGACCTACAGTATGGGATTCTTTAAGAGGGGAGTAAATAGGTTCATTAAAGGTCGTCTCGGCAACGCGCGTTAGATGCTCCTGGCGTTCGCAACTCGCAAGCGTCCACTGCTTGTCATCAGGCACGCATGCTTGTTTGTCACCGTCGTAGTATAAAATAGCGTCATACGACATCGTGATGACGTCTGAAATATGTTTTATCGTCGACGTGATTTGATTTGCCATCTTTACGGCTGTTTCATTTACCGATAAGCTATATGTAGGTACCTACTGCATGTGGTGATTCCCCTGCGACTAGTGAAACTTTGATTTTGGGCCTTATGAGATGCGTAATGGAGATCTCTCACATCCCGCATGCAGGCCCTATCGACCAATTTAACTGACCTTTAAGCGCTCAAAATCTCTAGATAGAGTCCAGAGTGTATCAAATGTGTTGACATCGAACCCCTTTTTTAATAAATGTTAACGGTGTTTCTTACCCAGTTAAGCCGTGTGAAGGAATCCCGCATTTTATAGCCGAGTCCTGCAATTTGATCAGAAATGTACCGCAAATCTGTGCACTAACGTTGACAACCCCGTTATGAAACCTGCCAGGTCTTGATATAGGGTGACCACAGAATGTTTTCGACTGTGATGCCGCCCCTCTATCTCGAAAGCTGTCGTCTAAATACGATGCGCCCGTACGGATCCATCCTTAGGCGTCCAGTGATGAGGGGCCCCCTGTATGCCAAGCGCGAAAAGCTATCTCGACCTCTCTACGTTTCAGCGTCGTAAATCATCATTGGCAATGCCAGTCAAATACCTACGCTATAGACATTTGTTAACTTATTTTACTGTTAATATGACTCTCCCGACAATAATGCCAGAAAAACTGATACGCGCCTGACATAATAATTTAATAAACTTTGAAGAAATTGCCTGGAATATTTTTAGAGGCGCCCTTGTGAAAATTATATTCGCAGTTCACACATACATTCGCGATACGCCTTAGGTATACTCTACTCTGCATGTTGCTTTGCAAATTAAAAGAATTAGATCCATGATCCAATATTACCTCATTCAGAAGTAACTCTAAGCCACCTAACCACTACCAACGGTCGCAGCAGTTTCAGAATCCTAACCATTGAAGAGGAAGACAGCTTTGAGCACAGCGATTGTTCACATCAGTTGAGGATTAATAAGCTACATCCTCAGCTACTTAGGGTTATTACCACGTAAATACCTATATACCATCACTCGGTACCTACGTCCACACAGAGCGCAATAATCATAACTTAGGTACCTATAAGTTGTAGAGCGTCAAGGTTTCGACAACTCGCCGTGCGGTGCCTTCTGAACCGCGGTCAAATTTATTGACCCATAAATATAATCTAATCATATGCCTTTGTCGCCGAACGACACTTAAACGCTGTATTTATAACTTTGGCGATAAATGGGATCACCGATTTGCCGATAGGTAACTTCCAGTTGCGTGGCGTTCTGTAAGTAACTTACTCTCTTCGCGGCGGGAATCGGCTTTTATGATCCCCACGCCCCTGGTAACTTCACTGGTAACACAAAGGTTGGAGCCGGAGGCCGGAACGTGACGCCATCAGTGCCACCACGCCAGAGCTTGGTCTTCGGGCTTTCGTTCGCCTTACTGAGGCTAGCAAGGTTCTGATGGGCACTTAACAGTGCAGTGTCTGGTAACGTCGTACACTGTTGCGGTATTACGTATTAGATACGCGGTGGTACCATTTTTAGGGTTCCGTACCCAAAGGGTAAAAACGGGACCCTATTACTGAGACTTCGCTGTCCGTCCGTCTGTCACCAGGCTGTATCTCAAGAACGGTGATAGCTAGACAGTTGAAATTTTCACTGATGATGTATTTTTATTGCCGCTATAACAACGAATACTAAAAATAAAATAAAATAAATATTTAAGGGGGGCTCCCATACAACAAACTTGTTATAGATTATGGTACGGAACCCTTCATGCGCGAGTCGTACTCGCACTTGCCCAATTTTTTTTAACGTCTTTTGGTTCTTTAATGAATAATGAAATAATGGACTTTATTGTGCATTATTAGTTCAACTTATAGTTTGTTATTTAGGCGTTAAAATAAAACCTTTTTTCTTTCTTCATTTATTTTATTTATCTACATATAAATATAAAGTTAATAACACTAACCACATCACAAAGATTCTTCTTGGAGTTTCTTTCCTTTACAAAGATAAAGAAAGGAATACCAACATGAATATTTTGTGACGAGTCACAGGGTATAATCTCCAGTTCACTGCCACCTGTAGTGGGCATAGGCTCGGTTGGCTTCGCACTGCCTGTGCAGATCCTGTTTCCTCTTCACAACTTTGCCGGTGTTGTTGGCGGCATCCAGCAACTCCCAAGCGAATGCCTGAGGAAAGTGGACAGTCCTCTCTTTATCATTGGTAGCCTCAAGTAGCCATTTTATTGCCAAGAACAGCGACCTCTTCTCTGTGATGGGACCAGGAACCTGAAATTTATTAATCTCAAAATTAGAGAAAAAATGAGTTAACTGGACTATTGCTACCCAAAAGTGATTCCGAAAAGACTTAAATAGTACAATTTCAAATTTCATTCTCACTGTTTTGTTTGGTGTTACTTAATTTGGTCTTACGTAACACTCACTTTAAACTTTTCGTAATATATTTATTTAGACTGACATGATTGATAGATTTACTTAAGCTATATGCCACTATTAATTTACGGGAATATTATCTGCCAAATGGCACAGCCTCCTCACCTGATAAGTAATACCACCTCTCTTGATTGGTGAGAGCAGCAACAATGGTTTTGCATTGTCTATAGCTTTGTACAAAATAGCTTTTGGGTCCAACTCAATTTTTGCTTTTGCTTCGGGGGTGGCAGCTAAATGATATCTTTCAATCTGCATTCTTTTGATGTTTTCAAATGCTTTTTCAACTAGACTGCGCGCCAGCTTCTTCTTACCCATTTCCATTACATGATTAATGACTTTGCTGTGGAAAAATAATAAAAATAAATTCAATTAATTGGCTTAATACCAAGCAGCTTAATTTTTGGCATTATTTTCGTCAAATGGTATTATTACATTTTTAAATTATTATTATTTATTTTGCAGGATTTGAGTAAAAATTTGTTGGGAAACTTAAGGAAGACCCTTTTAGTAAGTAGTAGTGTATAAAATAATTATCAAATTGCTGTTTATGTACCTACATAAAGGAGGGGATTTTTCTGAAGTTTTTTTTGTCAATTCAATTAATGAAAAATAGAAAAACTTACTTGATTAGTGGGTCATGGTAAACAGAAGAGGTTTCATGTGATCCAGGCGGCTTCACAGGGACAGCAGTTATTTTGGCAAATTCTCCACTTTCTATCAATTTCGCCTGATCTTCTTTCCTAAATATAGGATTCTGAAAGTAGTCTGGGAAACTTGTTGGTCGGGAATAACTTCTGTTTTGAAGTGCAGTGCATCCTCTATAACAAAAATAAATATTTCTATTTCTCTTGCCATTCTGATACCCACAATTGAATGCCAGTATTTCTGAAATATTTGTCACTTGTATGTGTAATATCTGGTATTTTATTCGACACTCACCGTAAGGAACAAGCAGAAAGTGATGCAAACTTATGTATTAAAAATAACTTATTGGTCAAGTTATTCATCGCTAAATCGCTAATATGGCAAAGAGGTGGTTTTCGTTTCTAAATTTTAACTTAATATTTCTGCCTTTTCATAAACTGATAAAATCTCTAACTAAATGGTACAGAATTATACTTTCAAATATAATATTATCAACATAACCTCTTATTGGCCTGGAATTGACATTTGTTATTTTTTTTTTATATTCTTAGTGATGTTACAGTATTACATTTGTTTCCGGTTTAAAGAGAATAAAGTGACTCAGACGAACGCCAAGTCAACGGCCAAGTAAATTACTAGGCTGTTTACTTGCAATCTTAGCCTATAAAAAGTGCACGTATGATTAAAAAAATAATATTATGAAAACAAAATGTGATCACGTACATGTCAAAAGTTGTAAATTTCACATTTTGTGTAATTATTTTGGTATTATTTAGATAATGAACTGTTACACTGTATAAATTTCATATGTGCTCTTTAAAATGTCATCTATCATAAAGTTTAATCTCAAGGAGTTAAGGAAATTAGCTAATGATAAGAACTCTTGTGTGGTTGAAAAAAAAGTGACTCAAAACCTAGCGTTACAGCCTTGGTGTCTTGGAAATCTTCAAGAATCAGTTAAAAACTTATTGGACTATAAAATTGGAAAATTTGACAAAGAGTACGTGATCTCGTGAATCAGGGTTTTATTTATATGAAGAGTTGCTATGAATGCCAATCCAAATTTTAAAGATCAACATTGTTTCAGGTTAAACGGAATTCTTCTTAGTTATAAAAACTTACGCGTTCTTACCAACGTAGGTTCTATCCGTAATGACGGCGCAGACATTCAGTTTCAAGTGCAAGCAGACTACTTCATATTCCAACCATATGTGGGTGCCACCCTAAGAGGTCTTGTTAATAAGAAAACCAATACACATTTAGGGCTCCTTGTACACCGGTAAGTGTGAGAAAAACCATTAGTCAGTCAAGTTAAACTAATCAAGATTAGAATAGGTAAAAACAACAAGAATAATACTTTTGAATCTCAGTATCATTTTAGTATTCTGAATCGAGTTCCGTGAGTACATTGCCAGCAGTAATATTTGAAAAAGGGGCTCCAAAATATTTAACAGCCACACCCAAATCATTTACCACAATTCCATACCTGAGAAGCATAACACTGAAGTTCATGTGTGGCACTTGGTGTTTTGCTTCTGAGGTACGAAAGGACTAGCGTTGTTATCCTTCTCAGGTATCGCATTTATGAGTTGATTTGCAAGTACCAGACATTACGTAAATGTATGTGAAACATTGGAAAAAGAAGTAATTTTTTTTTTTTTTTTTAATTTATTTATGTAACACAATAGTACAATAAACTTTTTAAATATCTGCCAAACTGCACAGCAGTTTGTTGGCAGAAAAACATAGTGCCCTCCACCATTGTACATATTACTATTGAGTAGTATCGCATTTTATTTAACTTACAAACTACAAAAAGTACACTGTAAATAAACAACAATATTGCTACTCGATAAAAAAGGAAAAGCCAGATTGTAATCAGCAATCAAGAACATTTCAAACAGTGTTAAGTTTAAACTACTTTTTTTATTACTTAATTTTTCACCAACAACTAATATAATACAATATCTAATACAATATTGCTACTACTAATATAATATTGATACAATCTGTTTAAAATCATGTTTTTTAAATTTGCCATGGAAATAGACTGTGTCAGCTTTTCTTCAGAACAGTAGAATTATTGCAGTAATAGTATTAACCAATTAATACCTTTTCAGTGTCTTCAATGTAGTAATTCCTCGGCCCACTGAAGAACCTGGTAATGATTGGATCGGGTCAGGTGTCCAGGAAGGACAAGTTGTGCTGTTCCGTGTTGTGGTGTTAGATCTTTATGGAGCATTACCCTACATTAGAGGCGAATTAGATGAAAGGTAAGCATATCAGTCTCTAAGAAACATCCATAGTTCATTAATGCATTTGAAAGAGAGATTGATTTTATAAAATAAATATCGCCTGGTGACAATTTTGGTTGTCACCAGGCGACTAACTATAATTTCTATCACTACTCTTCAAAACCTCGTGTTGTAGTTTGTAGATTGATACTGAGACAAGAGGTTTATTTGAAGTTTGTTATGTATGTAGTTAATCTAGTGAGTTTTGGTTGCCAAAAGGCGATATGTGTATGGACTTCATTCACTATGTGACAAAAAGTGTTATGGTTTTTATTTTATTTCATTAATATATTTGGTATGCTAGTGTAAATCACATTCCCACATCAATAATTGTTATTTTTCCACACTAACAATAATTGTTTTTTCACCAGATTTATTAAACTGGGTGCAGATGACGATGATGAGTTGTTGGAGCTGAAGCAAGTAGAACCAGTGACAGTGGATTATGTGAACTTTGACAGAATCAAGCCTTTCCATCAGAAACAAAGCGGAGACGGAAAAGCGCCATCATCAAAAATGAGCCCAGAACGTACCAAGTTCGAATCTGTTAGCAAAAGTCGGCATAAAAATATAGCTCAAGTATCTAAAGACAAAAATGGTGTCAACTGTACACCTAGGAAAAGCACAAAGAAGCTGAGCAAAATCTTGGATGCTGATACAGCTGAGACTGCTTCTAGGCAATCAAAGAAACACAAATGAGAATAATGATTTATTTACAGATTTTACATGGATTGTGGAGCTTGCATAATTTACAGTATATTAATTTGAATGAATTAATATGTTTTATTGCTTCTTTTTTTACTTTACTTTTGTTTATAAGCGCAAATACTTATAATAGCCATCAGAAAGGTATAGGACAGCTCTTAAATTTGCAGTTTGGAGGTAGTCCAAATGCTGTCAGTCTGTTCAGCCCTTAGAGATGAATATTTTAAATTTACGCGGATTATCACCCCGAACCAATAAAATATATAAGCACAATCCGGGAATAGCTCGTGGTGTTTGCTAAAAAGTTAGCTTATTTTTTATTTATTGATTAAAGAACCTTTATACAAAAGTACATACCGGTTCTATAAGAACAACAAGTACATCGTCAATTCGTCAGCAAAAAATGTTTTTTTATATGTAGGTACTTTAAATGATGCCTAATCGTAATCAATATGTACGTTCGTAGCAAGAATAGAATCCGACACGACACCGGACCACCGACCAACCAGAGATGGGCGCTCATGGGTAAATACCGGGTATTTACCCAATCTACCGGGTATTTACCCATTTATACCCAAATTAGTGGGTATAAACTATCTATCATCAAATCTTTGGAAATAAGTAAAAAGTTCAATGTGATATTCAACTAAAAGGTCGTTTCTTATAAATTTATGTTTATTAAATGTAAAATTTATGAGTAAAAAGGTAATTAAGTTAAGCTGATGAAGCGTCTTACATTATTTCACGTATAAAACTTATGTTGTATTCGTTTTTAATGGAATTTAGTGAAATAGTATTACATATTATAAGGTTGTATAAATTTAGAAACATATTAACATACAATCGATTTACCATCACCAATATTTATTTTTTAAATACTCGAAATGTACTTAAAATTATATCGTAGATTTCAATAAGTAAGCGAAATATTATTAAGGTTCTTCTGTTTATTCTAAGATTTCTTCAGATTCAGACTTTCAGATTCTTCAGTAGTTTCTAATAACCAATCAGAGTGCGGTTACAGGTAGCGTCACTAGATAACGGGGCGACCCGACAGACGCGGTCAGTTATTGTTTATCAACCACAAGGTTACGACTCCTGTACCTTCCTCCATCCACCGACTATGTAGACAGCTAGTGACAACATCAGAGGCTAGTCCACACTCCACACTGCGATCCAGGAGATAACACCCTGCGGTACAAAGCCGAAGATCGGGCGGAGATCTTTGCAGCGTACCTGTAGCGCCAGTTTATTGCGAACCCGACACCGAACGACGACCTCCGATGGCGTGAAGCCTACGGCACTTTGCGGAACCATTACGAGCAGAGAAAGACCCGGTCTTTTTCTCGGTCAGTCAGGTGCAGAAAGCCCTCCAACGATGCGACCCAAAGAAAGCCCCGGGCGCCGCCGATGCGATCCCTAACTCAGCACTCCGTCACTTGCCACAGTACACCATCGTGGCAGTGACGCACCTCTACAATGGGATCCTGCGCTCGGGCCACTTTCCTCAGACATGGAAGCTTGGACGGGTAGTCACGCTTCCCAAACCTGGCAAAGACCGAAAAATACCGGAGAGTTATAGGACGATAACTCTGCTTAGCACCCTCTTCAAGGCCCCACATGGGGAAACTCCTTCCACACATAGAGCCCGAGCCAGAACAGTTCGGGTTCGAACGACACTTCAGCTCACGCGCGTGCTGCACTTCATGGCCGACTCAATAAACAGAAAGGAGCGCAGGCAGTTGCCGTCATACTGGACATGGAGAAGGCGTTTGACAGAGTATGGCACAAGGGGCTGCTGTACAAACTGTCAAACGCCACCGCCCCCCGCCACATAATAGAAGCCGTCCGGTCGTTCCTGCTAGAGCCCCGATTCCAAGTTGCAGTGGAACAAGCTGTCTCCGCTAAACGCCCAATCCGCGTGGGAGTTCCCCAAGGTTGCTGCCTCTCACCTGCCTGCTATGCAGTCTACACCGACGACATCCCTGTCGTCGGAGACGTCAAGTTGGGTCTGTTCGCAAACGACGCTTACTACACCTTACACCTCATCCATGAGCCCGGCCCATGCTGTGTGGAAAATGCAGGCCCAACTTGACGCCTTCCCAAAAGGGCTGAATAACTGGAGACTGTCGGTGAATATCGCCAGAACCCAGGCGATAATCACCGGGAAGAAGAAGACGCCGCAGCCACTACGCATGTCCGGCCAGGAGGTGCAGTGGCAACTCACAGTGAGGTACCTGGGCGTCACCATCGACAGGAACCTTACTATAAAACAACACGTGGCGGAAGTGGTCACCAAAGCCAAGACCGCCCGAACACTCCTGAGGCCAGTACTCACTAGCAGCCTGCCAATCCACATGCGCACGAAGCTGGGGATTTACAAAACGTACGTGAGGTCCAGGCTCACGTACGCAGCTCTGGCGTGGTGCGCCCTAGTGGCTGCCACCAACAGGGACAAAATCCTTGAATAACTAAATCCCCACAGGGGGTCATCCATAAATTACGTCACACGAATTTCATGATTTTTTGCCCCTCCCCCCCTCCTTGTCACAGCTGGTCACATTTGTGAGACCCCCCCCTCCCTAGTGTGACGTCACATATTTTGCAAATTTACATTTAGAAATTATTGAATGAAAACAGCGGTTCCGAAATCAGTTTTATTTCCATTTAAATACTTTTTTTATAAAATTAACTTCAAATCAAACATTTAACAAAACAAACAACGATTTTTATATTAAATTAAAGAAATTAACAAAACTAAAAACCATTGACTATATTGATTAAACAAATTAACAAAACAATAATTATTGATAGAATTATATTAATAAAAATACAATCTTAATGATCTTGAGTCCATGGACTTTGAACCCACTCCTTTAAATTATTTATAACTGGTATAGCCACTTCGTTCTCGTTTGGGTTGTTATACTTGGTAATGTCAGGAACATTCGTCGTGTCCACATCTTTTTCATCAAACCAGACAGCATCATCGTCGTCAACCATACAAAGAAGTTCTCTGGCACGTCTAGCAGCAATTCTTTGAGGACGAAACTTCGCGAACGCGATAGGTAAAACTTCTTTTTGCCTCTTATGTAATTGCTTGTGTTGATTAGTGGCCTTATATGATGCAAAATATAGACCACAGATGCCACATGATCGCTTAAACAAGTATGTTTCGACACTAGGGCAATAGCTATCATACGGAACTTGCTTCAAATGTGATGACGCTCGGAGATCCAAAGCTAACTGAAGTAATAGTGGAGCGAATTTACCTTCGGAGTCATCTTTTTCTGTGGTTACGTACCCGTTTGATGTCTGATTAATTAAAACAGGTGGTGGTAAGAACTCCTCTCGCAATAGTCGCCAAAGGCTGGATCGTCGCACACCACAACATGGGACAACCTCGCATTTTACTATTTGTAATAAATATTGTGATTCACGCACATGATTTGCGTACCAAGTCGCATCACTTTTCAATTCTTTAGCCTGTTCAACATTTAGTCTAGTATCTGTTGGCACAATGTATTCTGCAACCACAGGAAAATCATCAATGATCAATTGGCTCCAAATATTAGCCAGCACAATGCCTGCACTCTCAAAGTTTCGCTTTTCTAACTCCAAATCAATAGTTCGTTTACTGGGATCCAGATGTGAACCGAAATTATCATGTTTTAATACAACACCAGTAAGTTCGCGACTAAGAGGCGCCATTCGTCGTTCCACTCTGTTGAAAGCACTTCTTCCCGGAGCATTTGTGGCAATGTAAATAGCATCCAAATCGAAATCTTTAAAATGTTGTATAGCGGAAATTATAACTCGCTCGTATCGTGGATTTTCGTCTGGACCGCCATCGCAAGTAAAAATAAATACGGGTTTTACAAAGCCTTCTCGAGTTCTCATAAACTTTTCGAAAGCAGGCATTTCAGAAAGTGTATGAATGTCTGTGGCATGAGTATCTGCATTAGATGAAGAATGTTTTCCACTACGAATTGCTACGTATGTAGGTCCAGAGTGTGTCACAGCTTCAGGTTTCCCTTCACCATTTTTCTTTATTACAATACCGGCATAGACAGAGGGAATGAGTTTATGTTTTTCCGCGACCACGAAATCATGATCGGGTAATCTTACACGATAATCAAGGTGCATTAATATTGGTGCTTGAGCGTTTGCTGCTGTAATACCCAATGGCACGCGTGCTTTATCATCCATTGATAAAAAGAGAACTTGGTCCGGACCCAAAATTGAAGCTAATGATTCAAGGTTTCTTATCGTAGCAGTACAGAATGTGCCATCTTTATGTTTCATATGTAGTGTAGAATCTGGTTTGCATAGTTTAACAGGAACAGTTACGACGTGTCTTTTTCCTTCCTCTGTATTGACTCGTCTGGGAAGAAGTCTCAAGTATAACCCTGATCGACTGATACTATATCCTTGTTTACAAAGTTCGGCTTGTAAATCGTCCAGTGTTTTACAGCACCTTATAGTTTCAGTGCGACGTCGATCATCAGCTGCACCACCGAAAATTGCAATCTCCTTAATGACTTCAAGTATACCGGACTGGTTTTCATCTACTCTAGGCCGACCAACAGAACCTCGAATTTTTAGCACTGCTGCAAATTCAGTATTACTTTCACAAAGTTCTAAAATTTTTTGTTTTTTTGAGTCACGACTTTTTTTTTGGCGTTCTGCTGCGCTAATTTTTCGCTTCAGTATGTTTTTTTCCTGCCGAATTTCTTTCCTCAAAGTTTCTATTCTTTTTATTGCTTCATCTGTAGCTATACCAGTATCGCGTGCTAACGACAAGCTATTGAACTCAGATTCTAGAATTACTATTTTATTACTAGAAGCGCTCTGGCTAGGCTTTGGTTTAGGTATTGGTTGTAACTGGCATTCACTGGATTGTATAAAGATATCTTTAGTGTCTTCTGGCGTTTTTTCCTTAGTATTTATCTGTAATTAAAAAGAAACATGTAAAGTGTTGTATATGGTCATTTCATAATTTTCATATTATATTTTTCAAAATCACCCACTATAATACAATTAGAAAGATAGTACCTTTCGGGAGTTACCCTTATTAAATTAGACAGAAGAAGACACTATTCGTTTAGAATATTATTTATATGAATCTGTTTTATAGGTCATTGAAAGTCTGTGTATTACAAGAAAATTAATATTTACAGCACTTTTCATATAACAAAAGCAAAATAATTACAATTCAAATCAAATAATTTTGCCGATACATATAGTGACGTCATGGTGACGTGCCGTAAGTATACCTATCTTATACATGTGTTTATAAGTTCAAATAATAAATATAATTATGATTATGAAGCCTACTTGAAATGTTTATGCCAAAATTAGGTGGCAAAACAACAGAAAATCGGGAATATTGATGAGTAATATTCTGTTGAAAAAAAAACGATATGATTATTAACTTCTACTATATGTATGAAAAGTACGTAAATAGCTTCTCCCTTTATATCAGAATAATAGAATATATACAATTGTTATAACAATACAGTCACTTCGGTAAATATTCAATTTCAACACAAAATACATGTGAAAATTTTTGAGATTTAAATTTCATTTTTGGCGCGAAACCTTTCTATATTTTACTGTACGTAACATTTGTCTATAGTGCAAATAAAAGAAACATCGTTAAACAAAAATGATCTCTATTCAATTCTCGCGCCACTGAGCGCTCAGCGGTAATAATAAGAGCGTGAGCGCCGGCGTGCCCGCGTCATTCAAAAATCAATAATAATTATTTTGTGTGGAATTTAAACAATTCGAATCTAATCACTTATCGTTTCCACCCTGTGTACATACATCAGCAATACATAGTCAGTTCAGTTTGGTTGTTATTACAAAATTCAAACTTACTTTTACGCCTTCGGACTCCAGTTGTATTTGTGATGTTGACGACGAAGGAATTTTGGAAAAAAAATTCATAAGTGTCGCTTTCTTTCTCGTCATTTTTATTTGCAATTCTTTGATTTCAGATTCCACTTTACCTTCAACATCGTCACTACTTTTTAAACTTTTCCATAAGTTGTTAACTTCTTCTTGTACAATTTGTTTTTTTTTATCAGCATAAGCTGCACTGTATGTTTCATACAGTTTACGGTAAAGATTACCTAAATCGCTTTTTATGTTCATTTTAAACTTGATTCGTTAAAGTTAACAAACACAAAATAGCAGAACTAAGAACGACATTTGTTTCATCCGCGAAAGTCAGTGGTCAAATGAAATAGAAAGAAAGAAATCACCGCTAGGCGCAATGCGTTTGGCGGCATTGATCAAAGGGCGCCTAGGCGGTCGGCGCGTATGCGCGTAATACTAGTAGAGCGAGTGGTCGACAAAACAATTGGTATCTTATATTTTACACAGATATAGTTGTATATTGTTATATATAGTTATATTTTAAAGTTCGTGTTTTAACACTTAGATTATAACAGATTTTGAAATGTGACGTCACGAAGTTTTGGACCCCTCCCACCCCCATGTCACACAATGTCACACTTCGTTGACCCCCTCCCCCCCCCTTAACGTGTGACGTAATTTATGGATGACCCCCAGTGTGGAACGACCATCTCCGTAGGGCACTGGGATGGGAAAACATAGATAAATTCATCAGACGACTGGCAATCAGGATGTTCTGCCAGGCCGATGAATCCCGCCACGTGCTGCTCCGAGGTATAGCGCCACTACACGGACACACGCCCGCGGTCACTCCCAAGAGAATTGCTGCCACAGACTTAACAAGACGTCTCAAGACAAGCTGCGGAAAGACCAGCTGCAAGATGCAATGCAGACAAGAAAAACATAAAAAACAGACAAGGCCTTCGAGCAGTCAACTGACGCCACAAATCGACTACCAATGCCCAGCCCGTCATTACGGGCTGCGATAAATGTAGTCTCATTGCGTGACACACGGAAAAGGCACCCCCACACTCCAGAATGGAGAGTGTGTGATGAAACGTAGTATCGAACGGCTGATGATAACTCGTTCATATTCTCACATATTTTTTATTAAACTACCGTATCCTCGTTTTCCTATTAAATTATATCTACAGATATAAACAGGTAAGTACACGGTAGATTGAGTACGAGGGTGGTATGATAAGTAATGAGCCTTGAAGCAATGCGGTATGGCTGAATATTAAAAATGTCTTTATTCAGAGCCGCCATCTTGGACGCGGGAAAATTTACAGTTTCAAATGATTCTGTCAATTACTTCATGAATTATAGCTTTTTAAACAGTAGAAAGTGGCAGTCTTTGTATAAAATGGAAAAAGAACGACATCGGTCAGTGATTCGTTTCCTGTTTTTGAAGGGAAAAACGCGTGATGTAATAAAAAACGAGTTAGATAGCGTGTATGGCGATGCGTCGCCTTCGATTGCCACAATTAAGGGGTGGTATAATGAGTTCAGAAATGGAAGAGCATCTGTGTTTGATGAGGCCCGCCCAGTACGTCCAAATGAAGTTACCACGGAGGAAACCATCAAAAAAGTCTGTGATAGTTTGATGAACTATCGTAGACTGAAATTAAGGGAGGTAGCTGAGGAATGTAGCTTGTCACTGGAGCGTGTACAAAATATCATTCATAAACATTTGGACATGAGCAAGCTATAAGCCCGATGGGTACCGCGTTTGCTAAGTGAAGAAAACAAGCAGAATCGTGTGGCTACTTCCAAGAGTGTTTGGCACTATTAAAGCGTAATCCGAAGGACTTCTTTATGCGTTACGTTACCGTGGACGAAACGTGGATCCACCACTATACTCCAGAAACAAAACAACAGTCAAAGCTGTGGACTTGTCCCGGCGAAAGTGCTCCAAAAAAAGCAAAAACGGTTCCGTTGGCTGGGAAGGTGATGGCGACCATATTTTGGGATTCGCAAGGAATTATTCACATAGATTATTTAGCGAAAGGAAGAACAATCACGGGGCCATATTACTCTGATTTGTTATCACGATTCGATGAAGAATTTAAAAAAAAACGGCCCCGTTTAGCCTGCAAAAAAGTGCTGTTTCACCAGGATAATGCTCCGGGCCATTCATCAAACATCGTCAAGGCCAAACTGGATCAAATGGGTTACAAAATACTGCCGCACGCGCCTTATTCCCCGGACTTAGCTCCGTGCGATTTCTTCTTGTTCCCAAACATGACATCTTGGCTCGGAAGCAAACGCTTCATCTCAAATGAAGAGGTCATAGAGGCCACGGATGAGTATTTTGCCAAGTTTCCGAAGACATATTTTTTGGAGGGCTTAAAGAAGTTGGAGACGCGTTGGGAAAAGTGCATAAATTTGAAAGGGGACTACGTTAAAAAATAAAAAACAAAAAAAAAAATTTTTTTTCATGGGTAGGCTCACTACTTATCATACCACCCTCGTAAATACTGTAAATTTAGGTATGTATGGTATTTACCTACCGGCAATTTCTAGACCCTGGAGACCATTCTAGACCAGAGGTACTTGTCAAGACATTCAAAGAACCCGAACACGAAGGGATTCTGTTAAATAATTGAGATTTTTTCTCAGTCAAGTACCGGGAAGAGAGCGAAATTGAACTAACAAGATTTGATACTAGGCACACTGACAAGCATGCAGCCTAATACCTCATAAAAACATGATGTTAGTGGTGATAATAGCTATTTTGTACCATTTCTACACACCCCTAATTTAATATTTTCAATAAATAGAGTACAAATAGTTTATACCCACCAAATCGGGTAGAAACGGGTAAATACCCGGTAGATTGGGTAAATACCCGATAAATACCTTGGGTATTTACCCACCGCCCATCTCTGCGACCAACTATGAGGCATGATGCTCGTCCTGATATTTTACAGCCTAACAGTTGTGTATGGATAACATTTTTGTTTGATTTATAGAGTAAAAATGTAGGGATGGGGCGACAATTTGTTGTTAACAATTCAATGAAGCATAAATAATTAAGTAGGTTGATGAAGTAATTTAAAAATTACTACTACTAGTGTACCA
This sequence comes from Apotomis betuletana, assembly GCA_932273695.1. Lineage (NCBI taxonomy): Eukaryota > Metazoa > Arthropoda > Insecta > Lepidoptera > Tortricidae > Apotomis > Apotomis betuletana. The sequence continues at coordinate 17,423,258 of OW026307.1, forward strand.
AAATGTACGGGGCGAGTAGAACGCGGATTTATCGAGTTATCGAGCTGTACATTCTCCAGTTGGGCAATTACGGGCTGTAAATTATTGGTCGCTCGACTTGACATCTGGTAACACAGTTACAGAACTGTCAAACGAACGACGGCAAAAGTACGTTTATCCGTGTCACTTGGCTGTTGTCGATAAATACGATGCATAAATTGAGCAAGACAGATTTATATTGTTCATTATGAAAACTTGACCCGTTTCAATATTCATATCTGCAAATGGAGCATTGGGGATTCGTTACTTACACCAAAGAATAGTAAAAACAGTATCAGGTTCATCCATTAAAATGTCGAAGAATGGTGAAGTGTCATCAAACCAAGGTAAAAAATAAAGTCTCCGGCAAATCCCATATGGTCTAGGCCAATTGTTTATAAACGAAATTGTTATTACGTTATCGATTTGCGTTAGAATTCAAGTTTTAATATTACAGGCCCCAGCAGACCTAATATGCCGAAACCCGAGTTGAATTTGTTCAATACTGAGAAGCGTAAAATGCTAGATTTCCAAGTCGGCGGGCCCTCTGAAGACGGCGCGGCGTTCGTGCCGTTTGCAGCCAACACAGCCGCGGCGCCCAAACCTCGCATGCCGCCGCGCACCATTCGCGATGTGCTGCCCGAAAATACGAGGTACCTGCTTCTCTTGTTTTGCAATCAGGTGTACCTACATATTCATTTGCTATAGTTTGCTAAATGTGTGCATGTATATTATTTATTTTCCTTAAAAAATATATATTTACTTAACTGTAATTTGTTGTCAATGAACTACCTATAAACACTGCAGCTCTGCAGTTTGAGCCATGTTTACTTCCAGGAACCCTAAAACTACCCAACTAGTCCAGTCCACACAACTGGTCCAATTTAATCCGAAAATTACTCTTTAATATATGACAATTAACAAATAAATAAAAATAAAAAAGCCTTTATTTCTTAGTAAGGTAAGAAACAATTTTACAAATTTAGACAATAAATGCTGTACAGAACTAAGTTTAGACACTTTTCGTGATGGATTAAAATTGATATATTACTATTAATTTTAATTTTAACACCACACTAGAACCCTCTATAAGGTAAAGGCCTCCTCTAGAGATCTCCATACATTTCTGTCCCGTGCCCTCCATATCCAGTTAGGACCTGCTAACTGGACAATTTCATCTGCCCAGCGTGTCAATGGCCTTTCCTTTTTTCTCCCACCTGCTGGACCTTTCCAGGATGTTTTAAGGAAGGTCCACCTTTCGTCTTGGAGTCTGGCTACATGGCCAGCCCACCTCCATTTGTGTCTCTGTGTGTGGTTAAGAGCATCTATTACTTTACTTTTATTTCTAATAACGGAGTGGTTGATCTTATTTATTTTTCTTATTTTTAGAAGACTCCGCTCCATTCCTCTTTGGCATGTCACAATAGTTTCCAAGTTTCGCATGCATAGGTCATCGTGGGGAGTAAACATATCCATGACTTTCTTTTTGAGATTGAGAGGAAGGTTGCTTTTTAGGGTTTCTTTTAAACTCCAGTACTTATTCCAAGTGCTTTTAATTCTTCTTTCTATTTCCAGTTCATTTGATTTTGGGTTGAAACTTATTTGTTTTCCCAAATACACATATTGGTCGACATACTCTATATTTTCGTTATCTATAAGTATAGGTTCTTTGATGCTATTTGTCATGATTTTAGTTTTGCTGTAGTTAATTTCTAGGCCCATCGTTTTGCTCTCAACATTCCATGCATTCATCATGTATTCTAGATTATACTAGATTGACAATTATAACTAATAAACTCTTAAGTGAACAACATCATTAAACAAACTTAAATAAAAACGTATAAAATCACTGAAAGAATATGGACTTCGATAAAAATAAACGAGTTTTGTTTTGGACCATAGTTGGATGATTGGACTATAGTGGGGTAGTTTTACGGAAATATAAAAACCAACCCAACCAACTATCAACCTACCAACTATACCAACTCTAATACAAGGTAGCTGATTGTTTATGGAATGGATGTTTTAATAGGCTGCAATCAATCAATCTATTAAGTTACATAGAACCATAATTATATTGGTTTCTTGTACCTACAAAAACCACTTTGAGATACACTGTAGGATGACAGCTATATTTCTACTTGTAATCTTTTTAAAAATGTCAATGCATGTAAGTAGGTTATTCTGCATAACACATGGAATACCTTACAATTTTCATACATATCAAAATATGGACAAAGATGTAATTAAACCAGATAGCCCGACCAGGTGTTATAACACCGATCATTTTTTTTTTTATAATTTACTCTAATGCTTGTTGCGATTTCAGATATCGCAAAATTTACCCAGGTTCCAAAAAGTGCGTTTAGGGCTATCTGGGTTAAACTGATAAATGCAAAACAACTTCGAAAATAGGCACCACAATACATTACAAAAATTATTAAATAACCTTTGACAAATATGTATAATCTCTCTAAAATGTAACTACATGTGCAAGTAAAATTTCACCAACATACTTGACGTAATAATCAAAGAATTTTAACCCATTGATCTCTAAAGCAGATTTGAGATTGCTGCAAATTCTATGTTAGAATTATATCAAATTCATTTAGTAAGAAATTTACAATATCTGCCAATCTACACACCATAGGTATATGCATATTATGTATGTATCTAAACACTAAATACTTTTTTGTACACAAAAACAGGTTATTACTACATTCATAACAAAGGCAAACTTATCTGATCTTTTCCATTTAACCTGTTAGCAATTAATATATATATATATATATATATATATATATTTTTGTAATTCTTATGAGATTAAAGATTCTTTAAACCAAATTATGGCATAGTTTGACATTATGTGGTTATGAATTTGTTTAATTTAGAATGATTTAATTTATGTTTTTCTTATCATTCTGTTTCAATAGAACCAGTATCTATAACGGGGTGAGCAGCTAAATGGCCAATTTTATTAATGAATTCATACATAAATTGGTCATGCAATTCTGCAGCACATAGTACAGTCCCTGTACGCTTAGAATAGCCTTTGGGTTTAGGTCAATATCAGATCACGTGTAAAGCTCAGCAGCTTAGACCAAACCCAAATTTAAAATGTTTGCAGCTCATGGGCACGACTGTATATTAGTCTCTTCTGTCAAATAAAAATTCCAATTACGTGTTATCAACAGGGACAGGAGCCGGATTTATCCATCAATGCAGTCATCGGGCAAGCTGCAATTGTCGGCAACGGAAATATATGACTTTACGGCTGATGATCTGCTTGATCTTGGAGAGATCGGGCGGGGTGCCTTCGGAGCAGTAAATAAGATGGTCCATAGAAAGTGAGTACTGGCAATAATAATATTATGTTGTAATAGTATGCAAGATACATTGATACAAAGATCAAAGCACAGAGAAAAATTTAACCATTGATGTTCCATAATAATTGTGGTGTTTCCAAATTAAAGATTAATGAAACATTACACGTGTCACACATTTGCATGCAAGATATACTTTATATTATTACTGTAATAAGGGGGTTGTCTATTGTGAAGGTTGTGTGTATCTTTAGTATAACAAAAAGCAAACGCCGTTTTAATTATGAAACTTCAAGCTCTACATGGGACTAAAATAAAGTCAGAATTCTAGATATTATTTTATTTTACGCTTTAGAAAAGAAAAAACTATTTTTTGCACTTTTTTGCATCTGGTAAAAAACGGGTAAAAGAGAAATCTTAGTAGTATATGTACTTAAAATGCTGTGTAAATTAAGGCAGAATCATTTAGTTACTTAACTACTTTGGTTTGGTTTATTCCAAATATAATGTTTTTAGAAAAATATGATTGAAACTATTTATATACTTAATTTTATAATAAAATATTGGTCTCATCTTCAATCTACTATGTCTGGGCCACAGAGTACACCTTCCTCTTTTTCAAATAAGTCATGCGAGCCCGTTTTCCCTTCTCTGTTTGAATAATCGATTTTTTTTACTCGCACATGACACAATCCTCTTAAACACAACTTCTTACCATCGTATACCATGACCATCAAATCATTCTACAATTAAAGGGAAAACAAAGGAATATTTTTGCCATCACTCCATGGAATTTGACATATAAATAAAATATATATTATGTACTTTCGTGCACAGCACGGCTAGCATATCTTACCGCGATTTCGTTAGTCGCGCGACTCAGCGTCACCTGCCTTGCTCGCACGGTATTAAAAGAAAAGTGACAGGTAGTATCCGTCGCGTGTCAAAGTTATGCTAGACGTGCAGATAATTTTTTCAACTTGTACTTGATGTTAAACCGATTTTTCTAATGGCAGAACTAAGCACGTGATGGCTGTGAAACGCATCCGGTCCACAGTGGACGAGAAGGAGCAGAAACAACTGCTCATGGACCTGGAGGTGGTCATGAAGAGCAACGACTGTGTATATATTGTGCAGTTCTACGGGGCACTCTTTAAAGAGGTTTGTCATTTCGTATTCACCATTGCCTATGTTAAAAAAAATGCCGGAGCTGGGAAGACGATGTAAAGAAAATAGCAGGAACAACATGAATGAGAACAGCAAGAAACAGATTAGCTTGGGAAAATCTTGGGGAAGCCTATGCTGAATAGTAAGACAATGACTGTTCACAAAGCCTTGTAATAATTAATCAGCCATGTTCCTTAACTGATGTTGATGACCTGAGAATATAGAAAAACTCAAAATGTTGAAAAAAATGTTCATTTAAAAATTGACAATAATAGGATACCTACTGGACGAAGTAGCTATGTGGACAAGCAAATTGAAATGGACAACATGTGAATATGGATCAACTTGACTTAAAAGATTATAATTTTTAAGTTAAATAGAGTGAAGTAATCATGAAATTCTGATTATGATTGGCATTTATAGTTTTTTTTAAATTCATAAACTGGCCAGCGCTTTTGAGCTCAGTACCACCCGTACAAGTGACTACGGGGTCGAAGATATAACTTGATGGTTCAGCAACAGCCTATTCGTTCTTGCATAGTTACAGTCAAATGTGTATAAGTAATATTTTTATCGCATAATTATTAACATTCGTCTCGGCAGCGTTCCACTCGGCCCTTGCGATGTGCCGCTGGCATTGATTGAGTACCATTACCATAATAGGAATACATATTCCGTAGAACCGTGTTTCACCAGCATAGGAGTACAAATTCCGTAAAAACATGGTGTGGCACCGCCACAGACAACCCCCACTAGACGGAGCATGTTAGGCGACCCGCGCGCACCAACGATATGGTACGGCAAAACATTAAAGTATCAACACGGCGGCCACCGTTTAGTTGCGTCCAGGTTTATGTGGTCTCTCTACACCACTTAACACTACAATTTACCATGTTATTTATTTAATTTCTTTTTTTGTTGACGTACACATGGATCATAAATCTGCCGTACCATATCGTTGGTACGCGCGGGTCGGCTTACATGCTCCGTCTAGTGGGGGTTGTCTGTGGGCACCGCTAAAGGAGTACAAATTCCATAGACACATATGGTGTGTCTATGGAATTTGTGTGTGTGTATATTTATTTATTATGTTTAAGTATTTATGTAATATGTATATTTTTATTTATGTATGTTTATTACTTTTGTCTTTTAAGGCTGATTTAGACGATGCCAATTTTGAGACGCCTAAATTACGGCGCCTCGAAAAGGCACCGTATAAACACTTTCCGCGCCATTTTTTCGCCGCATGCCAGCGCTGGCGCGGAATAGAACACGAGCCTATTTTTGGCGCCAGTGACCCCCCCCCCCCCCCCGCGTCTCTCGCTGCCACTAATGACTGGTACTGAAAAAAAGCACTGTGTAAACACGACTGGCGGCGAGATTTAGGCGGCTGAACATAGTCATTGTCTAAACGGTCGGAGGTGTGCTGTGCGGTAATCACTGGCGCCGTAATTTAGGCGTCTCAAAATTGGCATCGTCTAAATCAGCCTTAATGGTAGTCGTTCATTTAGTCCTATTATTATTATTTTCAAACATTAATTTTCAACTACTCCGCTACCTAAAGGTTGTCTGGAAGAGATCGCTATTTAGCGATAAGACCGCCTGTTGTTTACCTCTGCCTGTTATTTTAATGTATCTCATGTTGTGTTGTATTATTCCTTGATGTTGGAGGTGTGCAATAAAGAGTATTTGTATTTGTGTGTCACCCGCATAGGAGTAAGAATACTTTTCTCCAAATTGCTTGGAAATGTTCCCATTAATGTAGTAAAACTGGACCGCGAAATCGTTCGTTATATTTAGAAGGCGTTAACGAAAATAAAAAAAAATATATATTATTGGCCTTAGCCGGGAAATCAATATTATTTAAATAAGACGATTAAGTAAAAAACACACCTTCCGTTTATAACGTCTCATACAAATGAGGGTAATCTTAATTTGGCCGGTTACTGCATTTTTACTTTTAATTTTTTCAAAGACTTTGATAATTCACCATACAGCCAATTGTCCACTAAATTTAAAAAATAAAAACTATTATAAACTTTTTAATTGTTCTCTGCGTTTAGTTCTTGCACTGAACATTTTTTTGCTATGCTACTGTCAATGTATTTGAAATGTCGACAAATTTCGAATAACGGACAAACAATTTAAATAATAATCTTATATGCGGTTAATTTATTTTCATGATTCTTAGTTATTTATTAGAGATTTCTCACGAAAGTTTTTAATTTAATAATATGATGATATTTAATGAGTGAGTTGAAAATAAATAAGTGTACCAAACGTAAACAAATAAAAAATAAAACAGAAATGATTGTGTCCAAATCAATATACAAGTTATTTTGAACTTATGATCTTCTCCGAAAGATAAATATGGTATGGTTTCTAAAAAAAAATCAGTGTGTTTAGAAGTTGTTAATTTAACTAAAATTTATAATTACCTATGTGCATATTTTATGTTATTGTGTTTCCATATATATTTAATTCTTATTCATATATTTTGTTTTAAATCAAACATGATTCGGACCCGAAATTTTATTCCTATTCCTAAAAAAAATAAGTACCAAATGAACTTCATGGTACTGATATATTAAATTAAAATGTAGATTGGTGATTATTTCCAAGCATATTTGGAGAAAAGCACTATACAAGCCTCGGCGGGAATGTCAGTTCGCAGATTCGTATTATTGAAGGACTCGGCTACGCCTCGTCCTTCAAAATCATACTCATCCACGAACTGACTTTTCCCGGCCTCGGCAGTAATATACTATTGAACACACAAGCTGTGTCACTGGACACAAAGTTAAGGGTGTAGCAAAGTTTTAAGAAGGGTGCTTATCTTACTGTACCGCAATTTTAATGTGTTTTTTAATATTTTCAGGGTGACTGTTGGATTTGCATGGAGCTGATGGACACCTCCTTAGATAAATATTATAAGTTCATATGCGAACGGATGCAGACTCGAATACCTGAAACCATTATAGCTAAAATAACGCTAGCTACTGTGAAAGCTTTAAATTATTTAAAAGAGAAGCTAAAAATTATTCATAGGTAAGCTAAATCATACATATTGTAACTGCTTATTTATTCCAGAGTGTTTATTAGTTATGTTGAATATAGATAAGGAGAACTGTTGGCCAATTTTGGGTTTCTTTTATAAATATAAATTACATTTTTAAACCAATTTTGGCCAAAAGTTAGTGAGTATTTCTGTTATCTTTTTTCTTAATTCTTGTTTTGCTATGATTGGTCCGACCCTAGGATTCAACACAACTTAAACAAATTAATTAAAACCTCTATTCATAAATTACACCATGAATTCGTTTTAAACTATTGTTTTTAGAACTTAGGTACTGTTATCGTTTTAAACTATTGTTTTTAGAACTTACTGTTACCCATTTTCTGGAAAAGTTTATTTAGATTAGTCATGTTTGTAAAACATGTAATGTTTCATAATGTTTTAATGTGGAAACTCCACTTTTTTTTTATTGAACTATTGATACAGATATCAGAACATAAAGAAAAATTTAAATGCGTAACCTCACGGGAATCGTACCCGGTAACTCTGGATCACCGGTCGAACGTGTCAACCACTCCACCACCCGAACTTGAATTATGTAATTTTCCTCCACTTGTAATCTTACTTACCTTTTCGTGTTCCGCCCAGATTTGACTCCACTATTTTTTAATTATTTTAATTGTTCAACAGGGATGTGAAACCGTCAAACATCCTGCTAGACAGACGGGGCAATATTAAGTTATGTGACTTCGGCATTTCGGGTAAGCTGGTGGACTCGATAGCGCGAACCCGTGACGCCGGATGCAGGCCTTATATGGCGGTAAGTATAGTTTCACTACTTTTTAGGGTTCCGTACCCAAAGGGTAAAAACGGGACCCTATTACTGAGACTTCGCTGTCCGTCCGTCCGTCCGTCTGTCACCAGGCTGTATCAACAACGGTGATAGCTAGACAGTTGAAATTTTCACAGATGATGTATTTCTATTGCCGCTATAACAACAAATACTAAAAATAAAATAAAATAAATATTTAAGGGGGGCGGGAGCCCATATAACAAGTTTGTTGTATGGGAATACAACAAACTTGTTATTTGTTATAGATTATATATATGTATAGGTACGGAACCCTTCATGCGCGAGTCGGGCTCGCACTTGCCCAATTTTTAGTAACTGTGGTGATTGAGCCTGGCCATTTATTTTTACAATATAGTCAGGATGTCGTTAAATAAAAGCCTCTCTCCGTTAGTTACTCTTAATTTTTTGACACTGCACTCTATTTTTAAAAACGAAAAAAAGCTACGTTCTTATATTCGTTTGCGGGAAAGAAACCCTTTAAACAAAACACACTATTGTACAGCGGTATCTTGATGATTTCAATTTCTCTTTGATTTTTTCTTATGACACGTAAACGATATAGTTATGTTTTCTTACTAACCCCTAACTTGAGGATTTAATAGTATCCCTCCAGGGCCCATACATTTATTCCGCACTTCTACAATATTTTGACATTATTTTTTATGCTATAATCCTAATTAATTTTGATTGTTATGTTAGGTACACATTAACATGATAAATATTTTATTTGAAATTGTAATTTTATTTTAGTATTATTGTATAATTTAATGTGTATGTGTTTTGGCTATGTGCTGTAAACATACTCATGTTTTTAAATAAATAAATAAATTATAAAAATGACATCTTTGTCCCTTTCATCACGTCCAGACGGCTGGACCGATATAACAATTTTTGCTAGAGGGTTTGTTTTTTTTTTTCTACGTGGACGAAGTTAGCGGGCACAATACAATACAAAATCCACTTTATTGCACACCTCAAACTCACAGAGATACGAAACGTGAGAGATATACAGCAAAAAATAAACAGAGGTTAACAGGCGGTATTATCGCTAAATAGCGATCTCTTCCAGACCTTTAGGTAGCAGAGTAGATTAACAAAAGTTTGAGCTTTTGCACCTTCCAGTTAACCCCTTACCGCATACGATGCCATATATGACAGATAAAAATTTCGACCTTATTTACACGGGTTAAAGTTCAACTTCGAAGAAATATTTTTGAAGTGTTTTCATACATGCGGTAACGGGTTATTAATAATTTTCATGTGATCTGTAACCAGAAAAGGGCATTAATCGATAAAATTTTTAATCGATTAAAAAAGTTAATCGTCAAAATTAGTCGCGATTCATTTAATCTAGATTAACTTAATCGAGAGTCTTCGATTAACGATTAACTAATCGTCATTTTAATCGATTAAATTTCACGATTAATTTCTCGATTAAAAGTTGGAACACGCGCATTTTGTGTTTTTTACGAAAATACAATATGTCTTGTCCAGCACGTCTAGCGTAACTTTGACACGCGACTCATGTCGCGCGAGATAGCATCATCCGTCACTATCTCATAGTACTGTACAGATAGAGACAGGTAGTATATCCCGCGCGAGAAAGAGTCGCGTGTCAAAGTTATGCTAGCCGTGCAGGGACAGAAAATGTACCTTCAGAAACTTTTTTGGTTCGGATACCTTTGTATCCGACCGTTCCCTCTTCCCTCTTGTTACAGTAATACACGATAGTTTTTATAGTGCAGTACTCTAAGAAGTTCTAGGCAGGGACTTAGACTTACAAAAAAATATCTTATTTTATCTTATATTAGTTAATCTAATCGAGAAAAATTTATCGAATTAACTAATCGATTAAAAAATTAATCGACGATTAACTTAATCGAGATTAATTTAATCGGAACTCGATCGTTAATCGATTAACTTTTGCCCATCTCTGTCTGTAACTTGACGTCCCTACGACAGCCGGAGCGCATCGACCCGGGTCGCGCGCGCGGCTATGACGTGCGCTCGGACGTGTGGTCGCTCGGCATCACGCTGATGGAGGTCGCCACCGGCGCCTTCCCCTACCCGCGCTGGGGCTCCGTGTTCGAGCAGCTGCAGCAAGTGGTGCAGGGCGACCCGCCGCGCCTCACCAACGCCAACAACGCCTTCTCCAACAACTTCGTCAACTTCGTCAACACTTGGTAACGTATCCCTAGTTTTTTTTTTTTTTTTTTTTGTCTAGGTGGCAAACGAGCATACGTATCGCCTGATGGAAAGCGATTACCGTCGCCCATATACACCTGCAACACCAGAGGAGTCACAAGTGCTTGCCTACCCGGAGGACGAAGATAGAATGCCTCTATGCTAGTAATTTCACCGGCTATCTTACCCCCACACCGGAACAACAATGCGAACATTGCTGTTTGGCGGTGGGTTAGCAGGCAAGACGGTAGTAACAATCCGGACGGACCCTGCACGAGGCCCTACTACTCCAAAAAAAGTTATATCCTCTTAGTGTGACGAAATTACGCTCATAGAGGCCCCTAGTCGCGGCGCTCCACAGGCGGCTGCAACAGGTGGTGCAGGGCGACCCGCCGCGCCTCACCAACGCCAACAACGCCTTCTCCAACAACTTCGTCAACACTTGGTAACGTATCCCTAGTTATATCCTCTTAGTGTGACGAAATTACGCTCATAGAGGCCCCTACTCGCGGGGCTCCACAGGCAGCTGCAGCAAGTGGTGCAGGGCGACCCGCCGCGCCTCACCAACGCCAACAACGCCTTCTCCAACAACTTCGTCAACACTTGGTAACGTATCCCTAGTTATATCCTCTTAGTGTGACGAAATTACGCTCATAGAGGCCCCTACTCGCGGGGCTCCACAGGCAGCTGCAGCAAGTGGTGCAGGGCGACCCGCCGCGCCTCACCAACGCCAACAACGCCTTCTCCAACAACTTCGTCAACACTTGGTAACGTATCCCTAGTTATATCCTCTTAGTGTGACGAAATTACGCTCATAGAGGCCCCTACTCGCGGGGCTCCACAGGCAGCTGCAGCAAGTGGTGCAGGGCGACCCGCCGCGCCTCACCAACGCCAACAACGCCTTCTCCAACAACTTCGTCAACACTTGGTAACGTATCCCTAGTTATATCCTCTTAGTGTGACGAAATTACGCTCATAGAGGCCCCTACTCGCGTGGCTCCGCGAGCAACTGCAGTAAGTCGTGCAGGACGGCCGGTTCGTTACCAACGCCAACAACTTCGTCCAGTTCATTAATACTTGGTGACTTTCATGTTTCTATAGTATAGAAACATAGTATAGAATCTATACCCATGTCATAAAACAGGCGTATTCCCCTGTCTGAACTGAGTAATTGTGCAAAATTATTACTTAGTTTTAACCGCTCGTTCCCTAAATATCAGAATGGCAAAATACTAGATTGCCCTTTTTACCCGATTTCTGAAATACCAGATTTCTAAAACACCAGATTTTCTGGGTACCGAGTTTCTCTTATATCGGGTTTGCAAAACAACTTGTTCTCAATACACTGTATTTTATTTAAAACCGAATTCCCATAATACCAGATAATGAAAACACCAGGCTCGTAAAGCACAATGTACTTGAAACACCAAGTTTCTTAATCTACCAGTTACTCAATATACCAGATTGCCTGTTTATTTAATTCCCAACACACAAGATGCCAATTATACTTGATTTCCGAAAGCTTAAATTCCTAAAACACCAGATTTTTACTTTAGTAGATTACATAAGTACTGATAGAAAAAAAACAATTATAAACAACAACATTTTATTGTAAACTTTATTTACTCATTTAAAGTTGGAAAATACTACTAGTTTTCTATAAAATAAAATAAGTTAACCCTTAAATTGGCACACCATGATAGAACATGTTTTTATTTATTTATTTAGGGTTCAGTTTAATGTTGATTTTGGGATAATTAGAGGATAAATATAATCTAATGATCCCAAAATTATCCTTGTCCCTCGGACGGACGTTCTGAAATGTATTTATATTAGAAGTAACTGTAGGTACATAGATAAAAAAAAAAACACAAATAGTGGGATATGATTTTTATTGTAAAATATTCTGCAAAGCCATGCCATGGATATTATAAGACTGACGAAAATAGCTTTGGGTTCTGTTGTAAGAGCATTGCAGAATATTTAACAATAAAAGTCTTATCTCGCTATTTGTGTTTATTTATTTGCTTTAGCTATGTACAGTCACTTCTAATAATATGAAAGTGAATGGGCTGGTAGTCCCCACAGCGGGTTGGGGACTTTACATACACCTTTGAATTTCTTCGTGGCAGGTTTTCTCTATTTTTTTATCAGCTTCTGTTACATATGTATTGAGTGCCCCCTCTAGTTTTTTTTTTTTTTTATTACAGGCCCTCGTAATTGATATATACTTAAATTCAATTATAGTAATATTCATAACAGGAGCAAACATTGAAATTAGTGTTTCTCTAAGAAGTAATCGAAAAAATGCGTGATAAAAGAATGTAAGAGTGAAAAGAACGGTGTCCTATCGTTTGACCAAAAAACGTTTGACAAATGATCACTTGACCAAACAACGTTTCACCAATTGATCATTTTACAAAAAAATGGTTGCCTGTAAAGTCGGTTTTACGGGCGAAGGAAGATTTTACGTGACAACGTCTTTTTCTCGGTAGAATATTTATTTGTATCATATCCATTCACAATTTCCCTAACAACATTTTAAGTGTTACTTTCTGAACGCACCCATCACATGTGTCATTAATGTCATTATAGTGTCTTCCCTCTTCCCTCTCCCCTCTTCCCTCTTCCCTCTTCCCTCTTCCCTCTTCCCTCTTCCCTCTTCCCTCTTCCCTCTTCCAATGAAGTGGCAATGGGCCGGCCATGTAGCCCGGAGAACGGATGGCCGTTGGGGCAGCAAAGTCCTAGAGTGGCGACCACGTATAGGAAAGCGCAGCGTGGTTCGGCCCCCGACTAGATGGACGGATGACCTCGTGAGGGTAGCGGGGAATCATTGGATGCGGTCTGCACAGGATCGCACTTTGTGGCGAGTCATGGGGGAGGCCTATGTTCAGCAGTGGACGTCTGTGGCTGATAGATAGATAGATAGATAGTCTTTGTATCCGACCGTTCCCTCTTCCCTTTTCCCTCTTCCCACATTTTAAAGTTTGAGAATCTGTGAACAGCATGATGACGTAGGCTTGTGTATTGCTACAATGACGTCATGTCCACGGCGCTACAAAGTATTGCTACAATTACGTCATCTTAAAGTATTACTACAATGACGTCATGTTTTTCGTATGTGCAGCCGGCGTTCATCAATTTATTAGACGTTGTCACGTCAAAAGTCATTTTACAAATGATTCACTTCACCAAATGATCAGATGTTAAATTTTCATTTTACAAATAATCATTTAGCAACTGAGTCATTTGACCAAACTTGAGGTGAATCAATTTCAGAGCAGATCCGACCCGGCCGGGTTAGGTTAGGTTAGTTTTTTTTTTTATATCCATAAAAAACGTAAATAAAGAAAAAGACAAGAAAAGACAAGAAAGACAAGAAAAGGACAAGAAAAAGACGATAAAGACAAGATAAAGACAAGATAAAGATAAGATACAGATACATTTATTTTGTTAAAGAAGTACTTTTTATGAAATAACATTTTGTAAAATGATATTTTGTCAAGTGCAGTGTTTGTAAAATGATCATTTGTAAAGTGACTTTTTGTAAAATGATACTTTTGTTAAATGTCTCGTTTGCCTAATGAATATTTGGTGAAACGTTGTTTGGTCAAGTGATCATTTGTCAAACGTTTTTTGGTCAAACATTAGTGAACCGAAAAGAACATATCCCTTCGTGTGGCAAATTCCCGCTCCGAGGTCGCTAGTTCAAGCCTCGTTATGGTAAAATAGAGCAAAAAATTCTGGTTCGAAAAAAAATGGAAAAAGATGGTCAAAGAATTTGTTCACCAGTGTTTGTATGGCAATACACGCCAGATGAAGGGATAATAAAAAGCGAAAAAAAAATAACAAAAAAAGAACCGACTTCAGTAAAACTAAAAATCCAAAAATAACCCGTTCAAGTACAGATTACATTTGAATCACCTTTTGAAGTCGGTGCCAAACCACTCAATTATTATATTTATATAATTATAGTTTACGTGAGGTTGGGCACCGACTTATTTTTACTTATTTTTTTAAATTCGCTTATTTTCGTTTGCGTTGATGCACTGACCGTATTACTTTATGATATTTGATATTTTGGACATCTCGTCTACTTAAAATCCGGTATTTCGAAAATCTGGTAAAACGGAAATCAGCTGTTTGAAATATCATGTATTACAATGATAACGGTTAAGTGAGATCAAGTTGTTTCGAGAAGATTGTGTTTTGCGAATCTGGTTTGTTCAGTGTTTTTGTGTTTTGAGAGTCTTTTGATTTCGAAATTTGATATTTTGGGTATATGGTGTTATAGGAAACATGGTGTATTAAGAACATGGTATTTAAAAAATCTTGTACAAAAGCGAATATAATATAAAGAAAATCTGGTGTTTTAGAAATCTGGTATTTCAGAAATCCGGTAAATAGGCAATCTAGTATTTTGCTATTCTGATATTTAGGGAACGAGCGGTTTTAACGTGATGTAACAGTAGTCAATCTTAATGCATATGAAGCTAGGGCATTTGTGCTAGTTCTCAAAAATAATCCTCTACAATAGTTTGAACAGATGCGTCTACAGTGTTTTACTTGTAATGTTTCGTATTGATCTAATTACGCGAATTGTATAAATGTTTGTACGGGAGCAAATATGTCATATTCATATTTAATTCACAGCCTCATAAAAGAAGAAAACCAGCGTCCAAAATACAACCGGCTACTGGAGCACCCCTTCATCAAAGGCATCGACCAGAGCCGGGCCGACGTCGCCGCGCACGTGTGCGAGGTTCTGGACGCCATGGAGCAGAACGGAGTCAGTCCCTTCACCACCGACCAGCCGGCGCAGGCCTGGCTAGACTAACCGGCCCGCCGGCCTGGCTAGACTAACCGGCCCGCCGGCCTGGCTAGACTAACCGGCCCGCCGGCCTGGCTAGACTAACCGGCCCGCCGGCCTGGCTAGACTAACCGGCCCGCCGGCCTGGCTAGACTAACCGGCCCGCCGGCCTGGCCAGCACAAGGCTTGGCTCCAAGTGACCCACCCGCAATGTCTATCACTTGCAAACTTACTTCTTCACGTCTGACAGTAGCCGCACATGTTTGTATGCAGAGGCTAGAGTTGTGTTGCTGAGAATTCTCCATTTTTTTATGAAAATCTCGCGTTTACATAATGGGCAGATTTTTATTTTGTTGTCGGTTTTTTTTTATATCTTCCGTTTCTAGTGAAAATTGTCTTCATCCTTGTTTGTGTGAAAAACAAAATTTTCTGGCATCTGGAAACTTTGTATGAAAACTTAAATTCCGTATCTTTTTTATTACACTGGATGTTTTCTTATTTTTTTTTTGGGACAATGGTAAATTATGTTTTCGTTACACAGATGAATGAATACTGTTATACTTATCAATTTTCACTAAAATTGGAAGATATAAAAAAACTGACAACAAAATAAAAATCAGCCCATTTCCCATTTGGTATGGAGCGAGAATATGTCCATACAAAATGGAGAATTATCAGGAACGGCACAACTCTAGCAGAGGCTGAGTGGATCACATTTTATCACAGATATTTAAAGTGTCATTGCCACGCCATTGTTGAGTTGCTCTTGATATCGGAGTCGCATTTCATTAATCTTTCATCGGAAAGATGTATAGTAATAATTATGTTAGAGCAAGTAGTAAAAATTCTTAACTTAAATATGTAATCTTTACCATGAAGTTCACTGTAATGGGAGATGTTTTATATGACATTTAGTATGGTTGTAACCAATCTCTAATTGCACCGGGTTCTCCACTTCATTCAAACTTTTCTTCTAATTGCATGTAAATATTTATTATCTATTCTATGCTATCTTGTGTATGTACTACAATTATATAGTAAATCATCTTATAATATTATATACAATTTATCAGTTGTTAACAGTGATACATTACCATACCCCGAGGTTTACGGTGCACAAATGATTTGACGCCTACTGTTGGCCGGCCATCACTTGTGCACCGGATACCCCAGGGTATGTACATCAGAGCTATACCCCTTGTTTTGGGCTGATCGGGAACCTGGTTTAAACTACTATGAATGTAAAAAGTTGTATCTGTGTGTGTGAATTGCTTGTAATTAGTTTTCTTTGGCTAATTGAAATACTGGTTTAAGACTTAGGGCATACAATATGTAGGTAATTTTATAAATTTGTATATACAGACCGATAATAATAATGAAAGTGAGTGAAGGCATATAATTCATTATAATGTGTTAATTTATGGCAGCAAAACACTTCAATTATTAACTGCAATAATAGGTCACTAATATACTTAAACAATATTTCAAATATATTTGTTTTGGGTCTCATGACTTGTATTATGTATGCTATAGATTGAATTGAATAGATAATTAATGAAATAAATTAGTATTTTACAAATTTATCTTTTAATTCTACTAAAACTAGTTTTATAACATACAATCACTCTATAACCTGTCCCATTTTTGTGGAATTCAAAACTTTTCCAAACTTAGCAAATAGTTTGTATTTTGTTCCATCGGTAAGTTGTGGTGTAAGATATATGGCGTCCATTGTCTTTGGTTTCATGTCAAGTAGTGGAACCCATTCACCTGCAGGTATTATTTTGTCTTTTCTTCGGCCCCAGAAGTCCACAGAGGATATCTTGATCAATTTATTGTCCTCGCTGATGTACAGAAGTCCGATTGTGTTATTGAATGGTAAACTTGCCAGTGACAATAGGATTCCACCAGTGATACCTTCAACAAAGAATTTTGTTTTTATCTCTTCATGATAAAATTTCCTATACATGAAACTGATATATCCATACCTGAAAAGCATAACACTGCAAGTTGTTTCATACCCGAGAAGCAAAATACTGTAAGTGCTTGTGTTATAAGCTTCCAGTTTTATGCTTCTCAGTGGGACTAGCATATCTTGCCATGACTTTGCTTGTCGTACAACTCAATGTCACCTGTCTTTCTTGCACGGTATTGAAAGGAAAGTGACAAGTAGTATTTGTCGTGCGACGGAGACGCGTGTCACAGTTATGCCAGACGTACAGATATGGATATACTTTAGATTTCCCAATTCCCATACCAAGCTCAATAAGCAGAAATGCTGGATCTTCAAACTTTACCCCTTATTGGTTACAGTATTTATGACACTGTTGCTTGACATGTTTTAGTAATGAATAACATAAACATAACCGTTAATATAAATAACATTATGCTTGCTTAACTACTTTACCTATGTATGAGGCTGCGAGAAATGAAAATTCAGGAAAAACATTTAATCCCTCTAGTATGCCACAGCCGGGTATTGCCAAAGAAGTGCCAAGTATATGATACATTTTCATTCTATTCAATGTTGCTATATGCCGAACGAACGGAAATGTAAATACAGTTTCAAACTTCTCTGAATGTTGATTATGTTCGCTAACGTTTGTAGAAGAATTTCTGGCCATTGTAATTCGAACAGGATTCCAAATCGCTGACCATTTGATATTGTTTGACACAATGCTCTTCACAAGAAAATTATTTAGCCGCATTTTTAATTCCTATCACTTAATTCAATGTTTATGTAAGATTCCTAACCTAAAAAATATAAACATTAATCAATGTCAGCTGTCAATGTCTTCTGTCAGTCTAAAAGAAGACTGAATGCTCTGAAACTGTCTGAAACTAAGTTCTCAAATACCGACGAATTATTTTGATTAGCATAGTACTATGATTATATAATGCAAACATTTATAATATGCAAATTAAGAAGTAGACTATAGTATAAGCAAGATATTAATCTTAAATTGTGTTTATTTTATTTTTTGTTTTGCTATAGTCGTAGGTACAATTTACCGGGGCTAATATTGTGTCGTTTGTAAACGTACTTGTAAAGATATTTAAGACTATAATAAACACGCTCGAATAAGTTGATTTGTTTATAATTATTGAGTGACTTTTAAATAGGACAATTCGGTTGGTCAACCAAAGGTTCTACTATGGGTACTACTCGCGATGCGCATAGAGCAGTCATGTTGATTTCTGGTCTCGCTGTATAGATCCTAATCTTTCATAACCAAACATATATTTGTTGCCGAGTCATACATACGCGTCATTGCGATTTGTTATTTTTATCTGTACATTATTGCAGTTGTAATATAATAGCCGTTCTACACCTTCCGATCCGATTCTAATTATCAGATGAAATCGGATAATGTGTAGTGTATAGTTGCCGGAAAACTTTTAGAACGAAATGGCGGATCTGCGCATGCACATTTGTACTTAAATCGGCTACTGCGCAGTCAAGGTTATACTCAAGAAGTTTGCCGGCCACTGTAATAGATCCGAACAATTACACTACACATCATCCGATTTTATGCGATAATTAGGATCGGATTGGAAGGTGTGGAACAGGTTTAACTGGGCACTAAATTTGGCGAACTGAATCGACTCGTCTAAAATACGCTTAACATTATAATTCTGTAGAACGTCAATTTGACATTTGTATAATATTGACATTGACATGCATCATTCTCATGCCATGATGATGCCATGCCGTGCATGTTGTGCGTGCATGTGCTTACATTTCTCACGCATGGTTTTAAGTGTTGATATGGGAAAGATTTAATTTAAAAATATTTTTATTGACAAGTGAACAAAACTACATTGCTAGTGATGGCGTATTTACTAAAAGAAGTGTAAGTAGTGATTACTATCAACGTATTATAACTTGTTTTAAGTTAACAACCTATGCGGCTCACTATAGTGAGTTTTAAATGATTCGCTGTTTGTCCTTATTTATTACACAAATTAAATGTAGATATCATGGTAAATCATAGTATAAATACGTAGTATAATATAATACAATGGATAGATCATATACATAAATAACTATTTAATTAACAAAACTTTTAATCAATTACAGGTATGAAAAAAATGCTGAATATACTGCCTTCTATACTGGTGGAGACATTTTCTGGACCATTGATGGCTCGCATCTACTTTGTTTATGTAATGATGTCATACAAGTGATTGATGTCAATACATGTTCTCTAACTTTGGTTATTGGCGACTCAAATGAAGAAACAGAAGGTGACCCGATATATACTTTTAAATTATCACATAACAATGAAGTCGTAGTTACTGCACACAAAAGTGGCTTGATGAAACTATGGGACAGGCATACAGGAAAGCAGTTGAAGATGTGGAGGTCTGGTCACAAAGGGCCAGTTGCTCGACTCACCTTTGATTCTTCAGACTCCAGTATAGCATCAGGTGGCTCCGACGGCAACATCAGAGTATGGGACCTCGGCCACAACACATGTACAAGCAGCTTGAGAGGTGCCACTGGTGTCTTCAGTGTTCTAGAATACGACCCTGACACATCCAAACAACTTATTTTTGGTGCAGCTGATGACACTAAAATTAGATCTTGGAACTCAAAAACTGGCAAAGAGCATGTTGTCTACTCGGGCCACTTCAGTAAGATTACTTCATTACAGTTCACTCCAGATGGTGAACACATGATCAGCGCTGGAAGAGACAGAGTTTTAATCCTCTGGAATCTAGATGAGAGTAAGGCATTGAGGACTGTCCCTGTTTATGAAAGTATAGAAGCCATGCTATTACTGCCTCCAACATTCATGGTGCCAAATTTTAAGAAAAAGTTGGAAACTAAAGGAATATTCATTGCTTGTGCTGGTGAAAAAGGTGTTGTTAAAGTATGGAATGTGCAAACAAGTCATGTCATGTATGAGCAGAACAACAGCCTAGTGTCTCCTGCTCAAGAAGAAGGTGGTTTGGCTGTCACTCATTTGTTATTTAATGAGGCTAGAAACCTTTTGTCTGTGGTTACAGTGGACCACAATATCATTATCCATGAGCTAGAAACCTTCAATTGTATGAAGCAGTTGGTTGGATTTACTGATGAAATTTTGGATCTAATATTAATTGGCCAACATGAGGCGCACCTAGTTGTGGCTACCAACAGCCCTGATCTAAAGTACTATGATTTGGACTCTATGAATTGTCAAATTGTAAAGGGACACACGGACATAGTTTTAGCTTTGGCTAAATTTCCAACAAAACCTGAAATGTTTGTCTCTTCAGGAAAAGATAATGCTGTAAGAATTTGGCTCCAAAATAGCAGCAATGAAGTTATATGCTTGGTAGTCGGAGTAAGGCACACGGCATCTGTGGGCTCTGTGTTCACTTCTCAAATATCAAATGAGTTTTTCACCTCAGTTGGCCAAGATAATTGTCTAAAAGTTTGGACTGTGCCAAGGGATATTGAGGTTGCAGACCATAAACTAAAATCAAGTTACACTGAACTGGCCCATCAAATGGATATCAATTGTGTTTCTGTATCGCCAAATGATAAAATGATTGCTACAGGATCACAGGACAAAACTGCTAAACTATGGTCAAATGATTTGAGTTTATTAGGTGTACTAAAGGGGCACAGGAGAGGAGTGTGGTGTGTTAAATTCTCTCCCGTTGATCAAGTGGTGATCACATCATCAGCTGATGCAACAGTGAAACTGTGGTCCATAGCAGATTTGAGCTGCTTAAAAACATTTGAAGGTCATGAAAGCTCTGTCCTTAAAGTGGAATTTTTATCTAAAGGACAACAGATAATATCTAGTGGAGCGGATGGTTTGTTGAAATTATGGAATATCAAATCATCAGAATGTAAGATGTCTTCTGATATCCATGACGGTAAAATATGGGCCATGGCTGTCAGCAAGGATGAGTCCATAATAGTGACAGGTGGTTCAGATTCCAAATTAATTAAATTCCTTGATGTTACAATAGAAAGACGAGAAAAGATGGCTAAAGAGCGAGAAGAAATGATTTTACAAGAGCAAGAATTGGCTAATCTACTCCATGACAAAAAGCTGATCAAAGCCTTGAAATTGGCGTTACGAATGGAAAGGCCGCGCCATGTTTTAAAAATAGTAAATGAGGTTTTGAAGACAGGGAATGACAAGCTATATGAGACTCTTCAGGAGATCAACCCTACTCAGAAGGAAACTTTGCTGAGGTTTGCATCTGAATGGAACACAAATAACAAGAACTGCCACGCGGCTCAGCTAGTCTTTAACATTTTAGCTCCAGAAATTTTATCAGGGAATTTGAAATTACCTTCTTTAGCGAGTTTTATTGAAGGAGCACTTCCGTATAGTGAAAGACATTTTGATAGGTTAACAAAATTAATGCAAGACCTCAATTTTATCACATACACTGTCAACTGTATGCAACCACATGCTATTAAAGATGATTAAATGTTATTTAACACACAATTTGGCAGTTTAACTTAACATTGCTATAATATACCTATTGTTTGCCCATTTCGCGATAGTACAGAGTTCTATAAACCGCAACAGACGATCGAACGGTCCGGCGGACCGATAGGGACGCTGCTATCTGTTAGAATGAGAGATATATATATTACTATCTCTTTCTAACAGCTAGCTGCGTCCGCCGGACCGTTCGATCGTCTGTTACGGCTATTAAATTTATGAGCAAATATTGAATCTAAAATATGTGAACACGTCTCAGATATTTTTGGTCAAAATGCTCATAAAGTCGTAAATATAAGTACCCTACTGTATTAGTGAAACTCACAAACATAAGATGAATATACAAATATTCGATTAGGCAACTACTATTCTTAGGGCTTGTGCACAAATCACGTGAGGTTCGATAGGGGGGGAGGGGGGTCGCGAAAAAATCACGAAAGATCACGTTGGGGGAGGGAGGGGTATAAGGAGACCTCACGTATATTTTTCTACTATGAACGAAGACTAAGAAAAATCGATATTTTTTCTCTGTTTCGTTAAAAATAAATCTTCACTTGTTAAATACTTAAAATTTGGCGAGTCTATTTTACGAAATTCTGGAAAAAAAAAATACACGTGAGGTAGTATGGGGGAGGGGGGGGTTAGCAAAGAACCTCACCAAATATCACCAGGGGGGAGGGGGGGGTCAAAAAGTAGCCGAAAAAACCTCACGTGATTTGTGCACAAGCCCTTATCTACGGGTAGGTACCATGGGAACCCGGTATGGACGAAGAAAATTCATGCGACCAGTGTTCCTGCCTACTGATTACTATTGGTAATGATTCATACATACCTAACTACATTCACGCATTATCTAACGCAAAGTTACAAATTTTCAAGGAGAAGCTAATAATAACATAATTAATGACACATAACACGTCACTATTAACTGAATTATCTAAAACCGGCAGCTTTTATCTACAGTTACAAGAATTGATAAAATAATATAAATGTTACATATTACTGGGTAAAATGGAGTGCACTCGTCGTATCTAATCATGAAAGATACCTACCGCATTTTCAGCTCTCCTACACGAAGAAGTTGAACCGGTTTTTTTTTATCACAGACTGACCGGCGATTGACCTCAGTATCACCTGATGGAAAGTGACTACGGGGTCGAGGATATAGCTCGCCGGTTCAGTAATAGCCTATTCACTCGTACCTTGAAGATACCTAAATTATATTTTTTTTGGAAATACACACGATGGGAGCGAGTTCCATTCCTTAGCGGTTCGCATTAGAAATGATGAAGCAATTCGCTTCGTGCGAATGAGTGGTAAACTGACAACAAGAGCTCCCCTCGCCTGGTTGCCCGATGTTGCAACGGGGATGGTGGAATTAAATCGTGCAATTCCATGGTTGCTGAAAGTGTGAGACATTATAATACCTAAGCGTCTCTGAAGGTTTTTTTTTATGTTAGATAGGTAGGTACATATTTTTTGTTATAGTTCAACGTTTTTTTATAGGATGCGTAATATACCTTCTTAAACGTACGTATTTAAATAATAGATGAGCGTATAATAGTTATTTACTATACAAGTGTGGAAGGTAGGTGATTTCAGACGAGTGTGATTTTTTGTCACGAGCGAGGCACGAGCGAGTTATTAAACAAACACGAGTCGGAAATCATCTTACACACGAGTTCCGTACAAAACTTTACTATGCATGTACGAGAAAAAAGAAAATACTTTAATACTCACAAAGACTGTTTACATTGAAAAAAAAAAAGTGTTTTCATTTGATTTATCCAACAAGAAGCCGTCGTTCACATTTTTTACTTCTTCAATAACATTTTACGGGTTTAAATACTTTAAATTCATGATTCGTCCCTTTATCTCGCCATTATTTCAGCAGATTTGCACAAAACAACTTCAAAATAAACTAGACATCAATAAAAAATGGCGGAGTTATTTGAAAACCGCACTCGACATATCTACTACTGCGTATGTGCAATAGTTATTTGTGCAACAAGAGAGCAAAGTTGTTTTTTGTTATGAGTGCTGATTTTGAGTCCCGAGCAAGCGAAGGATTCTACGTTTGAATCACGAGCGTAGCGAGTGATTCTATGTTAGAATCCTGAGTGTAGCGAGGGACTCAACAGCACGAGATGCAAAAAACTTTGCTCTCGTGTAGCACACACAACTTTTCACCTCATCAGCGAGAACATATGCGACATTTTGTGTTTTTTCTTCCAACGTATAGTCTTTGTTGTTGATTTCAATAATATTATTAATCAGAAATAGATAAGTGCTGCTTAAAAAGGAATAACAATATAATTTAATTGAAATTATAATCAACCAACCAACACGGTTATTGCCATTATTTGATCAAATTGGAAGATTTAGCAGATACATGACGTGTTTATTTATAAATACATTATTATATTACGAGATTTTGTTTATACATTGATTAATATTTTTACTCCTAAAACACCAAACAAAATATATATGCAAAAGAAAATAACAATTACAATATGAACTCGATATTTTTTAAGGTACGTTTCGAATATGCATCTATGATAAATGGCGAAATTATAAATTATATTTTACAAAGTAAATATAATTTACAATAAGTAATAAGGTGAAAAATCTTATTATATTTGAGCAATGATCAATTGTTTTATATAAAAGGCACAATCATTTTAATTTTCGGTCGTTAAATAAAAATATAATAAAGAAAAAAAAATACGTTGCAATTAAAACTTTTTCGGGTGTTTTTAATGAATTTTTTGGTATAACGCGTATCCGAACTGTTCTCAATCGAGGTCGGATTCGAAAATCGAATTTCAAATTGATAAGTTTCTATCCCTCTCTTTTATATACATATGAAAGAAACAGAGTGCATCGAGATTCAAATGATTAGAATTTTATAATTAACCTTTGGCTGAAGAATGTCGATTCGTGGTCAGATATTGAAAAAATTAAAAAGCTACTTTCTACTCACGCTCGAAACAAAATCGCATTTTGTTCACTGTTATCTGACAGCAAAATCGCCATGTTTGAGGTGGTGAGGTGAAAAAGTATTTTTTTAATATTCGTCTTATGTCAAAATGGCACAAGCGCGTGTACATTCAGCCAAGTTTATTTAATGAATAACGATTTAAAGTTCGTTTATTAATCAAATTTTATATCTAATGTAATTAATGACGTGTTAAATGAATGAATTAATGAAATATTGGTTTTATTATACTTTTATACGTGATAATAATCGGTATTTGACTTATTTATCAAACTTTTTGTAAATAATAAAACCTCTTTGTGTCAGGTATCAGATACGGCTAGAAATTAAAAAAAAATTGAAAAGTAAAAAGCACTAGTGTGGAAAAGTAGTTCTTTCCGCACAGTTTGAATGCCTAGAATACGCTCTTTTCGAGCACATGCATTGTAAAAAAATAAATGAACTTTTTTTTCAGAAAATTTATGAAGAAAAAAGAGTCCCATATTTATTCCAGATCGTCACGTTGTTCGATACTTTTTCTATACTTTTCATATGCGAGGTTTGAGTAAAGATGACCCAAAAAACTAAATTCGCTGAAAAAAATAAGTTACACTTATTTTGAACAAGTACAGTCGAGTTCAGAACTCGACTGTACATACCTAGGCATAGAAGGTTTATACTAGTTCTTCAGTTTACAGCTTGCGCACTCACGGGGTAGACTGAGAATAGTTTTTATTTTTCGACCAGCGTAACCTGATATAATACCTATCTTATAATATTCGCTGCATAATCCGTATAAATTGTTTAATTATAAATTTAGCGATTTTAATTACGTTAATTACGATAATGGTGAAAAACGTAAGAGCATACATTTTGTAATGTTTAAGTAAATACGCGGCTCGTCCATCCGCAAACAAAATATAAATCTGGCACTGCCTGTCAAAACAATACAGTTTAGTACTTTATCACCACAACCACAGGGCGTGTTAAGTCACGAGACAATGACGTTTTTGGAGCTGTCTTTCGGGGACTGGATTTTAATTGATAATATTTAATTTTCTAACTAGGCTCTTTATCGATATTATCAAATAAAGGATAAAAAATTGAAATTACTTACCACATTTATACATTTTCGAAAGTATCCCAATTTGGTATCGAAATGTTTCTCAAATCTTACAGTCGGGCTAACACTAGGGCGGATTAAGTATGGATAATGGAAATTGCATTTTTGTGTGTTGCGAATGTCAATTTTTCCACAAGGTGACGTCATGTAGAGGGTCAATTGATAGATGACGCTGCTTTCACATTTATTTACTACTAGCGCCCCGCCCGGCTTCGCACGGGTGCAATACTGATAAATTATGCATAAATTATACATATACCTAACTTTTCCTCTTGAATCACTCTATCTATAAAAAAAAACGCATCAAAATCCGTTGTACGTAGTTTTAAAGATCTAAGCGTACATAGGGACAGACAGACAGGAAGCAACTTTGTTTTATAGGTACTACTTATATGTTATGATGACTCGACCTCCATAGGTCAGGACATCGATATTATCGAATTCCCGGTACCGCCATACTAAAATTTTCCGGTTCTGCAAACCCTAATCCATATGTCCTTAACTAAAATTCACATATAAAGTGTATGTATTCACATCAACAACTCACTGCCTAAAGAATCTGGAAATTCCTGAACTCAACGGGTCTCAGCAGTGACCTTTAAGATAGGGCTGCCACAATAGATCAATTATGGTCGATGCGGTATACAAAAGGCCCAAAGGAATATGTAATAATAATGTGTTCACATATACATTGTAAAGTAAAAGTTCAAATATTAGCGACAACAAATCATGTAGGTACCTAATGAATTTACTGAAAATGAACGACGCTGAGAAATATTTGGCCACTTCGACCGCTACGATATATCTGATGGCGACTGTAGGCTATACAAACTGCTCGTGTGCAGGCGCAGTTGGCAACTCATACAATCTGTGGATATACATATATAATTTTTTCTTTATTAAATATCAGATAGCCTCACACAAATCGAACTAGTCCCAAATTAAGCTCAAAAAGACTTTTATTATGGGTACAAGTCGACGATATACATACTTATATGTATTGATAAATATATTCTTATATACATAGAACATGCACGACCCAGGCTCAAACATTCGAGTTCATCACACAAATATTTGCCCTTGGCGGGATTCGAACCCGGGAGCTGGCTCAGAGGCAGCTGATCTGCCACTGCGCCGAACCGCGCCGTCTAATGCAGAACATCTACGTACTGCACTATACAAAAAGTTCTATAGCTTGGCCTAGGATTCAAATTGGTTAACTGTAACTCTCATTAGTTTTAGCTACCTTATTCTAATCGTAATGTCATGGATTGCAGGCACGAGTTTTACACATTTATCTTTATAAAGATAAATGTGTAAAACTCGTGCCTATCGACAATGGTTTTCATAACAGATTCTATCTACCTACCTATATTATCAATTATCAAGGAATAATTCAACTTTTCAATGTTTAATAACAAAAAAAGATTAAAACAACAAAGACATTACCAATTACGTACGATTTAAGCAAAACAACAAGGACATTGCATTATTTAGATATCATGTCATGTCGTGTATGGTATTACGCCATACATATAGTGCTAAAATATTTAAACCGTAGGTATACCTGCGTACTTATATATTATGATTATAAAAAAAGTGTACGATTTCTATGTTTATTTATCCTGAAAAGTTTACAATAGGCTTTTGGGAGTCCAAGATAAAGTCGAGAAGTCGAGATATGATAAAATTGAGAACACTAGAGCCCAATTGCCCATATTTATTCGAGTCCAGGTCTAGTTTTTAACCGACTTAAAAAAAGGAGTTTCTCAATTCGACTGTATTTTTTTCATCCTGAATAAAAATTGTCCGCTTGCCTATAGTTTTCATAAATTTAATTGTTTAGTTTCGCTTTGTCGTCCTTCATCCGAAGATAAAACATTGTAAATGGTTGATATACATTTTATTACTTTCGTGATATCGATGATTAAATAAAAATATTATATTACCTAGGTACGCTGAATTAAAATAAATTTATAGCGGGCTTTTTCTCGATTAGACGAGTATTTTTCTTTTTATGTCATACCTATTGTATCCCATCAACGAAAGAACTTGTTACCTACCTAGTTATTCATTGGACAGTGGCAGAATTCTTCAATAGAAAACCGGCGAGAAACTGCGCAGGATCGGGACAAGTGGCGCGGTCTCGTTTCGGAGGCTAAGACCCTGTTTGGGTCACTGAGCCAAAATATGTAGTTATAGTTACCGGCAGTCTTCTCCCGGTGAGTCTTACCCCACCTTACCTTAAAGCATGAATTTGTGTAACACATTAGGTATAATGTCTCTTTACTAATTTGGATACACCACTATTTTGTTTTTCTTCGGCCAGATCACAGCCAGGTTACGTTTATATATTTCTCTGTGCTTTGATCTTTGTATCAATGGTTCTTTAATCATACTTTCTCTTACAGTACGATTATGTCCTTTCCATTGAAGTTTCCGGCTGCCAGATGAATCGAATCGAAACGAGTCTGGTCTAAATACCAAGTAGGTACAGTACGTGAGCCAACGTAACGAGATTCGCGTTTTATACCTGTCTCGCTCTCTCTTTCGCAATCCAGATACGAGCCTCTCAGTTTGGGCCAAACCCGAATGGCAATTTGAGAGCTCACGGACTGTATTAGTTGTTTGCGTGTCCTTTTGAGGACTAGGCCTTGCAAGGATTGCTGGATGGCTCAAGAGACATTTACTTACCCTAAATACAGGAAAAACTAATTACGAACTACAACCGTACACAACCGGATGCTGCTTTCTCAATTAGGATGCATACCTGTAACAACGCTCAAACCAACTGTTTCTGGGCGATTCTCCGGGCCGAGGTATTTTGCTTGACTTCGGTGGTCAATTTTATTTTTCATATTTTTGATTCGTGACTTTAATATATAAAAACGGCCTAATTTTAAAAAATATTGGTAGCAAAGGCCCTCTTCTGAACTTAGTGGTTCATAAGATATTTAAGATTTTACAATCACCGAAATCAAAGGCTCAATACTTCAGAGTTTTCGATGTGTAGCTCGCTGAAATGACGACCCTTAGCAATATTTGTAGTGTCAGGCTGTTGAGGCATAATACCCTGATGCACCAGTTCAACGAGATGGGTAAACCATGTGCTAAAATGCCAATGAGATGCCGGTGAAAGCAGCCTAACGAACAGCAACCCACCGAAATTAGAAAACAAAAGAAGCAAAGTCAGAACTATGCTGCATTAACAAAATCACGATTATAAGCATTGCAGAACCGATTGAGGGGCATGGCAATATAGAAATAATGTAAAATCAGTTGGTTTTATCGTAATAATTGATAGCGGTGGCAGTTTTTATTGACTTCAGTGGTCAAAAATTACACCGAATCAATGGAAATCAATTCCACCGATTTCAAAATTTAATGTTTTTTATCGATTTAAGGAATACTAAAAGTAATATAGACACAAACAAATTATTATGGACTTACATTCTCCCGGAGATAGTTTATTCACTTATAAAATTGCAGACACACAATCACTGAACAACACAAATTGTTCCACCGAATTCAACAAAACACGTAACCAAATCCACCGAATGACGAACGAACCCACACGAACTCTACCTACAAGCCATTGAGCCGACGTCTACTCTCGGCGGCGGTGAGAACACAACTGAAGCTAGTTGCTTGCGAGCTGCGGGTTTCTAGTATACTTCTTTAAGGCAGTGCTGACGTGTTTTAAAGTTTACACTGAAATCACTAGTTACCCTCGGACGCTCCGAAAAATAGTTTTTATTTAAAATGTTTAGCAGATAAATTATATCTATAGGAACAAAATGATTAATAAACTAATGCTGAATACGGGAACACATTTGAAATCATAGTATCCAGACCCAATATCCAGTTATGATTTTTTATTTCAACAAATCTGGCAAGCGGACGCTCCCAGCGAACGTCAATTTTTGTAATAACTTTTTTTTATTGTCATGTTAATGAATTATCATGAAATGTTTACATAGCTCGCCAGACGAAACAAACCGTTAGGTACTAGCTTGATTTTATTCAGAAATATTCGATGGTAAATTTACCCATTTTCAAGCCCGGACACTTAAAAATGCCACTCCTGAGAAATGCCCTTCTGTCCTAAAATTGACAAGGTAGAATCTACCAAATACCTGGGGGTTGTGGTTGATCAGCGTCTCACGTGGCAGTTGCATACAGAAAGTATTATGAGTAGAATTCGTAAATTAGAGCTACGAAATACATGCTAAATCAAGTTTACGTATCGCTGGCCCAGTCAGTCCTCACATAATGTATTCCTGTATGGGGTGGTGCTACAAAGGCTAAGTTCCTTGAGCTTGAAAGAGCTCAAAGAGCATTGCTAAAAGTTATATGTATCTAAAGCCGTACAGATTCCCCACAGAGGAACTCTACGTATTAGGTGACCTACTAACTGTAAGGAAACTGTATATATTACATCTGATCCTAAAGACACGCAAAACAACCACATACAAAATAGATACAACTTTAACACGCAGGAAAAAGTACAAAGTTATCCAACCCCCTACAGTGAAATACGCATTTGCAAGGAGACAACAGGCAGCACAATCCGCCAACCTGTATAATCTCATAAATGGGTGTGTACTGTGTAATGATCGATATAAAAATAAATGGTATAAGTATGTTGGATATAACAACATTTGATATAATTTCAAAGGGTGTAATGACTCATTTGATATAGGTAATAAACGTTTGGTATAATTTTAAAATATCTATTTTATCATATACCAAATGATAAATATACGAAATAAAAATACACTTATTTCCTATAACCATCATATGGTATAATGTTCATTTGGTATAACAGCATTTGGTATAATTTCATATGGTATAATTTCAATTAGTATAAAATACATTTGATATAACAACATTAGGTATACTTATGCTTACTGAAAAATGTATGAATTTTTGTGTGCGAATTGCGTTTTATTTACCTAACCCAAAGCTTTTTTTTTTCTTTTTTTTCTAACCTAACCTACATTTCTAATTGAACCCCGCCCCCCTATTTCTCTATACCCTATACGTTATACCATTTGAACGTTAGATAATATAAACGTTATACCATAAATTCATTAGAAGAAATATGCATTATACTTAAAGAATGTTACCTATATTAAATGTTATTCGATAAAATGATCAGTATATGAAACAATAATTATATCAAATATTGATATATTAAGTGTTGTTATATCATTCAATAATTATATCAAATGAGCGTTATAGCGACTGAAATTATATCAAAAGTTGTTATAGCCATCTGTTAATGTTTCGTGTTTCCTAAAAATAAAGTAGATTACCAACGTCTGAGTTTTAATAAGAATCTACAGGTTGCAGGCAGAACTGAAAACTTAAACATCAACGTTGTGCATTTTTGAATATTTTGGAATGGTTAGGAAATAATTTCGCACAAATTGTTTTATTTATCAGTATAAAAGTACTATCGTGTATGTGGCAAAATATAATATTCATTTATTGCGCTATCGTAGACAAACATGACAATTTAGGTATATTACATAAAAAAAATTACGACTACACAACTATTATAATTATTTTACATCAAAAAGTTTATTTTACAGAAAAATCAACTTTCATCCATAATTTCAACGAATCTTTCACCATCAACATTACCAGCATCATCATCGCCAATCTCTAAAACTGATATGATAGGTTTATGGTAGCTGAAGTAAGAAACGAACAATTTTGATTCGAATCTAATATTTAAATGTCTTATAAAGACCGCATCCATAGTAGTTTTGTATTTCGTTGTGCTATTTTATTTCTTTGTATTTATTTTGTTTTTCTGAAAAACGAAGATTATTTATTATTATTTTATTTCATTTATTTTAATTTGAAATTATTTGTTTGGTATCGTATTTTTTATGATTTTATACGTAATACATACACGTTTTTACAATTCGATTAGCAAAGCACTGGATAAGCCAATGTGGTCAGTATCACATTTGATACTCCTAATATCAAGAACCAATGAGTCACGCGCGCATTATTTTAATGTATTATTAAAAACTAGCGACCCGCCCCGGCTTCGCACGGGTGCAATGCTGATAAATTATGCATGTATTATACATATAAACCTTCCTCTTGAATCACTCTATCTATTAAAAAAAACCGCATCAAAATCCGTTGCGTAGTTTTAAAGATTTAAGCATACAAAGGGACATAGGGACAGAGAAAGCGACTTTGTTTTATACTATGTAGTGATGATAGTGAAGAAACGATTTCCCTCAAATATGTCGTTAAAATTTGTCGCGCGGATTGTATATAGGTTAACGCTATAAAGTATCAACATATTACAAATACTAGCTGTGCCCCGCGGTGTTACCCGCTGTTAAAAAGTAGCCTCTATGTGTTAATTCAGGGTGTCAGCTACCTCCATGTTACCAAATTTCATGAAAATTGGTCCAGCCGTTTGAGCGTGAAGAAGTAACAAACATACACTCACACACACCCACACACACTCACAAACTTTCGTCTTTATAATATTATAGTGAGATAATTAAAACCTGTTTTTTCACCGCCTACAACTTATCTGCTTTGCTCAAAGGTTGACTGGTTGGCATTAGCCCAATGGCGTTAAGTCCGCCTTGTGTGCGTTTTTTTTTCAATTGTGTAATAAAGATTAAATAAAAAATAGTGCGTGGAGGCCCTCCGCGCGGAAGAAGTGAAACTTCGTAAAGTGGAAATGAAAATATTAGGAAGGGGTAGAAATTGTAATTTCAAAAGAGAAAACCTAACAATCAATTGATATTCACAAGAGACGTACGTTGACATTACCTTAAATCCGTCGCATTGTCCGTGGGATTGTTGCGTTGAACGTTTAACGCGAAAGTGCTTTCCTACCCCCTCCACGGTAGCGTTAAACGTTAAACGTTTAACGCAACCTTGTTGGAAGTCGCATTAGAAGTTTCACTTCAATAAATAAAACATATCGATACCTCCTACGTATACTGATGCAACTGACATTTTTACGATTTTCGTTTTTTTGCATATTTAGGATCAAAATACTTATATCTACATGTTATAAAATTTTCATGACAAAATTACTGCTAGTTTTCGAAATAAAGTGACGTATACTGATACAACTAACACCGTTTTTTAATTTAGAACATCGTATACTGAGATAAGTCGCTTGTACCACTATACGCAGTACACCTATCGGGGAAGGGCGGCGCGGGCGTGGCATTGGCACAAGTGGCGTTACCTCAGTATGCGTGCTCGTCGTCGTTGCGGACGTAAGATGTCCAGTGGGCGCATAGTGATGCGCGACGGATAGTCGATGCGGCCTACGTCTTTTCTACCTACTACGTATCAAATTAGGCTTACTTTTGGTTATGATACAGTTTTCTCCAATCAGTACCGATGGTTGTTTGGAGTACAATAAGCTATATGTCGCCATTACATGCGGATAAACCAGAGTCACCACTAGCGCTGACATCCGTCTGGGTTTCCCCGGATTTGTCCTAGTTTGAGGCCGTCCGGGGGAAAATAAAGCAATTATTTTATTTAATTTTATTATTTTCGGGGACAATGCGATTTACGCCAAATGTCCGGGTTATTAAGTCTTTGTCCATGTTTGGCGAATTAAGAGATGGCAGCTGCTTAGTTGGCATGACAGGCAATCGTAAAATAAAATAGCAAAAAAGATGTCGGTAACTTACGTGTAATTTAAATAATATGTGGATCAACGAACAAAGAAAATAAAAATCTAATCATGAGTTTAAATAAAATAAAAATACGAGAAAAACAAGCCAAGAAAACAAATAATAAACTTGTAAGACAAAAATTACGTTAAATTTTAGTGTGAACGGATTTTTTTTAATAATAAATAAATATTAAGGGACCATCTTACACAAATCGACCCAGTGTCCCAAGCAAAGTAAAGCTTGTACTATGGGTACTAGACGACGATATATACATAATTTATAAAGTACATGTAGAGATAACATCCATGACCAGGAATAAATATTCAAGTTCGTAACACACATTTTTGCTGGCGGAAGTTTGAATTTCATTGAAATATATAATTTGTACAAGGAGTGGTTTAATTCTACCAAATACGAAGCGCAAGCTTATTCTGTTCGACAATACCGTGATATTTTCAATCAAAATATTAAGTTGTCGCTTGTCACATTTACGAGAATTTTAAAACACCTACTGAAAAACAAACAACCAAACACATTGGCACATGGAGGAAAGATACTTGAAATAAATAGGAAAAAAAACTCAAACTTAATAAAAAAATGCGAGTGCTGTATTCGACCTTCCAAAACCTTGTCATCTCAGTCTTCTCTCAACCTGGTAATATTAAGCGTGTTTTATTACAAAAAAAAACTTAAACTGTATAATTTCACAGCATTTGGTTTGGGAATGCTACTTGTTAGGTAAGGTGGAAGTTCTAGTACTCGACATTGCAAGGGATATTTATTTTATGTTTCGTCATAGTACGTTAATTTACACGTTTATCGCAAATTTATTCATCCCTTATGAGAGGTATGACTTTTACCTTTATTAAATGGTATTTATATTATATGATGATCATATAAAAAATTCTCGTAATGTAATGAAATGTAAGTCAATAAGATTGTCCCAGTACATGTCACGTGCTTTTGCAGGCAGTCAGGTTGTATATTTTATTATTTTGCGTGTGAAATTCGATAGCTACAAACATTTCTCATGTATTCATTCTATTTGCTATGAAAGTAACGGTAATCTTATCTTATTTATCGCAGTTGAAAGTATGGTGACTTCCACCTTACTGTTGACATGACTAAATGACACATTATTTGACTTAATTAAATTAATACTTCAAGATGATGTAGATGAATTCAGGTTTTGGTCTGACAATTGTGATGGACAAAATAGGAACTGGAATCTACTATATATAAATGTTAAAACAGTAATAATGTTGATAATACCGCTGTAACAAAGACAAAAAACACCATTCCCTAAATGCGGGCTGTGTTTTTAATTACCTTTTAAATAAACGTAATTTTAGTGTAAATTTGCTTTATTTATTGTCTTTCAAAAGTAATTTGTTTAAATATCCTAAATACCTACTTCTGAACTTACTATATTGGACATAACATACAAAATAACCTTAACAGTATACTGGTACATAACGGATTCATTCAGGCGTATACTGGTACAAGTGACAAATCAGATGAAACTAACCGATCAGATCCATCCAAACACGAGCTTTCAGTTTGTTTATATATCTAATAAATGGTACATGTCGCATAATAGGCATAGTAATAATATAATTATCCATATTCATCTAATCATAGTTTACGACGTATACTGGATCAAGTGGTAGTTGTCTCAGTATACCCGAAAACTAGAACTCGTAAATTTCACGTATACTGGTATAACTACCTTTTTTTCTAAAAGTACAATTAATTTTGAAATAGTAAATATGTAGATTTAAGGAAAATATATTCATTAAAATTATTTGAAAATTTCATTACATTATTTCAACGTATGAGTTAGTTATGGCACTTTATACCTTTGAACAGCCCTCCTGTAAAATCGTGATTTTGCACTTGTATCAGTATACGTAGGAGGTGTCGATATGATGAGTTTCTCCCTTCCCTATAACACTTTTGGCACAGATTATATACAAGTACTTTTTGGTCAATAATATAAAACTTTGAAAATATTACAAGTATTTTTCCTCACTGAATTTGTTAAGGTTAAGTCCGAACTATCCGATTTTATTCTATCTCACTGACACTTGATTTCTATTTTAATCTCCATTTCTTACTAATGTAAGTTTATGATTAGGTACGCTTCACCATCTATCACTTACAACATTTTGTTGTTTGAAGGCCTTTCTTTGAATCAGACACGGTTGCTAGGTTACCAATTGTTTATATACATTATTTAGAAAAGAGGCCTTATTCCTTATAAAATGCTGATTGTTTTAGAAATTTTTCTCTATGATCAAACATGTTTCTTTAGATAGTATCGATGTTACTACCTAGAACAGGGCTATTGGGATTGATTGGTGTATATTTGAAACCTACAATTTGAATTTTTTATTGATAACTTTTGTTTAAAAAACTACTCGAAATTGACAAAATTCACACGGAAAATTTGTTTTTTCAACTTATTTTCGACTGCACGCAATGTAAGCATGAAATAGCTATGTTACTACCTAGAACTCGGGGAAAAGTATTATTCACTTCAAAAAGTTGGTGGAAATTATCAATATATTTGTCATAATATGAAAAAAATAAATTTTAAAAGGAATAAGGCCTCTTAAAATATGAACAATCTTACGCTTTTTCGATCAGGATCTGACGCTTTGATCTGACGCGATCTTATACTTCGAACGTTACACATAGGTATATTAGTTAAGTGCCATACTGAATTAAAACATTCCGCTTAATCTGGCGCGTATAATTGATAACTTCAAGAAGGTAATAATATGTATCCAAAGTTACTTTGGCGTTTACCACCTTTTTATAGAGCTTGAAATCTTTCTCGTAATTTAAACCTATGTTTTAAGCCCGTCTATTGTGAAGGATGGGCAACTACGGAACTCTACACTGAGCGTGGCCCGACATGCTCTTGGCCGGTTTTTATGTATTGAAAAATAAAGCGATTGTTTTTTAATAATATTATTTGAGGACACGTCCGGGGAAAAATGTGATTCCCGCCAAATGTCAGGGTTTTTTAAGTCTGTCTGGGTTGAGCGAATTTAGACATGGCAATCCTATATACGATACGACTTAATGTATTCCGCCCACCGTCACTTAAGCCTGGCAACTCTGAATTATTCCGAAGACCTTGGTTCTCCTGCGGGTCTATTCATTTCTGTTTTGATCACCCAAGCGTAACTTGCAATTGCCCTTTCCGTAACGTACGTTATCTTCGTTGTTAAGGGTGCGTCTCCACTGAAGTTGAGACGTGCGGAATCAACCAATTGTGTGGATCAACTTTTTCTTGTTGTTATTCTGTCCCGTCAGCCAAGACACAATGGTGATTAAACTTCTTAGAAAAGTGTTGATAATTTATAATATTGGTAGTTTCAAGAGATATTCTAAATAAGAATGGGCCTATAACTGCAGCAATTACTTACAACATTTTTGTTGAATATTGCCGCCGAAAATCGTAGTTTTAAAGAGTAACCCAGGGGACATCACCATGGCAACAAGCAACAGAAAAAAGTTGATTGACCCAATTACAAAAGTGAAGCGAAGCTGATTTGCAGATTTCCGGTCGTCTCCGTTCCGCTCCGTTTTAGTGGAGACGCACCCTAGGCTGCCCGGGAAACCGTAAGCTCTACCGCTCGCGCTACCGTATAAAAAAAGTACTTATAGAGTAAAATATGGAGTAAAATATAGAGTAAAATAAAAATATACAGTAGAGATGGCTGATGGGCGGTCAGGCTCATACCATTTATTTACCCGTTTCTACCCGATTTGGTGGGTTGTATCACCTAGAGTTAGGGGAAGGAATGATAAAAAAATGCTGGTAACTATTATCACTATCATCACGTTTTTTTACGAGGTTTTAGTATGCATATCCGTCTAATTGCCTGTAATGAAATCTTATAACTCTTATAAGTTAAATTTAGCCCACTTTCCGGTATTCGATTGAGATGAAATTTTGCGCACTTAGGTATGTTAGTTTGGTGACGGTGCAATTGTTAAGCTACTATCGAGCTGGTCTGATACTGGAGACGGAAGGTGGCCATAGGAACACGTCAATTGTTTAACATAATCGCATTTTTGAGCTTGTCGTCTTGACAATTACTCTGATCTGAACAAATTAATTAAGCAGGTATAGTTCCCTTTTTGAACCAGTCTAATCCGACCGAATTATACGCAAACTAACTAGTTATCAGTAGCACGTGACACATCGCGCAAGCTTGAGAAATGTCCGGCCGCGGTAAAAGCTCGTACATCAGTGCGTACGCGCAGGCTGCGCGGAGGTTCGATCAATGATCCAACGCGATCCAACAGTAGTAGCTAGGCAATCTCGCGCATCGGTTGTCGCGCAGGCGCGGCGCGATTATGTCCAACATGAGTGCAAGAACTGTTTTACTTACGTTATTTACGATTATCTGTTACGCTGTCGCCCAGAATTTGGCGGTGTAAGTTGATTTTTAATTTTAAAATTTACTCCTAGTAAAAGTTGTAAATAAAATTAAGGCGTTTAGGTAAGTATAAATATTGAATTAATGCACTCTGTATTATGTTAGTGATAATTTTAATTCACTCAAATAATGTAAAACCGGCTTTAGGTTGATCACGTCTAGATATTTACAGCCTGAACTTACCCTAGGTTAGTAAATGTCACAATTATGTTGTCTATTCACTTTTTACATTAATTAAACTACTTGGAGGACTTGGACTCCAACCACCCACTCACATCTGAGAAACGCAATTAAATTATAAAACCAACCTTACTCTAGTAGATGAATCAATTGAATACCTGTGTGTGATACAAATAACAATAATGTATGAATGTATAAACAAAGAAACATTAGCATACCTAGGTATAGGTACTGCCCCAATAAAGATAGGAAATCCAAACAAGGCTTTTAGTCGGCTTCGACTTTATGTGTACGTTGCTTTAGCGGTACTTTCACAATTTTTGTAATCAGTTTTGAAGTGTTTTGTTAAATGAGGATTTTGGGGTCTGTCATCCAAATTAGGATAACCTTAAAAAAAGCCCCGACACCAATATCTGAATATCACATCTATCAGACGACTGCTTTTATTTCCAGCATACATAGCTAAGAACCACCTCGCCAGACAAGACTTTTCGATTCAAAACCCGCACAAAATCGGATCATCAATTTGGGCACTACGATGCCATAAATAACCGTGTTAACCTTATAATAATCCCTCTTTTCGCCGGGGGTTACAAAATCCACTAAAAGGATAGGAAAATATACTTGTTTCTGTTTATAAATTACAGGTAAGTACTTGGCTATTAGAAATTTAAACGAACGATGTCTACAGCCGTCAACGTTCGATGTTACAAATTTCGGAATGCCACCGGGAGAAGTAAAATCAATCGAATGCGTATAATGAGAACACAACATCAGATCAGAGTGCAATAAAAGCAATAAACTATAGGTACACGTCCTCGGGACATGACACGAAATTTAATTATACAGAAACAAAACAATGGGCCGTAGACGCAACCGTACATGAACTCCGCACGCGTTTCATATTTCTCAGTTCCGATCATCAATTAAATGGTTTAGTTCGAATTTAATGTGTTGAGGATGTTTTGATTGATAACCGACTGATTTAGCGCACCGTATACTCGTACAAATAGTCAACACAATAGAGCGTTAGAAAATATCTGCTCTAGAAACTTAAGGATGCGAAGTACCTACTTTTTATGCCTTTCGAGATCTTGCTTATAATATGGCTTAAGTATTTAAGCCATATTTTTTCCTAAAAGTGCGTGACTCTACTTTATCATTGTAAAAACATACTCGAAATTTCATTCTATTATAGACAATTGAGTCTAAAGGAGGCTTGACTTTCTAATGATACACAGACAAGCAGCATTTTAAAGCAACTTACCATACCAATTTTCAAACTGATTTTAGGTACCTATATATACTGCGCAGTATGTGCAATAACTGTTTTTGAACCTGTCTCATAGTCATACCGGAGAGAGCTCAATTGTGAAAAACGTAAATAATGAATACTCTTAAGAAGGGTTGAATTCAGTTTACAAGTTATTTTTCTTAGAATAGTCGAGGAAAACAGTATTGATTGGTTTTGGCGCCTTTAAATATCACCATTTAATTGTTGTAGCTTGTAAGGAGTGATCTAGAGAATCGTAAACGAAAATCTAATGAACATTAACATATGAGTAGTCAAAGTCATATAAATATGTTAATTTCTATTAGATTTTACCTATACTAGCAGGAAATTACGACTTTTAACTGTTTAACAACCAGCAAGCCCAAGAGGTAAATCTCATTGTAGAAACATACATAAGACATTGTAGAAACATCTTAATTTCAAGAACATAATTTCAATACTGTTAAGAGCATGACTAATATCCTTATTTATCAAAATTAATCACTGTCTCAGGAGACTACGTGCCGGTAGATAACATTTAGCCTTTGTTATGCAGAACAGCCCAGAGTAAACGTTACAGTACCTATCTATCGATAATAAAATCAAAGGTATGGTTATCTTAGACATAGGCTCTAATGAATGTGTTTTTCTATAAATTATTTCAATACACGATATTTTTTTCCTTATAAAATAATTCAGCACCCAATGTAATTCGTTTTTATTCTCACTTAATCATCTACTGTCAATAAGTCAATGTGTCAAATAATGTATGCAATACGTTGCTGATCGATTTTTTTTTTCAAAAAATAATTACGCTCTGGTAGTTAACACTAATTTAACAATTTGTTCAAATATCGGTTCATAGCACTAAAATCTACGCCTAGTTATATTTTGTGGCTATATCAACAATACACGCTGTATAAATAATTTTTCAATCCAATTGACCTTCCCACTCCACTTGATTTTTGTAAGATATCTTGAATGTACAGACGTTTACAGTTTTCTAATTAATTTGCTTATAAGTGCCTAGTAGGAGTCAAGATGTAATTATAGTTCTGCACTAGTGTGACCTAACACTTGACCGTCGGGCGGTTCTGTCCATTTATCGTCTCGTTATCCTCGCCATTCCTTTAAAGTCTACCGTACTATTATATCATTTTTGTAGACAACAGACTGGCAAAACTCTCATAGGATCTGGTCAAGGAATCGTATGCAATATAATTATAGAAGAAAGATATAAGTTTATTTATAGCATAATATAGACATAAACATGATTAACGTCTAATACTTATATTATATGTAGATTAAATTAATGCTATAAAAAGTCGTCACTCAGCTTAATGTCATGACGTAAGAAATACCCACTTCATGACGCTGATTTTCAGTGACGCCTATACCTACAGTAGATGATCACTAGTGACATATAAAATATACAAATATAAAACATCACATGTAACTACTTTAATTAATGATTATTTACTTAGTAACTTTTATATTCTTATTATTATATTTCGCACAAATTAATAATGATACAATGCAATACAACAAATAGGAAAACAAACAGAATGTGGCGTTTGGAGTCCTATAGTGGTAGAAAATTCTAAATATCGGCTTCCTTTGGGTACCGTCCTAACGGCATTTTGTGAGC
This sequence comes from Apotomis betuletana, assembly GCA_932273695.1. Lineage (NCBI taxonomy): Eukaryota > Metazoa > Arthropoda > Insecta > Lepidoptera > Tortricidae > Apotomis > Apotomis betuletana. The sequence continues at coordinate 17,464,427 of OW026307.1, forward strand.
CATTTTGGCAACATGATTTTCCGATGTAAAAAAAGCCTGCTGGTGCCAGTTCTGAATGTTGCCAAGCCGAATTTTGCCCCCTTCCCCCCATTTCCCCCCTTTTTACCTCAAAATATGTCCCTAATCACGGTTTTTACGGTTTTATACAAAAAGTATTACAGTTAGAAAAAAATGTCAAAGACAAGAATAATTTCTATAAAATTTCCTATAACATAGTGTATAAACTTTTTCAGTAGGCCTTATAGTTTGTGAGCAATATCTTCCCGAACTTCATTATTTTTTTTTAAATTTGATAAACATGGTCGAGGCAGTGAAATACACTTATTTTGGGATAATTGGTATCGCACAGGATCCAGCCGCTCTGAAGCGCTGGACGCTGACATCCAGTTGGCATGATGCTTGTTACCTATCCGTCAAGACCTACGAGCAGTCGCCAGATTTGTACGCACAACTGTATCCAAGTCGGGTTAAAAGGGACGTAGAAAATAAAAATGCATTGCTTCTGACCATGAAGTCATTCAAAATGCTCTGTTCTACTCCAGATTCTCCAGAAATGTGCCTTAGAAATGCAGTTACCCCAGGATCTTGCAGCAGAAAAAAATAAAGTGTCACTTCTCACTGCTAAGCAGCTTGGCTCACTCTAAGTAACGAAGTTTGTTTCCGAAAGGTTCACCAACAGCAGGTCTACAAGCTACTCCAACCGCACTCCTAATGATATTCTAATATAATATGATTTTATTTTTTTGGTTTATAAATAATTGGTGTTGTAAGGGTACCTATTAAGGTTATTCGGCCCTATAGTTAGCTGTTGAGTTTCAGCCACTTAATTACCTATATAATAAGTTATCATTTATCAACTTGTAAAAATGGTTAAGGGAATAAAAAGGCTGTACTATTATATTATTATTATTAATTACCTACTACTCAAACATTCATCCTATTTTACCTTTTTACCCGCAACACGCACAGGGATAGTACAAGTCTGCTAGAAAAAAACTCAAAGCTATGGATTAGTTTGAATGCAGTCTTCTTTAGATAAGTAGGTTCTTGCGGTAGTTTTTAGCTAGTTTGGTGAGGATTATGTCAACACTAGCTGCGACTCGCGGTGCTACCCGCGCATCCCACGGGAACACTATTTTTTTGGGATAAAAAGTTGCCTATGTGATCCAGGGTGTCAGTTACTTTCATACCAACATATATGAAAATTTGAGTGTGAAGAAGTAACAAACATACACATAAACACACTCACTAACTTTTGCCTTTATAATATTAGTGTGATTTATATATATAGATAGTCTTATCATAATTTGTTATATAATGTAGCATTCGGTCTTACGTACGAGAATTATAATTATAAATAAATAAAATATCGGACAACGTCACACTTAGATTAAATTATAGGTACATACGAGATATATAACTAATTAATTACCGTATCCTCCTCTTTTAAGTACATATTAAAAACAAACAGTTAGGTTTATATACCAGGTGTTTCCTGTAATATGAGCAATAAATTAAAACATAGATTTTACTCGTTAAACCAAAAAACATTTGTTCAGCAACTTGAAAAAGTCAGTTTTTAAAATTGTATTATTTCAAACAAATTAAATAGTATTTTCAATGTATATCGTCCAACGTTGACATTCCCCGAGCATTGACATAGCTGTCACCATAGAGTATATTGAATGTTTTATAATAGAGTCATCAGTTAACGATTTCGATTGCAGCGCCACCGGCGTTAAGTGGCCAAAACTATACACGACGCGCGACTGTAGCTACATAGCAGTTCTCCTTGTTCACTTATTATTTTTATAACGCCATATTGAATTCTTTTCATGTAAAAGATTAATAATATGGCGTTATAATTTACAAAATAGGAGAGGAAACTAAATCAAAAGACAATTTTAGATTTATGCAGTAGATTTATTCCTTTTTACAAAGTAGTTACGTGCTTTCACTTGCATATAATCTGGTAGTATAAAATCTGTCTGCTTGCGTGTCTTGGTTCAGGTAAAAATGGGTTATGACGTTATTCGAACCTGTAAAGATATTAAAGATATTAAAGATATTAAATGACGTAGTTTAGGCTCATAATAATAGCATAAAAGTCATCTTAAAAGAGAAATAAAAACACGAACATTTTAGATTTCTGTTTAACCTATAAGGAAAACTTCGACGAACTGTTAGGATCTTCATTTTACTGAAGATTGTTGTGTTAACTTATTTAGAAGGCAAAGGAATACTTACAAGTTTTTTCACAACGCGGCACACATTTTTGTTGACGTCATGGTTGAAAGTTATCCAATCCAGGGGCAAATCAGAGTCCAGAAACAAAAAAGTGGTCAATGCAACAAGCAGAAATCAGGAGTCCAAGTGCAGCCAAGTCCTCGTATAAAATAGAAAATAAACACAGAAAGCACTTTTACGTTCACGGAAATAAACGAAAATTTTAAAATGACATTTGGTACGATATCAACTTAGCGTTTCGTTTGCGGTAACTAAAGAGTTTCTTTAAAATTTTCAACAAATTTTATGACCGTAATTTTATTTTATTTTATTAAAATATAAATACGAATTACAGTAAAATACTTAAATGAATATTTCTTTTTATTTAAACTAACTGAAATACCAGAACTGATTATTTATTTTGCGTAATTTGAAACGAAACAATTAAATTATCCCAGAGTTACTATACGAAAAAATACTGTAGTGATACCATAGCAAATATACATTTGGGTCATCTTTTTGATATAAGAGCCATCTATTGTTAAGTGTTAGCATAATACTCTCCCCCATAGAAACCGCTGTTTTGTTCTAGCTGAAACCACTGTGGCTGTCACTCTACTAATATCGGACATTTCGCAATACATTGCTTCTTTGTCTAAACATTATTCTACAAAGTATAATTTAATACACGTTATTTTAGGGTTACTAATGTGTTGCACAAAATTGATTGGCATATTTTCGTTTCGCATAGCAACCATTGGCACAATCATCATTTCGCACAATTGCTTTTTGCCTAAATTTCTTGGCATACTATCATTTCGCACACGTTTCTTTGGCAGAATAGTACATTGGCATAATGTTGATTAGAACAATACTCCTATGGTCGAATAATTGTGTCGCCGAAATTTATATGGCATAATATTCCGTTGTCATGATTATTTTAATACACCGAAAAATGAAAAGTCCGACTCAATATTAATACGAAACACCAAAATACCTACCTAATCTAAGCAAAGTTGGACCTGCGCGGCTCGCTCGCTTTGCTCGCTCGTTAGGGTCATAGTTCAACCTAACACTCCTCCTCGCTTCGCTCGTCGTCGTACCTAACCTAAGCCAAGTTGGATCTGCCTTAAGGTGAAATAGGTAATGTTAGGAATCGTAAGCCAAGTCGGACCTGCGTGGCTCGCTCGCTTCGCTCGCTCGTTAGGGTCGCAGTTCAACCTAACACTCCTCCTCGCTTCGCTCGTCGTCGTACCTAACCTAACCCAAGTCGGATCTGCCTTAAGGTGAAATTGGTAATTTTAGGAATCGTAAGCCAAGTCGGACCTGCGCGGCTCGCTCGCTTCGCTCGCTCGTTAGGGTCGCAGTTCAACCTAACACTCCTCCTCGCTTCGCTCGTCGTCGTACCTAACCTAAGCCAAGTCGGACCTGCCTTACTTACCCGCCTTGCCTTCGTTTCTGTGAGGGACGCAGTTTCAACCTAACCTAACCTAGTTTTCTGGCAGTGATTCGGTTCTGTGGGTATGCTATGGTACATTATGCCGCAATAAATTCGGCGGAATATATTGTGCTACAAAAAATTTTGCGAAATAAAAGTTGGCGATATTAGTATTCTGCTATACAAATTTGTGCCAAATGAATATTATGCGACATAACAATTGTGGTAAGTATATAATTATGCGATAGTATCATTCGGCTAAAAATGATTGTGCGAAAACGATTATGCGAAGTGTATTTCGGACAACAGAGATTGTGCAAGATAAGGGGTACCCGTTATTTTAATAAGTTGCTTAACAAATGTTGTCCAGTTTCAAGCGAAGAATCTATGTTTTAATTTATCGCTCCTGTTACAGGAAACACCCGGTATATAACTAATTAATAACCGTATCCTCCTCTTTTAAGTACATATTATAAACAAACAGTTACATAAAATAAATCAACATCTAAATAATTGTACTCAGAAACAGCCTTCGGTTTTTGCGCTGCACTCGCCGGCTGACGCCGCCGCTACAAGAACAACGCGCGTGACATGCCGAGCCTTTAGATCTTAATCCATTGTTGTTTTGTAGTCACGAGAAATTATATAATCCACATGCAATATTATGTATGTCGTTTAATTGAAATAAAATGTTAAACCAGAATAACTACATAAAACAAAGTCGCTTCCTGTTTGTCTTCCCCTATGAATGCTACGCAACGGATTTACGCATCTTTAAAACTACGCAACGGATTTTGACGCGTTTATTTTAACAGATAGAGTGATTCAAAAGGAAGGTTTATAATATTATGTATAATACATGCATAATTTATCAGCATTGCACTCGTGCGAAACCGGGGCGGGTCGCTAGTTAGGAATATGAAGTTTGCCTTCAGGTCTTCATACTAAGTACCTATATTTTTTCTCAGTAGGTATAGTGTACGTTTTGAGAAGTCAGAAATTTTAGGAACTGCATAGGAAGGTATGCGACGACTCATTTGCATGCGATGCCGCAGTTATCAAAAGCATACTTTAAACTGACAGTATGGGAAAAAGCAGTGATATCCTCTTAATGTTCACAATTGTCCCGTCCAGAACACGGAAAACTAAGACTTAAATTAATTTGAATGTAAGTAACTAAAACAAAACCACAAATCTAAACGTTTTTACTAATTGCATTATAATTATGAGTCATTATAGGTGTTGGTGTCTTTCGAGAGTTGGTAACGCACCGTTCCTGGAAATACTTGGGAAAATGGTAAATATTGGGATGTTTCCTACGTAAGTGAGGAGTACTTATTTCTTGACTACCGTTCCCAAATATAATTTGTATTTTGTAAAAACTGCTACTAAGCAAGCGTCGGTCCGGCCCAGGGATAGTGGCGCTACAAACAGCTTTCAATGGCAATAATATACATACATCATATTTGCATTATTAAACGTCAGTCAAGGATTTGTCATTACCAAATTTTAAAATATTGTTTACGTGAATGCTGCCCGTCTAGCACAACTATGCTTCGCGACTCTTGTCGCGCGACATAGCGCTACCCGTCACTCTCTCACATTACTGCACAGAAAGAGATGGGTAATTTATCTCGTGCGAGAAATAGTCGCATATGACAGTTATGCTAGAGGTTGCTGCTCTTGACTTTCATCACTGTGGATAGTTTTGGTTTTATTATGCAAAAACCGGCCAAGAGCATGTCGGGCCACGCTCAGTGTAGGGTGCTGTAGTTGCCCATCCTTCACAATAGACGGGCTTAAAACAGCGGTTTTAAGCCCGAGGTTTAAATTAGGAGAAAGATTTCAAGCTCTATAAAAAGGTCGTAAACGCCAAAGTAATTGTAATTACTCTTTACCTTCTGGAAGTTATCGATTATACGCGCCAGATTGAGCGGAATGTTTTAATGCAGTATGGCACTTAACTAATATGTGTAACGTTCGAAGTATAAGGACACCGCGCGGAACTTATGTAATTTTAAAGAAAATTATGATTTTTGGCGATAACTCAAAAACGGCTCGACCGATTTTATTCAATATAGTTTTAATTGAAAGTACTTAAGGCCTCATTTTCATGAATTTTCCATAATTTGGAGCTATTTTTTTTATTTCCGGAGCGAATATTTACAAAACTGCTGATTGTATCAGAAAATAATGTTTGGAGACCCCTATTATTTTTAAAATGCCTATTCAAGGACATCTCACACACTAGTGTTGGAACGAAAAAAAAATCAGACCCACTATAGGTGTACGAGAGGTACCCGAAAAAAAGTTTTTTTTTTAGTTTTTCTTTTTACCGTTTTTTTTTGCGTGATACATACACATACTCATACCAAATTTCAGCTTTCTAGTACTAATGATCACGGAGCTAAGCCGCGGATGAACGGACAGACAGACAGACGGACAGACGGACATGGCGAAACTTAAGGGTTCCTACGGAACCCTAAAAATGACTTGATATTTGCAGAATATTTAGTCCTGTTTCCTCTTTGTTTACATCAGTGACATTCACCGACTTTCAACGTCAGTTACCAAAAATTTGTCGTTGCCAGTAAAATAATTTAGTACCACTGAAAATCCGCAATATGGTGTGGGTTGTAAAACCCCTTGCAGGGCTATACAGCGGGCGGACACCATTTGATGATTTACACTTAGACATTTAAAAACCAGGTTGTGCAGTGCAATACTTATGACATCCCCGAATTCATTATCATTGATAACGATCGTCGTCGGATGTCATTTTATTATCCACTGTTTACAATAACACAGTTCAAATCGTAGATATCTACGTGCAGAAAAATGTATCACGAACTCACGTATATGTACAATTTGAGGTATTTAATCCTAGGATTAATTCACTCGTACTCGAGTCAAGTAGATTAGCTTTTGTCAGGTCAGCTAATCTTTTAATAACGTCTTTCAGAGACGTGTTGTCTATGATATGCATGATGATGCGAATATTTTGTGGATCGCAAAGGACTTTAGTATTAAGTAATCGGAGTTCCGATGTATTGAAATGTAGCTAGAGAATTTCATCTAAATATATACATATATATAGAGATAAGGTTTAGTTAATGTATTTAAATTACCGTGTCCAGTAGTTAGTTACCTGTACCAATTTGACCCTTGAACGAGCCATCTAGCAGTATCTTCTCTTAAAATGTTGATGAAGACTCTTTGCTACAAACAAGACTCTTCGTTCGCTGAAACTAGGTGATAACGATGGAACAATAACACCTTGTGGGCGAAGTTCAACATTTTAAGCTTAGTCTTTTCGGTATTCATAGTTTTATTATTAACATCAAAAGAATTTGATCAACTACGATATTTGTTTAATATAATTATCCAGAATTATGCTCTTTTACGCTTTATTATAACAATTTCGAACCCGAATTAATGCAGATATCATCGTTTGCAAAACGCATCGTCTAATCTTAATTATTCGCAGTAAAGTTCCGCATCATTTACTAATTTCTGCATCCGGGGAGTAAAAAACGGCTAGAGCCAGACCACGCTGACTCTCTTCCAAGCAAATTAACTGTCAAACCATACAAAGTGAGTCAGTTTGTATGGTTTGACAGTTCATTTACTTGGAAGAGTTAGCGTGGTCTGACTCTAGAATCAGTTCGGAAATTAAATAGGAACGCGATAGTCTGTCTAGACACAATACCGTGACAATATTCTTTCCGCAAAAACGTTTCTTTTATGTTGAACTAACCTTCTCGGTTGGGCTGCAAAGAAATTTCTGGTTCTATAATCTCTCAGTTAGCTCAGTTAAAAAGCTTTGTGTTGATTAGTATGCACCGCACCGATTAGTGACGTGATGTGAAACAAAATCTCCGACCGATTTATCTAATCGGCGCCTAATTTTTGAAACAAGTGTGCAACACTTCAATGTGACAGCGGAGCAGACTCACCAAAAGAGCCGGGCATTCGGCATTAGGTTTTCATAATTCATGTTACAATGCACATAATATAATAGAAGTCCAACTCCTTATTAATTACCGATGAGTAGTACAGTAAACTCGCACCTCCACCAATTGTCGCGGGGGTGCTACTCACAGTAAACTCCGCACCTCCACCAATTATAGCGGGGGTGCTACTCATAGGTAAACAAATAATACCTATCTATATAAATATGACTTCGACTTTTTATATAGACAGGTATTATTTGTATTGGGCTCGGTCAGATCAGTGATAGGCTCCGCTGTCACCTACCAATAAGGTCCTTACAATACCAGCCTGCCGATAGCAAGCAATACAGACCCAAATCTCAGTTAAAATTTGTATGAAAGTTTCCGTTGTGCGACGACAAGTTGTCATCGAATAACGTGCCTTTTTGGTCCTTTCCCGTTACATATTTGAAAATACAGTATAATCTCACTCATCCGGCACCTCAATAGATCGGCACGACCAATAATCCGGCACCCTTCGCCCACGCCTCCATTGCCCCTCGAGCCTATGCGATTCGGTCGCTGCGTCGTTGTCTAGCAGTCTAACCTCAAAGCCTCTCAATAATCCAGTAATCCAAACATTCCAATAATCCGGCACCCTCTGGTTTTTAATAGTGCCGGATTAGTGAGATTATACTGTAGTCATAATCGAATTCGGCCCCTAGGTCACTGCGAAGTGACACCTATTGTGAACAATTACCTCGATGCTACTAACTTCAGGAGCGTCAACTTATGTGGCGCGAACTGTATATGCGGTTAGGTACTTTATTACACGTATTGAGCTATTAACCGAACTGATAAAAAAATGACGCCTGTGACACGATCTGCTAATTCGCCGTGACCGCATATTAGTCGTCGCCAAGCTCTGGGCTTGAATGCTTCGTGATAACCTGATGTATACTGGACTATACTCTAGGTACAGTAATCCAATGACAGCAGCGGACGAAAGAAAAGATAAGAAAAATCATTGGAAATGACAACTATCTTACCTATACGTACACATATAAAGAGTAACAATAAACCATGGTATAAGATAATAAGGTATGACATTCTGGCTAGTGAGACTTTTTACGTCACTGCTTTATGGTAACAAAGTAATTATAAGGAAAAAGAATTCGCGCCAGTCGTACAAAAAATGATTATTATGCATTTATGCATTAATACGATATCATGTTCTTTGACAAAGTTTTATTTTGTCGTAATAATTAATTGATTTAAAACACTCACGATTCTATGTGAATCGTACAGGTAAGAAGGGAATCGGGGAATATTACGTATGATAGAGTCAAACCACATTAATTCTTCCAAGCGAATGAACAGTCAACAAAGTGAGTCAGTTAGTATGATTTGACAGTTCATTTCCTTGGAAGATTTAGCGTGGTTTGACTCTACACCACATGGATTGACAGACAGGATCAACTAACCAATCATAGCGTGACGTTATAAGTCTCGTCTATCATTCCCGAGCCGAGTGGCATACCTACCTTAATTTCTTATATCATGCTTCATGCAATAAATTAAGCTAATGCACGGGTATATAGGGTTCCGTACGTAATCTAACAGAGAACCCGTATAGATAGTAGGATATGTACGGATTTAGAAGGAAAATTATCACGGTTAGGTTACCTAGGTCTGTTAGTTTGAGAGTTGTCCTGCATAATAACGTAATTATACCAAACTAAGTACTGGCTCTGTAAGCTGTAGACCACGAGATCATTTTTTTAAATGGCTGAAATATGACTCGTTTTCAACCACCACACATTTGACCGAGAGAGCAAAGCGTCTCCGTTTCAGCTTGGCCAAAAAATATTTTGTATGTACGGCTGTTCCTACAGGCCAAAATCTAATCAAAATTAAACAAAGGCCGCATTTTAGAACCAATTCTCGTGAAATTTTGTGAGAAGGGCCGCGATTCCACTGCACTTAAAAGATGAAAGTGAAGTTATTATAATGTGATTCGTTAGTACCGGCAGGTTCAATAATTACATAAAAAATTTGTCGTGTCAGTTTTTAGAAATTTTTCAAAATGGCTTAGTTATGGGGGTTGAAAAAGTTGAAAATGACAAATTTCACCCATATCGAAGTAAAATTGCGAGGTCTACAGCTCACAAAGCCATTATAACTATCAATTAATTAGTGCATGCTCGTAAATACATATTAATTTAATCATAAAATATATGCTCATAACAGCTTATATTACGCTTATTGTTTAGGTTAACCTCGAAGTTGCCTACCCATTTAATGCAATGCCGATACCTTTTATAATGACAGTAATTATGGACTATTATCACCTAGCCTTAACCAAATCGCGCAGGTGGTGAGGGCTCCAACACGGTCACGTAGGGCGCATGCGCATGTGACTTGCAAATGTTGTACAATCTTGTATCATGTATGAGAATAACTAGTATATACTTAGAGACCCATGTAAAAGTTCCATTGTTTTCCACCTTCTAATAATTGACGCTTGTTTGCTCTAATACTTAGAATCAGGGTTGAGGGTATCAAGTAGGTATTGGGGTAGTGTTGAGTACTCGAATATTTACCCTACTTAGCCTAATTAGGGTAAATATTACTCAGGCATTAAAAATAAAATATTACCTACCAAGCCTTATAAACCGCGGCTTTCGGCTTCACCACCCCCCGCATCCCATAAAACTAATTCTTACTTAAGTCACTACGAAAAGCTCTATCGGTTACGTATCTGAAACACTAATTTTTAGGGTCCATAGTCAACTAGGAGTCTAGGAACCCTTATAGTTTCGCCATGTCCGTCTGTCTGTCCGCCTGTCCGTCCGCGGCTTAGCTCCGTGATCATAAGTGCTAGAAAGCTGAAATTTGGTATGAGTATGTGTATGTATCACGCCGACAAAACGGTTAAATAAAAAAATTGGGCAAGTGCGAGTCCGACTCGCGCATGAAGGGTTCCGTACCTATATATATGTATATATAGGTATAACAAGTTTGTTGTATGGGAGCCCCCCTTAAATATTTATTTTATTTCATTTTTAGTATTTGTTGTTATAGCGGCAATAGAAATACATCATCTGTGAACATTTCAAGTCTCTAGCTATCACCGTTCTTGAGAGCCTGGTGACAGACGGACGGACGGACGGACGGACGGACGGACGGATGGACGGACGGACGGACGGACGGACAGCGAAGTCTCAGTAATAGGGTCCCGTTTTTACCCTTTGGGTACGGAACCCTAAAAACTAAAAAAAAAAAACTTTTTTTCGGGAAGACCGGGTAATGGGAGTCAGCGGGCAATGATGGTCACCCACACATCTCAAAAACTACAACTACTAGAAACGCGTTTACGGCCGTCCCCGCCCCGCTTTGACCCCCCGCTATCGCAGCGAGCGTTCCGCGCCAGTATGGCGATGGCCTTTGGAACGAGAGGTGTGTTTTGTTTTTGCGGCACGCCGATGTAAATTTTCACAGAGGCAAAATAAACGGTAAGTATTATAATTATTGATCTACTTGTATCACATTTTTTTACGCGTTTACTCATGCATTCAGTGTAACGATTTTATACATAAATCACGAGTATTGTTAGTATTTGTTTTGTGTTAATTTTTTTTTCTTCAGAAAGTGCTTGTGGGTAATGAGGGTCGAACCCGAACGGGCCTGACCCCCATTGCCCGCTAGTGACCACGATTTCCCGCAATGTAAAAGGCATAAGATAATTTTGTTATTTTGCTTTTAGATGCCGAAAGTACGACAAAGAACTACCACACAAGCTTCCTGGTCAACTGATACTTGCGATTTGTGCTAGATTTTTTGATGATTCTTATTGCCCACAAGGTGACCACAATTACCCTTACCTCAGTGCAATGGGAGTCAAAAACAGTTTTTTTTTTAACTTTCAGATTTCCCAAAGATGATTATTAATGTGATAATTACTGATCTCAAATGATAGGCAATTAAGTATATTATGTTATAAGGCGGTTGCAATAAAGATTTTGTTTATTTTAATTTTTTTATTTTAATTCTTGCTTAAGTGATCCCCATTACCCCTTTCTACCCTACCTCCGTAGACCTAAATTGGGGGTGATTTTTTTTTTCGTTCCAACACTAGCTTGTTGGGTGTCGTTGAATAGATCTTTTAAAAATAATAGGGGTCTTTAAACATTATTTTTTGATAAAGTTAGCAGTTTTGTAAATATTCGCTTGGGAAATAAAAAAAATAGTGTTCCCCCCCCCTCTAACTTCTCAACCACGGGTCAAAAAATTATGGCAAAATTTATGAAAATGAGGCCTTATAAAATCCTAAAATTATTAAGGGTTTCAAGAAAAAAATTACTTTCGGACAAATGAAAATTTGGCAAAACGTTACAGATGGGAAACAATGTTCCGCAGTTGAGATCTTAGGATATACCGCCTGGGCCTGAGGTCCGTATGTGGATCCATTTCCGGATATTATAGATTCACAAAACTGATATTTATTTCAACAAAATATTATTTCCGAAATCGATTCGAGAACGGGCCATCACTGGCCACTACTAATAAAATAAATGGAATTCTTAAGGTCGGCGCTCAAGTAATTAAAGTAGACATTATTTTTATACACCAAAATAAACGGGGGTAACTGATTTATCTGACGTAACGCGCGAATATCACTTGCAACATTCTGCGTCGCGCCCGCGGGCACCGAAGTCACATGACTTCACAGACCAAGGCGAAGGCTACGAGCATCGCCAATTATTGCTACCTAATCTAATTACTCTTATAGTCCTCGTATCTCTTGATGCTGTGACGTGAATTTGAACCTGCAATAAGGTTTTTTTACGAGGTTGTTGAAGAAACTAGACGACATTGTGAAGGATAAATTATTATTGATACTTACGTTTTCGTTGCGAAATGTTTACTATTTGTTGATGTGACTGATCCAAAAGTTCGCCAATTGATAATAGTTTTTATGGCTTTATGGGTTTGTATTCATTGATATGTCTTGATTGGTTTTACACGCTCAAATAATCTCTTTAATAATGTTATTAAAACTATCGTGAGACATCTTTACTAATTATAAAAACGGTATAAACTCACGTAAAAATAGCTACCCCAGATGAAGAGCTCCAAATGAGTTCGAAACATGTCGGGCCGTTCCTGACAATTTTTACGTGAGTTTATACCGTAATCTCTTTAATGGTCAAAATCTGGTGTCTGATCAACTAGGTCGGCCCCCGTTGCGACGGCTCTACGGTTTTTAGCGTTCCGTAGTCCACTAGGAACAGTAGGAACCCTTATAGTTTCACCATGTCCGTCTGTCCGGCCGTCCGCGGCTTAGCTCCGTGATGTGTGGTGTGGACTGGACTATATTTGGGTAGTTTAACGGTACCTGCTTTTTTCAGGTAAGTGCCTTGTAGAGTCAAACCACGCTAACCCTTTCAAGCAAATGAACTGTCAAACCATACAAATTGACTCACATTGTATGGTGTGACAGTTCATTTGCTTAGAAGAGTTAGCGTGGTTTGACTCTATTGTATTTCTATGCGATTGCTTTGAATCGTACAATAAATTTTGTATCTGTTGACTGTTTGTATTTAACAGTTAAACCGTTCTCCTAGGTTATATTTTATATTAAGAGTACTTTTCATACAAAAATACTCATCGTATGATGCCTGGTAAGACCATAAACTGGGTATGAATATTCAACGTCTAATTTCAATGAGAGTGGCGGAGCGATTATTAGATATTGTGGGGATAACTATGAAGTAGCTGCACCATTAGGCCGGGCGATCGGCGAACAATATCAGCGGTGGCCATTCTGATGCAGATCCTTATGACGCAGTGACAGGGTCGCAGAAGAAAACACCACAATATGGGCATATTTTTATTTTGTTGTAGTTTTTTTTTCTCAGATTTCAATAAAATTTGGTGAGTTGGTAAAGTTGCTTATTCTGAACAAGGTAAGCCCAATTTCACGATATGTCCTACAAAATTTTCCATTGAGTTACAAAAAATGTATGCATTTTTTGTAACTCAATGGAAAAAAGAAAAATTCGACAAGTGCGAGCCCGACTCGCGCATGAAGGGTTCCGTACCTATACATATATATAACCTATAACAAGTTTGTTGTATGGGAGCCCCCCTTAAATATTTATTTTATTTTATTTTTAGTATTTGTTGTTATAGCGGCAATAGAAATACATCATCTGTGAAAATTTCAACTGTCTAGCTATCACCGTTGTTGAGATACAGCCTGGTGACAGACGGACGGACGGACGGACGGACGGACGGACGGACGGCGAAGTCTCAGTAATAGGGTCCCGTTTTTACCCTTTGGGTACGGAACCCTAAAAAGAAAAAACTACAACAAAATAAAAATATGCCCATATACGGTTATTATATTGATCTTCGCAAAAGATACTTAAGAAATTAGGCTAGATTGAATAGTATTTAAATAAAACATATGGCTAATGCGCATAAGCATTTCACACACATATGACGTAGATGGCGCTCCAGTAGCGTAAGAATTATGGAATGAAGGATTTGGTGTGATTGACGTAGCTCAGTTGGGAGAGCAATACGCTGGAAGCGTGAGGTCGCAGGTTCAAATCCTGCTTAGATAGTTGTAGATCGCATTAAATTTTTCTTTCTTAATTTACCTTTGTGTCATTATTTATAAAAATAAAAAATGTGATATTTCCTCATAAAAAATAGAATCGATAAAAAAGGTTCTATAAAAATATTTTGTGTCATTATTTATAAAAATAAAAAATGTGGTATTTCCACATAAAAAATAATCGATAAAAAGATTCTATAAATATATAAATAAAACAATTTAAAACATATTAACTACATCGCGTATATGCATTATTTGAGCCTTGAAATTGTTTTATTCAAATGTGTGACAGCCGCGGAAACCGAAGAAAATATTATGAATTTTATTTGTTGTTTGTGTTAAACCCGACGCTAGGTCGTAACATAGACGCAACCGTGCCGTGACACTAGCGTCTAAATAGTAAGGCTAGCATATCTTGCCGCGACTTCGCTTGTCACGCGACTTAGCGTCACCTGCCTGGCTCGCACGGTATTGAAAAGAAAGTGACAGGTAGCATTTGTTGCGCGACAAAGAGTCGCGTCTCACAGTCACAGTTATGCTAGACTGAGGGTGCAGCACCCCTCACAGCATCAACGCGACATACATTCATGACGTCACGGCGTCGCTACGTGTGGGCCATTTTTTTTAAAGTTGTACACAGCATTTTTGGGCTGTCCCACACCTTTGATGGTACTTTTGACAATTTTTTTGGGACTGACTTAATTAAGTAGGCATTACAGTTCAATCTGTATACAATTTCGAATTAAATCGTGAGTTATTTTTCTTCTTGAGTATAATAAAACATTTAATAATCAATTTTCTTTATTTAAAAAACGACCGAATTTTGATGTCCCATCTCCATAGTTGTTCATTCCAAGCATTTTTTTCAAAAACCGTTAGTATTAGAACTAAACGACGGCTATAGCTGATAGAAAATGATATACTGAATGATATTCTTAAAAAGTGTTCTAATTTTGCCTAATAAAATATTATTAAATTAATAAATAATATTGGAGACGGAAATTGAACTTCGCGGAATTTTCCATTCCGAAACCGCAGTTTTGGGTGTTTAACTTGAAAATATTATTTCCCTATTACTTTGATTTTATTCAATGTGGCAAAACTAACCCAAAACTCAACGGTTCGCCATGTTTCTTTGATTAGTCGCCAGCAAATGCACATCGCAAGCGCACGTGTACGCCTCGGTAACATTTTGTGATTCCACGTTCCGATACCAAATTCCAGGTAAGTACGCAACAAACTGTTTGTGCATTTTTATTATTATACGACTAACGTAATTACAAATCGATTTTTAATACCTTTAAGCATATTTAAAGTTTATTTAACAATATATTTTAGTTAAACCCGCCACAGGTAGTGCTACGTTACTTCCATTCCGAAACCCAAGCGACGGTTTCGTAAAGCCGGAACTAAAAAAGTAACGGAATGGAAGCATAAAGCCGCATACAGAATAACAAATAATGTCAATATTTATTTTAATTATTAAATTATAAATAAACTAGCTGTTGCCCGCGACTTCGTCCGCGTGCGAGTGCGGACTCAAAAAAATGTTTGATCTATATACAAATTTTCAACCCCTTTTGTTTCAAGTACCGCACTCAAAAAATGTTTGATCTACATACAAATTTTCAACCCCTTTTTCACCACCTCCAGCCTTAAATGCCTTTATACAAAGTTTAAAATCCCGCAATCAAAAAATTTATTGATCTTTATACTAATGTTCAACCCCTTTTTCACCACCTTCGGGGCTGAATTTTCAAAAACGCTGAAATGAGTTTTCTTCTTTTAATAAAATACCTTTTTACAAAGTTTCTAATTCCTAACTTAAAATACAACTTATACCCGATACAACCTTTCATCCTCTTTTTAACCCCCTTTTTAGGGGTAGAATTTTGAAAAACGCTGAAATTACTTTTCTTGTATTCTAATTAAATGCCTTTATACAAAGTTTAAAATCCGGCAATCAAAAAATTTATTGGTCTTTATACGAATTTTCAAAAACGCTAAAATGACTTTCCTTGTATTTTAATAATATGCTTTTATATAAAGTTTCAAGTCCCGCAAAAAAACTTTTTGATCTTCATACAAACTTTCAACCTCCTTTTAACCCCTTTAGGGGTAGAATTTTCAAAAACGCTGAAATTAATGCATTTATACAAAGTATAAAATCCCACAATAAAAAAAAATTTGATCTTCATACAAATTTTCAACCCCTTTTTCACCACCTTCGGGGCTGAATTTTCAAAAACGCTGAAAAAACATGAAAAAATATTGATGACAAGAAAAAAATGCATAAAAACTGGCAAGTGGCTGATTTATGTAGCAAATGCACAAATAAGTGTATTTATATCAATGATACTTTGTGTTGACTTTTGGGTCGATTGCAGAAAAATTGTACATAGTTAAGAGTCCGCAGCAAGCTCGATTCTTCATACAAACGTAGTTACGTCCTTATTTTAATATAACATGTCACATTATCATGAAATTCTCTAAATATAATGAGATAAGATATATCTAGGGCTAAAACTAGTTTATGACTCTTGAAATGTTAATAGAAAGAAAATAGAGCGAGTACAAGTTTTGCATTTTTAGACCCCAGAAAGTTGTTCAGTTTGGCGGCATACTACGACCAAAATATAGTTTAGATTGAAGTCAAAACCTATTTCCGGTGTCGATTAAACTATGCAGTTTGATAAGAAAAAAGATTTATCAAAATTGATCTCGTAGTTTTAAAATGAGAGCGTAACTACGAAAACCTTAAAATAAATTACAAAAAATTGTTGCGAAACTGCAGCGAATTACTCTAGCGCGGGGAACGGTCCGGGGGGGCGGCGGTAAGCACCGCCCTTATCATAGCTACTCCTAGCCAGCCTCGCGCAACTCTCAAGGTAAAAAACGAACGACAACGGCTATATGAAACGGGGGTGAATTTTTACCTATCTAAGTTTGAAAGAACGTTGAAACCTACAAAGCATTAGATAATTGGCGACAATCGAATTTAGGCGGGTTGTACTTCAGCCGCCATTTTTGTCCGCCATGCCATATTAGTTGACGTTTCTCTTTTGTTGTGTTGTCTGGTTTTGTCAAGGTTCTGCGATCTTTTCAAATAATTCAAATTTCACAAATAATCTAATAATTTGCATTCTTTGGGTGTAGTGGTCGTCTAGAAGGTACACAAGACAATCACAATTGCAAAAATGAGTGGATTGAAAAGGAAAAAGTGCGAAATATGCAGAATGAAAACGTGTCAAATGGACGGTCAAAAAAGACTATTCATGGCAAGATTTCCACCGGACGAAGATCGGTAAGTAAAAAATATAATTAATTACTGCGTGTTATAACCATGTTAATCGTAAGTTTCATTGAAAACTTGGTATTTCGGGTAAAATAATACATACCCTTATACGTATGTAAACAATTGTGCTGTATGTAAGTTTTATCGATAATTTTCATTTGAAGTGAAAAATACCTGGGTAAATACGGAATATCTTTCTTCAAGCAAAAGCCACTACTTTTTATGCCAGTTTGAGTTAGATTATGGTCACAGAAATATTTTACGAAAAATCTTCAATGGACTATGAATGGTACGGTTTCATCTGGACAAACAGATTCATTTTACTCTGTAATTTTCTGTTTACCCTGTATTATTTGTGTTGCAGAACTTCCAACCTGGAGCACAGACTGGAGTGATGAAACGGCTTTTTTCGTCTATGTTTATCAGCAAGCCAAGCAAAGTTTGAACGAAATAAAATTATTTGCACACTTTTGTTTTTTTTATGAAGTCAGTAACCTAAAGTAAACCAAATGTTTACATTGAAGCGAAATATTTAATGATTTAAATTACCGGAAAGCCGTTGGAGACGCGGGTGCGAATGCGAACCCCGCCTGAACCAATTTTTTTAAATACCGATATCGATATCGATAATTCGATAATTTGTGTAACATGTGACATCCCTATTTTGTTCTTGATGTTGGCATTATGTCATGAGTTGACACTGACACTGATAGTGTTTGCGGCTTCATATTGGCAGTATGTTTCGTATGGCACTCCCGTCTCTTAAAACGTAGTGATTACATACTCTTTGCTCCTAGCGCGCTCTCGCTTTACTGCTAGCGCCCTGTCTTCCTCTAGGTGAAACAACAACATTTTAAAGCGTAAGCGCGCGATCTCAACGCGGAGTTGAGCGGACCTTGCTGCGGACTCTTAAGGGCTTAAATTAAAACAAAACTTAATTACTTAAGCGATCGTATTTTATGTTAACCAAGCTTTTAACTATGTACAATTTTTTTGCAATTGATCCTATTACATAATATAAGACAAGACTATTGATTGATTCTGAGTTTTGTTGTATTTATGCCATTGTTGTGAATGAGGCTTTAGAATTTATTCCGTTACCAGTATAGTTCTTTCCGTGACTGTCCCACTGGAAAATTACGTTTGTTTGCTTACTTATTAATATATTTTGTTCCTATCACCTACTTTATAAATAGTTTATGTTAAATAGACAAGTTTTGTTAATTTAGTAAAAGTTGATCTCATGAAATAAACCTGTTAATAAACACGATGATGTGAAAAAATTAAACCGATTATAACCTAAGAGTAACGTAATGGAAATGTTAAGATATTTTTAAAATAATTGCTTTAAAAATACCTAAACATTTCCAACATGTTTAAAGCAATTTACCTTTTACTTACCTTAATAAATAATTAAGAACATAGTAAACCTCTTGTTTTATTTTTAAAACATATAACCAATTGGTCACGGAATGGAACGATCGTTCTTCTCCCTTTTGACTTAATATTTTTTTACTGCATTATCAATTAATAATCAAATAAACAATCTATGTTTTCCATAAATCTACTCATCTGAGCATCCAAAAAAAATATTCATATTAATTTGCAACGTCATTAATTTTCAACCTACAACTTTTTGATGTGTACAACTTTAGAAAAAATGGCCCGTGTACGCTGGCTAGACGCTGGCGCCCGATATATCGATAAACGCCGCTGGCGTCACACCGATGTTGCGTTGACGCTGCGCAAAAATTGAGCCGGCGCTCAAAAGACGCTAGTGTGGGGTCTGTCTTATACGGGTGTGTAGAGCAAAGTAATTTACAACAGGATTACATTAACTAACTTATTACCTTAATTCCGATAATATTAACCTAACTTTAAAAACTGAAGGCGATGTTTAATTGTAGTCTGCTTTGGGAAAATTCAAAAAGACCGCTGATTTTTTGACGTTGCCGATAGTTTAGATAATTTCTGTGCAGTTTTTGGCTTTGTTACATTATTTTATTCTTAAGTAGTTAATTATTTTCAGTTCGCTCCCAGCGGCCACGACTAGCGATCGTCTCACGCGCCGATAAGAAACCGGTTTACAGCGCGTTCAAATTACTCGATCATTAGTCGTGAATACGATTTGTTTTTAATATTTAAATCGTTGAAAAACATTACTTTGACCGTAATAATGAAATGTAAAACGTGTAGCCAACCTGTAACAGATGTTGTGGTGTGTGGTGCTTGCAACGGACAGTTCCACTATGCGTGCATCGGCGTAACCGAAACTAACTACCGAAAAATGAACGCTGAAAGAAAAGCTGGAATACGCTGTTCCCATTGCCGTTCAAGCCCGGAGAGCTCAGGTTCACAGGGTATATCTGTTGTGTTGGATGAACTCAAGGCATTTAGATCGGACTTCAACTCCATTAAATCTCAAATTCAGAGTATTTTCACTTCGATCGAAGCCATAAATACAAAATGGAACGAGATGGAGACGCGTCTTTCTGACCTGGAGGACCGAGTCGTCGTGTTGGAAGGTAGCGCAGCGATCGTTTCAAAGTTGCAATCTGAACTCGAAGTCAGAAATGAAATCATACATAACCTACAAAACGAAATGAATGTTCGAGATCAGCAAGCACGTATGAATAATGTCGAGATATCTGGTATCCCGTTTAAGAAAGGTGAAAATGTGGTATCGATACTAAATTCGATTTGTAACAAGGTCGGAGTCAAAATAGAAGCCAATTCGGTAGATTCTGTGCACCGTGTGCGACGTTTTGTCAACAAAGACGCAGCCCGCGAGCCTCGCGCGGACGACGGAGGTCACGGAGATGCCGACACGGCCGGCGCGAGCGACGGGTCGCGTCCCCCGGCGATCATCGTCAAGTTCACCCGGCGCATGTGCAAGGACCAGCTGCTGGCGGCGGTGCGCGCGCGCCGCGGGCTCACCACCGCCGACATCGAGCTGGCCGGGTCGGCCTCCAACATCTACGTCAGCGATCACCTTACGCCGGCAAACAAACTACTCTTAAAACGCGCCAGGCAACGAAAGGCTGAACTTCAGTATGCGTTCCTGTGGACTCGCGACTGTAAAATCCTCATGCGTAAGGACGAAACGTCTAAGATAATCGCGATAACCGATGACTCGGTCTTGTTGAGATTGAAGTGACTATATTTCCTTTATATGTACTTATTATATTGTGCATGCCTATATTGTTTTTTGTTACTGCTAACGACAGCCATAACAAGCTATGTCATCACGATGCAGCCCGGTAGGTATAGTTGTTTTTTTACCCTCAATTGATTCACCCACTGATTTTGTTTTTGTTTACGACCGCGTATGCGCATTTGTGTATTATGGATATCATCCAATTATCGACCAACGTACCACACGTATTTCACACACTGAATATAACAATAAAGAACATATTTTTATTTCATTGTATTGTATTGCTTGCTATAGGTACTGCCACTCCCAAAAAATATACGTTTCATACTTATACTGCCTTATACACCATATATTACTATTTATTTCGTTATTATTATTACACAATTCATATAAATATGTCCACCGTTTATAACAATGGCTTGTACGGTTTTTGAAGGTTACTACCAAAATGTACGGGGCCTTCGAACGAAATCCCAGGATTTTTTATCTAAAACCGCGTTAGAAATCCACAGACCTACGGACTAAATTGACAAATGACTGACAGGTAAAATGATACCAGGAACAGCAAAATAAAAATAGTGAAGGGTATATGTCGATAACAATATATCGACAAGCTGTAAAGTACAAAAAACAGACTAGTTTAAATCAAAAATAAGTATATTAGTTTCAAATAAGAGGTACAAATACAAATTTTGCTTTGTTTGATTTTCGAGGTAGTGGATGGATAAAATGCGTTTTTACCCACTAGTTTTAAAGCATAAAAAGGTTTCCGAGCCTGTAGGTAAAAAATAAAACACCTTGTCCGACGATAACTAGTCTTTATTATAAAATATTATTCATGCCCAGGCTCCGTTATTTCGTCTTCTTCATCATCATCATCAGTTACATTTATAATAAAACGATCCGAAACATTGTCCACTAAATAGTCGAGTTGTAACATTTTGTAAGCTTCTCTTGTTCTTTGTATTCCTTCAAAACTTTAAAAACTGAACTTCTCGAAATACCAAGAATTTCGGATGTTTTCATGACACACTCGTTTTTATTGACATGAATGTACTCGGGGATATCTTGTTCGTCCTACAATCTGTCTACCATCTCATTATAAATATAAACGTAAACTTGATGAATCGTCTCTTTTTCAGTTTCACTAATAGATTTTTTTCTCTTTATATCGGAGGCGAACATTTTGATGAACATGGCTCTGGTCCCGAATCTTGCGAATCCATAATAAATAACACGTAACAATTTCAATAAACACTCGTAATAGCAATGATAACGTATATCGTTAGATATATAAAAGTAGTTTGTACACAGCGGTCAACTATTTCTGAAGATACCCGCTTTATTTTTTTGTTAAAAAGATGGATCACATTGTTGGGAATTTGAAAATAAAGAACAATAATTTTATTAATTCATTTAATTAAATGTATGTATTCAATAAACTATCAATTATCATAAATATATAATTTTCATGTACATTATTGCTGGTTTGACATTAAATTTTTATCTCTAATTAGGGTCTACAGACCTTTTGATCTGTCAAAATCACTGGAAAAAGTTGGTATATAGATTAGCCGATCAAATTGCCAATTTGATTGTCCCGTCTGGGTGGACCTTAAATAATAACGTAATTTTAGTATCGATGAGAACGACACTAGCCAAACTGTGGCAACATTTGTTCATACTTACTTGTCAATTTAGTCCGTAGGTCTGTGGATTTTACTTGTACAGATGCGATCGCTCGGAGGAGGAGAGCGGGGCGCAGCGCGGCGGGGGAGTGGTCGTGGCGGCGAAGCGCGAGCTCATGCCGGTGCGCCGCGACTGGCCCTGCCCCTCTCCTGCGCACGCAGAGTGCATCTGGATATCTTTCCCTATTCATAACGTAAACAATCATTCGCAAATTCAATATGTAAATATCGCGTGCGTATACATTCCGCATGGACCCAACCACAAAGACACCGTCGCTTCATTTTTTAACATCAGTTCTCGACTCATAATCGACCACCCTGATGACTCATTTCTTATTACTGGCGACTTTAACATCTCTCATGCCGAATGGGAGGATAAAGGTTCAGGCAAATTATTTTTAAATCCTTCTAACAATATTATGGTCCAATTTTTAAGTGACTATATGGCGCTCAGTGGTCTAGACCAATATAATAACAATGCAAATGTTAATAGTAGAATCCTCGACCTGATATTAAGTAACTCAACATGTTCTGTTAACACGTGCGACTTTCCCTTAACCCCAGAAGATGCTCATCATAAGGCACTAATATTGGACTTCAAACTGGAATATACTGCTCCAATAAAGCCGGCCGAAACCGTTGTTTATAAGTTTCATTTAGCAAATTATGATGAACTTAATAATGATTTAGGAAATATAAACTGGGATGTATTTTTTGACAATTTAAATGTTGAAGGGTGCGTGCGAAAATTTTACGAATTGTTATATAAGTTGATTGACCGGCACGTGCCTTGTTATCCTTCACGAAATGTATGTAATTCTCCGGTATGGCATAGTAAATCTTTAAAAAATATTTTGAAGGAAAAGAGAAAATACCATAAGTTATGGAAATTATATGGAAACCCTTTGGATTATGAAAGTTTCAAAATATTAAGAAAACGAGCTGAAATAATTGAAAAGGAATGTTATAACCAATATATTCAATCTTCTGAAGATAAGATTAAATCACATCCAAAGTTTTTCTGGAAATTTATTAAATCTACTATGTCTAATAAGGGAACACCACAGACAATGTTTTATAAGGGTACCCAAGCTTCTAATGGGGAGAGTATCTGCAACTTATTTAGTGAATATTTTCAATCCGTGTTTGAAAATGCTTGCCTTCCACCTTTGGATATGAATCGTTTGGAACCTCCTACGATGTCTATTTTTAGTATCAATACTGTAAATTTGTCCCATGATTTAGTTCTCAAGTATTTAAAATCAGTAGATACAAATAAGGGAGCGGGACCCGATAAAATTCATCCTTTGCTTATTAGCAAATGCGCGAGTACCCTAGTTTTTCCTCTTGTCAAAATCTTTATGCTATCCCTCAAGGAAGGACATGTACCAGTAATCTGGAAAAAAGCTTGGATTACACCCATTCCTAAAGGCTCAATAAGCCAAGATATAGAAAAGTATAGACCTATTTCAAAGCTATGTCAATTTGGAAAAATATTAGAAAAGATTGTCACTGATCAGGTTTCACATGATGTTCGCCGTCATATAAATCCAACTCAGCACGGTTTTTATCGGGGTCGTAGTGTGGAAAGTAATCTTTTGTCCTTTAGCGAAATAATACGTGATGCCATGGATAATAGGTATCAGGTAGATGCAGTATATACAGATTTTGCAAAGGCATTCGATAAAATTTCTTTTAATACGCTTTTGCTCAAGCTCTGGAACCTCGGCATACACGGTGATCTTTTTAGGTGGATTCAGTCTTACATCGAAAACAGATGCCAAGCTGTAGTACTAGGAGGATATACATCTGGGTATAAAACTACTACCTCTGGAGTCCCACAAGGATCTCATTTGGGCCCCTTGTTGTTTATCTTGTACATAAATGACATAACAGAGTCGATAACAAACTCCAAAGCTCTTCTTTATGCCGATGATACCAAAATATTTAGAGTAGTAAAAACACATACGGATTGCGCTATGCTGCAAGAAGATCTGTTTAATTTCGAGAGATATTGTGCTAATAATAGTCTTTTTTTAAATAGCGACAAATGCTCTGTTATTACATTTACAAGGAAAAAATCACCAATTCTATATAATTACAAATTATGTGACAATACTTTAACGCGAAAACATAGTATTCGAGATTTAGGTGTAATAATGGATAGCAAACTAACTTTTAACCTCCATATTGATAGCATCCTAAGTAAAGCTTATCGGCAGCTCGGATTCATTCTTCGCGTCTCAAAACCATTTCGAAGGCCCTTGACATATAAATTGTTGTACAATAGCTACGTTCGAAGTCGCCTGGAATTTGCCTCCGTAGTCTGGAACCCATATCATAAAGTACATAAGGATAGAATTGAAAGGCTACAGAAGAAATTTATTAAAGCACTCGAATATCGCACCGGCGGCAAGTACCAAAATTATGCATCTTCAGCAGCTACGCACAAAATTCAGCCTCTTGTACTCAGACGGCACTGTAATGATTTATCGTACTTATTTAAAATCCTCAATAATCTGACTGACGCCCCTGAACTCTTAAATAAAATAAGTTTTCGTGTGCCTCGTAAAACTGAGCGTAGTTGCCGGAATAAGGCTTTGTTCAGTGTCGCGAGGAGCAAAACCAAACACGCGGGTCACTCGTACATTAAACGCGCATGCAAGCTGTACAATGATAAATGTATGAAGGCAGACTTGTTTGGCAGTTCGTTGGCAATGTATAAAACAAATGTATTTTCTTTGTTGGAAACTCAGTGTGTGTGAGTATTCCTAGGTTTATTAAGTTTAACAATAGTAGTAAGCGATTCCAAATTTATGTATAAAAAAAAAAATGTCTTGTTTTTTGGTCTTTATTGTTTAATTTATAATTGAGTAAATTGCTTTTTATTTTTTCTGTTGGCAACAAATTTGTCAGTAAAAATTTTGGTCAGTGTAATGTAACATTTTCAACACTATAATTACTATGTATGAAACTATAGGTCTACAATTAAGGTGATCTCTAGTCCTATGACAACACCAATGTTATATTATTTTAAGACTGTTTGTTTCTTAATAAATAAAAAAAAAAAATTATTACCTAACACTGGATTTAATTAAACTTTAGTTCCAAAAATAAAGCTTATTCGGGTACCTAGTAAAAAAAAGCTTCGGATAGTAATGTCATATTATTTAGATATTAATTTGCTATCCGAGAGAAACGTTATACTCGGAATAAAAATTTAGTCGAATGCGGCCTAAGAATGATTATAACTCTAATAATTATACCTATGAATATAAGTTTGGAAATATTTTCCAAAATTATCGAATTTCCTTCATCTTCACGTATCCTTATGGAATAATTGCACCACTCGGTTGCTCGATCGACGATTGTTTGGATCAGCAAGCCGCGACCATTCTGATGCAGATTCATGCGCGTGCGCTGCCAGCGTCGGCGACCTTTCCACGGGCGTGCACCGCAAACTGATTTATGTAGTTTGCTGTCGTCCTTCCACCTCAGAAACGTCTAATTATTGTAAACGGTAAAATGGCCGATTTATTCCTATACGATTTTCATACATTATTATAACAAAACGGGACACAATTGCGTTCAGAAAGGTGTTCATTTAATCTACTCAACGTTTCGGACGTGATGGACAATTGGACACCTAGTACACAAATTGTATAACAATAAGCGCAGAAATCAAAACGGCTTGACAGTACAGTCAACAAATTTGAATCCTAGGCTATTTGGTACCTTGTCACAGTGAACGTCAATATGAAAGCCGCTTGTAATCCCATATCATTGTCATTGTGACAAGGTTCTATAGTGGCCTAGAAATCAAATTGGTTGACTGTACATATCCTTCCCATTCATTTGCCAAAATTTCGTTACATTTGATAAAGTTTTGGAGGAGGAAAAAGATGAGAACGAAATCTCGATTTGTATGGAAAATTTGCAGTGATGTATCCTCTTAAGATGGCATTTCCAAATCGATTTCCTTTGCGTACGTCCGACCTTGCAAAGGAGGTAAATAAGCAAAAACGTGAACATCGGAGTGATGGGTAATTTTTGTTTAAATTTTCCACATCGATCGTTTACTTCTGATTCAACCGGTTTCAAAGAAAGAGGATGTTATTTTAATAATTATTGAGGTTCTATATTTGTCAGATAGCATAGGGAAAAAGGTTTAACTGACAACAACATCATCAAAATAAATAAATAAAGGTCTGAGTTCTGAATGTAAGTATATTATAAGCGCTCCACTGAGCCATTGTAAACGCAATTAAGTTTTAGGGTCGACTCATAGATTCAGGCGTGGGTACAACAACAAAACAACAGGACTTACGAACAAAGTATAGGTACATAATTTTGAAAATAATGACAACCATTTTTAAAATTGTTTGTAAAATCAGAAACAACGAAATCCTACTTATATCTGCGAGCTGCGCCTTTGTAGAATCAAGTTTAGAATCCATTAATACATAATAATAAGAATAATGCCGACGCCAATGCTCGAGAATGGTCGTGCCATGCTCTTTCGGGATCGATCTATCATCACGGACAGGCTATTGTAGCCATTAAGCCTGATATCGTGTTCGTAGATCGATCTAAGCACCAGGCAGTGCTCGTCGACATCACCCTCCCGCTTGACGGGAACCTCGTAAGGCCGAGAAGGACACACTCAGCATCACAAGGTTGCCACCATGTGGGGTGTTGATTCGAAGATCATTGTCCTGTTAGTAGATTCGGCGAACGATCTTAAAGCGAAGAGTCTCGACTAACACCTTAAGAGACTCTCGCTAGATGGCTGGATGAAGGGTCAGATTCAGAAGGCGGTGCTCCTGGACACGGCCTCCTTTCCTCGCTCCGCATCCTAGATTAGGTGTTTTATAATGTAGGTATTTATATTTTGTAATATCTTATTCGTATGTTCTTTATATGCGTATATGTAAGTATATTCTAAAAAACTTAACCTAAGAAATCGAATGAATAAAGTACATAATAATAAAATTAATTTGCACCAAAAAAACAATACAGCAGGTAATAAACAACAGGCGAACTTAATGCTAAAAAGCGATCTCTTCCAAACAAATAGATTATTATTTAAGTGGGTTTCTTTTTCGCTGCAATATCGCGATAAACGTGTGGAAACTGCATTAGAGCAATGTTTAGTTAATGATAATTACTGTACGTACACAAATGATATCCTGAAACTTGTTTATATACCGGCTGTTAATTTGTTTGTCCGTGTCCAGTCGTGCGTGACCGCCGTTCGTTATGGATCATCCATATTATCGCTTATTAGTGATAAGCAAATACTAACTTAAATTATAATCTATTTAGTTGTGCAAACCCGTGGGTGTTAAGGAAACTAGTAAACCTATTACAATATAATAGGCGTGCGGACTATTTTTTTGGAGGATGTCAATCGATTCTATTTATTATTGGGATCAAATGTCTATATGGGACTACCAACACTTAGACTGCTCTAAAAGTCAGAAATGACCGTCAAAGTTCAACATTCCTACAGAGCACTAAAACGATCCATATAAATGGCCTACCTACAACTACATATTATGTCGTCATATTATGACGTCATCTGTAGGTTGGGTATACCGTATACCAATAGATATTTGTATGGAGACAATAAGTAATTTGCCATTTTCACAGCGAACAAGTGCTTCATTCATTGTTTTGTTAAATAATAAGGATTCTGAAAACATTTTCTTTTGGATTTAAAACAATTATAAAAATTCATGACATATGAGTCGTTTTCAAAAAACATGTACTAAGTTAAATTCCTTTGTTACCCATATCTTTTGTATGAGTAACTTTCGTCACACAAAAGACGCGATCGTAATTTTGTTTTTATGAAGCCTTTAATTAGTAGGTAGGTACATGTTTTTTGAAAATGACACATATTGAGCTAATTTAATTCCTATAACTACACTTTGTAGTATAAGTTTAACCTCGTCGTATGAGGCTGCCTGTCCACTCAAGCGGAGCGGAGAAAATAAACCAATCACGTTGCGTTTTTGTGAAGCCAAAAAGAATGCATTTAAATCTGAGGACTGCGATTGGTCCATTTTAAACTCCACCTCTATCGGCCTGCGAAGTTGGCAGTCCAGGAACTCCTCTCCATTTCGGCAAAGTCATGAGATAAGTATGAATATTTTTCACCGATATCGCCGTCTGCACCTCTAGCACAACTGTCACAAGCGACTATTTCTCGCACGAAATAATTGCCTGTCTCTTTCTGTACAGTAATGTGAGAGGGTGGGTAGCGCTATGTCGCGCGACAGAGTTGCGAAGCATAGTTGTGCTGAACGGACTGGCCGCCGTTTTCAAACTCCAACTGAAAACTAACTAAAAGAGTAAGAAGCCGGTCGCTAACTTTAGAGCCTTATCACACTTGCGATTTGCGAGCGTATTTTGTATGAAGGCGATCGCGCAGCGTGTTCGCCGCGTCGCTTATTTGTATAGAAAATACGCTCGCAAATCGCAAGTGTGATAAGGCCCTTAGTCGGATTAATTAAAGTTCCTACAATCCATCACCGCATTTTGATGAGTCCATCAAAAAAGCTGGATTCCTAGCTCTCAAACACTATGTATTAGATACTTAGTGCTGCATAGTGTTATCCGCGTCAAAATGTATACTTATGGGTCTTTAAAGGTCAAAAATACGAAACACGATCACAATGAATCTATATCCCACTAGTATTAATACTACATACAGTAGTGAAGTGGTTGAATTCTGGTTTGTTTACGTTTCTAACCCTCATATCTCCAACATTTTGAAAAGTTTCGAAAAACTAAATCAACAAAACAAGCTTATATACTTGTCAAACCTACTCACAAAATTGCACGAGAAGCGTTTGACAAATGTGACCTCTAGGCGAAAACAGCCGGAAATCCGGACAAACGGACATCCGAACATCCAAACATCCGGACGAAAGAGTTTTAGGCTAAGCTGAAACGCAGATGCTTCGCTGGTTTAATGATGTCATTTGCTGCTATAGAATGCAGTTTATTGCTTAGCATACTTTTGGCCTATAGATGTCTGGGGCTTAGTTTTAAGATAAAGCAATGGGCGCTCAAAGGGTTAAAATAGACAGTGACTACAGTGCGTGAGCTGTCAGAATGCGATTCGCGTTTTATATCTGTCTCACTTGCTCTCACGCGACCCGGATAACAACCTCCCAATCTTCACCCAAACCCAAATCGCAATCTCACGGACACACCGTTCGTGTACTAACTAAATGGCCTGATGTCCACTTCTTTTACAGAGAAACATTTCACCGAATGCTTCAGTTCATAGAATTTTTATATCATAGACAATTTTTTCCTTGGAAGTCATACATTTTTCAGAAATCTTGAAAATACCAACCTATAGATTAGGTTAGGTTTGTGTTAGGTATAACATTACAAAATATTTTATTGTTTCAGAAAAAAAAAACGCTTTTGATGAAATGAAAATTGTATGAAATGAAAATGAGATGAAACGTTTTCTATAAAATAAGGATAAACCCGAAATTTCTAAATTGCAGGACGAAATACGTTCAGCACTAATGTTCAGTCGAGTTCATTTACATCTACACACTTACGAGAACAAAAATATCTGAACACGATTTTATGCTCCTGACAATAGGGTCGTGTTCAGATATTTTTGTTCTCGTAAGTGTGTAGATGTAAATGAACTCGACTGTTCAATGTGTTATAGACACTGCGATCCGATATGTAATAGTGTCAAGGCGCCTTTAGGAAGCGACGGAGGCTGCGGGAAGGCAATTAATCGTGCCGACAGACCAGTCCTCTAATATTTATGGTAATCATGGTTTATAGGAGAGATAACGAAAATTATCTCAGACAAACAAAGAGGGTTACCTACACCAATTAACCCTAAAACGTAACCATAGCGTGCGCATCCTTAGCATTGTGAGGCGGTGATCAATCTTTCTTGCCTATGCCTATTTGTTATTATAGATAACAAAATTTTAATACAGGTAACATAAATTCTCCGACCGTCGACTAGTGCCATCCCTCCCGATCTCCTGTCAAAGTATATTTGAGTGAGCGGGAAGGCACTATGCGACGGTTGAATTTCACACATCGGATTAGCCCTTCTGTTTATTTACTCGGTGTTCTACGTCACGCCACAGACTAAAGGCAGAAATGGCGGTCGGCGTTTTTGTCTGTTCATGAAATTTTATTTTCAATGAATATAAAATGTAGCTTTGTAACTCTCACAAAAATATAATATTTTTTTGAGCAAGTGGAGCTAGTAAGATTTCAAAAATGGGTCAACTAGCCTATTGTGGATAAGATCTTTGCGAGAGACCCCGAACCATCTCACAACTAAAATTGGCAACAGAGAAAGAGACAGAGAGATCGGAGAGGTCCAGTGTTATATGCTATTATAGAAATTAATATGTAGATATAGTGTTTACATATCTACATAATTAATATTGTACAAAAAGCAATTAACGAAACTTAAAAACGATACATATGTAAAAAGGCGAACTTATATCTATAAGGGATTTCTTCCAATTAATATTTAATGGTTTGTTATCCGTTTTTGTTATTTCTTCACAATCGAGATAAAGTATGGTGTTTGACGTAAGATTAAAAGCTGTCATGACTACTTACTCATTTATTAAAACTTTATCGCACAAAACAAAAGTCAGTACAAATGGCGGACTTCGTGCCAAATGGCATTCTCTACCAGTCAATCATAGGGCCAAACAGAGATACTAGACGTTGGACTTATATGACTCTCAAATTATAACATTTAACTTCATGTCATAAAGGCTTGTTTTAGGTGCTTGTATTTTATCGTTTTATGTTAGAGGTCATTTCCACGGCAACTTTTAATGTTCGTTAAATGCCAAATATTTATGTAAGTTTACATGCGCGAGACAAATTATGTTTTCTAATTGTTTACACAATAAGTCATTCCTTTGGAAATTAGTGCTAATAACATGGTAATTTTTATCCGTGCTTGTTAACGTCATATAATTTGTCGTTTACGACTTGTTATTATTACCATTTAGACAGCCATTACCATAACTGTAACAGTTTTATTTTGCATCCTAAACAGTATTGCCAGGACCTCGTTTTTGGCCATGGACATTGGCTGTATTCAGTGTGAAAACAGTACCTAACTTTACCTTAATCTGCAAATGTCCAAAACAAAAACATATATTCGCCATGTTTAGTCATATATACAGGGTGTAACCGACGGTGTACCGAAAACTGAAACCATGGCTTCAGACCATTATTCTGGGCTGGAAAATCGTGGAAATTTCTTTGAGAAAATTCACAAATTTTCCTCGCGAGTTTTCATTTTTTCTTTATTTTCCGTTTAATTAAATCCAATTTTTTATGAATAATCGCATGAAAATAGCATTTTCCGCAAAACACGCAATGTATCACTAACAGTATTATGTAAGCTTTACGGTACAACACAGGCGCATGGAGTGGGAAAGATAACGGTACTGGCCGGTCATTGATCCACCAGGCCAGTGCGCTCGCACTGTTTTAATTACCTACCCGCATTAATGTTTACCTACCCGCACATTTTATTTGCTTTACTTGCTTGAATGAAAATAATCTTGTTAGACTGTTTTAATTTATCGGTCAGTTGTTATTGGTGTTAGGTAGTACACTAGTTGTGATCTGTGGTTGCGTTGTTTTTGTGGTTGCATTTATTCATGTCATTCGATGAGCATTGGCGTAACGGTATGTTTTGCGCTGACGCGTGAGTGGAGTGGGGAGCGCGTGGACCGGTCGATGCTTGACGCGTGCTCCCCTCCCCGCGCGTCTGCACCCGAGAGAATTGGATGCAATACATTGCGCGTCGAGTTTTATAATTTATTTTGGAAATCTTATCCTTGAGTTTTCCGAGAAAATGAACACTCGTTTTCAGTTCGTGATTATGGTCTAAAACTACAGTTTTCGTTTTCGGTACGCTGTCGGTTACACCCTGTATAGGTATACTATCTTTTTGTAGAATTATTTTTGGTCGAAGGTTTCATTTCACCGAATTTTCACTTCGCAGAATTTTTATTTCTTTGGAGTCATACATATTTCATTATTCTTGCAAATATCATCCTATTGATTAGGTTAGGTTAGGTTTGCTTTATAGCAACCCCAAATAGTTGACAGTTTCAGAGAAAAATGCTTTCTACGAGATTATATTTCTGCGAAATTATTTAGTGGACCCATACCTATACAAAAAAAAATATGTAGATTGTATATTATTTATTTATTTATTTATTTATTCGTAATAAAAATACATAGCAGGCTTACAGTTTTCACCAAGCGCCTACAATGCTAGACTTCACATAAACCTGCAAACAATAACCACTACAAACTAATGACATTGACATAACAATTTTTAGAAGCTACAAACTAATGACATAACAATTTTTAGAAGCTACAAACTAATGACATAACATTTTTTTTTTAAAGTAAGAGTTGCACATTGCACTTATTTTAGCGAGCAGCGCATGCCAGCTGTCGGCAAACAGGTCTACGAGTATTATATATTGAGAAAAAGTTCTTAATGTAGCCACCAAAATATTTAGTATTGTTACTTACCTCATATTGTTTATTCTATGTTTTAATATCAATCTCACACAAATTAACCTAGTCTCAAATTAAGCTCTAGTAGGCTTTAAATATTCGAGTTACAAATTGTTGCCGTTGGCGGGATTCGAACCCAGGACCGCCGGCTCAATATAGGCAGCTGCACGATACCACTGTGCCAATGCCAATGCGTCGTTCGTTGTTATTTGAAGCTTTTGTAAGAAATCCAAAGCCTACGTCCTATTTCAATTTCAATATGGCCAGACCTACATAACTTAATCTTACTTACACTGCTTTACAATCGCAGTCCAAACAAGTATTTCTAATAAATTATGCGATTAATCCTCCACACAGATATGATAAACCGTTGTGTGCTATTTGCAAAGCCTCCGACGTTGGTTTCAGGCAAACAACTGTGAGCTTACAGAACTTAAACTTTAAAGCGTGAGTCTTTATCTTGCCGCAACTTCGCTTGTCGCGCGATTCAACTTCACGTGTCTTGCTCGCACGGTAGTAAAAGGAAAGAGACAGGTAGTATTTGTCGCGAGACGCTATGCTAGACGTGCAAGAGGAACTAGGTTTTCCTACGCGACAAGCGAAGTCGCGGCTAGTTAAATGCTTAAAAGCAATGCGGCTTTTGATACATCAATATAGTCGAATGCTACACCAGTATTTACCTCTAGCACAACTGTGACACGCGACTTAATCTCGGGACAGATACTACCTGTCACTTTCCTTTCATTACCGTGTAAGCAAGACAGACGACGGTGAGTCGCGCGCCTCAGCATCCCCCGTCTTACTCGCACGGTATTGAAAGAAAAGTGACAGGTAGGATTTGTCGCGCGTCAAAGTGCCTTATCACACTTGCGATTTGCGAGCGAATTTTGTATTAAGGCGATCACGCAGCGAGTTCGCCACGACGCTTATTTGTATAGAAAACTCGCTCGCAAATCGCAAGTGTGATAAGGCCCAAAGAGTCGCGTGTCACAGTTGTGCTAGACGTACTGGTGTAGGTACTACTCGATACCTTCGATGGCTAATATAGCTCATCTCATCGCTTTCGCCTATACAACAATACTTAAGTACTTAAGTGAACATAGATAGTTTGATTTTGAGATCTCGTTGCATTTTTCCCGCCTTGCTCGTTTGGCGCGATAGAGTCGCCCTATAAAACAGTAGTAGGTAATGGATAAGAGGGTTTCGTTCGAACCATACAAAAGTTCGTAATGATGTAGTGGATTACATTTTACCCGATATTTAGGTAGTCGGTGCAACAATTACCCACCTTTATATTTGTTATCGTATTGTTGTTGTATTCCTAGTATGTAAAATCGCGCACGGGCGTAATTGTATGCAATTAAGGCGTGATAATGTAACTTGTTTAGTATCAATAAGCGAAATGTAAATTTATTTTGTGAATAATTAATTCACCGACCCGACCCGAAAATTGTCAAACAGCGTCAACGTTTTTTTTAGTTTCAACGTCAATTACCAAATTAAAGCCTGACCAGAAATTTATGAGGATGCGCCATATTGCGGAATTTCACTGGATCTAATTTCTTAGTTTCTTAAAAGAAAATGCCGAAAACCATTCACAGTCGTGAACGTAATATTATAAATAAGGTGTACACGTGTTTACTACACGAAAAACAGTCAGGAAAAGAGTGCATTCCATTAAATGATATTACGAGGTTACCATAGGAACTGACTAATTTAAAGTAATTGTCATTATAGTGTGGTTGCGATTGGTTGCAAAGTTGTTGCCATATAGGTAAATCTCCTCTTGACAAGCCTCATATATTTCTGGTCAGGCTTTAATAATAATAATTTGACGTGACATTTTTTACTGGCAAAGTGTATATGACTTGAAATTATAGGTACTCTTTGCCAATAAAAAAAATATCACGCCATAATCCCCAACATGCCGAGGGTTGCAACGCAACGTATCGGGTTATTATATAATAATATGTACTAGTACATAAATTATTATATATATTAGCTATTTAACTGATGTGCTGTTATGTTCGTAGCGTAGATAAATTATGAGTCAGTACTCTTGAATATTAACACGACGATATTATTTAAATATTAACTATTTGATAGAAGCAGTCCGATGATCAGATAAAATAATGCGTCAGATTGTGTACAGGTGGCGGTGATTTGTTATAATACTAACTACCTATAACACGGTATTCGCTTAGTTGTTACAAGCGACCCGCCCCGGCTTCGCACGGGTGCAATGCTGATAATTATGCATGTATTACACATATAAACCTTCCTCTTGAATCACTCTATCTATTTCAAAAACCGCATCAAAATCCGTTGCATAGTTTTAAAGATCTAAGCATACATAGGGACAGACAGACAGGAAGCGGATTGTTTTATACTTATGTACCTAGTGATGTAGTGATTCTACTGATACCATTGACTATTCTGAAAAGTTGTAAAATAAACCTAACCTAATCTCCCAGGATGTGCCAAAACATTTAGAAATATACCTATTTCCCGTTTCAGCTGAAGATTTCTGCGAAATTAGCATTATGGGAAGCAGCATAAAACTGTTTTTTTTTTGCCATATAAGGGTAAGGGTAACTCTTATTGCACAAATAGGATAGAGACAGTAAGTACCTATGCTTAATGATGCAACGCTTAATACACAATACCTATTTCATTTGTCTCATATGATAATGTTAATCATGTGTCTCAGGAGTATCTAATCAGCTTCCGCTACAATTATATTACCCTGCGAGGTTGTTATTCAGAACGACTTATGTGAATTAAATAGAAAGTGTTGGGTGCAATGAAAAGTAAACTTGAAACTTTTCGATATATTAAAATCAACCAGTCAAACAGTGTCATCATAATATCATTGAGACTTAGAGGTGCTCGCCACTACGTCCGCGTAGTTGTGTAAATATCCCATAACCACCTTTGGATGTCTGATCTGTCTGATTCCTATACCAAAATTGGCTAAAATCCGTTTCGGTGTGGTGAGAGGAGAAAGAAAGTTATACCAACAGATGACGCCGCACGCCTAAACGAATCCTGCATCGCGCTGTTAAGATTTTTCTTGAAATAATGACCTGTCTCCATAGAAAACATTAGTTTAGATAGGTTAAATAAGACATAATTGTTCGCTATATATGACTTCTAAATATTGATGCATAGGTAGATTATGAAAGAAAAAAGTTATGTGATTTAATACAATCTAAGCAGGACTCCAACCTGCGACCCTACGTTTCCGGCGTAGTTCTCTCTCAACTGAGATCGTTACGTCAATCACACCAAATCTTTCATTACATAATTCTACGCTACTGGAGTAAAGTAAAATAGAATCGATAAAAAAAAGATTCCATAAAAAAAACATATATTTGACATGCTTATAAAATCTCAAGCACTCGAATTTCGTTAACTTTCACATTTCAAATAACATTTTAGAACTGTAACGACAGATTAAGACATAGTTCGATTTAAGAGAGAATTACACAGGAGTATTTTCCTTACAACCGATTCTGTAAAAAAAGAAAACAACACATAATAATCATAATTATATTAGTCATTTATTCATTTACAAACAATGTACATTATTTTTGAAAAAAAAAGAAAATTACCTAACAAGATACAAAAAATACCAAGAATCTACCTACTTACGCATCTATCAAATTATTCAATTGTTATTTAAGTTATTTTTCAAGTAATTACGAATATCACATTAATTTCATTCGAAAAGAAGATAGAGAGAAAAGGGAGTCTATTAGTTTGTATTGTACACGGTCGGTGTAAGTACATTCTTTACCTAATGTGTACGTAGCCGCCGGCTTAACGCTTAATCTTAAAGCAAATCTTAGCAAATTGGTTCATAATGTTATCAGCCTGGCCAAATATTGGCGGTGTTGTCGTCAGCGGCTCCTACCCGACCTTGTTGCAGTCCATACTTAGCCAGATATTGGATACAGATACCTTTCTGCAAAGACGCCACGTTTGCTTAACTCAAAAAAACAGAGATTAAAGGTATGGTCCGAAATGATGAGATACGCAAGAGAACCAAGGTTGTAGATAGCTCAGACAGTTGCTAAACTTAAGTGGTAGTGGGCGGGGCACATTGCTGGCCGAACCGATGGCCGTTGGGGTAGAAAGGTTCTTGAGTGGCGATCGCGGATCGCATTAAAAAAAAGAAAAAAAGATGAGGCATTATGAGGCACCCGCTCCACAGTTGAGATTAACATTGGAGGACAGCCTCTATCTGGTTATTTTTCGACTGCCCTAAACAACAGTGGTTACCCAACTGCTACTATCTCTGCAACGGTGTATGTTCGTGATGATTGTACATATGACTAACTGGATGAATGTGAAGATTTCTGCGTAAATCTCAGCGACTACCAACATAAGAGATAAACTAACATTGAATTGTACAATATGTAAATAATTAAAGCATTGTAATAAAGTACTTACATTAAGTAGGTACGTGGTATTATGCATTTACGTATGAGTAATTTTATTGTTAAGTAATTCATAATCCTATTTTCAGTTATGTAAATCATGGAGCTTTCTGACTGTACCGATCATGCGGTGCTGTTTTTATGAGTCAGGCTTAGGTGTATAAATCACGCGTTTTTGTATATGGTAGGAGGAAAGCGCTAAAGGGTAACTTACTCATTACATACTGTTATGTAATTTATGTGGCAGGTTATTGTGAAATAATATTTCCTTAAGCTTCAGACACCTATTCTATTGAAATACACACCTACGGAATGGGTTTACTCACGTGGTAGAAGTCGAATATATCGCTAGCTGTTCTATTGTCGAATATTATATTGACTGTATGTAGACTATTTACACTTTTATTTACAATTCGCGGACTACTTTATTAAATAGAAATATTTCTTTGACATGGGAGCGGGATTTACACCATGCGTTTCTAGAATGAGAAAATATTGGAGAGCTACGGACTAAGGAATCAAACCGGTTATTTTCTCATAGTTAAAACCGGCTATATTTTCAGTAAAATAACCGAGTTTGAATTACCTACTACGGGCAATACGGGCATATAATAATCTCATGTTTCACGAGATACTTATAAAGGATAAAACGTCCGTCAATTTCGCACTCTCATATTATACTTGTCAGAAAATGACTGGTGCTCCTTCGTTTATCTATCACGTAATAAACGCAACCATACAATACAATAATGCTTTAATGTACGCCAAATATAGTTTAGAGAGAAAAAAAAAACATTTTTATTTACGGTTGTCCATCATAGCCCCGCTCGTTTCCCCCTCCGCGGTGAAAGAGCTGCTTAAGAGTAATCTTTGATAGACTTGTGCTAATGATCCAGAATAAGCGGATAGTTCTTACAAATTTCGTAGTTGAAAATCCACGTATGACAAGAATCGGTCTTATACAGTCGCGACACGTAATGGACGCCATTTATAAGAGTTTGTAATGTTGCAGACCCACGGTACCAGCGCCGGTGGAGTGCCCGTCGCTGGAGAACGGCGACAGCTACACACAGTCAGAGTTCCTGTCGAGATTAGCCAACGAATGCCGCTACGACCGCCTGCTGCTGCCCACCTACCAGACCGGCGACGTGGTCTACGTGCACGCCAGCGCCTACGTCTACTTCATCCAGCCCGCGGAAGCGCACGATCTGGTACGTCACAGTTCCACAAGGAGTTCCTCTCTACTAGCTCACGAGAGCTAGGACCGCCTGCCGCCCACCTACCTTGAGTTTCTGCCAGTGTCCAGTATGTTTAGAATGAAGCGAAAATTTTAAGTGTCCAGCATGCTTATGATTAAGTAGGTACTTATTGTTTTATTTGCCTCTAAATGCTGGCGTACAACGGCTGGCTACAGACAGTTCGAATTACTGTCCTGGCTGTCGTACAAAAATAACAGAATAAGGATTTCTACCAGCAGAATTTTCTGAATAGATTAGAATAGTCACGTCAGCTACTGTCTTGAGCCAAAAATAAATTTACCGAGGCTGACTATAATTTACGCATTAGCTATCTTAACACTTAGCAAATATCGTATAACTATTTGATTTGCTGAAATAATAACGCATGACGCAATATCTACTTCCAGAACTTCAAATTGCATTTCCTCCTGCAACTAAGATGGACAGATGCCCGGCTGGCCTACACTCTTTACTCCCCGGAGCGTTCCAGAATCATCGGCGAAAACGACCTACGCCAGCGAATATGGGTCCCTCACTTATACATGTCCAACGAGCAGTCCTCGAGCCTCATGGGCACTGACAGCAAAGACGTCCTGATCTCCATAGCTCCTGATGGAGAAGTTCTGTTCAGTAGACGCATGCAAGCAGTGCTGTATTGTTGGATGAACCTACAGAAATTCCCGTTTGATGAACAAACTTGCTCAATGAATCTCGAAAGCTGTGAGTACTCTCTACCTACTATTTTTGTAACGTAGACCTAGTAGAATTTATTAAATATCTATACTCGTGTCACTTATACACACACCTACTTATTAATCCCGACCTACCATAGTAATTTACAACTTAAACCTACGAAGAAGTTTCAATGAGAATAACTCTTAGCACCACAAGTAGTATTTTTTTCCTTTACCGTAATAACTTAGGTATGATACTGTTGCTCTAATCGATAGATACCTATTAGATACAATATTCTTGTATTAAATAATAATTAAGTATGCAATGTACCTAACTGACTAGACTGGATAGCACTTGTAAAATAACGTAACGTATTCATTGATAGTACGGACGGTGGAAGGTAGAGTATGGGTCAGTTAATTTCTTTCTCATATTTATTTTACCTGATAACAGCAAATGTGCCTGGGAATTACTATAGCATAGCCAAGCCACTAGAAGTGACGTGTTAATAATAATAAGGTATCAAAGGTATCAAGCGTGTTCACTCAACCCGATTCCCCGTACTCCGTACTTAAGGAAAAAAAAACAACCAGAAGACACATCATCTTTTCTTCTGATTATTTTATCCTTGGGGATATTTATTTGTTTGTTTAATTGCAGGGAAATACAACGCATCAAGTTTGCGCATCATGTGGGAAAGAGATAACCCAGTGCACCTCTCTACTGAGCTGCATCTTACGGAATATTCCTTGATAGATTACTGGACCAACGAATCGGTCGTAAGAGGCGACATTGTCAATATGCGGCTGGGGGGAGGTAGATGTAAAGATCACACTTTATAATGTTGTGACGTCTCTATAAGGGTGTTGTTACAGATGAACGATCTAATTTCTGCAAAAATAGACAACTGATGTGTAGTAAACAGTAAAAATGGTAGATCTTCAAACTACTTCTATCAAAACTTGAATTCAGTATTTAATTATTAAGATGTAGATTTCTTTTTTATTATTTCAAGTGAGTTTGCTACAGTTATATAAAAGGAAGTAATGAATCGTTCAAATGATAATCGACAGCGACACCCTTATCTGACATACATTTTTATTTGACTTTAATGCCTATTTATAATTATTGCCTATTATGTATTATAATTTCATATTATCTTTGCAGCTGGCAACTACAGTGCTCTAAAATTCACGTTTAAACTGGGTCGAGAAGTGGGCTACTACCTCATGGACTACTTCATTCCGTCCATGATGATCGTGGCGATGTCTTGGGTCACCTTCTGGCTGCAGGCTGACGCAGCTGCTCCTAGGATTACATTAGGTAAGTAACGCTACATTTCTTCTAAAAACTGGGCCGAGAAGTGGGCTATCCAATGGACTACTTAGTTCATCTTGTGAGAAGCCTATTGTGCTTCGATTCATAGTGTCAATTCAAGAACTTTTTGATCCCTCCGGTCATCGGCTCTTTCCACTATTTGCCTGTCTCATTGGTATTTAACTCGCTTATTCCGAGAGCTTCCAGTATTAAGGAATTAGTCACGTTTTTACAATGTAGACCAATATGGTGAGTATCGCAAGAAACCGTTGGTTGCGGGTAGCGTAAGATTGGTTATCTTAAAATTTATTGGGGGAGGCTTTTTTCAGTAGTGGAACTCATTTGGCTGAGTTATTGGATTTTATGAAAATTAAGCTAGCATGTTGTCTACCAGATGAATAGATCAAATAGATGATGTAACGAGGTTTGCAGGGAGCCTATATAGATAACAAATATAAGGACTCTATGTCCCATGTCCAAAAATGGTCCACAGACTGCAATAGACTGACGATAATGACTCAAAAGATTGTGTTAGAGTCGTGAGAGTAGATTACGCTTAAGGAATCTATAAGGATATGTTATTTCCTTAGAAATATTAAACCTTTCCTAAGAAACCTATACTCATTTTCCTTCACTGATAGTGTTAACAACTCCATCTCCGACATGTTTTAAGTAGTTGTAAAGACTAAGCGGTAAAGTTTGTCCACCGGGAGACTAATGACTTATCCTGTATGTCTTCGCAACTCTGTGATGTTTCTCTTTTTCCTTCGATTCGCTCTTATCAAAGCGGTCGTAATCTTCATGAGGGTCGGGGGCTGTTGTGGCCCGCCTAGCGATGTCTCGCCATCTCCTCTGGTTCACAGCACAAGATGATATTGTTTAATTGTAGTTTAATGACATATTTCTATTATAATTTCCAGGTACCAGTACGATGTTATCGTTCATAACGCTGGCGTCCTCGCAGGCCAAGACGCTTCCCAAAGTGTCCTACATCAAAGCCAGTGAAATCTGGTTCCTGGGTTGCATCGGGTTCATCTTCTCAGCCCTGGTCGAATTTGCGTTTGTCAACACTATTTGGCGCAGAAAGTGAGTATTTAAGTCATCTTTAAATAGTTATTTACAGAACTGAGCAGAAAAAAAAGTAAGATATGGATTCTACCGACCGTAGAACTCTATCGCAGTGACTTGATTTATAACTTGACCGCTAATTGTGTCTTGATATTGTCAATAGTAACAAAACTGACTAAGAAAACTAAAGTAATTAAGTAAGTAGGGAAATTGATTCGCGCATTATCATTCGTGCATGAAGAGGCTTTAAAGTCAGTCATCCGAATACGTTGCGTCTATGCTGTCATATAACTAGAAACCGCTTTAAAATATTTAGAGACTAGCAGTGATCAAAAGATGTTTGTGATTTATTTACACGTCAATTTCTCTTACTAGGAACGTGTTTGTTTATCTTTACGGTGATTTGTTCTTGTAGTTATAATATAACGCAGCAACGTGCTTAGCAACAAATAGGTTTGATTTTCTGCATAGATACATCTATCAAATAATTACATAAGCTTCACTTAACCTCGCAAAAATACAAAGCTTTCCAAGAAAAAAATAATACCCTTCATACGTGGACATACCAAATAAAACGTACGTTTTACAGGAAAGTGGTCACCATGAAGAAAGTGAACAGTAAATACATTCTGAAGAGCACACTGACGCCTCGACTGGCGCGCAAGGAGCTGCAGAAAGAATTGCAGGGGTCTTCACCGCAGCTCACGAAGTCGCGCTCCTGCTCATCCCTGCAGCAGGAGACGAGCGCGGACCCGGCTGGGCCTGGCTATAACAACTACCTCACAGTGCATGTGAGTAATATTTACTGGAATATTTTCACATTCGGTATTTTTCCACAATTAGGTAACCATTTTTTTAAACCGGGCTTTTTAGGGTTCCGATAACTCAAACTGACTCTTTAAATACCGTAATTGAACATAAGTCGTCTACTAAAATTAACAAGGTCGGTGTACCACAGGGAAGTATATTGGGACCCCTGCTGTTTTTAGGGTTCCGTACCCTAAGGGTAAAAACGGGACCCTATTACTGAGACTTCGCTGTCCATCCGTCCGTCCGTCTGTCACCAGGCTGTATCTCAAGAACGGTGATAGCTAGACAGTTGAAATTTTAACAGATGATGTATTTCTATTGCCGCTATAACAATAAATACTAAAAATAAAATAGAATTTAATATTTAAGGGGGGCTCCCAATGCTCCCATACAACAAACTTACAGATAATTACGGAACCCTTCGAGCGCGAGTCCCACTCGCACTTGGCCGATATTTTTTTCTGATGATATCAAATGAAGGATAAAAAATTATATACTTTACCACATTTTACATTTTCGAAAGTATCCATTGAAACATTCATCTAAAAAGTATCCCATTCTAAAAGAGCGTATGCGACCAGTAATTGGTCACAATCACAACACAGAAAATGATACAGCCGGACTGGCGGATTTAGTAGTATGAAAATTGTACCACTGTTATTTTTGTGTGTTGTCACTTGTCAGTCACATTTCTACGAGTTGGCGTCATGTAGAGGGCCGTTTCCTAGATGACGCTGCTTTCACATTTCTTTTATATTTTCTAAACTAGTTGGTATAATCAAATAAAAACAATACTTTTGGGTTCTTTGATAATAAATTAATGAAATTATTGTAAACAAAATGTTGAAATATTGACCATTTGCATATCGCTAGATGTCTTACCATTTTATCTGATAATCCGATTCCAAGATCAGATCAAGGCAGGTGGAGTCATGGCGGAGATGGCCACCTACAACAGGGATGTGTCTGTGTCGAAATAAATTTTATAATTTTTCGGCTATTTGATCTCCTCATTCGATTCGAACGCTAGATCGCCTGTGTATCCCCTAAATCGAGGGATGATTCTGGCCTTCGGATTTCGTTACTTTTCCTGTCTATTATCATTATAATTTACAAACAAAACTAAAGTAATTGGACTCAGTACAACAACGTGGCTTCTTGTCAGCGGTACGGAATTGATCAAGTCAAGTCTAAACTCATTTTTTGTACGTCTTCACGCGTCATTGGTGTTAAGATTAAACAAGGTGAAGTAAATTTCATTCAGACTCGTAGTTTACCTTTGACAAATACTACTAAATAGCCACTGACACTGGAAAATTTGCGCTCGTGTTTTTTCCTTGACACGATAAATTATAATCATTGACAATTTCACATCTCACTGGATTAGGTTATAGGTACCTACGTTGCCATTTGCTTCTTATAAATAACGCTTGGTAAAGAAGCGTTAATTCTTTTGAATGTTAAAGAAATTAGTTCAATCTCAGTAATTACTTGGCTAATTACTTGACTTTAAGAACGGTTGTGGTTCAAGGTTAGTAAAATGTTGCGTTTTTTTACCAAGCGGGAAACCTTTTTGTATGAGAAAACATTGTAATAGATCTTACTAGACAGTTATAAGTACCTAATTTGTTTGTTTGGTTAGCAACAAAATGCTATTTAAAGCAATGTCGTATCAATCATATAAGATACATTAAAAATTACGATGCGGCTGTACAAAATATTACGTTAGGCTATTCAGTAGGTACAGCAGATGGTACCTACATGATTTTCTGATTCTTATTCGATTACTTCGGGCTAGGGAGTGCAGTCCCGCAAATTTTCGGGACAGCTACGCTAAATTAATTTACCAATCGCATTCTCTTCTTCGGGCCTATGATGTTTGGGGTTATGCCGCGATTGGTAAAGCATTTGTCACTCTCATAGATACTCCTATGAGTTGTATACCGTTATATCATTTATAGTTTTCGTGATCGCGCCATGAACTTACCAAACGTGTGGAATGATATGTCTCTGTAGTATAATTAGGCTTCCTCTTCAAAATTCTAGCTTTGAACTTAATGCTTAAATATCCATCCTAACGTTTCCAGAGTTTCCCCTCGGCAATGAACCTACCGACAATCACGACGCAGAGCTACGACGAGCTGGTAGCCGGCAAGGGCGCGCCCCCCAGCGACGGTTCGGACGAGCCTCCCAAGCACCACACCTGGACCACCATGACCCCCCAGGAGATCGCCACGTGGATCGACAAACGCTCTCGCTTCATGTTCCCCTTGTTATTTTTGTTCTTTAATATCGTCTACTGGACCTTTGTATACTGCCTTTAAATTGGAGTAGTCAGACTTAGGCGTTCACATGATTTTGCTTTATAAATCACCAGTCTCTCTCG
The DNA here is from genome assembly GCA_932273695.1 of Apotomis betuletana. Taxonomy (NCBI): domain Eukaryota; kingdom Metazoa; phylum Arthropoda; class Insecta; order Lepidoptera; family Tortricidae; genus Apotomis; species Apotomis betuletana. Next base: position 17,509,290 of record OW026307.1, read on the forward strand.
CTCAGGTGCTTGATTATTAGAAAGAGACGGGTATCTCATCTGTGAAACTAGACCACTATGTCCCCGTAAGAGATCGCCTGTGGATAGGCAATCGCTCTCCCTTTACATTCCCATTATTGGTCTTGTTCTTCAATATCGTTTATTGGAGTTTTTTATACTATTTTTAAATGAAGGCGTTCAGGGGCATTCCATCAAAAAGTCGGGCACGTGACGCCATTTTTTATATACTTCTAAGAAAGAAGGATAGTTTTTTGTATATGTCAAAATTGATAACTTGGCTTTTTATTAATAGTCAATTCTCAGACTTTCTACATAAGTATATGTTTTAAGGTAGCTGTTTATAGCCGTCACTTGCCCGGCAAATTAGACGTTCTGGTGGAACCTCCCTCCTTCCCTTCACGTCACAAGATCTTGGATCATTCTTGGACCAGTCTTGTAGAAAGAGACAGGTATTTGACCTATGACAGCACATCTAATGGCTTTATGATGATCGTGTATTACGCGACACTTACATGATAAAGGAAGCATCACTTTCTGACACGGGATTTTATTTTGGGAGGATTTGATGCTACTGTGTAGTACTAAATGTAGTTAGTAGGATTTAAATGTATTTTGTTTAATGGGGCTAAGTATGAGATGTATGCTTTATCATGTGTCTGTCGCTTAATAACAAATGACCATCATATTGAACCATGACTGGATTTGACGCTAAAGAAACATAGTGAATGTTTCATTACTTCCGTCCAAAAACGCGATTGATAAATGAATTAATCCAATTGCATAATGCGCATTGTTACTATTATTAGCTTTTATAAGGTTACAAAATATTGCATCTGAGGTCAGTCGGGCCAAGTGCGCCGATGGGGCAAGTGCCCGTACCGTATCGAAAAGTACAGAATAATCGTCTGCTGACAACCAAAACTCACTAAGTAACAAATACCTACTACTGAAAACATAGCTCGTATATCCGTGTCAATCTTCTTACTAGATACGAGGTTTCGAAGAGCAGTGACAGACATTTTAGTGAGTTTTAGTGTCACCAGACAAAAAGTTAGGTATTTGATTTAACAACATTTTCTTTTGCCAATCTAAGTATAGTTGCGTGGTTGTAAGATGGTGTTAGTAGTAAGTTTTTTTTATGATTACTTTGATATGGTACCTGTTGTCCCGCTTCGTACTTGTCCCGACTGACCTTACAGCCATGTGCATTTACATTAAACCTCGGGTCACACATATATATGAATTTCTTACACGTTATTGTAAATGCCTTCGACTGTATTTAGGTTATTGAACTAACGATATCTAAATATTATTATGAGAGCGGCCATATTATATACCCAAAGAAGTTCCTCATGTTTCTCAAATTTCGGAACCTTGCCCAGTAGAGTAGGTATATTTATCTAGTAGACACGGAAATAATACAATATTTTAATGATTAAATACCGTAAAATGGAGGAACTTGTAACACGGGAGGTAATATTAGACAAGAAAAATAGTAGGTATCCAATTTTAAAATTCCCGCTGCCGACTTGACCTTTGACTGAAGGTCAGTCGGGCAAATGCACCACATGAGGTAAGAGCGCCGACCGTAAAATAATCTAAAAGTACAGATGTTATAATACTATTATTTTTATTAAGTTGAACAACAACTTAGTTGCGCGGTTGTAAGATTGCATTAGTACCTAGTATTAAATGTGTATTAGTCGATATTTTTATTTGTGGCGCGCTTGTCCCGACAACGGAGATGCCCCGAAGTCGGTCTTAGCGGCGACCGGCGCGCGCGCGCTACGTGTGTCTCGCTCATTCGTATGGCCGGGGCCGGTTGGCTCGGATCTCTCGCTCAACCGCTCGCCGCGCCGCTGATCGCCTGGCATATTCGATAATGTTTGCATCTTAAACTTCTTTCTTGCTTTCAACTATTTACATTAGTTTTTACTAAAAACAATCGTCCAAAGTTACCCCGTGTATCGCAAGATTATCTATTTGACGGTACCTTCCTATTATTAGATTTTATGTTAGACTTGACCATAAAATGTGTCAATAAAATCTCAGTTCTATTCAATTTGTACCATGTATTATTTTAACCTAGTTTTTATTACTACAAGGTTAAGCACAGTTTCATTGGTTGATAGGGCCCGCATGCGGGGTGCGGGAGATTTCCATAACGCATGCCATAGGGCCCGAAATCGAGTTTCACTGGTTGTTAGCCCGCCTGCGGGGAAACACCGCGTACGGGCTAACTACAGAGTTATCTACCAATGAAACTGCCATTACGATTATCGTAATACGTATCCTACGGTGTAAGTCCGATTTATGAAATGTCGATTGAGATTATTGCTTAGCACCCAGTCAATGTAGCATAGGTAATATTGTGATCTTTAGATAGTCATTTATAGCAAAAGTATTTTGTCATTTGTAATAAAATTGATGTAAGTTATTTTAATACAAGCATATTTAAAACCAACAGGACTATTTTACTGGACACCCACGATACCAAAATATACTAAGAATTTCTCCCATACTCGTAGTAGGTAGGTACCTATGTCACAGAAATAACTTAACAATACCTACTTGATGGCTCAGTTTCATTGGCAGGGCCCGCATGCGGGGTGCGGTAGATTTCCACAACGCGGCATTCGTCGATAGGGCCCGCATACGGGGAATTGTTTTCATAGGTCGATAGGGTCCGCATGCAGGGTGCGGTGGATTTCCATAACGCATGCCATTATGATTTTCACTAGTCGATACCGTCTGCGGGGAGTCCTGCATGCCGTAGGTATATCGACCGAGTTATCGACCAATGAAACTGAGCCATGAGTTTTGTTGTCTAAACTACTTTAAATCAGTAGTACTTATTGTAATTGAGCTATCCTAATGGTGGACGTTACCAGTCGACAGTACGCTGCCACAACACAAAGCCGTCTTAGCACATGCCGGGGGCCCGGGGCCCTTGGGGGCTCAATTATTGAGGGCCCTCGGGCACTCAATAAGTAGGGGCCCACGCCATATTACCCTAGACAAAGTATTTTTTTCTGTTCAACGGAGTAAAAAAACAGCATCTATGGTTTTTGGGGCCCTTGTGAGATTGTGGGCCTTGATGGGCACGGGCCCCGGATTTATGTGCTTACTATGTTATAATGGTGCTTACTATGTTATAATTATTAATCGATGTACTTATAAATTACAATATAGCAAGAAGTAAAAGTCACTATGATTTCCTGTTAAACCACATTTATTAAATAAAGACGACAAAACACTCAACAAATAAGTATCTAAGTATAGGAACGATGATACAACTTAATTCCTATGGCTTATTTCGTAAGCAAGAAAGGAAGGTATTCTGTATATTTAAGATATACGTCAGTACTTAAACAAGCGTACGCAAGAACGCCTGTGAGTCAGAGAAATATTAGCCTGCAAACAGGACTTAAATGTTTACATCGAAATTAATCCAGATTAAGAGGGAAAATGTTTAATTAGGTAAGTGATATTTGTTAATACTGACGCAACTTCAAACATTTGCCAACCAGCAGCGTGTAAGTATACAAAGTAGAACGTTGATCAAATATTCTTTATCGCATTTAAAAAGAACACCAGAACCGGAGAAGTTATTATACATTTTGCGCCAGGTTTCGTCTTTGACGTTTGATACCTACTAGGTAGTAGCTTCTAGGATTTGCAATCTGCGGGCCTATGACGGTTGATTTTATCACGCGATAAATAAGTGACAAGGCATCCGTCACGTTTTTACAAACTGCGAGTGTGGGTGACAGATGCTTTGACTTATTTATAACGTGATAAACGCAACCCTCATAGGCCCCGAATAGGAATCCGGAATGATTCTGACCTGAATCAGGTTCTTCCATATAATAATAGGCATGATGACAAATATTTATTATTTGTTATTGGGATCGAATGTAGACACTACACTTAGACTGCTCTAAAAGTCAGCGCCTAAAGCGCTCCATACAAATGGCTAAAAATAGTCGGGATGTGATGTCAATTCTATGATGGGCACTTATAGCAATCTTTGTATGGTGAAAATAAACAATTTGTCTTATTGGCCGTGATAAAGTGCGTTTTACAATTATTGTTTTGATTCTTAAAACGATTTCAGATTTGAAATGTACTTATTAGACCACAGAATAGATAATAGTCAAAGGAAAACGAGTAGGGGACGCGGTATTGAGCCGACATTGAGCCTAACTTCAGAGAGGCAAACCTCCGTGGCGCAAATTGTACTGTTTATATAATCTGTTGATTCTTAGACACAATATTCTACCATTCAATATACTCATCGATAAATTGCAAACATTTTCGATCGACGCAATAAATATCAGGCATTTAGATTCGGGATTAGGGGTGTAATGGATACAATCTCCCCATTACCCACAATCAAACATCACAATCATTGCACAATGTTTGATACTTATGTGAATTTATATACAATCATTCGAACTTCAAGAAACAAAACAGTATCAGGCAAACTGGCTACCATTGTTACACTCACAAAACTTCATTAAGATTGAGACCGGGACTGATTTTCAACATCGAATTATGCCCATTAATCTCGAAGGTGAGATTATCGACGAGACCAATTTATGGATCTCGAATTGTGTCCATTAGTCTCGAAAGTGAGAGCGATTCTCTATCGACTTGCCTTATCTCGAAGATGAGATTTGTCTGGCCTTTGTCCACAGTAGGTTCTGCTTAGGAGTAGTATGGGAACCGAAGGGATTTAGTAGAAGAGTCAGGGGGCAGCACCGTCGCCGGCGCGAGGGGCCACCATCACTAAGCTGTCGTCGCTGGAGTAGCGCTTCATAGTTGCAGCACTCGCTTGGCTGTGGATAAAATAGACCATGCCGACTATGATTTGAAGTAAAGATATTTTACACATATACAAAAATATTTTTAAATTTGAAACTAGGTACTAAAGATTTAGGTCAACACATGACAAACGTGAATACCGTTGTAGATCTAAATTAATGTGCTGTAAGGGTTAAAGCGACTAATTTAAATAAATCAATTGAAACCCAAGCGGTCAAGAAATTCACCGACTTCACCGTGCCCCTGAAGCCACAGCAAAGAAGGAATACTTATAGCAGTTTGAATTACATTTTTCGATCATTACAATTTTGACGGTGTTTGCCGACGTTGGCGTCAAGTTCAAAAGCTTAAAGAATATTTGAAACCGCATCGAGGTTTCGTATTATACCATAGCGCATTTTCAGCTTATTACAGCTTTGTAAAGGCTGTATAAGCGCTTATACAATATACACGTGGGTGGTACTTGGGATGACAATTATGGTACTATAAATTCTTAGATTCAGTAATTTCAGATCTGCTCTAATTAGTAACTAATACGTATTCTTGAATATGAGCGGTGGTAGCCTAGTGGTTAGGGCATGCGACTTTTAATCCGGAGGTCGCGGGTTCGAACCCGGCCCGTACCAATGAGTTTTTCGGAACTTATGTACGGAATGTCATTTGATATTTACCACTCGCTTTTCGGTGAAGGAAAACATCGTGAGGAAACCACCTAAGCCCAATAAGGCCTAGTTTCCCCTCTAAGTTGGAAGGTCAGATGGCAGTCGCTTGCGTAAAAACCTACGCCACATCCCGGGGATTTAGGTAGCCGACCCCGATTGAGAATTCATTCTCTACAAAGATATGGGACAAAGGCTAGGAGGATGATATGACGTATTCTTGAATATATAGATATAAATAATTAGGTCGTTGTACCTGTATCTCGTCCTAGGGCGCGGGGTGGGCACGAGCCGCGGCAGGCGGTGGTCGAGCGCGAGCGTCGTGGAGCCCGAGCTTGAGCCGCTGGAGCTCTCCGACCACGCGAGTTCCGACATGCTGTATCAAAAATACAATTGTATTAAGGGGCCGGCCATTATTTGCATCTTTCTCTAGCGTAGGGTGTCAGAGAGCGACGGCCATAGTTGCCGGCCACAATTTGCAGTAAAATATGGCCCGTTTAGAAGCCCCATAGCTACAATCGCTCGGTGTCAAAAGAGAGAAAGAGACAGGTTATAACGAAAAGCGTTTGGTGTCTCACTGGTAACAAATGAGTAAGGTCACATGAGGCAAATGCGACTAGGCTATTTATAGAGGCAACTGCGTCTTTTGATGGTATCATCAGAAGCCCAGCGTTTTAACACGTTCACTGTCCCAGTTTGACATGTGAACTTTACCTATGTCTCTGTAATAGAGGCTTGCCGTGACCCCGCATATGAGATACGGATAGTGAACGTGTTAAAGAACTCCCAGACCTTTACTGCCTATAGTTTGGTACTATTATTATGTACTAGGTCGATGCAGAGTCAGCCACCGGCTAAGCTTGCACCATAGATTGGAGCGGTTTTTTTTTTTTTTTTTTAGTAAAAAATAAAATAGAACGTTCTGAAACAGCAACAAGAAGCAGATTTTATGATACGGAGAAGATGGTGACATAAAACCTGGGGGGTTCGGGGGGCAGAGCCCCCCGCCATAAAAAATACAACGTTCTGAAACGGCAACAAGAAATGAGATTTTATGAAACTTTTGAGTCTACGGAGGCGATGGTGACATAAAACAGGGGGGGCTCGGGGGGCAGAGCCTCCCGCCTTAAAAAACTACAACATTCTGAAACGGCAACAAGAAATGAGATTTTATGAAACTTTTAAGTCTACGGAGGCGATGGTGACATAAAACACGGGGGGTTCGGGGGGCAGAGCCCCCTGCCATCAAAAACACAACGTTCTGAAACGGCGACAAGAAATGAGATTTTATGAAACTTTTGAGTCTACGGAGGCGATGGTGACATAAGACAGGGGGGCTCGGGGGGCAGATCCCCCGCCATAAAAAATAGAACGTTCTGAAACAGCAACAAGAAGCAGATTTTATGAAACTGGAGTCTACGGAGAAGATGGTGACATAAAACCTGGGGGGTTCGAGGGGCAGAGCCCCCCGCCATAAAAAATACAACGATCTGAAACGGCAACAAGAAATGAGATTTTATGAAACTTTTGAGTCTACGGAGGCGATGGTGACATAAGACAGGGGGGGCTAGGGGGGTAGAGCCCCCCGCCTTAAAAAACTACAACATTCTGAAACGGCAACAAGAAAGCAGATTTTATGAAACTTTGGAGTCTACGGAGAAGATGGTGACATAACACCCGGGGGGTTCGGGGGGCAGAGCCCCCCGCCATGAAAAATACAACGTTCTGAAACGGCAACAAGAAATGAGATTTTATGAAACTTTTGAGTCTACGGAGGCGATTGTGACATAAGACAGGGGGGGCTAGGGGGGTAGAGCCCCCCGCCTTAAAAAACTACAACATTCTGAAACGGCAACAAGAAAGCAGATTTTATGAAACTTTGGAGTCTACGGAGAAGATGGTGACATGAAACCCGGGGGGTTCGGGGGGCAGAGCCCCCCGCCATAAAAAATACAACGTTCTGAAACGGCAACAAGAAATGAGATTTTATGAAACTTTTGAGTCTACGGAGGCGATGGTGACATAAGAAACTACAACATTCTGAAACGGCAACAAGAAAGCAGATTTTATGAAACTTTTGAGTCTACGGAGGCGATGGTGACATAAGATATGCGGGGTTCGGGGGGGCAGAGCTCCCCGCCATAAAAAACTACAACGTTCTGAAACGGCAACCAGGAAGCTAATGTTATGAAACGAGTTTACGGAGGAGATGGAGACATGAAAACCGGGGGGCTCGGGGAAACTAGGAGATGGGGATAGTGGGAGATGGGGGGCGGAGCCCCCCGCAATAAATAGAATACGGCATCCTTAAACGGATACAGGGTAGCAGATCTTATGAAACTTTTGTGGTAACAGAGGAGATGATGACTTAAAGACGGTGGAGCTCGGGGAACCTTTTGATTTAACCTAGGAGATGGTGACATAAAAGACGGTAGTGATATATATGGATTTCCAAACAGTTTTTTTCTGTTTTGCTTTTTAAGTTGCTGTAAATGTTGTGTCGTGAAATGTAAATAATTGTCGTTAAGATGTGATTAGGTACCTATATTTAATATTTAGATATTGTTGCATAGAAAAAAATACAACCGAATAATCTCTTTTAGCGTAAAAATATTAGAGGTGTATGAAATTGTTTTTTTTTATCGTTTGCTTTCTATTAAGCTTTCAGTCGTCTACTGGTCCACAATACGATAGAGGTACTGGTTGGTCTCGTTTGCGTATAAATTATTGTTGGTTTTGCCCGACTGTGTTATTCGTAAAGTCAAAGGGAAGAGTACTAAGTTATGTATTTAAGTATGTTCCACGATAGCGCTTAAACTACTCGACAGATTTTGATGACTGAGTGTATTGTGTGACATAGGCTACATTTTTAACAGACTTCAAAGGAAGATGTAGCGATACAGCGACATTTTTTAAGCTTACATATGCATTTAAATATTCTTTACTCCATCATATGTAGAAACTGAAAATATTGAAATAAAATAAAAGGTTAAAAAACTTAAACCCGACTACGGACAAACGAACTAAAAAGTTAAAAAGAAGGTAGAAATATCGGGTATCATCGCCTTATTCCACAAGACAAGTCGTTAGACATGTTAAATGTTCTTGTATATTTTTTTCTACTGAAATCTTCTGTTAGTTAACAACAATAATATTATAATTTAATTCAAATGCCGTAGTCGTGCGTTGTCGACTATTTAAAAAACTGCAACTATACAAGGAAATTTCCGTAGTTTTAGGTAGATCGCCATCGTCATCTTATTGAGTACCTAAAATAAGTCTTGTAAAACTCTTCTTTTTATATCAATATGATAACGATGTGTAGCCGTGTAATAATGCTGTGCGTCCGTTTTATTCTCGATAACTAGACACTATAGGTAGGATTTTCACGAAATAACATGTTCTTAAAAAACGAAGAAAACTAAATAAAACAAATTCTGCTGCTACTGCTACGGCTTCGGCTAAGCGGTTTAATTCGTATATGATATATGCATGTTCGCTCTTTTACTGTTTGGAGATATGTAAAAGGAAGATTTTATCGTAGGTAGTTAATGCCACAACGCACGACTACGGCATTTGAATTAAATTATAATATTATTGTTGTTAACCAACAGAAGATTTCAGTAGAAAAAAATATACAAGAACATTTAACATGTCTAACGACTTGTCTTGTGGAATAAGGCGATGATACCCGATATTTCTACCTTGTTTTTAACTTTTTAGTTCGTTTGTCCGTAGTCGGGTTTAAGTTTTTTAACCTTTTTTCGTTAGTATACCTATAGCTTACTTTTGACGCCTTAACGCTCCAACCAGAAGTATAGGTTAACTACGTTAAATCATTTTGATCAGTTAATCGTAACAGGCGTTGTTGCAGGACTAGGAGGTACACTTTTGATTTCGTTTTGTTGTAGTCATGTAACTGAGGTAGGTATAGTTAGGTATCTTATCAAGTATGCACCTAGTATTGTACATATTTAACTATTATTAATTTTTATATTTAAGTATTGTACATATTGTACACAAAGCGGTGGTAGCCTAGTGGTTAGGGCATGCGACTTTCAATCCGGAGGTCGCGGGTTCGAACCCGGCCCGTACCAATGAGTTTTTCGGAACTTATGTACGGAATGTCATTTGATATTTGCCACTCGCTTTTCGGTGAAGGAAAACATCGTGAGGAAACCACCTAAGCCCAATAAGGCCTAGTTTCCCCTCTGGGTTGGAAGGTCAGATGGCAGTCGCTTGCGTAAAAACTAGTGCCTACGCCACATCTTGGGATTTAGGTAGCCGACCCCGATTGAGAATTCATTCTCAAAAAAAATGGGACAAAGGCTAGGAGGATGATGATGATTTAAGTATTGTACATATTTAACTATTATTAATTTATTACCTAGTGGAAATGGGCGGCAATCGGTGTTGTGCATATATATCGTTGCTCTCAGTGTAGGTGGAAGCGTGGATCTCCTGTTGGTAGAGCTCGTACAGTTGCCCCAACTCCGGGGGCACTGCTATGCCCATTTCTGTAAACACAGGATGAATGGATTTATGAAACATGTAATGTCTCAATATTAGCGTTCCCTAGTCAACTAGGAACCCTTATAGTTTCGCCATGTCCGTCTGTCCGTCCGTCCGCTACTTTGCTCCGTGATCGTGATCGTTAGTAAGTACTAGAAAGCTGAGGTATGAGTATGTGTATGTGTCACGCCGACAAAACGGTAAAATAAAAACTGAAAAACAATTTTTTTTTCGGGTACCTCTCGAACACCTAAGTGGGGGTTAATTTTGTTTTTCGTTTCTATACTAGTGTGTAGGGTCACAGATTATATAATACTATACTAGTAGTAGGGTGAATGGGTCTTTTAAAAATAATAGGGGTCTTCAAACATTATTTTTGGACCAAGTCAGCAGTTTTGTAAATATTCGTTACGAAAATAAAAAAAATAGCGTCCCCCCCCTCTAACTTTTTAACCACGGGTTTAAAAAAATTATAAAATTCATGAAAATGAGGCCTTATAAGTACTTTCAATGAAAACTATATTGAATAAAATCGGTCGCGCCGTTTATGAGTTATCGCAAAATTTCATAATTTTCTTTAAAATGACGTAAGTGCCGCGCGGTGTCCTTATACTTCGAACGTTACACATATTAGTTAAGTGCCATACTGTATTAAAACATTTCGCTCAATCTGGCGCGTATAATCGTAAAGTTCCAGAAGATAATTACAGTTACTTTGGCGTTTACGACCTTTTTTATAGAGCTTGAAATCTTTCTCGTAAAAACCTCGAAGCGCCCGTCTATTGTAAAGGATGGGCAAGTACGGACGGAACCCTACACTGAGCGTGGCCCTACATGCTCTTGGCCGGTTTTTAATGTGGGAACACAAAAACTTTCTTTTTTACATTGTAACATTGAGCACAAGTAAAAATTCGAAAGGTTATTTGGCGTTAGGGTGGTGGAAAGGTTAACACTTTGGACCGGTAATCCAGAGGTACCGGGTTCGATCCCCGTCTCTTCCGCCAGGTTACGCATTTCAATTTTTCTTTGTGCTTTGATCTTTGTATCAATGGTACAGGATAAATGGCTTCATGTTAAAGTACTCTTCATTTGGTAGATTATTGGACATTAATATCGTAGATACTAACACGAATTTTCTGTAGTCAGCATCAACTAATAAGTACTATTTATTTAATTATTGAATACTGATGTACTTAAATAAACATAAACTTCATTCATACTGCCTCAGTGCTTAGACAGTGCTCACTTGCTCAGTGCAAGTTTATCATTCATGATAATCATCATACAGGAGTCAGTTTATTCGATTCGCGAATCTTTCCGCTATAACTTAACTACTAACATCGCGGTGCCAGGAAATTATTCTTAAGGGGCTCTCACTGAGGCCTGAACTGAACTAATTCACTAGATCATGGACTCCTTATTCATCGGTGTATTTTTGTCCACCTTCTTGAGAGTGTGTCTAAGTCATGGAGTAATGTGAGCATTTCAAAGTAAAAAAAAAGATAAAAGATATTTATTGAACAAAAACATGTTTTTTTGGTACATATGTTCGTAAACAGCTGCAGTAGTGTAAAACTGTGTCGCAGCTATTTATACGCCCACCTCAGGACATGAAGAGGTAATGTTCTATACTTAGTAAATAGGTAATACAATTTTTCTTTATAGGTAATAAAGTACCTTCGAAACTTAACTACTAACATTAGCAGTGCCAGGAATAGTATATTACTGCCGAGGCCGGGAAAAGTCAGTTCGTGGATGAGTATGATTTTGAAGGACGAGGCGTAGCCGAGTCCTTCAATAATACGAATCTGCGAACTGACATTCCCGCCGAGGCTTGTATAGTGCTTTTCTCCAAATATGCTTGGAAATAATTCGAATCTACATTTTAATTTAATGTATCAGTACCATGAAGTTCATTTGGTGCTTATTTTTTTTAGGAATAGGAATAAAATTTCGGGTCCGAATCATATGTTTGATTTAAAATAAAATATATGAATAAGAATAATATATATGAAAACACAATAACAAAAAATATGCACATAGGTAATTATAAATTTTAGTTAAATGAACAACTTCTAAACACACTGTTTTTTTTTAGAAACCATACCATATTTATCATTCGGAGAAGATCATAAGTTCAAAATAACTTTTATATTGATTTGGACACAATCATTTCTGTTTTATTTTTTATTTGTTTACGTTTGGTACACTTATTAATTTTCAAATCACTCATTAAATATCATCATATTATTAAAATTAAAACTGTCGTGAGAAATCTCTAATAAATAACTAAGAATCATGAAAATAAATTAACCGCATATAAGATTATTATTCAAATTGTTTGTCCGTTATTCGAAATTTGTCGACATTTCAAATACATTGACAGTAGCAGAGCAAAAAAATGTTCAGTGCAAGAACTAAACGCAGAGAACAATTAAAAAGTTTATAATAGTTTTTATTTTTTAAATTTAGTGGACAATTGGCTGTATGGTGAATTATCAGTCTTTGAAAAAATTAAAAGTAAAAATGCAGTAACCGGCCAAATTAAGATTACCCTCATTTGTATGAGACGTTATAAACGGAAGGTGTGTTTTTTACTTAATCGTCTTATTTAAATAATATTGATTTCCCGGCTAAGGCCAATAATATATATTTTTTTTAATTTTTATTAACGCCTTCTAAATATAACGAACGATTTCGCGGTCCAGTTTTACTACATTAATGGCAACATTTCCAAGCAAGTTGGAGAAAATTATTCTTAGGGGGCTCTCACTGAGGCCTTAGTTCACTAGATCATGGACTTATTCATCGGTGTCTTTTTGTCCACCTCCTTGAGAGTGTGTCTAAGTCATGGAGTAATGTGAGCATTGCAAGGTACCTTCGAGCGCGCGCCGCTGTCTCGTGATGATCTCGTCGGAGAGCCGTCGCTGCGCGTCGCGCCTCTGCAGCGCCAGGTCTCGCCGCCGGAGCTCGTGCGCTCGCGCCGCGCGTTCGCCTTGCAGCGCGAGCTTATCCGCCTCCAGCTCGTGCACCCGGCAGACGAGCGCTAGGACCTCGCGCTCAGGTCCACTGCTAATTCGGGCGGGGAGCTCCTGTTGGATGATGAGCTTTTTGAAAAAAAAAAATCGGTCCTATTTTTGTGGGGATCAAATGGGACTAACTACAGTTAGAGCGCGAATTTAAGCCAGGATGAGCATCCCATCGCCTCCAGCTCGTGCACCCGGCAGACGAGCGCAAGGACCTCGCGCTCAGGTCCACTGCTAATTCGGGCGGGGAGCTCCTGTTGGATGATGAGTTTTTTGAAAAAAAAAAATCGGTCCTATTTTTGTGGGGATCAAATGGGACTAACTACAGTTAGAGCGCGAATTTAAGCCAGGCTGAGCTTTAAGGTGCGAGGCCGAGGGCGACAGACCCGAGCGACCTCCCAATACCGAGGCCTTGTCCGCCTCCAGCTCGTGCACCCGGCAGACGAGCGCTAGGACCTCGCGCTCAGGTCCACTGCTAATTCGGGCGGGGAGCTCCTGTTGGATGATGAGCTTTTTGAAAAAAAAGTTGGAACTACAGTTAGAGCGCGAATTTCAGCCAGGCTGAGCTTTAGATGCGAGGCCGAGGGCGGCAGACCCTGAGCGACCTCCCAATACCGAGGCCTTGTCCGCCTCCAGCTCGTGCACCCGGCAGACGAGCGCTAGGACCTCGCGCTCAGGTCCACTGCTAATTCGGGCGGGGAGCTCCTGTTTAATGATGAATAGCTTATTAAAAATAGGCTAGTTGTATGTTAAATGGTAGTAAATTCATGTTAATTTCGTATAGTCATCATCATCATCATCATCTCAGCCATAGGACGTCCACTGCTGAACATAGGCCTCCCCTTTGGACTTCCATATATACCGGTTGGAAGCGACCTGCATCCAGCGCCTTCCGGCGACCTTTACAAGGTCATCTGTCCATCTCGTAGGTGGACGATAGTATAGTATTGTATAGTATTTATAGTATTTATACGTTAGTAGTTTCGTATAGTATTTATACTTAAATATATGTTTTAAGTTCATAAAAGTAGAACATGGCTGAAATAATAACAATTTGAAAATATGGTTTTTAATCTGTACGTTTAAATGCTTAAAACGCGGTCCACCATTTTCGCCCATGATAGTGACGTCACCGATTCCGATAATAAAACTGAAGGGAATCCGACGACTCCGAATAGTGCCGTCCCTGTCGATATCCTGTCAAAGTATATTTGAGTGAGCGGGACGGAAATTTCTATTTTCTTTTAAAATTAAGCTTTGTAGCTCTCACAAAAATACAATACCAATTTTTTTTGAGCTAGTTAGATTAACCATTTCAAATATATTTCAAAAATGGGTCAACTAACCTATTTATTTATTAGTCGGTCCTATTTTTTGTGGGAATCACATGGGTTACTTCAGACTGTCACAGTTAAGGAGCTCAATAAAGTCAGAAATTACCGTTGAATTTCAGCCAGGGTGAGCTGTAAGGTGCGAGGCCGAAGACTGAAGTCCCGCCGAGGGCCACACAGACCTCGAGCGTCTTTAAAATGCCGAGGCCTCTCTTTTCGAAGAGCGAGCGTGGTACCTGTTCGAGCTGAGCCCCGCGCAGGCGCACTTGCTCCAACTGCCGCTCGACGCGCGCGCGCTCGTTCCTCGCCGTCTCCTGTTCCCTCTCTACAGCAGCAAGCTCCGCCCACGCTTGCTCGACGGCCACTTCGGCCTCGGCGCGCTCGTTGCCTGTTGTGCTGCTAGTGCTCGACCCCGTCCCACCTCTGAAAATAGATATACTAGTATTGAAAATCAGTTTTCTATGGAAAGCGGTCATTATTTCGGGAAAAATCTTAACTGAGCGATGCGAGATTTGTAAAGGGCGTGAGGCGCCATCTGTTGGTGAAAAATGTTTAGCCTCTCGTTACGCTGAAACGGCTGGACGGATTTTAATTAATTTCAGTACTGAGACATCCAAAAATGGTTAAGTATAAAATACTTTTTACCCGACTACGGTAAAGAAATATATTTTACGAGAACGAATTTTCGGGTTCCTTCTAGTGGATCAATACTATAATATTATGTGATTGGCCGTGAGCAATGAGAAAACTTTTCGATCAAAAAAAAACGAGGGGACAATCTATATGCACTTCTAGAGCATAATTCGCACTTTAAGCACTTCACTTCAAGTCGGTCTGAACGTGGTTCGAACGGAGCTATAGGCGCCAGCGTTTAAAACTACAAGATTTTCTGAGGACTTCACCTGTAGCTCTGATGCGTGCTAAGCCTTGAGCTGGGCATGTTGATGGGCTTGTACAGTCGGTTGAATCTCGCCTCCCAGTGTGATATAGCAGCATGCTGTCTTTCTGCATCCAGTGCCAGCCCCAATAAGTGGCTGTCCAGCTCCATGAGGCGTCTTCTCAGCCGCATTTGTTGCTTGAACGTGGACACGATGGCTTCGCGAAGGGATTTGAGATGTGCGGCGCTTTCTTCTGTTTCTTCCTGTGTTACTTCTGCAGCAATCTGTTGTTGCTCTTCTTTTGTTCTGCTGCGAGCAAGAACAAAATAAAACATGTTAATTCATCAACACAAATCAATCTACAAATCCCTTGAACTATATATATTCTACCTATGGTTATATAAATATATACCCACTGCAAATCTGCCCTCGTATGCTTAGAGACATTTTTGTAACTAAAAAACGTTTACGAGTATAATCCACTGAGAGATCGGGAAAAAGTCGCTGTAACGGGATAACAAATTACCATTTTGGAGGCGCCTGTATACAACATTTTTCAGCCTACAACGAAACGCAATTGACTGCGTTTGTAAAATTAGTTTGAATTTCCTTAGGTTCAGAGCATTCAATTCAATTAAAATTTCTTGTTTCATATACCTACGTTGCGTGTTATGGTGAAGACCTGTGTCTTGTTTGGCAGTGCAACAGGAGTTGCAGTCTATTCGTTCTTACTTTTGACAGATTTAGTAAACAAAATTCTAACCTCAAAATTACCATTTAATAGTAAAACCAGCTGTTTTTTTGCTAAGTAAATCTTATCATCTTTTAAACTGGGAGCGTGCACTGTATACAAGTGACTTCAAGTTAATAAATTTTGTCAAAAAACTAATTTTGAGGTTAGAATCCTGTTTACTGAATTTGACTACCTACTACAAATAGACTGTAATGTTGATATTACATGCTTGATGCTATTTACCTCGACCGGTCATCTTTCATCTTCAGCTTCAGCCTGGAGATCTCATCGCGCAGATCGTTGATAACTGACCGGTATTGGGACAGGTGCATCGGCGTCGCCACTAGCTCTCTTTCCACCTGGAACAGATTCGATCCAAATATATGCTGTAATAGGTAGATATAAAATGTTGACGTTTTCCAATTTGCTGACCGGTCAGGTCAAACGAAAACAGCACATGTCTACGTTGAACGTAACCTGGGATCCATTACAGGCTTCCAGGGTCCATCATTAGGTTTATTTCATGCCACCAGCTCTAATTGCTCATCAAAGTTAGTTGAAATTATCTTAGATCCGATCCATTACGGGGCTCCAGGGTCTATCGTCAAGTTTATTTTATGATGCCGGCTCTAATTGCTCATCAAGATGAATTGAAATGCGAAGACCAGACATGTCTACGTTGAACGAATCCTGAGATCCATTACGGGCTTCTAAGGTCCATCATCAGGTTTATTTATTGATACCGGCTCTAACTGCTCATCAAAATGAGTTGAAATGCGAAAACCGCACATGTCTACGTTGAACGTATCTTGAGATCCGATCCATTACAGGCTTCCAGGGTCCATCATCAGGTAAATTTTATGATACTCACTCTAAGTGGTGATTCAGGATGATTCAATAAGCGAAAACGGTATACTTGTGTTCAATTAATTAGCTAAAAATAAAATATCAAAGGAATGGGTCCACCGAGCTCGTATATTCCCGGGAACAATGGGAATTTACTTGGAATATTCCCAAATGGGAATTTACCGGTAACGGGAATTTCTCAACTACACAACGTTGCAACACGTTCGCGTGTTATGATGAGCAACTACGTTTTCTTGAACGAGCATTTTTTGATATTTCTGTTAACTTAAACACCCTGTAGCTCCCAAAGTATTGATCGTAGAGTAAAAATGAATATAACCAAATTTATAGGAAATTTTATGCAAAAACTTTTGTCACAAGTAATTATAACGCTATTTCTACAAATATTTGAGATATGAGCCAAAATCAGAAAAAAAGGTACCTTCAGCCCCCCCTTACACCCTTAGCACAGCCCCCACCTTCGAGGACTTTTAGTATGTTCATCTAGACACCAGAAGGTATAACTGTACCAATTTTCAAAACTACACGAATTATTTCCCCTGATTGCCCATATTCGGCTTAATTTGCTCGACTATTAGTCATTCTATTGTGCTAGCACTGACAGGTAAAGTAATAAAGTAAAGTAAAGTAGATAGTAGACTAGTAAGTAAAGTATTTGGAGGGTCAACAAACCTTCAGCTCTTAACATCGGAAAATCGTGCTAGTTACTGACATGCCTCGACTTTAGGCGGCAAGCGGCAGGCGGTTGAGCGAGAGATCCGAGTGCGGCGGCCAAAAGAGTGAGCGAGACACACGTACTGCGCACCGCTGCCGCTAGCCACTAACACCGAAGTCGTGGTCGGGCTGTTATTATTAGAGGATGGGCGCTTTCGTTCGAGCGGGAAATATACACTCAAAACACAACAGTTATTTTATGAAATTATGAGTGTACAAGTATATTTCTAATATTTCCCGCAACGTAACATTAACCTAAGTGCAGTTTAGTCTTAAAATCATCTACATTTAATTTAGGATTTATTTACATTCTACTGGTAAGGTAACAATAAATGTGCGACATGGCCATCATCACTAGTTGTTTAGTCTAGTTAGGATACAGATCTCAGATTTCTTTTCTGTTTACGTCAAAGCAGAAAGTGCCCTAACCATGAGCTAACGTGACCGTACTCGCTGGCGACAGCGTAAACGATTTGCATAGATAAATAGTACAACGGTTACTTAAACCTGAAGTACATTTCTCCATACAAATCGTTTATACAGTAGCCCAGCCCCTCGCGCAGCAGCCGAGTGAGTTTCGAGTGGCGGTAGTAAAGTAGATCAATAAATCAGTCTCATACTCTGTTGGTGATGGAGCTCGCGCGCTCCGCGTAGTGTAGTGTGGAGCGCGTGGTCTCTCTGTGCGCTCCCCCCGGGGCCACGTGGGCTATCATGGCGGTGCGGCAGCGCCCGCCCACACCTCGCGCAGCAGCCGAGTGAGAATCGAGTCGCGGTAGTGAAGTAGATCAATAAATCAGTCACATACTCTGTTGGTGATGGAGCTCGCGC
The DNA here is from genome assembly GCA_932273695.1 of Apotomis betuletana. Taxonomy (NCBI): domain Eukaryota; kingdom Metazoa; phylum Arthropoda; class Insecta; order Lepidoptera; family Tortricidae; genus Apotomis; species Apotomis betuletana. The sequence goes on from OW026307.1 coordinate 17,527,665, forward strand.
GCTCCGCGTAGTGTAGTGTGGAGCGCGTGGTCTCTCTGTGCGCTCCCCCCGGGGCCACGTGGGCTATCATGGCGGTGCGGCAGCGCCCGCCCAGCACCTCACGCAGCAGCCGAGTGAGTTTCGAGTGGCGGTAGTGAAGTAGATCAATAAATGAGTCACATACTCTGTTGGTGATGGAGCTCGCGCGCTCCGCGTAGTGTAGTGTGGAGCGCGTGGTCTCTCTGTGCGCTCCCCCCGGGGCCACGTGGGCTATCATGGCGGTGCGGCATCGCCCGCCCACACCTCGCGCAGCAGCCGAGTGAGTATCGAGTCGCGGTAGTGAAGTAGATCAATAAATCAGTCACATACTCTGTTGGTGATGGAGCTCGCGCGCTCCGCGTAGTGTAGTGTGGAGCGCGTGGTTTCTCTGTGCGCTCCTCCCGGGGCCACGTGGGCTATCATGGCGGTGCGGCAGCGCCCGCCCACCACACCTCGCGCAGCAGCCGAGTGAGAATCGAGTCGCGGTAGTGAAGTAGATCAATAAATCAGTCACATACTCTGTTGGTGATGGAGCTCGCGCGCTCCGCGTAGTGTAGTGTGGAGCGCGTGGTCTCTCTGTGCGCTCCCCCCGGGGCCACGTGGGCTATCATGGCGGTGCGGCAGCGCCCGCCCAGCACCTCGCGCAACAGCCGAGTGAGTTTCGAGTCGCGGTAGTTCACGTATCTGTGGGAATAATGAGTTAGTTTTCATTTCAGCTTGGGAAAAATACTTTCGTATGTGCGAACGTACGGATGTCCAGTTTTCTGAACGTTCTCGCCTATAGGTTGCATTTAGAACCAATTGTCTTGAAATTTTGAGAGCAAGTTCAATAACTGTATAGAATTTTTCTATGGATTCAGTTTCAGTCAAATGACGGACATAAGAGTTGAAAACGCGAAAAATATTATATTTCAGCCACTTTGAAACAGACACAGGTCCTCGGCTCATAAATTATAGAGCCACTATAGATTTTTTCAAGTTGAGGTTAATGGTTTATATCGTTCTAATTAATTTAATTAATTAGTACTGGTCGATCCAGTACCTGCGCATGAATGATGACACATAAAGTCGTGAAGCGTTCTAGATTTTTGTTAGAATCGCGGGAAACCGTACAAGAAATGGAGGACTCGATTGAACTGCAGTATATTCACAAAATGTTTTCTTCGCAATTGAGCTTTGTATCAATCAATATACACTCTATGAATTACCTGGCGCCCCCAGACAGCGCCATGATGCAGTTGGCGAGCGCCAGCAGCGAGCGGTTGATGTGCGCGCCTTCCAGCCGGCGTGCGCGCAGCCCGGCTCGCTCGGAACCTGCCAGATCGATGAGGAACAGGCGCCCGCGCTGAACGCCACCCGATACTGCGCAGCTTACTGTCACACTGTAATAAGCATTTATTTATTTACTTATTTTTCATTGGGAGAGAATGAGAAAGGCATAACGCAACCCTCGTTCAATTAACAACCATCAATCCTCATATATTTTACTAGCGACCCGCCCCGGCTTTGCACAGTTGTAATGCCATATTATGCGTGTATTATACATATAAATCTTCCTCTTGAATTACTATATCTATTAAAAAAACCGCATCAAAATCCGTTGCATAGTTTTAAAGATCTAAGCATACATAGGGACAGACAGGCAGACAGCAGGAAGCGACTTTGTTTTATACTATGTAGTGAAGAAGATACCTATACACAAACACAAATGTCATGTTTTGAGAGAATAGCAATATTCACTTACAATAAAAACTGCAGTCGCAACCTTGCAATGGTTCCGTCCACAGCTGATTCTGATCTTTCTCATTCGATGTCTTCTTTCGCCTTTCGCAAATTTCATATCCGTCATTTTATGTGCATGGAAAAATAAATGCAGGTGTCCATGTCCATGTGAACTAAACTCTTCCGTCGCCCACGCACTGCTCAAGTGGGAACCCTGGTGGGTGGGAAGTGCGACTATTCTCAAGAAGTACGAGCACGACGCGATCCCTTTGCGCTAGCATCTCTGATAAATGGCCAGTACTGGTGCCGCGAACTTCACTGAGTTCCGCCCACAGATACCGGCGCGCTGCTGTCGCCGGTCACGATCACGGTTGTTCGCGTTGTAAGAGACATCATTTCTACTGGAGATATACTCATAGATACGCACCTAAGCAACGCGTGGCCTCTGGAAGAGTGTTCATTCGCATGCGTGGCCTCAGCAGTGCGGGCGCGGTCTCCTCTCGCCAGCAGCTCGGATACGTGGCCAGCACTGGTAGCGCGGACTTCACTGAGGCCCGCTACCACGGGCGCGCCGCTGCCACCCTCGTCGCGTAGCTCCAAAGAGCCTGCTCCAGGATTCAACAGGTCGCGGATATTCTCGTTGTAGATCTCGATGTACGACATCTTCACCTGCCAAAGACAAACTCTTAATAATTTTAGTCGTACCATCGATGGAAAATAACTGTAAGTTCCTTGTAAATGTAAGTTTTTCCTGAGGATGTACAAGTAATTTGAATACTACAGAAGTAGCTTTGGGAATGAGAGCCATATATCAGATTAGACTATCCTGTTAATGAGCGTTGACAATGCCTCATACTCATACCTACTTATACGGATGTGATGTGGTATCTAATTTATCCGTAAGCGTTGGAATTACTTGGAACCTTAATAGCCTGTTGAGGTTTCCGTTGGAGCAGAACGAGGCAACTTTTGTGCAAATGACTGCAGGTCGTACGGTTTATTTTCAACACAAAAAAATCTGAGGTTTTCTTCAGGAGTGCTTTTTAGCACTCTGAAATTTATTCAAACACAATATTAACTGTAGTGATGACGACCGTTTTATACCGAATAAATATTCAATTTGACATCCAAGCACTGTAAATAAATACCCTTGTTACACCCATTTTACGAAACCCCTAACTTTGGTCACCAGTTAAGGAAAGAACACTCTTTAAGCCTGCAAGATTAATTTGAAAACGATACGTCATTAGTAGTTTTCAATCATGTTTCGTTATCCGTCACACTATGTACACTATGTATGACAATGTATGTATAACTACAGCCCCCCCATATTGATTGTGCTTTCGGCCCAAAGCAAACATTCATTTGGAACACGTTACCTACGTTACAGAATCTATGAATATTCAATGATTCAGGGTTCAGGCAGCAGCGAAAAACTACCTATTATTTTATAGTAATGACGCATTCGCCCTTTCTTTCGCGAAAGCACCGTTTGTTATTTTTATTTGACTATATCTATACAACAAGTGTAAATAGTGCTAAAGACCGAGTCAATATTTGCGTGACAATTGTCATAGGTCATGTGGATATCAAAGCGTGTAATTTTAAATTGTAGGTACTCGTACGTAAACGTCATGTCATGACGTCATAGCTCTTATGTTCGATGTCCTTCTTTCATTATTTCAACTGCTGAAGCTGAACATTATGTATTCCAATGATTTGCACAACGAACGTTTAAAACCAAGTCATCCGTCCATATTGTAGGAGGCGGGTTAACGCTGCGTCTTCCGGTTTGTGTTCTCCCTTCCAGAATATTGACGTCTCTTTGACCTTTGGTTCTTTATATAGCCATTTCGACTTGTTTAGACTTTTAGAGCTACGTCAGTAGCCCGGAATATTTATAATATACGGATATCTTGACATCAAACACAGATTTTCCGTATCGAAAAATAATATAAACTGGTATTTTATTGTTTCTGCGAATACTTAACCAAACTACTTCAATACGACATAGTTTGCTAACATCTACAACTATCGTGTTAAAAGCCTGTTAGCGTAAAAATAATAGTTTAGCAGGGCAAGGATTTAGACGCCAAAACGAGGGCGGTGGTGCAGCGAAGCGATTTGTTATCAGATGGGCGGCGAGGTCGCTATCGCTCACTACCGCCTACCCACGTAAACAAAGTACCCTTAACACTATCTCGCTATCTCTAGTGCTGTATCGGCTGTAATTAAAAAGGTATCTGCGTCAAGAGAACTGAAAGTGGGATGATAACCGGCTAATAGTGGAACAATGTGTTTAGCGAGCGCATTCGGTTAGGTACATATCGTAAGTCCTTTGTTTCGCATCTGTAATGTTTCGCCAAATTTTTCCTTTGTCTGAAAGCATTTTTTTTTCAAAACCGTTCATATTTAGAAATTATAAAACGAACCTAACTTAGTATGTTCTTAAAAACTATAAAAACCCTGAAAATATTATTGCTTTCAGGAAAAAAATACTTTCGGACATGAAAATTTGTCGAAACGTTGCAGACGGGAAACAATGTTTCCGAGTTGTGATAAGATAATAAAAAATCTAAAATCTTATAATAATATATGTAGATTGTATAAATGATCTATGTAACACCAATACACTGTGTAGGTGGGCATTGTTCACTTTATTTTTTTTTCCTTTTTGGAGAAAATTGAGGTTATTCCGACTCAAAATACTTGGCACTATTGTTTCTAGTAGAAGTGTCTTGCTCCTTTTTAAGCACACTCAATACAACAACGAATGTATGGAGAGCCAACGATAGTAAAAGTAATAACCATTATTGATAACTAAACCTTAACTAATGTCCCTCTATTAAGTCCATGTTCTGATGCAGTCTTTAAATTGCCCCATAATTCTGAAGTTAAAGTACCCAACTATGAATAACCTTGTATAAAGTCCAGCTTTACAACTCTTAAGTAGAAATGAACTTAGAATAATGAAATGAACCATTCAGTACATTATGCTACCACATGTTATGTGTTATTGCTCAAATATTCACATGTTTACAAAGTTAACTACAACTTGTTTGACCTTGTTTTCACGTATTTTGTTTTAATATTTAAGTAATGGCATAGGCAATAAAGTCCTACTTCCTGTTTTACAGATGTGAATAGCCTTTTTGACCTTCTTCAGGTTAACAAAGTGGGTTGACACATCAATAATTGAATTACGGAAACGGAGAAAGAAATAGGTAATTGATAAGTCAACCATAATCGATATACAATTGACACTATTAAAACTAATTAGTCGTCTTAATTAATACTCAATGAAAAGTAGACCACGCAATATCACAACGAAGTCAGCGTATTTATAGTATGTTTTCGACTTCAAAAAAAGAATAGGTTCTCATGTAGGGTCCATGAAGACTCGACGAACCTCCTCAATTTATTGTCCTCCTAGAGGAAGATATAGATTTGGAGGTTTTTTCGTATAACGTCATGCATTTGATCAATAGTGAACGTTGCCAGAACTTTCCACACTAGAGTGAAAAAGAAGGGTGTAGAATATCGTCAAGCATCGTCAGTATATGTAGTATTTAGTAGTAATATTATTATTCAATATTGTGCAGCACTGAAAGAAGATTAAAACACAGATAAAAATAACATTGCGAAATGAATCAACATGCGGTTGAATCGCGAAAATCCGATTATCATATTCTGGTAACTTTTATCATAGGAAATCATTAATTTTTACGCCTTTTTTTTCGAAATAATACATAACTATTACTTATGTATTTAAATGCCACTGTTATATCTAGAGCACTGTATAAAATCTGTGAGATTGTTATATTGTTGACAAAATCTTATTTCAAAATCCATCATGATTAATCATGAAAGGTATATGGGTCAATTTCCCAAGCAGTATTTTTTGATGGCAGGACTGAAAACGCAGGTGCAGAAAGGTTGAATAATAAAGTACCATTTTTTTTAGGAAACAGCCCGCCATTGTCTACCTCGGGCAACAGCTAAAATTAAAATATTAATATATATAATAATTTAAAAAAATATATTTAGACCAAATTTCTCATCAAGGTGGGTTGTCCCCAAGCCGGTTTTGTTTGTAAAATGCCGGGTAAGTCAAATACTATGCATGACAAAGAAAATCTGTTACCATTATTTTATTACCATATAAATAGGTAACGAAAAAAGCACATTATTACCCGTTAAATATCTCCTTTGTATACCCTTGAATAAGTGCATATATAAGTGCTAGTGTACATTTATCATTCCGTTGTGTGTTTCATATTCGATCTCGAATATCTCGAAAACTATTTCAGATTTCAGGGTCCCTTTTACATATGTTTAATAATATAGTCTAAAGTATCTTTTCACATTTAAAAAAACTCAAAAATAATCAAAAATAAAGAATCACACCGAAATGATACAAAAAATGCGTCTTGTTGAAATTGACCCTATACTGAAACTAATGGCATTTGTGAGAACTGAAAGCTGTTTCAGATTGTTTAACAATACGTACATTATTTACGAATTTAACTAGATAAACTAAGTATTTAATAATTTCTGCGACTGTCAAACATTTAAATAAAACACTTTAAATGGACTTTATTTCAATATTTTATATAAACATTTATAAAATGTGTAGTTTGCACAAATGTAACTTTGGCAGAGAAAAATTGTCTTTTCTCAGTCAACCTTTGACAACGGTATCTGGAAAGTTGCCAAAACGTCAGGGAGGCTCAAATAACAAATACAATAAGTAATGCTTTTAGTAGATTATAATTGACCAAAGTGATTATTATGTCTTCGCGCTAAGCTAGCGTGCAAGAGCGAGGTAAAGGGGCATTTTTTTTTGAAATGCTACCAAAAAAATTTTTATGTGTTTTTTTGTTTTTTAAATAATCAGTGACTATTAGGGAGGTAAACTATTTTTAGTAGTCTTAGGTACCTGTATTGAGCAATGGTTTTGTAAAATATGCAGGAATTTGATAAATATTCCGTTTTTAATATAGGGTGGCCTCGATTTATGCTCCCTTTCGTTACCATAAACTTTTGTTGATATTAAATGTTACGAAGGTATAAGAGAAATAAATTATTGTATCGTTTTCTTACTATTATAGTAAATTATCATAATTATTGATATTTATTCGGAAATATTTACAAATATACAAGAACAGATGTATTTTTGATCCATTTCGTTACCAAATGGCAAAAACGTCTCACAATTTTCTCTTCTAAATAAAAACTACGAAGTTTATTGGCGTAATTTTTTTTACCGAAAAACCTTAATAATTAAATTAAGTATTTCATAAATAAAATAAGAATATTTCTTAATTTGTGTTGAGATAAAAAATATAATATTACATTTTAAAATCGGACGGTAACGAAAAAGAGGTAACGAAATCATAAAGCCGCGGTTATAAAGGTCATTAAAAAATTCAACCACGTAATCAATGTTAAAACGAACCGGAAGGTTAATAAGGCTAGCGTTGAAATATTAACACTAATCTACAATTTATATTACGAGACGTATAAGACGTTTAATTTTTATAAAATAAATAAATTAAACTTGGAAAAAAAACCTGAATTCATACAAAGTGTAATAGTGGTCGCGGCTTTATGTTTCCTTTTCGTTACTTTTTCACGTTCCCCTTATACGTGACTATAAATGTGGTAACGAAAGGTAGGTAACGGAACGAACACTTTGCAGTTTAAAATGCAATTAGAAACACATTTTACCACTAATTACGTGGGTATTCAAGCGAAATCAAATTGTCACATAAATAATGATCAAGTTACTTTAAACCACAATAAAGAAAATCAAAGTTTTACCTTCATATCCTGTAACGGAAATGGGAGAAAGTTTTTTAGCCACCTCGACACACGCCTGACTCTTCGTGATTTTTAGCAAAACTGACCGTTTTGAGAAACCAAACTGTGTTGCTATATGAAAAGTGGTGTAGCTAGATCAAAATAAACGTATGATTTGGCCATAAAAATTCGCCAATGTGTAAATATCGTGGTAACGGATAGGGGGATATTCCCCTTTTCTCGTTTTCACGGACACATTTAAATTGTAGGTATTTATAATTTTTTACTTTAAAACCACGAGAATAAGGTCGCTTTTAGAAAATTAAGATTTTGAACTATCCACAACAAATGTTGCCATCCATGAGAAACTTTTTTTAATCAGTTTAAATGGTGCTCGAAGTTTGCGTTTTGGTGATGGACAAGGTAAAATCAGGGATCTTTAAACACAAAAACTTAGAAAAACTAGTAAATTTTATATTATTTGTTGATTTTATTGATTTAATATAAAACTTAAATAATTTATTTATCTAATAAAAATTATATCATCATCAATTTACCCGTATACAGTGTTTTATAGTGTGACAAAGTCACCGGACAGGTCAAAAAGCCAAGGTACAGGAAAAAAAAAAAATGCCCAAAGGTTAATAAAAGCCCGTCGTCTTACCGATATCGCTGAATATTTTATACCGCACGATTCTTCAACGTGACGTCAGCAAATTAAACGCCTATCAAAGTTACTTCACGCCACAATCGTAACTGGTATCTTTCCAGAAAACCGGGCAATGGCAACACGAGCTCAATCCGTACTCCAATTCCGGCGCCGTCCGATTCTGTTTGGGCAAAATCTTATTACAGTAAGTAGGTGGTCCTCTTCTCGTCGTAAATTCCCCAGTCCCGAAAGTCTTCAACCAGTGCGTGTTGCCAGTGATGACTTACGGAACTGAGACTTGGTCGTTCACAATGGGACTCATAGGGCGGCTAAGAGTCACGCAACGTGCAATGGAATGGGATCGGAGTTTCTTAGCGCGATAGAATCAGAAATGAGGATATCCGCAGAAGAACCAGGGTAACCGCCTAGCTAGCCCGAAGAATAGACGGCCGTTGGGGCAGCAAAGTCCTAGAGTGGCGACCACGTATAGGAAAGCGCAGCGTGGGTCGGCGCCCGACTAGATGGACGGATGACATCGTGAGCGTAGCGGGGAATCAATGGATGCTGTCTGCACGGGATCGCACTTTATGGCGAGTCATGGGGACGCCTATGTTCAGCAGTTGGCGTCTGTGGCTGGTCGATAGGAGGTATAGATTGTATAAATTATCTATGTAACACCAATATACTGTGTAGTAGGCGTGTTTACAAATCGTTGTTAATTTTCTTGTTTTTAGGGTTTCGATCCTCAAAAAGAAAAAAATGGAACCAAAGACTTTGGTTGTCCGTCCGTCCGTCCGTCCGTCCATACGTACGTTTGTCCGTCTGTCAAGACCCTTTATCTCAGAAACGCGTGAAGCGCAATCCGTCACTCTCCAATTGCACCGCCTTCCGATTTTGTTTGGGCGAAATTGGCGCGCGTTATTAGCCAGTAGGTAGCCAGTCGCGTCGCCACGCCCAAATAAATGGATCTTCGTCTTCCCGTGTAGCTAATTCGGCCGATTTTAATTTTATTTTCAATCTTTATTTCTCTGCGTAAGAAAAAAATAATTTCTTACCAAAAGCTTACCAAATCTTAAACCCATTTGAATTTATATTTCATACTGCGGGGATAACAACTTGCAAGGGCAATAAAATTCTGGACACATGGTAAGGCGGAATGGACAAAAAAATTACGTATTTATGCAAAACGGAACCAGTCCACATATGAAAACTGTTCACATTGAACCCTGTAACTATAGCATAAAGTACAAACGTTTAATGTAGGTTGGTTCCCTTTTGCATAAATACCTCCAAATATTAAAGTTTCGCCATGTCCGTCTGTCCGTTCGTATACGTTGTAACGGTCTCTAGTCCGGTCACAGGCATTGTTATTCTCATGTATTTCAGCTTAAATCCATCAGAGTAGCATTCTAGGCTTGACTAATATTTCGACAGGACCCTTAAAATAACCCTACTATTAAGCCTTGTCTATCATGCACTTGACCACTTCTGTTATAATATAACCCGACATTAATATTTACAAGTTATCACTAATCCCCAGAAACGTTTTCCTATGTCAATCACTCGTGGTTCGTGGCGTGCCCTTCGCCGATGACCTTGGGGTGGTGGCATGCCACCACTAATGGCGTGGCAGTGGCACCACCCACACGCCGAAACCACAGACACCCTCTGATAATGGAGGTACAATAGATCTACACATACCACTCTCAATTGTGCGTCGAGGGCACTTAATTTAGGTAAATTATACCTACCGGCAGTTTCAGTTTAATAGTAATTAAGTAGTTAATGAATTTTAAATGTTTGTCGTGTAAAATCCTCATCTAGGTGTTAGGTGTAGACCAGTTCAAACCTGGCAAGGGTCTAAAAAAAATTACTGTTTCTATCTTTGAATTTATAGTAATCTACATATGTGTAGTTGAGAGAATTTAAAATAACAACAGTGATGGTTGAAAAGTATGTTAGTAGGTATATTTTTAATTCTACCACGGTGAAACAATTACGTAGCTGTAGCAATATTTTTACTCCCAGATGAGATTGTAATTAACTCTAAGTAGCTATAATTAGCTGTAATACATTATTTACGAAAGTAAAGCCCCGTCGCTACTAGAAGACAATTCCGCTATTAATAGACTTTTACACCTGTCCTCTTTGCCGCCGAGAACTGTAGGTAATGTCTTTAATACCTCTTTTTGACGTCGGGTTTGGCGCAGTTTGAAGTGCAGGTTAGGCAGGCCTACTGAGATGGCAGTCCTGGGTTCGAATCCCGCCCGGGGCAAACATTTGTGTGATAAACTCGAATATTTGTTCCTGGGGCATAACATGGGCCATGGCAAGGGGCATGACATATGGATGTTATCTATATGTCATGTATTTATATAATATGTAGGTATATCATTACCATAGTACAAACTTTGCTTAGTTTGGGACTAGATCGATTTGTGTAAGAATATCCCTTAATATTTAGTTATTTATTATTAAGGTTTCAATTGTAACATTTTTCTTGTTGGTGTGCAATAAAGAATTATTGTATTGTATTGTATTGTATTATTGTTATTTTTATATTATTGAGCACTGTGGACATGTATGTTTAATTTGGAATTATAACTTTATAATTTAGGTAATTTTGAAACGTTTTTAATATCTTTGCTTTAATTTTGATAATGATTTTGTTTGACATGTTTATAATATTGACTTCTTGCAATGTACTTACCTACACGTAATTTAGTTAAGGTATTTTTATTGTTTAATTTTTATGTGTTATTTCAAACACAATTGATATTGTTCCATGAATAAATGAATGAAAAAATGAATGAATGGTCATACTATCCAGTTCCTATATTATATTGGACGGTAAATAGTTATAGGTAACCATATACCATTACCTTAGTTACTTTTACTGACGACCAGCAAGGGATATAATAGTAAGTACACATACCTAGGGCAGTGAATTCGTGAACGTCCCAGATCACAAGTGTTTGTCTAAAGTTTCACGTCTTGGCCGGGAAACGAAATTTTCTCCTCGCCGTACCGGGCAAAAAATCCCACTAACGGCCTAAATAGGGTGACGTAAAAATATAAACTATTTGAACTAACTAGTATAATTTGAAGGAAGTCGTTCAAGTGGACGTGCATTAACTAGCCAGAGCTATTACGAGCGGAAGGTAAATAAAGGCAAGAAAATATAGGTTTTTCTATAAATAAATTCGCAAGCCATACCTCGTTTGGCCTGCATTTTTCATTACCTCAATATTAGGTAGCTCGTATACTAGAAATTGTGTATTAGCATAGCTTCCGGCCGGTCAAGGTCCATCGTAAAATTAACATAAGCCACGCTTACTTTCCTAATAATTTATTATATTTTTCACAGTGTTTATTGCCAGTAAAAATTTACGGCAGTGACTTTGATTGTAGTTAGCCATTCACCTATTTTTTTTCTGAAAATATTTCAGATTATTCATTAGATATGCGGATTATTTACTTTAAAAATTCTAGTGAATGTTATAAATAGAGTTCTACCTACTTTATATTAACATAAATTGTATTACTTACTTTGTATTGAATACCGCGTGTGACTAAAGATCAAACAGAGTAGGTTGACATTTAAATACAATTTTGATGAAATATCCGTATCAAGACCTGTATTTAAATTCACATTATCATATCATTAGACATAACCTCGACTAGACTATCGTACCTACATAATCTTGGGTCGATCTAAAAACGGTTGCTCGTAAGCCCGATTGGATTCTTCTATAAATCGCCTTAATAATTCGAACTCGTAGCTAAGCTCTCCTCGATGTGAGCGGAGCGGACACGTGCGGATATCGAGCGTGCCAATGTACCAATATTCAGACTTCAATTCAGATGGTCGATTCCACACGCCTTAGTCATCACATCACTGGCAACTCACACTACAACCAGCCTTTCCTCTTAAAAGACAATGTGAGATATTGGATGAGTTGGGGCTAACTAAGGAGATCGTTATACTTATACGATTCAACGAAGCGTGGCATAAAAAAAACTACGAGAAACTTAATTAGTTGTTTTTAAAATGCCCATAAATTATACTAATTGCGAGCCATTTTTACTTTCAGAACTCTAAAATTCTTAAGGTGTAGTTCCGTTGACACTGCGCGGGGCGAAGCGGAATTGAAAAATGCAGTGAAAAGTGACCATGTTTTCCTAAAGCGAAACAGACGATAGGTGCCCATTATTTTGAAAGTCCTCTGATGCCGAAAAAAAATAATAGCACTGGATGGGTCAATTCTTTGTCCATACATTTAGCTCCACGTTAGTGAATTCTTCTTCTTCGTCGTTCTCACTGATGAGGATCGCGACCACATCCATTTGTTTCCACTCTGTGCCGTTATATGCTGCGGGGCCCGCCCGGTGCATGCTGCCGCCCACTGCCTTCTTCACTGTGTCAGACCATCTAGTAGGTACCCTTCCTTGCGCACGTCTGCCATCAATTTGCCCTACAGTTATCTGCTTCTCCACACAGTGCTTCAAGGAGCGCATAATAAGTCCGAAGAAGTTTAGGGCTTCTTTCCAGCATATCGCGGAGAGTCGCGTCGAGATGTTGAGTTCTTTTCATTACCTACCACTCGTTATAGTTCGCATCGCAGTCCAAAGTATATGTAGCAACCTGCGCCAACACCACATCTGTACCCTTACCATGAGATAACGTGACTGTACTCGCTAGTGACAGCGTAAAAGATCTGTATGGAGAATAGTACAGCGCCAATAGTCTTTGAACCACAATTCTCCATACAAATCATTTACGCAGTCGCTAGCGGGAGCGGTCACTGTAAACTCATGGGTAAGGGTACAGAACTCGGGGAGTAACGGGCCTTATTCACGTCAGTGAATACGCACCCTTATTCCAAGCATTGTTCATAGAATAGACGTTTTCAGTAAGAAAGCAATTTACTCCACTGCGAGGCCAACACATCGCTTTTCACTTGTCAGTGAACGACCTCGGCGAAGTATCCCGTTGAACTAATGAAAAGTGCCAGAAGACCTTTTTGTATTCATCTACTATCCAGTTAAAGAACACATTGTTGGATTAGGGCAGCACAATAGGGCTTCCGCGGCTGAATTTTCCGTTTCATGCGAAGGTTATTCCACTATGTAAGTATATTGGTGTCATATACGAGTATCGCTTTTTTCATTGTATCTACGTTCTACTATCTTTCAAGTAAATACTAATTCGCTGAATGGAAGCCGCAGTTAGTTAAACAGGCAAGTTTTAAAATCCTTAATTTATTGCGTTGGAGTAAATCAAAACAATAAGTACATCCTCTTTGACTACGAGTACCTTATGTTATATCACGATTGCATGTGAAGCAAGATTTTTGCATAAAAGTACCCGATAAGTATATGATAGCTGGTTTTTTAGGATCCCGTACCTCTGAAAACTATTAAAGACAAACAAATGTACAGTTTATAGAATAACTATTACATTTATAATTAAATCTTAAAAAATAAAGTTTTTATTTAAAGTAAGAATGTACCTAAGTTAAGAGGCCTTATTCCTTTTAGAAATTATTTTTTTTCATTTTATTACAAATATATTGATAATTTCAACCAACTTTTTGATGTGAATAATACTTTTCCCCGAGTTCTAGGTAGTAACATAGCTATTTCATGCTTTCATTGCGTGGAGTCGAAAATAAGTTGTAAAAACAAATTTTCCGCGTGAATTTTGTCAATATCGAGTAGTTTTTGGAACAAAAATTCAAACTGTAGGTTTCAAATATATACCAATACATCCCCATAGCCCTGTTCTAGGTAGTAACCGCAATAATATGTAAAGAAACATGTTAGATCATAGAGAAAAATGTCAAAAAGAACAGCATTTTAAAAGGAATAAGGGCTCTGCAGTTTTTCAACGGTATAAGAAATATAGTTTTTATTTAAAGTAGGTAGTTTATCAACGGTAAAGTTAAATTGATTGCTCACTGAAAAAGAAAATAGCTCAAGTAGTTTAACTACTTAGAAATAGCCAAATTATGCTAATTTTACACAATCTTTTTTGGTTACTAGTAGGCAAGCGGTTTGTCAGTCCTCCGATTTTTTGACTAGCAGCTAACATTTGGGCTATAGGTACCTACTGTTAACAGATCGTTTTTTTAGTGCTTTCAGTTTTTCTTTTCGTTAGAGCAATATGCAGTGCCTTCATAGTTCGTACGGAACCCTCGGCGCGCGACCCGGCTTGCACTTGACCAGCTTTTTTGGACCTTTTACTAGTTCTTTTTTCCAGTGAATTTACGATGTTTCTGTGATGTGGTTTGGTTACAACACGCGAACGACTTAAAGATTTATATTTGAGATTTGCTGTCTCGAAATATCCATCACGACTCGTGACTGCAGCGATATGCATTCGCTGCATTGTAAAACAGTAAGTACATCATATTCCAGTGCACTAAATCGTCATACATTATGCACGCCATCGCCACCGCAACTCGCTATTATTAGGTAGGGACATCGTCACGCGGCATCACCTTGCGTTTTTGTTAGGTTAAAAAGGGACATCACTATTCATAATTCATATACACTTACGTCACTTTAACATGGATCGGTCCAGTATTTTAGTACTTGGTTTTAGTAATTATGGCTGTCTAAATGAGCAGTGTAAATTGTCGGTCGCGTAATGTATTGTCACATGCGAGTCGATGTGTATTCCAAAGATTGAAACGATTGGTGGAGACACGTGAAAAGCGTAACAGTTAAGTATTTTTAGTGTTTAAGTTACTCTCACACAATTTACTTCTAACTGAATAAAATGAATAATTTTAAAAGGTGTGGCTAATAAA
Organism: Apotomis betuletana; assembly: GCA_932273695.1. NCBI lineage: Eukaryota > Metazoa > Arthropoda > Insecta > Lepidoptera > Tortricidae > Apotomis > Apotomis betuletana. The sequence goes on from OW026307.1 coordinate 17,542,671, forward strand.
TTGCTAGGAATTTGTAAACGGGGTGGCTTCTTTCTTAGCAAAAGATATTCATGGTTAAATTATAGTAGAACCGTAATTACGCTCAAATAGACCAGCTACGAAGGAATTATGAGGAGATAGCGAGTGTGTTTTTGTTAACCAATAGAATCAGTCGCGCTGAGCGAAGATAAGTAAGTAAATGAAGTTATTTTAGTGGTTAACAAAAAAAAACCCCTCGCTACGCATCCTCGCACATCTCTGGTGGAAACGCAGCCTAAACGGAGCGCGTTCTTTTCTTTCTTAGCAAAATATATTCATGGTTAGGTCATACTAAAAGTAGAACCGTACGCAAAAATAGACCAGCGACGCTCTATAAAGTTCCGTAAACCAACGACGCACGCACCGACTAGTATACCTCTTCCTGACGGACCTGTGCTGTGGCCCTACAAACTTCGTAAGGGGTGGGGCTGGTCTGGTCCATGATGCTCGTGAAAAAGAGCGAGAGCGTCCATGACATTAGCCCGGTCATGGTGTGAGTCTTGCCCGCGCCAGTCGCTCCGTACGCAAAAACGGTGCTGGTAAAAGAAGTTCTAGTAAAAAAAAAAGAAGTTCTACCAACCCAAGCCAGATCGTATATCTTAAGGGCTGGGTCCATACCGCGAGCTTATGGAGCTCTTACTAACCTCGTAAGCGCTGGGCCGGTCGCTCTCCGCAATGCTTGTGAAGAGGTGCGAGAGAGCCCGTGACATCAGCCCGGTCATGGTGTGAGTCTTGCCCGCGCCAGTCGCACCGTACGCGAACACGGCACCAGCATAGCCCTGCAGAGTGCCGCCGACCAGCGACGCGCACACCGACTCATATACTTCCTCCTGAAAAATATTCTATGTTAGAAGATAAAGGTTAATCGGCGGCAAACGGTGTAAAGGGCTACACCGCCCTTTACACCGTTTGCCGCCGTGTTGTAGGTCAAGACTCGATTTAAGTCGTTGCGCCATTGAGTATTAGTAGTACAAGTAGCGCGTCATTATCATCATATCAGCCGATAGACGTCCACTGCTGGAAAGACCTCGGAGTGGTTGTGCGTCACCCTCATTCAAATGCTTCCCGCGATTCTAATTAGGTCGGTACGCGGTCACCACTCAAGAACTATTCCGCCCCAATTATTATCCCCCTTTCTCACCATAACTGGATTCAACTTTAGAATAGTAGGTACGTGACCCATAAGTACATACCCTATGACTATAACACATACAGCGACATGGTCCTTCAAACCGGATTGAACCACCTCTATTTTCTTAGGCCAGAGGCGTCGTAAGGGTCACCGGTATTTTGATTGTGTTATGAATCGTTGAGATAGAAACTTACTTGTGTACTATCTTCGTTGAACACGCGGTCGTAGACGTAGTGTTTGTCGTTCACTCGGCGTTGGCGCAGCACGTCGCGTCTACTATCCGACTCCTCTTCCAACACCAACATCTACACATGATTTTATTAGAGTTATTATTTGAAACGCTAAAATTAGTGTAGTAGTAGTGTGTTTACGAATTTGTGGAAAGTTTCCAAAAATGAGGTAGTTCTAACTTAGGAAATTAATGGGATCTTTCATAGTTTCATCCGCGAAAAATTCCCTTTAGACGGTCTTTCCACGTGAAAATATTGTCAATTTCGAAAACTTTCCGTTAGCATATCAATAGGTAGGGTACCTACCTATAGGGTTGTCTGATATATGTATAATAGGCTGGGTACAATTCTTCGAAGACCATTAAACTATTCTTCGAAGACCATTAAACTATTTTTATTTTCGATAGTCCTTGCTGTAAGGATCTGCAGGCTGCAGGCATAATTCGAAGAATTGTACCAAGCCTATTCTCGAAAATATACACGATCAAGTTAGGTTAGGTACCGAAAATATATTCACTAACATCGTACGAGTATCGTACTCGTACTCATCAATATCTTGGAAAAGGTACAGAGTGTTTAGACATTTCATAAAGAGTTGATAATGCATTTTATTGACTGTCTGTATAGAATAGGTATATTGATTATAACCGTGCTCTGATATTGACCGTCTAAGCATCATTTAGGTAAAATCGAATCATGCACTATTTAGTACCTACCTACTACGGCATAATAAAACCAAATATAGGTAGTTTTAATGTTCCGTGGCCGTGGCACTCAGTCATTACCCAGGCTTTGTAAACGGTAAACCATGTAGAACAGTGAACACGTTACGAGCTGCATTCAGAAATAATTGAATGCTATTACACTCTAATTGGAAATTTGCCGTAGGTTGTCGGCCTACATGATGGAGTTTTGTACAGGCCTGAAATTCGGTCACTATGTACCTACGGTTTGCAGGTAATAAATAAATAAATATTAGAGAACCTCACACAAATCATCCTAGTCCCAAATTAAGCTCAAGACGATAAATAAATACTTAAATAAATAGAACATCCATGGCCCAGGCACAAATATTCGTGTTCATCACACAAGTATTTGCCCTTGCCGGGATTCGAACCCAGGATCAGGACCGCCGGCTCAGTAAGCAGCTGCTTTCCCACTGAGCTAACTGAGTCGTCAATTAAATGATAATGGGCCTTAATTCAACGTTTCTATAGTTTAAATGTATTCAAATCTGTGCGAGGTATCGTATCTATATGCATACTAATAGCGATGTTCTCTATTTGCTTTTAGATGACAACTTGTCAATATCAGTTAATGTAGCTCGAATAGTAAAAACCTTTTTAAACAAAATGGATTTTTAATGTACTCTTGTTGCGGGCTCAGTCATTATTACATTAACGAGGCTCCGTAAACTACAAAGCGTGTTGAAAAGTGAACACTTATTCATTAAGGCCTTTAATTCAAACAAAACTTGATTGATTAACTTTTTCATAAAAAACCTTTAACCACAACCAGTAGGTATTTGTGCATGATTCGAAATTTAAAAATTTAGCTATAATAAGGCACATCCAAAAAAAATACCGCCAATATTTCTCTTACCGCCAGTATCTAACTTTAAGTATCTTCGTATATAAGTAATTCCACTTTGAATTGGACATTGTGTTTCATATTTTTTCCGAATAACGTAGTGTTTCATTCCATTTTCAAATTATTTGTTTCAAACAGTGGTGTTTGTTTTAAATATTCTCCCTCAAAGTGCCCCAATGACATGTATAACACCTACATCTTCAAATCCAAAACCAAGAAGTAGAAACTGTTGCATATTTGGCTATTTGCGTATTCAAACTATGCATGACTGCATCGCTATGAGTTCTTTGTATGCTAATGTGCGCGGAAATAGGCCACTTTCATGCCGTCGCAGGTAAAACAAAACAAGAGCCCGGCACTTTCCCAGCAATATACGTAAGGAACATACTACACTACAGTATTCATTATTACCTGTAGTAGTATGTATTTAAATTTAAAACATCCGAAGGGACTTAATAAAATTCTGGAGCACAATCGTACTCGTAATCTTAAGTGTACCTTAACCTTACCTTACGTATACCTTACTTTTTAATTTATCTATCACTCTATAAGGTCAATCGGGGTAAGTGCACCCAGCGTAACGATAGTCAGATAGAAAAGTAAGATGGCGTTCGTATCGTATAGTCATTCTGTTGGTGTTGTGTACGATCAAAAGTTCAAAACAGTTCTAAAATGTATAGAATCGTATTATAATTATATAGTGTGGTTTTGTACCTCTTTATCGTCCGTCATAAAAGAAGCGTGGTTTTATAGATATGGTGTAAGTTTGGTGGATTATCAACTCAAAGGCCTTTGCGAAGAGTTAAAGTTGCTTTAATAGTCTTGGAGAAGATAACCTAGGTAGTTAGTAGTTAGTTAAACGCGATCACCTACTATTTTAAATCAATTTTAACTCTTGGCAAAGGCTTTAAAGATAATCCACGAAAATGACACCTTATATTTACACCGTGTTTCATAGGAAACACTCCTCTTTTTTATGACGTACTATAATGAGGTACAAAACCACATATATAGTGCTGCTGAAAAGCTCTCTGCAACGATCAGTATCATCAGTGGTGGCCTTAGGGATCCATGATTCGACCCAGATGGCGGCCCGGGGCGCTGGCTCCTAAAGGGCGTTTCTTTAAACAGGTGGCGCCTAGGACGCTACAGCGCCACATAATTAATGTCTTGCCCAGGACACCTTTGTATGTACGGGTAAGGCTGGCCCTGAGTGTCATGTTAGGTTAACGGTTAAACTACTTTACCTCCTTGTATTCCTAGATAGTTGATACTAGGTAGGTGATCCGTAATATACATCTTAGTGACTCGAAATACCAGCGTAGATACTAACACTTTGCCTACTTAATAAATAGAGTTAACTAAATAAATAAGGCCTTACAATAGTTGTACAACCTTCAAAAATGTTTACATTCTTCGATGGCAGTTGACTAAGCGTGCATTCAATACTTACTTTTCACTCGCTAAAATATGCATCGAACAAATTATATAATAGTTTTGACTTTGAACTTCCCTTACGTAAGTTTGAACGATCGGTCAATCGGTTAATGAGCATGGTACCATTAAATTGAGAATAACATCATATACTTAGTAGATAGCGATGGTCTCTTACGTTAATGTTGAATGGTGATAGTGATTATTGATAAGCATGGGGGCTTCGGATGGAAGCCACTGGCTGAGGTAAGAGGTTGGCTCGTCACCAAACACCGACATATAATGTGAGACTAGAGCCACTTCCGTTTTATTTCTTCTAAATCAGATACATTTTCAGTGCCTAAATGCGAAAGGTATACTGTATAAATCTGAGTAAGTATACAATTAAATTTGTCGTTCTGTAGTTGTCCCCAAAAACTTGCCCAAAACTATTGGCCACTTTAGTTTCGGGTTTCGGGCAAGTTTTTGGGGACAACTACAGAACGACAAATTGTAAACAGTTATTTATTGAATATTAAAGGTGTTTTCTTAGTGCCGTTTGCATTTGCTAAACATTTACCTGGATCTGTAACGATATTCCAAAATTATTTTGACTTGGTTGCTTTGCACAAAAGATATGTAGGTACTTAACTATAGGAATAAGTCGAAAAATCTGCGCTATGATGGTCAAGTTTAAAACGCAATAGGTATCGTTAAAATAGAAAATTACCACAGGTAGGTACTTAATATTGACCCAAGGAAATGATAAAGCATCACCCAAGTAACAAAATGTGGTCTTGTAGTGGTTCCGGAGCCAGGCCTATAACAGACTAGTAAAAGTTTATAACCACGGAAGAGGGCCCATTTTATACGCGTACTTTTTCTAATAAAACACTCATAGTAGACTTGGCGAGCACCACTTAGACCAATAATACACTTATAGTTGGACTACGCAGAACTATCTGCTCCCGCAAAGCCAGCTATGAGCATCTAATAGAACCAGACACCACGACTTAAGCCCATGATAAACTTATAGTTAGACTCCGGAGAACCATTTGCTCCCGCAAAGCTCACTATGAGCATTTAATAGAACCAGGGAGGCGTGTAACGTACTCCGTGCTTCTATTACTAGCTACTTCAAACATTTGTGAATTGTTGTTGTGTTCTGTGCGGTCGAGGAGAAAAAAAATAAAAATAAAAGGTAAGTTCATAATTTATATAAAATGCATTAATTAACAAGTATTTCGCATGTAATATTATACGTGCATTATATGTTTGCACGGCAAACGCATTAGTATTTTCGGTGAAGTATATTGTGTTTTACATCTCAATTTTTGTTCGCCTTTTGAACACGGCGTATTTACTATGTTGTGTTTAAAATAATATTAGTCCTAACAGCATTGTCGCGCCATATTGTGACGTATTAGGGTAGAACCCAATGACTCAAAAGGAATCGATAAATATTAAAAGCAATTGTCTTCTTAAATGGACTTCACGAAGATTTCTTTGGACACTAATAGTTTTACAAGAAACCTTTATATGGAAATTAAGACTATAACAGCATTCGAGAGTCCACAATAATACCAAGTACACTTACTCTTAGAAGAAACCACTGTATAACTTATTCACTTATAATTGGCTCATAAAGTTGACTTATACACCCCTATAAGGTCAAGTAACAAATGCAAATGGTTCTAAGTGTATTTAGTTCTATAAATTACCATTACTGGCATATGCCACTTATACCGGATTTATAATTACTTCTTGTAGGCGATTATAAGTGTAACTTACTGGACCAAGTTTTCTCAAGTGTATTTACACCTATGCAACACTTTTATAGGCCATCTTTGCCTTTACTGCGCCTATAATTTCGTTCTATACACGACTATAAGTCAACTTATAAGAACAGGTGTACTATAAACCCAAGCGAACTCCGTGTAACCTGTTATAAGCTTGGTAGTAAAACCTGGAACCACTAAGAGAGAGGTACTAGTGCTGTGAGCCTGTAAACTGTGCACTACAGGAGAACTTTGTTACTTGGGCAGTCAGTCACCCATGAGCGCCATTAGTGCAACGTGTCGCGTACCTACTTGTGGGAATGTTATCATTTACTTTGTCGCGTGATGAACGCTAAACACCACAGGGGGCTTATGATGGTTGCGTTTATCACGTGATAAATAAGTGACAAAGCATCTGTCCCTTGCACTCGCAATTGGTCAAAACGTGACGGATGCTTTGACACTTATTTATCACGTGATAAACGCAACCATCATAGGCCTAACCTCTAGGAATAGTACATTACTGCAGACGCCGGGAAAGAAGAGCTTGCCGGATATGTAGGTACCTATAGCCGGCCCACCGCAGGGAGGCCTGATAGTGATACGAAGCCGGCAAGCCCTTTTTATGGCTAAGGCAGGTATAGTGCTTTTCTTTCTCAAACATACACAATTAAATAAAAAATACAGCACTAAATATATATATATATATATAATTCAGCTGGTTAGCCTGTTCCTGAACTTAGACGCCATGTTTAAAAAAATTACTTACCGGCCTAGGCCTTCAATTTTGTATGAAATACCTTTAGAGTTTTCTCAAGTTCCGCCCGAAACGTGATACTTCAAAGCCTGTTATAACGCATGTTATGACATTACATTGCATGTTTGAGAAAAATACTTTTAAATTTCTCATCTAGTTCCACCGTCAAGTGGGTAAGATAACTAGATCGGTTGCGGTCACTACATTAAGGTTACCTTATCGCTGACGACGTGAACGATGCGGGGACCTTCGTCGGGGCGCAGCGGTCGCACGCGCACCGCCACCTGTAAGGTCAAGGCTGGTTAGTGATATTGCGGCTCCACACTACTCGCGAGTTGGCCGAGGTTGGGCGAATATGATAGAGCGGAAACCCATACTTCAGCCAACTTTGACGACGCGTTTGGCTCGGTTGGTAGACACCTGCCTACTGAGTCGGCGGTCCCGGGTTCGAATCCCGGCCGGGGCAAATATTTGTGCAAATATTTGTTCTTGGGTCATGGATGTTATCTATGTATGTATTTATATATTATGTATATCGTCGTCTAGTACCCATAGTACAAGCTTTGCTTAGTTTGGGACTAGGTCGATTTGTGTAAGATTGTCCCTTAATATTTATTTATTATTTATTTAACTTCGTGAGTAGTGTAGCGCTAGGGATACAGTTTAATTCTGCAATATTGTCTACTACATAGAGCAGTGTTCCGCAAACTTTTATTTTCATCAAAGTACGGAGGTATACTATAAACGATAGACACGTAAAATATTTAGTTAACTATATCCCAGAACCCAACAGAGCTCGCTAGGTGAGTTCTTTAATAGCTACAGGCCTCCTGGCCCGCCTGCCAGGCAGGGGCATATTTGATACGTTGGCCGCCCTTAGGCATACGAAAGATTGCCTGTTCCTTCCTTGTGCTGTAAAGCATGAAAAATTTAATAAACTAAAGAAATTAAATTAAAATGGAAAAAAAAGATAGTCAGTAAATGATTTAATTATCTCAATCAGTATTTCAAATACTGTTTCTTACCATTTCTATTTGTGAGTAACGATGAATCGTTATTCACAAATTGGCTTTTGCTTGGCTTTCTGAGCAGCGAATTTGTTTATCAAATCATCACAATCTAAAGACCGTAGCAACTGTGAATCGATGCAGAGGATAGCCAGAGTGTTCAACCTGTCCTCGTTCATTTCCGACCGTAAATAATTTTTCACCCGCCGAAAACACGAGAAGCTGCGTTCACTGGAACAACAGTTCGTAATCGGGATACAAACACACATGCGTAGAGCTATTAGAGTTATTATTGTTTATTGTGGTTGTTGATATAGGTACGAGCTGTAATCAGCATTCAGTGCGAAACTAATAACATAAATATCTGTTTATAATCTGTTTAAATATTTCTATGTTCCACAGTCCTTTTTAAAACGTTTAAAGCTCTTATACTAAATGTGGCCAGGTAGTGAATTATTTGGACTTATTGAATACAGTAGGTACCCACCTAATATAGGCAAACCGAACCAGTGAGCATCGCGTTATATGGACGTTTTCTGATAGCTAATTGATTGAAAATTTGCCATACAAACATCTATTTTCAATCGCAAATTCTGGACTAGTTACTCAGCTTCCTATCCTTGCATTGCACCTACTAGCACAACTATGCTTCGCGACTCTTGTCGCGCGACATAGCGCTACCCGTCACTCTCTCACATTACTACACAAAAAGAGAGACGGGTAATTATCTCGCGCGGGAAATAGTCGCGTGTGACAGTTATGCTAGAGGTGCTCCTGGGAGGTATGTCTTAACTAGTATATTGTTTAATTTAGTTAGCCGGCCTCCGCTGAAACAAATTCCGCTACCCGACTGCGTTGTGTGTAAGATGTAAGTGTTCCTCAACGCATCCGTCACCTCCATGTTAGGCAAAGTATTTAGGTAGGTAGTCCAAACGAAAACTATCGAAAGTAAGAGTAGTAAGACCATGCAAGAGATGACTTGGGAGACGATGGCTCCAACTGATTTATTAATCATAGAAGATTCTATATGAGCTAGACTACCCACACACTAATGAGTGTGTGAGTTGGACTCACGCACCGAGGGTTCCGTAAAACTATTTTTTGTTTTCTGTTTTCTGTATTTTTTGTTATAGGGGCAACAGAAAGACATCTGTGAAAAATTCAATTGTCAACTATCACGGTTCATAAGATACAGCTTGGTGACAGACGGAGATAGTGTCCCCATTTTACCCTTTGGGTACGGAACCCTAAAAAGGATAAGAAGGAAATAAAAACTTGTCTGCAGAATCCAATCTCCTGTATAAGGTCAGCCGGGAGAAGTGCGTCAGCGGGGCAAGCGCATGGTAGCTGCGATCGAAATATTAAAGCCGAGAACAACCATGAAACTATATATATATATATTTTTTAGGTACTTATTCTAGTTAGCAGTAGTAAGATGGCTTACGTAACTGCGTAACAGTAGGTAAGCAGTCCTGCAACATCGGGACTGACCATTTCTGGTCTTAGGGTGCGTTTCCACTGAAGCGGAAAGGAGCTGAGATTCAGACTGATTGGTCTATTCCGCACTACGCACTTTTTTTTATTTTTTTATTATATTTAATATATTTATATATTTATTCAAATGTCAAGAACATGTCAGGTAAGGTACATCGTCCCACAAAACTGTTTTCACAGTTTGACTGTGGGATCCTTTCTATCATCATCATCATCATCTCAGCCATAGGACGTCCACTGCTGAACATAGGCCTCCCCTTTGGACTTCCATATATACCGGTTGGAAGCGACCTGCATCCAGCGCCTTCCGGCGACCTTTATAAGGTCATCTGTCCATCTTGTAGGTGGACGTCCTACGCTGCGCTTGCTGGTCCTTTCTATACAATAGTAATACTCAAGTAATAAAATCTAAATCTTAATTAATGATAATATGTATAGGTAGGTAGAAGAGATAATATGTAAAGGTAATATATTGGTCTATTACGCACCCTTAGCGTACGTTTTGTCTGTCAGGTATTTAACGACCGAACTAACTAACGCACTTTAACGAAAGTAAGGATCAAATTATGCTATGTGAAACTTCGCTTAACAACTATACTGTAGGTATTTCGATTTTGGAAAGTGACAAACTGAAATTTCTGGGTGTCCTAAAGTAAAATATGTAGTATGTACTTACCCACGCCAATAATACTCTAAGTAAGAAAGAAAACATTCAAAGTCACGAGCACTTTATGAAAATTATTCGGAAATATTTTTAAGTATTTGCATAAAATCTTTTTTTCTCTTTGTTCACATAGTAACTTAGTTAAATATTTTCATGACCTTGCGTTAACCACTAATGTGATAGGTTCATAGTGTTCATACTAACTCAGTCGAGCCTCTATTATCACGCAGATATCACCTTTCGTTCGTTCTTATCTAACTAATATGAAAATTCCCGAAATAGGTTATTTATTACTAGTTTCACCAAAAATGTTGCGCTATATTGCGATATTTTAGGAAATACAGGCATAATTACATATCAATATGCTGTCCTAAGTAGGAAATTGAAATGATTTACCTATTCATTAAGTAGGTATACCACAAGGGCACTTTTACAAGTCAGATTGTGAATCTACCGGCGTTTCCCAAGACGAGACCGCTGTTGAGAAGAAAGCCAAAAGAAACACAACGGTATTTTTTCATAAATCATCGTTAAAACAATCAATAGGTTTAACGTTATGTCTTGTACCTACCTACTATTATCTATTCTGTGGTTATGTGTTAAAATAACTAAAATTACATTGATACCCGTAAATGAGATGTAGGTAAGATTAATAAAGAATATTAAAAAAACTATAAATTTTTCCCAGAGATCACTTGGTGCTAATCTATCGACGTATCTATTGAAGAAATCCGTTGGTAGAATACCGTGTAAGCCTGGCGAGCCAAGGAGATGTGGGTTCGAATCCCCCACGGATCGTACAACTTTTCGCCTTTTAGTATAAACAATTGGAATATCCGAATAGGTGGGTACCTGTCGACTCGTCAGTCTTATTTAACACGGTTAAAACTCTACTCACCATCAACTTCTCCTCAGTAACGGAGGGCACCCCGCCATGATGCTTATCCGGAGTCGTCAGGTTGCTCTGCGTCATGTCATCACCTGTTAGCAGCTGATCAAACTTAAAACCACCACACTACACTTTCAACTAACAGTTCACACCCGAAAACGAAACGTCCTATTGAAAAATAATTTATTAAGCCATCATCAATCATGTTTAAAAACTAACGAATTACGTGGAATGGCATGTATAATGAAGTGAGAAAAACGTCAAACGATCGACATGGTAATTGCAGTACGCCGCGGGTGGGTTCCTCACGTGGACTGAGTGGTGTTCAAAATAAAACCTTCGTTTGGGCTGGTCGCTGGGCAACAGTTAACACCACAAACAAAAATTTCATGCGCACCATGGCCCGACTTAATTGCTTCGTGTCCCGAGGATAATGTCATTCAGCTTCAGTAATCTACAACTTAAGTAGATAAGTGTCCCACCAACGGTGTCCATAGAAACCAACTCCCACTGGCTTGCTTACTTCAAGACTTGATTATCTTTGTACCTATTGCTCTTGATGAAAAACTTAGTCAAATCTGCCTCGGCTCCTCCAAGTCAAGTATTAAGCCCTCCGGAACCATTGGTCTACTTTCCCGATCGGTCCACTTTTGCAAACCGTCTACTTTCCCGATCGGTCCACTTGCTTTTTTAAGCAAGTGGACCGGCTTTTCCTCATCCGTCTACTTCCGGATTGGTCCATTTTCCCGATCTGTCTACTTTCCCGATCTGTCTACTTGTACAAACCGTCTACTTTCCCGATGAGAGAAGAGGGAAGAGGGTGAAAAGGCTGAAATAATGAAAATAGTGAAAGGAGTGAAAAGGTAAAAGGGGTGGAAGGGGGTGAAAGGGATGAAAAGGCTGAAAGGATGAAAATAGTGAAAGGGGTGAAAAAAGTGGAAGGGGTGAAGGTTGAAAGGGGTAAAAATAGTGAAAAGGGGTGAAAATAGTGGAAGGGGTGAAAAGGTGAAAGGGGTGGAAAGAGTGGTGGGGTGAAGGGTGAAAGGGGTGAAAACAGTGGACGGGGTGAAGTGAAAATAGTGAAATAAATTATGAAAGTGTTAAGGGCCTTATCACACTTGCGATTTGCGAGCGTATTTTCTATACAAATAAGCGACGCGGCGAACACGCTGCGCGATCGCCTTCATACAAAATACGCTCGCAAATCGCAAGTGTGATAAGGCTCTAAAAGTCTATTCTCTACTGCCCAAAAAAACTGCTAAACGAAGTTATAATGTAATGATATTATGATAACCAAATACTTACTAATCTACATATACTGAGCATTGCTTTAAAAAATACCCTTTAGTTCTGTGGTTGAAGTCTATTTATCGTCTCTTGGGAGCCAAAACGTTGCGTGTTGAAATTTCTAGGGAGGATCACCGCCTCATGTAAAAGTTTCGCTCGTTTGCTCATTTGGACCGATGGGGCAAGTAGAGCATTGGGTCGCTGAGCGTTTTCTATCGCCTATACCATGGCGAGTGTTCTGAAGAGTTATTTTCTCTTAACCCACCCTCCCCTTTCCGTCATAGAACCACACGTGCCAGTTTGCGTTGTCATCGCCTCACCGTGGAGAATATTCCCACACGCACCAAGAAGTTTGGCAATAGACATGTTGACTGATGTTGAATTCTACAGCGTACTGTAGTTATATGAATAAAATTAGCTAAATATATCACGAAACAAAGAAAAAAATCCAGAAAAATAAATCTTTTTTGGAAATATGCGACTTCAAAGGTACCCAAATTTTATGAATTTTTTTTTAATTCAAAAGAAATTTTGAAAATGCTTTCTGAATCCTCATAATTTTACGCACTTTTTCACGGTGAAAATGGCAAATTTCCTAATTTCTCCATACAATTATTGGTACCTATACCGGCCTGTGACGTCACTAGCCTGGACGCCAGACGGACGGACGCTGGATGTTGAACTTTGACGGTCATTTCTGACTTTTAGAGCAGTTTAAGTGTAGTCAGTCCCATATAGACATTTATCACAATAAAAAATTGAATCGATTGACATCCTCAAAAAAAATTAGTCAACATGTCTATTGCTTCATCTGCCGAACTATTAAAATATGGAACTCCTTGCCGGCTCATGTGTTTCCTCCTTCTTATAACTTGGGACCCTTCAAACGAAGCGTGAAGAAGCATATCTCGGGCCAGCAAGGCAGTGCCAACTGACTTGGCACCGTTGGTTTCTCGTCAGTTGCCATTGCGACTTGGGCTCCCCTTTTTGCTTACCATCAGGCGAAGTGGAGCCACTATGTACTGCCGTTATAAAAAAAAAAGACGGTTTGAACATGTTGACCGATCGGGAGAGTAGACGGTTTGAACAAGTTGACCGATCGGGAAAGTAGACGGTTTGCAAAAGTGGACCGATCGGGAAAGTAGACGGTTTGCAAAAGTGGACCGATCGGGAAAGTAGACGGTTTGCAAAAGTGGACCGATCGGGAAAGTAGACGGTTTGCAAAAGTGGACCGATCGGGAAAGTAGACCGATGGTTCCGGAGGGGTATTAAGTATACTTGACTGGCGATGCAGTAAGCACGACTTTGCCTGAGGCCGATGATTCAACAACTGGCTATCTGTACCTAAGGATCTCTATGTGACCAGCGCCACGCATAGATTGTATAACAAATGGCAATACTTTTCTTAATACAACCACCGTTAACCCAGCCTGCAGTCGCCATAATGATATCAGCGATGAATGCATCACATGCAAACGATGATGATTATTAAAATCCGGTTAAGCGCTGAAATTGCCAAGTCAAATTATGGTCATTGGCGCAGTGGTAGTGTAGCTGGTTATTGAACCGACGGTGCTGGGTTCGAAACCCGGCAAGGGCAAATACTTGTGTAGTTATTTAAGTGATGTATTTATCTATATAAGTATGAATATCGTATTAATCGGTTTACACTCACGTGAAATCGTCAGGAACGGCCCGACATGTTTCAAACTCGTATGTAGCTCTTCATCAGGGACTGCTATATACCCGTACAGTTGCGCGAATAGTAGTATGAATATCGTCGTCTAGTGCCCACAACAACATATGCCTACTAGAGCTTACTGTGTGGCTGGATCGATTTGTGTGAGGTTGTGTGATATTAATTTCTTGTTTTTTTGTCCTTGGCGCATGTGGCGTAAATAGATTATCCAAGGGGGCCTAAGGGAGAAGAGAGGATTGAGGGCCCATATATCAGTGAGAGGCTTACCCAGTTTTGGTCAGAGGCCCCTTGGACCATAGGGCCCCGACGGGACGCTGCTTGGCGCAAGCAAACCGGTGGGAATCACTTTATACGGATGTCTCCACAAGCGATTGATGCCGCCAGCATCTTCGGCACTATGCCGCAGGGGCCATTTTTAGATTTAGTTTAATTTTAGCGTGTTCTTGTTTAGTTTTATTGTACTTCGATTAATTTAAATAATAAATTGGTGTAAAAAATTATATCTAAGTCAAGATTTGTTATTACGATTTAAACTTAAAGCATAGAGTCACCATCACCAATGAGAACTTATTATTATGTATAATCATTTATTCGTTCAAAGCATTTAACTACAGTAAGTAAATGATATAATAAATAAAATTTTTGTTGTTTTGTTTTTAGGTAAATAGTTCTCGATTATTTGTTTAATTAAAGTAATAGATAAAAATTAAAAGTTAATATTATTATGTTGACGAAGTAACTAAGGAGTATCTATTTTTATATAATTGTACAGACTTAGTTATTTATTGAAATAAATTATATTTTATTTTAACAAATAAGTACCTAATATTACAGATTTAGCTGATCAATAAAAAACAAGTCCTTTTAATAGCTTGTCTATATTATTAGGTGCTTTTAGGTATACCTACCAAAAAATAATATTCTTATCCCTACGTACTTTTACAGCATGTACTGTAGTTAGTGCAGCTGTGTCTCTTTGGATTGCTAAATATTATCTTCTGTTGCATTATTATATCACAGAAAAGTAAAAAAATTGGGCAAGTGCGAGCCCGACTCGCGCATGAAGGGTTCCGTACCTATACATATATATAATCTATAACAAGTTTGTTGTATGGGAGCCCCCCTTAAATATTTATTTTATTTTATTTTTAGTATTTGTTGTTATAGCGGCAATAGAAATACATCATCTGTGAATATTTCAACTGTCTAGCTATCACCGTTGTTGAGATACAGCCTGGTGACAGACGGACGGACGGACGGACGGATGGACGGACGGACGGACGGACGGACGGACGGACGGCGAAGTCTCAGTAATAGGGTCCCGTTTTTACCCTTTGGGTACGGAACCCTAAAAAGGCAGGTTATTAACAACACAATTGTCATTGTACAAAGATTTATTTATAACATTCAGTAACCATTTCGTAAATATAATTTTGGAATGATGATAAATTTTATCACTATTTTCAGACAGTGCCTGGAGCAAACAGTTTAACTCCTCTATCAAATAATTTGAATAAATATCTGGATGGCTTCACGTCCATAGTGTACATGTGTTCATCTTCAAATTTATGCCCAGGATACTTTATGGTAAAGTGGCCAGAAACATCAGCACTCAAGCCCGATGAAAGGTTTCTTACTTCTAAAATGGTGTGAGCTGTATGGCAAAGCAAATTTGCCATAGTATGTGTCACATCATCTTCCTGGGCAACATTACAGTGAAATAAAACAAATGAACCTGTGTTACCCTTATTCAATTTGATTAGTCCATTGCAAAACTTATTCACTTCTCTTAAACTGTACTGCATATCAAACAAATGAGACACACCATCAAAGATTATGTGAACTGTACTATTATTTTCCTTCAATGATTTTATAGTTTCATTTAAAGTAGAAAATATATTCTCTAGTGATGCTTCTCCATTATTTATCAATAGACTCACCAGTTCTTCATCAAGTTTTAAGAAATGTATAAGGCCAGTGTCTATGTGTCTCTGCAAATTATAATTCATTTTGAGACCTATATTTTGATAATGAAGAAGAGAATTATGAGTTGCTATAAAGAGAACAGCCTGTTTACTTTTAATACAGTGACCAAGTATACAGCTAGTGATAAATGAACTGTCACACCCATTGATCTCTTTAGCAACAATAGCTCTGCTTGTTGTTTCTTTATCCAGGTGAAGACTCGATATTATATCTGATGCCATTTTATCTGAAACAATAAGAAACAATACATATCAAGAAAATGATTTACTTCTAAAACATTTCTAATATAAATAACATGAGGATATGATTACTATCAACGATAAGCGTCGCGCCCCGGTAGTTATTTCATTCGCAACGTAACTCGCGACCTCGCTGTACCGTGTGTCTAAATTTGCGCAATTTCATGGTGCGAAGTTTTTATACCTAGTACCATCGTGAAAACTTAAGGCGATTTGAAAAGAAGACGAATAGGAATACACATCTGGAATTAATAGTATAGTTAAACACGTTATGTTATTTAACAAAGATTGATATGTATTAATTAACAATTTGGTCTTCTTTTGAAAGTTTCGCCAAAGATATAATTAAGTGATAAAAAATTGTGTCGTTTACATGAATTGTAATTTAATCACGATTATTTACTTTTCATTCATTATAGCAAGTGGATGGTGGTGTATTAATGGGTATCTGGATTTATTAAACAAGTAAACGCAAATAGTAAGTACATACTTTGTCTTAGTTTCCTGTAAAATTCTTATAAAAGCACAATTTTATGGAAGTAGCAACGTAATTATATAATATTCACTATAAAATATTTGCTGTTAAAACAGAAGATTAATCAGATTATTAATTGAAATTTAATATAATACTACGTACGATTCCACAATTTTCTCATTCACATTTTTTACCAGATACAAATTGAGGTTACAAACGTTCGAAAACTAAATTCGAATACGTAATTTTAGTTACGTTACCCTATTTTATCAATTATAAATTCGTTTCAATATAAATCTTGACGTTAATAAATCATCATAATGAACATTTTATTTCCAATTTTATATTCAAAACTTATTCAAATGTATAAATATAGGTACCTGTAGTTGTAGTCTTTGTTTAAATTTTATTTTATCGATACCAGATATCTGAACATTAAAACAGCTGACAGCCAATCGCTGCGCCCTGCTGCGGTGTCAATTTTAGATGTCAATGTCACTGCACGTCACCTGATAGTGATCACTGATCATTCACTCACTGATCATCCGACTGATCAGCAGCTAGGCTAGGATCAAGTAGGTCACTTGCAGAGTTGCCAGGTCTCCTGATTTTTCAGGAGTTATTCTGATTTTTGACTATGTCTACTGATCTACTGAATTTGCAAACGAATCTACTGAATTTTATGAGTCTAATTTGAACCTAATAATTATTACTCTGATTAATGATTCTGAGGTAGTCAGCTCAACAGATAACATGTGACGATACTTTTAAAACAAGTGTGACATTGTTTTAAGTTAGGTCGGAAAGTGTAAAACAGCCTTAAATATAAATTGCCTTTATCCCGTTCGGTTTCGGTTCTGAAGGGCTACTCCGGTGTTCGAAATTGGACCGTCGAATAGTGCATATTTCTTTTCTTTCCAGATTAACTAATAATTTTATACATTACATATAAGCATATTAAAAACAAAATAATCAGAGTACATGAGAAGATTTGCATTTAGGTAAGTTTTGTGACTTTTCTGGCATAAAATTTGATCTACTGTTATATTTTTTCAATCTCCTGATTTTTAAGGATTCATTCTTCTGACATTTCCAGATTGGACCTGGCAACACTGGTCACTTGGTCCTAGATCAGCAGTGATCAGATCAGGATCAGAGTGATCATCCTGATCATAGCACTATGCGTTCGCTAGCACGGTGGTAACACTTTAGTAGTTTTCGTTATAAATCGCAGAAATTCTACAGAATTTCCGCGATGAGATTTCCTGTTAGAATGTGGAAGTAAATTGTGAACGTTGTATTTCTTTTATAATAGGTACCTATTGAAAAACACAAGTGAAAATGGGGATATGTTAACTTAGGCTGACTGAAACATCACCATACAAATTATTAACATTCACGTACGTTTGCTTACCTACTTATTTATTTTCTAGAAATTTTATTAAATTTAATATCGTCGGGGATAGTGCAATACCGCGTAAGTAACAAGTGTAGATACGAATCAATATTCAAACAAATGCTAAGTATTTTATTGAAATGAGAACTTTATCGACAGCTGTTATTTACGCGGTATTGCACTATCCACGACGATATGTCCAGTGTTCTGTTTGAGAATAAATTCGTGATACTAAGCTAAAAAAAAATCGGCATGGCCAAAGAGATTTACCCTGAGAATGTAGGTATCAATGTAGCAGGTCACCAAGGTCTTCTGGCTACATAACAATATAAAAAATAGGACCATTCGTTGCAATAAAATTGTTTTAGTAAAACATCTTGTTACACAAATAAATTAACATGTTAATCTTATGTGTTACGACAGTAAACCACCATTAATATTGTAACATCAAATTATTGTTTCAAATGGTGTGTATACTTAACCCCTCGTATGCTTAGACACGGATCCGTGCGGGACATTTGAACCTTATGTTAAATGTCAGTTAATTTCAATTTGATTGGCAAATTTTTGACGCCGCATACGAGGGGTTAATTAATATTCCAAACTTTTAATAAATAAATGTCATTTAGAGTGCAATCACATATGTAACAAAACAACTTATGTTTTGCCTTGTAACATTTTTTTAATGTATAAGTATTGTTTCAGGAAGATGTCAAATGATCAAGCAAAACTTTCGCGATGGTACTTTGGAGGTTTGGCCTCAGCTGGAGCGGCCAGCATCACGCACCCGCTGGACCTGCTGAAAGTACAAATGCAGACACAGAAAGGGAAATCGGACTCATTACTTAAAATCACAGCAAATGTTTTAAGGAAGCAAGGTAAAATGGTTTACTTGAATTTGTTTATTACAGTTGTGGTTTCAGTATAATTCATATATTATATTACTAGCTGTGCCCCGCGGTGTTACCCGCTCATCCTACGGGAACACTAAATTTATTCGGGATGAAAAGTATCCTATGTCCTTCCCCGGGACTTAAACTATCTATATACCAAATTTCATCTAAATCGGTTCAGCGGTTTAAGCGTGAAGAGGTAACAGACAGACAGACAGACAAAGACACACTTTCGCATTTATAATATTAGTATGGATTATACATATCCTTCCTATTTCCTTGCACAAAGTACATAATTAATTTGGGTTTAGACAACTCAGTGTGTCTAAATGGACACGTAAGTTTCACAAGTTGTTTACCAACATTTTCCTGCTACATTATCCTAATGGCAAACATATTTTCCTTATCCCTTTAAAGCCAAAGATTTTAGCCATTTCATTTTACAACCCATTTTCTAGCAGTGACGTATGAAATAGGTCGCAAATTTCGTTTTATCATTGTTTAACCCATCATATGCGATGTCAAAAATTTGCCAATCTAGCTTTTTTTTTTTATCTAGGTATTAATATTTTGATGTATATTACTTTCATTTAATCTTGTTAAGCCTGTATAGTGCATGCAGATAGCCATACTGTACCACAATATATTAGTGTGTGAATGAACAAAATCAAAAATTCTCTAAATACCTTTACAGCCCTTCAATTTATTATTTAAAGATTTAGCCATAGAAAATAAGATATACCTAAGTGATAAATCAGTTGAATCCAATTCTAAATATATTTTTTTTCTTATAGCGCATTCGCTTTACAGTAATTTAATTAGTACTAACCTTCTGAACACTGTTAATGGACATATCATATTACGATAATAATAAAATTCCCTGACTGAATACAGTAACAATTTAGCTTATAAACTATGTATATTCTGCAACTAGTTTTTTTTTTTTTTTTTATTATCTTTATTAATTAGAAAGGGGTTTTGTCAAACTAGTTTATTGATCAGGTTGTCTTGTTCATAGGTCACTGTGACAGGGTCATGAAGAGACATATCATATTAATTATGAAAAAATAAACAAATCTTATAGAGCAACAACAAGCAATCTTAGTGCGACATGATTTGTATGTATGTATATGGAAAAATACGTAATGATAATGAATATGGTTGTGCTCTGTTGATAGCCATAGCAAAACAGTCTTAACTTAACCCAATGACTTACTACTGTTTTACTAATTTTTTTATATTATTTTATACTACGACGGTGGCAAACAAGCATGCGGTCCGCCTGATGTTAAGCAGTTACCGCCGCCTATAGACGCTAGCGATGCCAGGAGCATCACACGCGCATTGCCGACCCTTTAACAACCTACCCTCCCCTCTTGAAGAACCGCATGCTGTAGCCCCCGGGGAAAAAAACCTCAGCATATATAAAATTAAATATAAAGCCTCCTTCATGTTGATGCAGACTTGAAGACTGCCAATTGCTTACCAATTTATAAGCTAAGGTTCCATTAAGAGGCCTTAAATATTCCTATTAAAATTTATTTTTTCATATTATCCAGACTATACTATAATACTATACTAGCGACCCGCCCCGGCTTCGCACGGGTGCAATGCTGATAAATTATGCATATAAACCTTCCTCTTGAATCACTCTATCCATTAAAAAAAACCGCATCAAAATCCGTTGCGTAGTTTTAAAGATTTAAGCATACAAAGGGACATAGGGACAGAGAAAGCGACTTTGTTTTATACTATGTAGTGATATACTATACTATAATACTACCTATATACTATTATACTATACTATACTATATACTATCCATACTTAATATTATAAATGCGAAAGTGTGTCTGTCTGTCTGTTACCTCTTCACGCTTAAACCGCTGAATCGATTTTGATGAAATTTGGCATGGAGATAGTTTAAGATCCGAGGAAGGACATAGGATAGTTCTCATCCTGGAAATTATCCCTAAAAGATTGTAAAGTGAGTAAGTAATTCATGATGACATTGATGACCCTGTAGGAAATGTAATTATTATACCAAAAGCAAAATTGCTCTTACATTTGCTTAGGCGCTTTTAATAATCCCTTTTATTAATTAAGGTGATTAGGTGGATATCTATCGTGTTGTACGAGGTTGCTTCCATACTTCCAAGTTCCACGCGGACGTAGTCGCGGGCAAAAGCTAGTGAGAAATATATTACCTAATAATTTCAACCAACTTTTTGAAGTGAATAATACTTTCCTGAGTTCTAGATAGTAACATACTACATAGCAGTCGAAAATAAGTTGAAAAAAACAGTTCTCTGCGTGAATTTTGTCCATTTCGAGTAGTTTTAGAAACAAAAATTATCAATGAAAAATTCAAACTGTAGGTTTCAAATATATACCGATAAATCTCATTGGCCCTGTTCTAAGTAGTAACATTGATAATATGTTAAGAAACACGTTTGATTATAGAGAAAAATGTCTAAACAATCAGCATTTTAAAAGGCATAAGGACTCTTAAGAAACACGTTTGATTATAGAGAAAAATCTGTAAACAATCAGCATTTTAAAAGGAATAAGGACTCTTAAGAAACACGTTTGATTATAGAGAAAAATGTGTAAACAATCAGCATTTTAAAAGGAATAAGGACTCTTAAGAAACACGTTCGATTATAGAGAAAAATGTCTAAACAATCAGCATTTTAAAAGGAATAAGGACTCTTAAGAAACACGTTTGATTATAGAGAAAAATTTGTAAACAATCAGCATTTTAAAAGGAATAAGGACTCTTAAGAAACACGTTTGATTATAGAGAACAATGTCTAACACAGTCAGCATTTTTGAACGGATAAGGAGCCTTAACTGTTATTTTAGAAGATTTGATATTGTAATGTATTGTTACAGGAATCACGGGTCTGTACTCCGGCATATCAGCCTCCATCACACGACAGCTAAGCTACTCTTCGGCCCGGTTTGGAATTTATGAAGTCTCAAAACAGTACTTTGCTCCGAAAGATGTAAGTGATCATTGCCCACTTATATATAACTTATATAAGTAAAGAAGATAAACGCTCTAGCTGTGGTGCTAGAGAAGGATGCTTGGCATAACCTGGACACAGTTCCGAACCAACGACTCAATCATCCAAGAACTCGGCATTAAACAGCGTCTTTCTTCCCTCGTCCAATGTCGTATTCTCACTTTCTTCGGACATATCACACGTCGAGAAGACACTTCTGTGGAACGACTTGTGGTGCAGGGGAAAGTCGAAGGCACTAGAGCGCGCGGTAGGTCACCGATGCGATGGACCCACCAAGTCAAGAATACACTCAATGGTCCACTCCACGAATGCACAAGAGCTACAGTACGGGAGGAATGGCGACGGATTGTAAAGTTTGCTACCAACCCTGATGTGACGACCACGACCACTCTGCCAAGAGTGTGAAGACAAAGAAGAAGATATAAGTAAACGTGCTGGAAGGTTCTTGTTCTTGAAACTTCGAATGGGTTTTTTTTTGTATTTCCCATAGGCGGGAAAAAAATATCCTGTCACCATGTTTGCACAGTTCAGCCATCCGTTCAGCGTTTTCAGCGTGGGGAGAGTATAAAGAAAGTTTACCAACAGACGGAGCTGTACTGCAATCTTGCATCGCGCTGATTTTGACCTGAAACCTGACCTTTCTTCATAGAAAACTGATTTTCAATACAATTTAGAAATTCTATAGGTATGAATTGGTTCTGTATCTTATTGTAATTTTTTACATTTTTAGGGTTCCGTATCCAATGGGTAAAAAACGGGACCCTATTATTAAGAATTCGATGTCCGTCCGTCTGTCTGTCTGTCCGTCTGTCACCAGTCTGTATCTCATGAACCGTGATAGCTAGACAATTGAAATTTTCACAGATGATGTATTGTTGTTGCCGCTAGACTAAAAACAAAATAAAATAAAATATTTAAGTGGGGCTCCCATACAACAAACGGTATTGGTTGCGTTAACTTTGCACCTCATGTGTATGCGGTGCCATTAATACCAGGTGCAAACTTAACTTAAGCCGGCCAGTTAACATAGAAAGTGTTTGTACGGAACCCTCGGTGCGCGAGTCTGACTCGCACTTGGCCGGTTTTTTTCATTACTTATCACTTCTATAGTATGATAATCACGAGAACCAAAGATAATATATATTTTTTAATCTTCAATTAAGGCCATAGAAAATACTTAATACCGTTTTTATTTCAGGGCAGCGCGTTACCATTCTACATGTCAGCGTTCCTAGCCGGCCTCGGGGGGCTGGCGGGAGGCCTAGTGGGCAACCCGGCGGATCTCGTGAACGTACGGATGCAAAATGACGTCAAACTGCCCAAGGAACAAAGAAGAAAGTGAGTGATGCGAAATGTACAGACAGCCAAAAAAACTGGTCTATGTAATACGCGCTAAAGTCAGAACACTCTAACTCTTCCAAGCAAATGAACTTTCAAACCATACACTGACTCGCTTGTATGGTTTGACAGTTCATTTGCTTGGAAGAGAGCGTGGTCTGACTCTACTCTCGTGATTCCATCATAGAAAGGCTTCTATGCTGGCATGTATATATCGACGACAAAAAGCGTAAACGCCAATTAATTCCCTTGGCGTTTACAGCGTGTTGGATTTCGTTTTATATTTTTATATATGGGGTAGTTTGAATTCTCTCCCAAACCTGTCAAATCCCATTCCTCTGACATATGTACATCATCGACGCCCGCCGTGAGCGACAGTCGCAAGTCGCCATTTTACCTTGCTGTCTGTGCGGCCCCGTTTGGCCGCCTGGTGTTTGAATTATGTGCTACGAACTGGTGTGATGTGCCACAAATCTATTTAATGAACTATTATACATACCCGTGAACGTGCAGATGACTTGCCGGCAAGAGGAGACAGCACGCAGCGTATAAAAGGTTAGTGCATATGTCTTTCCCGTTGTCCTAGGCTTCCTAGCTCCTATCTGCATAGTTTGGGGTTAATCTCAAAAATACAGTCCACTTACCTTTATATTTTTCCCAATTTTGTTCCCCTCCCCACTGGTGCCGTGGGCTACTCTTATTTCGCCACACTTTTATCAAAATTATGGATTATTAAAAAAGGCACCTCCATATTTTTTCTGGTCACTTCTTACCGAATTAAACCATTTTCTGGTAATTTCCATCCGCATTAAATCATACCTATGTGATTAATATACAAATTGAATGATAATTATTGGGGTAACTCATGCGATTATTGTGCTAGGTATTGAAATAGTTTGTCATTTTTAATCTTAAAATATTAACAAGATCGGCGACTATTTCGCTTTATTTCCGCACCCGCATGCTTAGTACGTTATATTGCTAGTTATTTCCTAATATATTTCATTTTTCGTGATCAATTTCGATACACGTGATCGCACATTCCTTTGTTCTTAACCATACCACTTTACCTGTCCGCCATATGCAATTGTAAATGCAACTCAAATTGGTTCGGTTAAGTTCATTCATTTCACCGCCCGGTAACATTACAATCACGGTAGCACATAAAATTCAATCAGAATCTTATTCTTAAATACGTTTCCGCCCGCATTTATCACAATTTATTGTGTCCCGTTCAATTTAGTTACAGTATTTAACTAACATTTCAATTTCTATTCCCGCAGTTAGGTACATAAATAAGTCTTATAAATACATATAATACTTTTATATACGCTAATATCATCATACTTCTAATAAAAAGTGAACAATTGTTATCATACTCATACGTCTAATATAAAAAGTCATAAGTCCATATAGAATCCCAGTCGCTTACGTCTTTTATATTTACTGCAAAATTATTTTGCACCACTTAAATAAAAGGTCTTAAGTTCTTAATAAATCGAAGTGAGTTACGACCTTTTTTAAGATTCTTTAGGATACCGCGAATTGTTATTTTATTTGTCGATTACAAGTTCGTAACTACTATTTACAATGGGTAAAGGTAGCAGAAAAGGGAGTGACGCGTTCAGCCAGGGAGTCGATTATGATACTTGTAGGAATCAGCTGACTATATATACCGTCAGGCGCGATGTTATCTATAAACGCGTAGAAAACATTCTAGAATTAGCATACAAAGCCGAAACTGATCACCAACAGTTTAAGGCGTTTCGGACAAGTGCATTAAATATAGACACATTGCGTGATGATTACGAAAAGGTTTTAGAATCGTATAACATGCTGTTTTTACAACTGAACCCAGGCGCTGACGTAGATTATGAGTCATGGACATCATTTGAGGAAATGTATTGCTATATTAAACAATTATTGTCAGAAAATAAAGTACATAGTGTTCCTGAGACTCAACCCCCCAGTGTTACGAAGTCGAAACCTCGCTTGCCAGTAATTGAATTAATTTCATTTGATGGACAGCCACAAAACTGGCCGCTGTTTTATCAGCAATTTAAGAGTATGATACATGATAACGCATCACTGTCCGATAGTGAAAGGATTTATTATTTAATTGGCAAATTAACAGGCACCGCGCGCGATATTTGCGCAGGTTTGCCTCCAACCGCACAGAACTATCGCATCATTTGGGATGCTTTAATACAAAAGTATGATGACCCGCGTACGCTAGCATGTACTTATCTTAAGCAGCTGTTGCATTTTAAATCGCTAACTACCGCGAGTTCAGCCGGTTTAGACGCATTCATAAATAACTTTGACACATCCGTCAAAGCGCTCAAAGAAATGAAACTCGAAGATTTGACAGATTTCATTTTCCTGCATTTGGCATTACAAAAATTAGATGCAGAAACAATTAAATTATTTGAGATCGCCTATCGTAAGGAGAAAATCCCGTCGTATCATAGTTTAATTGAATTTGTCAAGGAGCAGAGTAAAGTGTTATCTCGATCTCCAAATGCAGTTTCTAATAAACCGATCTTTAACTCCCCTAACAAGTCGCACATACCTAGGGCCGTTACAAAGACGTTCGTAGGCGCGGACTCAGGCGGTTCCGATAATAGTATTAAATGTGGACTTTGTAAAAATAAACAACATGAACATTTGTATTCTTGTTCGTCTTTTATGAAAATGACACCGCACGAAAGATACAATTTTATCAAATTAAACGCATATTGCAACAATTGTTTAAGTGTAAGTCACAAAACTTCAACTTGTACTTCGAAGAAAAATTGTTCTCATTGTTCTTCGCGACATCATTCATTGTTGCATTTTAACGTGAGTTCGAAGTCAAATTGTAACATGGGAACAACTGTTTCAAACCCCGCTCGTAATTTTAAACATGAAAAAATCGGACACCCTGAGTCCGGCCCTGGCATGTTTACGTTATCTCATGAGGAAAATAAATTTACTAATTCTGATATTGCTAATGTTGATAATATTAATATGACTACTGCAGTTAACGTCGACCAAAGCACCCCGCATTCCTCATCGGATCGTAGCATTTGTACAATTTCGTGCGACAGTTCTAGCCGTCTTCAAACGACGACGTTACTGGCCACCGCGAAAATAAAAATAATTGATTCTTTTAACCGCACTCACTTTTTGAGATGCTTGGTCGATCCTGGCTCTCAAAGTGATTACTTAACAGCAGCTTGTTGTAAGCGATTATCGCTGCCTATTAAAAAACAAAACCGCTTTTCTGAAGTTCAAGGCATCGGTGGGACTTCGCAAAAAATATTAGGTGTAACTTCACTTAAATTCACGCCGCGAGTAGGGACCCAACGCGAATACACTGCCAGCCCGCTGGTAGTCGAGCGCATTACGTCACAACTGCCTAGTGCGCGCGTAGATAACGCGTCGCTCGGGTACATTAAGAACTTACCGCTCGCAGATGATGACTTTTCACAACCGGGACCGATTGATATGCTTATAGGTCTGAAACTTTATTGCGAAATTTTATTGTTTGACAAAATTAAAGGCCCATCCGAGAATATGCCCAACGCTTATGAAACTACCTTAGGGTACATTTTAATGGGGGACGCTCCTATAGTTTCTTCCCAACCCGCTCCGCACACGCTCTGTGCTTTTAGCTGTGACCCGCTTCATCAACTCGTCGAGAAATTTTGGTCGAATGAGGAGATACCTTCGCGTACCTTTTTAAGTCCCGACGACGAAAAATGCGAAAGTATATACACTTCAACTACTGTTCGTAATGATGACGGCAGTTATTCTGTTGACCTGCCATTCAAAGATGATCCCAATAAATTAGGCGATTCTTTCATAACAGCAAAAAAGCGCTTTTTACTTCTCGAGAGAAAGTTCTCTAAAGATCCCGCACTTAAATCTAGCTATGATAACATTATACGCGATTACCTAAATGAAGGTATTCTCTCTCGCTCCGCACCTGAGGAGGCTCTCTCTCCGGGCTATTTTTTACCGCATCATCCTGTAGTTCGCAATGACAAAGCGACATCCAAAGTTCGGCCCGTCCTGGATGGGTCCGCGAAAAGTGACACAGGGTTGTCACTAAATGATATTTTATATACCGGTTGTAACTTACAGGCAAATATATTTCACATTTTATTAAATGTCCGCATTTTCAAGATTGCATTTTTTGCTGACGTGAAACAAATGTACTTATGCATACACACAAATGAATCACATCATAAATATCAAAGAATTTTATACCGTTTCTCGGATACTGATCCGCTAGAGGTATACACGTTCACGCGTGTAACGTTCGGTTTGCGTTCATCGCCTTTTTTGGCGCTACGGACCCTACGTCAGCTAGCTGCTGATGAACGGCATAAATGGCCAACTGCGGCCGCCGTGTTAGAAAGAGATGTCTATATGGATGACCTCGCTTCTTCTGCTTCTTCTCACGAGGAAGCAATTAAGACAGCTGATGAACTGATCGACCTCTTCAAGGCCGGGGGGTTTGCCCTAGTAAAATGGACATCCAACTCGCGCGAACTGCTCGAGCACATACCAGAGTCACACCGGAAGTCTGGATCTATTTCCTTCGATGACGGAAATACATTTAAGATTTTAGGTCTGCGCTGGTTGCCCACGCAGGACGTGTTCGTGTTCGATACCTCTAAACCGCCAACCTTGTGTACTAAACGTGCTATATTATCCGCGACCGCCCGACTATATGATGTGCTAGGACTCGTAGGGCCGGTTATTTTATACGCTAAATTAATAATCCGGGAACTGTGGCTTATGGATTTGCACTGGGATGATATACCGCCTTCTCGCATTGTTAATTTATGGCAACAGTACTTATCTGAGTTGCCTCTGATATCCCAGCTTAAATTCCCCCGACATCTAGGTGTAGAAGTCGGAGCTCAAGTCTCCTTGGTAGGATTTTCGGACTCCAGTGAAGCCGCCTATGGCTGTGTAATATACCTGCATGTTGTTAACCCAGGCCAGCCACCGATCGTAACGCTTATCTGTTCCAAGTCAAGAGTAGCTTCTGCCAGACCTAAGATTACTTTAGCGCGTTTAGAACTCAACGGTATTTTATTAATGTCACGGCTTCTACGCGAAGTTAATGACACGCTATCGAAAAGACATAAAATAGATAATATTTTTGCATTTTCTGACTCAGAAGTCGCCCTATGTTGGTCGGTCGCTTCGCCTCATAGGTTCGACACTTATGTCGCTAACCGCATTTCTCAAATTCAGACAAATATTTCGCCTGACAATTTATATCATATTGCTGGCTCTCTTAATCCCTCTGATTGTAATTCAAGAGGTCTCACTCCCTCCCAGCTCATACAGCATGAGTTGTGGTTTCATGGACCGCCTTGGTTAGCACAGCCTTTAAACCACTGGCCTGTACAAAAATTTATACCTAACCGCTCATCTTTGCCAGAGGAAAAGACTGTTTCTCACGTGACTACGAGTGTCACTGAAATAGAACATCCTGTTCTGACGCTCGCCTCGCGATGTTCCTCCTGGAATAAACTTCTTCGAGCTTTTGTTTATGTGCTTCGCTTCTCGAAGAAGCTCCCGCGAAACGACGTAATCACTGCTAATGATTTGAATACCGCCGAATTTGAAATAATTCGTGTAGTGCAATCTGTATATTTCTCCGACGATATTAAAAATATTTCAAAGGGGCAACGATGCTCATCAAAACTACAAAAGCTATTTCCGTTTATTGAAAATGGAATCTTACGTGTCGGAGGTCGCCTAACGAATTCATCGTTAGATTACGCGTCTAAGCACCCCATGATATTGCCTAAAAAGGATAATGTGGTGCACTTAATTATTGACACTTATCACCGCGATAATTCTCACGCAGGACCGCAGCTATTAATAGGCATCTTAAAAACTAGGTACTGGATACTTTCCGCTCGTCGTATTGTTAGGCAACGCGTGCAAAAATGCAATAGCTGTTTCAGATTAAGTCCTAAAGCTACTTTCCCGCTTATGTCCGATCTACCTAAATGTCGATTAGAGCAATGCAAGGCTTTCTTACACACGGGTGTAGATTATGCGGGACCGCTGTATATTACTCCCTATCGCAAGCGCGGCGTACGTAGTGTCAAAGCATATTTATGCCTTTTTATTTGTCTAGTGACAAAGGCCGTTCATTTAGAACTGGTCTCGAGTTTGACTTCCGTAGGTTTTATAGATGCATTTAAACGCTTTACGTCGCGACGTGGACCATGCACGTCGCTTTATTCGGATAACGGGACTAATTTTGTTTCTTCAAAGGCTTATTTTAATGAACTTCACGAATTCTTACGATCTGACGAATATTATAAAACATTTAGTAATGAACTCGCGAAAAACCGCATAACGTGGAAGATGAACCCTCCCACTGCCAGTCATTTCGGTGGCATATGGGAAGCTAATATTAAAAGCGCTAAATCTTTATTATTTCGCGTAATCGGAAAACAAATTCTCACCTTCGAGGAGATGTCGACCGTGCTTACACAAATTGAGGCAGTGCTTAACAGCCGCCCGCTCTATACTCTAAGTTCGGATCCCTCGGAGCCGCTGGCGCTCACGCCATCTCATTTTTTGTCTACATCTCCACTAGAGTACCTTCCCGCACCCGACTTATCTGACGAACGAACCAATTTGCTGTCTCGTTTTTCATTGATGGACTCGCTAGTACAGTCGTATTGGAAGCGGTTCAAATCTGAGTATTTACATAATTTGCAACAACGCGAGAAATGGAATACTTCATCTAATCCAATAACGGTTGGTACAGTGGTATTGTTAAACGTAGATAACGCGCCACCCTTACAATGGCCGTTAGGAATTATCACTAACGTATATCCCGGTAAGGACGGAATAACGCGCGTTGCGGAAGTAAGGACGAAAGTTGGCACGTACAAACGGCCAGTCGTGCGACTTTGCCCTCTCCCGACTCAATGAGTCAATCTTAATTTTAAGATATTTAGTTTAGTTATTTTAAGCCCGCGTCTTTATAGACAATCTTAGTTAAGATTCATTTTAGTTCTAGAGTTCTTTCATACATACTTATATTCGCGCACAACCTACTGTGCTTTTCTTAGTTTTCGCTAAATATTTCTAGTTTAAGTTTCTTAACTACTCACTTACCGCTTAGCACAATAATCGCACTCGCGTTCTATGATAGAGCAGCTTCGCTCTTTTTTCTTTTGAAGGGTTCCTTCAAGGCCGGGGGGATGTTGGATTTCGTTTTATATTTTTATATATGGGGTAGTTTGAATTCTCTCCCAAACCTGTCAAATCCCATTCCTCTGACATATGTACATCATCGACGCCCGCCGTGAGCGACAGTCGCAAGTCGCCATTTTACCTTGCTGTCTGTGCGGCCCCGTTTGGCCGCCTGGTGTTTGAATTATGTGCTACGAACTGGTGTGATGTGCCACAAATCTATTTAATGAACTATTATACATACCCGTGAACGTGCAGATGACTTGCCGGCAAGAGGAGACAGCACGCAGCGTATAAAAGGTTAGTGCATATGTCTTTCCCGTTGTCCTAGGCTTCCTAGCTCCTATCTGCATAGTTTGGGGTTAATCTCAAAAATACAGTCCACTTACCTTTATATTTTTCCCAATTTTGTTCCCCTCCCCACTGGTGCCGTGGGCTACTCTTATTTCGCCACACTTTTATCAAAATTATGGATTATTAAAAAAGGCACCTCCACAGCGTTTACGCTTTTTGCCGTCCGTCGATATATTGCGCCATATATTTTTTTAAAGATCTGATGACGAGATCCACGGGAAATCGAAGGAACTTTCAAATATTATAGACACATCTATGGGGATATCGGTGCTTTTTAGGGTTCCGTACCCAAAGGGTAAAAACGGGACCCTATTACTGAGACTTCGCTGTCCGTCCGTCCGTCCGTCCGTCCATCTGTCACCAGGCTGTATCTCAAGAACGGTGATAGCTAGACAGTTGAAATTTTCACAGATGATGTATTTCTATTGCCGCTATAACAACAAATACTAAAAATAAAATAAAATAAATATTTAAGGGGGGCTCCCATACAACAAAGAGATTGGTTGCGTTATCTTTGCACCTCATTTGTATGGAGCGCTATACATACCAGGTGCAAACTTAACTTAACCACTTAAGGATGGAAAGTTTTTATACGGAACCCTCGGTGCGCGAGTCCGACTCGCACTTGACCGGTTTTTACAGTTACTCGTTCGGTTCTCGGAAATATATTTCTTTCGTTTAAAGTTAGAAGGAAAGGCCAAGAATAAGTTACATTATACAAATGAAAGCGAATATAGACGTCATGTCGTATAGGGCAGTCAAGAAAGTGGCTATGGATAGCGTAAGATGGAGAAAACTACATACTTCTTACTAGTTTAACTCTTAAATTTATGATGAATTTTGTGAAAAATCATTATTATATGCTAATAAATAAAAATGGTATGTATTTAACCGGACATCCTATGCGCGCACATAGAATGCCAATAACATACAAAAATAATAACTTGGCATCTACTCCTTGTTATTATTTTAACTGCTCAGTTATTATTTTATATGCCTAGTTATTATCTCAGCTGACCGGAAAATAATAACCGAAAATATTTGTTTTATTACAGTTACAAGAACGTGTTCCACGGTATATACTCTGTGGCGTCCAAGGAAGGCGTGCTGCAGCTGTGGGCCGGAGCTACCATGAACTGCAGTCGGGCGATTCTGATGACCATCGGCCAGTTGTCCTTCTATGATCAGATCAAGGCGCTGTTGCTGTCCACACCGTATTTTGGGGACAATGTTGTTACCCATGTGACCTCCAGTCTTTGCGCTGTGAGTAGTTGTCCTTCTATGATCAGATCAAGGCGCTGTTGCTGTCCTCACCGTATTTTGGGGACAATGTTGTTACCCATGTGACCTCCAGTCTTTGCGCTGTGAGTAGTTGTCCTTCTATGATCAGATCAAGGCGCTGTTGCTGTCCACACCGTATTTTGGGGACAATGTTGTTACCCATGTGACCTCCAGTCTTTGCGCTGTGAGTAGTTGTCCTTCTATGATCAGATCAAGGCGCTGTTGCTGTCCTCACCGTATTTTGGGGACAATGTTGTTACCCATGTGACCTCCAGTCTTTGCGCTGTGAGTAGTTGTCCTTCTATGATCAGATCAAGGCGCTGTTGCTGTCCACACCGTATTTTGGGGACAATTTGGTTACCCATGTGACCTCGAGTCTTTGCGCTGTGAGTAGTTGTCTCTATGATCAGATCAAGGCGCTGTTGCTGTCCACACCGTATTTTGGGGACAATGTTGTTACCCATGTGACCTCCAGTCTTTGCGCTGTGAGTACTTGCTAATAGATTATATCTGCTGTAGTTACAGCAAGATGAAAAAAGTTAAATCAACTAGCCGGAGGGTAGCGTTAGGTATTACGCGCTAGGTAGGAACATCAATAATATGTTAAGAAACATGGTTGATCATTGAGAAAAATGTCTAAAACAATCAGCATTTTAAAAGGAATAAGGCCTCTTAAATACCTTTTAAAAATAAAATAGGTACAGAGATCGAAACGGATGGAGAAATTGAAAGCGTATGTACATTGTACAGTGCGTCCCTGATCGAAAGGTTACAGACATTGGACCGGTAATCCAACATACCAAGTTCGCAGTCCCGGGGTGGACCACGTATGAGCGCAATTACATTTTTCTTTGCGAGTTGATGTTTGTATTTATATATAGCGACCTGAAAGTTTCATGATAAGATGTTTTAAGGACTAGTTATAGTTATGTACTGTTGCATACACTGCTTTATCTAAACCAGTGGTTCTCAAAATGTACCACGTAGAGCCTGGGGGTTCAATAAGTAGAGCAGAAGAAGAGACCAAAATAATATCACCCTGACATCATCAGCCTGTATCAGTCCACTGCTGGACATAGGCCTCTCCTATGGCACGCCAATGAGCGTGACAGCTCCTGTTATATTATAATAGTAAATAGTAAAAAAAGAGAATAAATTCCCTATATATTAGCTGCTCTATAGGAAAGTATAGAACTGCACCAGTTAGGTAAATGTTTTTGTTTAGGAAAATTGTTATATAATATAACTACAACATTAAGTCAAATTTGTACTCTCATAAATTATGACATATTTCCCCAATCTTATTATTCACTCGCTATCAATCTCGAATGTATCGTAACATTCCTAGACCGTCAAGATAACAAACAATGATAACGTAATCACGACACTATAAATAAATCATGTTACATAATTTTATAATTTATCTTTACATTACAGGGTGGCATCGCGACGACGTTAACTCAGCCCGTCGACGTGTTAAAGACCCGAGCTATGAATGCCAAGCATGGGGAATTTAAAGGTCTTTTAAACCTAATAGCTAGCACTGCCAAGGAAGGGCCAATTGCATTCTATAAAGGGTACATTCCAGCATTCGCACGACTCGCTCCACACACCATATTGACATTCGTATTCCTGGAACAGCTTAGAATAAACTTCGGATACACAAAAAATAACGTATGAGTAGAGAATGTTAGTAGTTAATTAGTGGTGATGTGTCAGTGGAACCCGTCTTGCCTAAACTAAGTACTCCTAATGTTAAAAAAAATCTGTTAACAAAAATTAGGCCAAATATATTGCATCTTATCCGAGGACAAGAGCGTGTCACTGATAAGTAGACATTGTGTAGTCTGTCGTTAAAGATACTTCGGTTTTATGAAGATTCAGTTGGGCGTCGGTTAAATTAAAGTACTGGCCAAATGCCAGTCGGACTCGTGCACGAAGGGTTCCGTACCATCAAAGCTTATCTTAATTTTTTACTGCCTTTTTTTGTTGTTAAGTATTTGGTATTATAGTCGCCATGATAGTTCATACTCAATGCAAATGACAAATCTCTACCTGTTACCATTGCACCGTTAGAGAAAACGTATAAAAAACCCTTCAATTATTAACTTTTTTATTATATGAGTATTTGTTGTTATAGCGGTCATACTTAATACACATGCGAAAATTTCAAATCTCTACCTTTTATGGCTGGAAATATGTGACAGACAAACAGACAGACAGACATCAGAGGCTTAGTAATAGGGCAAGCACCATTTATTTGGGTACGGAACCTTGATTATAGTAAAAGCAAGACACTAATGTAGTCTTGACATAGTGCAGAGCGGTGATGCTGGTAAAATTGCTGTTTTTTCGCAAAACCGAAGGACCTAGATAGTACAGACCGTAGCTAGTTCCTAGAATATTTATAAATCGTTTAGTCACATTTTAGAAGCATTTAGTCATGTGAATATTCCAAGATAAATATAATCATGGAAACGAGTGGATGATATTTCATACTAGAAAACAGAACTATTATTTTCTGGGCGAATGGAATACATTGTATACAATAATTTTGATAATAATATTTAATAGTCAAACTATACTTAGCAGACAGTGTTTGGGTAAGGATAATTAATTTTTAAGATTAAGTTTTTTGTATACTTATTCCCAAACCTTACAACTTTAGTCTTCCGGTTTTTCCCAAATATTTGCTCAGATTCAAATCAACTGATATTATTTATGACAATCTATACCTATAACATAATATAATAGAATAGCGCTTTAAAACTGTCTTAAGTGGAGACTCATATAATTATTATTCTGGCGAGTATTTATTTGCCCACATAATTTACGGAGTTAATAAGAAATTCGAACCATACGTGCCGTTGGAAAGAGTATCAATAGGCATCAGTGGCGTGGAGTCCATACAACTCGATACCCACCGGCTTGCTCACTTCAGGATGATTGAGGACCATTCCTTTCTGCTACTAAAAAAAATGTGAGCAAAATCTACAAGCCACGCCACTATTTTACAAGATTTTATTTAACTTGCAATGTGAATAACTTATTTTTACAAGATGCTACTTGCAATGTGAATAACTATGTACAATGAGCTGCAGAATGGCATGGCCTATTTATGAATGAATTCATTCATAAGTGTGCCATGCATTTATGCAGCCCATAGTACATGTTTGTTCGGGTGGAATCTTGCAACTCAATTTTGAAGCAGATAACTTCAACCGATTGGGCTAAAATTTTGCATACCTACTCAACTTTGATGACAATGCAATAATATGGTACCATGGAGCTGGTCTGATGATGGAGCTGGAAGGTGGTCCTAGGAAATCTTTAATAAATTAAATCAATCCTACTGAGTTTGTGCTGTTTAGAATCGTATTCGTAAGCAATTGGTGGATGTTTGAAAAAAAGTACAGTCGGCTATAAAAACTTGTCACAAAAATGATTTTTTTGACAGAAACTTATTCTTAGACAGTTTCACTGTTATATTAATACACTCCATACTCTGTGGTAACTATCTGTCTTTAATCCAATTTAAGTGCCGTCTAGATATGTACATTACCTATATTTCTGATCCCTTTTTGACTTCCCCATAAAATAATTAATTTTGGTAGGTATTCATTGTACTTATACTCATTTCTGCCTACTATCGTATCATAAAATCGGCCAATACGTTGCCTATTTCTGTTTCATATAGCAAACATGAAGCTTGCCATTCAGGAATCGCACCATGCTGAAAGTTAAAAATAACTCATACTCAATGAATCTAAGATCACCTATTTAAAAATATTGCTATAGTAATTTTCAGGTTATAACACTATTTGACCCTTCCTGAAAGAAATCCTGAAATTAGTACCTAAGATATAAAGTTACGTCAAACGTCACAACGTTTTTCAATATTGGTACTAGAGTTGCAACTTTTGAGATCTATAGGCGGTTATTACACTGGCACCGCATCCCGCTGCGGAGTGCGGACGGAAATACATGTAGAAAATCGTCCGCGCGGAGGTGCGGTGTCAGTGTGTTCTACGACGCGGTTTTTGTAAACAAATGAAGATTCTAATATTTCCTTCGGTTTCCGCCACTGTCACACATTTAAACGAATTATATCGCGTATATTAAAATTATAAATTATAAAAGTACTAGCTGCGTCCCGCGGTGTTACCCGGTCATCCGACGGGAACACTACATTTTTTTCGGGATAAAAAGTAGCCTACGTGTTTAATCCAACGTGTCAGCGACCATCATACCAAATTTTATCAAAATTCGAGCAGCCGTTTGAGCGTGAAGAAGTAACAAATAAACACACAAACACACTCAAACTTTCGCCTTTATAATATTAGTGTGATATTAAACCTACCGAATCGTCAGGGAGGCTCCAATAATTAATATATGCGATATAGTCCGTTTAAATTGATTTATTTAAATAAATTAAGATTCTACAATACAAATAAATAAAAAAAAATCGCATTTTGCAGCGGGATGCGGCGGCAGTGTTTGTACAGTCAGTAATATAATGCATGGAGTGTATATTTCTTAATATTAGAAAAAAGTCAGAGAAGGTCACACAAATATAATACGTCTAATGAATGTACAAAGATGATTTACGATTACAAAAACATTAATAAGTAATCTAACCTAATTTGTACATGGCCCCAATAATAGTATTTTTTACAATTCTGTAGAAACTTTTCATAGCATTTTGTGTAGATAATAATAACAGACGCGCTTCTATAATTCCATTAATATTGTGAGTAGTAAGAAAAATAAATATATTTTTCTAACATTCCCATAAAATACTAGGCAGATTTAATTTCATTTATTTATATATGTCTCAAAGTTATAATTATAAATTGCATAAACATCACTTTGTATTCTACATGTAGACTTATTGCTGAACTTTGTTTTTATCTTGCGATGTTATTTTCAAGAATAATATCCTTATAAACAGGATTTGCAAACAGGATTCCCTAAGTATTCTCCATATAGTTAATTTATGTATCTACTCATACATCTACTATATAATTATATCTATTAGGTCTTAGAAGTACAAGTTATCAAATTCCATAATAATAATGGCTGTCATTTATTTGTAAATTCGAGATTGTTACCAGGTCACGAATAATTATGTTTATTAAAGTGAGGGTGAACGTACCAAGTCATACAGGTATTATGTAGGCGAACGTTATACTTTGGTGGAAAATAATAACTAAAATGCTAAAGTTTGAATTCATTCATCATTCCTAAGGATTATTACGTAAAATATTTTTCGTTTTTACTATAGTTTTGACAGATTGTTCATATTTTATTTGTTATCAACTAATCATGTTACTCTGGAGCTGTTTTATGAAAACGCCCATAGAATGTAAGGATATTTTGATTCCATCGTATGTTATGGTTGTTACCGAATGGTTTAGCTAATAATTGTTGAAATATATATGTAAAGATTAAACATGTATTTAATTCCTTCAATAAACCGAGACCAAGGTGGACCGACGATCTGTTCAAGTTGAAAAAGAAACCGTTAAATAATCGCTTTTAATTATAACATCAACGAGAATAAATAAATAAAATAAATAAATGAATATCAGACAACCTCACACAAATCGATCTAGTCCCAAATTAAGCTCAAGATACTTGTGTTATGGCTACCAGACGACGATATACAATACATATATACTTAAATACATATTAGAACAACCATGACCCAAGCACAAATATAGAGATTTCATTCGAGTTCATCACACAAATATTTGCCCTGGCCGGGATTCGAACCCGGGACCGCCGGCTCAGTAGGCAGGTGCTTACAAACTGAGCCAACCGCGTCGTCTAAATTACGAAATTGCATTACCCAAACCAATTGAACAAGTTAGGTACTATAAAATACACCGAAATCGTAATAGATATGCCTAAATTATTTAGCGGAGTTCCCCGGATTCCTCATTCAATGTGGCGAGCTGGTTCGCTTTGCGCCTCTTGAACACGCTCCACGCAACAGTTCGGAATGTTATGGATTTGCGATGGTAAGTGATGAATATTGTGACAAGATGGATTTATTTTATTTATTAATTATTATACAAGGTATAAAAACATATGTAGGGGTGACGGGCGATGGAATGAAACTATAAGAACGCTTTATACTTATATTGTAATACAAAATATTAATATTTATATAAATATTGTAAATTGTTGTTTACTGTAAATTAATTGGGTTAGTTAAATGATTTTAAGTGACACGGGTAACAATTATGATCGCAAATAAATTACGAATGATTTTACACTGATTTGTGCGTTAACCTGTTTAGCTATGGGAAAGAAAATATGAATCTGTTAATTAATTAATGTTTGTTTAATTAAGTGGGAGGGGAAAAAAATGCCTAAAGTAACGGAACATAGGAGTTTATAACTCTGTAACCTGGTGGTCTTCAGGTGGCCGGAAGCACGGTGGCCTGCTGGTGCTGGCAACGGCCACTCGTCTGCGCCATCCTCTTCCTCTACCCGTAACTTCGGGCGCCGTCCCTTCTCGCGCTATCCGGTGCGCCCTTGCCAGAGGCGTCTCTGGATAGACATCGCACAGCACAGTGGTGGCATACGTTGGTTTCGGCTGTCGTCGGGGGGTTGGCGCGACTCGAACTGTCGGCGCCGCCGTTAAGGCTGATTTAGACGAAGACAATTTTGAGACGCCTAAATTACGGCGCCTCGAAAAGGCACCGTATAAACACTTTCCGCGCCATTTTTTCGCGGCATGCCAGCGCTGGCGCGGAATAGAACACGGGCCTATTTTTTGGCGCCAGTTGACCCCCCCTCCGCGTCTCTCGCTGCCACTAATGACTGGTACTGAAAAAAAGCACTGTGTAAACACGGCTTGCTGGTCACTGGCGGCGAGATTTAGGCGGCTGAAAATAGTCATTGTCTAAACGCTCGGAGGTGTGCTGTGCGGTAATCACTGGCGCCGACATTTAGGCGTCTCAAAATTGTCTTCGTCTAAATCTGCCTTTACCGTTGTCGGCGCCGGTGCCGGTGCCGCCGCTGCTGCCGGTGTTGGTGGTGGAGGCGTTACCATGCGCGTCTCTTGAGCTGTGACCTCGCTTTGTTGCTCCTCTCGCCGTATCGTGATCCTCAGCGTTCTCAGCATATCCGGAGGACCCACGATCGTCATGTCGACTCCCTCAACATTGACGTCACGTCGGGGTCACCAGTTGTAGGGTTGACGGGCGATGGAATGAAACTATAAGAACGCTTTAATACTTATATTGTTTCCTAAGTTACAATTACAATGGTCCGGATTGAAGTGACGTCGAAAGCTTGGGAACCGACCAACCTTTCCCCTGCGTCCCTCGTCTCGCCCGCTCGGGCTATGTGCTGCGTTGACTTATATTCAAGTGCACTCGCACTATGAAATGAGCTGACGCGGCATTGTCCCTACACATACTTAAAAGAAAGCTCCATCAAAACTGTATTCACAGTTTGACTGTAGTAGGTATCTATATTTTCTGCTTATTGTAGATACTTTATAAGATTAGATTTACATGAGGTGACACTGCGTGAACATATATATCACTCTAGTTTTTCTAACAGGTATTGTTTTAATAGTATTTTATGCAACCGTTGTAGGTACAAGAGGGGGCAAAAAACGCGAGTGGCATGGGTTACGATGTGAGCGTAGCGAACATCGTAAGAAAGATGCCACGAGCGTTTTTTGACCTACTTATACAACGTTGCATACAATACTTTTTCTACGACTCGACATTTCATAAATAAAATGCAAATAAACAACAAAGAAAATAATTACATGTTCCCGCTCGGAATCAACAACATTTAAAAAAATAATAGTCTCTGATAAACTTTTTTTTTATTGACGTCCATCTGTCAAAAAATATGAACTTATACATAAAGGTATACGTCCACTATACTAAACATCTGTCAAAAAAATATGAAGTTATACATAAAGGTATACGTTCACTATACTAAACATCCATGCACTGAAGATAAAACTTTTTTTTTTAAGTTGGCAGCGATATGCCTTAGTACAATAAGTTTTTTTTAAATTGCAAATTGTGTGAATGCAGCTGTTTATCTTGTAATCTGTGGTACTAAGTGACAGTGAGTTTCTGGCGACATTATAACATCGTTTAGCAGTGTTTTTTTGGGCAATAGAGTATAGACTTATAGATTTTCATAATTTATGTCTTTATATTAGAGTTAGTAACTATATAAATGACAGAAGAAAGTACTGGAGTAGAAAAAGTCTTTTTAAACTTCGGCTTGTTCGGCCCATGGCGGATGTCTTCTGGCAAGCTGTTGAGGAAGTACGGAAGTCTTTTGTTTAAAGTCCTGTCACCAAAAGTGGTTGACACGTGGTACCACTTACTTGCCCGAGGACACCGACCTTGTTCCATGGTTATGGTCTTGTAGCGACTTTGCATCTCGACATCAATATACCTATAAGGAGAATCCCTGCTCGATAACCCATCGACCATACACTCCCTAAAGTCTAAATATTAATCCATTGATACAAAGATCAAAGCTCAAAAAAAAATTGAGATGAGTTACCTGGTGCAAGAAACCGGGAATCGAACCCGGTACCTCTGGATTGCCGGTCTAGCGCGTTAAGTAGGTACTATTTCCACCAAACAGCCCGCAACGGATCGGAACGGAAAGAATTTTATGATCTTTAACCCTTTGAGCGCCGAGCGGCAAAGCAATTCACCGTGCCACTGACGCCAAACAAAAAAAAAAAAAAGTGCTCCAAAATCAACAGAGATTAAGAAACACAGATAATGGTTTGAATTAGCATGTTTTTGACCACTGAAATTTTGACGTCAATAGACGTCGTTGGCGTCAGTGGCACGAATTCCCGATGACGTGATTTGCCGTCTTTGGCGGTCAAAGGGACAATACTGAATCATATATAGATGTACTGTTTGTCTATACTACCAAGCTGCGCACAAAAGCACGACCGCGGGCGTCTTCGGCGACATGTGATCGTAACCGAAAGTTTGCTGCGACACGCGATTGGCTCCGTTCGCTTGCGATCGGCTCGTTCACTTGTCGACGTGTGCGATCGGATCCTTTCGGCTGTCGATGCCGTCGCGTACGATTGAGTAAATAGAGAATAGTACTTTAACCTTTCCGCCGCTCCCTAGCAACCTTTCGAAGTTTTCCTGCTTTGTGTGTCGATCTTTGCATTGTTTATTTGAAAGGCTTTACACCTTATCTGCCTCTATGTGCTAATATTAAGTTATGCTTTTGTTGCTGAAATGTATTTATGGTGTGGATTAGAGATGTGTAGCTCGCGAGTGAGTGATTCAAACGAGCTATATCATTTGGTTTAGCTCACTAGCTCTTTCGCTCACTGACGATTCAAGTAGCTCAGTATATCATCTATCATCTCAGTATTACTCGCTCCCTCTCGCTCATGAAATGAATGTTGCCATGCTGCCGTGAACATAATTCATCGACATCTCTAGTTCTCTGCTCACTCGTGAACGATATAGTCTAAAGATCTACTGAGCTAAATGAGTGATACATATCTCGGTGAGCTAAAGACACATATCACTCTTTTCACTTTAGTGACACATTCTGCGCATCTCTAGTGTGGATGTCTGTCTGTCTTTGATTTAAATTTGTAAATGGTTATTTATTTTGATAGTGTATGTTATCATATTTAAATTCACAATGCCTTCGTTGTCTGTTAAGCGGTGTAATAAATAAATAAATATATGCCGGAGGGTCACATTTCTCTGCAGATGACTGTTTTCCAAATACCGTTGGGGTTCTTTGATTTCCCTAAACTGAACGTAGGTATAGGAATTAGGGGAAAATAAGAGTAAAACTGCCATTTAAGACACATCACAGTATATTTAAAATGAGATTCAAATCCTAGACATATATTTCGACAATAGCTCATTTAACAGGAAAATAGAATCTGTAGGTATAGACAATACGAAGGAACAGTAATATCTGATAACAGTCAGATGTCGGTTATAGTTGATTTATTTTCTTAAGAGCTAAATCCATTGACGAATCCCAGAGGCTTTCTAAAAAAACTTCTGTTCACTGAGATGTTAAAAAAAATGTTGACCGTTCTTACTAGAGATGGGCAGGCTATGGATTTTGACAACTAGGCAAATATTCGGATTTCGAATTGCCGATTAGGC
The DNA here is from genome assembly GCA_932273695.1 of Apotomis betuletana. Lineage (NCBI taxonomy): Eukaryota > Metazoa > Arthropoda > Insecta > Lepidoptera > Tortricidae > Apotomis > Apotomis betuletana. The sequence continues at coordinate 17,585,002 of OW026307.1, forward strand.
GGCCGGCTATAAATGTTACCGAATAGTCGGCGTTGCTGACTAGTCCGGTCGATCTCTAGTTTTTACTTATCTATCGTAGTAGATAGAAAATGCAATTTTCCTCACTAAAACGTGCCTATGAATCCCGGAGCAGAACGGGAAACATTTGTTTTCTTATGTGTTTCGTTAAAGCATTTTGGCTCTAAAGTAAATAAAAGCACCATAACATATTTCTTAACGAAGTATTTTGAGCCAAAGTAGGTATTCCATACAAAAATGTTTTTGCAGTTCAATTTCGTAAGACCTACCTATGTAAAAATTAAGTACAATCATTTTCATAGTCATATAATAATATAGTTATCTATCAAATTTATTGTGCATTTCATATAATATTGAGTGCTATTTTATATACTTACTACAATATACCAAGGCGGTGTAAGGTAGGCTCACGAAAATATTGGTAAAATAATTTTAATACGTTTTAGTACAACTAGAGCTACCTAACCTAGCTTCACTACATAAACATCACTGAAAAGTAAATAGAACTTGAATAGGTATTCAATATTTTCGTGGGCCGTACAATACCTTCTCAATTACGAGTATTACGACATATGGGTACAGTCGAGTTCATTTACATCTACACACTTACGTGAACAAAAATATGTGAGTGAACACGACTTTATGCTCCTGACAATAGGGTCGTGTTCAGATATTTTTGTTCTCGTAAGTTTGTAGATGTAAATGAACTCGACTGTATGTACTTGTACTTACACAATGCGCGAGCAATGCATTAGCATTGGCAACTAAGTACGTATAAGTAAGTATAAACAAAAAAACTCTTATAAGAAACTTGACCAAATGGTAAACTAATTTCAATAAATTACTTGAAATTAACGCAAAATACAATGTGTTCATGTCTAACGAACAACATAAATCGTTTCTCAAAAATACGTATACATCATAAAAAATACCGTAGAATTTTCGAGTTTAAGACTCCATAGTTTAAAAAATCGCATGCCGTTGCTTTTTGCTTTTCTATTAAACAATATTTGAGTGGGCGGCATGATACGAACTTCAGAATAATCCCATACGTTGCGATTTGAAGGTCTCATCCCATAATAGCCCTTAGACGAGGTCACAAAAAAGCAACAGAAACGTATTCTTGTAAACTGTTTGGCCAGTTTCAAAGTTACCTACTACATAAAATTAACCCAGGCTTAGGGGTCTTATTCGTGAATTATAGTTTTGAATAGGTATGTTACAAAAGAGGCCTTACCTATTAGTCAGATTTCGACCTTTTGTATAGCGTGTCATCTCAACATGAGATAGAAAACCTAAACCCATAGCTTGTAAATAAAAGGGCAAAATATACATAAAATAGAAATTAAATGCCCTCGGCGGAAATATCATTAACTCTTTGCCACACTAGCTAAGAGCCATCTCGCACAAAGAACCCATTCGAAACACATTCGATTCGTATTCGCGGTAGCCCTAAGGGTATGTACCCACTACACCGTATCATACCATGACCGTACTGTGAACGAATCAGGCACGGAATGTAACACAACACGGGCTATCAAGTCCACTAGAACGTGTCAACCCACACCGGAAAAATATTCAGTGCTGGTTGGTGAAGAAACGTGCTAGTGGGCATAGTCTCATACTTTTCAATACAAATAACACGTTCCTACTACGCTTATGATATGATACAGTGTAGTGTCAAATAGCCGCGCAGAAGTCGATTCGTTTTACACTATCTCTTATTGTTTGGAGGCTCTAGCTAGGACGGGTTAGTCGCTCCAAGCTCTACCGGGATAATGAGAGCGGTGTATCCTTCCAATAGCTCTAACTACTGTATCGTAAGATTAGCTTGACACTAGGCTAGGCGATAGGCCAGCATTACTGATGTAGTTTCCTCGTCTTTCGTGATCCTTGTGAATACTTCTGGGTTATACATTAATTACGCAAGGAAAATTTTGGCCATTTTTGACGGCAGAGGAAGAGGCAGCCTCACACTGTTAGAAATGAAGCGATAGGGCATGTATATATTTGGATTACGTAATTAATGAAGCCCCTTTTGAGAAGTCTCTCAACTTTTTGGAAACCTGCAATTAGCACACCTGTAAACGCCGGTTCGCCTTTATGAGAAGCTACTAATGTATGGTACGGCCTAGTCGTTCCTCGGCGCCCGTAGCATGAGACATTGGCCCGCAGGCTCTATCAGGATTGTCTCTGAACTCTGCATCCGCCGTTCGCTGTCTACCCTTAACCCCTTACGTAATTAATGAAACCCCTTTTAAGAATTTCTCAACTTTTTGGAAACCGGCAATTAGCACACCTGTAAACGCCGGTTCGCCTTCATGAGAAGGTACTACTAATGTATGGTACGGCCTAGTCGTTCCTCGGCGCCCGTAGCATGAGACATTGGCCCGCAGGCTCTATCAGGATTGTCGCTGAACGCTGCATACGCGGTTCGCTGTCTACCCCCAACCCCTTACGTAATTAATGAAACCCCTTTTAAGAATTTCTCAACTTTTTGGAAACCGGCAATTAGCACACCTGTAAACGCCGGTTCGCCTTCATGAGAAGGTACTACTAATGTATGGTACGGCCTAGTCGTTCCTCGGCGCCCGTAGCATGAGACATTGGCCCGCAGGCTCTATCAGGATTGTCGCTGAACGCTGCATACGCGGTTCGCTGTCTACCCCCAACCCCTTACGTAATTAATGAAGCCCCTTTTAAGAATTTCTCAACTTTTTGGAAACCGGCAATTAGCACATCTGTAAACGCCGGTTCGCCTTTATGAGAAGCTACTAATGTATGGTACGGCCTAGTCGTTCCTCGGCGCCCGTAGCATGAGACATTGGCCCGCAGGCTCTATCAGGATGGTCACTGAACGCTGCATCCACGGTTCTCTGTCTACCCCCAACCCCTTACGTAATTAATGAAACCCCTTTTAAGAATTTCTCAACTTTTTGGAAACCGGCAATTAGCACACCTGTAAACGCCGGTTCGCCTTCATGAGAAGGTACTACTAATGTATGGTACGGCCTAGTCGTTCCTCGGCGCCCGTAGCATGAGACATTGGCCCGCAGGCTCTATCAGGATTGTCGCTGAACGCTGCATACGCGGTTCGCTGTCTACCCCCAACCCCTTACGTAATTAATGAAGCCCCTTTTAAGAATTTCTCAACTTTTTGGAAACCGGCAATTAGCACATCTGTAAACGCCGGTTCGCCTTTATGAGAAGCTACTAATGTATGGTACGGCCTAGTCGTTCCTCGGCGCCCGTAGCATAAGACATTGGCCCGCAGGCTCTATCAGGATTGTCTCTGAACGCTGCATCCGCGGTTCGCTGTCTACCCTTAACCCCTTACGTAATTAATGAAACCCCTTTTAAGAATTTCTCAACTTTTTGGAAACCGGCAATTAGCACAACTGTAAGCGCCGGTTCGCCTTCATGAGAAGCTACTAATGTATGGTACGGCCTAGTCGTTCCTCGGCGCCCGTAGCATGAGACATTGGCCCGCAGGCTCTATCAGGATTGTCGCTGAACGCTGCATCCACGGTTCGCCGTCTACTTGCATTGCGCAGGAACCGTTCAGCTCTATCTGGAATTATGAAGTAGGTACAGTAAGCTGCAGATACACTAGTAACATCTAATATGGCGGGGGGGCAGATTTCTCTGCAGCTTGCCTATAAGAATCGGGTAAACTTAGCCTCTTGGCTTACAGTTATGACATCGTTAGCTCCTTATTACAGGTTTCTAATTATTTATATTTTCAGGGTAGGTAATTAAACTATTGACCGCCAAGCGGTCTAGCAATTTACCGTGCCACTGACGCCAGAGTAAAAAAAAAAAGATGTGCCCCAAAATCAACAGGGATTGAAAAAAACTTGTAGCGGTTAGAATTACAAAGTTTTTGATCATTGAAATTTGGAAGGCTGTGGCCGACGTGGCGTCAGGGGCACGATTTTTTGTTGGCGGCCACAGCCGACTGTGGCGGTCAAAAGGTTAAAAAGTGAACCCTGTAATATTGAGGTAAAGAACTTAACAAATCTCCTCCTCTCTCAATTTCTCCCCTTGCATGTAATATATACACTAGACACTACAGAATTTACATGAAAAGTAATAAAGTAATAGCAACATTGAACACCGTGAAATTAACATTTGTGCAAAATAACCTAAATAAAAAAAAATTAAATCACCCCCGACACATGTCACACAGCTGGTTATCATGAGACCATCATTCAATGAGCGATATCGTCGGAAATAGTGCAATACCGCGTAAGTAACAAGTGAAGATACGAATCAATTTTCAAATAAATGCCAAGTATTTTATTGAAATGAGAACTTTATCGAAAGCTTTTATTTACGCGATATTGCACTATCCCCGACGATATAGAAAATGCTCACTAAAACTTAACATAACTACAACATCTGAAATTCTTGGCTTCAGTAATGGCTGAGATCTTGACACTGGTTCCAGTCAAATCTGAATATCTTTGAAAGTACCTACTGCACAACTATTTCCACCAAACATAGCTATGTTCTTAGCTAAGAACCATCTCGACGGACGTCTTTCGATTAAAAAAAGCCGCACTTAAATTGGTCCATCTGATTGCTAAGATGCCACAGACAGACACACAGATACACAATACACATACACACACATACACATGTAAACTTATAACACCCCTCTCTTTTTTTTTCGGGGGTTAAAAATAAGCGATCGTCAGCCTACCTTTATCCGTGAAGCCTGTGCGAAGCGATATGGCTCAGCCAACCCGCACTGCAACCTCGCTATGTGAAATGACGATGATATGCCGACAACCTGCCAACAATTTAAGCATATTTAAAAATGTATTCCACAATTTTTCGTTGTTAAATAAATTGAAGTGTTGTCTTTTCAATTTATACAAAAATGCCTTTTTCCGATATACTCAATCACCTACCCACATTTTTACATTAAAATAATAATATTGCTTTGCTAATCCGCGATAAGATATCGTGCCAGTTAATTGTGAGCGTCAGGATGGCGGGTGTACAAATCAACGAATGGAGCTGCGTATACGTCAAGAGTTAGTGTTAGCAATGTGCTAAATGTGCGCCAAAATTGGAGCAATGTGCTCTTTAAACTCCAGATATATTTCAGAAATAAATGACGCCCGCTAACCTGATATCAGGTTGGCGGGCGCATTTCCAGTTCTAGCTAATGGCTGCCTACTGAAGGGTGAAAGAACTACCCAAGGTTAGTGCTCGCAATGTGCTTCCACGTGTATGAAGCACAATCAAATTCAGAGAGCGGTTAAAAAATAAAGAGTCATTTACTTTTTTGTGTAAAGCGCCTGCATGTTTTGTGGTGCCTTAGTCCGTTTTCTATTGGGAATGCTTGTATGGAGAGGTATACAATTTTGAGTACAGCAATGCCATTTGGCACGGGTATTATACACGTCTACCTGAGCCCAAAACACCCGGTAACCAGACTGTACACCGCGTCAGAAGGGGGGAGGGGGGGTTCAAAATACAGTGCTCCCGTCGTTCAGAAAAAAAAATCTGGCGGATTAGTTTAAACCTTTAAGTCAAGTTTGGTGGCGTTATCCGGTAATTAGATGATGCCCGATTCATTACCTGTGCCAGTTTTTTAGGGTCCCGTAGCAAGATATGACGCAATCCTTAAAATAACAAACTTTCAGTACTAACAAAATGTAAACAAACCCTTATATTTTCATATTTTTTGTATTAAACTTGGTATATAAAAAATACTATTCAAAAGCCAATTTTATACAAATTCTAAAAACATTAACAATTAATATAAATTTGTCTATTTTCAATGAAAAATAAAATATTGAAAATACTGCAACGTTCGTCAGCGCAGCGTAGGGAACGGCAAAAAGACCCGAATACTAAAGTAAAATAAGTATTACTAACAAAAAAACCCAGTCAAGTGCGAGTCGAACTCGCGCATCGAGCGTTCCCTACAAATTTTAACCTTTCTCATCCCATCTTAACTGGTAGGACCCGGTTAAGTTAAGTTTGCACCTGGTACGTATGGGCCTGCATACAAATGAGGTGTAAACTTAATCCAAACGGGTAGTCCTCATATAACTTTTGAAAGCACATTTTTTTATGTTTTAATTAGAAATGTATAGTTTTCAGATAATTACCTGTACTGGTGGTATAAGACGACATTAGTTGCTAAATTTCATAGTTCTAGGTCAACGGAAAGTACCCTATATACTTTGATTCTCTTGAGAGTGGCGAAATATAAATATACGACCGTATCTTTTTTTTTTATTAATTTAGAAAATTGATTTTTTCATGACTTCAAGGGATTGTAGACTTGAGTATATGGTTTAAATTTCAACTTGATATCTCGACGCGTTCCCGAGATAAGGGTTTTGACACACGTACGGACCGAAGGAAAACAAAGTAATTATATAAGATTTCCGTTTTTGTATCTCGGGAACGCGTTTAGATATCAAGTTGAAATTTAAACCATATACTTAAGTCTACAATCCCTTGAAGTCATGAAAAAATCAATTTTCTAAATTAATAAAAAAAAAAAAGATACGGCCGTATATTTATATTTCGCCACTCTCAAGAGAATCAAAGTATATAGGGTACTTTCCGTTGACCTAGAACTATGAAATTTGGCAACTAATGTCGTCTTATATCACCAGTACAGGTAATTATCTGAAAACTATACATTTTTAATTAAAACATAAAAAAATGTGCTTTCAAAAGTTATATGAGGACTACCCGTTTGGATTAAGTTTACACCTCATTTGTATGCAGGGCGATACGTACCAGGTGCAAACTTAACTTAACCGGGTCCTACCAGCTAAGATGGGATGAGAAAGGTTAAAATTTGTAGGGAACGCTCGATGCGCAAGTTCGACTCGCACTTGACTGGTTTCTTTTGTTAGTAATACTTATTTTACTTTAGTATTCGGGTCTTTTTGCCGTTCCCTACGCTGCGCTGACGAACGTTGCAGTATTTTCAATATTTTATTTTTCATTGAAAATAGACAAATTTATATTTATTGTCAATGTTTTTAGAATCTGTATAAAATTGGCTTTTGGATAGTATTTTCTATATACCAAGTTTAATACAAAAAATATGAAAATATAAGGGTTTGTTTACATTTGGTTAGTACTGAAAGTTTGTTATTTTAAGGATTGCGTCATATTTTGCTACGGGACCCTAAAAAACTGGCACAGGTAATGAATCGGGCATCATCTAATTACCGGATAACCCACTAAACTTGACTTAAAGGTCCAAACTAATCCGCCAGATTTTTTTTTCTGAACGACGGGAGCACTGTATTTTGAACCCCCCCTCCCCCCTTCTGACGCGGTGTACAGTCTGGCTACCGGGTGTTTTGGGCTCAGGTAGACGTGTATAATACCCGTGCCAAATGGCATTGCTGTACTCCAAAGTGTCATACTGTTTCCCAATAGAAAACGAACTACCTGAACTGCTTGTAATGAAGATGTGATATCGCTATTTCAAATAAGCAGGCGTCTATATAGATACTTATTCGTTTCCATATTACTCTTAACTGGTAACTGGTGGTTAGGTTAACTGGAAGAGATCCCTAATAGGGATAAGTTCGCCTTTGTACATATTTCATTTGTTATCAATGTATTTATAACCAGTTGTTGTGTACAATAAAGCGTTTACATACATACATACATACTCTTTAAGCGTTCTCTGAATTTGATTGTGCTTCATACAGGTGGAAGCACATTACGAGCACTAACCTCAGGCAGTACTTTTACACGCTCACACGGTATTGAAAGGAAAGTGACAGCTAGTATATGTCGCGCGACAAAGAGTCGCGTGTCACAGTTATGCTAGAGGTGCAGATTAGCCTCGAGAGACTTACCTCAAGTTTTCCATCGTTTACACTTTGTTCTTCCACGTCTCCATCATTTCCCATACCTGAAAACAAAGTCTCATTTCAATTGAGATTGTTTTTATTAAAAACAATTGTTCAATGAATGTCACTGATGTAAACAAAGAGGAAACAGGACTTAATATTATATTTTATTCGGTTTCCGCGACTGTCACACATTTAAATAAAACAATTTAAACGGATTATATCAACCTTTGAGAACGGTATCTGTAAAGGTACTGAAACTTCAGGGACGCTCAAATAATTAATATACGAGATATAATCCGTTAAAATTGTTTTTTTTTTAAATGAAGGACTTAATATTCCGCAAATTTCAAGTAAGTTTTGAACAATAAAACCAAAACTATCCAGTGATGAGTCTATCGGGAATGCTGCTCAACGAACGAAGGATTGAGCAGCATTCCGGTAAACAATGTTTTGAATTTGGTTGATGACAAATCGCTACTGACGTTTTATGATGCACATATTGACGTATGCACATTATTGCCATATGAAAGCTGTTTGTAGCGCCACTATCTCTGGGCAAGACTGCTGCTTGCTAGGCTATAGTTTATACTGGTTTATTTTAGTAGTGGTAAGTTCTCTGTAGAGTTTAACCACTGGTTGTAGAGTTAAACCCGCTTTCGCTCAGCGATTGGCCTGAGTCGATCACCAGTTGTAGTAGCACAAGAGGAGAGGAGACTATACTCACTCCACAGATGCACGCCGGCGCCCCACGAGGGGATGTTGAGAGCCACGAGCGCCTGTAGCGGGGGTAGCGACACGGGCTCCGACGCTATCTCAGAGCAACACTGCTGCTTGCTAGGCTATAGTTTATACTGTTTTATTTTAGCACTGTAAGTTCTCTGTAGAGTTTAACTACTCGCTGTAGAGTTAAACCCGCTTTCGCGATTGGCCTGAGTCGATCACCAGTTGTAGTAGTACAAGAGGAGAGGAGACTATACTCACTCCACAGATGCACGCCGGCGCCCCACGAGGGGATGTTGAGAGCCACGAGTGCCTGTAGCGGGGGTAGCGACACGGGCTCCGACGCTATCTCAGGGCAACACTGCTGCTTGCTAGGCTATAGTTTATACTGTTTTATTTTAGTAATGGTAAGTTCTCTGTAGAGTTTAACTACTCGCTGTAGAGTTAAACCCGCTTTCGCGATTGGCCTGAGTCGATCACCAGTTGTAGTAGCACAAGAGGAGAGGAGACTATACTCACTCCAGAGATGCACGCCGGCGCCCCACGAGGGGATGTTGAGAGCCACGAGCGCCTGTAGCGGGGGTAGCGACACGGGCTCCGAAGCCCCGTCGAGCCGCACGCGGAGCCTTCGCTCTAGACCTTGGCAGCCCCCATCGTCGAGCGCTCGCCCGGCGCCCATCAGGACGTATGCCATCTGTGGAATATAATTAAGAGGCCTTATTCCTTTTAAAATTTATTTTTTTCATATTATGACAAATATATTGATAATTTCGACCAACTTTTTGAAGTAAATAATACTTTTCCCCGAGTTCTAGGTAGTAACAAAGCTATTTCATGCTTTCGTTGCGTGCAGTCGAAAATAAGTTGAAAAAACTAATTTTCCCCGTGAATTTCGTCAATTTCGAGTAGTTTTTGAAACAAAAATTATCAATGAAAAATTCAAACAGTACGTTTCAAATATATACCAATAAATCCCAATAGCCCTGTTCTAGGTAGTAACATCATGTTAAGAAACATGTTTGATCGTAGAGAACAATGTCTAAACAATCAGCATTTTCAAAGGAATAAGGCCTCTTAACCTTTGAAATGAAATGAAATAATTTATTCAGTAAGTAAACTATTATTGAAGGAAAAATTGAGGGAAGGAGGAAGACCTAGGAGATCTTATATAGACCAAATCAAGGAGAAAGTAGACGGCGTGTCGTATCAGGACATCAAAAAGAAAGTTGAAGATAAAGAAACATGGAAGTTGCTCCACCGACAAGAGCTAAGCTCTTAAATCTCTGATAATGAGTTAAGTAGGCCACAAGGGCACTTTTACAAGTCAGATTGTGAATCTACCGGCATTTTCCCAAGAGGAGACAACTGTTGAGAAGAAAGCCGAAAGAAACTCAACAGTAAGTCATTTTTTCGTAAATCATACTTAAAATAATAATCTATGTTTATGGTATAATTAAATACATTGGTATACGCAAAGGAGATGTATAGATTCTCCAAATCAATGTTAAGGAAGTAAACATATACAATTCAATTCAAAATAAAGATTTCTCCACAGATGTATAAAGTCTCTAGGCGTCTTGACATGCAATAAGATACACTTAGTGAAGTTAATTACACAGAGATGTATAAAGTCTCTAGGCGTCAACGTGAATAGGGAACAATACAAAACAATTATTGAATCAAAATTTCTTAGAGATGTATATGGTCTCTAGGCGTCACAACTTTTCAAAGCCACTGTGGCCGACGGGTAAAATTCGTGTGATTGACGCCACGTCAGTCGCAGCAGTCGATAAACTTCGCATCAATATTATGTTTAAATAAAAAATTGGGCAAGTGCGAGCCCGACTCGCGCATGAAGGGTTCCGTACCTATACATATATATAATCTATAACAAGTTTGTTGTATGGGAGCCCCCCTTAAATATTTATTTTATTTTATTTTTAGTATTTGTTGTTATAGCGGCAATGGAAATACATCATCTGTGAAAATTTCAACTGTCTAGCTATCACCGTTGTTGAGATACAGCCTGGTGACAGATGGACGGACGGACGGACGGACGGACGGACGGACGGACGGACGGACGGACGGACGGACGGCGAAGTCTCAGTAATAGGGTCCCGTTTTTACCCTTTGGGTACGGAACCCTAAAAACCGGCTAAGTGCGAGTCTGACTCGCGCACCGAGGGTTATGTACAAATACTTATCTCACCTTAACTGGCCGGGTTAAGTTTGCAGCTGGCATGGATGGTGCCGTATAGGTACAAATGAGGTGCAAAGTTAACGCAACCGATCACGTTCGTGGTATGGGAGCTCCTTAAATATTTATTTTATTCTGTTTTTTAGTATTTGTTGTTATAGCGGCAACAGAAATCTATCACGGTTCATGAGATACACCCTGGTGACAGACAGACAGAGAGACGGCCGGACGGACAGCGGAGTCCTAGTAATTAGGGTCCCATTTTTTATCCACGAGACAAGCGCTAGGATATCATTTCCGGACGCCAGGCAAGAAATTAGGTACTGCTTTGTATAGTAACGTCTAATTTCTTGCCTGGCGTCTATGGCACAGTTTCCTGTCGTGGACTGTGCGTGAAAAAGGTTAAGGTTAGGTCACGGTGATTTGCTTTGCGTTCCAGGCGCTAAAAGACACATACACACACTTACATAGTAAGTCATAGTAATCATGAAATTGCAGATTAGTATGGAATATTTAACGAATGGCTTATCAAAATGCATTCTGGGATGAAAAAAAGACGGTTACAAACTCCTTTCCTTCGACTTTTTCTGCTACCCAAAGGTTGTTTGGAAGAGATCGCTCGTCAGCGATAAAACCACCTGTTGCCTTATTTATTTTACTTTTTTTTGTTGTATTATTTTCCATGTGGTGCAAAATAAAGAGTATTATTATTTTTCTTAAATGGATTTAACGGTGGGTCGCTAACTTAGGTATTTACTATCGATAATGATTTAGTGATTGTACGGTCTTCCTTCATAGGTAAAAATCAAATACTTTATAAGCACTTACATCGAAAGTACCAAAACCGGTAGGTAAATTTTTAATCTCTAGTGAAGTCGTAAAATGTAAGTAAGTACCTATATTTTTAAAACAGAAAATTTAGTTAATGTATAAAATATGAAAATACAAAAGTAGAATTTTTTCGTTCAATTCAAATCAATACATCATTATCAGCATATTTTTTCTATTCAAAATAAATAAAATATCCCATTCCTTTTCAACGTCAATGTACCCAAATGTGACGTCAGTGCAATAGGATTGTAGAGTGTATTTTTCACTGTGCAAACAAGCGGCCTCTTGGTCTAGGGGTATGATTCCTGCTTTGGGTGCAGGAGGTCCCGGGTTCAAATCCCGGAGGGGCCCTCTTTTTGCATTTTGAATTAAGAAATTGTTGTTATCGATCGATCTTCATAACTGAGACTGAAGTATAATCAAATCAATTTATTGATTCGTTGCGGTTAAAGAATGCAATGCGGTATTTGAATATATGTACCTAGTGAAAATTAATTATGTCATTGAAACCACTATAACATACATTCAAAAAATACACATAACCAAATAAACTACTACCACTAACTTTTGGACAATTTAGTATTATTAATTGCACAAAAGCTAAAAAGAAAACGTCTTTTGGCTACTGATTTTTATGACGTCACAAGTCTTCATACAAATTTTGAAATTTTGACATTTTATAAAGTCATAAATTTAAACTTATCAGCTATACTATTATAAAATACAACGACTTTATTTTTTTAATTACATTCGAATTTTTTATCCAATTATAAAATAAAACAAAACATACAAATCATCTTAAAACTATCATTAACCTAAATACATACATGTTAACTAACCTAAATCTAAAAAAGGCCCTCGTGGCATGGTACCTAAGATGCTGGCTGCGTTACCCCGCTGAACTGCGAGACTAATACGTTGAGCGAGGTAACTGCCAGCTTTCCGGTCCCCCGTAACTTCTCTGAGTCTTTTAGATGAATCCCCAAAAAGACTCAGAGCGCCAGGGCCCCATGGACCTAAGGTCTCGACACCAAACGGAACAAAAGTGTATTCGGCGCCGAGACCACTGTACTTCACCACCTTAGCCTTTTCAGCCGCCTCCGCTGCCGCTGCCGCCCTTACAGCAGTACCCTGGAGATGCGATGGGGCTAGCGTGTCTACACAGGTTGCATCCCACACCAGCACCCGCCCCATACTCCAAGGTACCAAAGACATCCCATCAGGTCTCTTACCGTCACTTCTTGAAATGCCGGTCGGCTCTAATAGAGCAGGGACATTGACCGAAGCAAGAGACCGACGGATGACGTCGTTAAGAGCAGCGTGCCTAGAGAAACGACCCGCACTTCTCTGGCAGGATAGACCGTGATGCCCTAACAGATCTACGTCAGCTCCGCAGGGACAACGATGAGGGGCACAAACCGGGATACCCAAACGAAGGCAAACCGAAAGCCGAAGGGTATTGGGCTCTAAATAGGTTCCAATTTTGGGAGAAGGATGTGCGTGGAGCCAATACCCAGACTCCCTAGTACCCACTGCCAAAAGCCTGGCTCTTTCCGCGGCGTCACCCTCGCCGAGAAGGGAAGCAAAAGCCAACTTGCACACCGGGTCGTCCCAATTCCTCAAAAAAAGTGAATCAAAGTGATTTGAGCTGTCATCAAATAGGTACGGTATTGGCTTGGTATTGGTTATTTTTACTAAGAATACAATTCCACTTTAACCGAAAGCTATGATCATGAGAACGGTTAACCGATTGCATTCCCCGGTTATGGTGTAAACACGATATGCGCAGTAGCACTGGACATACTACGATTCCCGTTTAGTAGGTTTGTTCTTTAGTTAGTCTCGATGTCTAAAAATGTTAATCTGGCGCCAATAGCTAACCTCGGAAACGCAAACTTTGTGGTGCTAAGCTAATATTAAGCCGTGTACGCACGAACGAACAAAAGATGGTGAACACGAACATCGAACACTTTGTTCGCACGTACGTACCACTAACGAACATCAAACTTTAAATTACAGACAAGCGAGGTAAGTTTGGCCCCTCCGTATAACATTGGCCCACATCAACACACAGCCAGTTTTAATTAAACATGATCTACGGAGAGTGCTAATAGAATGTTAACCTCGGGTCTAATATATACTTTTCAAGTGATTATATAATTGTAACTAGTATTTTTATGGTGCGCGGGGTGCAATCAGCCGACGACGGGGTTAACGCTTGGTCTTCTGTCATCAGAGAGGGGTTTGCAGTTAATTCTAGAAGAAAAAGAGTTTAAGAATTTGCTGTGGAAAGGGGAATGGGAGGTTAAAGATGAGTACGAATTTGCACGCAGGTGTTTACTTGGGAAGGATTGTAAGCCGCGAGTGCCTGGGTGGGCTCACCCTGCGGATCCTTTAGCTCGCGCGCTTTGGAATCCTTACCCTGTAACGCCCTGCACCTTTGGTGCTACACGGAGTTCGGCCTGCGGCCTCGCGGAGTTGACGCTCGACGTCGGGCCTGCGGCCCGGTCCGTTCAGCTAGACTTACTTAGACTTATAGTAAGGTTTTAGTGGGCTCGCGTGCTACAGCATCCAGCATGGCTAGTCAACAGTCACGTAGTTGAGCGTGCGGCTCACGTACCGGTACAGGAACTGCGAGCGCGCGCGGTGGAAGACGAGCGCGACCTGCGCGTCGACGCTGATGCTCGCGTAGTTGTACGCGAACATGTCATACACAGCCAGTCTACCTACCTATACTCGCATGTCCCGCGTCTACACATGTACAAGCTAGTCAATACTCACGTAGTTGAGGGTACGGCTCGCGTACCGGTACAGGAACTGCGAGCGCGCGCGGTGGAAGTCGAGCGCGACTTGCGCGTCGACGCCGATGCTCGCGTAGTTGTACGCGAACATGTCATACACAGCCAGTCTACCTACCTATAGCATCTATACTCGCATGTCCCGCGTCTACACATGTACAGGCTAGTCAACACTCACGTAGTTGAGCGTGCGGCTCGCGTATCGCTACAGGAACTGCGAGCGCGCGCGGTGGAAATCAAGCGCGACTTGCGCGTCGATGCTGATGCTCGCGTAGTTGTACGCGAACATGTCATAAACAGCCAGTCTACCTACCTATAGCATCTATACTCGCATGTCCCGCGTCTACACATGTACAGGCTAGTCAACACTCACGTAGTTGAGCGTGCGGCTCGCGTATCGGTACAGGAACTGCGAGCGCGCGCGGTGGAAATCAAGCGCGACTTGCGCGTCGATGCTGATGCTCGCGTAGTTGTACGCGAACATGTCATAAACAGCCAGTCTACCTACCTATAGCATCTATACTCGCATGTCCCGCGTCTACACATGTACAGGCTAGTCAACACTCACGTAGTTGAGCGTGCGGCTCGCGTATCGGTACAGGAACTGCGAGCGCGCGCGGTGGAAATCAAGCGCGACTTGCGCGTCGATGCTGATGCTCGCGTAGTTGTACGCGAACATGTCATAAACAGCCAGTCTACCTACCTATAGCATCTATACTCGCATGTCCCGCGTCTACACATGTACAGGCTAGTCAACACTCACGTAGTTGAGCGTGCGGCTCGCGTATCGGTACAGGAACTGCGAGCGCGCGCGGTGGAAATCAAGCGCGACTTGCGCGTCGATGCTGATGCTCGCGTAGTTGTACGCGAACATGTCATAAACAGCCAGTCTACCTACCTATAGCATCTATACTCGCATGTCCCGCGTCTACACATGTACAGGCTAGTCAACACTCACGTAGTTGAGCGTGCGGCTCGCGTATCGGTACAGGAACTGCGAGCGCGCGCGGTGGAAATCAAGCGCGACTTGCGCGTCGATGCTGATGCTCGCGTAGTTGTACGCGAACATGTCATAAACAGCCAGTCTACCTACCTATAGCATCTATACTCGCATGTCCCGCGTCTACACATGTACAGGCTAGTCAACACTCACGTAGTTGAGCGTGCGGCTCGCGTACCGGTACAGGAACTGCGAGCGCGCGCGGTGGAAGTCGAGCGCGACTTGCGCGTCGACGCCGATGCTCGCGTAGTTGTACGCGAACATGACGCGCTCGCGGCCTCGACCGCGGAGGCGTCCGCGCGCTGGTTTTATCGTAATTTTCCACCTGCGCCATCAAAAAGAACATATTTATGTTAATAAGAAGTTAGTCGAAACTTCACGAAAGGGTGTCAATAAAATCATAGAGGTTGCCATACTCTGGGTTTCGAAGTACGGCCATCATGGGTGCAGTGGGAGGGTGTTGTGACTTTATTTACATAATGCAAATTGTACGAGATAATCAATTGATGTCATAATGGTCAAAATGTGGTCTCAAGAGGACTGTCAATTAGTACTAAGTACATATAGTTCAGTTTCATCAAAACTAAAACCTGGCCTGGTGTAAACAAATAGCCTTTTTAGTAAGGCGTAGAATGGAATTGTATAGGGTAGGTAGAGACCTACTGGCCAAAGTGGCACAACCTACACCAGCCCATCTAGCACAACTATGCTTCTCGACTCTTGTCGCGCGACATAGCGTCACCCGTCACTCTCTCACAGTATTGCATAGAAAGAGATAATATATCTCGCGCGAGAAAGAGTCGCGTATCACAGCTGTGCTAGAGGTGCAGTGCAGACTGTTAATTTCGGCAGAAAACGGCTTTCTTTCGCGAAGTCCTCTGGCATGTTTGGATTAATTTTTTGTTTAATCTAGATATTAATAAGACTTGCCTGTCTAGAAGCTGTTCCTCAGCGTGTAATACAGAGTTGATGATGGATTGCGCGTCTAAATGGGAGCTGCAGCCGGGGCCCCAGCCGAGCACGCGCGACAGGTCGTTGCCGGTGCCCATCGGTAGTATGGCCACTGCTGCCTAAAAGACGAATAATTACCTACACATTTACATGATACGTTGACTAGGGTAAAACTGAGATAGATGCCGAACTTTCTGAAATCGATTTATGTTTATTTAAAAAAGAAAATGCTTTATGCATAAAAATGGCAGGTACCTACATCATGATGGTGCACCCTCAAATTAAAAACAGAGACTCGCAATATTTGCCTTGGGTAGTCGCCATCCATTTAAAGCCTGACCAGAAATATATGAGGATTGTCAAGAGGGCGCTATTTATAAGATTTAAAACAATTTTGCAACCAATCGCAACCGCACTATAATGACATTACTTTAAATACCTGTCATGTCCTATCCTCGTAATTTTTCCGACTGTTTTTCGTGTAGTAAACACGTGTAGATACCTACAGTTTATTAATATTACGTTCACGACTGTGAATGGTTTTCGGCATTTTCTTTGAATACATCTATCCTCGTTTTACTATGTTTTAGAAGTGTGCGAGGTAAAAATTAATCAGGATCGGCGCAGCTCCATATTGATGTATTTTTCCTCGAGCGCCGCTTAGGTACACGTACATAGGTAGATAGGTATCGTAACTGTAATAGAAAAGCAGCCTCACTTCTCCCGGCGGCATAATTTTCAGAAAGTCGTTACGTTCATCGGTGCTGTCTCGCACAAGTCTCCATCAGTAAGTGTGCAAGCTCTCTACATCCTTACGTGGACTACTACTTATTTGTACGTGTGGTACGTTCTGTAAAGTATTCAGAACCCAAGCGATGAGTACTCGAGTCCGTTATGGCATCCATCGTACCACGTTTTCAGGTGATGCTTGCTTAGGTGTCCGTCTGTAAGTGTGCAAGGTCTTTACATCCTTGTACTGCTGCTTACTTGTACGTGTGGTGCATCCTGTAGAGTATTCAGAACCCAAGCAACGGTCCCGTCGCCACCAGCAACGAGCACTCGGGTCCGTGGTGGCATCCATCGCACGACGTTTTCTGGGGCTGTCTCGCTTAAGTCCACAACCTATGTAATTCAAATAATTATCAATTTATTTTATCACCTATCTGTGTCCGCGGTTTCGCCTGTGTACTATTCTTACACCAGTTTGTATACGAAACTTAAGTTGTAAATTTGCGCAGGGAAAAAAATTGTTAGGTATTCTCTTCCTAAGATTAGAAGACATACTCTTTCAGCATGCTTATTTCATAGAAATGGGTCTAGGTACTAGTTTAGGGGTCAAATGATAACAGAATTTCGCGTTTAGGTATATTATTAACCCAAGATACGACGTTACTAACATAACTAATTTGCTAGTTCAATGATATTAGAGTACACATAGTAGCGGATATTAGTATCTACATTTTATTTTAGCATTGATTGTGTCTCTTTAAGTAGCTGGGAAGGGCCAAAAAGTTTGCCACCTTAATTCACTCAATTAAAATTTGTATGAAAGTTTTCATTGCGCGACGACAATTGACCATTGAAAAAGGTAGGTGCAGCTGTATTTTATATTACTAGTTACTTATACTAAAGTTCCTCAGTACCTACCTAAATATGTTATCATTATCATAACATATGTACCTATTGGTGGATCAACTTTTTCTTGCTGTTACGAGGGGCGTCTGAAAAGTTCTAAGCCTAAGATAGAAAAAAACAATTTACACAAATGAACTCGTGTTTATTTTTCAATATAGTCTCCTCCTAAATCAATGCATTTTTTACATTTTTTATACAGTGCTTTTAGGCCATTAAAAAAATAATCTTCATTTTGCCCTTCAAAATGCTCCTGTACCTACAGCCGCCTTCATCTCTTCGTCACTTCTAAATCGCTATCCCCTCAACTCTTTCTTCAAATTATTGAATAGAAAATAATCGCTTGGGGCTAGATCTGGGCTGTAGGGTGGGTGGCCAATTTCGTCAAAACCAACTTCCTTCAGAGCACGCCTCACAACATTAGCGGTGTGAACGGGTGCGTTGTCTTGCAAAAACAAAATGCCTTTCCTTAGTTTACCCCGCCTTTTCTCAACTATGGCTTGTCGCACCTGTCTTATTAGATTTGCATAATAAGTTCCGTTTATCGTAGAGCCTTTTTCTAAATAATCGATTAAAAGAATGCCATCACAATCCCAAAATACCGTAGCCATTAACTTAGAGGCCGACTTTTGCACTTTAAATTTCTTCGGCGGCCTTTCACCCTTTTCAATCCACTGCATCGACTCAGACTTACACTCCGGATCATACTGTCTGATCCATGTTTCATCAACAGTTACTATTCGGGAACAAACTTCATCTAAATCATCTTCGCACAATTCTAAAAACGCCCGAGAAGTTTCCACACGACGTACTTTATCGAAGGCCGTTAGCATTTTCGGTACCCAACGAGCACTGACTTTACTCATGTACAAATGTTCATGTAAAATTTCTCCGACTCTTTCTTTACTAATACCTAAGACCTCAGCTATTTGCCAAACCTTAATTCTTCTATCTTCTAATACCAGCTTTTTGACTTTTGCTACGTTTTCTTCGGTCACTATCACTACCGATATTGGCCGCCCTGAGCGGGGGTCGTCTTCGATCGATTCCCGTCCGAGTTTAAATAAGCGACTCCACTTTTTGACTGTGGCATAAGAAGGCCCAGAATCACCGTAAATAATAGCCCATACCTCAAAAATACACTGCGGTGATTTGTCACTTTTTGTAAGGAATTTAATTACAGCACGGTGCTCAATTTTCGTAATATTCGTTGGTAATTCACACATGATGTACTTTTCCGTTGAATATCTCGAAACAGAATAATAAAAACGTGACATGTTATTTTTTAATAATTTGTTTTTAAATGGCCTTTCTAGTGGCCAGTATCATAAACGCATATATAACCTCGAAATACCTTAGGCTTAGAACTTTTCAGACGCCCCTCGTATTCTGTCCGTGACCCAGGGGATAATAGTGATTAAATTTCTAAGGAAAGTGTTGATAATTGATATTACTGGTATTGTCAGGAGATAGTCTACTTATGGATGGGCTTATAACTGCTTAAATTACAAAGCTTTTGCTAAATATAACCACGGAAAATCGTAGTTTTAAAAAGTGACCCAGGGGCATCACCATGGCAACGAGTGGCAGAAAATAGTTGATTGACCCATTTATATTATTATTATAGAGTCTATAATATAAATAGGTATACATATATATATTGAGGGAGAAATATTTCAGTTAAAAGGCATACACAATTTTATCTTAAATATCTTATAAGAAGTGTATTAACACATTTTAAAGTTTTTGAATAATCAGACAGTATAAATAAAAATTGTCGAATAAAAAGAAATGACATAATAAATATATCACGTTGTGTAATAGAGGCAGCCTGTGCAAAATAAATAGGTAGAATTAGTACATTACATACCTGGAACGGGACGGTGAATTCGTGAATTTCTCAGATCGCAGGTGTTTGTCATCACTTCGCCTTCGGTTTGGGCCATAAATATGCGATCTGGGGATTTACGAATTACCGCCCGTGGTTATATCACTTACGGCCTAGGACGACGTAAATTATCGTTACCTGTATAGGATTCAGCAATCCTCTGAAAAGTGATAACACTTCGTCACTTCTGTTACTCCCGGATTTGCGATTTGCTGTAATTAAAATTGCAGTTAAAACAATTGCAATCATTCCATCCATAAAATAGTCATCATGTAATAAAACTATATTAAATAGAAGAGGAAATATGCAGGGCACTTGATACTAGATGATAATTTCTGTATAACTTTGAACAGTCAAAGTTAACAGAAGAGGCAGACGAAGATCAAAACATTTTGATAAAGTTTCGGAAGAGTGTTTGTTAATTTTGAATGAAATGACTACGATAAGACTGAGTTTTCATTAATATCTAATAGCTAAATCTAAATAGCTGGAAAGAGTTGAGCATGCTTAACATCTTCATATGGTAACTGTGTGTTGAGAAATCAGACAAATGAGTCTGCTTTTCAGCAGCAAATGTATGATTGCATTTTAGGTTATTTAGAGAGTAAGGTTTTATACATACCTTTTTCTTCTATGTAATTAAATAATATTGTTTCTTGAATAAATTATTGACTTGTCACTTACTAACTTAAGTTGTACAAAACCATCGATACATAGATCAAAGCTTAAAAAAAAATTGAAATGAGTTACCTGGTGGCTGGTCTAGAACGTTAACCTTTCCGCCACCTTAACTCCCAAGCAACCTCTCGAATTTTTCCTTATGCTATTGTGTGTCGATCTTTGCATTGTTTATTTGAAAGATCTGGTACCTTCAACGGTGTTCGATTCCCAGTCTCTTCCACCAGATAACTCGTTTCAATTGACCATAGTTTTGCAGAAAGCGACCAAAGATTTTTTTTCATAATGTTAAAAGCGACCAAACTCATTCATGGATTAAGACTTAAG
The DNA here is from genome assembly GCA_932273695.1 of Apotomis betuletana. Classification (NCBI taxonomy): domain Eukaryota; kingdom Metazoa; phylum Arthropoda; class Insecta; order Lepidoptera; family Tortricidae; genus Apotomis; species Apotomis betuletana. Next base: position 17,605,892 of record OW026307.1, read on the forward strand.
TCACTTTGACAAAAAATCTACGCTGGTCGCTTTCTGCATAACTATGGTCAATTTTTCTTTAAGCTTTGATTTTTGTATCAATGGTTTACTATAAAAATTGTGGTGTGTACCCACATGAAAAATGAGACATTACATGTTTCATAAATGTATTAAGTTGTACTAACCAAAAACAAACAGTGGTTCCCAATCTGCAGATTCTGGAGGCTTTAGGGTAGCTACAATTCTATTTTCAAGTTGAACACACGCTGGTGGGATTATTATTTTACGGTACTTTTGGAAATCACATTGCTGTGAACAAAATAACTAATAATTATTATCATTGTAGTGTTTTTCTTTGAATGAGTATGTATTTTATATACAACTGAGTTGCAACAACCAATTTTATTAAGATTCATAGTTTGATTTCTAGAGAATGCATTTAGTTTGTCAATTGCATCTTCTTGTATTGTGCACCAATGTTTAAATAAGTAAATAAATATAGAAATAGAACAATTTCTCAAACTATTACTATTGGATATTTAGAAAAAATAACTATACACTATATATAATGTTTCCATTATCTGTCTCTATGATTGTAACTCATAAAAATGATTTAAAAGCATATGCTTGAAGGATTCTAAACTAAAAAGATTTATACTGTTAATTTTAACATATAATATGCATCACTTGTACTGTATACTATATACTGTACCTCTGAATCATTGAAAGCGCTATCATTGCAGAGCTTGGTTCGTTGACACCAGCAGCAGTAATATTTTACAAGAGTATCATCAGTGCCGTCTGAATTTTCTCCCCGGCTATTGCCAACTGGAAATTTAAGTATAATTACAATTTTAATTTAATGTACTGTGGGTTATGGGCAGGGGTGCACGAGTGGTTTAACAATAGGTTGACAGTAGGAATCGAATCATTGGTGCACCGAAAACCCTGGGGTATCCTTTATGAATCATGATGAGATGGGTCAATGAACTTTTTTCTGTTACTTGTTGCCATGGTGATGTTCCCTGGGTTACTCTTTAAAACTATGATTTTTGGCGGCAATATTCAACTAAAATAATGTAATTGCAGCAGTTATAAAACCATTCTTATTTAGAATATCTCTTGAAAATATCAATTTATATTAGGACATATAAATTATATTTATAAATGTAAACCAAAATTGGCCAAAAGTTTCTGAGTATTTCCATTACATTTTTTTCTTAATTCTTGTTTTGCAATGATTAGTCCCAGCTACGATTATAAATTATCAACACTTTTCTAAGAAGTTTAATCACCATTGTCTCCTGGCTGACGGGACAAAATAACAACAAGAAAAAGTTGATCCACCCATATATCACATTATCAGTCTAGTAATAGGTACATTGTTCAAGGAAAAAATTGACTTACAGAAAAAGGATTTATTAACTTACCATGAACCCAATGATGGTAAAACGGTTTATCAGCCGGCCAAGTGAATGGTTTGCAACGGAATTTTTTGTCAACCATGCTTCGACATCTTTTGCATGCGCTCACGGCGCAATACTCACAGAACAGCCCAACCAAGGGCAGCATCAACTTACCACAGACTGTGCACTGTACAAAAAAATAACAAATTTAAATAATCTATAGTGAGAATTAACGTAAATAAATTATTTAAAACAATCGAAACAGTACTCACATAAATATTATATGGAATGGACTTGTTACATTGTATACTCCTCCAGGTATGACCTCGAGACCTATATTTGGTTTGTAAATAATTAAAATCACCAAAAAGTGCGTGAAGTATTCGGTAAACTAAATAACTCAGGAATAAACCACCAATCAAAAAGTAATAATTAAATTTTACATCGTTTAATTTGTCAAATGTATCCATGTCAACGTTTTATTGTTATAAGAACGTCCATCAATTTAAATATTTAATTTTGTTAGATAGAGAAAGCCCGAAAATCAATCAATCACAAATCACAAGTAACGACATCGAAACGAACTACTAACTACATAATTTCTCCTATCTACATCATCGTGTGTCAATTCAAGTTATGCAAGTTTAAACCTTAATGCAAAATGAAAGTAAAGATAATTTATTTTGACAAATTTGTTAACATTATAGTCGAAGTGAACGTAATAGCCATTACCAAACGTAGCAGCGTCTGTCAAATTAGAAACAAAACATAAATAAAAAAAGTTGAACTGTAAAGCTGTTCGAGATAATTATTACAACGCCCTTTACGTTGCGTTACTGCAACGTTAAATTTAATTTGAAGAATTTGGCCGCGCAACATCAAGTCGACTGTCGAGTAGCGTAGTGCGCGCTCACCTTTAAATACAAAAAAAAGGAAAAGGGTGCGTGGGGGGGGAAGTGAAGTACTTTTCTTTTCTTTTTCAGGCTTCAGCAGTAACAAAACAAATCAAATCGAGTGAAAAGTAAACAAATTAAAATTATGCGACTCCGAAGTTTCCGGACTCGTGTCTATCACGTTCACGTCGCATATAAAATTATAAAACGAGGCGTAAAAGTTTGTTCATTATTGTATCGTGTAAAACAATCACTGAAATACACTACACTTTACTGGCATTAATAAATGAATGTAAGAAAGACAGTCTTTAAGTTTTTTTTTTGCTGTGGCTACGATCTAAGAGAATATAACACTACGATAAGAATTCTATCTATTATAATTTTCAGTTCAGCGTCGCTTCTGTCAGTTCATTCTAGTTCAGATTTTCATTTCTAATGGCGGGAAATTTAGAATAATTGATATTTTTAGATAGTATTTCAATAATAACTGAATACGACGAGCGAATTAAAAGTGAATAAATGTAACCAAATAGGTATAAAGTAAAGATATGTACCTAAGTTCACTGAATGACAAATATCTTGTAATAAAGGTGAGGTTATGTTTTGTTTATAGTTTTTAACGTTTTCATCATTGCTTTTCAATGGCCATCAAATATTTGCGGTTGCCATCATTTTTAGATCACAAATGACAACTCGACAACTCAGTGTGGAATGGATGTTTTGTTATCCGTCTAAAGCCCGTACCTACTAGCCAGGGAAAAAGATTTTATCGTTTCATATTAGGGCTCCAAGCTTTTTAAAAATTTCCGTCTATTCTCTATTTTAATAACCTAATAACTTAAGCAGGCAAAGTGCCTTGCCTTGTCATAGAGCATATTGAATGTGCTATTAACAGAGAACGCAAACATACAGAATATTATTATTAACAACAAATATCCCTTAATATTTTATTTACTTGCATTCTGTTCAGTGTTCAGTAGTACAGTGATGATGCAACATAGCCATTTATTAGTGTGCCTCAGAAAAATAAGGTTATGTCATAAAGTGTAAAAACGGACAGAAGTATAATACCTACACTACACAGCTTCAATTATCTTATTTTTCTTTTATAGTCGTTCTACCAAAATTTACCGATTTACTAGGAAGAAAAGGAGATCTGCAAACCTGAAAATAAAAAGTTTGCTGAACTCTATTCTATAGGTACCTTCTGTGTCATGGATTTTTTATTCTACCTTGGTGTGGTTATCCTACTCCCGGTTCAGGTGTTAAAATTATAAGTTTGGTTACATATAAAACAAATGGTAGGTATATTTCAAAATTGGTTTTCTTATTCTATAAGAGATGTCAAGGTTTTTTTTAACTTTGGTGAGCACATATCAAGTGGAGATTTTTTTTCTTTATTTTGGATATCCAAACTAGCTCCACTCTTGACCAACATAATTGCAACTGCTTCACGGTCTTCTTCACTTGCCAAGTGTCTGCAATATAATGACAAAAGTTAAGGAAACCACAAAATAAAAATATTTTTTTTTTTTGCTATGGCATTGGTTCAAGGAGTCCTAAAGACTATCAATAAGCAGGTCAAATATTGAACTACTTACAAAGGACTGCAACCTGTAGAATCGCCTAGCTCTATTTTTATATCTGGGCAACTCAATAACAGTTCAACTATGTTATTCCTACCCAGCGATGCTGCTCTGTGTAGGGGAGTAGCATGCAAAACATCTGCCTCATTCACTTTGGCTCCTGCATTTATCAGCAGCTTTACTATCTGGAAAAATAATTATTCATTCATTAAACAACTCAACCATACCCTGGGGTTTTCGGCGCACAAATAATTTGACGTCTACTGTCGACCTAGTGTTATTAAATCATTGTATGAACCGAAAACTCACATAGGTAATCTATATTCTGAATACTATACACAAACACTATGTAGACATACATCTTTATGGCCCTTGGAGCAGGCATAATGCAATGACGTCTGTCCACGGGTAGTCTTATGGTTGACATTTGCTTTTTTGCCAATCAGCAGTCTCACAACCTCAAACTTTCCGGCAGATGCTGCCAGTATCAAAGGCGTAGAATTAGTGTCATCAATTGGATCTACTGGGCTGCCCGAGTCAATCAGGAAATCAACCAAATTCTCATTTCCACCCAATGCTGCCCAGTGAATAAGCAGACGGTCATTCTGAAATAAATATAGTGTGAATGCAATAAACTAATGGATATCTAATTAACAACAGAAGCAATGTATTTATGCAATACAATACAAATCCACTTTATTGCACACCTCAAATACACAGGGATACAAAACATGAGAGGTATACAGTAAAAAAATAAACAGAGGTTAACAACAGGTTATTTATGTGTTAAAACTAAAGAAGAATTAAGTAGAAGCCGGCAAATTTTTTGAACAAAAATGGCGTATCTGCGTATGTACATTTGTAAGTACGTAAATCGGCTACTGCGCAGTCAAGGTTATGCTCAAGTTTGCCGGCAGCCTGTAAGTAGTTACCGAATCCGCTGTTTTCACAAGGGTAGCATCTTGGTCGATTTTTACTTTAACTTGATTAAAATCTCCTTTAAAAGCAGTTTCATAAATTGATCCAATCGACATTGTGTTAATATTGTTTAAAACAAACAATAATCAAGGGATAATGTAATTGGTATGGTGGGCAGGCTCCGGAACGAAGTTAATTATTTATTCTTAAAACTTAACGTATCACTTATAGGTTGTGAATATAAAAGTTATAGTATTTCCCTAAATCACGGTTTGTTTGCCGCAGCCAACAGTGTAATACTTTGCATGAGTTGACATTAAATTATAAATAAATAATTCGCAAAATCGACTTGTCATTGTCAAAATGTGACAAACTAAAACCCGTTCCATACGTATTCGATTCTGTGAACCAATTTTTTGTGCATCTAACTCGGATCTGATCAGATTGCCCAACGCATCTGACGTGTGATATGCAATGCTCTTGGGCATTTTTTTTTTAAATGCTACCAAAAAAAAAATTATGTGTTTTTTTGTTTTTTAAATAATCAGTGACTATTAGGCCCACTTGCACCACGCTGGGTTAGCAAAATTAACTCGGAGTTAAATGCTACTCTAGGGTTAAGTAATTAGTACGTCTTGCACCACCGAGAGTTAGAAGTAAACCTTGAGTTAAAAATTTAATTTTTTAACCCGCCGATGTGTGAGGGTTAATGTCATTAACCCTGGGTTAGTAGTGTCAAACAAGTATCAAAATCGACTTGACGTATAGCTTAGGTTATGTTTTGTTGTTATGTTTTGTCCAGGATAATGATAATTGAATAGTTGTTGTCTGATGATGATTTATTTATTGAAAAACAGGTTACATAACATTACAGTTTACACCAATGCGTCATGAACCGAACAATGTTTATTTTGACGGCGAAACGGCGTGGCCCCGTTGTTCCGACATCTCGGGTGTTGGATTTGGTAGGTTGCCCCGGAACCGACGAAACACGACACCTTTCGGCCAGAAATCAGCACACGCGATAGTCTCCTGGAGCGGCCGCGCCACGCGCACTACAAACGAGCTGAAGTGCACGTAGTGGCGCGAATGCAACTGGAACACCCTCAGCGAGTAGCCGGTTTTCTTGCGAACATACTGCGTCACTTCTTCAGCGGTGGCAGTGTGATGCAGGCGCGACACGTACAGCGCCTTGCTCGGTGTGGAGACCCGCAGACCACAACCAACCGGTTCTGCAGTACCACACTGACTCTTGCGTGTCTTACGCTTTCTTGACACCGTTGTGAAACCCATGATGAAGAGGTCATCAAATACATTAGTTCGGACTTTTACAATAGAAAAATTGCAGAAAAGGATCATTTTTACTCGCAAAGAGACAATGCTTTTTCGACTGGTTTTTTGTTTTCAAGTTTATGCTTAAACTTCGCTACTAAATCACAAAGCAGTAAATCTGTCGCTATTTGTAAAATTTGGGGCACGTAAACGAGATTTATTTTCCATTTTTAGCAGTTTAAAACAAAATAATAAAATATAGAAAGCAGACACAACTCGCGCAAAAACAATAATGACGCCTGACTGACATTTAATACAGATATATAATACGCTAAAAACGAAATGTCATTCCAAATCTGACATAGTGGAATAGACTTATGCAAAGTACTGTAGAGTGACAGAGAGCACAACACTTAAATCATTCATCATTTATTCTATCACATTTGGTCGTATATGACTAGAGCGAATGAATGTTACATTAACCTCGGGTTAGTTAACTCGGACTTCGTTTCTATTGGTGCAACTAAAAGTATGAGTTAAAAATTTAACATTTAAACCCTGAGTTAGTAAACCCTGAGTTATATATTTAACTCGAAGTTTTGGCGCAAGTGGGCCTTAGGGAGGTAAACTATTTTTAGTAGTCTTAGGTACCTGTATTGAGCAATGGTTTTGTAAAATATGCAGGAATTTGATAAATATTCTGTTTTTAATATAGGGTGGCCTCGATTTATGCTCCCTTTCGTTACCATAAACTTTTGTTGATATTAAATGTTACGAAGGTATAAGATAAATAAATTATTGTATCGTTTTCTTACTAATATAGTAAATTATCATAATTATTGATATTTATTCGGAAATATTTACAAATATACAAGAACAGATGTATATTTGATCCATTTCGTTACCAAATGGCAAAAACGTCTCACAATTTTCTCTTCTAAATAAAAACTACGAAGTTTATTGGCTTAATTTTTTTTACCGAAACACCTTAAATATTAAATTAAGTATTTCATAAATAAAATAAGAATATTTCTTAATTTGTGTTGAGATAAAAATATAATATTACATTTGAAAATCGGACGGTAACGAAAAAGATGGTAACGAAATCATAAAGCCGCGGTTATAAAGGTCATTAAAAAATTCAACCACGTAATCAATGTTAAAACGAACCGGAAGGTTAATAAGGCTAGCGTTGAAATATTAACACTAATCTACAATTTATATTACGAGACGTATAAGACGTTTAAGTTCTATAAAACTAATAAATTAAACTTGGAAAAAAAAACTGAATTCATACAAAGTGTAATAGTGGTCGCGGCTTTATGTTTCCCATTCGTTACTTTTTCACGTTCCCCTTATACGTGACTATAAATGTGGTAACGAAAGGTAGGTAACGGAACGAACACTTCACAGTTTAAAATGCAATTAGAAACACATTTTGCCACTAATTACGTGGGTATTCAAGCGAAATCAAATTGTCACTTAAATAATGATCAAGTTACTTTAAACCACAATAAAGAAAATCAAAGTTTTACCTTCATATCCTGTAACGGAAATGGGAGAAAGTTTTTTAGCCACCTCGACACACGCCTGACTCTTCGCGATTTTTAGCAAAACTGACCGTTTTGAGAGACCAAACTGTGTTGCTATATGAAAAGTGGTGTTGCTAGATCAAAATAAACGTATGATTTGGCCATAAAAATTCGCCAATGTGTTAAATATCGTGGTAACGGATAGGGGGATATTCCCCTTTTCTCGTTTTCACGGACACATTTAAATTGTAGGTATTTATAATTTTTTACTTTAAAACCACGAGAATAAGGTCACTTTTAGAAAATTAAGATTTTGAACTATCCAAAACAAATGTTGCCATCCATGAGAAACTTTTTTTAATCAGTTTAAATGGTGCTCGAAGTTTGCGTTTTGGTGATGGACAAGGTAAAATCAGGGATCTTTAAACACAAAAACTTAGAAAAACTAGTAAATTTTATATTACTTGTTGATTTTATTGATATTATATAAAACTTAAATAATTTATTTATCTAATAAAAATTATATCATCAACAATTTACCCGTATACAGTGTTTTATAGGGTGACAAAGTCACCGGACAGGTCAAAAAGCCAAGGTACAGAAAAAAATAAAAATGCCCTCTTGCAATGCACGCCGAAGGCAGTCGCGCCAAAATTGTGTGGAAATTGTGTGGAGTCTGCATGTGCGACGACGCCCGATTTTATGTTATTTGTTAAATAACTTCAGATGTTATCGTCCGCGCGGAAAAGAAAAATAATCCTCGTTTTTCTATTTATTAACGTTGACACTTTGATTACGAGAAATTCATAATTTTAAAACTTTTTAGATATCGAAATCGAAACATTACCACATTTTCTTGTATAGGTACAGGAAGTTGTAACTTTTACCTTTATTAGAGCTATGAAACCTATGTGAAACCTGACTGCGTAAATTTCACATTCCCTGTACCTATTGTGTTTTTCAAGAGTGCGTGTTTCTGGATTACAAGAAATATGACGATACCGGCATTAGAGGTTCACAAGAACCGACGACTGCAGTATTTGGCGACTTTCGCGGGTAAGTTTTGCTTATTAATTCTGTTTGTAAAAGTGCAGTTGCTTGCAGTTGTAGAGGACATAACTGCGTCGAAGCTGCAAACCAGCGGTGGAAGGCAAATTATAATAGGTACCAGCACTAAAAATACTCTCATGACTTTAAGTCTTTCCCCGTTTTTCATCTTCTCCACTCACCTTATGGTTTTTGTGCCTGCACAATTCACGCCATGTCCGCCCGTCTGGCAACTATAGATGTTGTATGATACTTTTTATCTGACTATGATAAATTAAAAAATACAGAAATATGTATGATTGTTCTTAAGCCTTATTTTTCGAAGTAGGTAAGATTTTTTTTAGAGTTTATTAAAGGACGTGCTTTATTTCAGTGTCCGTGGCGTCGTTCACAGTCGGCATTTCGTCCGCTTGGCCCACAATTGCCTTACAGAAACTGAAGGAGACTAATATTCTTATCAATGATGTAAGTTTAAAACGAAAGAAAGTCATGTAAGCTCGACTTATGAACTAGCGGATTGTTACTAGTATTGGTATTGTGTCGAAATAAAACTCCAGTTTCCGTTTCCTTCACTTGAAACTGTGTAAATTAAATATGAAATACAAATACCTATATTGATTTTGACCTATTTATTATTATCGTATCGAAATAAAACTTTATATAGTACTTATACGTATATAGTTATGTGGATGACAGTAAAATAATTTGGCATTTTTGAGCCGCTCTGATGATGGAGACGAAAGGCCATAGGAACTCGTAAACTTCGCGACATAAACCCATGATGTTTGGACTCATTTGATTTGTCTTGACGAGCGACTTAACGGTTGTAACAAAAAATTAACAGTGAACCATAAATGTGTCTAAATTATTTCAAGATAAAATCTTAATTTCGTGTTTTAGACAGAAATAGCTACGATGCTGGGGATGACGCCAGTAGGTCATGCAACAGGCAGCCTGGCCTTTTGGTTCGTGGTCAACCGCATCGGTCGCCGCGCCACCGTTTTGATTAGCGCCTTCCCTTTCGCAATCGGAACGGTGAGTTCTCTTGACAAGCGGTCGTCATCATCACCACATAAGGAGTCTGACGATGTTTCATCTCCTACTTTGATTAGTGCCAGATCTCAGTACCGGTTTAGCCATCCAGGCTGGGTGAGTTATGACAGAGCGGTCAACGGAGCGGTTTCCTTAGGATTGGTGGTAGCCAATGGATGGAGCGGAACACCGCGCTCGGACCTTTCCTTTCCCTACGGCTGCCGCTCACCGCTAACCACCAACGGCACCACTATTCTAAGTAAACAGAACGCTTTACGCTCTGAGACCTTGAACGCCCGCCCAGCTTTCCCTGCTGGAGTTGAACAGCGTCTATTTTTGTACGTGGAATTATCACAAGTAACCTAGGATACGTGTGATATCGCCACAAGACTAAACTAAATAGCCTGGCGTTAAGGTTCGTGACACACCCGTAGGCCGCCGCTGTTAGAACGGTGAGCACCTAATTCCGAATATAACAGAGACGAGTAAGCGATCCTGGAAAAATTGCGATAGTCTTGGACGCTTCTCTCATTGGGCCTGTTAAGATTAGCTGAGTAACATCATCAGATAAAAAAAAAAACGAAATTTTTGACTTAGGTATGTATTTCTTGGTTTTGTAATTTATTTTCCTTTCAGGTAGCAGTAGTCGTCGCGCAGGTGGCCTGGCAGCTTTACGTAACCAAGTTTTTATGGGGATTTGGAATAGGCATGCTAGGATTAGTAAGTATTTAATATCGAATGAAGTGAAAATATCCTAAATAATCAAAAATCTGTCCAACTGTTTCGCCTCGCGAGAGGTAATTAATAATACATTTTCGGAGCTGACTGCCAACCTTCGCTAGTCGGAGAGGCATATTCAGAAGAAAAAAAAGAATCATTGTTCATCTTAGAGTTTCCCCATGATAATTTCATTATTTAAAACTAGTAGGTAATGTAGAAGTGTGGACGTAATGTTTCCTCTCATTTGTCCAATGAGTGTCTAATTGGATTGAGGTTTCTAATGGGGAATGAATAAAACATAAAAAAAAAATGTTTATAGGCAGGAATAATCCCCCTCATCCCCAGAAAGTTACAGATTTTTCTGTAGCAAAAAAAAAAGATGAAAATGTAACGATAACCTAACCGAGGCAATATTTTTTCTGACTCGGCAGGAGCGCTGCTGAGTTCGTATATAACTTCTGTGAAAATAATTGATATAAATATGAATAAGGTACGCGTTTTCCGGATCAAATACGAAGGCAAAAAATTATGCACTAGCACTATCTATATCTGTAAGTACCTACATATATAGTGCGGGTTCCTTTTTCCCTCAAAGACTGAGCCTCGCCATTCAAAGGGGAAACGGGGCGAGCGTGCTGGGGACGATGCCTCAGACGGCCTCGGTACTGGGGGATTCTTTTTAATTAAGTTTTAATATGTATGTAAAGTTTTAATTTATTTTCCATTGTAATGATTATTAATAAAGTACCTACAGTGCGTGAGCTGAAATAATGTGATTCGAGTTGTGTACCTGTCTCGCTCGGTCTTATGGGATCGAAATAAGAATCTCTCCGTTTTCACCCATACCCGTATCCTAATCTGAAAGCTCACTGACTGTACCCACGTCTGATGGTGATGGTAACCGAAGTTGCTTTAATTTTCAGTTCGTAGAAATGTATATAGGAGAAATATCGGACCCGGAAGTGCGTGGCACCCTAATACAGTGCACCGCAGTCATGCTGCAACTGGGTAGCCTCCTCGTGCTGAGCACAGGCATGTTTCTCACATATGAGTGCCTCAACTACATGCTACTAGTGATGCCTGTGTTGTACTTCTTCGCCTGTTTGAGGATACCGGAGACACCTTATTATCTACTGAAGAGGGGCCAAGTCGGTGAGGCCAGAAAGGTGCTGAAGAGTCTTCAACGGAATAAGGATGACACAGTAAGTTAAACGAGACAGTCGGCAGTAAATTCTTAAAATATGTGATTACACAAGTCTTGAAATATGTGGAAGAGGGGCCAAATCGGTGAGGCTAGAAAGGTTCTGAAGAGCCTTCAACGGAATAAGGATGAGACAGTAACTTAAACCAGACTCGGCAGTCAACTCTTGGACTACGTAGTTTAACCTACTGACTGTAGTCGACTGGTATTGGTCTGTTGTAAATTGTGAGCGATCTATTGCCATAGATTGTTAACTGATTGAAAAATCGACGACGACGCCCAGAAATAGGAAGCCGTTGATGATGCGATTCTTTTGAATATCATTTCACTATAACCATGCGCTGTACCGCACATTGTGCCGCACAATAGTAATGAACGCACTGTTAGATATTAAAGGCTCATTACGCCTGTTGCTACAGTACCTACAGGGCATGGCACAATTTGTGCCTTAATCCTTTGATCAGCAGAGTCGTCATATCACGACCTCCAAATCATCCACATCATCAATGTGATTCAAACCGCTACAAGTGTTTTTCAATCCCTGTTGATTTTGAAACACTTTAAATTGTTTGCTGTGTCGTCAGTTTACCGCTTAGCGTTTGGCTTAAAAGGTTAACATTTGGTATTTTCAGGAGTTGGAGGAGAATCTTGCCAACTTGTACAAGGGAGTGCGAAACGAGATGCGCCCTACCGATATGTTTAGGATGCTACGACAGTGCAAGAAAGCGCTCATCATCGGTGTAGGTACGTAAACCTTTTGCTGTCTTACACGTGAACTAGTCTTTAGTATCGCGGTGTCATATTTATTTTCGTAAAGTTCAACCAAATTAGGACCACTTTTCCGTCAGGAGTTGTATAATAGTTTAGTCAGGATTTCAGAATGGGCAAGCCGGTAAGAATAGGGTTCTTGGAACGCAACGCCACTGCTGCGCTGCTTGCTATTTCTGTTTGTGGAATAGGAATCAAATTACCATCAACTAACTTACCATATGTTTGTTACAAGGCTCTTGACTTAAAAAGTAATTACTCAACACTTGAAATGTTGAATGAATTACTATGGCGTATACCGGCCAAGAAGTTATAAATACCTAGGTAGGTACCCGTGCTCTCATCTTTACCATAAAGTTAAAAATGAAAGGGAATCGGATCATACAAAAGTGTTTTTTCAGTTTTTTACATACAGTTGTACTCTCACTTAGAGCCTTATCACACTTGCGATTTGCGAGCATATTTTGTATGAAGGCGATCGCGCAGCGCAGCGTGTTCGCCGCGTCGCTTATTTGTATAGAAAATACGCTCGCAAATAGCAAAAGTGTGATAAGGCCCTTAGTGAAAATCTTTACTTGGTTTGGGAATAAGCTAAATATTTTCAGGCAATGGGCACGACGCCAAATTTTAAATTTGACAAAGGGAAACAATTTGAGCACCTTTGAATCAGAGGTAAATCGTGTTTTTTGCGATGTCAATCGTTGGTTAGAAATCAACAAGTTATAAGTTAATCTCAAAAAGACACAAATAATGCAGTTTTATGCTCCACAAAGTAACCCCGTTGAGATAAAACGTAAGTACAATGGTCGTGAAATAGAGGAGGTTGTTGCAACTCGATTCCTAGGAGTTATGGTTGATCACCACTGCAACTGGGAATCACATACGGATTACATTGCCAAAAAACTCAACAGATTTGTATTTGTTCTGCGAAAATTAACGTATGTTGCTTCCAAAGAGACGGCCCTCTTAGCATATCATGGGCATGTTGAGTCGAACTTACGCTATGGAGTAATACTTTGGGGAAACTCGTCTTCCATGACAAAACTTATTAAAATACAAAAAAAATGTATCCGTGCAATATATGGCCTTGGACAAAGAGACTCGTGCAAACCAATTTTTATAAAAAATAATCTGTTAACATTACCCTCACTTTATGTTCTCGAAGTCTGCATTCATGTAAAAAAAATATATGTCCATTTTCGAAATTAAACCCTCAAACCCGAGGAAGACATCAAAAAATCATGGTCTCAATCTGATCTTACCCACCCATAAGACTGCACACTACAGCAAAAGCATACTTTACATGTCTGTTACTGTACTGTTACGTCGCCCATACCTCAAAGTCTAAAAACGAAAGTTTTTAATCAGTGCGTCTTACCTGTTATGACCTACGGAGCCGAGACGTGGCCACTCACCATACGACTAGTCCACCAATTCAAAGTCGCTCAGCGAGCCATGGAAAGAGCTATGCTTGGTGTGTCTCTTAGGGATCAGATCCGAAACGAAGTAATTCGACAGAGAACCAAAGTTACCGACATAGCACAGCGGATAAGCAAGCTGAAGTGGCAGTGGGCTGGTCATATCTGCCGTAGAGCCGATGACCACTGGGGCAAACGAGTCCTGGAGTGGAGGCCACGAATCGGTAAACGTAGTGTAGGGCGCCCTGTAACAAGGTGGAGCGACGACATTCGTAGGACAGCGGGTAGTAACTGGAGAACGAGAGCTGAAAATCGAGCTCAGTGGCGTGCCATGGGAGAGGCCTATGTCCAGCAGTGGACTGAAACAGGCTGATGATGACATGTCTGTTAAAGTATTCGATCGCCTTCCTGAGGACATAAAAACATTAGAAATGCCGGAGTTCAAAACTAAACTTTATAAATGGTGCATAGAAAAGGCTTATTATAACGTAAATGACCACTTTCTGGATAATGTAAGGAATCATTGATTGAAATGTAAATTGTAATCCTTTTAGTAAGTTTTTAATGTGTTTTTTTAAGATTATATAATTTAATATTATTAATTATCATTATTTTTAAATTTTATTGACATGGAAGAGAATGCTTTATTTATTGTTTATTGTATGCCAAATTTGGCTGATTGTGTTGGCATTATGTTATTTAATCTTTGTACCACCTATGTTATGTTGTACCCACAGTCTACAATAAAATGATTTGAATTTGACATCAGCCGTCGAACTTTTGCGACGGTGGGTAATCAAACTGAGATTTTGTTTTTATTCCAGTTCTGAAAATGGTGCACATATTGACTGGTACCGTAGCGGCGCAGCAGTACTTGATCGTTATTCTGAAAGAGAGCAAAATTAATTTGCAATATTCAACTGCTTGTATAGTGTTTGGCGTTATCAAATTTATTGTTTGTAAGTATCTTTATTTACTTCATTGTAAGGATTAAGAAAATATAGATGGATGGCAATATTGGCAATGTCATCGCCAAGAGTGAATTACGTATATGGTTCTATTAGATGGCATACAATTTAGGGTGATTTGCCAAATCTGCCTATCTTAATAGTGTATAATATTTTTTATTGAATCGATAAGTGCCATGAAGATGGCACAAACTTTTGATTCGATTTTATTATAGTTTTTCTTTTGCACTAAGGTAATATGTTGTTTTATTGCAGGTATAATGTGTTCTATACTGGTAGACCGAGTTGGCCGTCGCCCATTGCTGATTTACTCTTTTCTTCTGACCAGCCTGTCTCTTTCCGCAATCAGCACTTACTTCTACCTAAAAGACTTCAGCAGAGTTCCCCAAGCATCTCTCGACCCCTATGCCTTTGTACCTTTCGCTGGGATCATCAGTACAACCGTTCTCTCAACTTTAGGCTATAGTTCCGTTATTTACATTTTACTAGGGGAGATTTTCCCTCTTAACGTTAAAGCTGCTGTTTTATCGATCCTCCATATTGTAGGGGGAGTATGTGGATTCTTTGTGAGTAAAATGTTTCAGTGGGTACAGAACCGAACTGGGTTTTCTGGTGTGTTCTTGTTTTTCGCTCTAGTAGCGTTAGTTGGTGCGGTTTTCTCGCTATTTTGTGTTCCTGAACCCAAAAGAAAGGATTTGAGAACAATACAGAAGCTTTTACAGGGTGATTTGTATAATGATCAGGGTGTAAATTTTTATGAAGTTAAAGATACTGAAAATAATAAATGTAATGAGTTGAAAGAATTAAATCAAGGGCAAGATGAAAAAGTTAAGGGTTAAGGTGATTTAGTAATAAGATTGCACAGTTATATCGATATCAAAGTTAATCAGATCTGATCTGTTCTAGTAGATCTCATAAAGGACTTAATGATGTTTAGTAATATTCATATTTTAACTCTTCGATTAAGCATTCTGCTGTGATGAACTGATGAATAACGTAGATATGGAAAGGTGCGCCCAGACCGCCGCTTAAAATACGGTGACGGTACGGAATCGCAGTGACGCATCGTATCCGTACCATTTTTATCGCATGCCCTCCACACCGCCGCTTAAAATACGGAGTCGGTACGGAATCGCAGTGACGCATCGTATCCGTACCGTTTTTAACGCATGCCCTCCACACCGCTGCTTAAAATACGGAGACGGTACGGAATCGCAGTGACGCATTGTATCCATTGTATAATAATTCAGTGAATTAAGGAGTTTGACCTTACAAACGGTCCAGAAGTTTTGAATTTTTGATAATATGTTGTCTAGGATGGTCAGTGAGTGTTTAAAATGCAATTTTTTTTAATAAAAAAATAACCGACTTCAAAATAACTGAAAAGCCAAAAATAACCCGTTCATGTACAGATTACATTTGAATTACTTTTTGAAGTCGGTGCCAAACCTCACGTAAACTAGAATATAATAATATATAATATCGAACAAAAATTTGCGCGGCATCATTTTTCATAGTAAAAGTTGAGTGGTTTGGCACCGACTTCAAAAAGTGATTCAAATGTAATCTGTACATGAACGGGTTATTTTCGGCTTTTCAGTTATTTTGAAGTCGGTTATTTTTTTATTAAAAAAAATTGCATTTTAAACACTCACTGACCATCCTAGACAACATATTATCAAAAATTCAAAACTTCTGGACCGTTTGTAAGGTCAAACTCCTTAATTCACTGAATTATTATACAATGGATACAATGCGTCACTGCGATTCCGTACCGTCTCCGTATTTTAAGCAGCGGTGTGGAGGGCATGCGTTAAAAACGGTACGGATACGATGCGTCACTGCGATTCCGTACCGACTCCGTATTTTAAGCGGCGGTGTGGAGGGCATGCGATAAAAACGGTACGGATACGATGCGTCACTGCGATTCCGTACCGTCACCGTATTTTAAGCGGCGGTCTGGGCGCACCTTAACTCGTGCCTAATAGTGACGATTACTCTATCGTCAAGAGCATAGCTCTTAATTTGGAATTAAATAAAAATTTTGTACCTAATACGTATATTTAGAATCTCCAGCACGAAACTACAAGTAGGTAAGTAAGTACTCAGATTCTTATAAATAAGTAGGTACTTACTAAGTACCTACTTATTTATAAGAATCTGAGTGCAGAACTGAGGGCGTCGGGCAATCGGGCTTGTTATGTATATATAATTACTATTTACAAACATAGAAAAACCTTTATTTACAGGTTTAACAACTAAGTTTAAACTTTGCGGACTGATTTGTGTCCTTCAAAAAGTTATTCGCCCTATTTAAGTGCAAATGCCGTGCGGTCTTCAGTATTTGTAGTCTGCAGTTCTTTAATTTGCGATAATTATCTTGTTTCTAAAAGATTGTAAATACCTAATAGTGAGTAAGTACTTATTATGTAAGTATCTCTAACTTGCACCTTTATTACGGGGGTGACATATCGTAGTTGCTAAAACCACTAAGCTAAATAAAAAATTAAAAAAAAATGTACCTAATTAAAAGCATGCTGAGAGCATTAGATTATAAGATTAGTAACGTATAGTAGGAATCCTTTTTAGGGTTCCGTAGTCAACTAGGAACCCTTATAGTTTCGCCATGTCCGTCTGTCCGTCTGTCCATCTGTCTGTCCGTCCGTGGCTTAGCTCCGTGATCATTAGTACTAGAAAGCTGAAATTTGGTATGAGTATGTGTATTTATCACGCCGACAAAACGGTAAAATAAAAACTAAAAAAAAATTTTTTTCGGGTACCTCTCGATACCTCAAGTGAGGGTGATTTTTTTTTCGTTTCAACCCTTGTGTGTGGGGTCTATTAACCATTCATCATCATCATCATCATCTCAGCTATAGGACGTCCACTGCTGAACATAGGCCTCCCCTTTGGACTTCCATATATACCGGTTGGAAGCGACCTGCATCCAGCGCCTTCCGGCGACCTTTATAAGGTCATCTGTCCATCTTGTAGGTGGACGTCCTACGCTGCGCTTGCTGGTCCGAGGTCTCCACTCGAGCACTTTACGGCCCCATCGGCCATCTGCTCTGCGTGCTATGTGGCCTGCCCATTGCCACTTCAACTTGCTAATACGGTGAGCTATATCGGTCACTTTAGTTCGTCTACGGATTTCCTCATTTCTGATTCGATCACGTAGAGACACCCCGAGCATAGCCCTCTCCATTGCTCGTTGAGCGACTTTGAGCTTTGAGATGAGGCCGATAGTGAAAGACCACGTTTCGGTGCCGTAAGTCATCACTGGTAACACACATTGGTTGAAGACTTTCGTCTTGAGGCACTGAGGTATGTCGGATGAAAAGACATTGCGTAGTTTCCCGAACGCTGCCCAGCCGAGTTGGATTCGGCGGTTGACCTCTTTCTCGAAGTTGGACCTACCTAATTGGACCACTTGTCCTAGGTAGATGTATGAGTCAACAACTTCGAGTACCGAGTTTTCAACAGAGACTGGGATGGGCACAACCTTGGCATTTGACATGAGTTTCGTCTTGTCCATGTTCATTTTTAAGCCCACCCGTTGAGAAACTCGATTGAGGTCATCGAGCATCATGCTGAGTTCCTCCATCGACTTTGCCATGACTACGATGTCGTCGGCAAACCGAAGGTGAGTGATGTATTAACCATTACTTTTTGATAAAGTCGATAAAGTCATTAGTTTAGTAAATATTCGCTCGGAAAATAAAAAAAAATAATGTCCCCCCCCCTCTAACTTTTCAACCAAGGGTCAAAAAAATATGGAAAAATTCATGAAAATGAGGCCTTATAAGTAATTTCAATGAAAACTATATTGATCAAAATCGGTCCATCCGTTTTTGAGTTTTCGCAAAATTTCACGATTTTCTTCAGAAGGACGTAAGTTGACTTCCAGAAGGTAATAAGTAATTAAATTACAGTTACTTTGGCGTTTACGACCTTTTTATAGAACTTGAAATCTTTCTCGTAACTTAAACCTCGGGCTTAAAACCGCTGTTTTCAGCCCGTCTCTTGTGAATGATGAGCAACTACGGAACCCTACACTGAGCGTGACCCGACATGCTCTTGGACGATTTTTGAGGCCGCATTCACTTCGCTTTGTTCTAACATAGTGTGCATTACGAGCTGCAGCCACAAACTGGACTAATACCTTTCATTTCAAAGTAGCAGTTTGTGGCCGCAGTTGATAATGTAGATAATACCCATTGGGACTTATCGTTTGTTAAGCAAAGCGCAAAGCGAATTCGGCCTCGCTAAAAGATTCCTACTATACTAACAATGTTTATATCTATACTAACAATGTTTATTTCTATAGTTCTATTTTATTTCACGTCAAGCTTTATTTTGGAGATCTTTATTAGGTAAATTAAAAAAATTAAGAGAATAAATCAATGAATGAAATTCAAATGTTATACTTACTTATTCGATATCTCTTGGTTCGTGCCATGCAAAAAGCTTTATTATTGGCGTGGCCTGGAGCAGGAGCAATAAATTTACTTAAATATAAATTGTACAATTTCAGGCCCTATGATGACATTTACAAATGTAACTACATGTAGGATTTTTTACTGACATGTATTTGATATTAGATATTCGTATCTCGTAAGTACTCGTGTAGACTTAGGTGCAAACGAAGACACTGTTGACTATACACCCATAGACCTTAACACGTTGTACTACGGTTTATATTAGTTCACAAATGTACAGTTATCAGTGTCTTCGTTTGTACATCCTTATGTTTTATATTTTTGTATTGTACGTAAAAAAATGATAAATACATATTTATATTGATGAAATCGGCATTTTTTTTTTTATTTAATTGTGACATTTTTCTGATTTTTCCTTTGAAATTATCGGTATTGAGGAACTACAAAATACGTAAAGCTTAAGTGTATTAGGTAAAGCCTAAGTGCATTAGGTAAAGCCTAAGTGTAAGTTTCTTAAGGAACAAACGGCTCTGTCCATTTCCTGTATTAAAAAATAACATCGGCACAATCACACGCGTTCGAGATGCATCTTGACATTCAGTGAATAAAGGATTTTGACCTTACAAACGGTCCGGTAGTTTTGAATTTTTGATATGTTGTCTAGGATGGTTAGTCAGTGTTTAAAATGCAAAATGCACAATTCCCCCTCCTCCGCGCCCGCCGCCATATTGAAAAAACCGGCACTCTCTTCATATTTTTGCTCATATCTTCCTTTAGGAGCATTTTAGTTAGAAGAAAGCTTCGACAATGTTATAGAGAGTTAAATTTACTACATTTTCCATTTTATATTTTGTTTCTAGGACAGATAGTTACGGAGATATGCACATTTAAAAAAACTTAAGAAATCGCAATTTCCAACTCAAAAACAAACTTCTGGATTATATCTTCGTTTAGGAGCATTTTAGCTAGAACAGTGCTTGGGCAATTTTGTAGAGAATTAAATTTACTATAATTTACATTTCAAATTTTGTTTCAAGGATAGATAATTACGGAGATATGTAAAAAATAAAGTCACATTTTCCGAAAATGTATGTAAAAATGGACATGAGTTTTATACGCAATTATATTTCCTACATGTTTTTATTTGTCCAAGACTAGTCCGTAACTGAATGACAGCTTGACAGCGTTCTAAACCTAGAATTTTGAGAAATTTTCGGAAAATTCGACTTTTCCTGTTTTTTAAATGTGCATATCTCCGTAACTAACCGTCCTTGAAACAAAATTTGAAGTGTAAATTATAGTAAATTTAATTCTCTACAACATTTCCCAAGCTTTGTTGTAGCTAAAATGCTCCTAAACGAAGATATAATCCAGAAGTTTGTTTTTCAGTAGGAAATTGCGATTTTTTACGTTTTTTAAAATGTGGATATCTCCGTAACTATCTGTCCTAGAAAAAAAATATAAAATGGAAAATGTAGTAAATTTAACTTTCTATAACATTGTCGAAGCTTTCTTCTAGCTAAAATGCTCCTAAAGGAAGATATGAGCAAAAATATGAAAAAAGTGCCGGTTTTTTCAATATGGCGGCGGGCGCGTAGGGGAGGGAATTGTGCATTTTGCATTTTAAACACTGACTAACCATCCTAGACAACATATCAAAAATTCAAAACTACCGGACCGTTTGTAAGGTCACACATAGTACTTTAGTCTCTATTCACCGTATTATACCTCTAGTATGAAAGCGGACACAGAATATTTATTTTCTACGATGTTTATTTTTAAAGTTATGGGCCTTTGAAAAATAATCATAAACAAAATTCCGATTTTTTAGATTTAGTTTTTCGAGTGGGTTAATAATACAATCTAAAACTTAGCGTCTTGTATAGGTTTTTAGATGCTTTTTTTTAAAGAAATTATTTTTTGAAATTAATAAAAAAACATGTATATAACCGGAAGTGAAAATTTCAAAATATTTTTTGATCACTTCGACCATATTTTATTTTAATTTTTTTACACTGAAATGTATATTTTTAATACACTATGAGTTTCATAGTGGAATGCAGATTACTTGAGAGATAGGTAAATTAATGTACATGCATGTTGCACTGAGTGTGATGTTTCATACTAGGTACCTAATTTATTTCAGGTATATGAAGTGTAATCACATGTATCATTGTATTCACGCGAGTTTAAGAGGCCTTATTCCTTTTAAAATGCTGATTGTTTAGACATTTTTCTCTATTATCGAACATGTTTCTTAACATATTGTTGATGTTACTTCCTAGAACAGGGCTATTGGGGTTTATTGATATATATTTGAAACCTATAGTTTGAATTTTTCATTCATAATTTTTGTTTCAAAAAGTACTCGAAATTGACAAAATTCACGCGGAAAATTAGTTTTTTCAACTTATTTTTGACTGCACGCAATAAAAGCATAAAATAGCTACGTTACTTCCTAGAACTCGGGGAAAAGTATTATTGACTTCAAAAAGTTGGTTGAAATTATCAATATATTAGTCGTAATACGAAAAAAATAAAATTTAAAAGGAATAAGGCCTCTTAAGCTCTGAAAGCTTAGAGTTTAGTATTACTTGTTTTTTTTACAAGCATTATTAGTAAATGCCTGGTCCAACTCTCCTTAAACTCCCCATACAACAAACGTGACCGGTTGCGTTAACTTTGCACATTTGTATGCGGCGCCATATATACCAGGTGCAAACTTAACTTAACCCTTCTACGGAACCCTCGGTGCGCGAGTCCCACTTGCACTTGCCCAATTTTTTAATAATTATTAAAGCTAATAATAATTTTCATATTAGCTGTCCCCGCGACTTCGCTCGGGTGGAATGTCTCTCTTGAGAAACTGTGTTTATTTTTAGCAGTTTAAAAATCTCAAGGCTTACTCATATGTCACATCAATTAGTTTATCAGGGTACTCGATAGTCTTAGCATATGTTTCAAAAAAGTTTGCACCTCCTTCCTAAGTAGCACCATAAGATTCAGGTGCAAACTTAACTCAATGGAGTGTAGTGGGGGGTAGCCACTACTGGGTAAAAAGTTTATAGCCAATAATATGGCCGGGGATTTTCTCGACAGATTAATGAATTCTTCATCAAAATCCGTTCAGCCTTCACGTGATGCGCGGTCAAATAAACAGACAAAAAATCTAAAAACTGTTGGAACGTGTTCTGTTATCGATTCTAATAGTATCCCCCGCCAACTTATTTTCGAATATCTTCCATGTACAGACAAATGTCAACTTTATTATATGTATGGATTTATTGACCGAACGAGCGAAGTCTCTGTTTAAGCTTCGCCAAAATTTAATTCGTTTGTCCGCATGTTTGGATTTCCGGATTTCCGGCTGTTCTCGCCTACAGGCCACACTTACCAATTCTTCAAAATGGCGGAGTTATGGCGGTTGAAAACCTAAAAAAGTACTCGACAATTTCGAAACAAACTCGTGAGGTCTACAGCTCACAGTCACTACTTAGTTTTTAGGGTTCCGTACACAAGGGGTAGAAAACGGGACCCTATTACTAAGACTTAAGTACGCTGTCCGTCTGTCTGTCTGTCCGTCTGTCACCAGGCTGTATCTCATGAACCGTGGTAGCTAGACAGTTGAAATGTTCACAGATGATGTATTTGTGTTGCCGCTATAAAAACAAACACTAAAAACAGAATAAAATAAATATTTAAGTGGGGCTCCCATACAACAAACTGGACCGGTTGCGTTAACTTTGCACCACATTTGTATGCGGCGCCATACATACCAGGTGCAAACTTAACTTAACCCTTCTACGGAACCCTCTGTGCGCGAGTCCCACTTGCACTTGGCCGGTTTTTACTTTTGCACCTAATCATGACCTCTCATGACTGTATCAGTCAAGAGGTTAATGTAGGTACGTAGTATCTCATAAAATTCAAGTAAGTAGGTACCTATACTTATTATAAGTTTGGGGACTTTACCCGATAAGAAAGTACTTACGTTACGTGCTTATAAATGAATCAATGGTAGCATTGTTCCATTGCACTTCCTCTGTTGATTGATGTAGGCATTCTTTGAACCCAAATTCAAAACAATCACAATGTCGAATTCATATTAGGTAAGTACCCGGAAATCATCAATCAATCGATGTCAAAAATTTGCTAATCAAATTGAAACTAACTGACATTTTACAGTATTTAGTTTCAAATGTTCCGGACGGACCCGTAGGTACCTAAATGTGCGAGGGGTAGGCGAGGCGCATACTTATACTTTTAAACTAAAGTGAATTTGCAAGCAAATATTGACAAGGATATTAAGACTTATATAAACTTTCCCTTGTTCTTGGGTGCATCAACTTTGTTATTCTGTCCCGTGACCCAGAGGACAATAGTGATTAAACTTCTTAGAAAAATATTGGTAATTTATATAACTGATATTGCCAGCAGATAGTCTGCAAAAGAATGGGTTATTGGAATTACAAAAATTTTGGTGAATATAACCGCCAATAATCGTCATTTTAAAGAGTGACCCAGGGGACATCACCATGGCAACGAGCAGCAGATAAAAGTTGATTGACCCTCTTGCACATTATTATAACAAAACGGGACTTAATCGTATCAAAAAAGTGTTTATTTACCTCGACGTTTTGCCGACGCCATCTGCTAGATGGAGTTTCTTTGTGCGCTCGCTCATCATAGTCATCACATCACTCCATAACATCAGGGTGGATTTTAAGCAATTTTAGTGTAGGGATAGCTGAATAGCCAAATATAGTTAAAAAGCTGGCCAAGAGCATGTTGGGCCACGCTCAGTGTAGGGTTCCGTAGTTGTCCATCCTTCACAATCACAATAGACGGGCTTAAAACAGCGATTATAAGTCCGAGGTTTAAAATATGAGAAAGATTTCAAGCTATAAAAAGGTCGTAAACGCCAAAGTAACTGTAATTACTTATTACCTTCTGAACCCTAAAAAGTAGGTTACGCGGACGAATTTACGGGCCTACTAATAATTTGATACTTACTTAACAATGTTGCCAAATAAGACGTCTTTGTATTATTATATTTAAATAATGATTAGGTACTGAGAATTGGAAAAAGGACAGGGTTCAATAAAGTATCGACCAAACAAAGACGTGGTGGCATCTTTATGAATATTTTAATGAATGATTCTATTGTTTTAAAATGTCTACAGTACAGTATAGTAGTCCCGTTCAAGATATTCGGGGAATCCCATTATATTAAACGTGTTTCATAACATTGTGCATCTCAGTGACAAAGTTCTTAAATAAAGAGGAAAAAAACATTTATGCATGTTTTCATATCTAATGACGATATAACACTATAATATTGTGTAACTATAACAGCATATTATGTAATAATATCTGTCTGCAATCCTCCAAACATAGGAATAAATTAGTAACTGTAGAACCCAATGTTCGCATTGTTGTGTTCCGGTGTGGGGGTAAGATAGCCGGTGAAATTACTAGCATAGAGGCATTCTATCTTCGTCCTCCGGGTAGGCAAGCACTTGTGACTCCTCTGGTGTTGCAGGTGTTTATGGGCGACGGTAATCGCTTTCCATCAGGCGATACGTTTGCTCGTTTGCCCCCTATGACATAAAAAAAAAAAAAAAAAAAACCCGGTCAATAAGAATTCAATCCTGATAAGTACTTTTCCTATTGAATGTCAGCTGTCTCTCTTCGACCTCTTATCGACCGAGGGCCTTTCAACACCACATAATAAAAATATTGTGTATGATGTCCGAATGGTCATAAAGTGCCCATATCTTGTAAACATGCATGACCTCACAAAACTATTTTGTCTTGCTTGTGTAGAAAAACTCACTAGAGCTTTAAAAAAACGGGCCAGGTGCGAGTCGTTCGCGCACGAAGGGTTTCATCAAATAAAATAACTGGCCGGGTTAAGTTAAGTTTGCACCTGGTATGTATGGCGCCATATACCTACAAATCACGAGATTGGGATATGATGGGCTCCTGGATAAATCGACAAAAATCTTTATAAATTTTATAGGCATACTTACCCTGATCTATTATCTATTCTGTGCCCTGATTTAGGTATGTTTATATCGTTTCATTGACGTGAGTTATTTTCTGTCAGTAACCTAAATTCAAAATAAAAAAAAACCCCTACCCAACCTTTGGCTAAGAACAATCTCGACAGACAAGGCCTTCGATAAAAAAAACGCATTCAAATCGGAGCTACGATGCCACAGACAGACACACAGGTACACACGTTAAACTTTATATTATAACACCCCTCTTTTTTGTCGAGGTTTAAAACGCCATTATTACCTAGTATTTTTTATTGAAAAACATAATTTGGTGAACTGATGACGACCCTTGAAAGCCACCGGGACTACTTACTATATAATCAGGGACCTAATTCGAGAATGCCGTTTGAAAGATCGCTAAACGTCAAAACTCTATTACATAACAGTGATATCGTCTTTGAACTGTCATTTAAATGCGATGAGCTTCAAGTGACATATCTCATCTCAATTTTAGGAATATGAAATGCTATTCATGCATATGAATTTCTGTTTTGAACGAAACGTAACTGACTAAATTTCACGCGCTAACACGGTCAAATTAAGTATGCGCCTGTTATTTATGCCGTCACATACAAAGGAAACGCAAATTAAGCGCGACCGGATTGATGAAGTTGCGATGTTCTAGGGATATAGCCACTTGTCAAGTAGGGACATGCCAAAAGTGACGGATGGCGATGAAATGGAGAGATCTACATCATCTCTCTAAAATTGGTCGAATTACCCCCAAGTTTTACACGGGATGCGATACGATTACTTTAATGGATCAATTTTCAAACAAGCATTTACACTTTGCTGGGGCTATACCACTATAATTTCAAACAGACTTATATTCACAATGTGTAGGTATATTATAAACAACCAAGGCCATGTGTTAAAGTGCTGTAAATAATATATTCCGAATTTGTTATACGTAGACATTGTACCTATTTAATTCATATATATTTATATTCATAGATATTTATTTATATTATGATATATATGTAATTATATCTCTATGTATGTATTATATTTTGGAATTACACATATTTTATTCTATTAAGACATTAGCCCTTAGTGTATCTGTGCATACTAACTTGTTCATTTGTCTATCTTCTTGGATATCCCATTATTTTCTCATTTGTTCAAAGGTTAACTGGAAGAGATCCCTTATAGCGATAAGTTCGCCTTCCTACATGTTTTTTTTTATTTTTTGAAGTTTTGTGAATTGTTTTTGTGTACAATAAAGTGTTTACATACACACATACATTAATTCACAATATGGTATGTTGTTTTTTTTTGCAGACAATTAAATAAAGTAAGTCTGTTTACAATTTGTCACAGAGTTCGTTGACACTAAATGGGTGAAGACCAAACAGTTTACCACCTTAACTCACTCAATTAATATTTGTATTTTGATACAAATATTACGCACCTTTAGAATTATAGTGACCTAATTCAAAATCTTGAAGTTTTAGAATTAGGTCTCTTTAATTCTAAATATATATAATTAAAAATTGAAGTGTCGACGATTTTGAATTGGGTCACTAAGGTGCTAACGAATTAGTCACGGATATTTTAAGAGATAGTACATTACATTAAAACAATTAACTTTTAACTGTTATTAAGGAACCTTTGTAAGTATATAATTTTTTAATTTTAATTTACCGAACAAAAAATAATATTATAATTAATTTTTAAAATAATCACCCCTATTCTGTATCTGTCAAGATGGTTAACACTGTCTGTCATGTCTAGAATATGTCTAAAGAGGTCACATTTAACTATCTTATTAACAGGGTGTTTTAACGTAGCAAATTTGTTTCCTAATTTTCTCCAAAACAACATAACAATACCTATGATGTTTCATACTTAAATGTACTCCGAGAACCGAGTACTATCAGAGGTAAAAATATCCGTGACTAATTTGTTAGCACCTTATATAATTCTAAGGGTGCGATTAATTGAGTGAGTTGGTGGTGGTCTCTGTTGTGCGACGACAGTTAACCTTCCAATAACGTACCTTAAGGTTCTATTTAAAGGTTCCTTATTGTATCGTTAATTTTTGTCGTACAACGGAACTTATTCCAATCGCTTTTATTTCCTCTTTTGTATGGCTAACTACGCCTTCAACATTAACTTCATCCAACTTTTTGGTCCTAACCCTAATCAGTTTTTGTCAAAAAAGTTTTTTAAGAGACACCCTCACTGTACTTTCTTAAACAAACGTTAATTGCTCATCAAGACGGATTCAATGAGCCCAAATACGATGGGTTTATCTTGTGCTGTTTAGGAGTTCCTACGGCCACCTTTCCGTCTATTATGGTTGCTTTTATCACGCGATAAATAAGTGACAAAGCATCCGTCACGTTTTGACAAAATGCGAGTGTAAGTGACAGAGGCTTTGTCACTTATTTATCACGTGATAAACACAACCATCATAAGCCCTCGGTCAGCTCCATGATACGAAATTATTGTATATTATCACGTAAACTGCATTCTACATGCACATTTCGATACGACATTTAGATGTTGGTTAAAATCAAATTCGAAGTTTAGGTCAGGTATATTGTTTGTTACGATCTAGTTATGAAACTTATTTACTAGTGAAGCTGATAAAACCTCTTGAACCCTTAATTTGACAGTGTTCGCCAGGATGAACATATTCTTTGACCATCTTTTTCGAACTTTCTTTGATCATCGAACGAGAATTGTTTGCTCTATTCAACCTTAACGAGGCTTGAACTAGCGACCTTCGTTTTTTTTGTCAAATTAATGGTTAAAAATCTATAATATTTCCAGTGAATAAAGTACCTAATGTTCTTTCTACCAATAGAATATTCTAGCAATTTTAAAATATTCATACATACCTAGTCCATTGAATTTATAAACAGCTTGCTCTTGATCTTAAACATACATGATCCTTTTGTCAACATTACAAAAATGCGTGGAACTTTGTTAGCCGTTCAAATATCATAATTGCGCTATTTGAAATGTTCGCTTATTTTACTGTAGGTACCTGTATAATTCTTTTATACGAGTGGCTCTGGGTATCCTATCTCGACTTCGAAACATGGTTTTCCATCTGTAAAGTTTCGCCAAATTTTCATTTGTCTGAAAGTAGTTTTGCCTGAAACCCGTAATATTTTCAGGATTTTATAAACATGGTTTTAAAGAACCCTTTAGGTTAGGTTAGGTTTGTATTATGATCATTCTAAAAAAGTAACAGTTTTGGAAAACAATGGCTTCCGGACAAATGAAAATTTGGCGAAACGTTACAGATGGGAAACGAAAAGTCGTGTTTCAGATAGGTAACCCTCTGTAAGCTGATCTCTTGTTTCCAAATGGTTGAAATTTTCTCTCCTCGCTCGCTCGGGCAATTACTTACTACACAGCCCGTCTAGCACAACTATGCTTCGCGACTCTTGTCGCGCAACATAGCGCTTCCCGTCACTCTCTCGCATTACTGCACAGAAAAAGACGGGTAATTATCTCGCGCGAGAAATAGTCGCATTTGACAGTTATGCTGGAGATGCTGGAGGTAAAGGAACTGGAGCGTTAAGTGGACATACTAAAGTAGCACTTATTCATTCAAAATGTAATGAGAATCCCTTTTGCAGAGCCTGCATGAAATCAGACAGCCGCCCACTTTATTTTCGATTGACCATGAGTTTACAGTGACGGTAGGTAGGTACTCGCTAGCTACTAATTCTCTATACAAATAATTTACGCTGTGTCGCTAGCGAGCACGGTCACGTTAACTCATGGTAAGGTTATTGGACTGGTCAAAAGCCGGGGACAACGCCTCGGATCTCCGAGGCCACTTCTTGAAGTCGTCGGCAACATTAAGGCTGCTAGGTTTTCGGGAAAGTTAGGTTAGCAAGATTAGTGCCATCAGCCCATCACGCAAAATACGTCGTGTTGCGGAAAACCAGTCCGCGCTACCTATAGTTTGCAGAGGCCGAGAAAATAGATCTACTCGGCCCAGTATGTACCTAGGAACCTAGGTAGGAATCTCTCGTCTTCGTCGCACCTGGTACGTAAGATTTCGATGATTAATAAAGAACACAATCTCAACATTTCAATGCTTATTAGGTAGGTAGTACTCGTAAATAAGTAAGTGTCCATGCGTAGGCGTAGAAGTAAGTAAAGTTGGGTGTTCCTTCTTGGTGTCCTAAGCTCTGATTGGGTAACTAATAAAAACAAACAGTCCAATTGGTAACACGCGATATTAAAATCGCAAAATACGAGTATTCTCTATTTCTTTCAAACCAAGGATGCACGCGAAAGGTGTGATTCATGGAACAGTTAAAAACGTTACCGGAAACCTAAATGGTTAAAGCCTTTATGAAGTATATGAAACATAATTATAAATGTTCGTTTGCATAGCGAAAAGGAAGTCTCGTTTTCTTAAAAGCCTCTCCACACTCACGCAAGTCGCGGGAAAACTGAAGGCGTTTCTACGTAGTTGCGAACCATCTGCTATCTCTATCTCTATAACTGCAATCCAATTTGGACGGAAAACTGCACAGCCAGCTCTACACTTAGCCCGCGGCGCGAGCTCATGGCGCGAACTTACCGATAATTTGCGCTATGATAAGCATGTCTCTACAGTTGCAGTACTACATAATTCATGGTAATTTCACATTGAAGTTGGCAACGTTTAATGACATGGACGTTGAACGGACGTATCCGCGCTGGAACCGGGACTTGGCCACAGGGGATGACTTCCAAAGTCTACATTTTCTAAGGCGCAAGTCACACGGAAAGGTTGAAGGACGAGAACGCACCGCAGACGCAGCGCCCGTCCCATTAATGATTTTTCTTACTAAATATCGTAGAACAAGTCTTCGCTCCTTCTTTTCTGTCTGGGTTGCATGGCGATTAAAGGGTCGCCGCGCTTGCGATGCGTCCCCGCCCTACGTCAATCTGTGTAACGTGCGCCTAAAACCAAATAGAGAGTGGGCTTACAACAAAAGGGACGAAATGAAAACGCAACGCGAAGCCGCAGAAAACATGCAAATCGGGTCTACTCATGAATCGCGGGTGTTCCGCGGTTTCGCGCATGATACGCGCGCGGGTGTGTAGAGGCCATAACCTTACTTGCCCTAACCTCTTTCATACAGTCTAGCACTCGGTCTCGGTACTCGCTTCACTCAGTAACGATCGAACGTTAGAGTCGAGTTGACGCTCGCACGTTCTTCATTTGTTTTGGTGTGATTCACCGGTAGAACAATATTATTCGCGGATTTTTAAAAACAAATGAGAACACGTTATCAACAAAAAGCGTAATTTTAATGAGTGCATGGGCGCTTATATTATGCTTCCGCGAGTCCACTGATTGGAGTGTATAGTGTTAATGTGCTTGTTTATATGCGGAATGGTTGACCAATCATTGACCATTTGAAAACACTTAATACAATTTTAAGAGTATTGTAAGTATGCAAATTCATAAATGTGTCATGAGAAACGTTTTTGTTATACAAGTAACACATTTGGTAACCGTTCTAATTTTGCCTCAACTAAAGACGAAATTTTTGTAGTTTCTAAGGAAATGACTTCTTCTGATTCATCTCTGTCAAACTTTGGACGTCATTTTAGTTTTTATAATCATAAAAAATACAATATATTATATCAAATACATAAAAACAAAAATTATAGATGTGTAGGTACAAAGGCGATCTTATCTCTGTAAGGGATTTCTTCCAACTTTTTTCTAAGAATGCTGGAACAGATAGAGTACTTCATAATTTGTTCTCTGTGTTTTTTTCTATTGTAATGTAATTCATAATTTCGCTATTGTTGCTGGTCAATTAAGATTTCACAACAATAGCATTGAACAATGAATAGAATATGGAAACTGTTGAGCAAAGTCCATAATATATCTCGTTTTAGTTTTTGCCCTCAAAGTGAAAAACCGTCGAAACGCTTTGCATCTACTTTTCTTAACAGGACAACAAAAGAGTGGAACTCTCTTCCTGTGCACCACTTTCCTGAAAAATATAATTTGGATGTTTGAAGTCAAGAGTGAATAGGGGTCTTCTAGGCAAGCATGTTCCATCTGAGGTCTTTTGTCACATAACATCAGGTGCAATCAAGGCTAAATGCATGGCTATCTTGAATATAAAAAAAACTAATTTTTTCCACAGTCGAGTATAAAGTATCCTATCTTTAGATGTTCCACTATTCCTATTCCTGTAAGTCCACACTTAGACACACCATTGAGCACGTATCAGGAATTGATTAAAGTGCCATCTAGCATCTGAAATATCTTTGTGCGCTCTTTACGCCAAAACAACCGGATGTAATTTCAGAATTTGAAACAGGAATAGTACATCAAACAGGAAAAAATACATCAATGGAACTCTCTATACCACTATAGAGAGTTCCATTGATCTATTTTTTGTTTAGGTTCCTTCTTATCTACTCTTGTCACTACTTATTATCTTCTTATCTATTGCGCTAATTCTATAAGTGATATCGCTTTTGTATGTATGAACGGTTTATAGTGAATTTATCCAGGATTATTTCGTTCCTACACGCTTTGTATGTATCGTTCACGGTTTTCTATTAAAATGGAAAATACCGCGCTCCGGGACACATTCGAAGGCGCGGGGGGGTGACGATCGCCCTGGGGAGGGGGGAAGAGTAAATAAAATTCTACATATCCTGATAGATAAAAGTTGTCCTTTAATTTTGCCAAATTTTCCATACATTTGAATCAAATTTTCTTTAACTAACTAGTAGACTAATAATAATACGGTCTGCGTCTGGTTACACACAGTTCATTACGCACTTCACTCAGTGATCCGTTTCGTTAATTTCATTTTCTTTAACTCTAAAAGGAACGTAATCGCATAGATACGAAAGGTATGAATAGACTACTGAGAAGGTGTTCAATGAATATTAGATAATTAAATACGATTTGTATTGCTTTTCCACCTACGCTTTTGCAATAAGTAATACAGATAAGATAACTGACGGCCCTTCATTTATTAACACGCTTTTATTAGCTTCACTTATAACAATAAGTAGGTATACTCAATTTGAACCTAAGTACTAACTTCTAGTATGTAGTTTACGTGACAATACAAAAATTCTGATGATGGGGATGGAAGGTGGGCTCATACACTCATCTTTGGACTCATTTAATTAGCCTTGATAGCAGTTAACGTTTGTGTGAGAAAGTACAGTCAGCAATGAAAGCGTAACACGATATTTTTTTGCCTATAACTTATTATAAGGACAATGATCCTTATAAAGGATATAGGTAGGTACCGATAAGAAATTTTAATTACAATGGAAGCGATTTCTGTATAAGTATGCGTGGAATATGAGGTCACCATCCGTTATTATAACAAAACGGGACTCAATCGCGTTCAAATAGTGTTTTCTCAAACATGCAATGAAATATTGTCATAACGTGCATTAAAACAGGCTTCGAAACGTCACGTTTCGGGCGGAACGATTCGAGAGAACTGTAAAGGAATTTCATACAAATTTGAAGGCCTAGGCCGGGAAGTAGGTATTTTTTTTAAAACATGGCGTCTGCGTTCATGAACGGGTTAAACAGCTGACTTATGTTTTCTTGAGTAGTGTATTTTTTTATTTCATTGCATATGTTTGAGAAAAGCACTATACATGCCTTAGCCGTGAAAAGGGCTTGACGGCTTCGTATCACTATCCGGGCTCCCTACGGTCGGCCGTCTATACCTACTCAGCCCTTATTTCCCGCCGTCTGCAGTAATGTACTATTGTTTTTACTAGCATAACAAAAACTTATCATTACTCTGTTTTCTTTTTCAGGAATGCGATTAGAACTAAGAACGCACCGCTTCTTCCTAAGCAGGCCGCAAAGACAAACATGACTATAGCGGCTCACAGGACCCGACAAGTGCAGTACTTGGCAACCTTATCGCGTAAGTACCCAAAACAACTGTTTGACCCTATCGCGGACATTCGATGTTTTTAACCACTAACCAAAAACTACTTTAAGACATGAATAAAAGTTATACCTACTTACGAGTAGTTATAATTTCTTTGTCCTCTCATCACGCCGAAATGGTTAAGAAAATTTTAACCAATATTGGTACAGGGATAGCTGGACATCCAAAGATAGTTTAGTACCTATCTTCTTCTTTGGCGTTACACTCTTGCCAGAGTGGTCGTGGCCGTCGCGTCGTTTATTTTGTCGCCTGCTTTACAATGCGACGCCATTCTTCTCGAACTGCTGACCTCCTGGTACATTCGTGTAGAGGACCGTTGACGGCGGGTTTTACTTGATCCATCCACCTCATCGGTGATCTTCCGCGTAGTCTGGTTCCCTCGACTTAGCCTTGTAACTACAAGGCAAAGTTTAGGATACTTTTTAGGGTTCCGTACCTCAATCGGAAAAAACGGAACCCTTATAGGATCACTTTGTTGTCCGTCTGTCTGTCAAGACCCTTTATCTCGAGAACGCGTGGAGGTATAGAGTTGAAATTTAAACCATACCTATAAATACTAACGTCTACGGTCCCTTGAAGTTGTGAAAAAATCAAACTTCTAAGTTAACGTGAAAATAAGATACGGCCTTTATGTCGCAAAAAACGTAAAAGTTCAAGGGAATCAAAATGATTACTTTCCGATGACCTAGAATATGAAATTTGGCAAGTAATATCGTCACATACTACAAATACTTATTAAACATCTGAAAACCATACATTTGTAATAAAGTCATAAAAAATATTGTTCTTTTCAAACATCATATTTGGAGAACTCGGTTGCGTTAAGTTTGCACCTCGTTTGTATGCGGCGCCATACATTTCAGGTGCAAACTTAACTCAACCAGGCCAATTAAGATGGGATAAGTGAAAGTTTGTACGGAACCCTCGGTGCGCGAGTCAGACTCACACTTGGCCGGTTTTTTTTCACCCGAATACGGTAAAAAATACGCGTGCGTATTGCAACTATTGCAAGACAAGAAGGTATGTATATTAATGTACTGCACAAAGTGTGTACTATAAACACATGTGTTTTTGTTTCAGTGTCACTTGCGTCCTTGACGCTAGGCGTTTCGTCTGCTTGGCCCACACCCGTGTTACCGAAACTGAAGGATACTAACATCGAAATAAATAATGTAAGTTTATAGTATACTATGCATATAGTATGATACATTCTGCCTCTAAAAGGTAATTGCGGTATCTCAACAAAACATTCATAAAAAAGGTAAGTAATAGTTTTGAAACGAATTTGGAGGACAATTGCCTGTAAGTACCTATTAGGCGCTAGGGCGCTAGTCACATTTAGTCAATTTACTCGAAAATCTTTTTTTCTCAAACATGCTCGGAAATGCATGCGTTAAGGCCGTTCCCTGAGCCAGAACCCCGAGCCCCTCCTCAGGCCACCCGTCCCTGTCACATCACAGTCACATTTCAAAAGAGTGACGGAGACAGAGCTTGCGGGTCGTAAGGCGATATCTTTTTTCGTAAGAATTTGTCGATGATTATTTATTTTAAAAATATTGGCTTCAATTATTGAAATTCGGAAGCTGTAAAATTACTATTTTAGTTATGATTGATTTTTCTCCTTTTTTTGTTTCATAGTGTCACGTAGAAAAAAAACAAGTAAAGTTGGAGTAAAAATTCGAATTGGAGGTTACTTTGGGAATTAATTGTATCGAGCGAAGTGTTATGAATCGTGTATCGAATGCTGTGTTATTAAAGATAATATAATCAAGAATGATATATATTTTTCCCTCGTTTACTAATATCAACGTTTCGTAGAAAAATAGGATAATTTTTGGGGTATTTTTGCAAATCTGGCTCAGGGAACGGCCTTAATGTCCCGATACGAGGACATGAAGTTTCTCGTTTATGGCTCCCTACATTACTTCTTGGCCTTAGGCCACAAAAGTTAGTATGAAAATCAATTTTTGTCCGCTGCTCAATTTTTTTAAATTTCTATACTAAAATTAAATTGGCAAAGGAAAAATTACATACAGCCAACCACCTCCACAATCTGTAAGCATAATTGCGACACAAAAAATTTATGGTACTATATTTATGTGCGGTTAAACATGGTGCTCAAATAGCTGGATCAAATAACATATTTAAAAAATAAAAAAGGTGGCACATTGAAAATCTTTTTTTCTGCTTATTCGTATTTCGTAGTGATTATAAAATAATTTTAACAGACATAAAAAATACTTCTAGTGATGAGAGTGACGGGGAACTTATGAACAAAGGATGACGGGGAACTTTTATATGAGGAGGCAAATTTAGTCATGCAAAATATGCTACGGGAAAAAAGTAAAAACGAAATATAGTTTTTACTTTTTTCCCGTAGCATATTTTGTTTTGTTTACTTGATTATCTAGTAGTTATTTTAATTTTAATATTTCCTCACATCGTTTGAGAAAAGCACTATACAAGCTTCGGCCGGAACAGGGATTGCAGGACTCGTTCTATCTGGCCTCGTCTTCGACTCGGCCATCTACCCCAAACTCGTCCAGCAATCCCTTACTTCACGGCCTCTGCAGTAATGTACTATTTTTGTGTACGTCTTGACGGATTGTTTTCTTTTTTCGCCAAAGGGCACGCTACTATCAAAACCCAAATAAAAAAACGTGTCAAAATTTGACCCGTTGTCGGCATTGTCAATTTTTTTTTAATGAAGGCACAGCACAGAACCTTTCAGCCAGAACAAAGAAAACTATCATAACGAAAATTTACGGGACTGGAATTTCTTCAGCGATTTTCGCATCGTTTTCTTTTGAAAACATGAATAAGTAGACCTTTTTAGGGTTCCGTAGTCAACTAGGAACCCTCATAGTTTCACCATGTCCGTCTGTCCGTCCGTTCGTCCGTCCGTCCGTCCGTCCGTCCGTCCGCGGCTTAGCTCCGTGATCATTAGTACTAGAAAGCTGAAATTTGGTATGAGTATGTGTATGTATAACGAGAACGGAAAAATAAAATTAAAAAAAATTTTTTTTTTCGGGTACCTCTCGAACACCTAAAGTGGGGGTGATTTTTTTTTTCTTTTCAACCCTGGTGTGTGGGGTGTCGTTGAATAGGTCTTGTAAAAATAATAGGGGTCTTCTAACATTATTTTTTGATAAAGTCAGCAGTTTTGTAAATATTCGCTCCAAAAACAAAAAAAATAGTGTCCCCCCCCCTCTAACTTTTCAACCACGGGTCAAAAAAAATCGGAAAAATTCATGTTAATGTCGCCTTAGAAATACTTTCAATGAAAACTATATTGAACAAAATCGGTCGAGCCGTTTCTGAGTTATCGCCAAATTTCATATTTTTTCTTTAAAAGGTCGTAAGTTGACTTCCAGAAGGTAATACGTGATTACAGTTTCTAGGGCGTTTACGACCTTTTTATAGAGCTTAAAATCTTTCTTAACGTAAACCTCGGGCTTAAAACAGCAGTTTATTGTGAAGGATGAGCAACTACGGAACCCTACACTGAGCGTGGCTCGACATGCTCTTGGCCGGTTTTTTTCAATCCTAATAGCCACATTGCCAGCTATACCTGAACTAACAAATAGACGCAAAAGGTTATTCATTCATCATATACATTTTACTGTTACAGGCAGAAATCGGCTGGATGCTGGCGATGTCAGCGCCGGGTCATATAACAGGCAGTTTGGCGTCGAGGTTCGTTGCTGACCGGCTCGGCCGACGCGCCACCGTGCTGCTTAGTGCTCTTCCAATGGCTGTTGGGACGGTGAGTTTAAATCGAGTAGCCTGGATGTTAGCGGTATAACTGAGTGTCATAGCAAGCAATCTGGCGTCGAGGTTCGTTGCCGACCGGCTCGGCCGACGCGCCACCGTGCTACTTAGTGCTTTTCCAATGGCTGTTGGGACGGTGAGTTTAAATCGAATAGCCTGGATGTTGGCGGTATAAATGAGTGTCATAGGCTCATAGCAGGCAATTTGGCGTCGAGGTTAGTTGCCGACCGGCTCGGCCGACGCGCCACAGTGTTGCTTAGTGCTCTTCCAATGGCTGTTGGGACGGTGAGTTTAAATCGAATAGCCTGGATGTTGGCGGTATAAATGAGTGTCATAGGCTCATAGCAGGCAATTTGGCGTCGAGGTTAGTTGCCGACCGGCTCGGTCGACGCGCCACAGTGTTGCTTAGTGCTCTTCCAATGGCTGTTGGGACGGTGAGTTTAAATCGAGTAGCCTGGATGTTGGCGGTATAACTGAGTGTCATAGCAAGCAATCTGGCGTCGAGGTTCGTTGCCGACCGGCTCGGCCGACGCGCCAACGTGCTGCTTAGTGCTCTTCCAATCAATGGCTGTTGGGACGGTGAGTTTAAATCGAATAGCCTGGATGTTGGCGGTATAACTGAGTGTCATAGCAAGCAATCTGGCGTCGAGGTTCGCTGCCGACCGGCTCGGCCGACGCGCCACCGTGCTACTTAGTGCTTTTCCAATGGCTGTTGGGACGGTGAGTTTAAATCGAATAGCCTTGATGTTGGCGGTATAACTGAGTGTCATAGCAAGCAATCTGGCGTCGAGGTTCGTTGCCGACCGGCTCGGCCGACGCGCCACAATGTTGCTTAGTGCTCTTCCAATGGCTGTTGGGACGGTGAGTTTAAATCGAATAGCCTGGATGTTGGCAGTATAGGTAACTGAGTGTCATAGCAGGCAATCTGGCGTCGAGGTTCGTTGCCGACCGGCTCGGCCGACGCGCCAACGTGCTACTTAGTGGTCTTCCAATGGCTGTTGGGACGGTGAGGTAAAATCGAATAGCCACGATGTAGTAGTATAGCTGATTGTCATAGCAGGCAATTTAGCGTCGAGGTTTGGGTTTGGCTGGTTCGGCTGTCGCGCCTCTGTTGATCATGTTATATGTTTGGGGGTCTTGTCTTGATGTAAAGAATATGTTCATTCAATGAATAAAAAAAATACACCACTCAAAAAAATAAAATTCAGCTATTTAGCCTGATCACGAACACAAACGCCAAAAAAAAATACTTACGGGCTTAGGCCTTCAATTTCGCCCTTTACAGTTCTTTTGAGTTGTTCCACCCGAAACGTGATACTTCGAAGCCTGTTATAACGCACGTTATGATGATATTTCGATGCATGTTTGTGAAAACAGCTTTAATGCTAGCGATGTCAGCGCCGGGCCATATAACAGGCAGCTTATGGCGTCAAGGTTCGCAGCTGACGGACTTGGTCGCTGTGCCACACTGTTGCTCAGTGCTGTTCCAATTGCTTACATTACTTACACTAAAGTTATTACATTACTACTACTAAATATTTTAGATTTGAACTACAATCAATCGGGGTAACTTTGTACCTTTCGTTGTAAGTGTGGGCCAATGTTATACGGAAGGGTAAAATTTACCCCGTTTTATTGTACCGTAACTACCGTATGTGTTCTCTTAGTCTTATAATTCGTTCATTCTCTTTTCAGATAATAGTCGCGTTCGCACAGAAGGCTTGGTTACTCTACGTTACCAGGTTTCTATGGGGAGCAGGCACGGGAATGGTTGGATTAGTAAGTATTTAACATTGTTATACCGAAGTAGCAAAATTATCATAGGGTAGGTAACTCTAATAACTTTAATGGGCGGCTTATACTTCCTAAAAACTGTTTGGAGCTGCCTGTCATGTTTCGAACTTATATGTATCCCTAGGTGCGTGTGTTAGGGTGCCTACAATGAAGCGGACCGGAGCGGAGACGTACGGAATCGACCAGATACAGATTTCAACTCAGGTGATTGGTCTATTCGCTCCGCCTCACTGAAACGAAGACGCACCCTTAGGCTGCCTGTACAAGTGTACACTGGAGCGGAGCAGAGCGGATTTGTGTAAAATTAACCAATACCATCAATCCTCAGATTTAAATGCACTTCTTTTGGGCTTCACAAAAACTCAGCCTGGTTGGTACATTTTTTCCGCTCTGTGGACAGGCAGCCTAAGCCGCTTAGCAATAAATTGTGCCATTAAATACTGCAACTTTGCCCATGAGGCAAAATAAACCATAAACAAATGCGATTGGGTCTAGTTTTGGTGTAATAATACCCATATGAAAACAAACTCTGATGGTTTAAATCAATAACAAAATGTGACTTTAATTACTATGTTTGAGACAATAAATCACTGATTTTGATTCCTATTCTATTCTGCCCCACAGGTAACTACACACTAGGAAAAGTTGCAGCATTTTGACAGCATATGTTCGAGCATTTTGGTGCGATGAACAGAACACCCCAAAAATTCTGAATTTTCATTGTTTGAAAGTATCATCATTCCGAATGTTAAAGATCCCAGCATAGTTCAAATCTATATTTTTTCTGTGTCATCAGAGCGGGTGTTTTTCGGTATAAAATTCAGTTAACGCTGTCTGAACAAAGGTCCAAGGAATATACCTACTAAGGAATTTAACGTAACTTGCTCTATGTTTAATATTTCATGGTAACAAAATTTCCCTTACTTTTCAGTTGGTGCCAATTTACTTAGGAGAGATATCTGACTCCGAAGTCCGAGCAACCCTGTCACTATGTACCAGGGTCACGTTCAACCTGGGGAATCTTCTCGTGATGAGCATAGGTCTTTTCGTCACATATGAATGCCTCAATTATATGATGCTAGTGCTGCCTGCGATGTATTTCTTCGCCTGCTTATGGATACCGGAGTCGCCGTATTATCTCCTGAAGAAGGGGCGAGTCGGTGAGGCGAAGAAGGTGCTGATGAGTCTTCGGCAGAATAAGGATGAGAAAGTGAGTTTCATAGTTTCGAACCAAATTCAAAAAGGAAGAGGACTTTTTTTTGTTCTTACTTCAGTACTTCGTCTATTGTAGATGGAGAGGGATCCGCCTTTGGACTTTGTTCAAGTAAACTTCGATTACACAGTGAACTTATAGGTTTATTCACTGAGATATTATATACATTTATGAAACATGTAATGTCTCATTTTTTAATGTGGGTAGGTACACCACAATTTTTATTTAAGCCTTCAATACAAAGATCAAAGCTTAAAGAAAAATTTAAAAAGGAACTACCTGGGGGACGAGAACGGGAATCGAACCCGGTACCTCTGGATTGCCGGTCCAGCGCGTTAACCATTTCGCGACCCTAGCTCCGGAAGATCTCACGAATTTTTCCTTATGCTTTGTGTGTCGATCTTTGCATTGTTTTATTTGAAAGGTTTTTACACCGTAGCGACCTCTATGTGAATACGTTAATATTCACATCTTACCGCACCACTTTACAGTGGTGACCGAGCAAGCGAGAGAGGGCGCTGTTAGTTTAGTTGTTCCTTTTTCAATTTTTTTTTAAACTTTGATCTTTGTATTGAAGGCTTGAGATATTATATTTTTAGCAATTTAGGACATGATGCTGCGTGAGAGCAGTAAAGGCGACGACCCGGAAACGATCTAATCTGGTGTTGCCATGTTGGCATAGACTAATAAAATTTAACTAACAGACACGTTTGAGAGATTCACAACACCGATTTGGAAAATTATATTTTTGTTTGAGAGTAGAGTTGAGAGAGAGAGGGAGTTCCTTCTATTCCTCATCAACCTTGAGATGCTCAAGGTTGATGAGGAATAGAAGGAACTCCTCAAATATTATAGGCATATACATCCATTATGACGATTTCAGTATTTTTATAGTAACTTGTTCAGCTGTTCTCGGAAATAAGATTATTTTACGTTGAGGTCGGTTATTTTTTGTGAAAAGTTAATTATGATATTTAGTTTATTTCAAACTCAAAATATACCCAAGGCAATTACATTTTTTTTTCGTACATTAATCCACCTATACGTAATGTACCTATAGCCTAACAAGTTGCGGTTTTGCCCTGGAATAGTGGCGCTACAAACAGCTTTCATACATATATAGGTACGTCATACATATATGCATTATAGATGTCGCATTTCCTTACCGATTCTCATGAAATTTTGAATTATACATAGATTTTGCTGTCGATTAAATTTTTTGTGATTTTTCAAAATAGCGCAGATTCAGGGGTTGAAATCGTAAAAAATACCAGATTTCCGTACCTACTGTATGCAATAGTTGTATATACATGTTTAAAGTAAAAAGTGCTAAAGATGTTATAATGTAGCCGAAAAAGCATTCAGTGCTTTTATGGACAGCAGACTATAGACTTTTACAAGGCTCACGAAATGTATATCTTTATTTATAAGAGTTAGTAACTGTATAACTCATAGAAAAGAACTGGAGTAGATAAAATATTTTTATTAGCCAGATAACTATTATAATAAAATATTTTATCTACTTCTAACTCTTACCTCTGGTTTCCAGGAGTTGGAAGACGATCTCATGCAGATGCAGAGCGATGTTCGCAACGAGACGCGCCGCTCCGGTGGGATCAAGGAGTTACTGTCTGGAAAACAGTACAGAAAAGCCATCGTCATCGGCGTAGGTACATAAAACCATAACACCACACAACACAACACATTCGCACTCCTTGGTAGATTTCCTTTTACCACGGAATAAAGACACTACAGAAGCCGCACTCATGTTATTTGCTGCTTTTGCAAAAGAATAAGCCTACTAGTATCTGATTGGTAATTTGGAATGACGTGCAACGTCGTTGGTTGTAGTACAGTCGAGTTCATTTAAATCTACACACTTACGAGACCAAAAATATCTGAACACGACTTTATGCTCCTGACAATAGGGTCGTGTTCAGATATTTTTGTTCTCGTAAGTGTGTAGATGTAAATGAACTCGACTGTACCAAAAATATCTGAACACGACTTTATGCTCCTGACAATAGGGTCGTGTTCAGATATTTTTGTTCTCGTAAGTGTGTAGATGTAAATGAACTCGACTGTACAATGTGGGTGTGACTCTTAGGGTTGCCTACGCAAGCAAAACGGAAACGACATCTCGGTAATTGTACTTGCTTTACACGCTAAAGTATTCAATACGTCCTAAATAAGATAATCTGGTCCAATCTTTATCTTGATGGACCCTGGAAGTTCCTACTGCATCCCAGGATTCGTTCAACTTACATTTGTGAAGTTTTCGCATTCCTATTCACTTTGATGAGTAGTTAGAGCCAGTATCATAAAATTTACCAGATGGTGGAGCCTGGAAATGTACACTGGATCACAGGGTTAGTTCAACGCAGACGTGCGGTTTCGTTTCGATTCATTTCAATGAAATTAATTACGTTATCATATAGGGTACTATAATATATATGCCCGATCTAACGTTTTTGAACCCTCAACTTAACCCTTTACCGCATATAGAAAAAAAATAGTTGTTTGAATTTGAACCTTGACCTGTGCCAATAAGGTCCAAGTTCATATCTGCCATATATGGCTTCGTATGCGGTAAAGGTAAAAAAATAAAAAAAAATTAGGCAAGTGCGAGCCCGACTCGCGCATGAAGGGTTCCGTACCTATACATATTTATAATCTATAAGAAGTTTATTGTATGGGAGCCCCCCTTAAATATTTATTTTATTTTATTTTTAGTATTTGTTGTTATAGCGGCAATAGAAATACATCATCTGTGAAAATTTCAACTGTCTAGCTATCACCGTTGTTGAGATACAGCCTGGTGACAGACGGACGGACGGACGGACGGACGGACGGACGGACGGACAGCGAAGTCTCAGTAATAGGGTCCCGTTTTTACCCTTTGGGTACGGAACCCTAAAAATTGGGCAAGTGCGAGCCCGACTCGCGCATGAAGGGTTCCGTACCTATACATATATATAATCTATAACAAGTTTGTTGTATGGGAGCCCCCCCTTAAATATTTATTTTATTTTATTTTTAGTATTTGTTGTTATAGCGGCAATAGAAATACATCATCTGTGAAAATTTCAACTATCTAGCTATCACCGTTGTTGAGATACAGCCTGGTGACAGACGGACGGACGGACGGACGGACGGCGAAGTCTCAGTACCTAATAGGGTCCCGTTTTTACCCTTTGGGTACGGAACCCTAAAATATAAAATAGTTTATTGCAGACCAATGATTCATAGGATGTTAGTAACAATTTTAACTTAATAACTATGTTAGTAGGTATCTGACAATATGACATAAGAAAAAAATGGCAAGTCAGCCCTAACGCAGTTAAAAACGCCGTAATTTTGATTTCAGGTTTGAAAATGACACAAATAATGACTGGTATCGTGGTGGTACAGCAGTATTTGAGCATAATTTTACAGGAGAGCAAGATTACTTTGCAACTGTCTACTACTTTCATAGTGTTTGGTGTCGTCAGATTTGTTGTTGGTAAGATTCTTCTTCTTTATTAATCAATAAAAAACATTCATCAATCATTTACAACCCTTAATCAGCCTCTGATGAACATGCGTTTGATCCAAAAATGTCCATGACGAGCGGTCGCATGACCTCTGCATCCATTTAAATGGAAATGAAAAAATAAACACATAAAAAACCAAGGCAAGGCTACATAACTCTCTGATCATTTAGAGTAAAGTATCGATGACTGTTTTTGGGGTGTAAAGATGTACCTAGATGTGTATTTAGGTTAAAAAAAAAACATAGACCGGCAGATAGGTAAATAATTCTGCCAAAAGTAAGAGAACCGTCTCGCTCATTCGTATAGACGCGGCCGGCCGCCTCGCTCTCTCGCTTACTCGCTTGCCATGCCGCTGGTCGCACAAAGCCGTGTCATCTCCGTAAAAATTATGCGCAAAGTCGAGTAAACACCGTTTGCTCAAAATATATAAAACCTATTGAAAAACCAGCAGTCATGATTAAAGTAAACGTCATTACTAACTCAACTATCGGTATGTTTCATGTCTAAGCGTCGCGTAGCAATGGAGACTTTACCGACATAACCTAAAAAAGGACTTTAGTGGTGTTCAGCGGGCCTATGATGGTTTGCTTATATCACGCGATAAATAAGTGACAAAGCATCAGTCACGTTTTGACAAAATGCGAGTGTGGTGTGGACTCGCAAAAAACTACATATATCACGTGATAAACGCAACTATCGTAGGCCCCCAGATTTTGCCTATTGTATGAGGTATTTAGAAATTCTGTTACCTACACATAAATAAAAAGTACCAAGCTAAAATGCGTTTAATTTTTACGGGCACGAAGCGGAACTTGAAAGCACTTTGATAATAATGAAATTTGCCGAGTAGCCCCCTAATAATGTGTGTTGTCTTGCAGGTATAATGAGTTCCATACTGGCGGACCGAGTCGGCCGCCGCCCGCTGCTGATCTACTCCTTTCTACTCACCGGCATGTCTCTCACCGCAGTCAGCGTTTATTTCTTCCTAAAAGAAATCCTTGGAGTTTCCCAAGAGTCACTTCAACACTTTGCATTTGTACCTTTCGCTGGTATCATCAGTACAACTGTTCTCTCAACTTTAGGTTATAATTCCATCATTTTCGTGATACCAGGGGAGATTTTCCCTCTTAACGTTAAAGCTGTTGCTTTATCAGCCTTTAATATTTTTGGAGGAGTGTGTGCGTTCACTGTGGCTAAAGGATTTCAGGTTTTAAGGGATCTAACTGGGTTCTGTGGTGTGTTCTGGGTGTTCGCTGGAGTATCGTTTGCTGGGGCGATATTCACTATGCTATATGTCCCTGAAACCAAAGGAAAGACTTTGAAAGAGATACAAATACTTCTGCAGGGTGATTTGTATTATGAACAGGGTGAAAAGAATGAAAATGAAAGTAATGGATGTGATAATGAGTTGCAAGAACTGAATTCCAAGGATAAAAATATTAATTGTAAGGTTTAGAAAGACTTAGTTGATTTTT
The DNA here is from genome assembly GCA_932273695.1 of Apotomis betuletana. NCBI lineage: Eukaryota > Metazoa > Arthropoda > Insecta > Lepidoptera > Tortricidae > Apotomis > Apotomis betuletana. The sequence goes on from OW026307.1 coordinate 17,650,841, forward strand.
AAAGACGCACGTTGCTATAAGGTTTGTATAGTGTATCATTATATTCTACGGTTAATCAGTGATAGTAGGTTTGATCTCAATACGACTTCAACATTTAGTTATATACATATTTTAATACTTAGACAAATCACTGTTCAGTGATGACGAATAACTCATAGATTATAATATAATAAGCAATTCCGTAAATTATTCAGGAGTAGGTACCTGTCTATTTTACTAGAACTACCAAGACATCACATCTATTAGTTATAGTCGTTTTCTTACATGAAATCACAATTTTTGTTTATTATAAATTAGGTACTTTGTACAATTATAGTAAAGAAAAAAAAGGTTAGAATAAAGTTGCGGGTTGTACTCTGTATATCTCGATATCGTAGCATGCCTCGCTGGCGCACTTGGCCTGACTGCCTTACATATTATTAAGTTAACAAGTCGGGGATCTATACGTACCTAATAGCCTAACAAGTTGGTTTTTAGCCAATGCCATATTGCGGATTTTTAGTGATTCCTACTAAGAAATCACTGAATGTCACTGATGTAAACAAAGAGGAAACAGGACTAAATAATTCGCAAATTTCACGCAATCTTCTCATAATAAAGACAAAATTATCCACAGTGATGAAGGTAAAGTATTTTTTTCAATGCAATTGACTATTTATTTTATAAGAAGAACGAAAGATTACGCAGCATTCCTCACGTGAAAAACCTCACGTGATTTGTGCACAAGCCCATTCCATATTGTATTGTTCTATATCTAAGCATAAATACAAAATCAGTATAACTATTTCGCAATTATTATTTTTTTCATATATTTTTGTTACTAAACTGTGTAAGTATATACCTTGAATGTTATTTATTGGGATATAAGAAAGACCACTTATACCCACCAAAAACATTTTCATGTAAAATAAAATAATGCCAAGACGATACCATATGACTCGCGCTGTCAAAAAGTTATCACGGGCCCAATGGTTACGGTTATCACGCGATAAATAAGTGACAAAGCATCCGTCACCCAGACTCGCATTTTGTCAAAACCTGACGGATGCTTTGTCACTTATTATTAGTTTTGTCACTTATTTATAGTTATTATATTTTGAAATTTGATTTTTTTTTTTGAGTTATTAATCGCTTGATGAATGCAACCATCATAGGCCCGCAGATATCATGTAGAGCCAAGTTTCTGACTCTACATTCTACAAGGCCTAACCTCACAAACTCTACACCTTTATCAAAATGTGTGGCTAAATGTTAGAGTCGCGCTTACAATATCTGCACCTCTAGCATAACTGTTACAAGCGACAATTTCTCGCGTGATAAATTCCACTCTCTTTCTGTGCAGTAATGTGAGAGAGTGACGGGTAGAGCTATGTCACGTGACAAGAGTCACGAAAAACAGATGAAAACGTATCAAATGAATTGTTAATTTAAGGTGTACATTTTGACATAATTATGTATTTGCTTTTGACGCGGGTAAAGTTTTTTTTTTTGTTGTAATTAAAAATGTTAAAGTAATTTTAATCACCTAGTTTACTTTTGACAAAGCATTACTGCGGAAATATTGCAAATGTTTGGAAATCTTGTGTACCTATTATAACGTTGTACGTGTAAATGTTATTACTATTCTATTGTACCAATGTAATAGCTATGTATTCAATGACGATGCAAAAGTGGTTCCAGTGAATCCCAATTGATTAAATGATTCTTATCTTATCTTATCTTATCTTATCTTACAGTTGTGTTAAACGAGCTGATGATGATTCTCTTTTAAGCGACGTCAAAAATCGGAGCAGGCTCGCAGTTCGCCGGGGAGTTCTTTTTTTATGTTCCCGGTTTACTCGAAAACTCTTTTTTCTTCCACTCAGTTGCTTCGAATTTTGAGTTGGACTCTATTTATATTATAAAATAAGAGCGGTGACAGGTAGCCGTAGTTACCAAAAACAATTGAGTGGTTAAGAGTATACTTTCTTGTTGGTCCTATTGTCATATAACATAACTGCTTTTGGTTGACGTCAGTTATTTTTTGTTAAAAAGCGATTATAGGAATACATGTCTTGGAAATTGTTTTGCATAATTGTGTAAATTGTGTAAGGTGTTATTAGTTTAATAATTTTAATTAAATTGAATGCGTAATGTAATAAACAGTTACCTTCCATTCCAATTTAGAACTTAGTATAATGAACAACTTATCTGCCATATTTTTGATATTAAATGTTTTGTAGTTTGGTTTTGTACAGAATTGATACCTAATTAAATACTTTGTCAATATTACCATTAGTTTTATTTTAGTTGATATACTCCCGTTTATATTTTTCTGAAACACGACGCGTCAACACTAAGTTCAAGTTAAAAGAATCTTTATAGAAACTACACTGCACTTGACTACATTAAGAAAAACGAACACTTTAAAGCGTAATATTTCGTTAACAGATTACTAAATCGAAGGAAAATTCATCCTATTTCCACACTAGGGGTTTAAAAAACCCCACCCAATGCAACGATACCCTACCCAATATGGATAGATGACAACAAGGGGTTTCCCAAAGCGTGAGCCGCTGTCTGATTTACATTGTTAAGAGGGACGCCCTCAGGCCAATTCTGCACCATTCGTCCATTTGCCCGTTCGTCTGCTCGGTCCCCGTTCGTGCATTTCCCAGTTTTTAATTTTCCCCGTTCGTCTTTTTCTCAGTTTGTCATTTTCCAGAAAGTTAACATTAAGTTGTGCCTAGCTATGGCGCGTAAGAAGTTACATAATACTACCTACTGAAAAAGATTATATATAAAAGTCAAACGTACGTACATACATTCAACTTATCATTCCGGAAGACTCGACGTACAATCATAGATATACACCACAGAATACCGTCATTAAGGGTTCATACAAATATCTACCCATGGTAACAGCTCTGCATTTTACACTTATACGGAGCTATCGAGAATAGGGTAGGTTACATTTTTGGAAGACTATTAAATTTATATTGTTTTTCGATACTCCTTGCTGCAGCTCTTTAATTTTTCTATACCATGGTTTTTCCAAGATAGTTTATTAAATTGTCAATTTGACAGTTCGCTATATTCTTGGCTAAAAGGATTTTTGCCTTCGGAAGCCAAATTAAAAATGAAACTATAGTCGATGGCTGAAACTTGTCAATGTCAAAATGTTTGACACTAACATTATGTATCAAAATTCAATGGTTTGACACTGATGTGTATCAAAATTTCGGCGGTTTGCCCCTTAGATGTGTCAAAAATTAAATGATTTGACATTGACAAATTGACAATGACACAGAGCGTGCGAAAGAAAGTCCGACCCCTGGTCATAATGACATTATATCTAATTTTAATTAATAATAAATATAATTTTAATGTAATATTATGGTCTTCCAAAAATTTTACAAACCCTATTATCTATATGAGCGTCCTTATTAGATGTGAACATTTAATATTGAGTAGGTAAGTAATAAAACGTATTTTGTATGACGCGTGACGCTTCCTCGCTTTTCCGCTTACGCTTGTAAGGAATAAGGTACACACCCCGGGAAGTCTGCGCGGTAACGCCTACACAGGTATACTTAAATTTTTAATAAGGGCTTGTTAACACTTTCAATGCAGCCATTTTTGATTAACTGTCTATAAGCATAACATAGCTTAAAATATCTAAGTGAACTGTGCATTTACGAGGCTACATGCATCATCATATGCCGAAAGATGTTACTGTTGAACAAAAGGTTCACAGTCCGAGCCACAGGTCCGAGCCCTTTGTGGTTTGCCCATGGAACTGACTAACACTTAGGGGCCTTGCACATCGCATTTTTTAACGCACTGTAGACGCGCGTTTTAGGAACACGCGTTTTTCATTACACGAAAAAGTTTGCGTTTGTCGCGATAGTCACGCGCGTGTTGACGGCTAGTGTTGTATACCTGCCAGAGTTTGCCAGAATTGTAATTAGTGCTGCCTTGATGGACGCCATCGTGCTACTATTGGAGAGCCGCTGCTCAAAATAGCATTTGCTCAGCGCGTCTATATCGAAACAAACGCGCGTTGCAAGCGCGTTAGCATCGCGTCTGAATCGCTAATAACACGCGTTTAACATTGCGTCTGCATCGATGTGGGTGTGCAACTATACAAGCTGCGTCTAACTTGCGTGCTAACGCGTGTGTATTGATACAAACGCACGTCAGCGGCGCGTTAAAAAAACGCGGTTTGATAGGTCCTTAAGGAATTTTACATTTTTGATGTACAATAAGCTAATTGTATTCCACAAAATATTTGACTAAGCGAGTCAAGCGAGCGAAGCGTGTCCGTTTTAGCTTGGGCCAAAATTATTTCGTAATTACGTGTTTTTGGATGTCCAGATGCTTTCCGGCTTTCTCTTTTCTCGTCTTCTAGCCTAGAGGTCGCATGTTTCAGCCGATTGTTATGAAATTTTGTGAGTAGGTTTAATAAGTAAGTAATAGTTATTTTGTCGATTCAGTTTTTATAATTTTTTCAAAATGGCGGCGGTATGGGGTTACAAAAGGCACAAATTACAAAATACGGTATTTGATGACAGCTCAAATCAGCTACTCTTTATGAAATGTCAAAAACGATCTGTTAGTATGAAGCATCTATGATTATACAGGCATGTGACGTCATAAAAAGCAGTAGTCAAAACACGTCTTCTTTTTAGTTATTGTACAATTACAAATAGTATAATGTCCAAAAGTTAGTGATAGTTTATTTGGTTCCGCGTATTTTTTAATGTGTGTTTAGTGGTTTCAATGCCACAAATTTATATTCACTTTAGTAAAATACCGTACTTTGCAATTTCGATACAATCTCGCGAGGTAACAGCTCACATATATCTACTACTATATTATACCTACTTGTTTAAGTGTACGATTAATAACGGCTTTCTCCAGTACCAGAGAAACTGGTCTATTAATATTGCGGAAACCGCGTCTCCTCCTTTATAAAACTACTTCCTAACAGGAAACAGAGTCCAAATTCACGTTAAATGAGTACCCGGGCAAAGAGTCGTTCAGAAATGTAATATCTAGCGACCTCCCAGCTTATGAACAAGGCTAATATAAATTACAAGCTCTTTGTAAAGGTGTAATATCAAAGTGACGGCTCAGTGAACCTCTATACAGCGTTATTGGCTGAATGACGCGAATATACAGTGTGATGAAAATTAAACAAGTTTTGAGACAAAATGGCGTTGTGTGTTTCTTGATAGTTTTTGCTCATAAATTACTATCGTGGTAATACAATATTGAAGAAGAAATTTCTGATATATAATTGAACGACCTCTTAATAACGGTGTGTTTTTGTGAGTTTTCTTAATTTGATGATAGATTTTTGACCGAGCCAACGAAGCGTCTGTTTCAGCTTCACCCAAATTTCTTTCGTATAACCGGATGAACCATTGATACAAAGATCAAAGCTCAAAGAAAAAAAATGCGTAACTTGGTGGAAGAGGCCGGGAATCGAACCCGGTACCTCTGCATTGTTTTTTGTATCAATGGTTTAATATAAAAATTGTGGTGGGTACCCACATAAAAAAATGAGACATTACATCACTAGTATAAAACAAAGTCGCTTCCTGCTGTCTGCCCCTATATATGTATGTATGTATGTATGTATGTAAACACTTTATTGTAGACAACAACTGGTTATAAAATACATTGATAACAAATGAAACATGAACAAAGGCGAACTTATCCCTATTAGGGATCTCTTCCAGTTAACCTGTGAGCAATTGAAGGAATGGGTATTTGAGGAAAATAGGCAAAATGCTTAGATCGTTATGTATGCTTAGATCTTTAAAACCGCAACGGACTTTAATGCGGTTTTTTTTTATAGATAAAGTGATTCAAGCGGAAGATTTATATAGGTATGTATGTAAACGTAAAAAAGTCATGTTCAGCCATTCCTAAAAATTATTACCACAATTATTATCACAGAGCCACTAATTTATTTTTATTTAGTAACTACGAGTATAAATCATACTTGAATGTACGAATGAGCTTATTTCATACAAACAAAAATTAAATTAAATAATCCACTTTTCTTCGGATTTTGAACAAAAGTCACGGACAACAATAATGGTCGTGCTTTGTTCAAACTTCGGTGTTAAAACTAAGAATCTCTTCGCTGCTGTGGAAATCCGGAAAATTTAAACAATGCGAAGTAGTAATATAGAGCATATAGGTACGTAACGTACGAGCACTTACGTGTTTTCTCATAGTGCGATAAACTTTTCACCGACATTGAGTTCCATGAGGAAAACTGGATTTTTGAATTTCGCCAAGTTTTCGTAACTAGCTAAATAAAGTTGGTAAGTACGCGGAACCACGGAAGACTGGGTGCAGTAACGTACTGGCCACTGCAGAGGACAAACTTATGTGTAGCAAAGTTATTAGATATACTTGTAGCTCAGTTTATGAACCTTTGGAGCCTTGCTTCCCTTTCTTGTGATTTCATGCGGCTATGTGACCGCATTTGCGTATAATATATAATAAAATATTATACGCAAATAAATACCAATATTTAAATATTTTATAAATACATATTAACTAATATAATAATAATTTAATAATATAATATATATATAATAATAATTTTATTTTACATTGTAATGAATATATATAAGAATATAGTACAAACTCTCTTAATATTTAATATATTTTTTCATAAACCATTTTGATATAATATAAATATTATTAAGAAAAAGTAGTAGTAGATAATGTAATAAAATAAAAAATACGAGCTAAATATTTCGTTAGGTATTGATTTGACATTTATTCAATTAGAAAAAAACAAGAAATCAAAAACAAATGCCCATTTAATATTCTTTTATACATTTTGAGAACTTATTTCCACACATATAACCTTCAGAAAGGAACAGAATGCAATAAATTGAAAACCTGTTTAGGAATTAATTAGGAAGAAAATAATGAGGTTCTAGCTTAGAAAAAAAAAACAATATTTAAATTCCAAAATCTAAACAGTGGAACATCATTTCGTTTAAAGATTCGAAATTATAAGTTAAATTTTAAGCAAAAGCTTATCAAGTTGCCAATTTCACATAATGAGACTGAATACAGAAAACAATATCCTCAGGGCTTAATTTGCAGAATGTAAATATAACGGTACATTACAGCACACATCGCGTTCAAGCACCATCGTTATTAATTCGTCTATAATGACACTGTCTGATGATGTTTGTAGTGATATTATTATATTATATTTATAGACATATTGTATTTTTTTGACGTCAATATTTTTCGTTCTGAATACAATATTATGTTTGCCAATTTTATGGTTAACATACATTATTAGTGATGTATACGTTGTAGTAGTTTATAGTAATTTCTTACAGTTTTTGTTCGCTCAGTTCATGTTTCAAATTGGTTCGCGATTCATCCTCAGGAGCCCCGATTAGTTGTAGCGGCGGAAAATCTGGCGGAGACGCGAATAGACCAGTGGTTCCGAACCTTTTTCATTTTCTTTATAAAATAGGAGTCGCAAACATAAAAAAACATAATCAATAACATATAAGTACAGTCGAATATTTATTGAAATGAGATGAGGACCTCCACCAATTTTGGCCTCGGTTGAAAAAAACGCGATGTCTATTTACAGTTCAGAACCACTATAAGGTTTAATAGGAATATTTCCCCCCGAATAATATGTTTAGCTTGTGCTTTACAATGTATATGTAAATTTTATGTAAACAGCTCACACGTCTATATGCAAAAGGCCCGGGGTCATTTCGGTAATACACTCCATGCGATGCACGGAGTTTTGGTAAACTGTGTGTGTTGTTGCATTTTACATCAGGCGGCGAATTGGAGCTTTGCTTATTATACATTTTGTTGGCGTCTTGTCACACAGGCGCGTAATGCTGATAGTAACTGAGATCGCGAAAAGTTTTCCCGCTTTTTGGTGTATTTTTTGGTATTCCCTTGATTTGCCTAATTTTTTTTTGTCTAATTTCAGTTTGTCTAACAACTTTTACCATAATGAACATTTTATCTAAAGTCAATATGAATAATATCATTTTTCATAATTATTATTTTGTTGAAATTCGTTTTGCCTAAATGATCATTTTCATAACTCCTGTTTTGTCGAATATTAATTTATCTAAAACTCACTTTGTCGATGTCGATGTCATTATTTCTTTACTCTGAAACCGTACTGGGATTGTTATAAAACTTATAAAACTAACCTAACTTTTAGATAAAGTTAGATTTGATTGCCTGATCAATAGTGTGATATTTTTAAGAATTATGAAAAACAAGCTGCGCCCCGTGGTGTTACTGTTACCCGCTCAGTCCACGGGAACACTGCATTATTCGGGATAAAAAGTAGCCTATATGTGTTAATTTTATGTCATTTATATCAGCTACCTTCATACCAAAATTTATCAAAATTCGTCCAGCCGTATGAGCGTGAAGAGGTAACAAACATACTCATAAATACACTCACAAACTTTCGCCTTTGTATAATTATTGTGATGTTTGACTTCAGAGGAAAATAAAATCAGCAAAGTGAAAATTCGATGAAATTAAACATTCGATGAAAAATTATTCGGCGAAATTTCACAACACCGAATAAAAGGCTACAAGAACATTACAATCAACTTTATCGCGGGCGTGACCTGTATCAGGAGCAATAAATTAAAACAATATAGATTCTACTCATCAAACGAAGCAACATTCGATCTGCAACATTAAGAAAAGGATACAGTTTCAGACGTTGAATATTACATATTATTTTCAACGTACGTCATACGTACTCGACTGTTTCTTCAGGCCTTATTCCTTTTAAAATTTATTTTTTTCTTATTTTGAAAAATATATTGTAAATTTCAACCAACTTTTTGAAGTGAATAATACTTTCCCCGAGTTCTATGTAGTAACATAGCTATTTCATGATTTCATTCCGTGCTGTCGAAAATATGTTAAAAAAACTAATTTTCCACGTGAATTTTGTCAATTTCGAGTAGTTTTTGAAACAAAAATTATCAATGAAATTTCAAGCTGTAGGTTTCAAGTATAACCAATAAATCCCAATAGCCCTGTTCTAGGTATAACACTAGTAGTAACATCAATAATATGTTAAAAAACATGTTTGATCATAGAGAAAAAAATCTAAAACAATCAGCATTTTAAAAGGAATAAGGCCTCTTCATGTTCGTTTTCTTCCGTCGGTGTACACGGCACCCCTAAACCTTTTGTCCAAACAAGCAACTCCCAGGTCCAAAGAGTACATATAAATAAAAGATTGGATTACCTTGCGCCTTTCCGAAACACCTCGTATTAGGGAATGCTCTATAAAATCGACGTTTTGTCGTAAAGAAAAGTTTACGGCCACTTGGGGTGTTAAAAATAAGGATTACGCCAGTTGAATCTGATTCTACGAGCGAAGTATATGTTTAACTGAATATCTTTTTAGGGTTCCGTAGTCAACTAGGAACCCTTATAGTTTCGCCATGTCCGTCTGTCCGTCTGTCCGTCCGCGGCTTAGCTCCGTGATCATTAGTACTAGAAAGCTAAAATTTGGTATGAGTATGTGTATGTATAACGCCGACAGAACGGTAAAATAAAAATTATTAAAAAAAATTTTTTTCGGGTACCTCTAGACCACCTAAAGTGGGGGTGAATTTTTTTTTCTTTTCAATTCTGGTGTGTGGGGTGTCGTTGAATAGGTCTTGTAAAAATAATAGGGGTCTTTTAACATTATTTTTTGATAAAGTCAACAGTTTTGTAAATATTCGCTCCGAAAACAAAAAAAATAGTGTCCCCCCCTCTAACTTTTCAACCACGGGTCAAAAAAAATCGGGAAAATTCATGTATATAAGGCCTTATAAGTACTTTCAATGAAAACTATATTGAACAAAATCGGTCGAGCCGTTTTTGAGTTATCGCCAAATTTCATATTTTTCTTTAAAAGGACGTAAGCTGACTTCCAGAAGGTAATAAGTGATTACAGTTTCTAGGGCGTTTACGACCTTTTTATAGAGCTTAAAATATTTCTTAACTTAACCTCGGGCTTCAAACAGCAGTTTATTGTGAAGGATGAGCAACTACGGAACCCTACACTGAGCGTGGCCCGACATGCTCTTGGCCGGTTTTTCATTTTGTTTTTTCTGTATACTGGGTGATCAATCCAAATGGGTCAGTAACGAGAAGTCACAAAATTTTAGGGATAGGGATGTCTCAAAGGAAAATTTAACTCGATTTTAGATTTCATAAAAACAGCATTTTTAAAAAAATATATATATTGATTTATTTATTCGTAGTAAAAATACATAGCAGAAAATATATAAAGAAATATAAGGGTTTATAAAAATATAAAAAGAAATATAAGGGTTTTTTACAAAGAAAAAGCTCACGGAATCCTAAAAAAGAAAAAGGATGGGACAAAGTTGAGGGCAAATACTAGTGTTTAATTACGAAAGGAAGCAACTATTTGCTCCAGAGTTCTTTCTTTCCAGTAATGAGTTGTCCCATTCATCGCTATAAATATCGGTGCCCGATCTTTTATTACGGGGAAAGTTCTTGTGATCCATAATTATTGCTACTGATCAATATTATCAAAAGAAAACTTCTTAAAGGAAACACCCACGCAGTCAGCTCAGCTTAATAAAGATGATAAAAGTTATTAAGTGACACAAAAGTTATACAGCGTGTATATTTGATAAAACCGCAAATTGAAGCCAGATGGAGATTTTAGTATAGATTTTAGTGTATATAGATTTTAGATAATCTGATATTTATAAAAACTATTAATTTAGTGCTAACCGCCATAGCGTAATTAATTTTTGAAAATTTTCTGAGCAGCAATATATGGCGTAGTTATTACTAAGTGGTAGTTGTGACATCCCTATGTTAAGTGTCAACAAACAACAACAAACAAATACATTGCGTGCTGAATTATTTCATAGGAAAAAAAAAACGTTTTTTTAAATAATTTACTGATCAATATATTACTAATAAGTGCCTATACTAAAACCCCGTAAAGTTTGCGGTTATATCAAATACTAGCTTTTGCCCGCGACTTCGTACGCGTAGAACTCGTTAATTGATAGTGACAATAAAAAAAAAAAACAATTAGACTTTCAGGTATTCAATACTCGAATGGAATCTAGTTAGTAGTTTAGTTCTGGGCTATTGGGTGAAAGTGATGGACAAAATGCAAAAAATCCTTTTTTAATCTTTTTGGAGTTGCTAGACTAAGTCCCATTCGATTCAATAAGTTATCCGAGGCTAAGTCCCATTCGATTGAATAAGCTATGCTCAGAAATGGCTCCAGATGGTGACGGTCCATAATCAACTGACGAAGAAGTTATGATTCTATTCACCAAAGAAATTTGACACATGATGAAATCGGGACAAAATATAATATTAGGTAGGTACTATTATTTTTTGTAACTTGGTTTAAACAACTTAGTTTATTGAAGTATAGTTCAATAAATTATGTTAAATGATTTATTTCGGTCAGTAAAATCATTTTTTTTTGGAGACACGTGAGCAAGCTACATACTGTTCATGAGAAAAACATGGCGTGCCCAAATGTATTCCTGCTACTTTTAACGTTTGCCCCTGTGATTTATTAATAGTCATAGAAAATGCTAAAAACGTTTAATGGAAACTGTAGACGTTTAAAATAAAATGGTAAATTATTCGGTATAATTGGAATACGTGGTATAACTACACTTAATACACTTTGTCCCTTGGCTTCTCCCGTTAAAATCGTACTTCCCTAATTAGGTGATTCTCAATCTAGCGCCGTTGCAAAATTTGGGTGCGTCTAAGTTGCGCATTAACAAAACTGGTATCTTTTTGTAGATTTTGAAAACAATATCATTTTTGGTGCCAATATGGTTCTTTTACACAGCCAGTTTTCGTCATGAATATAAGTGTGCCTATAAACCGACCATGAAAAAATGCTCGGTCGGTGATAGAGCCTAAAAATGGTACTCTCTTCTATTTCCTCTTCTAAGTATCGCAATAAGGCTATCCTTCTCTATCAAAAGCACGTCGATTATGTAGTAGCATAATTGATTGACAATTCGGCGAGTATCCGAGTCTAAGATCCGAGTAATACAAAAACCTAATGCAAAAACCACTAAATTGCTTTTGGTAACGGTTCTTTTACACAGTCAATTTCCGTCATGAATATTTTGATTTTTATGATGAAAATTCATTAGTGAATAGTATCATACCTTCTTCGTCAGTTTCTAACCGACCGTCACCTATCTCGAGCAGTTTCTGAGCATACGCGCCGGACTCTGCATCGTTAACTTTGTTTCACACATCTGCTGCTCGTCTGCTAGAGCGGCTCGCACTATAACTGGCAAAGACTGTCTGAAATCACCAGCCAGTAATACTACCACACCACCGATCAATGATCGATTACTCTGCATCTCTTGCAGTCAGCGGCGATCAAAGTACCCCAACAGCTAGTGTATATCTTGACAATTCGGGTATTGCCGAGTATCCGAGTAATACAAAAACTGCACTAATACTGTACTCGGCGATAAATATTGCACATCGGTCTTTAAAAAGAGACAATTCAACGATTGGTTGTATACGACGATTTCCGAACACTGGCGACCGTCTATCAATCATCGTTTAAAATTAAGAGGACCGAACGTAAATACTTACACGTTTATAATATTATCAGGTTTTTCTTTTATATCAGTTATGTACTACTTTATTTATACTCAGTTACCAAGCGGGAGTACATAATCAAAGCTCGTACTATTTTCAGATGATGTGCGTATCGGAACGTGATACCTACCTGAAGGGCTACTCCGATGTTCGAAATTTTACTGGCGTATAGTCCTATTCCATTCACTCAAATATACTTTGACAGGAGATTGAGAGGGATGGCACTATTCGACAGTCGAATTTTGAACATCGGTATCGGTAGCCCTCCTGGCATCACTGGTTTTACATGTCTTGCCAGATGGGTGTGTGACGTTTGTCAAATCAAATGTAATTGTTTCAAATTTGTAAAATTTTATGTATTTGATTCTTGAATTTGCGCGATTAATCGAATTTTGCGGATACATGTTCCCATATCAGAATTTATTGTTTTTTCACAAAGAATAGTTTGGTATGCGTTTCGTGAAGGTCTATTGTAGGAAGGTATCGTATATTGATTAGTTTACGTCAAATCGATGACATGTACGGGAGTTGTTACAACTACAATTATTTGCTCTCCATACAAAGTTTAATCCCGTTTTTCGTCCCTAAAAGGGATAAAACTTGATATAAATGATAGCCTATGTCCTATTCTGATATATAAGGTACATAACTGGAAAGTTTCATCATAATTCGTCCAGTAGTTTTTGAGATTAAGTGGAACGTACATCCATCCATCCATCCATCCATCCATCCAAACTTTCACGTTTATAATATTATTAGGATACACGCTGTATTATGCTGTTTTGGGGGTCCATAATGTATTAGATAATTTCAGAAAAACTAATATGTACTTGATATACAGTACATAGACATAAAGTTATTTAATGTATTGTAATGTTTGATATAACGGTTTTTCGTTATAATTTGTTTTAAGTACTCAAATTATTATCTGCTCTGAGGGACGCAAGGTACCTTACGATCCTAACCTGGCAAACAAGCTATGTAAAACCTAACTCATTATAATTATTATCTCTTGTTACATTCGACTAATAATTTTTTTCTTATTTTCAACTGATTCAGTCGGGGTGCTAATTCAAGTGTACTTTGAGATATCACCAAATAAGCGATGTCTTAGGTATAACAACTTTAAATGTAATTAAAACACGATGATTGCGATTAGCGTTGCATAAAGGGGCTTCTAAACGGGACAGTTTTGCTGAATTTTGTGGCCGGCCATTATTTGCATCTTGCTCTATCGTAGGGTGTCAGAGAGGGACGGCCATAGTTGCCAGCCACAAATTGCTGTAAAATATGGCCACTTTAGAAGCCGATAAAGTGGACTCTTCGGTTCTATGTCATCGCCATCCAGCCATCGGGTCGTTGGGGCAGAAAGGATGAGTGGCGAATGCGGACCGGAAGACGCAGCGTGGGAAGGCCATCAACAGGGTGGATCGACGACCTGGTTAGGATCGCGGGCAGAAATTGTATGAGGGCGGCGCAAGACCGATCGTTGTGGAGAACTTTGGACCCTTTCTCCAATAGTGATGAAAGTGACATTTCCCATTACCCATTTCCCAGTCAAGTTAAGTTTGCACATGATATCTATATAGCGTCGCATATAAATGAGACGTAAACTTAACGCGGCCGGGTTGGCGAAGCGCCGCCATAAGTAAGGTACAGTCCGACCAAAAAGAGTAGAAATTAAAAAGTGGCAATAATACTGTAATGTCGTCCCTGTTTTATTATATTGATTAGATAGGGAGGACTGTAGTGTATTGCCACTTTTTAATTTCTACTCTTTTTGATCGGACTGTATATGTAGTTAAATAACTCATTGTGGATTTCAGTCATACAGGTCGTCAGTTTTCATAACGCTGTTATTTCAAAAAGTCCTCTCGGTCATACGTTCTCGTATGATTTCAAATTACTTTTTTATACCCAGCCGCATTTATTACGCCCCCACTAAAACTAAATTGTCAATTACATAAAACGAAACGGCTCAGGTTCATATCGGGTTTATACCGGCCTTGGGTTGGCCCGTGTCCCAGAAATTCGGTACATGTTCCAGTTTAGAATTAATAGGTCCTAAATATTGCTTTTAATCAATATTTGATACTTATTAATAGCACAACATGTTCTCTCCTTTGTATCTTTGTGAAAGTCCACTGATAACAGAATTTAATTGATGGTTTGTGTAATATGCGATGCAGCTGGTACCAAACCGGCACGCGCGCACGCTACGAATCACTACGAAAGCGTTCCGATTTTGTCCAATCAAAAGTGGAAGGCCGAGCTACTGAAAGTAGTGTGCGATAGAAGGTAAGCTTATGGTATATAAAAATAAGGTATGGCACTCCGGAATGGTAGGCGAGACTTCTGACAGCATCACGCTATGATTGGTTGGGTTGCTTGGTTCTGTCAATCCGTTCCTGTGTTGCCAATGATCATAATACGCCCCGATTCCTTTGTTACCTACCTGTATGAATCACATACAATCGTTTTAAATCAATTATAACGACCAAATAAAATTCAGTCAATGAACATGACAATTGTAATCCATAAGTGGCATAAACGATTGATTATTATTTTTTGTACGACGTGGCGTTAACTTTTTTCCTTATTATTATTTTTTTACCATAAAGCGCTAACTAATCAGTGACGTAGCAAAGTCTCACTAGCCGGAGTTTCATACCTTCTTTTCTTATACCGACCATGACAGTACCTGAGGTATATATAGGTGTATATCGGTAGGCTACCGATATACAGTCTGACCAAAATGAGAAAAAATTAAAAAGTGGCAATACTCTACAGTATTGTCGTCTCTGTTTTCTTAGATTGATTAGAAAGGGACGGCACTACAGTATTGCTACTTTTTAATTTCTACTCTTTTTGGTCAGACTGTAGTTTTTAAGCCCATCCCTACGCTGTATAAAGTTTGGGCGTTCCATACATTGTCCGCGCCGGAAAGGATCGCTCTAATTTGTTTAATTAAGTGCTTAACTACAGTAATCTTGTTGTATGAGCACTCTTCTTGCCGGCTGCCGGAATTTTTGGAATACTTTTCATGCATGTATCAACATCGTATTGTCAAAAAATGGTGACATTATTTTATGATTGTAACGCTTTCTCCTTCTCTAAAGTGTGACGCACTCACGTTCCGAAACTTCCGTACCACTGCCACACAGTTTATTTTTTAATATAACACTTTATACGCGGTTTGAACACATAATTAAAACTTATTGAACCGGGTTTATCGCGATATTTTGATTTACCTTCACGGCACGTGAAACCGTGTTGTAACGTTAGGCAATGAAGGTATCAGTTTATTTATTGCTTTCATAGGTTATTATAAGATGGACGATACAGAATTTTATTTCGCTAGGAAACCCTGCAGGGCACTGCAACTATTAATAAATATGTTAACAAATAATTGAACAGAACATCTAAGTACATAAATGTACATATTTATTTACTTTTTAAATAACATCTTAGTTACTAATATGCATTATCTTTTTCTATAGTAGGTACTCACTTAGGATTATTAGGCTCAACAAAATATTCATCAATTCTAATAATATCACAAACATGAAAACTTATATTCTAATACATTAAATATTAAACATGGATGGAATGGCAAGACTAACGAGTACCTACTTATTTTAGAAAATCAAAACATCGCGATAGACCCGGTTCAATAAGTTTTAATAAGTTTATTCTTTTTTTACAAAAAAGGTGTACATATGTATACAACTAAAATTAACTTGCCAAACTGCTAAGCCAATTGGCGAGTAGGTATATGTACCTATTATCTAACTGTTAAGGTGAGAAAGACAAGCAGTTAATTTTGCAACCGGTAGGTATTTATGGCGTCGCATACAAATGTAGTGCAGACTTAAGGAAATCGGGTTATTTTAAATTTGACTTTTCTGATTTTTCCCTTAATTTGTATTAAGACTTTACTTCCTGCCAAATTTCATTATTCTAGGTCTACAGAAAGTACTATATATGTTTCGATTCCATGTTTTCTTGACTGACAGACGCAATCACATACAACGTGAGAAGGTTAAAAAAGTAAGGATAAAAAGCAGCTGTTGACGTCCACTCTTTATAAAATTAGTGACAACGTTGAAATCATCAATTTGGAATCAAAAACATCAATTGGATTGGGGAGGGAGGGAAAGAGTGTCAACTCATTAATTTCGACTTGTTATTGGCTTATCGGGTGACCCGGTGCTTGGAAGTAATTAAACAGCTGTTTGCAATGATAACTCTTGATTAATATCAAGTTGTCGTCAATTTACGGGAGCAAAAAAATCACTGGGATAAATAAATTCCGTCTAAAGTAAGCATTTAGTGTAGCTGACTATGTAAAATCAAATACTAAAATGGTCAGTTACAATAGAATAGATTAGAAAAATAGATTTTGATGCTGTTTGTACAATGGGAGGAGGATCCCACTCAGTATTTAGTTTGAGTTAACACAATGTTTTTTTCTGTGGAAAATACAAAATGAATAGGCCTTAAACCTAATTTTCTTGCTGGACCCTTATAAGCATGTTTTAATAAGGACTAGAATACTACATAGGTATTATAATCCTACTAGCTTTTGCCCGCGACTACGTCCGCGTGGAACTTGGAAGGATGGAAGCAACCTCGTACAACACGATAGATATCCACCCACAGACCACTTAACCCATCCACCTAATCACCTTAATTAATAAAAGAGATTATTTAAAGCGCCTAAGCAAATGTAAGAGCAATTGTGCTTTTGGTCTAATCATTACATTTCCGACAGGGTCATCAATGTCATCATGAATTACTTACTCAATTTTCAATCTTTTTAGGGATAATTTCCAGGATGAAAACTATCCTATGTCCTTCCTCGGATTTTAAACTATCTCCATGCCAAATTTCATCAGAATTGATTCAGCGGTTTAAGCGTGAAGAGGTAACAGACAGGCAGACAGACAGACAGAAAATACTATTTAATTTGTTAGAAATAATGAGCATACGAAAACGTATTTTTTAAAGTTGGTGAAACAGGTGTTGTTTAGTTTGGAGAGTAAAATCTATGTTTTAATGTATTGCTCCTGCTACAGACGACACCCAGTATATTCTCTCTCTCTCTCTCTTCGTTCCCTCACTGCTGAGGATCGTGACTCCTTCTGATTCCGTCAACTAGTTGTCTCCATCGGTTACGTTCCGTTGCTTGGTGGAGTGCAGCACTGACAGATATGTCCAGCTCCTCAGGTATCTGGTCTGCCCACCTTTTGGGACTTCTGCCTCTAGGTCTTTTACCTTCGATTTTACCAGTTACCATTAGGCGTTCTAAATTATTCGTCTCTCTACGTGCAACATGGCCAAAATACCTCACTATTCGTTGTAAGCAGGTAGTTGATAAGCGTTGTGTTTTCTCTATCTTTAGTTGCTTCAGAATAGAGACATTTGTCCGGAAAGCTGTCCATGGTATCTGCAGCATACGGCGCCAGCACCACATCTCAAAAGCATCGATTCTCTGTCTGTCGGCGGCTTTGAAAGTCCATGTTTCAGCACCGTATAAAGCGATGGAAAAGACAAGGGAACGGACCAGGTGTATTTTGGTACGGTAGGTTATGTTATGGTCCCTCCAAACTTTGCTAAGTTGGGTCATTGCTGTCTTAGCCATGCCAATTCGCCTGCGTATTTCAGGTTCGCTACTTCCCTTATTTGTTATTAAAGAGCCAAGATATTGAAATTCGTTTACGGTCTCATAATCATTTAGGAGATCAGTGCGTTGGATAGCCGCGAACCTGTCAATGATCATCAGCTTAGTATATTCTACCAGGCTTATACAAATGTTGATGTGACATCGACGCCATTTACAAGATTTTTTAAATGTCAAATGAAGTGGCATTGACCCAGGGATTCATTTGCAGGCCGGGGTATAATAATTAGTAGTTTGTGAATTTCAGCATTATTCGATTCCCATTGCGTCAAAAGTTAATAGTTATTGGAGTCACTAAACCTCATTTGAATAGTTATGTTTTAATAACATGATCGGATTGGAGCGTACTGCCCATTTGTTTCATATAACTATGACGTCACAGAGCTTTTGAAACTAATTTAGATGTAGTTTAGTTTTATAAGTTAGTTATTATTTAAAATAATATAAAATAATATAGTACCTAATTTAGGTACTATATTTTGTAAATTGCTTTTATTCGAAATATATTTGGGATTTAATTCAATGTTTTAATAACAATGGTACACTCAATTTACGCCCGTGGTTTATCTAAAGTTTTAGGAAGGAAGTGAGATTTTCAGTAAATTCCACTTACGGCCTAGTTTAACGTAAAAATATTACTACTACTAATGTGTCCAAGTCATACGCAGCTAAAATTTACTTCACATTGAAAAGCTATTCAGTTATAATTATATTTTCGTCTACGGATAGTTGTAAATGGAATTCCCGAACTACTTAGGATTTAACTTCTCAAAAGACTGCGCGGACTGGGAATAAAATCCATTTAAATAAATGCTAGTAGATACAAAGTTGGTGCATTCGTTTTAACTGACGGCGGGAGAAGTCTTAGATTAAGTTTTTACTTTTTCCTTCGAGACAAACGTCTTGCGAATTCGAATATTCTTGTCGCTAAACTGTATTTGTTTTAATACATAAATTGAGTTTATACGCATAATTAACTTGGCTAATTTCTCGGTGCATGCATAATATCCTTGTAATGCAATGTTAACACATTATTATGCACGAATGCGGTTTTATTAGGTTACCCACTGTCAGGAGTTCTTATTCCATTAAAAACATTTAGAATTTCTTTGTTGTTTATTTGAGTTTTATTTAAAAATATCGGGCCGTAAAAAAATATTGTATGCCACGTTGTATAAGTCAAAAAATTATCGTGGCATCTTCTCTTATTTACTACTACTGGCTTCTCTACTTTATACAACTGTTGCATAAAATACTACTATAATTAGCATTATCAGAAGTTGCTACGCAAAGCAAGACCTCAGAATGATCAGCCGTGCGCTTTTCTAGAAATTTCCTGCTTTGCACGACTGCACTGCGGAATGAATTGTCGTTAATGGTATATCCGGACCGATACGACTTTCAAACCAAGAAAAGAGAGTAATCCCACCTGAAAGGCCGACAATGTACTTGTGACTTCTCTGGTGTTGCAGATATCTATGTTTGTTCGATTGCTCGTTTGCCCCCTATGACATAAAAAAAATGGGGCCTCGCAAACTCGCTGTGTGCTCGCCTCGCTTTCAACTCGCGCGCAAATCGCCAGTGTGCTAAGGCTCTTTAGATAACCATCTCAAAAAACACTAATGATATTGGTGCTTGATTTAAACACGTTGGCAGGCCGAGTAAGATGTCCCTAACCTGATTGCCATATTTATATAGACATCCAATCCTCTTCCAAAATAAAATACAATTTATTCGTGTCGTGTTCAAATTTATGAGGCTCCCGCGCCGCAAAATCATCAACGCAAAATGCGCCAGTACATCAACCTGACACGGAGTAAATGAGCGTCGCCCAAGCCTTCTGAATGGTTCCTTTTATAGCGCTAACTCCATGTGATGACAATGGCTAAACACCCCATTGTCCGGCACGTTAAGGCTTCCGCATAATTATTCCGACGACATTTTTATCTGAAGAAATTTTCACGTTTTTAGCGTTTTTAACATTTCGAGTGATGTATTTCTCTTTGAATAAAGTGCGACGTGTTAGGGTGGGGTTTGTTGGTGCGACTGTCGCACATGCAGCTTATTACTTATTACTAGTTGACCCGACTGATATCGTTCTGTAAAAGTCTCATTCTCTCTTGTTAGTGTTAAGCTGACTGCGGAAGTATATCTATACCTATCTGCCACTTTCTAACTCTATTATGTTTGATTCTGATTAAATCTGTCTTTATCAATCTCTGTCTAACGGTCTCTTTCTGTCTCAATTTATGTCTCTCACCCTCTATTTAACTATCTCTATCTAACTGACTTTTTCTGTCTCTATTGATCACTCCATCTGCATCTTTCTGTCTCTAATAGACATCAGACTCCATCTACCTAATTTTATGTCTCCTTGTCAATCTATTTATCTCTATCTGTCTCTGTGTCCCTATCACTTTTTATCGCTGTCTGTCCTACTTAGGACCAAAAATTAATTTTCATACATCAAAATTGATGGAATTCCTTTAGCCCATTCTATAAAAAAAATGCTTAAGTCTACTCTGTCAAATATCTGTCGCCATTGCCGACCAACAAGCCATTTCACTTCTAATTCCAACCATGGTCATTAAACTGCTCAATCGTGCATCAATCGCACTAAAGAACCACCACCCTAAACCTGAGGATAGAGTGCAGGTGCTCCCGCTTAGCGGCAATCCAATTTCACTTAAACTTTGCGGATAAAACTCAAGAGGAGTTCTCTTATTATATTAAATTGTAAATATTCTTAACAACTGAACTGGGCGGTTTGAAAATGGGGGCGGCTCTAGTTTTCAATTTCGAATAGTTTGCAGTTGCATTCGAAGTTTCTGAGTAATCGTATATCGTATCGCTCTAGTGCACGTTGGAGATTGGCCAAAATTGTATGTGACATTGACGTCTTGCCATTTTTGCGTTTGCAGAGAGGGCTCTCCTACGGAAAATGTTAAGGTAATGAAATTACTGTTCATGTTTCGCCATCAAAGTTTACAAACTATTAATTATGCATTCGCATATAACTGCAGGGCTATCTTGGCGCGACTTCGCTTGTCGCGCGACTCGGCATCATCTGTCATGTTCGCACGGTATTGAAAGGAAAGTGACAGGTAGTATTTGTCTCGCGGCAAAGAGTCGCGTGTCACTGTTATGCTAGAGGTGCTGGCTACGTTCCTAGATAGATATGTTTTATTGACTGAGCGACTGCGTTTCAGCTTCGACTAAATTGCTTTCGTATGTCCGGGCGTCCAGATTTCCAGTTGTTCTCGCCTACAGGTCGCATTTCCCAACCGATTCACGTAAAACTCTGTGAGAAAGTTGGATAATTGTCAATTTAGTTTTTAGATTTTTTTAAGTAGCGGGAATTATGAGGGTAGAAAAAATAAAAAAAATATTTTTTCAGCCATTTCATTTCTTATAGAGTCACTAGTTTTATTATTCATAATATCACATGCAGGTCTGTAGGTATGTTCATAAATGATGCTTAACACAGCATCCTTTGTGACGTATGAACTCGATAGTACCTACTTACATGATTGTACGTGCCAGAGCATGAACACTGAATTAAGGCTTGCTTCCTTTAAAGCGTACGCGTGATTGATTATCAAAGGCACTTACGTCGTTATTGGTAGGTATTAGAAATAGACACAGCACAACACAACAGCTCGCAACCTAATCGCCTAATGAGTTGTCTTCGTGCCCTGTTCAGGATCAAAGGAATATGCTAATCCCGTCCTCAAATCTTTGTCTGCCGTTTGATTATAGACGAGATGCGAAAAATTCTTTGTTTTCGGGACAACAAAGGGAATCGTTGAATCCGATTGAATATATTATGCCCTGTTTAATTAAAATATTGGAAGTCGTTTTGGGCTCAAGGAATTATGTTGGATATTAACAGTACCTATATGTTGTTGTGTGGACTATTATGCGTAACATGAATTTGTTCAAAAATAAGTACGTACGTACAGTCTACGTATTGTAAGTTTGTTAAGTCGTGTTATATCGTCTTGTAGGTACGACGATTTTTTTAACATTGAAAATGTTTATGTTTTCCTGATCGAGTAAAGTGCCCTCATTTGTGAAATTGTGTCATTTTCCTGTAGTTTCGCTGATATGAGACGAACGGCTTCAGTGCAATTTAGATTCCCGAAAACGGTCGGTAACTTTTTTTTTCGGTAATTTTTTCGCTGATTTGGATCGTGAATTATACAATTACTTTTTTTTAAGCTCAATATTCAAATCTCAGCATTGAATTAAGCTACGGTTCAAAAATCATGACAAAGAAAAATGAACGACTATCGAAATAAAATATATAAAAAGATTGTTTGTACTCGAAAGTCATTTAATCTCTTTACACACACACAATTAACGTACATAAGAAATATTGAGAGAAACATAGGTTTATGTACTAAACACAACGTAACATTTATAAAAGGCTAGAGGTGCAATGATTGCGCGCGAGTTGTTCGTGCCGACTGGCGAGCGGCGCGGCCGGTGTCTACGGGTGGAACCGCGCGGGGAGGGAGCGGCGTTGCTATGGCAACGCAAAATGGCTGCGCGCACGACGACGATTGCGAGCGTTAGGGTACCGTACGGTGCGTTAGCGGGTTCCGCCTTATAGACTCCCCCTCTAGTTCGAACTGGTGCCCTCACGTTCGGGCTAGGACTCTATTAACCTACGCGGCCTACCACGGCGTCGTTTAGGTCGCACTGGGGCTTCGACCTGACCTATGAAAGGAGTGAGATGCGACACATGATATTTTCCCAAGCTTGTCCCGTCTTGAATGTTATCCAGACTATACGTTGTGCTACTCAACACATCCTTAATCCGATACGGCCCATCACGACGCGGAATAAATCTGGACGATTGGCCGACACTCGTATCGTTGAGTCCTTGCGTTTTGAGAAGGACTAGATCGCCTACCTTATAATCAGGTGGCTGACGACGACCTTCGTCAGCGTTTTTCTTCTGAAGCGCCTGCGCCTTTTCGTGGATGTCTCTCGCTTCGGCTAAGGTAGCAGTCATCTTCTTCAGGTAACGTATTATGATCGGGACGAAGTTATCGTTATCCACGATCGCTCGCAAGTCGGTGGTAGCTTCGGCAGGAGTTTGGAGAAGGCCTGCCGGTTTCCTGTTGTCTGCTTTGTATCGCTGGCATGCTAAGCACTCTTTGATATGATTAGTCACGGAAGTTCTCATACCTGGCCAGTAGAAACGTGACCTAATGCGGCTCAGCGTGCGCTCGACACCAAAATGGCCTGCTGTGGGCGCATCGTGAAAGTCGGCTAGTACGGTGGCGCGCTCGTGGTCCGGTACTACCAGGAGAGCATCGTCGTTGTCGTCACCTTCGAGATCGCACCTGTACAGTACTCCGTCGGACATTACGTAACCGCGATCAGACCAAGGCCTCCCCCTAAACGGATCGTCGGATTCCATGTCGTCCATAATCTTGCGTATCTCGGGGTCCTTGAGCTGGTTCTCGCGGACGTCACCTTTGTTTCTCGAAGGCATGTCGACGACAGCGAGGCACAGGTCGCAGCTGGTATCTTCGGTGCAAACTGGGCGGGAGAGCGTGTCGGCAATGACATTCGCGCGGCCCGGAGTGAGCTCCGCGTCGTCAGAACTGGTCAAGTGGTACTTACGTACAAGACAGAATTGATTATCGGGGTCGTCCGCAAAATTCCAGGTATCCCGGGAACCATCGAGCACTATCCCAGCTTTGGTAATAAATTCAAAACCAAGCAGGGTTTTGGTTTCACCTCCGGGCAGTACCATGAAATCAGCAACAAAGTCGCGGCCGCCAACAGAGATAGGTACTTCAGCGGTGAGTACTTTTCTTAGCTGCTGAGTCCCGTCGGCTAGGCGTATCGTTCGCTGCGTTTCCTGGAACTTGACATCATTAGACACAAAAATTTGATACAGTTTCGGACTCGCAATACAATGGGTGGCGCCAGTGTCGACGATCGCCACTCCTTCAAGGCCGAAACTTCTCACCATGATCATCGGATGTGATGAGTTCTGAAGCGAACTACAACTGTCGTCACTATAATTGAAATCCGCACGCTTGGGAGGATTGCAAGTGTCGCATCTAGACCTTATTACCCCTCGTTTCCCGCACCCGTAACATCGAAGTTCGTTTGTTTCAGTATTCGGGGCATTTATTTTAGTATTGGGACTGCTAGGAGTAACGGGCGCGGGTGCATTTACCCTGATCTCGTCAGTGCCTAATGGAGGTAAATGCTTCTGTCGTACATTGCGGCACTCGTCCACTGTATGGCCGTATATTTTGCAATAAGAACACCGTACTCGATGGCGTTTCGATTTGCCGTCGGACGCGATCGGAATAACCCCCCTAGAGTCGGTAACGCTTTGAGCGCCCGCGCCTTCGAATTTCGCGGAACCGCTAACGCTCGCAACAGTCGTAACGGTTGGCGAATTAGTTTGAGACAAGTGAGTGATTTTACTGACCTCTGATATAGCATCCTCTGTACCTCTTGCCTTATATAATAAACAGTCGACGGTGTCGATAGTATCGCGAGGTAAACGTTTACGGATTCGCCTATCTAACAAACAATAAATCATATCGACTTGCATTTCTTCTGGGACAACATACGGTAATCTTATGATCATAGCACGTAAACGACACACAAATATTTCCGCGCGTTCGTTTTGTTGTTCCGCGGCGAAGATTTCGCGTAGGAGTTTGTAGCCGGGGCGCGGGGTCCCGTAGACAGCGCGCAGGCGGGCCGTCGCGTCGCGCCACGTCGTCACCGACGACTTCACTCCTCGCCACCACACGGCGGCGTCCCCTTCCAACAGCATAGACAGGCCTCGTACGGCATGCTCGTCGCTCACGGCAGTACACTCTCGGTACGTTTCAGCGGCGTCCAGAAAAGCTTCCAGTACTTCCGGGTCTCGCGTCACTCCACTGAAGCGCGCGGTGCAGTTACTGAAGTTCCCGGCGGCGGCGGCGGCGGCGGCGGGCGCGGCGGCCGCTGCGGGCTCACTCGCGCTCGATGACGGCGTGACG
The DNA here is from genome assembly GCA_932273695.1 of Apotomis betuletana. Taxonomy (NCBI): domain Eukaryota; kingdom Metazoa; phylum Arthropoda; class Insecta; order Lepidoptera; family Tortricidae; genus Apotomis; species Apotomis betuletana. The sequence goes on from OW026307.1 coordinate 17,676,212, forward strand.
GCTGTGGATCGTAGGGTCTCGATGAGGTTTCTATTAATTTCGGCTTGCGACTGCGCGAAGGACTGCATGAACGAAGCGACAAACTGCTGCGCGTCGAAGAGTGATTGCTGGGGCGGCGGTTGCGGCACTACCGTAGCGTGCGGCGCCTGCCTCGCATGGCCGGCGGCATTATCAGCCTCGCCGGCAGACTCCTCGTCCGTAGAGTTCGTGTCCGGCGCGCCTTGTGAACGGCCAGCAGCTTCTCGTCTCTTCGGCGGCATTGTCACAAACACTGTTTACGCGGTAAACACGTCACAGACTCGGTTTTCACTACTCATGAGTTCTGCCTCGAGTTGAGCGCCATTATAAAAAGATTGTTTGTACTCGAAAGTCATTTAATCTCTTTACACACACACAATTAACGTACATAAGAAATATTGAGAGAAACATAGGTTTATGTACTAAACACAACGTAACATTTATAAAAGGCTAGAGGTGCAATGATTGCGCGCGAGTTGTTCGTGCCGACTGGCGAGCGGCGCGGCCGGTGTCTACGGGTGGAACCGCGCGGGGAGGGAGCGGCGTTGCTATGGCAACGCAAAATGGCTGCGCGCACGACGACGATTGCGAGCGTTAGGGTACCGTACGGTGCGTTAGCGGGTTCCGCCTTATAAATATGATTTAATGGCCTTCCAAAAATTTTACAATCCTTTATTTAAACTTTAATGCACAGTACAAAATAGTAGGCACAAATGGCGGACGTAATGCCATAATTATAAGGCATTATCTACCAGTTAACCATGTGTAAGTGTATTTATTGTAATCCGAATGAGACAAGGGGCGGGCCGAGGCAAAGGGAATATAATTATATAATATAATTATGTATAATTAGTTTGAGTGATCTGCAGGGCGTTATAATCTCTGGTATTCTGGTAAAATTACAAAATTACTACATGATATTGTACCGTCGGTTTGCAAATTAAATTAATTTACACAATTAGAAACTAACTAGCAATTACATTTCCATTGTAAATACCTAATTGTAGATTACTGTCAGAATTCCGTTTAAACCATTGATACAAAGATCAATGCACAAAGAAAAATTGAAATGCGTAACCTGGTGGAAGAGATCGGGATCGAACCCGGTACCTCTGGATTACCGGTCCAACGTATTCCGCCAGATTACGCATTTCAATTTTTCTTTGTGCATTGATCTTTGTATCACTGGTTTAATATAAAAAAAGTGGTGTACCCACATAAAAAAATTAGACATTACATGTTTCATAAAAATTGAATCTAGTTTGTCAAAAATAATTCAGTAGATATATTTCATCGAAACCAAAGTCCCGCGAAGAAAAAATGGGTAGCCAATGCCAGTTGCATACAGAGTTGCCGCTTTTAAAAATAAACTTGAAACACGAATTTCGAATGTCCAATGCAAGCGCATGCGATGCAAGGCATTGAAGGAGAAGCGGCTAAAAACTTACTCGTTTTTATTATTTATTTTTTTATTGTTGAATAACGAACTTACCAAAGAAATGCTGTATACCTGAGGATATTGTCTAAAGATTGCGCTAACGTACAACGATTGGGTGTACTTTCCTCGATCATAATAAGATCCTGAAAGCAGCTCCAAATATAATTTAAAACGAGTTTAAACAAATAGCTTCAACACGCTCAATTGGCGATACGTGTAACTCTAAGTGAGTACCAATTGAGCGTATTCTGAATACTATTCAGAAGTTCCGTCAATTCCTGATGAATACCGTCATGACATCGAGGTGAAAACTACAAACCCAAATCACAAAGCAGCGTACGAACATAGCAAGTTCGCCACCTCGTTTTCACAATAAACTACATACTCGTAGACATTTTGTCTAAAATAAACCAGTAAAACAAAATTGAATTGCGTTAAGCGTTGCGTTGTGTAAGGTTATCTGGCGTTAGGGTGGTGGACAGGTTAACACGTAGGACTAGTAATCCAGGCGTACCGGGTTCGATTCCCGCTTCCGCCAGGTTAAACATTTCATGTTTTCTTTGTGCTTTGATCTTTGTATCAATGGTTAAATATAAATTGCTTCTCAATCAAAATCAGTTTAAAAAATAACTAGTATAACCACAAAACAGATATGTACAGAAATCAATCTACATAATATGACAAGCGCGCTCGAGCAAACGCACACATAGACATTGCTCACGGACACGATATCTCGGACCAGTTCAGACCAGCCCGTCTAATAGCACAACTATGCTTTGCGACTCTTGTCGCGCGACATAGCGCCATCCGTCACCCTCTCACATTACTGTACAGAAAGAGACAGGCAATTATCTCGCGCGAGAAATAGTCGCTTCTGACAGTTGTGCTAAAGGTGCAGTGCGAGCGTGAGTGCCATCCGCTAAACGTGTCCGTGAGCAATGTCTATGTGTGCGTTTGCTCGAGCGCGCTTGTATGTAGATTGATTTCTGTACCTATCTGTTTTGTGGTATAACCTACTTCAATTTTTCTGGCGTCATAATATACTTCACTGTCCGAGTTAAGCGTCAGATAGATAGCTTCACGTAGTTGAAATAAAAGTTGTCTAGCCGAAAGGCCTGAGCGATTATCTGGAAACGTTTGCTATGATCTGCTCAATCCGAGCGCACGAGTCCCCGAAGAGCGCTAAACCCCCACCTGCGGCCCACTCTCATTTATTTTATACGTTCCCTTAATAAAATACACGCAAAGATCAACTGAACGTTCGCAATCCCCGATGTAAGCTGAACAAAGGCTCTGAAAAATGCTACGCAATTTTGATCTGGAATTAGTTTTTGCAATCGCCAGATGAAAGGAAGATTTCTTTTCTTCATTTGAAGTATTTGAAGGTTTGCGTAGATAGGGTGAGGAAGGATGCTTTGTGACAGAATGAGGAAGTTTTGAATAACGTTGATTTTTCCTAGTCGGTGGAATTTTCATTATGTATTAAATTTCGATGCCTTCTAAATGTGGTGTTGCCGGATGGAGAAGATTAGTCGGACAGAAAAAGTCACAAATGTACCTACCTACTTAAAAGAGTGACAAAAGAAAATAATTTCTTGAACACCATAGAGAAAACATCTATACATGTAATTAACTATCGAACGTGCTCACAAATTTCACGAGAATCGATTGACAAATACGACCTGTAGGCGAGAACAGCCGGAAATCTTCTGGACATCTGGACATACGAAAGAATGTCAGACCAAGCTGAAACGGAGACGTTTCGCTCGCTCGGTCATCAATACGGGCCCCGTAATAGTGTAAATTTCGCTGTTACGCAATAAACATTTTTACAGCCCGTTATTATTTATGTGGCAACGTTCTGTAAAACAGTAAAACTATATTTTACGGCCCGATCCGACGCTTACGCCTCTCCTCACCTATAAAGCGGAGCAATTCCGCCACCGCTGCACTGCCGTAAAATATTACAACTTACGCTTGGACTACATCAATATCGGCGGATTGCCACTAGAATACGACAGATAATCTTCGTTCAATAGCCCAATGTGAGTACTTTGGTCTATTTGATCGAGGATTATCTGTCTGTCTGATGATTATTTACAGAATAGGTACGGCAGATTATCATAATTGTACAAAGCTGATTCTCGCCAATTTACTTACGTAACCGGCCAAGTGTGAGTCTGAACTCGCACAGAGGGTTTCGTACAAATACTTATCCCATCATAACTGACCGGGTTAAGGCAAGTTTGCACCTGTTATGTATGGCACCGGATAGAAATGAGGTGCAAAGTTAACGCAACCGATCACGTTTGTTGTATGGGATCCCCCTTACATATTTATTTTATAGTATTTTTTAGAATATCTATTTTTGTTGCCGCAATAACAACATTATTGCGGCAACAAAAATAGATCATCTGTGAAAATTTCAACTAATACAACCTGGTGACAGACAGACAGACAGACAGAGACGGACGGACAGCGGAGTCTTAGTAATAGGGTCCCGTTTTTTACCCTTTGGGTACGGAACCCTAATAGACCAATGTACGCACATTAAGTCTATTGATGGAAGGTTATCTGCCGTATTCTATACATATAATAGTTATAAAAAGCTGACTCGTAATTTTGCTTTACAGTCATGATTCTAAGGGGTCTGGCGACCGCATCATGTGGCCGCAATACAACTAGGACGTCGTCACTTTGAATACGCTACATATATATACATATATACTCGTATATGTATGTATAGCGTATACCAGGTGGAATTTTTCCATGGGCCCTGGAGGGGAACTACCTTAAATCCTTTAGTTAGCTCATTTTACTGGTAGGAAACATTCCTTTATTTTTAAAAAGAAACAAAACTGCATTCAAAGATTTTCCAAAATTTGCTTGCCTCAACCGGGAATCGAACCAACTGAAAATTAAAAAAATAAACCCTCGATATTTTATTTCACGAATCGGTAGGATTATTGTTCAGGATAAAATTTATCCAGTAAACTTAGCCCTACACTCATCTGTTGTACGAGATTCCATGAAATTTAATACTTATTACAAGTTCTTTATTCTTTAAAAATTCCACCCTATATATTACAACAGCTCTGTGCGATTGTCTAGTACCACATTCTAAGTCCTAATTGGACATGCAGCCATTAGATGCAAGACAACAACGGAACCAAACAAGAATTGCTCAGATTGTTTAAATGTTGCCATACACACAATTCGTTAGTGTTCACGTTATCTACTGTAAGTTTGGTTTTCTAGAATTAAACAGATTTAAAAATGGACAGGTTACAATCTGTTTACGTAATACAAAATGTTATTCAAGTTTTTTTAGTAAATACTTATATCAACATTTCTTTTAATAACGTGAAGGAAGGCGTTATAATTTTTTAGGGTTCCGTAGCCAACTAGGAACCCTTATAGTCTCGCCATGTTCGTCTGGCCGTCTGTGCGTCTGTCCGTCCGTCCGCGGCTTAGCTCCGTAATCATTAGTATGTACTAGAAAGCTGAAATTTGGTATGAGTAAGTATGTGTACCTATGTATCACGCCGACAAAACAGTAGGTACAATAAAACCTAAAAAAAATTTTTTTTGTTTTCCTCCCCGTGGGTACCTACATCTAAATTGGGGGTGATTTTTTATTTCGTTCCAACACTAGTGTGTGGGGTGTCGTTGAATATAAATATATATTTGTCTTTTAAAAATAGTAGGGATCTTCAAACATTAAAATTTTTGATAAAGTCAGCAGTTTTGTAAATATTCGCTCTGGAAATAAAAAAAATAGCGTCCCGCCCTCTAACTTTTCAACCACGGGTCAAAAAATTATGGGAAAATTCATGAAAATGAGTCCTTATAAGTACTTTCAATGAAAACTATATTAAATAAAATCGGTCGAGGCATTTTTGAGTTATCGCAACATTTCACAATTTTCTTTAATAGGAATCGTTTACGACCTTTTTATAGAGCTTGAAATCTTTCTCGTAATCTAAACCGCGGCTGTTTTAAGGCCGTCTATTGTGAAGGATGAGCAACTACGGAACCCTACACTGAGCGACATGCTCCTGGCCGGTTTTAACGGTTTAAGGGGTGTTGTTTTACCGTTTAGTAGGTCTCGTTTTATCTTGTGCTTTTGTTTGCTTGAATATCAGCGTAATCATAACATTCATCATCATCATCATCATCATCATCAGCCTATTCTTTTCCACTGCTGGACATAGGCCTCTCCAACTGCACGCCATTGTAAGCGATCCTCGACTACTCTCATCCAGCTTTTGCCAGCCACCCTGCACAGATCATCGCTCCACCTAGTCTGAGGGCGTCCCACACTACGCTTGCCGATCCGCGGTCTCCACTCAAGAACACGTTTACCCCACCGGTTATCGGTTCTTCGGCTAATATGGCCAGCCCACTGCCACTTCAAATTGCTAATACGGTGAGCTATGTCGGTAACTTTGGTACTGGTAATCATAACATTAAAGGTTAAGTATTCAATTTCTATACTTACAAAATTCTAAAATTGTATTGAAAATCAGTTTTATATGGAGAGGAGTCATCATTTCAGGAAAAATCGTAACAGCGCGATGCAGGATTTGTGTGCGAGGGTAGCGCCAGCCTTACAGCGCAATTTGTCGGTAAAAAAATCTTATCCACTCGTCACACCGAAACGAGTGGACGGATTTTAACCAATTTTAGTGGATGGACAGTGTTGCCAGATGACATTTATGAAAATCTCTAGGGTGAGACGAAAAAAGTCTGTAGAATTCCGTAGATCGTCGCTTGAAAAATCCTTAGTTCTACATACTTTTTTCCAATGCTTCATTTGACTATACTGAAGCTTAAAAATCTTTACAATGCATGTGCTCGAAAAGAGCGTATTCTAGGCATTCAAACTGTGCGGAAAGTACTACTTTTCCGCACTAGTGCTTTTTACTTTTCAATTTTTTTTTAATTTCTAGCCGTATCTGACAGCCTGACGCAAAGAGGTTTTATTATTTACAAAAAGTTTGATAAATAAGTCAAATACCGGATATTATCACGTATAAAAGTACAATAAAACCAATATTTCATTAATTAATTAATTTAACACGTCATTAATTAACATTAGATATAAAATTTGATTAATAAACGAACTTTAAATCGTTATTCATTAAATAAATTTGGCTGAATGTACACGCGCTTGTGCCATTTTGACATAAGACGAATATTAAAAAAATACTTTTGCACATGCGCAGTAGTAGATATGTGGCGCGTGAATTACAAATAACTCCGCCATTTTTTATTGATGTCTAGTTTATTTTGAAGTTGTTTTGTGCAAATCTGCTGAAATAATGGCGAGATAAAGGGACGAATCATGAATTTAAACCCGTAAAATGTAATTGAAGAAGTAAAAAATGTGAACGACAGCTTCTTGTTGGATAAATCAAATCAAAACACTTTTTTTCCAATGTAAACAGTCTTTGTGAGTATTAAAGTATTTTCTATTTTCTCGTACATGCATAGTAAAGTTTTGTACGGAACTCGTGTGTAAGATGATTTCCGACTCGTGTTTGTTTAATCACTCGCTCGTACCTCGCTCGTGACTAAAAATCACACTCTTCTGAAATCACCTACCTTCCACACTTGTATCGTAAATAACTATATTAAAAGTTAGAAACTTCTGCAAAAACGTAGGTGGAAAAGCAATAAAAATCTAATATTTTTGTACACCTTGCCCGTAGTCTATACATCGTTTTGAGCTAGTAAGAAATGAAATGTTTTAGCCAGGATTACAATTCATTATTCGCAGAAAAAGTACTAGTTTTGGCGGTAAATAGAAGTAATCTGAAATTCCGTAGGTTCACCAATAATTTCCGTAGGTCTTGGCACAAGGCCTAAAATGCGTAGATCTACGGAGTTTTCCGGAGCTTTAACGCTGTAGATGGATAGCTTGGATGTCTATCCAAATATGGTCATATTAACTTTTTATCTAACTACGGTTAAAAAAAAGGTTCACGTCGACAAAGATGCCTTCTAGTTACAGTTGTTTTTTTTTTTAAACACATATTTAACACTTTGTCTGTTGATGTTTGTAGTGATTGCCAAATCTAACGATTATGAATGGTTCATCGAATCGATTTTACAGACTATTTTTTTTTCGAACCTGCATATATTTTTATTTATTTTGGGTAAATCAATATTCTTTGAGCTATGAGCCGTCGGACTGAGCTGGACTCACTGGAGCTTTCTATGTAAAATAGTAGTTTGTTTTATTGTTCTTTCTTCAGATTATACATTTATCAATTTAATCGATTTCTACCAATTTACAGAAATAGCACATATATCGAAACACAAGATTTGATCAGAACACAGTTTTTTTTTTAAAAGCACGTTTGTACTGTTTATGTTATGATTTATTATCTTTGAATACTTCAACACCTAGTTAAGAAAAAATATAAAATGAACTCAATAGGATAGTTGACCCAGTTTTGAAATATACATATTTGAAATGGTTAATAATGATCCTACTAGCTCTAAAAAAATGTCTTACGTTTTTATGAAAGCTAGAAAGCTAAATTTTATCAATTGAAACTTCGAAATTTCATGAACAGTCAAAAACGCCGTCGCCATTTTTGCCTTTTGCTAATCTGTGGCGTGGCGTAGAATTACGTGTAAATATTCGAAATTCGACCGTCGCGTCGTGTAGTGCCATTCCGCTCACTCCAATATACTTTGACAGGAGATCGAGAGGGACGGCACTATTCGAAGTCGTTAAAGTAGACTTTCAGTAAAAACGTTTAAAGATACCCGAAAAACCGCTATTTCACTGCTTGTTTTTTATGAAATACAATAGGTCTTGCAGATTTACGTTGTATGGGTCATATCATGTGTAAAAATGTGTTTAAAAAATCCAACTATAGTAATAAAAGTCCATCACCATTTTGTTTTAGATTTTCGGAACTTTTCATGTAGGTACCTACATTTACAAACGCATTATTCTTGTCTCACACAAGCCTATGAATATAAATTAGATTTAAAAAAGTTTTCGTATTATGTCAATCCCGGCCGTACGTTCGTTACTCGCTTTAACTTTTATAATGTATGTCTTACAAGTGTTTTTTTTAGTTTAAATGTTGTTCCAAAGTGTGATTTTGAACTAATTTTTACTGTAAAATAATGAGCGTTTTCAAAAACATTTATAGAAAATTATAAACATTTATTATGGGATTTATGGGTCAAAAATAAAAGATAAAAAAATAATAAATTATGAGATTAAAACACTAAAAATTAAACTATGATTAAAATATATTTATAAAACTAAGACCTCTCGGTAGGGTGTCCAATTGTCCATGACGCAAGCAGCATTCCCAGGCTGTATGACTATGGAAAGCCCATAGAATAAATTATATATGCTGAGATAGAGTCATCAGCTTCCTTTGTGTACTAACGCCATCAATTGACTAAGTCTCGAGTTATCTGAGTCGTGTACATATTGTTACGCCGGTAGGTTAGGTCAGAAACTTCGAACGTCAATTTCAGTGCTTTAGAGGCGTTTTCAGCAGGCTGAAAAGTCATTTCAGGCCGTTTCAGAAGTTGCTCTATCACATATCTAAAGATCGAAATTTCACCCAAGTTGCCGTCGTTTTCAGGCGCCTGAAACATGTTTTCAGTCCGTTTCAGGGCACCCTCTATCAGATGACGCCATAACCTGAAAACCCGTTTTCAGGCGTTTTCAGGACCCCTTATGGGCCTCTGAAGCACAAATCGTTATATGGCGAAATATCCCATAGGAGTGACAGAGATAGCACTAGAAGAATGAGATAGCTATACTCGGAACATTCGAGAAGTGTGTGACAGAGATAGGACTACTAGAAAGAGATAGCTATACTCGGAACATTCGAGAAGGGAGTGACAGAGAGTGCACCATTAGAGAGAGACATATATGGCCTCGAATGTTCTCGGCCCTCACACTGGACCTTACTAGAATATTCGCGATATGTGTGGACAATGCGTCCTATGATGGTTGCGTTTATCACGGGATAAATAAGTGATAACGCTTTTGTCAATATTTCCTAAGATGGTTGCACGGTAAACTGACATTCTGACGTGACATCACGAGATATATGATATATGCATAAATTTCCTACGATGGTCGTCCACTTTATAACAAAGCATCCAACTTTGACAGCCCGGTATACATAGGTTACCGTTGTGTTAATGCTATGATGGTTAAGTTTATCACACGATAGATGAACGTCAAAGTATTTATCCATAAAACCTAAGATGGTGGCACGTGACATAGATCAATCCAAGATAAATCATAAAATTTCCTACGATGGTTGTTCATTTTATGTCACATGTCAATGTCAAAGCGTGATAATCTGACTGAAAATTGATTTAGTTTGTCGTCGAGCTAATAAGGTAGTGACAAAGGAAATTTAATATAAAATCTTCACTTTTTAAGAAAACCAAGCGTGAGTATTGATTATTTCAATGCATATAACATTAATTACTTGCTAAATTGTTATTATATTACTCATTTGTCACTAATTACTTGCAGAATGGTCCGCTGTGACTATCATCAAGTCGCAGTATAATTATGCAGAGAAGCTTAGAAGATGTAGAAGAAAAATACACCGTATCACCATAATGGACTTCTGCAACCCTTTCGGATTTCCTGACGATGAATTTCGTCACATTACATATGTACTTGGATCGCGTGAGAAGAAGATGGCACTTATGTAATGATCTCGAGATGGATCTACGTACTGTCTCTGTCTGCTTATATAGCGGCAGACACTTGAGAATAATAAATTGTCCCAGCAGTGCAAAGCGGGCCCGCAAGCAAATAGAGCAAAAAAAAAAAAATAGAATAATAAATATTTATTTCTGTTATTTTTTGTGTTATTATTTTATTTCTCAAAGACGTCGTCACATGAGCGACAAAGCAAATGTTGCTTTGCAGTGGACGACATATAGCTATATGTATAGCTAGCACGGTGTCGATATAAATAAAATAAATAAATAAATATTAAGGGACAATCATACACAAATCGACTTGTACTATGGGTACTAGACGACGATATACATAATATATAAAATACATATATAGATAACATCCATGACCCAAGAACAAATATTTGCACAAATATTTGCCCCGGCCGGGATTCGAACCCGGGACCGCCGACTCAGTAGTCTCTTACGTCTTCCATCCATACATCGGCGTCTTGCCAGGCGTCACCGCGGAGGCTGGTGCACAACGCAATCTCATCGCCGCGCTACCCACTTTTGACTGTATGTAGATATTACAGATTTAGGAATCCCTTTGCTTGGCAGCCGACTCACATGACATATTACCAACACTCACTCAATGCTTGCCATTTGCTTAGGGTAAGGTTTGCACAGTAACTTTATTATTTTGCTCGTAAAGTATATCTCTTCTGGCGGATGAAAAAATAAAAAAAAGCATAAATATAAAGTGTTGTTTATTCAGACTAATCATTATGCAGGCATAAATGGGTGACTATCAATAACAATGTGTTCTTCGTGCGCCGGACAACACTCCTATAAAGAATGCGACGTTGAAGAAGTAATGTGTATTAACTGTAATGGCAATCACTTGGCCATATCAAGGGATTGTCCAGTAAAACAGAAAAAGATTGAAGAGAAAAAGAGCAAGTATTTAAAGCCGAACCATTCCTATGCCGCTGTGGTGAGTGTCCCAGCTATCTCCGACCCAAAAATATTCCCAAATTTGAAACCAACTAAAACTATTGATGTAAACATAACTAAACATAATGCTGAGCAAATTTTAAATAATGAAATCATTATTAATGCTCTCGTTAAATCACTTATTATGCTTGGCAATGATAACAGTAACACTCCGATTACTAATAAAAGAATTAAGGATATACTTTTAGCTAATTTAATCACATAATGGATACACATTTAACAATATAACATACAGAGCTTACAGAGCAAAAAGGCCTTACTCAAAACATTCCTTTCTGAACAACATATTGATATTTGTCTGCTAAATGAAACCTGGCTTAAAACAACTAGTACAATTTACTAATTATAAAAACGGTATAAACTCACGTAAAAATTGTCAGGAACGGCCCGACATGTTTCGAACTCATTTGGGTCGCGAGTCGCGTAGCAGCACGGATAGCTACCCCTGATGAAGAGCTCCAAATGAGTTCGAAACATGTCGGGCCGTTCCTGACAATTTTTACGTGAGTTTATACCGTTTTTATAATTAGTAAAGATGTCTCACGATAGTTTTAATAACATTATAACTAGTACAATTCCTGATTTTACACCTTATAATTTGATACACAAAAATTCAGTCAATGAACATAATGGAGTACCTAGGTATATTAATAAAACAAAACTTAAAATATAGTCTTGTAAATACAACTTTTTACGAATCTATTCAAAATATTTGCATATCAGTAGACACTGAAATGGGTAAATTGAATATTCTTTGCGTTTACTGTCCTCCTAATAGCAGCAGATTTGCTACTGACAAAATGAGAAAGGTTTTACTTGAAGTCCCTAAGCCATGCCTTATAATGGGAGATTTCAATGCTCATCATATCCTATTTGGATGTATGGCTAACAATAATAGAGGTAACAGTTTATATAATCTAATTGATAATTTTGACTTGTGTATTTTAAACGATGGTAAAGCCACAACTGTTCAGTATCCAAACAGAAATCCATCTGCCATAGATTTAGCTTTGGTCAGTCCCACATTAGCTCCTCTCTGTGAATGGCGTGTCCATGACGACCCGATGGGCAGTTATCATTATCCAACTGTTGTTGTTATAAATGTGAAGCCTTCTATATATGAAGTGCGTCCTGTGGAAGAAAAATACATTTATAATAAAGCAGACTGGTCCAAATATCAAGAACTATCTGAATCCTGGTTCTCACATTTAGATATACATGGTGCGGAACCTATTGATTTATATAACTTATTTGTAAATATTTTGTATGATATTATTGATATTAGAGCAGAAACAATTCCCAAACAAACGCCAAAGCAAACTTTAAAAGTTATGAGAAAACCTGCACCTTGGTGGAACCAAACATGTGATGATGCTGTTAAAATGTCTAAGGAGGCTCTCAAAGAGTATAGGAAATCACCAAGTATTCCTAATTTTATACATTATAAAAAATTAGATGCTCAAAATAAAAGGATATTAAAAGAGGAAAATATTGATGCATGGCACAACCTATGTACTAGCTTTAACAGAATGACACCTATTTCTAGAATATGGAACTACATGAAAAGGTTCAGAAGGATAGGTTCTTCTCATAACAGATATTTGAATGATGACTGGATACCAAGCTTTTTAGACAACATAGCAGACTCATCACAGTTGAATGAACATAATTTGAATGATATTATGGATCAATCTGTGGAAAATGATAGTAACTCCTTTCTCAATAGACCATTTACATTGAATGAATTCCACATAGCTCTCAAAAGTAGGAAGGATACAACACCAGGGTTGGACAGCATACCATACATGTTAATCAAACAATTACATCCTAACGCACAAGAAATATTATTAAACATTTAAAATAAACTTTGGAATAATTTTGTCATACCAGACTCATGGAAAACTCAGTGTGTTATTCCCATCTTAAAGCCAAACAAAGTTGCAAATAATCCCTCAACATATAGACCTATCTCTCTCTCGTCATGTATAGGTAAACTGTTTGAGAACATGTTAAAGTTACGCCTAGACTATTTTGCTGAAACAAAGGACAAATTACCCGACATCCAATTTGGTTTTATAAAAGGCAGAAGTTGCTCTGAAAGCTTTGTATCTCTAATATCAGAACTTAAAATGGCAAAGCTAAGTCATTCTAATGCTATTTGTGTATTTTTAGATGTTAAAGGTGCCTTTGACAATGTTAATATTGAATGCCTAATAAATGTCCTGCATGAATTGGGCTTACCAAGAAATATTTTACACTGGATTTTTAAATTTCTATATAATAGAACCCTGTTTGTCAAATTGAACAATAAGCTACATGGACCTAGGCTTGTGAATAAAGGAACAATGCAAGGAGCAACACTGTCACCTCTGCTGTTGTATAATTTATACACATCTCAGATCCATAATTTTGTAGATACATCACAGGTCAAAATATTGCAATTTGCAGATGACTTGCTTTTATACAGCATAAACCAAAATTTAGATATAGCTGTTAACAGTACAAATACTGCATTAGCGCAATCGCATCATTATTATAACAACATTTTAAAACTATACATAAGTTCAGAAAAGAGTAAAGCTTTAATATTTAGTAAAGATTCATTTGTACACTCTAGAATAAAAGTTAGTTATAATAATGATGCAATTCCTGTTGCCAATCATCATAAATTTTTAGGTGTCATAATAGACGACAAACTAAAATTCGATAAGCATATTAACTATATATGTCAAAATGCCATGAAGGGCATAAATATCTTGAGGAGTTTAGCTGGAACTTTTTGGGGATCAGATCGAAAAACACTCTGTATGCTGTATAAAAGTATAGCCAGAAGTCATTTTGATTATAGCTCTTTAGCTTATATGTATGAATGTTAGTAACACATTATTAAGGAAATTGGATGTGATACAACATATGGGTCTGAGAATAATTAGTGGAGCCATGCGCACTACCACTCCCATTGTTTTTATGGAAATTGAAAATTGCATACCTCAATTGTCCTTGCGGCTTGCTGTAAACAGTTGGCTGAGAGATTTTGCTTGAAGGAGTTGTCTTGTAACAATGTAACTGTCCTTAGTAATGTTTTATATCCAGCAGAAGTCTCACAGTTAGCTGGAACAGCCAACATCTCGGCGAATACTCTTATTTCTGGTACATTGCCTGAAATAACAACAATAATAACATACATAAAAAACCTGACCAGAGATATTTACATCAATAGCAAGTGGCCTATTTACAAATGCCCATATAACACATTACTTAATTTTCTTGATATTAAATGTCATTTAGAAACTGTCTGAAATAAATATGACTTTCTAGAATTTTTAAACGAAAAAAAGGAATTTTACACTATATATACTGATGGCTCCAAGAGCGATCATGTCAAAGCAGCATTCTATGATCCACAACAGAAAATAACCAAATGTGTTACCAAACACTTGCAGTATTTTTACGGCAGAAGCATGGGCTATTTTAGCTGCTTTGACATTATGTAAATACCAATGTAAATAGTGTAAATATATTAGTAATAAGTGATTCTAAAAGTGTTTTATCTGCTTTATGTAATTGTAATCTAGTTTATAAACAGAATTATATATTGTATAGAATTAAGGATAAGCTACAAATGATTGGGAAATGTATAGAATTCTTATGGGTTCCCTCACACAGTGGCATAGCCGGAAACGAGATTGTGGATCAGGCAACACGACAAGATCACCACGAAGACCACACCCAATCTTTTAGAGTGCCTTTCACGGATTATTACCATGAATTTAAAAATCGATCAAAGAGTTTGTGGAAGGATTACTGGAACATTATTACCGAGAATAAGGGGAAATGGTATGCTGAATTACAGCCGGACTTACCAACAACTCCGTGGTACAATCGTTTTAGGTACACCGGCCAAAAGTTCATAACGATAATTAACCGCTTGCGGTTTGGTCATTGCCTGGTCCCAGCGCATCTGTACAGGATGAAAATCGTTGCGGAAGATACCTGTATTAAGATTGGACAAAAATAAAAACGTCGTTCAGTCCGTCATCTTTATTCGCAGAGCACTTTCATAGACAAGAAACACAGGAATGTAGAAATGCATTCTAACTTCAAACTATACACTACAACAGGTGGCAGCACTGGCCACTCAAACTAAATTGTACTTGTCTTTTGATACAATCTCATCACAGCCCCTCAAGTTTATAACGAAAGAAGCTGAAGTTAAAACTTGCAAAACAACTTAACTTTTATATAAACAATTATAACTAAGTTTACATAACTTGATGTAACTTGATATGACTTGATACATTCAAAGTCAAAGAAAAAATTATGTGTCTACTATCTAGCCCTACGATCAAAGTCTTGGGATCAGTCTGCACCACTAGATAATAAACAACATAACAACAACATAATTATTATGTTTTACTACACATTAATTAACATAAGTTCAAATGTCATATGAGTACATTGAGTACTAGCTTAATACATTTAAATTGTTTTATTTTAATTACACAGAAATTACTATACTAAATTTAATTTACTCAAGAAATAATTATGTTTAATACAAGGTAAAGCTTTTGTAAAAATATCAGAAATATTTTCATTTGTTGGTACATAGAACAATGATATGAGTTTCTTATTTACTATATCTTTCACATAATGATATTTAATGTCAATATGTTTTGACGCTTTACTATTAATCTGGTTTTGGAACAATTTAATAGTACTCTGGTTATCAATAAATAAATAAGCAGGAATATTTGTTTCATTACTTGAGAAATCTGACAGAACACCCTTAATATGCATGAGTTCACTTACAGCATGTGCACCTGCCACAAATTCTGCCTCAGCTGTTGACAATGCTGTGCATGTCTGTTTCCTTGAGAACCAAGATATAACATTTTCACCTTGATATATGACGCAGCCACTGGTGCTCTTACGATCTGTCTTGTCTCCTGCCCAGTCTGCATCGGAGTAAGCTCGAAGTGTGATGGCCTCCTTTGACTTCTTATACAGCAGCCCCTTTTCTGCAGTCCCTTTAAGATAACGCAAAATTCGCTTACCTGCTTTCCATAAGTCTGCTGTCGGTCTGTCCAAAAATCTACTCAGATAGGAAACAGCATAAGTGATATCTGGTCGACTGTTTGTGGATATATATAAAAGTGAACCAACTAATTCTTTAAATGGTACATTAATTACCTCTGACTTGGTGTCTGCGCTGTAGTTGATTTCCATTGGAGTACTACTTTTCTTACAATCTTGCATATTGAATTTTTCTAGTAATCTGTTTATCATGTCTGTCTGTTTAATTTCCATTCTGTCCTTCTTTCTTGTAATTTCCAGTCCTAAATAATTCTTTACTTCTCCCAATTCCTTCACATTAAATTCTTTTTTCAGTTGGGTTATGATAAAATTTCCATCACCTAGTATTAAAATGTCATCTACATACAGTAATATCCAGGTTTTTCCTTTTCTGTACAAACAATAGTCATATTTTGATTGTATGTATCCTTGTCCTGTAATAAATTCATGAAATCGATTGTTCCAGCATTTGGGTGCTTCCTTCAGTCCATATAACGCCTTTTTTAGTTTCAATACTTTTCCTTCTTTTATTTTCAATCCTTGTGGACATTTTATATATACATCCTGGTCTAAAAATCCGTTTAAGAAAGCTGTGGGAACATCCAGCTGTTTTATTATTTTATCTTCTTGAACTGCTATGCTCATCATTAGTCTCATTGTTGATGATTTAGCTACTGGTGCATAATTGTTGTATGAGCTACTCTGTTGAAACCCTTTAGCTACAAGTCTCGCTTTCTTTATTCCATCTTGCTTTGTTCTAAAAATCCACTTTGTATCTATAGCTTTACACCCTTTTGGTAAAGTCGCTTCTTCCCATGTATCTAATTTCTGCTGTGAGTTCAGCTCTTTCTTTATTGCTTGTTCCCATTCTTCACTTTGTATGGCTTCTTCAAAATCTTGTGGGTCACCTGATAGTAAGCAGTATGCTGTATAATTTAAGTCATATTTTTCAAGTAATTCCCTTGGTTTTCGCACTTGTCTTCCCGATCTTGTATGAAATTCCTCACTTTCTTGTCTTTGTTCTTCGATATTACTTTCCTCTTCAGTTTCTGTAAAATATTCATCATCCTCTTGATTCTTTTCAACATTTTCTACCTGTTTCTCTTGCTCTTCAGACTGTGTTTCCTTTAATTTCTGGTCATCTTCTTCATCATATTCATAATACCTGTATCTTACCTCTTCATGTTCTCGCTCTGACTGTTCAAACTTCACTTGTGTCTCATCAAATCTTATATCTCTTGTTACTATGATCTTATCCGTTTCTGGATCCCATACACGATAGCCAGTAGGTGCATATCCAACAAATCTCATTGTTTTCGCTCTCTTTTCAAGTTTGTCTTGCCTTGGTAATATATGAACCCATACCTTACATCCAAATATTCTTAGTCGTGACAGATCTCGATGTCCAAAGATCATTTCAGCTGGTGTATGAAAACTGATGGCAGCTGAAGGACATCTATTTATTTGATAAACGGAGCATCTTACCGCTTCACCCCATAATGTTTTTGGTAGTTTTGTTTCGGCCAACAATGTTCTTGCACGGTTGTATATGGTGCGATTCATCCGTTCTGCAACACCATTCGATTGTGGGCTATAAGCAATTGTAAATTGTAAAATTATACCTTTTCTATTGCAGAAGTCTTGCATCACTTGATTTTTAAATTCTCCGCCATTGTCTGCCCTAATTTTTCTTACTTTATTACCTGTTTGTGTTTCCATTTTATTTATATAATTAATTAATTTTTCTGTTGCTTCACTTTTCCTCTTCAATAGATAAATTTCGCAGAAATGAGTGTAATCATCAATTATTGTTTGGTAATAAATCTCACCGTTAGCTGTTGGAGTGCTGACAGGACCAGAGAGATCAGTATGAATTAATTCTCCTATATATCCGGATCGGGGCTTCGGAGTGGTACAAAATGGTAATCTGGTAGACTTACCTTCCATGCAGGCTTCACAGGGTTGGTCACTATATGGCAGCTTCATCATCCTCAAGTGTTTTCGATTAGCATGCCCTAGTCTCTGATGCCATAAAAAGTCACTGTTGATATTGTTAGTTGCTAAGCACCTGTCATCATCTAATTGCATAGGTATAACATACAAATTTCCAAGTAAGTTTCCAAAAATTTCCTGAGTTTTATTTTTAATTGACACATTTTCTTTATTAAATTGAACCATATAACCTTTTTGTAACAATTTCCTAACAGACAGTAGGTTGTGTGACAATTTAGGTACTATCAAACCCTCTATATTTACTGAAACATTCCCACATTTTAAATGTAATTTACCCCTTTTGTTACATGTCAGATATTGACCATTTGCTACAAACACTTTTATTTCTTTTTCTAATCTTACTACATCTGTCATATTTTGCTCAAATTCAGTTTTTAGCAAATGTTCAGTTGCGCCAGAATCTACAATGAAATTTATACAGTCATTTCCATTACTCACATTACAATTATTTGCATTAAATGCAGTGAATGATAATACATCCTCATCTACAAGTTGTACCATGTTGCTAGCTTGCCCCTGATAGTCACGATGTGGCATTCCCCGCTGTCGACTGGAATAGCTTCTGTATCTGGTAGGTCCACGATATCCTCTTGTCGCTGGTCGTCCTCGGTGAGTATTGTTGTGAGTGTAGGTCTCCGGTTGTTTCATCCTACAGTCCCTGATGATGTGTCCTTTCCGTCCGCAGCCATAGCATACAAGAAATGCCTCCTCCTTTGTGTCCTGATGAGGTTCTTCACTTAATTTTAGTTCCGCGTCGAGTAATCTTGCTTTGATCGATTCTATATTTAGCATTTTCTCACTGATCATCGTTTCAATTGATGTTATAACGTTGTCATAAGCAGATGGTAGCGCTGCTAGTAAGTAGCAAATTTTATCAATCTCCTCAACTTTAGACCCGATTGCATTGAGTTCTCCGAGAAGAGAATCAAACTTTAAGAAAAAATCTTGTAATTTCTCCGTTGCACCGCATTTCAACATGATAAGTTGTCGTTTTAGTCTTAACTTGTTGCAAATACTTTTCCTTTCGAAAATGTCTTCTAGTTTAGACAACATGTCCGCCGCAGTTTTCGATTGTTTCACTATTTCGATATATTTATCACTTAAACATTGCACGATTATGGATCTTGCTTTCGCATCACTGATGATATCTGCTGGCTTTGTACTATCGAAAGACTCTTCTAATAATACTTTATGTACGCCTTTTTCTTCTAATATAAGTTTCACTCTAAATTTCCAATTCCCAAAGTTACACTTTTCACTCAATCGTATTACATTATATTCTGTTGCCATTTTGCGCTAATTACTTATTTATTTTATTATTTCATCTGTTGTTTTACAAATAGCGCAGTGGAAGCGTATTAAGATTGGACAAAAATAAAAACGTCGTTCAGTCCGTCATCTTTATTCGCAGAGCACTTTCATAGACAAGAAACACAGGAATGTAGAAATGCATTCTAACTTCAAACTATACACTACAACAGGTGGCAGCACTGGCCACTCAAACTAAATTGTACTTGTCTTTTGATACAATCTCATCAACCTGTACATATTGCTTTAAAGAAAACGCAGACATAAATCATATCATTTTCCAGTGTCCAACGTTTGGAATTCAAAGGTTGAGTTGACACTTGTCAGTGAGATTAGTGACATTGCTAAAGAAAATTTAATAAGTGTTCCCCGCCGCGTTCAGGATATATTATCCAATGTAGTATTTTTCATTCCTGTATATAAATTTATACTCAATACTGTAGATTTTTTTTTATTATTTATGTTTCAATTAATTGTAAATAGTTTATTTGTTTGTTTATGTATTATTATGCTGTGTTGTTTTCATTATTTCCATTTATAACTATATCTGTGTGTATTGTATACTTGGAAAAGTATCAATATGTTATGTGATACTTGATAGTTGCTGTCAAATTATTAATTCGTTGTTTAAATTGTAATGTAAATGATCAACAATATTTTATGTTTTTGACTGAAGGACACTGATTCCATGGTCATGAAATAAATTAAAAAAAAAAAGACAAGAGAATGTGTTTGACCCTCAAACTTGAGCCGTTTTTACAGGTTAACTCGTATATTTTTAAAACTCAGACACAAACAATCAAGCTGTCGTTATTTATTGTTTATCTACTTATCTTACCACGAAATTTATCGTGCCGTGCACCATCTTAAGCCAAAACTTAAATTTGACGATTTATCTTAAAATTGTGTCACTATTTAAATGACATAATGAATGCAACCGTCAAAACGTGACGTAAAGGTGTTAGAATTAGAAAATTTAGAAACGAACTCATCACATTTGTCGGAAATCAAGCGTTAGTATTAATTATTTTAACGTATATAACATTAATTACTTGCTAAATTGTGATTATACGTGAGTACGTGGAACGTTTTTTTTTTTTTTTACTTGCAATTGGCGTTGCATGCCGAAAAGCATCGGCGGAAGCTAAATAGACGCATAATAAGGGACATGTCCAACCCGTTTGAGATGCCAGACGAAGAGTTTCATCACATATACAGAGTGCGCAAGGAGATGGCACCTTGAAGTCGATCTTCACCACGCTGACGGTTTGCCAGTTCACACCAAGGTAACCATACATATATTATGTTTTGTTGTTTAATAGAGTAGATATATCAAGTAATCAATATGAGTAGCTGTATAAGTATCTTAATATTTAGAACAAACTCAACCTGAATTATTTAAAAACTGGGCAAGTGCGAGTCCGACTCGCGCATGAAGGGTTCTGTACCGTAATCTATAACAAGTTTGTTGTATGGGAGGAGTATGGGGTTGTATATATTTATTTTATTTTATTTTTTGTATTTGTTGTTATAGCGGCAATAGAAATACATCATCTGTGAAAATTTCAACTGTCTAGCTATCACCGTTCTTGAGATACAGCCTGGTGACAGACGGACGGACAGCGAAGTCTCAGAAATAGGGTCCCGTTTTTACCCTTTGGGTATGGAACCCTAAAAAGATACATTAGTATAAATAACTTTTAACTGGTTTTAGTTTGTACCTAATACTTACAACTTTCTAAATACAACAAAAAAATGTTGTAATAAATTTTTTTCATTCTAATATTAATATTAGAACCCAATCATTCTAAAATAAAAGGCTGTAGACAGAATATGCTCAAAACAACTAATTTCTTTTATTGTATTGTAGGTGCTAACATCTTTACACTTATTGGCTGATGGCAATTATCAGCGTGGGTCCGGGCAGGATCATGGCCTTTCAATTGCCCAGTCGACTGTAAGCCATTACATAGGTCAATTTACAGAGGCAGTAAATAGAAGGTGAGATTGATGTAGCAATATTATTATTTTACATTTTTCTCTCATAAAATGACTGGAATAAAGTCCCTTGTAGTTGTAGGGATAAGTTCGCCTTTGTATGTGTGCAGGTTTTTTATTCATTTTTATTTACTTTTATGTACAATGAAATGTTTACATACATACAATACAATACAACAATTCTTTATTGCAGACCAACAAGAAAAATATTACATGAGAAATCATAAATTAAATAATGGTAGACAATATAGGCGGTCTTATCGCTAAAGAGCGATCTCTTCCAGACAACCTACATATACATACATACAAAAAGGAAGAATGAAAAGAATATCACAGCAACATTAGACTTATAATGAAAAATGACAGCATAGACTTATTAAAGGATTAGGCTACGGTAGAGATAAATAGTGATCTTTAAGTTTATATTTAAAAATTGCCAAAGTTTTAGCTTGTCTAAGATCCAGCGGAAGCGAGTTCCACAGTAAAATAGCTTGCACAGTAAAAGAATTAGAATAAAATTTTGACTTCGATGCCGGAACAGTGAGTATACAATTTTGAGCGGACCTTGCAGATGTCAGGTAACTAAAACGATCTTTAAGGTAGCGGGGAGTTGCAGGTTACATAGATACATACACAGCTTGATATTCATAAATTGGCGCCAAATCTATCAAATCTTTGACAGTGTTTTTTTTTTTTCAGATCGCTGACGAAAACTGCCAGATAATAGCGGTACATGCCAGATACCCCGGATGAGTGCACGACTCCTTTATATTTCATTATAGCAATATAAAGGAGGAGATGAAACGGCTCTATGACGGACGCATTGGGGAGTACTTCCTTCTGGGTAAGTAAAAATTGTGATTACACGTGCACAATAAGGAGTATTTTAACTCGCTTTTATTAGCTTGACTTTTAACTAAGTTTGTGTAAGAAAGTCAACAATACAAGCGTGGAAATAACCAAGCGTGGAATATGTTAACTAATAACCTATAGTAACATTGTTTTTCAATAAAGACATTTTAAAAACAAACAAACTGTAGGTTACCTTGCCTAGAAGTTTGTGTATGTTTTTAAAGCACAGTTTTTGTTTGTTTGTTTTAAATAATATTTAACTTGTTAAAATGTAATTTCCTATTTCAGGGCTACATTTTGGGCCACATATTGTTGGCCAAAGCACGACCGGTCTTCACTAGAATCCTTGAGTTCTCTGTACAAAAGGAATAAGGTTTCCAAGATTTGTAGCGTTGCTACATAAAACTTACGTTGCTTCTTGGCCACTATTAAGCCACACAATCCCGGGACACTGTAAACATCCCCAACACATTATTCAGATGTAATTTCAATTTCTTGCAAGTAACATAACCTGTAATTAGCAGCCGTCAGCTGTCAAAACTGACACCTGATACCCGATTGACACTCTCAACAACTATTAAGCAAATACAGGAAGTGTGTACATTCGCTCAAACGCTAGGAAGCCGATGCAGACCGGAATGATTAAAAAAAGGATTAACGTCAGTGTCTGGACTGGACTCGATAACGTTAACGGTATATATTTTTTTTCGATAGGGACTTTAGAGAAGGTTAATGTAAAAACGTGGATAGAAGATATTTTCTGATTTGTGTGTGTTCAGAAGAGGCTTAACCTCATAATTCCTTGTAACATTTTTGTGAAGAGGTTAGTCCGCTGTGATAGCCTTCGTGTTCTCTGCTGGAGCGTGAGACGGCGATTTCACCGCCCGCTTCGGACTTCAACCTCATGGCGTGCTGGTAAGCCAGCCGCCACTAGCCGCCGCCCGCAGGACTCCGAGTAAAGGAACCCGGCTCGGAGGCTGGCCTGTTCGCGGCTACGCCGCGCCAGGCTGGCGATTCCAAGGGCTTCACGGGGTTCCACGGCCAGTTGTCGGCCGCCTTCACCCTCAGGGCCACGCCAGGTTACCCCGTAGTCTGACCGTCGGCCCGGGGCCGGGGAGCGCCGCCCGCGCCGCCGCGCTGTCGCCGCTTCGTCCATTCCCGTAAGTGCGTGAACGCCTTTTTTATCTATTTGGCCAAGTAGAAATTAGAGTCAGTGGTTCACCGGAACACTTTCGCGTAAACATGTGCCTCGCATAACCTATAGCCCATCGTGGGTGACTGTCGCGTCGTACCAATTGTCGGTTTGCGCTGTATTGTCAGTTAATAAAGCGATGTGTAATTTATAACTTGATTTTCACAATTTATCTCCCCGCCAGACATACCAACAGGATATATAAGCATCACCAAGAGGACTCTTGTACTTCAAAGGTTCATACCTCTCCTCTGAATCTATCTAGGTATTTTTATTAACAAAGTAAGTGAAGTTATGTAGTGAACTGGTACACGTTAGAGTTGGGCTGTCGCCAGCGAGTCCGCGGGAGGCGTCCCGACTAACAAACCCAAAAACTTTTTTTTTCTTTTTTTTTTCACTACATTAATAGCGCCCGAAGCTATTTAACAGTATATTATCCTGTTGGTGTCTATGGTGATAAGATTATGGTGTTAAAAATTTAATTTGGAAAAATAATTTATTCTTCGCACAAAAAATTGTAAGGAAAAATTTCATAATTTAATCTTTTGCACTATCATTGGCTAGATATTCTGTAACAGTTTGACATTGTTATTATACTTATTCGATTTAAAAACTGAAACATTTGTAATAAATTTGTAAATTCAAGTTTGAGTATTTAAGTTTCCGGCCAAGCGATAGAAATTAAATTTTTTATTATTTTGCTGCTTGTTCTATGAAAAGTAAGCATAGACACAGCCCATTATTTCCAACTGCACACTATTGATAAGTGGCAGTATTGGTAATTTAATTGTATAATTTTAGAACTATTTCTTTTTTTGTAAGGTAACAACCAACATAAACAATTAGAGAAGTTAGGTCAACAGTTATATCCTATAGATTCTTCTGCAAGTTGTGCTAACGGCTCCGTTGTTAAGGTAATTGGTAATATGCCACTACCAGTTAACTTCGGAAACAAATCTCTTAAAATTGCATTTACTGTAATACCATCTGTTGCGGATAGTTTCATATTAGGTATGGATTTCGTCCATGAATTTGGATTGTCAAATTTATTCAATTTAGAAAACATGAAGCTCTCATGTAACAGTAATATGACACAAACAGAACATCAGTTCTGTTTGTGTCATATTACTTTTAGACTTTTTTAGAACAATTTTTGTACACTTTGTCATTTGACAAAATTTGTCAATCTTAGTTTTTGACAAAAGCTAAAATTCGTGTACACCTGCATAACCCTTGGATCCAGGCCACGCAAACCGGACCAAAATTGGTTCATTATTTCCTGAGAAATAAGCTTTTTTAAGTTTTTTTTTCTAGGAACTTAAGAGGATTTCTCCTATTTCAACCAGCTGGTACATATTTGAATTTTCATGCAATGTGACGACACTTTCGCATAACCCAAACTAAGTCATGCCACCACATACAGGTGCGCTTGTATAGTTTAACTTTTAAGTCATTGGTACATGACAAGTACCACTCCAATTATAAATATAATTTGTAGGTAAACTTAGAGTAACTTAAGTCATAGGTTTAAGCCTAGCTAAGCTATTCGTATAAGTAGCCTATCTTAAGTGGTTATACAGCATGGTAATAAAACAATATAGTAGGGAAGCCCGACTATCATAGTCCGAGAGCCGACCAAAATTATTTTAGCACCGCCCGCGCGCGCGCATTAGCATGCGCGCGCGCGGGCGGTGCCCGCCACCGGGTCCGTCACCAGCGCCGCCGTGCACGCCTTTTTTTATCTATTTGGCCAAGTAGAAATTAGAGTCAGTGGTTCACCGGAACACTTTCGCGTAAACATGTGCCTCGCATAACCTAAACCCATCGTGGGCGACCGTCGCGTCATACCAATTGTCGGTTTGCGCTGTATTGTCAGTGAATAAAGCGATGTGTAATTTATAACTTGATTTTCACAATTTATCTCCCCGCCAGACAAACCAACAGGAATAACAGGATACTTAAGCATCACCAAGAGGACTCTCGTACGTCAAAGGTTCATACATCTCCTCTGAATCTATCTAGGTATTTTTATTAACAAAGTAAGTGAAGTAATGTAGTGAACTGGTACACGTTAGAGTTGGGCTGTCGCCAGCGAGTCCGCAGGAGGCGTCCCGACTCTAACCAACCAAAACTCTTTTTTTTTCTTTTTTTTTTCACTACAGATTCCCATTAAACTGACAGTTGCAAAAACCGCCTGAGCAAGTATTCTGTTCCAAGAACAACAGAATATATTATTAAAAACAATGCAATAATAGTGCACCTATGTAGTAAACTTTTTAGACATTTTGTAAAAGTTCTTGCTTAGGATATTAAATGAATAAAGGCTACCCCATTTAAAAGTAATTCATTGTGTTGTGTTTTTTTATAAAACTATTACATTTCAGCTCAATCTCATATATTGAGAAGTAGTTGACAAATGATTTGCAAGATTTAACCTGAATATACATGCACTTAAAATAAAAAGTTTGTTAAAACCACTTTCAATATGGCTTATTATTATTATTATTATGAAGCCGAGAATGGAATATGGCATATTTGAAAACTCCGCCAAAAAAGCCCGCTGTCACTTAGTTCACAGCTCTACTACCTTTTTTTTTAATACTACTAGCGCCAAAGTAGTATTAAAAAAAAGGATTGGCTATTTTTTTGTACGTAGTTACCGTTCTTCTCCTTGCGAGTATTATATTCCTTGATTTTTACAAATCACAGTGACAGCCATGCGGTGTTGCCAGGTCACGTCACTTAAAAATTACGCAGCAAATAGTCAGTTTTTGGTAAAACAGGTTTTTTTATAATCTTGAAATGCTTATTAGTAGAGGATCCCGATATAGAACGACCTTCACCGAGATGTTTATTTGATGAAATGTATTTTATATTTAATTTAACCTATTGACCGCCAAGCGGTCTAGCAATTTACCGTGCCACTGACGCCAGAGTAAAAAAAAAAAGATGTGCCCCAAAATCAACAGGGATTTAAAAGATACTTGTAGCGGTTAGAATAACAAAGTTTTTGATCATTGAAATTTGGACGGCTGTGGCCGACGTGGCGTCAGGGGCACGATTTTTTGTTGACGGCCACAGCCGACTGTGGCGCTCAAAAGGTTAATATGTCAATAAATATATTGCATATGGGTTGCCTAACAAATTTTAGTCCAGGGTATGTTTTGTTAAAAATTAAATAAAATATAAATTTAAACATTTCACCGGTTTGATTATTAGATAAATTCAAAATAAAATAATCTTAATTTTATTTAATTTCAATTCAATAATCAGACCGTTGCAAAATGCTAGTAGGTATAGATTTACCTGTTTATACCTGGCTACCCGATAGTTGTGACGGGAAAAGAATAGGCAACCTAACGTTTGCATATTCTATGGGCTTCATACTTTCGATTGGTATAGAATTTATCTAATAATAACCAAACCGGTAAAGTGTTCAATTTTTTTTTTTAATTATTAATTAAACATACCCTGGACTAAAATTTGTTAGGCAACCCATATGCAATATATTTATTGAAATATTAAATTAAATATAAAATACATTTCATCAAATAAACATCTCGGTGTAGGTCGTTCTATATCGGGATCTTTTGGCTTGCAAAAACGGTCCCAATATTTGACTGACAACCATCCCCTCTACAAGAATTTGTCCTGCCAACAGTTTTAAATATTAGCCTATCTATACGAAGTCATCCCTCGTCTTAGAAGTTGTTGTGATTGGTTAAAGTTTTCATTGGCTAAAGTAAGTGTCAAAGTCCATGCGCGGCGCACGAAAATGGCTAGTTGTCAAACCTAATATATTTTAGGAAGTATATTACTGTACCTCTTATTAGTTTTTTTCATTCATTTAAAATAATGTCACTTTTGTGATTTACTACTAAATGTGTTAACAGCGTATTTTTTTTTATAATCACTATCAAATGCAACTTAAATGTCGCAAAATCTGAAATCAAAGTAAATTTTGATTTTATACTTTATAATTTATTTTCTTTTTTTTAAGACTTAACAAATTTAAATGAATGACGAGACAATAAAGCACACATACAAATTGGTACCACATTGCGTTTTAGTTGAATAAATCCGGCATTGGTTTGATAATAATCATCATCATTAAAATGAACGCTACAGATCCGCGAAGATACTGTGGGAACTACTGCTGTTCTCTGCGTTCTAGAGAATCTGCATTTGTCCACTAATTTTTGCTCACGGTTCTTCGGAAAACTAAAAGTAAATGAATAAAAAGAGATGTTAAATTATGAATATGTCTAGTTACTCATTAACATAAATAGTAAGTTCCGAAAAACATAACCAGCGGCATCAAACGGTAACACCGGCTGTGGCAATTTTGGCACTCAGGCTTGAGACGTTTTTTCGCTTATTTTAAAATTAAATCAAGTTTGTTCCAGAGCCGAACATTACACTCAAACTGATCTTATAGTATTATATTATCTGTGTCGATACCTTAGTTCACACTGGTACTAACTTTTCGGAAAAAGTGGTTGCAATTAGGACGTTGCTGCACAACATCATATGGTTTAAATTTCACTGACAAAAAAATTGTAATTAGTACGAGTGTGAACTAAGGTATCATTTTATACGTCGTTTATTTATCACTTATTTATCAACGATATTTATAACGATGTGCACCATCGTAGGCCACTCATATAACACGACTTAAATTTGTCAAGTTCTACCGATTTTTAAATGACATAATGAATGCAACCATCATAGGCCCCCAGAACGGTTCCGCGGGATATATAAGGCGCCGACGGCCGGCGTGAGTTAGTTACATTTTAACTGCGATCGAGTACTAGTAAAAGGATATTCGGAGAGAAATACTCTTAAGTGATTAGTGCGCTTTAAGTACAGTTCGTGTGAATAGTGAGTGCGTAATTTGTGTAACAGTGTGTTTGTGTTAATTAGTGGATTTTTAGTACAGTTCGTGTAAACTGTAAGTGCGTAATTTTGGTAATAAAGTGTGTGTTTTCATTTGTGGATTAATTTGTGCTTTTCTATCAAATACGAACCCCACGCTCGTAACAATATGTATACATAGCAATCGCTATGCACTGTACTGTAGGTACTTTCAATGCTTTTAGGCTGCTTTTCCAACAGAGATATGCGAAACTGTGTTTCCGTTGACACTGCCATTAAGCAGGCGAATGTCAGTTCTGTGGTGATTATGGAGCCTTAAAACCCGATGGGTACGGATTTTGTTAAGTGCGTGGTAATAATGTTTCCCACTAGCGTATGACATTGACAATTTGGCTGACCTTACACTTAACAATATATTATAAGTGGGCTTTAAAACAAGTTATGTTTGTAGGCAGGTATAAAAAAGACACATTTATAATTAAATATTTTTGTTTTATAAATTTTGGGAGCATAATTAGAACAAACGCTTACCACAGGTAGACACACACAACATTTTTTACTGCTACCATGACATTGAAACGAGGCAATCGTGATCCATTACACAAAGCCAGGGTCGAAATCCTTCCTGGAACTGCTGTCGTCGGAATCCAAGTTAGCGTGAAGGTCAACAACGTAGAGCAGACTCGCTAATATCCATAAAGCACAGCCGAAGAAAAATTCTTATACCCGTTTGAATATCCACCAGAAAACAAACTGTCCATAAAGTAAAAAACTGTCAAACAGCACTACGCTACTCGTTCCTCTACACCGAATTGTATTATGTAGGCTTAAGTTTATGCACACAATACTTGCATTTTCTACTATTTTTTTTTTTACATTAATAAAAATATGCATTTATTATTTTCCAACTTTTTTGTGGATATTAAATTTTTGAGATAATCATCATATAACTGCTTAAAATATAATAGGTTAAATCTAACAAATAAATGAGTGGAATGGAACGGGAATCTAATCTTAAGCCCTAATGTTGCCTGTAATGATAAATTAAAATAATGCTTCATAATCTTTCACAATAACTTATAATTATGTTTTTATTATATGTTTATTTGTGGATAAATTAATAATATAAAAACAAATTTCATTTTAATAATGCTAATTCAAATATTAAAGTTAGCTCCATCTATCGAGCAGGTCTCGTACTAAACGCACGCAAGTTTTAACGTATTAAATCTGTAAAGTACTGTGTGAAATGCCCCTGGGAAAGCCTTTGCGCGAGAAAACTGCCCGCACGTGGGTCCCCTGTTGCCTCCCTCAAGCGCTTGCTGAGCTCCCTGTGGATGCCAAAACATGTATAGTTTCCCATTTGATAGTTTATATATATAAGATGTAAAATACTGTGAATTTTCAGAAAAACATACAGGTTAATGGACACTAAGACTGTTTTTTTTTATACTACGACGGTGGCAAACAAGCATGCGGCCCGCCTGATGTTAAGCAGTTACCGCCGCCTATGAACGCTTGCAACGCCAAGAGCATCACACGCGACCCTTTAAGAACCTATCCCCTCTTGAAGAACTGATAAGGTTGTTGGGCGTTTTTGACCCGCTTCCCGAACTTTCGGGTACAAAGACCAAACTAGTTTTAAAATAGAGAATTTAACTTGAATTTCTCATTTTTCTAAATATGTATTTTGTTTTAATGTATGAACCGACAGAAAAAGTTATTCAACAGTATGTGTACGATGTAGTGATAGATACTATTAATTAATGTTTTTCCTTTCATCATTGTGCAAAGGTGTGGTTCATGCACAATTCTCTGTAAAAAGTCAAAAGTCTAGTATATTAAACAATATAACAACAGCAACGCAATATAACAGCAGCTGTTCAAAGTATTTTAGAATTAATTCCAATTGACTTAATTCATTGCAAAAATGCTATAATGAATTAATGATAAGACATTATTATTATTTTTTTCTCAATTCTCCCATGTTTTACAAGAATGTGACTCATACCACTGAGTAGCAGATACATTTACCTACATACCTAGCCGTATTTCTTTTGTTACGCCGTGGGTCATATGTCCGAACAAAATGCCCAATGACCTATGGAGTTAATTAAATATATTTTCGTTTTCATAAGTAATTTACTTGTCATAAAGTGAACTTTATCATTTATCAATTATCACATGATAAACGCAACAATCGTATGTTGGTTTATTTGAATATCCATACAAGCTGATCAGTGATCACATACCTGCGTTAACTCGGGGCACAGATAATACTAAAGTGATGTAGCAAAATATTTTATCAACAAAAAAGTTTATTGTTCCGTTTTTACTCATTGCAATTGACAGACTGCCAGTTCTACTCGAAATTATAAATTTTTATTTCGTGAAAATTGGCGTTTATTCGATATGTTGAAATATTTTCACCAGTCTATTAATTCGACCGTAGTCAGGCTGGTAATAGTTATTTGTTATGCAAGGCTGCAAAGTTGTTATTTGGCGCGAGTGTTGAAATTGAAAGCTGAGCGAGCGAAGGAATCTAAGATTGAAGGAATCAAAGATAGATTCCTGAGCGTAGCGAGGCTTTCAAGACACGAGAAGCTAAATAATTTTGCAGCCATGCGGAACACACAACTTTTCACCTCACTACAGCGAGGAAAATGCAAGATTCAAGAAAAACAATTCAAACATAAAAATAATCAATTTTAATTTTCCCTTCTATTTAACACATCAAATTTAAAACATAACACACTCAAATCCAAACCAAATAAATACGAGAAGCACACATATTAAAAATTTAAAGTAATATGGCCGTAATCTGTACTATCGTCGTGTATATTTTATCGTTGTTTTTTTTTAAGCACTGTTTATATTTGTATTTGAAACTACTTGACACATTCGTTGTGCATGGCATTCTAGGAAGGATTAGTTGGCCACTCGGAAGTATTTTCCATAACACTTGCCTTGGAAGTTATTAGACGATGGGATCCGAACAAGATTATTTCGGCTTTATCTTCTTTAAAAATTCCAATAGTTTCGGTAAATTACTTATCGTCTCCAAATATTTATAACAAATCCTTTTTTCGTTTTAATGCAGGCTTTTAGCATTGAATAAATATTCCAAATTGGTCTTAAATTTCTTGTTTTCGATACTTCTATAAAGTAAGACAACAGTATGTATTTCCACAGAACAAATTTACGTTGTTTACGTGAATTGTGAAAACATCCAACTTTTTAATTATTATTATTTTTTCTCGGGTGCGTTCAGAAATTGCACTCTCATGTTCCAACTTTTATAACAAATAAATATAAAAATTGTGTTGTATTTAATATATTTACTAGTCAAAATATGTAAATGAAACTGATATACTAACTATTAATATATATAAACATATTTAACATAAAATAAAGTGTAGAAAAAATATAAACTTAAAAATCTGTCACCACTAACCAGGTTTCTGGACGTGATATTGTAGGTGTATTTTTTTTTAAAGAAGTATTCAAACGTGCATATGATTTCAGCCGGCCCGACCAGATCGCCCTTTATTAGCGTGCGTTGATTGGTTATTCGAAGATTTATCGAATGATGAAATCAGTCACGCGTTGAGGGAGTCTTAAATATAAAAAAGTTACATGCACCACAGATAATCAAAATCGTCGTGTTCGAAATTCAAATGACTTTTGCACGCTAGCGGATAAAATAGACTTTTGCACGCAGATTTCGCCCTATAAACGGAGGTTTTCCGAGCGAGTGAGGTGAAAAATAAATGGCCGTCGATGTTTCCGCGAGAACATTACTCACTTCTGTCAGAATTTTATTCGGTTTCGGCCTGTCAGTAACTATAGATTGCGTTGTTTTTTAATAAAAATATGGAAATATGAGTTTTTTTTCATTGCACTAAACAAATAATCAACATCAGCTATGCTCGAGGTCAATACGAAAATATATGGTATGGTCCTAGTTTTATAGAAATTTCATTATTCATGAACTAAGGAGAAAAACTACAGAATACTTATTTTCTTGACACTCGCAAAAGCGGACAAGAGCTTTATTTTAAGGGGCTTGGTGGGGCGACGCGATCATCTGACGCGCGTGACTGGCTGCGAACGCGTGCCGAATTGCCTGAACAAAAGCGAAGAGTGACCCATGCATCATAGTACGCGATCGCACAACAGTTTTCAATACTCAGTCCCTCAACCCTAGCAGAAAATTTAAAATATAGCTTTGTATTTCAAAATGATAAATGGAAGCGAAGCGAGAAATTAAGTTTAGAGACTGTTATCATATTTCTATACGATGTTTTTGTTCGCAGCTATATCTTTTTTATTTTATCGTATTTTGATTGAAAAACGACGCAATCCATTGCAAGACATTGACAGGCCGAAACCGAATAAAATGCAGACAGAAATGAGTTATGTTCGCGCGGAATCATCGGACGGCAATTTATTTACCAACGCTGCCACCAAATATGCCGAAGAAAATACTTTCCCAATCAAATCTAATATTGGTAAATTTTCACTACGTAAATAAAAATAATGTACTTTATTCAGTGAGTAGGCTAAGGCTACAAGGGGACTTTAACATATCTGAATCTATCGGCAATTATTTTATATATATTTTGTCGATAGATTAAGGACCGATTTTTCAATCCCCATATAAATTTATCTGCCGGTTAAAATTATTGTTATCCTTTTCTCCCGTCATATAAAAGAAAAGTGACAGCCAACATTTATCTGACAGATATGTTTTATCTGGTGATTGAACAATGGGCCCTAAGACGTGTAATATTTTATACGTCGGTAGTGCTACGAGCGTTTAGTTACATATTAGTTTCCTGTCGAATTTTCTGGAAAAATTAGCCGCAATGAGCGAATACATTCGATAAAACTATATATATAGTGTGCTTGCGATACAATCTCAATTTATTGAAATAATAATTATGATTATACTGGGTCACTTTTATAAAATATCATACAGAAAACTGAGAGATTAGTTAATCAAAAATCAAATCTGTGGTTTGGACAATGACTTGGTACACTAAACAACGCAGTTGTTTAACCACAGTCAGTACAACAGCGCACATAAAAATGGATTTATTAAAGTAAAATATACGGTACGAAAATCGTAAAAATAAGCATGACGAAAAAAAGTCGAAAATGTTACGCGGTGGGGTAATCTTCGATTTGGATGCATCTCTTGATAAATCCTTTGGGCTACACGAGCAACACCTCGTGCTATACCATACGCCATTATCATTATCGACATACTCTTCGTTAGCGTAGTTAGCCATAGTATTAAGCAAAAATAATTACAATAAATCACAAATGTAGAATCACGCCACAACTGCACCGTAACAAAAGTGATTCGCCATTAGAAAAAAAAACCAGCCCATGGTAAGAAGGTTTCAGCCTGTTATTCAGCCAGCCAGTGTTCCAATGAGGTTCCGTTGCGTTACAAATAATAAAATTGCTGTACTCGCAAATTCATAATAATTTCCGCCCTATTGACGGAATATCTCCGTAATTTGACTCAGATTTATTTGTTATCAGTGTGTAGCATATCGTTAGAACGGTCATAAACTAGAGAACTTTAAAAAAAAATGAAGTCCTCTATTGTCTTTAGTTTTATCATAATTGAATTTCGAAGTTGGATCTTTTTCACACAATCAGTATTTTTGTGGAATAAAATACCTCGTACGTCCCTCTGAGACCATTAATTAGAATAAAAACTGTTATTATTTGAACAAGTGTGTATTGCCAAGTGTTAAATACAAAACAAAACAATTGAACATACATAAAAAAAAAAGTTACGAACGTTTAAAGGCGGAATTTCGGGAAATTTGAGAAACAACATTTAAAAAATCATATCTCCAAAACCGTGACCCTTAGGACCCAAGGTCCGAGGGTGAAAAGATAGTAAATAACCCCAACTATATCCCATAAAATTTTGTCGGTTCATGTGCCGAACACCCAGTATATTTAACTCGAAGTTATGGCGCAAGTGGGCCTAAGAGTATTGTGCCATTTTGACCGTGATAAAGTGTGTCAAGTTCATGGTCATCATACAATTATTGTTTTGCTAAATTCTAAGGATTCTGAATGGAATGTAAAATTTTCTTTTGGATAAAAAACACAATATACAATAATTTACGTACCTTTGAAGTCCCATATTTAAATAAAATATTGAATTTTTTGGATGTTTTTTCTTTGTTTCATGATATATTGAGCTAATTTTATTCATATAACTACAGTTGCTATAAAATTTAACATTAGTCTTCGTCATTCCTATTCTACGAGACTTACATCGTGAATAGAACTTCAGCTTTCCAAGGTTTCCCAAATCAGGGATTAGTGAAGTGTAAAAAGGACGGATGCCGTTAGCTCCAGCAAAGAAGGATCCGGTGAATTGTGCACGGACTGGACTTAGGCATTCCAGTACCCTTACCATGAGTTTACAGTGACAGTACTCGCTAGCGATCGCGTAAACTATTTGTATGAATTGTAGTTCTACAAAGTAACCGTTAGGGGCGCTGTACTATTCTGAATGCAAATCGTTTACGCTGTCGCTAGTGAGTACGGTAATGTCAACTCATGGTAAGGGTACAGTTTAAAAAGATGGACCCGCGAAAATAACTGCGAACAGACAATTAGACCCGGTTCAGACACGGCGGGAACCGCGCGATTATAGAATCGCGCGGGTCTTATTTATATGAGTTAGTTAGTAATCGTTCAGACATAACCGCGCGGTTAATGTCTGAACGATTACTAACTAACTCATATAAATAAGACCCGCGCGATTTCCGCGCGATTCTATAATCGCGCGGTTCCCGCCGTGTCTGAATACGGCCTCAAGTTATT
Source organism: Apotomis betuletana (assembly GCA_932273695.1). NCBI lineage: Eukaryota > Metazoa > Arthropoda > Insecta > Lepidoptera > Tortricidae > Apotomis > Apotomis betuletana. Next base: position 17,711,545 of record OW026307.1, read on the forward strand.
GTAAGTTCATTTTAGAAATATGTTTTTCTTAAATAAGCCTTCATTGACTGAGCGAGCGAAGCGTCTCCGTTTTAGTTTTGTCACGAATTATTTCGTATGTCTGAAGCTCGGATGTCCAGTTGTCCGGCTATTCTTGCCTAAAGGTCGTATTAGTGATTTTGTATCATGAAATTTCTGCGTAGAACTATAATAGATTTTTGATTGTTGATTCGGTTGTCGAAATTTTTCAAAATGGCGGAGATATGCGGATTAAAATATAAAAATTGGGCAAGTGCGAATCCGACTCGCGCATGAGGGGTTCCGTACCATAATCTATAACAAGTTTGTTGTATGGGAGGGGAGCCCTCCTTAAATATTTATTTTATTTTATTTTTAGTATTTGTTGTTATAGCGGCAATAGAAATACATTATCTGTGAAAATTTCAAACGTCTACCTATCATAGTTCTTGAGATACAGCCTTGTGACAGACGGACGGACGGACAGCGAAGTCTCAGTAATAGGGTCCCGTTTTTACCCTTTGGGTACGGAACCCTAAAAAATTAAAAATTTCTAATCACAGAGCCACTAGTTTTATCATCGTCATCATATCAGCCTTTAGACGTCCACTGCTGGACAAAGGCCTTCCCCAAAGTTCTCCACAACGATCGATCTTGTGGCGCCCTCTTCCAATTTCTGTCCATCTTGTTGGGGGCATTTCCACGCTGCGTCTTCCGGTTTGCGGTGGCCACTCAAGAACCTTTCTGCCCCAACAGCCATCGAGCTTCTACGAGCAATGTGCCCCGCCCGCTGCCATTTAAGTTTGCCTACTGTCTGAGCAATATCTATAACCTTGGTTCTCTTGATATCTCATCATTTCGGATTCGATACCGCAACGAAAGTTTTATGAAGGTTAATATTTGGTTTGATTTAATTTTTTATTTGTCAATGGCTTCCAACTATTGCACTTTGTGTTGTTTTCGAGATTTGAGTGTAGTAGTGATTCTGTGAAAGCGTTCGTGAGCCGGTCCGTGTCAGTGCCCAGAAACAATTCTTATACTCGCTATTACCACCTGCACCTCTAGCACTGTCATACGCGACTATTTCTCGAGCGAGATAATTACGCGTCTCTTTCTGTGTAGTAATGTGAGAGAGTGACGGGTAGCGCTAACTAACTCGCGCGACAAGACTCGCGAAGCATAGTTCTGATAGACGGGCTGGCACTACCTAGATGTTCTTTTGTTTGTTCCTTGCACTACATACCTAGATGCTCCTTCGTTTGTTCCAGTTTGCACAAACACCGTTCTGAATTTAAATTGCATGTTTTAATTTCTCTGTGGACTGCGTTTGTGGTTTGTGCAATATTGAAAGAGGAAATAAAAAAGTTATTATATTTAATTAATTATTACAAAGACCTGCTGCTAGCAAAATCAAACAAGCTTGTACGATTTCCTTTATTGCACATTTTAGTCTGGTCTCGTTAGTTGGATTATGTCTCAAACGCGTTGAAAATACATTATTTAAGAGAAGCTTTTTTATCGACGCATCTAAAACGATATCTAGAGCAGTTTAAACAAAACCGCAGTTAGAGAGTATACCCATTCGGCGACGATAAACAAAATAATTGCATTTTTACTGCTTCTTAAGACGTGATCAATTTAAAAGAGCTTCTGAAAGAAATTCAATCCTGTTTTAATTATTCTAGACAAGTTGGTAGTAAAATTTGTATGGGCATTTTAGATCTAACCGGTTCAAACATGTTTTTATTTCGGTTATATTATTGCAGCAACCATAAAATTCGCTAGTGAAATAATAGTCTGCGCGTTTATTTATTCAAAGGCATTACGGGTAAAAAATGGTCGTAAGATAAAAAACAAATTAAACTGCTTTTACTAGGGTTCTTGGGCATTAAGCGAGCATTATCCTTGATAGTGGCCTCCAAATAGGAAAAAAGTTATGTTAAGAGTCGGGTAAATTTATTCTAGTATCTATTATTCTCTATTCGACTCGTTCCTAGGAATAAAACTTACCTCTTTTACACACAATAAAAAGGCAAAAGTGTGCAGTGAATGGGCCGTTTCCTTATGTACGTTGCCGACAATTTATTGAATACGATGTTATGTATAATGTCTGGTATATAATTATCCAAGACTAGGGTTTCGTCAACTTCGTTCGAAGAGGAGAAAAGGTTTCTTTTTTTGAGAGAGAGAAATAGATCGTCAAAAATATAGGTATGTGCAAGCAAGACATTCACTTTGTATATTACCAACTAGGTGGACTGATTCAGGTAGAGTTGCCATCTCTAAAGCCTGGCTACCAGGACAAGAAACGTGAAACCCACGGATTTTGGAGCTCAGAACCCGGACGGGCGGACGTATCCATATTTTCTTTTACTTACCGAGTAAATTAAAAATCGACCTTCATACAAGGAAGAAAAGAAGTAAAGTCTTTCATCATCTTAAAATCTTGTTCGGCTGTGGACGACTTGGTAGAATCAGTCGCCGTCCACAAACGTGGTTCATTATCACGAGCGACCTAATTTAGGTCTCTCGACGTACTGTGCGTGAAAATGTTAAGCCCGGACTAATCATAAAACCCAGCCCGGACGCTCCCCGGAAGCCCTCTAAACTAGGACAAATCCGGGGAAGCCCGGGCGGATTGCAACCCTAGATTCAGGTAAAGGAAAAAAATTACAATCCAAAGCAAGCAAGTCTGCCTTTCCAAAAAGTCCACCCATTCGTTGTAAAGATTCGAGGGAATAAAGAACATCTCACAAACAAGCCGCCTCGTCAAAAACATTACCCGCTATTTGCTGTCGGTTAAAAATAAGATTTCCGATAATCACGATCTTCATTTATATGTACCTATACCTAGCAAAAAGACTATCTACAGAAAATAGGTACAAAGTGTCCGCTCAACATTTTTAGATCCAAATGTCGACCCTACTAAATCCTATCCTATGGACCCTGCCACAGATGATTGATGGCGTATTTTGACTATCGATGCCGACCAATGCCGCATAATTCCTACTGCTCCAAAATAAATAGAATTTTCTCAAACTTGCTTGGAAATGTTCCCATTAATGTAGTAAAACTGGACCGCGAAATTGTTCATTATTTTTATAAGGCGTTAACACAAATTAAAAAATATATATATTATTGGCCTTAGCCTGGAAATCAATATTATTTAAATAAGACGATTAAGTAAAAAACACACCTTCCGTTTATGACGTCTCATACAAATGAGGGTACTCTTAATTTGGCCGGTTACTGCATTTTTACTTTAAATTTTTTCAAAGACTGATAATTCACATACAGCCAATTGTCCACTAAATTTAAAAAATAAAAACAAGTAAAAACTTTTTGATTGTTGCAGAGATGCGTTTAGTTCTTCCACTGAACATTTTTAGGGTTCCGTAGCCAAATGGCAAAAAACGGAACCCTTATATAATACTAATATATACCTAATATATACTCGACGCCACGTAGCTTGGCAATAGCGACCAATGACTCCTCCTACCATGAAACTCTATTTCTAATAACGACACTTTTTTTTTGTTCCCCGTAACGACCATTTTTACTTTTATTGCTACACCGTGGTAGAGGGTCCGCTCCCGCCCAGACACCCTCGTCGCTATTGCAAAGCTACGTGGCGTCGAGTATAGATTCGTCATGTCTGTCTGTCCGTCTGTCCGTCTGTCCGTCTGTCCGTCTGTCCGTCTGTCCGTCTGTCCGTCTGTCCGTCTGTCCGTCTGTCTGTCCGTCCGTATGTCACAGCCATTTTTTTCCGAAACTATAAGAGCTATACTGTTGAAACTTGGTAGGTAGATGTATTCTGTGAACCGCATTAAGATTATGATGCAAAAATAAAAAAATAATAATAAATATTGGGGGCTCCCCATACTTAGAACTGAAACTCAAATTTTTTTTTTTCATAAACACATACGTGTGGGGTGTAGGGGATAGGTCTTCAAAAATGATATCGAGTTTTCTAAATATTTTTTTTCTAAACCGAATAGTTTGCGTGACAGACGCTTCCAAAGTGGAAAAAAGTTGGTCCCCCCCCCTCTAACTTCTAAAATAAGAAAATGAAAGATCAAAAAAAAACATATGATGTACATTACTATAAAAACTACCAACGAAAATTGTTTTGAACGAGATCTAGTAAGTAGTTTTTTTTAAATACCTAAATTTGCACCTAATTTATATGGGGCGCTATACATACCAGGTGCAAACTTAACTTAACCACTTAGGGATGGAAAGTGTTTGTACGGAACCCTCGGTGCGCGAGTCCGACTCGCACTTGGCCGGTTTTCTGCTCTGCTACTGTCAATGTATTTTAAATGTCGACAAATTTCGAATAACGGATAAACAATTTAAATAATAATCTTATTAGCGGTTAATTTATTTTCATGATTCTTAGTTATTTTTTAGAGTTTTCTCACGAGTTTTAATTTTAATAATATGATGGTATTTAATGAGTGAGTTGAAAAATAATTAGTGTACCAAACGAAAACAAATTAAAAATACCTACCTATAACAGAAATGATTGTGTCCAAATCAATATAAAAGTTATTTTGAACTTATTATGATCTCTGAATGAAAAATATGGTATGGTTTCTAAAAAAAACAGTGCGTTTAGAAGTAGTTGTTTTAACTGAAAATAATAATTATGTGCATATTTTTTATAATTGTGTTTTCATATAATTTTAATTCTTATTCATATATTTTGTTTGAAATCAAACATATTATTCGGACACAATTTTTTTTCATTTTCCTAAAAAAACAAGTACCAATTGAACTTCATGGCACTGATATATTAAATTAAAAAAAATGGTTGCCTGTAAAGTCGGTTTTACGGGCGAAGGAAGATTTTACGTGACAACGTCTTATTCTCGGTAGAATATTTATTGATATGAATATTATTAAATTGCACAATAGGAACAATGAATGAAAATAAGAATTGCACAAATTTTAACTATAGAAATATATTTTGTTCCTCTTCCCTCTTCCCTCTTCCCTCTTCCCTCTTCCCTCTTCCCTCTTCCCTCTTCCCTCTTCCCTCTTCCCTCTTCCCTCTTCCCTCTTCCCTCTTCCCTCTTCCCTCTTCCCTCTTCCCTCTTCCCTCTTCCCTCTTCCCTCTTCCCTCTTCCCTCTTCCCTCTTCCCTCTTCCCTCTTCCCTCTTCCCTCTTCCCTCTTCCCTCTTCCCTCTTCCCTCTTCCCTCTTCCCTCTTCCCTCTTCCCTCTTCCCTCTTCCCTCTTCCCTCTTCCCTCTTCCCTCTTCCCTCTTCCCTCTTCCCTCTTCCCTCTTCCCTCTTCCCTCTTCCCTCTTCCCTCTTCCCTCTTCCCTCTTCCCTCTTCCCTCTTCCCTCTTCCCTCTTCCCTCTTCCCTCTTCCCTCTTCCCTCTTCCCTCTTCCCTCTTCCCTCTTCCCTCTTCCCTCTTCCGCCCTCTTCCCTCTTGTTACAGTAATGCTCGATGAATGAAAATAAGAATTGCACAAATTTTAACTATAGAAATATATTTTGTCTCTCTCTCTCATCAGACGTGAGCGGGCGTTACATTTTTTCATGAGTGACTCCGAGCCGCAACCTAATTTAAGACGTTATCACGTCAAAATTTAAGTCCGCCATCTTGGATTCCAAAATCACAAATGGACGTCATTTTCGTATCCGGAACCCCGAGGAACCTCGGAGATGACACCCATATCGATTTATAAGAAAAAATTATGTCCGCCATCTTGGATTTCAAAATCGAAGTCATTTTCGTAATCGGAACCCCGAGGAAACTTGGAGATGACACCCATATCGATTTTTAAGAAAAAATAATGTCCGCCATCTTGGATTTCAAAATGGATGTCATTTTCGTAATCGGAACCCCGAGGAACCTTGGAGATGACACCCATATCGATTTTTAAGAAAAAAAACCGGCCAAGAGCATGTCGGGCCACGCTCAGTGTAGGGTTCCGTAGTTTTTTCATCCTTCACAATAAACTGCTGTTTTAAGCCCGAGGTTTAAGTAAAGAAAGATTTTAAGCTCTATAAAAAGGTCGTAAACGCCCTAGAAACTGTAATCACTTATTACCTTCTGGAAGTCAACTTACGTTTTTAAAGAAAAAATTTGAAATTTGGCGATAACTCAAAAACGGCTCGACCGATTTTGTTCAATATAGTTTTCATTGAAAGTACTTACAAGGCCTCATTTACATGAATTTTTCCGATTTTTTTTTACCCGTGGTTGAAAAGTTAGAGGGGGGGGGGACACTATTTTTTTTGTTTTCGGAGCGAATATTTACAAAACTGCTGACTTTATCAAAAAATAATGTTAGAAGACCCCTATTATTTTTCCAAGACCTATTCAACGACACCCCACACACCAGTGTTGAAAAGAAAAAAAACAATCACCCCCACTTTAGGTGTTCGAGAGGTACCCGAAAAAAAAAATTTTTTTTAACACAAATTTTAACTATAGAAATATATTTTGTCTCTCTCACTCATCAACCGTGAGCGGCGGGCGTTACATTTTTTCATGAGTGACTCCGAGCGCAACCTAAATTAAGACGTTGTCACGTCAAAATGTAGATTGGTGATTATTTCCAAGCATATTTGAAGAAAAGCACTATACAAGCCTCGGCGGGAATGTCAGGTCGCAGACTCGGCTACGCCTCGTCCTTCAAAATCATACCTACTTATCCACGAACTGACTTTTCCCTGCCTCGGCAGTAATGTACTATTAAAGTTATAATGGTATCTAGCAACCGGTTATGGCTTATTACTTTACTGTAGATTAGTTTCAGATTTGAAATTCCAACCGAGCACACTATTTTTAACTAGGCTATTTCTTTTTCATATCCGTTTCAGTCCCTGCTTCTACGCTAGGCGAACCGAGCACAAGCGAAGCACGAGCGGAGCCGTTCTCGGCTTCGTCGTTCGCGGCGTCAAGTGTGGACGTACAACGAGCCTGCAACGATTACTTCCCTCGAACGTAGTTTTCCGCAGTGTGCTCGCGGCACTTGGCGAATATGGACGATATTAATAATATTGCGGCAGCCGCTGCTGTTGCACGATATACGATATACGAGACCATGCATCAATCTTCTTATTTTTTTTATAGTAATCCTCATGTTTTGGGTCCCATATCAATGGATTATTTTGATACAATTCAATTAATTGCAAAGAAGCATCTTCGGTCCACGTTTCCATGATGCTCGGCTCGAGCGACCGACGTCTGTCACTAAACACGTCCACGAGCGCACTGCGAGCGCGAAGCAAATCCCTTTGTGTTCGTCAAAAAACCGACAACCGCCGGAACGCAAACGAGCACGAACGAAACGCTCGCAGCGCGCTCGTTCGAGGCTTGTAAGTCGGTCCACACTTGACGAATTGTGTTCGGCTCGTGCTCGGCTCGTGCTCGGTTCGCCTAGCGTAGACGCACCTTTATAATAAGATTAATAAAAAATCGAGTCATTTATATATTAAATTCAAATGCAACTAATAACTCTATGCCCCTGCCACTAGATGGCGCTCTATACCTGATCGGAGCCAATATAACTAACTTCCCAAAAAGACTATCGTTGTAACAGACACAAGTACGCATCACGTACGCATTATCATTCACATCGTTCCCCGTACTTATTTCTATTCACCGTATTCAAACCAAATTACTGGGACGATCCGCCCGTTCGCGATTCCCTGTTTTTTTGCCTATCCAAAAAGTTTTCAGTCATTAGTGAGCCTGAATAGATGCCCCGAAGTTCCGTAAACCGAGGGAACGCATTGTCATCGTTAGGGGCCCACAATGGTCTCGATCTCGATGTATTAGAAAAAAACTGGCCAAGTGCGAGTCGGACTCGCGCACCGAGGGTTCCGTGCAAACATTTCAAAATATTTGCACGGAACCCTCGGTGCGCGAGTCCGACACCCGGCCACTTAAGACGACAAATGCGTCTTAAGTGGCCGGGTTAAGTTTGCATCTGGTATATTTGGCACCGGATACAAATGAGCTGCAAAGTTAATGCAACCGATCACGTTTGTATGGGTCTGGATATGGTATGGGAGCCACACTTAAACCTTTACCGCATACGAAGCCATATATGGCAGATATGAACTTGGACCTTATTGGCACAGGTCAAGGTTCAAATTCAAACAACAATTTTTTTCTATATGCGGTAAAGGGTTAAATATTTATTTTATTCTGTTTTTACTATTTTGTTGTTATAGCGGCCACAATATATATCTGTGAAAATTTAAAACTCTTTCGCGGTTCATGTAAATTGGCTTTACAAATAAATTGATTATGATTTTCGTTCATGAGTTACAGCCTGGTGACAGGCGGACACACAGGCAGACAGACAGACAGAAAAACAGACAGACGGACGGACAGTGGAGTCTTAGTATTAGGGTCCCGTTCTTACAGTGTTTTACAGTACGGAACCCTAATAAGAAGCTACTAGAAGATGCCCGCAACTTCGTCCGTGTGAAAGTTTTTTCTTTAAGGCTACATTTTATGAAACTTTTATTCTAAGAATAACACTCACTGTCAGATAGTAATGTCAATGTCAAACTAGTAAGTATGGGATTTTTGAAGTGAAACTTCTAATGCGACTTCCAACAAGGTTGCGTTAAACGTTTAACGCTACCGTGGAGGGGGTAGGAAAGCACTGTTGCGTTAAGCGTTTAACGCTCCTGGGGAGGGGGAATAGAAAGAAACAGAGCCAGAGTGAAGAAGTTTGTCTTCAAGAAACAATATGAGTTCACTAAAAATAAATTTCTACCCCTTCCTATTTTCATTTCCATATTACGAAGTTTCACTTCTTCCGCGCGGAGGGACTCCACGCACTATTTTTTATTTAAATCCAGCCTAAATCGGGTTAAAAGTATCCTATAACCATCTTCTCCTATATCATATAACCAACTCATCTTTCGATATCCAGCTACCCCTACCAAAATTAGTTAAATTAAAAACTAAACTGTGGTCGCGCCATCTTCTACTAGGCCTTATAAATACGGACAACAATGTAGAAGCCACAAATTGTCTGTATTTAAGGAAGTATTTCAAAAATAAGATTAACAGGTTTCAAACCCGGGTCACCGCAGTTCGTGTGGGTACAAGATTATATTGGCTTAGAATGACGGGTGTGTTTCTAATCTGCCCTAATCTTTCGTACTTATGTCGGGTTCTAAATAAGACACATAAAAAGGTCCTGGACAGCTCTGCTGTGTACAACAACCTATTCGTTTATGAATGAATATTAATGTGAATGATTATTATTAAAATGTTTCTATTGACGATCATAATATCAAAATTCATGTAGATTAACTTATTTAAATGTAATTTGTTATTATGAAATAAATAAATCTAAATCTATGAGTCTGATAAATATGAAATTCATCCTAGAAACCTTTGTAGGGGCGTTAAAGATCTTTAACGGCTATGAAATCTGTGCACTTATTTTTTGGTCATACAGGTGGTCAAAACATAAGTGCGGAACGAAGCCAATCTCTAATTCAACCATAACAAGAACACTCTTAATAGACTAATTGGCCCATTTTTGAAATACCTATATTTGAAATGGTTAATGATCTTACTAGCTCTAAAAAAATATATATATTGTATTTTTGTGAGAGCTAGAAAGCTAAATGTTATTAAAATTGAAAATAGAAATTTCATGAACAGACGAAAACGCCTTCCGCCATTTTTGCGTCCACCATCTGTGGCGTGACGTAGAATATTATACCGAGTAAATAAGAACAAAGACTACTACGATGTTCAAAATTCGACTGCCGCATAGTGCCGTCCCGTTCACTCAAATATACTTTGACGGGAGATCGAGAGGGACGGCACAATTCGGAGTCGTTGGAGTAGCCCTTCAGTTTTCTTTAGGGGACCGATGACGTCACTATCATGAGCGAAAATCGCCAATATTTTTTAACCGTCTACTGCTTTTATCATCTGAAAAATATAAAATGGTTTCCTTTGCTAAATACTATACAAAATAAACATTAGTTCAATACAATTTGACATGAGTCAACTAGCCTATTGGCAAATAAATGATTCTGAAAACAAATAAATACTGAAAACAAATAAAAGCCTGTTTTTCTCCCCGTGTATACTGAACACAAAGTATATAGAGGTTACATTGAATTTAGTTTAATAGAGTTTCCAAGTTAATTCAAGTTACAAAGGCCTACAGACCGAGTTCTCTTGTTAATTTGCAATGACTAGAAGCCCGACTAAAGCTGTGTTGAACACGGTAGGTACCTATTCTGTGAATTGGGACAAGATGGTCTCACTACCACCACCACCTTTGTTCGGGCAAAGTCAGTGTTTTTTTAACTACGTATAGTATAGCTAACTAGTTCTAGAAGCGCGCGTCTGTCTCGCCCACGCCCCTCGACCAATTTGTCGCATTTTAAACAAACAACCTATAAAGTACAGCTTTCAGACGGAATTTGCGAAGATCAAAACGGAAAACCTTCTTTGATGTTTTATTTAGTAACTGGGGAACTACTGATGAACTTAGAAAAACATAGTTGTTTACGTTATGACTAGATGATTTAGAATTAGATTTATTCATTTCATAATATAAAATGTCAATATAAATTACACTAAGTCAATTTACATGTACTTATACTATGATGAAGCCAAGTAAAGCCATGTAGAAAAGGGTCTCTATATTCTGTAAAACGGCGTTACTACGCGCCTATTCTACGCACTTCGTTTAAAATGGCAATAGGCTAGTAGACCCAGTTTTGAAATATATTTGAAATGGTTAATAATGATCTTAATAGGGAAGAATGGAGGAAGAAAACATGCTGCGCCGACCCCAAATAAATGGGATAAGGGCAAGCGAATGATGATGATGATGATGATGATGGTTAATAATGATCTTACTAGCTCTAAAACAAGTCTTGTATTTTTGTGAAAGCTAGAAAGCTACACATTGGAAATTAGAAATTTCATGAACAGTCAAATGACGTCAACGCAACGTGACAAAAACGCCGTCCACCATTTTTGCGTCCGCCATCTGTGGCGTGACATAGAATATTATACCGAGTAAATAAGAACAAAGACTACTACGATGTTCGAAATTCGATTGTCGTATAGTGCCGTCCCGTTCACTCAAATATACTTTGACAGGATATCGAGAGGGACGGCACAATTCGGAGTCGTCGGAGAAGCCCTTCAGTTTTCATACGGGACCGGTGACGTCACTAAGCGAAAATGGCGGACAGCGTTTTAAGCATTTCAAAATACTGATTAAAAACCATATTTTCAAATTCAATTTTTTCAGCCATCTTTCAGTTTTATGAATTGAAAAATATATACATATTTAGGTTTCCTTTGCTAAATACTATACGGAATAAACATTAGTTTATTACAATTTGACATGAGTCAACTAGCCTATTCTTATTATTGCACACTCCAGTTACTTCTATGATAGTAGGGGAGGCCATGACTAAAGTCCTTATTTGAGCGTCTTCGACGCTTCGATATGCTGACGATTTTATGAAAAGAAAATGAAAATTACTTTGATGTTTTCCCGTTCAGCGGTGGGGGACGGTTTTGTCCGGCTTATGGAAATCGGCGTAATAGCCCAAAACAAGATCTCATGATGGTCTTGGACATATTTCACTGTGTTAACATTCCTCCTGATACCACTATGACGGTTATGAAGGTCACACAGAGCAAGTTGGGTCACTACCTATGGCCAGCCGCGTTAAATAGTCTATTGGTGCTCACTGATGCGTACCACGACCAAATCGACCAATCTATGCCTGATAATGTCAGTGTCAATCAAACTAAGCTCCAACTAACCTACTTAAGGATGCCTCAAACTCAATCGCTTCTTGTATTCTGTTAGCAAACCTAAAACTTGCGGATATAAAAACAAATAAAACAGTCGTAGTACAAGTTATTTATTGCTTGCAAGTTTTTCCAGGGCCTTATACGTCCCGATATCGCAAAAAGGCTTATTATATTAAGGAAATTAGGTCGCTTAGGGCTTTTTTAGGCTAAAGACAGTATATGTTGAGTAATGGTGCCGTTATTGCAAGTTTTAGCCTTGTTTTCGGTTTGTGAGGTGGATATTAATAAGTAGTTTAGCGGGAATGTTCCGTGAGTTAAGTGCTTGTGGGGTTTTATACTGTTTTACCATTGTAACTATATTTTCGGAGATACGCGCGAAAATAGAGTCTTTCTAATAGACCGATCCCATCCCAAGTAGCAAAAAAATCTGCAGAAGCCCTTATACAGCCTTTATTCAGCTGAAATTGGCAGTATAAGGGCTATATTATAAGCGCTTCTGCAGCTTGTTTGCTACTTTTGGGATAAGAACCGCGTTCAGAAACTTCGTAGCTTTTGAGGTTCATTATGGTTACTGATATTATTACTCGTCGCTTTGTGTCAATTTTAGCAATTGAATATTGGCATTGTTACGGCTTTAATATCAAAGCCTGCATTGAGTGACATTACGAAGTATACATTTTAGAGAAGATTATGGTAAAATTAATCATATTGCTCGTATGTAATTTGTAATTTGGCGTTAATACTGGCCATTTAGAATTTTACGCCGACGAAAATTTCGTAACGGTTACAGTCGAAAGCGTGTATCGCTAAAATAGAAATATGGTGATGATATCTCGGATAGATGTCAGAGTCAAACGTTGAATTGGGTTTTAGGATTGAGTCAGGGCTTTTAATTACTAGATTTTTTTTTATACAGCAGTTCATTTTCGATTTAAGTCTAGATTCTAAACTTCAAGATTCTAGAACTATGTCCTGTTAACTGACTGGTTGAGACTTGAAATCGGGTCGGGTCAAACAGCAGTACAACTTCTACCGAGATGACAAATTGGGTTAGCTCGGGGCACTTCCTTATCCGGTCTGTCCAACTTTAACTAGCGTTTTATCATTTCCAGTGAAACCAGTTTATAAGTTGAGTGGGATTTTTTAATTTATACTTGTAAATGTCTGCAACTTCCTCCGCCTAATCCTTTTTTTCAGGGTTCCGTACCCCAAGGGTAAAAAATGGGACCCTATTACTAAGACTCCGCTGTCCGTCCGTCTGTCAACAGGCTGTATCTCATAAACCATGATAGTTAGATAGTTGAAATTTTCACAGATAATTAAAAAACAGAGTAAAATAAATATTTAAGGGGGCTCCCATACAAAAAACTTGATCGGTTGCGTTAACTTTAAACCTCATTCGTATCCGGCGCCATACATTCCAGGTGCAAACTTAACTTAACCCGGCCAGTTAAGATGGGATAAGTATTTGTACGGAACCCTCGGTTTGCGAGTCAGATTCGTACTTGGCCGGTTTTTCTTTACCGCAAGTAATCGGAATGGAATATTGCATTGAAGCAGTTTTTCATATCAAGACATCTTGCTCCTTAGATAATAACAACTAATTTGCTTACCATGATAAAACAAAAAACTTTTACCTCTTAAACCGAACCCATAGAATTGGACAAGAAGTAGGTACCTAGTAGTTAGTGGTAGTAGAAGTTATCGTACCTTTTAGAATACTGTTCAAACTCAAATATAAATACCTTCTGATCCATCTAATAAATAGTTAATTTGACACAAGAAAAAAAAACAATATTGTCTCTAGGGTCTAGGTAGTGTATGAGATCTTCAGAAAACCCGCCTGGGAACAGTTTTTATTGGTTAGTTATTGTAAAATGCGACGCGGTCGCGGGGATACAACCTTGCTAATAAAGTAGAAACATCTAAATCGGGAGTCATGGATATCACGGGGAGAGACCTCGTGTCTGATGGATAAATAGTAATACTTTACCGAGCGAGGGAAGCGTCTCCCAAGCAGCACATTAGTGAATTTTGCAGCTTATCTTACAGCTTTAAGTTCTAAATGAGTGGTTTAACAGTGTTTGATGCAACTTATAGCTCTAAACACAACTCAAAACTGTATATGAGTTCATCCTATCACTTGTAGTTGCATAGGAACGTTTTTTGTTTCTACTTTATTACTTATGGTGGGATAAAGTCGATTTTGCTACTTAAAGTTGCATGCAGGTTCAAATAGTCACTCAATAAGAAGCAATAGTGCTATATAAGGCCTTAAAATCACTTATAAGCAACTTTTACATATAAGTGGCAACATACCCTTATTTGGAACTAAAAGTTCCAAATGACTAGTACAATAGCGAATTATATCACCAATAGTGGCTAAAGGGATAATTTTACGGCTCTTTTGGAACCAAAAAATATTGCAACTTTAAGGCCTAAGAAGTACCTTATTGCCACTCCAACGCATAAATAGGAGATTCTTAGAACCAAAAGCAGTTATTTTCACTTATTTCAAACCACTAACGAACTAAAAGTTCTATTATAGTTCCTATTGCGCCTTGTCAAAATATATTTAATAGTTGCACTGCTTTGCCACTCGCAAGATACAAATAAGTGATTATTAGACCTAATAGTTCCAAATAAGGAACAAATAAGTGAAAATAAACACTGTAAGATCTTTTTTGTTTCGCCATGTTTACAAATGGAAGCCAATGAAAATTAATTATTTTGACCAGAATTTTATCACACTCACGCATAATCACAGACTTTTGATAGTTTTGACGATGTTACTTTAACATTGTAGGTAACCTACAATCATTAGGTCAGGTTTTTAACAGTTTTATTTCTTATCAGTATCTATTCCTTATTTAATTTAGCACTCTCTTTTTTAATATTCCTGATCAAATGAAAGGCCCGTCGAAATTTACAAAGAAAACATACTATAGTTTCACAGTAACAAAAAATTCGCAAGAATTTCGTGCTTATTTCAATGCTTGTATAACGTAAAGTTTTAATCACTCACCAAACAGACGTATAAATCCAAAATAAATATGGCAGATCACGTATTACACACAACACAATTTGACAGTTGCGTCGCCACTCAAAGATAATTTGGCGACTCATTTATCACTCATTGAGCGAACTGAAATGTTTTCATTCGTTCACTGCGCATAACTTTTACCCTTAGTTCTAATTGCCACTTAAGGTGATTGTGAGATCTCTTATGGACGCATAACTTTCACCCATAGTTCTAATTACCACTTAAGGTAATTGTGAGAGCTCTTATGGATTCTATTTAGCACCAAAAATAGGCTGCAATTTTTCTCCTTTTGGTTCTATATAGGTGGCATAAGGGTTATTGCCACCTATATAGCACTTAGTCATGGTGGTAAATTTCACTTAAGCATCTAATTAGATATGATATACGAGCTATTTAGACCCAGTTGTGCTACTTGGGCTGTGTTTCAGCTTCGCTCAAAATTATTTCGTATGTCGGAATTCCGGATTTCCGGCTGTTCTCGCCTACAAGCCGCATTTCTCATAAGCTTCTCGTGAAATTTTGTGATCAGGTAATAACTATAATATTACATATAAGTATATAATTTTTTATCGGTTCAGTTAGGAATAGAAAATTAAAACAAAAAAAGCATATCAACTCCTAACTGAACCCACAAAATATTTCAGCCATTTTGTAATAATATTTATTAGGGGATCCAAAACCAGGTTCTATCATAGTAAAACAAGAAATGATCCCCTAGTATTTCTGCCTATGTTGTCAAACTGATTCCTGTTTAACCGTGTTTAACGGTAACCGGGAATAACAGTGTCAACATCAGCGGATTTCCGTATCCCATTTACCCCAGCCCATATCCCTTATTCATATATTCCTCTTCCCTTATTAATCCCTATTAATAAAAATAGGCCCTTTGAGGTATCATTTTTATTGGAAGGAATTATACAAGGAGGCTTATAGATATTACCTTTATTGTATACCTATTTATAGCGTACTCAAAGGTGCCACTCCCTTCGCGGATAACTCGTTTTATAAATCTACTCTCGTTTTTTAATAGATATTGAAACACGAGTGTAGGTAGGTACACATTATGTAGCAGTTGCATTATGTAAGTACGATGTCATTAGCTTTTTGATTATCACGATCAATACGAACGCTTAAGTGCTGATGTTATTATAATAAGAATAGATTGACAGTAAAGAAGACCACAGAAGACCACTCTTTTGATCAACGAAAAAGTTTTCCAAGAACTGTATTTAATTGGTTATTTGTGTGAAATGCGACGTGATTGGTCGTAGCGCATGGCGACACGAACTAGCAATGCGCGTATGCTGCTACTATTGGCTACAAAAGTATCCGGTCTGACATCGTCAGTTCACAAAGACATGACATGCAAGCGGCTTTCGTCCGCGTTTCACTATCCATGCTATTTCACATAGTTTATCCGAAGAGAACTTAAAAAAGCCTATTATGGTTATTTCCATTCAGTTCTTATTTACGGAGTTGACCTTTGGGGTACCACCGCAGACAGTTTAAAAATATTTAAACTAAAGAAACGTGCAGTTCGCATTATAGGAAAATACCTTGGGACCATCCTTCAAAAGAACTATTCGTGAAGCTTAAAATCCCTACGTTACCAAGTGTATTGAAGCATGCAGGTAAGTAACGTATATGCTACGACTTTGCGCTACAATGCGATCTCTTCCAGATAATCTTTGGGTACTTAGAGGAAAAAATAAACAAAAACATCATAATCAATTATATAATTTTACTTGTTGATGTGCAGAAGTATTTTCACATAGAAAACTCCCGTGAGATCAGACATTTAATACATACCTACAAAACGTCGTAGACGTCTCACATATCCGAGTAGGCGAGCAATATTCGATATTCGTATGTATTTCAGTAAATAATTGTTGTCATCCATGAAACCATAAAAAATAAAAACAATAAAAATGCATTTCAGAAACACGTTGTCACTAATGCGCACTCATTTTTACAAATCGAATTGAACATTTCATAGTAGCCGCCGTTTATACAATCATGTTTAATTAATAATTATATCTATACAAAATCTTCCAGCGCACTGTATTAGTTACTTCATTATTCACTTGATAATAACGTCGAAACCATCCCCCGATCACCTCCCTTAAAATACGATATCAATCTTGAACACTCGAGCCAAAACAAACCTTCTAGGATTAGTCGCTTACGCCATTATTACGATTATTACTATAGTAATAGTATACAGTGTGACTTAAGCAACAGTGATAATAAACTCTCCCTTAGCTGAGATCGAGTAATAACATCCTGGAGTACGACTGTCCGAACAGATTACTAAATCTTTGTAATGATTATAGTGGTCTTGTACGATGGAAGTTTCCAGCAGATGAACTTTCCGACAAGAATATGAGAGCTAAAGTGACAGACGCTTTATGACTCATCTATCGTATAATAAGTATGCCAATAATATTTTAAAATCAAAAGTTCATATGTGTCTACTCACGGATTTTTTTCTGTTCTGCGATGTTACTTCACACCGAAACGGCGGAACGCTTTTTCATGAATTTTGGAACGGATATAGTTTATTATTATTTAACACACAGGCTAATTTTTAATCCAAAAACTCATGATTCTCGTAGGGTAATAAATATGTTATAATGCGAACGAAGCCGCGGGCAAAAGCCAGAAGCCAAATACGGCCGCAAACTTTTATTTGACTTTCAACTTTTGTAGGTATCTTATGTGTATATTCGGATTAAAACTTGCGACTGAAGTATAAACTTGTTAACCTCAATTGATTGAACTGAAATTTAGCGTAACTTTGACGACAATACGGTTATGGTTTATATTATTGATATGTCAGCATGGACCTGGGCTGATGATGGAGCCAGATGGCGTTCAAAGGAACATTTATATTAAAAAAATAGCTAATCCAGCCAAGTTTTCTGCAAGAGGAAGAGCTGAAGGCCATTAACCTTAAAGATGTCCTTTCCTTTCTGTAAGAGAATAATATGTCTGCGCGTGTAGACACAGTTGTTGGCTGATGATGGCCTACACGGCTTGATGATGTGGATGGCAGGTGATGAATGACGAAGGCAGCAGTTGAACGAATTAAATTAGTTTAATTCTGGATTTTACATGGTTAAATTATATAAATCAAAAATTAGGTGTGTGTCCATTGTAAAGCGAACAAATACAGGGGCTCTTCCACGTGCATTGTCCGTGATTGGTTGTAGAAGGCGATGACGGTAGGGTGCTTGATTGGCTGCCAAAACGACGTATGCGCCTGTCATTGGTTCCCGAGATATGTCGTCATATACGTCACGACATATGTAGCGGGCCTCGGGTAGCGACACCGGTCAAAGGTCGCCCGCTGCAGTTAGCTGTTGGGCTTAACATTAATTTGCGCCGTAACAGAATAGAACGATTCGAGGAAGAAGGCTGTATGGGAGCGCTGCGGGAACAGCAACCGTTGGCTCCAGTCAGGCGATCGACAGCCCGCCTATCTCTGGCCGGGCGTCCCTACACCAAAATTATCATTAATCATCAAGTGTTTTACCAGAAACTTATTATAATCATGTACAATACAATACAAGTACGCTTTATTGCACACCAAAAAACATTTACACAAGAAATTACAAATAAACAAATTAAAAACGGTAGACAACAGGCGGTCTTATCGCTAAAGAGCGATCTCTTCCAGACAACCTTTGGGTAGTGGAGTTTATCCTAAAAAACGTTTAATGAGTAGGTGATGCAAAAGGCGAATGGGACACATCGTAAGGTACAGATATCTAAAACATAAATAGATATAAAAACTTGAATATACATATATACAAAAAAAAAAATATAAATAAATAAATAAATAAATATATATATAAATATACATACAAACATATACATACATAAACAAAAATAAATACTATGCACAACAATACAGTCAGCAGAAAACTTGATGAAAAACAGTTTCACACAGTTTATTGGACAGAAAGGAAGTGTTCTTTAATTCTAGTTTTAAATATAGCTAAGGATTTAGCACTTCGCAGCTCCGCAGGCAGCATGTACCTATGTTATTTTTTATTTAAGTATGGGAAATAGGTACAATTGGACTGATTTACGACCCAGTTCAAGTCGATCTAATTTGTTCCTTTCAAAGTTTTTGGGGACAAGAAACCCTCAGTGTTGTTGGCGCGGGTTTTGTCCTACTTTGAGTTCCAAAGTTTGGTGCCATTTAATTGAGTTTAATTATATTCTGTAGATTAAAGGAAATTCCTGTGATGCGTTGTATTGATGACTGTTTTAAACCGAGTAAAAATTAGGAAGTACTCAGAGCAGAGACGTTGCGGGATCGACCAAATCACGACCTGAGTTGAAATCCGCATCTAAGCTCCGCTACACTTTCGTGATTGGTCGATTCAGCACGTCTCCGGTTCGCGCTTCAGTGGAGCCACACCTTAATAGTGGAGTTGGTGGAGAGATGTCAGTGAAAAACATCGAATAGGCTAGTTTCCTGACGGGTCATATCAGATTCTTTTGCCTGGCCCTTTCCCATTTTATTTGGGGTCGGCCCTCCGTATCATGCGTCTCCAGGCTGCTCGGTCCTGGGTCGTCTCTTTATTTACTTGGGCTTCTTTGAGGTTCTTATTTACTACGGACATCCATGTGATTCGGGGTCTTCCTCGTCCTCGGGGTTTAGTTTTGATATCCAGTACTTTTCTGGTCATGTGCTCGGATGGTCGCCTCATAACGTGTCCGTACCACCGCAGACGGCTCTCCTGTAGTGATGACGGGTCATATCAGATTATTTTTGTAAAAACATCAAAACGTTGGAATAGTGTGAAATTTAGAAGAGAAACACAAACAATGACTACACCGTTAAAAGACCTCCTTGTATTAGGTTTTTGGTACTTAATTATAAAATATTTTAATGGGCGAAAATTATTGTAATATGATTTAAAATAGAAGTGGAACTCGTGTCGTAAAGCTCGTAGAATTCGAATATCGGTCATGTAGATGAAATAAAATGTCGAGCGATAGTCGACTTTCTACGACGTGAGTGAACCCGTTTCGTTTTTGTTTTATATGTCTGAGACTCATGGGAGAATCTCTACGTAAAATGTTGTATGATTGTTGCATGTATAATTTCGAAAATTATTTTTATAGTAGAGTTACTAGTCCGCTGTTTTCTGACATAATTGTGCGCATCGGGTTACAAGCATGAAATTTCTACCACAGATAGAGTGTTCCTCTGTGATTATTTTCAGATGTGGAGGGAAGTTAATAATTTGAAATTTTTACCGAAATTTAACTAATTTACCTAACTGAATAAAAAACTCTAGTTGTGATTTTTACCTTTTCGGCCATGTGCCGATATTTTTATATAGAACCATACAAAAATAACATAAACAATGAATTCCTAATATCTGTTTTACACGAAAACGATACCAGACAAGTCCTAGTAGACTTAACTGATCAGCAATAAAGAAAGAAAAGAGGTATAATTGGTACTATTCACTCCGCTCTCCCGTCGCACAGGGGACGAACCTGACTTCCCTCCATCTGAAAATAATCACCGCGGAACGCTCTATGTGTGGTAAAAATTTCATGCTTGTAACTCGATGCGCACAATTTCGCGGATTAGCAACTCTACTATTAGTGATTAGTGTAGAATAATTTGTGTTGTCAGAAAACTAGCCTGCCTATGTTGAATTGAATAAGTCAGGGTAAAACTCTTCATAAAACGGCCCAACTAGTTGCTTGGCTGTAGTCCTGTGGCGGCTGTATGAGGCTCATTTTTCACGAACGCAATTTGTCGACACCGCACTAAATTGTCATCGTGTTTCGGGAGCACAACATTTGCCGCGCGTAGAGCACAGCTGCGGTACAAGAAATTAAATGAATAAAAATGAATATCGGACAGACACACAAAACGATCTAGTAACCAAGTAAGCTCTAGTAGGCTTGTTTTATGAGCACTAGACTACGATGCATGCTTATCTCTATACATAAATTAGCGACCCGCCCCGGCTTTGCACGGGTGCAATGCTGATAAATTATGCATGTACTGTACTTATAAACCTTCCTCTTGAATCACTATCTATTATTAAAAAAATCGCATTAAATTCCGTTGCGTAGTTCTAATGATCTAAGCATATACATAGGGACAGACAGACAGGAAGCGACTTTATACTATGTAGTGATACATACTGAAGTTATAATTATCTGACAACCTCGCGTGGCGTGGCACACGTGCACGTGGCAACACGTACAATTCCGCCATTTTGAAAAAAAAAACGAAAAAATCTATATAATTGTCGAACCTGCACACAAAATTTCTCGAGGATTGGCTGAGACGTGCGGCCTGTAGGCGAGAATATCCGGAAATCTGGACATTTGTGCAGACGGACGCATACGGATTTGCGAAAGATGAAGCCGCGTTTGGGTTTATGTGTGCATGTGTACGAAACGAACCAATCATAGAGACGTTTTTCTTGTGACATTGACGTTGCGACAGATGCACATACGGACGCAGCATAGCCCGTGGCTAGCCTAAACTGACTTCACTTTCAAGCGCTAACTTTGTTTTTAGGCGTAGTACCGTAAAACTACCCAACTATAGTTCAATCATCCAACTATGGTCCAACACAAAACTCGTTTATTTTTATCAAAATCTATATTCTATCAGTGATTTTATGCGTTTTTATTTAAGTTTGTTTAATTATGTTGTCCACCTTAGAGTTTATTCATAATAATTGTCATAATATTAACGAGTAATTTCCGGATTAAATTGGACCATAGTTGTAAGGACTGGACTATAGTTGGGTTTTATTCTAAGGCGCACGGACTGTACAACTCGTATGTAGACGTATACGTATACGTGTTGCACAGTGCACAAGCATCCAGTGTAGCGTGACTTTCAAGTTATTTTCTCAAACATGCAATGAAATTTCGTCATAACGTGCGATATAACAGGCTTCGTAGTATCTCGTTTCGGGCAGAACAACTCGAGAGAACTGTAAAAGAATGTCATACAAAATTGACGGTCTATAGGCCGGGAAGTATTTTTTTTAAGCATGGCGTCTGCGTTCATGTACAGGTTAAAGAGCAGAATGATATATTTTTTTATTGGTGTGTTTTTTTCTTTCATTGCATATGTTTGAGAAAAGCACTATACATGCCTTAGCCGTGAAAAGGCCTTGCCGGCATCGTATCACTATCCGGCCTCCCTACGGTCTATACCAACTCACCCGGGAAGCTCTTCTTTCCCGGCTTCTGCAGTAATGTACTATTTGGCCAGTAGTGCATCTGCTTCATAACAGCTGCGGCACCCGTGAATAACTAGCATTGTCCCGCGGCCTCGCTCGGTACGCCGCTGGAGCCCGCGCTGGTACTAATGAAATTCTCGACTTGGACGCGTTTGGCAAGTCAGTCTCGAGACTGATTTGTAGCGTGTGTAGCGGGCGATTCTCTGTGAACACGTTTTTGAGTCAATTTTTATTTTGTTGTAGATTTTTTTTTGAGCTCCTCATTTTGTACTAAGTTTTCGTACAAAATACGAAGTTTAGTTACCACCAGATAGAAATCTGAGAAAAATATAAAAATCGAACACAAAACAAAAATTGGCAGTTTTGACTGTCCCTGTGATTGGTCAACTCACACTCTTCGCTCCGCTTATAACACCATATCAGTAGAAACACACCGTACATCGTGGAGTGCGCTGCGACTGCGACTCGTTTCGTGCAGTCAATTTTAAAGAAAAAATATCATCCTAATTACCATGTTAATACGTATATTTTTATAATATTATCATCTCTTGTCCATTGTATGTTCATCATATAGTTTTTTAAACCTATTAGAGTAGGTATTCCACGGCTGGGCAAAGGCCTCTCGATTAGATCTCCACAACTCCCTGTTAGCCGTTGCTTCCGGCCAGTTGACTAGGAATACATCTAAATCATCCCTCCATCTCCGTCTCGGTCTGCCTTGACGTCGCCGCCCATCTTGCGGCACCCACTTGGTGACTATGTAAGCCCACCCTGTCCGGTTGTCATGTACATTGACAAATCACTTTCTATAGAAATTCAGCGCAAAATTAATCTCTATCGTTGCTGGTTCATAAATATTTGTTGTTAGTGCAGAATAAAACCGTAACTAAACCCCAAATGGACTGGTGAATAAAGCCCACGAAAGGTAGACAAGCGGAGCAAACGAATTGACAAATTAAGTCTAATCACAAAACTAGTGAACGGGAGCGGTGTGCGCGGGTTGATTATTCCGTTACATAAATTATGTCACGGTAGGGTACTGTCGGGCATAAAAGTACAAAATACACGTTTTTAAAGGCAAGCCACATCGACGTATAATATTTTCAGCGATTATCATAGACGCGTAACGCGACTCGTCACGTAGGCTGTGTGTCATCTCTTATAAGTATTTACTATTTATACTATACAACGCATACGCCGACGTATTCCTGATGAAGAGATGCTCTCTGCAGTTTGCTTTCTGTACCGTACTGTGAGAGAGTAACGGGTGACGCTAAGTTGCGCGACATAGCGTCACCTGTCACCCTCTCACTTTACTGCACAGAAAGGGAGGTAATTATCTCGCGCGAGAAATATTCGCTTGACAGTTGCGCTAGCGGTGCAGCCCCTCACCCAAGTCTCCGTTGGCCCGATCGGTAGCTTGCACAATACGATCACTTGCGTCAGTAAACTTTCATACTCGTATTAATCCATGGAAAGAAGCGGTAATCGGACACAGTCGCCACGTCTGAAAGTATACGTAGCCGTCCCTGTGAACGGCATGCATGCTATACCCGCAAGTTACGCAAGCAGTGTGTTACATCTTAATGAAGATTCATACTTTACAATGCGTACGTCGATGGATTTGTACGGCATACGCATCTGGCATGGCGTAGCAAGAGTGACCGCTACTTAACAGCTAAAACTTCAATCGTTCGGTCACCCAAGCGGTTTTGTGGTCGTCATTTTATGCCTCATGGCCTTCATACAATCCAAACATGCGTTTTAGCACAAAATGTATGAACTCAATCAGTGAACGCATATAAACATAGAAATCTCATTAGAGCTCAAAAATGACCCCACGCGATTTGTACCTAGAACGATTCATTTGTACCAAGGCCAAATTGACAGTTTTAATACGATGGCGTCTGTCGATGGCAGAACATGTCAGGTTGTATAAAATTAAAATATCTGCATTTTATCATCATTTTATTCAAAATGCCTTCATATGCAGTGAAATGGTGTCGAAACCACTCTAGCAATAATAATAAAAAACGCGGGATCCATTGGTTCGTGTAATTAACAATCTTTGAATTATTAAAATATAAAATATTTTTAGAAGACATTTGTATGGGGATGGTATTATGCGTTACCTTTTAAGGTGTTTATATTTTACGTACTAAGATTTAAATTTATAATCTGCTAAAATTTAAATACCGCTTTTAATAGTGTCCGATCAATGGGCATTTTGATGAGTGTTCAAAATGGGTTTTAATGAGTTTATGTTAAAAGTTATCGATTTGGACTCTAAGGAACACGAGTGTAAATTAATTTCAATAAATTTGTGTTTTTTACAACATTATATTGTCACGTAAATAGTAAAATTTCCCTTTCAGTGTCACATATTCTGTTACCTGCGGTATCTACAGTATATGTTAATTAGTAATTAGTCATATTCATAATTAAACATCTCTTATTATTTATTTACTTTTAGTTTTACGAAGGACCGTGAGCAAAAATGAAAGTGGACAAATGCAGTTTCTCTAGAACGCAGAGAACAGCAGTAGTTTCCTACAGTATCTTCGAGGATCTGTAGCGTTCATTTCAATGATGAATTGATGATGATTAAGATTATTATCAAACCAATGCCAGATTTATCCCACTAAAGGTATCAATTTGTACGATATGTGTGCTTTATTGTCTTGTCAGTCATTTTGATATATTTAGTCTTCATAAAAAATCGAAACTAAATATAAAATCAAAATTTAATTTGATTTGAGATTTTGCGACAGTAAAGTTTCCTTCGATAGTGATTTTCAAAAATGTTGTTTACACATTTAGTAGTAAATCACAAAAGTGGCAATATTTTTAAAATGTTCCAAATTGAATGAAAGAAAAATAATAGCTAGAGTAATATTTTTCTAAACTGGTTACCTTTCGATTAGTGCACCCATTATTAGGTTTGACAACTACTCTTTTTCGTGCGCCGCGCATGGACTTTGACACTTACAAGTCTATTTTAGCCAATGAAAACTTTAACTAACCAATCACAACTACTTCTAAGAGGAGGGATGACTTCGTATAGGCTAATATTTAAAACTGTTGGCAGGACAAATTCGTGTAGAGGGGATAGTTGTCAGTCAAATATCGGGACCGTTTTTGAAAGCCACTTTTGTACTGAGAGCGATGTCTATATATTCTCCGGTCACTGAACTCAATCTAATCACTAATCAAAAGGTAGTACGAAACTCTATTGTAGTACGCTTTCTTGAGCCAGTGGGTCTGATCTGAATATAGGGTTGGCGTTAGTATCTTCTACATTTTACCTCATTTCCACTTCTATATTTTAAATAAGATGGATAGCTAGGTCAGTGAATTCTAGCTGCAGGAGATAGAAAACCTGAGTAATATCAAAACTGTTAGTATACGTATACAAATTAATCAGTCACAGAGTTTTTATAATTATTCAATGAGCTGTTTTAGTACCATGTAATTTTAACAAGTGAACCGTAAGACAATTTACGCCATAAAAGTACAGTGCGCAATATCAGTGTGCTTAGACATATTATATTTAAATTGACAAAACTCTTGATCGTTTAATTTTGAACTAACGTATTTTAAACATAACTGTACTTACGCATGGTTCGTCATTTTACCAAATACAGCGCCCGTATGCCAGAGGTTCCGTACATTTTCACATCGCCTGCCTTCATTAATCTTGCCATGCATGACAAGTGACGGGAGCGGTGGCACGAAACGGTATTCTTTCAGTCTTCCTCCAGGCCTCAATAAATGAGTAAAAGAGACAGTCGTTAGAGATCATTATTTAATAAGAATACTATTGATGCCAGTCTTCAAATTTTCCTCTAAGTGGGTTCTGTCACGAACCCGTTGCGCGTCACTAGTAAAACAAATAAATAGGCAAACATTTTTGTCCAGTAGCATATCAATATCATCCAACGGTAATTCTGGGACGTTCCCAGGCATTTTTTTAGTATCAATATAGATACAGGAACACACCACGAGCTAATACGATTTGTCATTAACATAGCCATATCGATTTATCAGCCATATTAAGTACGTAGGTAGGTACATACAACAATGCATCAACGCTTAGGTCGCTATTACTCGAACACCGACTCAACGGAGGGTATCATTTATGTGTATGTGATCATATTACATTACCCGGCTGCAATAAATAACTGTAGAACATGGTCTAAACACCAGGCTCCATGATCATTCCCTATACGACGCGTGAAATACGGCAACGCATGAGTAAGTTTTAGTGCAACACCGGGTACATTAATTAGCAACAGTTGCTAAGATAAGCTAAGTTCTACTATTTTGTCTTTATTTATGAACTAACTATTTTGGATTAAGGATCTTGAGAATCTCAGCCACAGAAATGAGAGCATGCCACTTGTCCCGATCCTGCGCAGTTTCTCTCCAGTCACAAGAAAAAATGAAAAATAATATAAATTATAACACACTTATTTAAAATAATGCCGTAGTATAACAGACCCATGAACTGCAATTATATACAAGAAATATATGTATACTCTAGGGGGTCAAAAGTGGGCTGAAATGGTTCGTGTACCTAATATTACTCACGGCCGGTGTGTCGCCGTTTTGCTTCGCGAACTTGGCGGACACACTGCTTTGTGTCTAGATCCGGAACCTAAGATCAAATTATTTCAAACTGGCACAATTGAAACACGACGTTAATTTGACAGGTATACGGTCCTTTGTAACTTGTGCAAAATTTACATCCTTTGATCTTAGACCATCGGATAGACTATACCACAGGCTTTACCTAAAATAGATATTTTAATAAAGTGATCTCACAGTCAAACCACCCACTGGTTTTGTGGGACATTGTTGTTTTAGCACTTATATAAATAATAATAATAAATTTAAGGGTCAAAACACATTGCTCGTTTGCATCGTGAAAGAATGTGACTAATATAATATCGTCGTACTAATGTAAAAATCTTCATTTAGGTAAAGTAAAAAAAACAGCAAGGCACCGCAACGGTGTGCGCCGTTGTGATGACGAGCAAAGTGGTTTTGATTTTTTTTTTTATGTTGTTAGTCTAAAACGTGTCACACGTCATGCGTTGCGTAATTCAATTGATTTTGGAGCATTTCTTTATTTTGTCGTCAAGGGCATGTTGAATTAGGTACTTCACCGTTTGACGTTAAAAAGATCAAATAAGTCCCATAAACGACTCCACAGGACACCAACAGGCTCTATTTAGCCACGCGTAGAATAACGTCTGAACATAAATTTCCGACGGAAGCAAATGATCTGGCTTGTTTGACGTCACGCCTAATTGGTGGCAGGATTTAGGGCCGTTAATATTGAATGGTGGCAGCCCTGCCTCAATAGTATTTGGAGGTAATCGATGTCACGTGCCCAGCGTATGGCGATTAGGGGTGGCGCGTTTGCGGTTGTACGGGTTTTGTACTGATTTTACGTATGCGTTATAATAACTTATACCTAATGAATGTGCCGACTCAATAATCATTTTCAGTTTTGGATATTGCTTGCAAGGGTTGAATGTCTCTTCCTCCCTTCTCCCTTTGTTTGTATATTTATGTCTGTTCAAAGGCATAATGGTATTTCTTTTGTTTTGTACAAAATCATCATTAAAAAAATACTTTTCACGACACTGCTCGAAAATGTGGTTATAGATTACCTGAATCCAGTACACAAAACTGCTTATATAATGTTCATTTGTAAACTGTATATCTATGTTAGCTCCCAACACGATAACAATGTTGGACCTTACGGTAACAGTTCGTATCTACACTTGAATTTCATAGTAAGATACGACTTTTTAGAAAATATTACAGACTAATTTTCTCGGCCGGTTTAAACGAAAATTTAACCAATCAAAGCTTAATCGTCTGCTGCATGTCAAATTAAATTGACCAATGAGAATGCGTCATTTATGAGGTGTATTTTTTTCTTAAACTTTAAATACCCATAAACGAGTTTATTTTCTTAAGTAAGATAATACTCCTCAGGTTTACTTTTTAATAAGTTTTTGTTAAAAAAGGTTTTACTCTGAAAATCATGAACATTTATATTTTAAAATTAGTTATGGGGCGTAAAACAATTTCCTAATTTCTACAATTACTAATTTCTCAACAAATAAACAGTTTTCAACAAATAAACGCTTTTAATTACCTATATAAATATTGAGTTCATATATTTTTTAATTCGGCTGAAAAGCTATGACTCCATTGCGACGAGATGCGATGCGCGCATGCGCTACGGGTCAGCCGGCCATATTTAAAAAAAAAAACAAAATGTATTGTTTAGTAAATATTTAAATTGGTTTTGTAATGTGATAATGTGATTAATTTGTTATGAACGCGTTGCGCGTTGCGTACCGTTACAATGACCCTTCAGTGTATAATGTATCGTAGGGTTGTTTACCTGAGTGTAACCTAGACTAAATATTTAAATGTCCAAATTAAGTTGAAAGTGAGGTAAGTTTGAATATTTTTGTTATTTCTTCATAACTCGGTTGAAAATCGTCTACATGTCGTTTGAATCTGGGGGCACGATCAGTTTTATGTTTATAATAGCCCTGATTTTTACAACAATGAGGCTGCAACAAGGGGCCGAGGTTAATGACCAATATGAAAAACTCGTATTATAATATATTTCCTCGTGTCGTGAAAAGCACTATGTTAAGTCTCGGCTGAAAGTGCAATAGATTAACTCGTACTATCGAAGGCCTCCCCTGCGGGTCGGCCTTCGAAATTTACTCGTTAATCTATTGCTTACTTTACAGCCTCTACAACAATGTACTATTAATTTATTCCTAGATCACTGTCGTTCTTATTGTGACATAATGTGATACAATTGAATCAAAATTAATTTACCTACAATTGAGACTAGGTATATTGTAAAATTATTACAAGCGAATACTTACCACTTTTGATATTGTTTCATTATTATTTTACCTGTGTCTCTCTCATTGCTTTTTTAGCTTCTTTTTCTTTTGTATGTTCACGTGTATTATTGTCAAGTTTTCCTCTTTCACATTGTACGCGTTGCTTTATTTATCTAACATTTACATTTGTATTTATTACTCAAAGGCTAACTGGAAAAATAAAGGTATAACTACGTCTTTGTAAATGTTTATTATTAAGAAATCTGTTTCGTGTTTCGTGTGCAATAATGGGTTAACATCAAAATATAAAATAGACATGTTTATACGGGACAACCCTACACTGGATCGATTTCACAAGCACGTCGTAACAGCAGCTGTCATGGATCGGTCCACTATGTGCTGTATAATAGCTATCTTCTAAGAAGATGTCTTGATAACCTGAACCACATAACAGATAGGTACAGAAATCAATCTACATACCCACTCAATTGCTTCGAATTTTGAGTTGGACTCTATTTATATAATAAAATAAGAGCGGTGACAGGTAGCTGTAGTTACTAAAAGCAATGTAGTGGATAAAAGCGCGCTCGAGCAAACGCACACATAGACATTGCTCACTAGACGCGTCAAGCGGATGGCACTCGCGCTCGCACTGGTCTGAACTGGTCCGAGATATCGTGTCCGTGAGCAAGGCGTGCAGCTCTTCCCCCTTCATCGATGGGCGCAACATTTATTGGCTGTCGCTCTCGTATCGGGCTATCCAGCCATCTTCGTATATAAGTGTTGCACTTTATTAGACGCAGATTGACTCATCTGTTATTCTGGTAATATTTTTTTTCCGACCGACCTCGTCCTGTCAAAATCTAAGCAGAAGTTTGCATGGGCGCGTGTGGGTAAAATGTGGGGTTTAACTTTTTCCAGGTTTTTTTTCTCTTTATTTTCCTCGAACTTCAAAGAATATAAAAAACACACTCAATATAATATGTGACGGTGAAACAGATTTTCCGAAACAGTTTTGGGGAATAAAATGGAAGTCGATACAGTTGATGGTTTTATGTTTATTAAAGAAAATATTCCAATGAGTTCCACTTCCCCCATGTGTCCCTTACCCCAACTGATTTTTTGTATTTCCATAGAAATAAACCTTTCTGTTCATGACTTAAGTTCCTCCCTGATCGAAGATCGTTTTACTGTCTCGCGTTGACATCGTAAACCTGATCCTGATATAGCGAACGTCAGTAACATATTGATGTGAAATTGATACGACACCGGGCGTAACGTAATTTACTGTATCAATATTATGAACAATTAATTTTGCGTAAATACAGAATGTTGACTCGTGACTGATATAGGCTAGATATTTTGGAAAAACGCTAAGTTAGAAAGGTATAAAGAAGAAAATGAAATCCACACCATCGTTCCTAAAAGCATTAACACAAAGATCACAGTAAAAAATGCGCTAGCGGAAAAGAAGAGACCGGGACCCGGCACCTCTAGGTTACCGGTCCGATCTGTACACAGACCACCCCCACTAGACGGAGCATGTAAGGCGACCCGCGCGCACCAACGATATGGTACGGCAGAACATTAAAGTATCAACACGGCGGCCACCGTTTAGTTGCGTCCTTGTTTATGATCCATGCGTACGTCAACGGAAAAAGAAATTAAATAAATAATATGGTAAATTGTAGTGTTAAGTGGTGTAGAGAGACCTCATAAACATGGACGCAACTAAACGGTGGCCGCCGTGTTGATACTTTAATGTTCTGCCGTACCATATCGTTGGTGCGCGCGGGTCGCCTTACATGCTCCGTCTAGTGGGGGTTGTCTGTGGATCTGTATTAAACTTACCATAAGTTTATAGTTACCGTTGTCACTAGCGACTGCGTAAGCGATTTGTATGGATGGAGAATTGTAAGTGCTACAAAGTAACCGCTAGGGGCGCTGTACTATTCTCCATACAAATCCTGTACGCTGTCGGTAGCGAGTATGGTACCGTTATCTCATGGTACGGGTACTGACAACACCACTCCGACGCCCCAACGCCAACAGACCTTTCCAATTTTTCTTTATGCTTTGTTTGTTGATCTTTACCTTGTTTATGTGAAAGGCCTTACATCATTCTTTGATCTTTGTATCAATAGGTTCATCAAATTGTGATGTATCCACATTTAAAAAAATATATATGTTTCACAAATACATCGTTGATTAGTCAAAGAACAATGTAAAGTCACTGTTTCTTTTTTCTCGCTTTCTTGAATAATTTCGCATATCATGTAGACATTGTAGGCCTCTTGTTGTGTAATGTTAACTTTGTAATACCTACTTGCAAACCATTAAGTTACTTAAAACTTCGATAACTACGTATAAAGTAGATAAATTAGTACGTGTAAATCAGCCCTTAGTTTGGAGGGTGCTGTTCCTCCACGCTCGAGTAGGTGTTACATTTGGTTTATAATGAAACGTTATCAATTTAATAATAACCCCAAAACTAAAATAACCCGTATATAATTAAATTAAACCAGAGAGGTCTGTTAACGAAATATATTTAATTAAAGTATGTATAGCGGAAACTGTGTTGTTTCGTAGCGCCATCGCCAGAGGCATTAATTTTCAAATTTACATTATACTATATTCATATTTTCATTCATAATATACACCGTTGCACTGATAGAGTATACCCTTTTTGCTCCCTCGTCAACATATTTACACGGTTTTTATCCTTGTTTTATCGCCGCAACGTATCGAATGAAAAAATCGGCGCATATCTATATTCTATTAATTCAACATTGAATTACTTCAATCAAGTACATCAGGATGAAGTTTCTCACATTTACTTCATTTAACACTAGTAGGCGGTTACTACATATTTAATTGGCCTTTGCTAGCATGATCACACCGGACTCCACAAACGGCACCCGTTCACGAACATGACGCGTATCTCAGCCATCGCCTCCCTCAACCATGTTTTAGGGAAAGCTGCGACCCGATCAACGACGCCACCGTAAGCAAAGACCTTTAAGCGAGCATGACATGCTCAAGCTGCCGGGCATACTATAGATGTTTATAGGATCCTTTTTACTCGACTACGAAGAAGAAAAAAACTCATAACCCACATTTTTCTGTGAAGACGAAGTTTGCAAAACGTATTTTAACAAAACTAATTATTTTACTCTCTCTAATTTAGGTAGGTACTTTGAATATAGCATCAGCCATGTACTAAAATATAGATACATGAAAAATATTAAATTTATAAGTCATATCTCTGATAGATTTCTTAAAAAATTGCGAATTGAGCCATACAATACCGCAATTTGATAACATTACTGACGTATTTTATCTTATCACATTTCAATTACAATGTTCGGGAAAGTTTTCGATCTATGTATAAATAGACTACAAACCGAGACGTCCTAACTTACTTAACCGCAACTTCGCCAAGAGCGCCGAAATTTTGTGCGCCTGGTAAAACAAAGACGTAAAAGACTGTATTACTTACTATAAGACTACAGTTTAGTTTCTAAAGGCAAGAATTCGGGCTAAGTGAGAGAAACAGCGTTGGTATAAGAATAAATTCAGCGCTCGGTCATTACTGTAATGGGCGACGGATAGGAGCCGTTGCATTTTTTATTTACCTATCCGTACCTGCTTTTCGGCGATTCCATTTTGGCCGCCGATGATTGAGAGTGGCTGCCGGTCATATTTTCGTATTGAAATAAGCCATGTTTTTACTGCGGCGAAAATCTTTTGCTTATCATGAAGGTATTAGTGGTGGAAATGGCAACATTCCATTAATTATACTCTCAAAATCCGGCATAGAATAGTACATTACTGCAGAGGCAGGGAAAAGTCAGTTCGTGCATGAGTATGATTTTTAGGGTTCCGTACCCAAAGGGTAAAAACGGGACCCTATTACTGAGACTTCGCCGTCCGTCCGTCCGTCACCAGGCTGTATCTCAACAACGGTGATAGCTAGACAGTTGAAATTTTCACAGATGATGTATTTCTATTGCCGCTATAACAACAAATACTAAAAATAAAATAAAATAAATATTTAAGGGTAGCTCCCATACAACAAACTTGTTATAGATTATATATATGTATAGGTACGGAACCCTTCATGCGCGAGTCGGGCTCGCACTTGCCCAATTTTTTCATACGAATCTGCGAACTGACATTCCCGCCGAGGCCTGTATAGTGCTTTTCTCCAAATATGCTTGCAAATAATCACCAATCTACATTTTGGATTTAATATATCGGTGCCGTGAAGTTCATTTGGTAGTTATTTTTTTTAGGAATAGTACAGGTCCAAATCATATTATTATGTTTGATTTGAAAAAAAAAATATATTAATGAGAATTAAAATTATTTAAAAACACAATAATAAAGAATATCGACGTAGGTAATTATTAGTTTTGGTTAAATCAACGTACGTTTTTCAATTAAAACTTTCATTAGAAATCTCTAATAAATAACTAAGAATCATGAAAATAAATTAAACGCATATAATAGTATTTTATGCAACAGTTGTATAAGAAGGGGCAAAAAACGCGAGTGGCATGGGTTACGAGGTGAGCGTAGCGAACATCGTAAGAAAGATGCCACGAGCGTTTTTTGACCTACTTATACAACGTTGCATACAATACTTTTTCTACGACTCGACATTTAATAAATAAAATGCAAATAAACAATAAAGAAAATAATTACATGTTCCCGCTCGGAACCAACAAAATAAATAAAAAATTGTCTGGTACACTTTTTTTTATTGACGTGCATCTGTCGAAAAAAATATGAACTTATACCTAAAGGTATGTTCACTATACTGTACATCCATGCACAGAATAAAAAACGTTTTTTTTTTTAAGTTGGCAGCAATGCCTTCGTCCAGAAAGTTTTTTTTAAATAGCAAATTATGTGAATTCAGCTGTTTATTTTGTAATCTGTGGTACTAAGTAAGGCTTTTTTGGCGACATTATAACATCGGTTAGCAGTGTTTTTTTGGGCAGTAGAGTATAGACTTTTACGGAATTTCATAATATATGTCTTTATATTAGAGTTAGTAACTATATAAATGACACAAAAAAGTAGTGAAGTAGAAAAAATATTAATTAAATTGTTTGTCCGTTATTCAAAATTTGTCGACATTTAAAATACATTGCAGAGCCGAGAAATGTTCAGTGCGAGAACTAAACGCAGAGAACAATTAAAAAGTTTATCATATTTCTTATTTTTTAAATTCAGTTTTTGATACTTGGCTATTGGACAATTGGCTGTGAGGTGAATTATCAGTCTGAAAAAATTATAAGTAAAATTATCTTCATTACAATAATGCAGTAACCGGCCAAATTAAGAGTACCCTCATTTGTATGAGGCGTCATAAACGGAAGGTGAGTTTTTTACTTAATCGTCTTATTTAAATAATACTTATTTTCCGGCCGAGGCCAATATTTTATTTTTTATTTGTATTAACGCCTTATAAAATAATGAACGATTTCGCGGTCAAGTTTTACTACATTAATGGGAACATTTCCAAGCAAGTTGGAGAAAAAGTATTTTTATTACAGAAAAAAACATAAAAAAAACGAAACCTTAAGAAACGTATGTTAGAATTAAACCTAACAACCTATTGGGACCTAAACTATATCATATATCCCCTAGGTCACTACCATTGGGTAGGGTGCCCGTAAGGCTAGCCGCGTTATCAATGCATTGCCGGAGGACCGGATAAGCAAATAGATCAGTTTTTTTAAAAGCTTGGTTGCTTCCGGTCCCCACGGCTCTAGTGCAAATATGGTCTCCACGACAAACGCTGCAAATATCTACAGTGATTGGAATTATAGATACATAATTACATCTCGTATTGGTTTTTTTACCAACGTAGCCCGAAGATCAGATAGCCGTTGATACAGTAAAGTCCTGGAGACTACTCCAGGACCATTTAGATCACGCTTAGGAAAGCGCAGTGAGTTGGAGAGTGGATGCAGTTCAACCAGGAAACCGTCTGCGGTTGATAGATCCATTTAATACCTATACACGTAGACTGAAAAAGAGGTTCTTGTTCCATCGTACAGTAAAATTTGGTCTGGATTTAAGTTCCGTATCCATGCGAAACCACTGTCCTCTAATGTATTTTTATTTATAATGTAATAGTTGAATGAGACAGCTCATAGTTTATGAAAAATTACATCAGGGATATCAGGCTTTCAGATACCTAATTGACGCACATACGGAGAAGCAAAAAAACATTAAGTGTCGACTTGAGAACCTACTTTTATTGAAGTCGGTTAAATAAACGCTGCTTGTGAAGTGACTGTACCCATATCTGCCCTATCTCTCTCCAGCTCATCAAAACACTACTGTCGATGCCTTTGAGCAGCTAACATGATAAAAGCCTTTATCTTGTTTGTGTTACGGAGATATTATATGGGAAATAGAAACCCAATTGAATGCCTTTGTAGTGAAGGTAGATTAGGCGGATGTTTCAAATGTTGTATAACAAGATCTTTATTATTAATCCCATAAGTATTTCTTGAGGTATTCGAGATGTGGTGCTGGCAAAGAATGGAGGGAATAAGCTGGACAGAAAATTCACCAATGAGGAAGTATTGGAAAGGGTTGAGGAAAAGAGACACTAAATACCATAGAAACTCGAAGATGAAAAATGATAGGCCATTTAATACGACACGACGATCTAATAAAGATACTAGAGGGAAAAATTGAGCGAAGGAGAGGAAAAGGAAGGCCGAGGATTAGTTATTTGGACCAGATAAAGAAAAAGGTAGACGTCGCGTTGTATCGAGAAATGAAAGAACTGGTGTTAAGTAGAACGGTCTGGAGAGAACTGCACCGACAAGAGTAAATCTCTTAAATAATAATGATGATAAGTATTTCTTACGTCATCATACCAGCTAAAAGATGTCCACTGCTGGGGAAGCCCCCCCCCCCCCCCCCCCCCGAGGATCTCCACTATCTCCAGATTAACTGGTTGTGAGTTGCCTCATCCAACAGCCTCCTGCGATCCCGACCGATCGTTGGTCCACTCTGTTGGCCACGCTGCGTCTTCTGGTGCACGGTTCCTACTCGAGAACTTTTTTGTGCTGACACCCATCGGTGCTACAATAACTAGTAAGCTACTATAGCAGTCAGGTAACAACTAAAGAAAAAAACATAGGTTGACCTGAAAACCTCCTTGCTTTGAAGTTGGTTGACCTCTGCTTGTGACATTGAGACGAATATACCTAAATCCGTTCCAACTCTCCCCCGCTCATCAAAACATTATTATCGATGTATTTGAACAGCTAACAGGATAAAAGCCATTTACCTTGTTTGTGCGACAAGTTGCCGCGATATTATATGGGAAGAAAGAGACGCACGAGCACACCACAATTGAAAGCCTTTGTAATTTCGTATAGATTAGGCGGATGGTTAACAAGCTGGAGAAATAAAAAGATGGAACTGATTTCTTACTAGTTTCTCCCCGCAACGCCTTAATATATTTGAGTGATAAACATTCAGTAAGAAGAATAATAATAATAATAATAATAATGTATAATGTATTTATAATGTATTAAATATTATGTTTTTTATAATGTATTTATATTTTGTTATTACCTTGTTGTATTTTACTTTTTATATAAATTTATTGTAAAAAAACTTAACCTAAGAAATTAAATGAATATACGAAATAATAATAATAATAATCTTTATTCATAAAACCATAGTAATAACAATTAGCATAAAAAGTCTTACATCTATACAGAGCATTCATAATACTGGTGCCTGAACTAGGAGAAATACACTAATACTTGGGAAGAATACACTATACTTAAACTGCACTGTGGTTGCTTACATTGTAAATTCCATCCCCCTTTTCTCTCCTCAAGGGATGATTTTCGTAAGAATAACTATTATATGTCCTTCCCTGCGACTTAAAATAGCTTCAAACCAAGTTTCATCCAAATTGGTTTTGCGGTATTTACGTACGGAAACGTACGTATTTACGTACCTTACAGTTCGAGGTAATTGGGAAGTCATTTTAATCACCTTTTCACCATGTGTTTTGTTCCCGCCCTGGACTACGGGTAACAGGGGGCCCATCAACCTGTGTAACCAGCAAAACGTAAATTCCCGGGCGAGTACAAAAACGGGTCGCGATTACGCGCCTCTTAAACTTAATTCTAACTTATATCTAAAGCACTAACCTTCCCAATGGAGCCGATCTAGCCCAATTCCAGCAAAGGTGAGTAAGTGTAGGGTGTGTTATGGTGTGTGTGAATGTGTTTGCTGGGCGCCGAAGAATCCTCGCGGCTACCGTATCGCCAGCTCCGTCAAAACCACAATTTTCACGTCCAATATTATCGAGGGGCCTTATGCCGAACAAATCACTCGAGTTCAACAAATATACGCAAAATAAGCGGACACACATGCGTCTTTCCAAAACGCTTCAAATTCCAAATCTCTCAAAATCACATGTGCACAACTGCAAGTTAAAATTCAAGTGACAGAACGACCTCTAAGATCTTAGTGTCAAAAGTGACAGCTCGGGTGCGTTCAGTTTTATGCAAAGTAATGTCGGTTGGGACCGAACAATCACCCGCCTCGGAACAGCTCTAAGCTGGTCCGCTATACAAGAGGAAGGCGCGATAGCGTTGCTACCGCTCGCTTGAGAACCGAATCCCCCACCATGACCTCAGCAAACCGAGGGGTCCCGTCCTTGCCGGGATACAAGTTAACAATTCGCCCCCGGCGCCAACGCAGTGGCGGTAGGTTGGAATCCTTAACCAACACGAGGTCTCCAACACTGGGGGGATTGGTTTTGTCAGTCCACTTGAGGCGCTGCTGCAAAACATGCAAATACTCTAATGACCATCTGGTCCAAAAATTCTGAGCCATTTGTTGCAGCATTTGATAGCGCGACAAACGATTGGAAGTTATTTCCCTGAGGGGGTGCTCCGGCAGGGCTACAAGTGGCTGACCAATCAAGAAATGGCCTGGAGTCAACGTTTCCAGGTCATTTGGATCAGAGCTGAGCGGGCACAACGGACGGGAATTGAGGACTGCCTCAATTCTACAAAACAACGTCGCCAGCTCTTCAAAAGTCAAAATAGTTTGACCTATGACTCTATACATATGAGTCTTAGCTTGCTTTACAAGAGCTTCAAAAATACCTCCCCAATGGGGGCATCCCGGAGGGTCAAACGTCCAGGTGACACCCCGACGGGAGAGGTTTGTACCAATGTCAATTCTATTTTCAAACAAAAATTTCACAACATCTTGTAAATAACGGTCGGCACCTTTATAATTGGTTCCGCAATCTGACCGGATCAGAGACGGGAGTCCCCTACGGGCTACAAACCTATCTAGGGCCGCAATAAAGGCCTCCGTCGAAAGATCAGCAACTAATTCAAGATGAGCGGCTTTGGTGGACAGACAGACGAAAACGCACAAATACGCTTTTACACTCTTCGCATTTCGGAGTCGCGACGTTTTAACCAAGAAAGGGCCGGCAAAATCCGTCCCTACCCTCTCAAATGGCCTAGCCGGGGTGACCCTGTCAGGTGGCAAATCACCCATCTGAGGCTGCATCGTGGCTGCCTTGAGCCTATAGCAAGGCAAGCACCGGAACACGATGCTCCGTACAACGCGTCTGCTGTTCAGTATCCAAAATTCTCGCTGCAGAATGCCCAGGAGCGCATTGCAGCTAGCATGAGAATTCTTAAGGTGGCGATCATTCACCAACAATTCCACCAAGTGCCCTTTCTTAGGCAACAGTATGGTGTGGCGCGCCGAATAAGGCAAGTTAGCATTGCGAAGCCGTCCTCCAACCCGGAGTATTCCAGACTCGTCAATGAACGGGTTGAGACGCGCTATCGCTCGTCTAAGTTTGGGGCGACCCTTCCGCAGGGTTTCCAATACGTCCCCCAAGTGTTCCTCCTGCACAACCCGAATCCAGTGATGTAGGGCTGCTTTCCGCTCTTCAAAAGCGAGAACACTGGTGTGTAGCCGATTGTCAGGGTGGCGACAATTGTGAATAAATCGCTTTACCCAGGCGGTCACTCCGACCAGCTTGTCGAGAGAACTATATCGCGCTAGCAACCAAGCAGGGTCCGTCCCTGGAGCGGTCTCGACAAGGTGGATCTTCAATCCCGACGATGGGGTTCCAATGACACAACTGGCCGGCCAGCGTGACTCCATCTCCAATAGCCATTCTGGCTTCCACCACAGTGGGTGGGCAACAAGCTCAGTGGCGTTACAACCCCTAGACGCCACGTCCGATGGGTTCAATTCACCTGGCACGTGTCTCCAAACCAAAGCAGTCTCAGAGTTCTGTATCTGCGAGACACGGTTGGCCACAAAAACCTCCAATGTGTGGACCGACGACTTCAGCCAACACAAGACAATTTGGCTGTCAGTCCATGCATAGGCACTCTCCTCAAGGTTCACGGTGTCCTTCAAGGTCGAGGCTACATGATTCAACAATCGCACAAGAAGAGCTGCACCCGACAATTCCAGCTTCGGGATCGTCAAACGAGTCCGAAGCGGGGCCACCTTGCTCTTTCCCATTACCAAGTGCACGTCGACCGCTCCGGCGGAGCTGACCGTTCGCAAATACACGGCAGCCGCATATCCTCGCTCAGAGGCGTCGCAAAACCCATGAAGTGTTGCTCTGTATTTCCCTGCGGGAAGCAACTTACGCGGCAGTTCGACCTGGTTTATCTCCGGGAGCGTAGAAAAGTAGGTTTCCCAATCGCTCAGCAAATCTCCGGAAAGCGCATCATCCCAACACATCGGGGCTGCCCCCAGGCGCTGCATAAACGCTTTGGCCTTGAAGATGACGGGCGAGATCCATCCATTTGGATCGTAAGTCCTGGCCACCGTAGACAGAACAAGCCGCTTTGTCCAGACCTTCGGGGTATCCAATTCCACCCGATAGGTAAACACATCTTGGACTGGTCGATACTGAACGCCAAGAACCGACAACATGTGCGGATTATCAACATTCTCGAAGAGGTGTGGATCCTGCTGGTGGTCATCTGGGAGTCCGGCCAAAACCTCTGGTGAGTTGGACAACCATTTCCGCAACTCATAGCCACCAGTCCGCAAGAGTGCAATCAATTCATCGCGGATGACCAATGCTTCTTCGACGCTATTGGCCCCGGTGCACACGTCGTCCACAAACAAGTCCTTCTCCAAAATGGCGGACGCTCGAGGGAACCTCAGTCTCTCTCTGTTCGCCAATTCCAACAATGTACGAATAGAAATGTACGGGCTACTCTTCAGACCGTACGTAACCGTATTCAGTTCATAGACCAACATCGGTTCATCTGGGCTCTCACGCCACAAGATCAGCTGATACCGACGGTCATCAGGGTGGATGACGATCTGCCGAAACATCATCCGGATGTCGGTCACAAACACAACCTGATGCTTCCTGAAATTAGTGAGAATATCGGTTATGTCCTTGTGCAGCTTAGGACCTGCATGCAAACATTGGTTCAAGGACACTCCAGTCGAGGTGGCGGCAGAGCCATCAAATACCACTCGAATCTTGGACACCGGTGACTTCAATACCGCATGGTGGGGAAGAAAATAATGCTCCACCGTACTCCAATCCATGCGTGACACCGTCATGTGTCCCAACTGCTCGTACTCCCTCATGAAGTCCACATACTTCTGCCGGAAGAGCGCATCCCTCTTCATACGGCGCTCCATCGAAACCAGCCGCTTCTCAGCCAACGCGCGAGAGGCACCAAGGGGTGGTCGATGAGTAAGTAGGGGGAGTCGAGTTATGAACCGACCAGAGCGGAGGCGGCCAGTGTTGTTCTGGTAAAACAATTCGCACTCCTCTTGCTCAGGACTCATCCGCGGCGCGGTAGGCGGTTCTTCA
The DNA here is from genome assembly GCA_932273695.1 of Apotomis betuletana. NCBI lineage: Eukaryota > Metazoa > Arthropoda > Insecta > Lepidoptera > Tortricidae > Apotomis > Apotomis betuletana. The sequence goes on from OW026307.1 coordinate 17,752,387, forward strand.
ATTTCCCAGAAGCGTTGCACCGCGTCTGAGAGAGCAGTTCCAACCAAACAGCTCTCCTCGGCAGGAGGCGTGGAAACTGCTAATACTGGACCCATTACAGCATATCCGAACTTGGTGTCCCATGCCACAAGTCCACCAGGCTGTAGTATCCGTTTGCCGGTCAGCAATATGCCCCCTAGGACGTCTGCACCCAGCAGCACGTCAACCGGACCAGGGGTGTCAAAGCCAGCATCCGCCAAATTCAAACCAACTGTCAAGTTCCGGATCTCTGGTGGCAGCTTGACCGGGGGGTGCCCCCCCACCACCTCCTCCAAAACCAATGCGGGAGCTGTAATCCTCGCATGGGAGGTGGGACTCGGGCCAAAGGTGAACGTGACCTGTCCTACCAGGTTTGACACTGATGTGTTGCCGACCCCCCGGACACCGTCCGGGTGAGGTCTCAAGACCAAGCCCATCCGTTGCATCAACCGTTTGGATACAATACAGCCCTGTGCGCCCGTATCCAGTAGGGCGCGCACACGAACTGATCCTCCGCCAGGACCCCACACACAAACCGAGGCCGTGGGCAACAACACGGTCTCGAGGGGTGTGGCGGTGGTCGATGCATGGGCGGCGTACCCCTAGCAGGGATACCGCGTGGCGTCCTGCTCCGCGTGGGAGGGCCGCTCGAACCGGTCGAGCGGATCCCAGTCAGGCTGGTACGCGCGTCGCGCTGGTTGCGCCATCTGCGGCGCCCGGTACCCTCGTCTCCGGCCTGCGAACGCGGGAGGTCGCGATTCCAGGCGCGGTCGCTCGGCCAGCGGCGGCGACATCCGTGGCGCCGACCGAGGAGGGGGTGGGCGCGGCCACCCGCCCGTGGGAGCCCGCCGTGAGGGCGCGGGTGAGCGCGCGACCGCAGCATAATTCTGTGAATGCGGGGGGGTCGAATTCTCCCCGCCTTCCCCATCTTCCAAATACCCCTGGTCGGCCGGGTGCCGACTCCGGACAGGGGTGCTGCGTGAACCCTGGGCAGCGGGAGGCTTGGAGGTCCCGTTGCGGTTCATGCACAAAATGTGGTGGTGCTTCCCACCACATGACCGGCACTCCTGGGGTTGGGCACAGTCCCGAACAAAATGTGGGTCCAAACACACGAAACACCACTTCCTTTGCTTTGCGATGTTCCGGCGACCCTCGACCCTCTGGGCAAGAAACGTCGAACAGACAGGCACCCGATGGCCTGGTTTCTTGCAGTACAAGCAGGGGTCAGGTTCCACCGTGCCAACATTGTATTGACTGGGCCTCGCTGGTCGAGGTATCAATTTTCCCCAGTTTCCCCTTTGAGCGACAATTCCCATCTGGCCCCCTGAGGGCACAGCTGGTCTCGAGGTTGAAGGTAAACTCGAAGTATCAGCACGGCGACACTCCGTTTCCAAAAATGCCACTATGTCACTAAAGGCCGGTAAGTGCTGGGCGGTGTCTCCTCCATACTGGTTCTCAAATCTCGCCCGGACATCAGCAGGTAGCCGGTTCAACAAAAAACTCAGTAACATATAGGACCATTGGTCCACAGGCAAGCCAAGTTTCCCCAAAGCTTTGGTCGCTGTCAAAACAGGATTCAGCATTTTTATTCTGATGTCTGATACCTGGGCGATCCGGGGAATATTCCAAATTTTTGCCATCATGGCATCCGCAAGCCTTCGCACATTCTCGTATCTGTTTCTTAACAGTGTGCGCGCGGTTTCATAATTTTCATCGGTGACCGACAAGTGTGCTACCAGGTCACGTGGTTCACCTTTCAAAGCTGTCATCAGCTGCGCCAATTTCAAAGAGTCCGTTAGGTCCTTTCGGGCGTGTACCAAACTATCGAACAGGTCAATAAAACTGGTCCATTGGTCCAGGTTTCCGTCAAACGGTGGGATGCTTATCGCAGGAAGTCGTGCTGCCAATTCTGGAGTGGGTCTAATTGCAGAATTTCCCTCATTCCGGACCCCGGTGGTCCGAATTCTCAATATCTCCTTTGCACGCTGAACGATTTTATCTGCCAGCTCAATGCATTGGTCATAATCTCGTTCCACTTCAGCTGCCTCGCGTAGAACATGCTGTGCCATCTCGGGCCCAGAGCCTTCAATTTTACCGAGATAGCTTTCAAAGCTATGTCGCGCCCTATCAACGCGGTCCCTAATCTGTTCGAACCTGTCTAACAATGCGTCAGTTCGGTCTTCTCTGTCCACCAGAGCAGCCCCAGAAGTAAACCAACGTAACTCCGCGCGAATTGCTGTCTTAAATACCGCTGCCATATTGAATTCAAACAAAACACAAAGTGAAATTCTCAAACAAATCAATAAATTAATTAATTAAAATTAATTATGTAGAATTTCTTACCCAATAACAATATTAATTCAATATAGTCACACTGGCGGTTTACCAATTATAAAAATGCCAACAAATTATAACATTTAATATCAAAGTCCAAAGGTCAATTTCTAAAGTGCTCCTAATAATATTTCCAAATAATTCAATGTTTCAACTTGACATGCAATATCAACAAAATATGATACTTGTTTTAACTCCAAAAACACTATAAAACTATAATGAGTTGAGTTTATTCTAATAATTTACTTTCTTATAATCATACAAAGAAAATGTCTACCAACCCCCAAATTTATAACAAGTTGAAACTTTCCTAAATTTGAGCACTAAACTAGTATTATCTACATAAAACAACTCTCGTGTTGTTGATAATAAGCAAATTGACCTTATTCAAATCAAAAACATGTAAATTTAACCACTTTTTGTCAAAACTTTAACCTCAAAACATGTGAATTCTAACCAAAAAAATTTACCCAAATTTTATCAAAAGTGGATCAAATCAAAACAACCACGCTCTGCTACCAAAAATGTTTTGTTCCCGCCCTGGACTACGGGTAACAGGGGGCCCATCAACCTGTGTAACCAGCAAAACGTAAATTCCCGGGCGAGTACAAAAACGGGTCGCGATTACGCGCCTCTTAAACTTAATTCTAACTTATATCTAAAGCACTAACCTTCCCAATGGAGCCGATCTAGCCCAATTCCAGCAAAGGTGAGTAAGTGTAGGGTGTGTTATGGTGTGTGTGAATGTGTTTGCTGGGCGCCGAAGAATCCTCGCGGCTACCGTATCGCCAGCTCCGTCAAAACCACAATTTTCACGTCCAATATTATCGAGGGGCCTTATGCCGAACAAATCACTCGAGTTCAACAAATATACGCAAAATAAGCGGACACACATGCGTCTTTCCAAAACGCTTCAAATTCCAAATCTCTCAAAATCACATGTGCACAACTGCAAGTTAAAATTCAAGTGACAGAACGACCTCTAAGATCTTAGTGTCAAAAGTGACAGCTCGGGTGCGTTCAGTTTTATGCAAAGTAATGTCGGTTGGGACCGAACACCATGCATACATAATATTAGTTCAGTATTTATCCGAGGTCACATAAATAGACAGACACACCATAGTCAAACACTTCTGAAAACACACAATCAAGTACACAATCAAGGGCGACTCGAGCTCATGAGGTGAAACTAAGTAGTTTAAGCACAAGTGTGCTCCATACAGGCATACGGTGTAAGGTATGTGTTACAAACATTTTAGGTGCGTCTTTGTATTCAATTGCGGCACTCCGGCGGTAAAGAATGGCGTCGGAACAAATAAAAGAACCGTGTAATGTGATTTAGTACATCCCCTATCAGGATCTAAAGAATTGGAGCAAGGCATAAGCAATGAGCGGGTCAAGTCTTTGTTGTGTCTAGGAATCATCATCGTATCGATGTCCTCAGTACGCCATCTTGACCCAATGGTTCGCACTATTGTAGTACGCAGTTGACACTTTAAAAAAATCTGACTGAATGTTTCTACAATCTACGTAGAACCAATGTAGAAATCATGGACGTACATTGGCTGATACTTGGTGCGGTTGCGGTGCCCCCTTAATCAATACAGATTTTCAGATCATTTCCACAGGTAAAGTAAGACAGTGATTTAGATTTAAATTTAGTTTTATTTATTTCATAATAACAAATGACATTTTAAATTAGCCCAAGTTAATTTACAAGAATCTTGATATTACGATCGTCAATAGGAAAATAAAATTTAATAATAATAATTCAATTAATCAAATACAAAGCCGCTAAGACTCAAATTCATATTCGGCTAGGTATCGTTCTAATCTACATTGGGACCATAATCTTATTTAAACTTTCGTAAGAAGTATTTAATTATTATATTAAGTGGTTTACACTCACTTAAAATTGTCAGGAGGGGCCCGACACGTTTCGAACTCTTACGGAGTTCTTCACTGACACATAACAAAGTGACGAATTTACCGCGCCACTCGCTGTAGGTACGGGTAGCAGTCCCTGATGAAGATCTCCGTACGAGTTCGAAACATGTTGGGCCGTTTCTGACAATTTTACGTGAATTAAAAGCAGTTGATAAAATAATACATTGACACCATTGATAGAAAAACTTTCAGCCTTTATAAATAACAAAACTCTTAGTTCAAGAAAATTAGATTGAAATGTATGGAAAATTTGGCAAAATTAAAGGACAACTTTTATCTGTTTAAGTTGGTGGTAAGGGGGGGAGAGTACCTAAATAAAATTAAACTTGGCTGTTACAGTCAAAGGGCAAACTGAAATTGATTATGTTTTGTTCAAGTAACATCTTGTCAAAGTTTTACTCTATCATAATTCAGTAAATTAACTGAAATTGCATAGACTTTAGACTTGTTTTAGGTCGGTACTGGCACAGATTAAGACACTGTGGGGTATTTATCATCATGCCAATGTTATTCTAAGTTTAAATTGTTTTAATATTGTAATGTTATATTTTAAACCATGATGTGCAATTATTTTATTATTTATTATCAATGAAATTAATTATTTATGTCAATTACAATTTATATCAGTTTTATTTTATATCAAAACATTTTACAACTTATACAATAATTTTAATGATTTTAATGAATTTATTTTTACACCTAATTATGCCAATGAATTATTATGTAAAGTAATTTTTATTGTTAATTAGTGTCGCATGAATTTTATCTACGTTTATTCTGTACAAATCAATTTAACTTATTAGATAGGATCATTTTAATGTATAAAATCTAAATCATATTTTGTATGTTGAAGCGGACAAACGCATCCTATTTTATTAGTAGGTAGTGAATTGCATTCACGGGCGCGCGCAGCAACAACGTCTACGTCATCGCGCGTCACAGCGGAGCCGGTTCTTAGGGCGCTCGCAGCGCCCGCGCAGTCTGCATCGAGCACCGGCCAGTAGTCGATACATTGATCTGACGCAAAACGCATGTCGCTGCGTTCCGCCCGCTTGTTTGTAAATATTGCTCGCGCTTGCATAGTTTTTAGTGCTTTGCCTTCCTATTTCACCTTCTGTACCATACAAACTGTTTCTTCGCTTTTGCTTGTGATGTGTGTGGAAGAATAAACCTTAAAGAACAAAGGACTGGCTTGTGTTTACATTCTGCACCCGAGGTGATTCCCTTCGCAAGTAAGTGCTCAACATTAGATGTGACCGTAACACACGCGCATCTATTACCACAACACTAATACTGGTAATTCGGTTTTGTATGCTATTTAGCGCGAGAGCGCGACTCACGTGCCCATCTCAAAATAGTTACTTCAGATATCTCGAAGAGGCTTATTAATGTTACTGGTGACCGGAAAGCTGGCGGTTTCCTCGCTCAAACAATCGGTTTGGCGATTCAGCGAGGAAATGCCGCCAGCATCTTCGGCACTATGCCGTAGGGGCCATTTTTAGATTTAGTTTAATTTTAGTGTGTTCTTGTTTAGTTTAATTTTTAGGTTTAGTTTTATTGTACTTTGATCTACCTATGTATACATCTCATATAAATAAATTCTTTTGTTACTTCAGTCGAATTAGAAGAAAGCCGGCATAGAGTCAAACCATGCTAATTCTTCCAAGCAAATGAACTGTCAAACCATACAAACTGTCTCACTTTGTCTGGTTTAACTGCTTGGAAGAGTTGGCGTGGTTTGACTATATAGTGGTAAATATAATCTCCCGCTTTCCACTTTCAGTTTGAACCCCCGCCCGCGCCATTGCGTACATCGCAAGGGTCAAACGCCGAACCGCGTGATAAATAATATCGCTTGTATCTCTTTACCGGCGGAATAAGGAAACACATACATATTACCACACTTTATCTTTTTAAAGGTCGTTTTATGATTCCATTTTGGATAATTTACATGAATGCTGTCGGTATTCGTTTGATGTATATGACTGTTTGTTTTGGGTAGGTGTTAGGATTACCTACTAGTCGCATTTGAATCGAAATACACATAGGCACCCCCTGGATTGCAGAAGATTTAAACTTTTAGGCCAGGGATGCCTAAAGATGCGGCCATTTAACTAGCTAACGACCCTTCCATCTTAAGTAATTAATTGAATCAGGCATTACTTTGCGGAAATCCATATTAATTAAAATAATAATATTGCTTTGCAAATCCGCGATATAATATCGTGCCAGTTAATTTGTGCTAACCCGTTATACTTATTTGCGTATTTTTTCATGCATTGAATGGTAAGATAACAAAAATAAATAGGCAAGTAAATATAACAAACCACCACCAAAATAACAAAACGTACTCGACACGTGTTTCCCCCCTCTACGAGGCATCATCAGGAGATGTTGACGGTCTGGAGTCCGACAATAGAATTTAATGCATGTACCTATGCATGAAAAAATACGCAAATAAGTATAACGGGTTAGCACAAATTAACTGGCATAAATCATCATCTTGGAATAAATCATGGATGTTCTATGTATTTAAGTATATATTTTTTGAATTTGTTTTAGTTTATTTTAATTTAAGCTTTTTTGTACATACGTAAGTAGTGTTTAAGTTTTTTGTTTATTGTTTCTTTGTTTTCCTTTTTTTCTTGAAATACATACTATTTTATTTTATTTATTTATTTATTACATGTCACTTACAGTTAATACCAGGCATGGCACATATTGTCTATATTAAAATTAAAATTAAATTACATTCCATATTATACAATCATAAGTTTACAGGATCAAGATATATTTATCTATTAGTTGCCTATAGAGCTCGCGAGTACAGTAGTCTCGAGGTGTCGCCCGGCTGTGGCTAGGAATCTCGATTCGGGAGTCGAGAAGAGGCCTAGTGTTTCGTCGTGGTCCAGTATATCGTTAATAAGCCGCACTGCGCAGTGGAGTGGTGAGTGAGAGAGTGCCCTAGTGCGGGTGCGTGGTAGGGTAAGCAGAGACCGTTTCCGAGGACGTAGACCGTGCTATTATAGTCCTTTCTATAGTATATATTTATCTAAATAAGTAATATATATACCTATCGTCCTCTACTATCCATAACACAAGTTTTCTTGAGCTTAATTTGGGACTAGGTCAATTTGTGTGAGGTTGTCTGATATTTATTTAAGTAGAGCGGCAACTGCGCGCACTTTATTACATATACTATATCGCTATGACTTTGTTTTTACCGCTCGCAGCTTACCGCTACCGCTGTGTTGTCTCATTTCTAAACATCCATTTGAATAGTAATTCATTGAAAAACTCATAGTACATGCAATGTAATCTTAATCCTAACAGACACCTTACAATAACAGACGTCTTAAATAAGAAACACCATTGCCCGTGTAATGTGTATATTTGCCTTCTAGCATTTTGACTAACATAATAACGAGATTGCTTATTTTTAGAATGTACATAACATGAATTTAAAAAGAAAATATTTTATATATAAGATGATATGATAATCATATTAGACTCCCACGTGTAACTTTTTCTTATTTAGAAATTGTTAATATTATAAGGTAGGTTTATATTTACAATCTTTTAGATAAAAACAATAGAGATGAAAACCCGTGTCGAATTTCATTTCATAAAAATAGAATATAGAAGGCGAAACATCCGAGATTTGTTTGTGTACCTACGTTCCCACTATTTTTCATTTTCCATTACGTTACTTAGAAACTTTAAAAAAATAGCGAATGGAATCAAATTGTTTTTCTCTTACTAGAATATAATATATAGTGCTTGGGATTCAGCATTGGAATAACCTAAATTCTGTCGAAATCTAGAAAGTACATAACTCAGGATTTTTGAAAAAAAACGCTCATCTATAAACAAAGGACAGTTGATCTAGTAACTTCCTAAATATTTTTTGACGCAGAGGGCGCTCCAGTAGCGTAAGAATTATGAAATGAAAGATTTGGTGTGATTGACGTAGCGATCTAACAGCTCAGTTGGGAGAGCAATACGCCAGAAACGTAGACACGGGTACAAATCCTGCTTAGATTGTAGTAGATCGCATTAAATTTTTCTTTCTTAATTTACCTTTGTGTCATTATTTATAACTTCCTAAATAGTAATAAAAAAGAAATATTTTATGATTGCCAAAATATTGGCCGCGGACGTTAGCGTCATTATGTAATACAGCAGTCACAGAAACACTAACAGATTATAGTGGGAATAAAGTTTATCGACACTAACTGTTCCATTTCGAAGATTGACCATCGCGGGTTTGTGGCCCATCACTTATTTATGGGAATGAAAAATTTGTCGTCACTCGGTCCCTCGTGAGAACCTAATGCTGCCGGGAAAATTGCGGTTCAATTATTCATCGGCCATCTTAATTCTGGTTGATTAACGTATTGTCACGTTGAATTATGAATTTATAGCCTAGCAAGCGTCGGTACCCAGGGATAGTGGCCCTAAAAACAGCTTTCATATGGCAATAATGTGTAACGTCATATATTTATTTGCCTTATTTAACGTCATTAGCTTTGTTTACCGGAATGCTGCTCAATCATTCGTGCTTCTTGCGAAATAAATACTGAATCCTATGGAAAATAAACTTGACTTTCATCACTGAGGATAGTTTTGGCCTTATTATGTACAAAAAATACTTGAAATTATTTTCCTCTTTGTGTACATCAGTGACATCCACCGACTTTCAACTTCAGTTATCAAAAATTTGCCATTGCCAGTAAAATAAATTAGAACCACTAAAAATCCGCAATATGGCGTTGGTTGTAAAATTCTTTGTGGGGCTATAATTTATAACTTTTTGAATACACTGTCAGGTTGAAGATTTTTCTCTAAAGAACAGACAAATAGAAGAAAGTATGACTTAAAATATGACTTTTAATTTGATTGTGCTCAGTGTGAGTCGGTGCTCTGAGATCGTTAGGAGCATCGTTAAAACTTTGCAGTGACTTTTTACAGACACCTACTTAGGTCTTGGAGGGATTATTTCCAGTACCTATTATATTTTATCATTAAAAAGTTTACACATAGTTATAAACGATGGCCCTTTGGTACTTACTTGGACTATTGCTATGAAATATAAAGTTACGAAGTGTTGTTTGATTTATTTAAAATTTATGAGAATTGGCTTTGTACAAATTAATTCAAAGCGCTGCCTGGATCATGATAAAGTGAAGTATTTTCAATATAAGTAATTGTGATTTCCATTGAATACTCTATTATTTACTTATTTCAGGTCTGCAGTTTATTTTACTTGAAATTAGAGATTGAGCTTCTCTTATTCCAAAATTTCAGTTTAAAAACGTCAAAATGTATGAGCAACCTTAATAATGCCAGAATATTTCCAAATTAAGAATATCTCAATGCCTCGTTGATTTATAGCCCTATTTTATATTATGGCTTCTAGCTGATAAATATTTTTCTACCCTCATATTGTTTAAGTTGCTATAACAATGTTATAGTGAACTTGTCAAGTTCAGTAAATACCTACAACGGCGATGGGGAAGGGGTCATGGATGACCAAAATTAGAGATGTTATAACATTACGATATCTCGTGCGGGTTCGTGTTAACATCATCCTATAATATGTGGGTGCCGGCAAGGTCATCTCATTCATTCTTCCGCTCCACGGGAGTTACTTGCAGTACTGAGTATTTCATATCTAAATAAAAGAAAATCTATGATATAATGATGATGAATAGACAAAAGTATTATACGCAAAATTGAAGTCATCCTGTATATTCATTTGAATTATAATACTCTAAATTAAAACTCTCATTTTAATCCAGACATCTATAATGCATCAAAATGTTCCATTTTTATACCTTTTATTTTCAATTTACTAAGCGTATTTAACACAGATAAAGTCATAACGATTTCAGATTATATTCCCATCGTATTTTCGTAGCAATCAAAATTGCATTTTCCGACGAAAAAAACGAGGCCGAATCTGCCTCGTAATTGCCGTGACCTCCTTTATTTTCTGTCATTTCCACGGGTCATTTACATACACCATCATGCAAACGACTATTGTTATGTTTATTGTATAAGAGTTATTTTCGTTCACAGGCGTTGCAAGATTGTAGCATCTAATTAGATGATTCTACATTAAGCGTAGTGATGCGTCTAAAAAATAATATTTTTTAAACGCATCACTAAGCTTAATCATATTATTATGATTTTGGTAATACCTTTTTAATTAATTTACTGTACTATATTTGATTAAATTAGCATATGGTCAATGAGTGATGTGTTCGTCATATTACGGACAAACGACCATGTATTCCATTGTGTGCTTTATTTTGATCAACTCCACTACCCAAAGGTTGTCTGGTAGAGATCGCTCTTCAGCGATAAGACCGCCTGTTGTTTACCATTATTATAATTATTTGCAAACCTTTTTTGGTGTGCAATAAATTGAGAAAGAGTTACCTGGTGAAAGAGACCGGAAATTGAACCCGGCACCTCTGGATTGCCGGTCCAGCGCGTTAACCTTTCCGCTACCCTAACTCACAAGCAACCTATCGAATTTTTCCTTATGCTTTCTGTGTCGATCTTTGCATTGTTTCTTTGAAAGGCTTTACACATTTAAATTTTTCTTTAAGCTTTGATCTTTGATTCAATAGTTTAATATCAAAATTTTGGCGTGTACCCACATTCAAATAATGAGACATTACATGGTTCATACATTTATAATAGCTATGAAATTCTCAAAACATCGACTTTACGTAGACCCAGATCCCACGAGAAAAAATACTGAATTAATGACGGATTAGGCAATATTTGAAACGAGTACCTTTTACTAAGAGTATTTGAAAGGAAAGTTTTGGTGTAAGGTGATTAACGTTTAAATCCGTTAAGAATAAGCCATTTACACCGACGGCTGTGATTAGAACAACCATCAACATTCAGGATTTCGACAAAATCTGCGGATTACGATCAATTATCATGCTGGTTTTAAGGTAGATCTGAAATTTCCTGGAATTCTTAGTTCTGTATAGACTACAGTGAGAATTATTACGTATTTTTTAAGAATTTTAATTTTAAAAGTCAAAGTTAAAAAAAATAAGCATTTTTATTTTACTTTAGTAAGAAGGTAATATTTTTTTATTGTTTCAACAATAAATTAGCAAAATGAGAATGCATCTGATAAGATTACGAAGCAGGTATCTAACTAGATTCGACGATAAAGATTTATTTAAATATACACGATGATTTTTAATCGGTGATATATATTTTTTTAATTCAGTAAATGATGGTGATCACAATGTTTCAAAACACAATTATGTTTTCGAAATGTTTATTAACACCACCCTTTTTTTTAATTTGATATACATATTATACATATGTATAGACTATTGCTGGTTCAGTCGAGTCCTGGTGTGGACCAAGTATGAATGAGCGCAAATTAATTTTTCTTTGCGCTGTGTTCTTTGTATCTATGTAACAATTTAAAAAACTCTGCATTCGCCAATTTTGCAATATGTAATGTAAATACTGTTGACCGCCCATGTAAAAAAATGGCAGCGCTACTTTTTGTTGCGTTTGCCGCTTCTACCAGAAGGGATATTTTAGATTTATTAATTTTATTATGTATAATTGTATATTGTGTTGTAGTGGTATGTAACTATCGCCACGCGAGTTCAATTTGACCAAGTTTTTCACATAAACGATGAAACGTGACTGTTATCTTAGCCAGACAAGTTTGCAGCTCCCTAAAAAATCCAGAAATCGAGAACCACGTATAATAAATAGAATTTATGTGGCGTAATATCAAAAAACCTCAGTAGGAAAAGGTGTTAGCGAGTGGTAGCGTCAATTTCGAGACCGTTATCGCGTCATTGACAATAAAATTGGTTTCATAATGTGGGCCCATAATTTCTGGACATTTACGACCAGTGTAATGGGAGAAATAATTTCTGGGAAATGATATAGACGTTGTCAAAAGATGATGGAAGATAGGAGGGCAAAACGTTTAATTTCAGGAGACAAGGCTTAACGTTTATAAACTGGGACCTGGATCGATTGACGGTGCCATATAGACATTTGCGCATATTGCACATATGTCGTGATCGTGACTCGTGACCGCGGCCTGATATTTATACCGAATTCCCATTTGACAGGTATTCTATGAAGTTGATGAGTTGTCGTCTAAAAACGGAAATAGAGTACATAGCTAGTTGTTGTTGCCATAACGGTGGTGTTACCTCAGATATATGTCATTAGAAATATCCGATTTAGCATCTGATGGCGTCGATAATAATTATTGAAATATTAGAAATTTGGAATAAAACATACAATTCTTCTGTTTTAATTGAATGTTAAAAAAAATGTTAAAATTGAGTATATTTATAGGTATTATTACTGATTACAATAAAATTTTGTTATTAAGTGTATAAAATAAACGGATGAGAGAGAAATTACTAGTGAGTAGAGAAATAAGTGAATTGCATCGAAGCAACACAGACTTTTCTTATTTTACTCTCTATTTTGCCAATGTCTTCAAAAAGTTAATGCAACATGATACGTTGCATTAGAGCTCGCCTGTAATGCTCACAAAGTCAGTATTAATCGGTATAAATGCTATTATTAAAGTAGTTGTTTGAGTCTAGTCTAGACTGAAATAACATGGTGTCTTTGTGCTTTCCAATTATCACAACAGTCTCTCATTAATATATAATCATGTTTTCTTTATGAATCAAAAAAGTAAAGTAACTTCGTTTAGCTAATATTTCGTCTAACAACCGCCTTGATTACATTCGTCAGAAATACAATACATATTTATATTTCTGTCGAAAATTAAATTAAACGCATTTGAAGATTTCAGAAAATTAACCTTATAAATTCGTCTTCCTCATAAAAAAGAATTGAAATGATTTCTGCACATGGGCGTTCCTTGCATGGCTGGATTGAGCGCGAAGGGTAGGGTTTTATCTATAAATCTTCTTACCGCATTGCGTACAGCAATATTTATAAGCCGAGATGTAGCTAACGGTCTTTCTACCTGGGGGGGTATTCGACCAATTTTAGAGATATAATGGAGATCTCTTCTTTTCATCGCCATCCGTCACTTTTGACGTGTGCCTACTTGACAAGTGGCGATATCCCTAGAATATCGCAACTTCGTCAATTCGGACGCGCTAAATTTTCGTTTCCTTTGTATGTGACGGCATAAATAACAGGCGCATAGTTTAAATTGACCGCGTAGTGCGTGAAATTAGTCCGTTACGTTTCATTCAAAACAGAAATTCATATGCATGAATAACATTTTTGACAATCATTATCGCCTTCGTATTTCCAAAATTGAGATGAGATATGTCAATTTAAAGCTCATCGCATTTTAATGACAGTTCAACGGCGATATAACAGTTATCTAATAGAGATGTGACGTTTGGCGTTCACTCAAACGGCATTCTCGAATTGGGCCCCTGATTTTGTTCCATAATACTGTTTAAGTTTGCCCTTGCTTAAATCAAAGTGAACTTAAGACTCAGTTCTTAAGCAAAATGAATACGTAATATTTACCTAAGATTTTCCTAATGGCCAATCAATCATTTGAACTTTTTTTTATTTCGCATGAAAGTAAATAAATGAAAAAAATGTAAAGTCAACGGGAAGAAAACCTCCCAAGACGGTTTCACTGTATATATATGTCCACAGTTTAAGTAACAAGAAGGCATTGAGTCAAGTCCTAGAGTATGGTTAATGTGGTAAGTAATTTAAACAAATATTTATACAGTTCGCGCTAATAATAATGTATAAAAATTATGATAGTTCAATAATTGGAAAACTACTACTTTCAGAAAAGTTGCGTGAGTTCGAGTCCCGCTTATATAGCCATCGAACGTATACAATCTCGCCCTCATAATTAACATTTTTAGTACTATTCAAATGCAATAAATATATGAACTGTTTCACGCGTAAAATGCAGCGGGTTGCGTTTTTTTGTTACCTATTGATATTTTTTCCGTTTTTATAAATGCAAGCAAATATTAGGTAGCCTAGGCATAGATACACTAGATTTGTTAATTGATAAAAAAATACCTTTTAGGAGAAGCAGATTTGACACCTACAATATTGAGAAACAAAACAACAATCAATACGTTTGTTGCCACGTTGCATGTAACATTAAGTTAAGTTAGAAATTTAATTAGTACAAACAACCAAGGTAGCAGTATGATAGGAGAAGCTTGCATTAAATAAGTAATAGAATACCTACACATTTATTTGGTCCTATTAACGGAAATACATAGTGGTATAGCGCAGTATAAGTAGTACATCACGGCTAAATATCTCTTAAAAGAGTCTGAGTTATTGCAACAACGTAGGTTCCTACCAATCTAGTCTTTCACACGGTTATACCGATCACATTTTTGGCCATTAGTTATTAAGAAATGTTCAAGCTCAATTGTTATGAAGATCCTTTTATATCTAGGTTTGTTTAGTTGTAGGTTCTGGAAGGCTAGGTCGTTGTTGAAGGTTTTCCTTAGGGCTTCGTTGTAGGAGTAGAGTTTGGTGAGGAGGGTGAAGCATACGTAGGACCAGGAGGTTTAGGTTAGCAGCTTCGTAGATACATTTCAGTTGGTGCGCTGTCATAGGATTTAGTAGTTTAGTAGGGGGAGAGGTTACAGTATTTCCGAAATAGTAAAAGTCACAATAAGTTTTTTTATTCAGGGAGATAAATTAGTTATATTTCCTGAATATTTATAACTAACAAAAATATTGCAACAAGGAAAATTTAATCTAGTTCCTAAAGGATATACATGTTGGGCAATCTTCATACAAACAGTAACTTAAATAAATTGTTGATGTTGAGATTAGCCCGTGTGCTCGTGATACATTAGCAAACAAATATTTTGTTTTAATTACATCAATTGGTTTTTCTAGGACGTATTCCCTCCACATCTGAAAATAATCACCAGAGAACACTCTATCTGTGGTAGAAATTTCATGCTTGTAACCCGATGCGCTCAATTATGTCAGAAAACAGCGGACTAACAACTCTACTAATAGGATAGGGTCACTTACAGTTGTATCTCGGTCTATTACATTCTCCTGCGGTTCATGATGTACATACAGTAAATATAAATCGGGATGAAATGTCCAGCGGTATACAGATTTCGCAATGTCATTTTATGGAATTATTTAACGTAAGTAGAAGTATTGTGGACGCATGTATATCTATTTATGATCAGATCATCATCTAGTTACCCATAATCTTTGCTTAGTTTTTACTTTAAGGTCCTAGTCAATCAGTGTAATAATGTCGCAGTTGTCGTCTGACCTAAAAAAATACATAAAATAATGGCGATTAAATCAAATTATTGCGTAGGTATTGTATTGGATTACAAAATGCACATTATTCAACCAATCTATTTATTTACGGCGCTTCTTACTTAAATACCTACTTGTCACTGTCAGGTTTGTGTTTATCAGCTCTTTACCTACCTACATATATCTGCAATAGTGAATATTTATTCCATTTAAGAGGCTAGTTGATTCAAACTTTGCCTGAAGACTCCCGGTAGCCATCTTAACATTTTAAAATACTTAGTTACTCGAAGCCGAGCTACAACTCAAAGAAAAGCGACTAAATTGAAACGGCTCCGGATAGGAAAACGTTAAAAACTACAAGACAGCGTTTGATTCTCTCTCGTTCGCAAATACTTTTTAAACAAAAGATATTTCTTAGTTATTCTTAGCTTTCGACGGATAATTTCAATCGAAAATAAAACAGATAGACTAAAACCAATATTAAAGCGAAATCAAATGTTTATATCGAAGCCAACATAAAAAAAAAACTCAGGTGAGATTTGAATCCACGTTTCCAACGGCTTTGAGGGCCTACACCGGCGCTTGGTCCGCTAAGTAACTAAATAAGGGGGGTAATTCGACCAATTTTAGAGAGATGATGGAGATCTCTCTATTACATCGGCATCCGTCACTTTTGACGTGTCTCTACTTGACAAGAGGCGATATCTCCAGAACATCGCAACTTCGCCAATCCAGTCGCGCTTAATTTGCGTCTCCTTTGTATGTGACGGCATAGATAACAGGCGCATACTTATCTTGGCCGGGTAGTGTGTGAAATTAGTCAGCTAGGTACGTTTCGTTCAAAACAGAAATTCATATGCATGAACAGCATTTTTGACAATCATGATCGCCTTCGTATTTCCAAAATTGAAAGCTCATCGCATTTTAATGACAGTTCAAGGGCATCATCATTGTTATCTAATAAAGATTTGACGTTTGGCGATCTCTCAAACGGTATTGTCGAATTAGGTCCAAGGTAAGAATCTTTACGGTAGATGGGGTTCCGATGCCACCCTATGTATGGTCCTTGACCTAAGGCATATAAGAATGAAGCCACTGGTTGAAAAAGTCAATGTCCCGTGCATGGACTCGGTAGCTTAGCGGACAAAAGCGCCTTCGAAAGTTGGTTCGAATCCTGCCTGTCATAAAACTTTTCAATTTTCGCTTCAATATTTAACATTTGGTTTTAGCTATTCTATTTTATTCTATTATTTACATCTTGCTCTAGCGTCGGGTGTCTGAGAAGGACGGTCATGGTTGCCGGCCACAAATTGCAGTAAAATATGGCCCGTTTAGAAGCCATCATGTTACCTATCATCATCATCTTCATCATCAGCCTATTCTTGTCCACTGCTGGACATAGGCCTCTCCAACTGCACGCCATTGTAAGCGATCCTCGGCTACTCTCATCCAGCTTTTGCCAGCCACTCTGCACAGATCATCGCTCCACCTAGTCATGAGGGCGTCCCACACTACGCTTGCCGATAGCGGTCTCCAAGTTACCTATATTATGTTGCATTTTTTTATTTAATCATGGCATGACCATATTTTATTGATGAAGTATTAATTTTAAATTGGTTTTACTCTGGTTATTTTGTTATTACTTTATGTATTTTACTTTTATTTTACATTTTGAACCCATCATTTTATGATTGGAAATAAATATAATGAAGTGTGGTAGGTACGGAGATAATAATACGACCAAGCTCGGTGTTAGAATGAATATTTTATTAGGAAAATCAGGTTCTTATATACTAATCAACATATGATAATTTCCTTTGTCTACACGTGTTGTAGCAGCAAATGGCCTTGTTGGTCAAGGTTCTATTTGTTCCCTTGAACCGACACGTGTTTATCTATTATGATTCATGTCAGCTGTGGGCTATACTGCATCTCTCCCCTTATTTTTGAGACAAAAATAGTAAAATTTTTAAACTGTTTTTGGCTTAATCTACTTATGTCTATTGTATACAAAATTAATATGGAGTTGTTTACTTTCTAGATCAAAATACAAACAATGAAGTTTCTTTTGAAGTCGGTTAAAATAAGCTTCATACTAAATGGTTTACAAACAAGTATCATTATTCTAAGAGTGTACATATCTTATAATAAATTCTTTCCTACATATAAGGGTATGGTGGTTTAATTTCTCCTATGCTTGCATGTTATAGTTCCTTGAGTAATATGATGTGTGTTTGTTTTGTAAGCTTTCTTACAGTTGGAATTTATTGTTCCTTATTTGGATCTGGTCATATTCCCGTTGTTGTGTGTAGGAATTGTAATCTCTATTGAGCCCTTGTGTGGTGTTGTTGTGTTAGATTTTTTTTTCTCTTTTACCCTTGAAAACCAAAAATATCATGGCCCTTCTTATGGACCCAACGCTAATGGATGTTTACTACGCATCCCGGAATTTCGGAACACGGCATGAAGTGCCGTTTGTTTTTTCGACCTCAAGGTACGTGGGGGGTGTCCTTGAGTACCTTAGCGTATTTGACGCAGTACCCGGGCACCCGCTCATGTGCCCTACGGATCCTGCCCCTGACCTGGAGCTAACGCTCTGTTTAGAGCTGTCTGTGACCGATGGGGATGGCATCCTACTATTTGTTAGTCATACGCTGTCCTCATCGGCGCGTTTTTGGTACGTGCGGTGGCGCCGCGTGGACTTCGACGGGGCCTTAAATGGTTTCGATCTTGGAGAAATTGATAGTCCGGTCGATTTAGTGCCCGATATTTAGTGCGCGTGTGTTTGTGTGCGTGTGTTTTTTTTTTTTTTTTTTTTTTTTTTTTTTTCTCCTTGTTTTTTTTTTTTTTTTTCCTTAAATATATATATATTTTTTTCTGTATGTGTTATCTTTTATTTATACATGGTAAGGTTTAGTTCTATTTTTATGCACTATGTGCTCTTTTCCTAAAGCTAATATTTTTACGTTAGTACCTAGGTCTAAAATTACAGTATATGGTCCCTTATACACTGGGTCCATCTTACCTCTATCCTCCTTTCGGACTAATATTAAATCTCCTATATTATAGGTTACTGGGTTAGTTTTTAAATCATAACTTACTTTTCTATTAATTTTAGTTTTAATTAAATTATTTCTAGCATCCTCTTGGGATTTTTGTAATCTATACTTAAATTCTATAGGATAAGAGTCATAATTATACATTGGCTCTACCTGTTTAATAATATTACTTGGTATGTTACATAATTTACCAAATACTAGTTCATATGGGGTATACTTAGTTGCTGAATGCACTGTCGTATTATACGAAAAACACCAATATTGTAACCAATCTGACCACAGATGAGCTTGGTTATTTGTTTGTATCCTTAAAAATGCTCCTAAAGCTTTATGTGAATTTTCTAAGGAACCAAGACTTTCATGGTGGTAAGCAGTTGATTGCAATTGTTTTACACCTAAAATATTACATATTTCGCGCATAGTTGATGAAATGAATTCACTCCCCCGGTCTGTTCCGATTTCCTTAGGAATTCCATATCGCAAAATAAAATTATCAACTAACGCTTTTGCTACTGTGTTCGTTTCCTTATTTGGAAGCGGGTAAGCTTCTACATACTTCGTGAGTTCGCACTGCAACGTAAGTATATAGCAATAATCATTTTCGTCCTTAGCTAGGGGTCCACATAAATCTAAAAAGATCTTATCGAACGACGATGTAGCCGTACTAGTTATACATAGTGGCTGTTTCACATGTTGATGGAATTTTTGTTTTTGACATTGATTACATCTTTTTACAAATTCCATAATGTCATTATCCATTCCTGGCCAGTAGTAGTAACGCTTCACGTTATTGGTCATTCTTCGAATGCCTGCATGCCCACTGGTAGGTAATAAATGGAAATCATTTAGGATGACACGTCTGTCATCTTTATTTGTTATTTTTGTGACACCTTTAATTATACATAATCGGGGTCCGGACCCTGTATCATATTTGTTTATACAATGAGCTAGCTCTGTAATCATACTCTTGGTGTCATCGGTATAGAGTATGCATATTTCTTTCAACTGTAGTGCCTTGCAAAAAATACCTAATTCGCTCGCGAGAGAAGCTCGTTCCGTACGCGATAGCGTCTCGGGCGTGACACACAGTGTCGCCAAGGATGGCGAGTAAACAATTCCGTCATTCTGACTTGTGACGTAATCTTTTTCTTTGAGTATTCTATAATAGTCTCGTCTATCGAAACTTAACTCTGGTAAGTTCTCTGGTTTTTTAAGGAGTTCTACCATTTTTGGTTGGCCAAACCTGTCATGGTGAGAAACCTTATTTTCTGAGCCATTTTGTCGTTTCTGCTCTTCCATTCGTTTCGTTTGTGCTCTAGTCATTACTGATATTACTTGTTTTGTCATACTTTTGAGTTCTTCACTAGTAATTTCTATCCTAGATAACGCGTCTGCAGCTGCATTATCTTTTCCTTTCAAGTATTCTACTGTAAAATCGTATTCTTCTAGACACAAACGGAACTTTGTGAGTCGGCTCGATGGATTTGTCATTCCGAATAAGTAAATTAACGGACGGTGATCCGTGACGATTTTGAACCTTCGTCCATATATATAAGGTCTAAAATATTTCACTGCCCACACTATAGCTAGTAATTCTTTTTCTGTTGTGGGATACCTTTTTTCTGCTTCGTTTAACGGTCTACTTGCATAAGCTACTGGTAGTCCATTTTGATTTGATAATATACATCCAACGGCTGTTCCTGATGCGTCTGTGTGTATCACGAACGTATTGTTATCTGAGAAGTCGGGATATTGTAGTAGCGGCGGGCTACTTATTGCTATTTTTAACTTTTTGAATGCGTCTTCGCATTGTTTAGTCCAATTGAAGTCTACATTTTTCTTTAATAATTTTGTTAATGGTAGAGTTATTTCGGAAAAGTTTTTAATGAATTTTCTATAATAGTTTACAAATGCTACAAAGCGTCTGACCTCGTCAGCGTTTTTTGGCTGTGGGTAATTTTGTACAATAGTAATTTTCTTTGGATCGGGTTTTATTCCATTTGGGGTAACTACATGTCCCAGATACAGAATTTCTTTTTGTAGAAAGTTACATTTTAGAGGGTTTAATTTAAAGTTTACTTTCCGTAATCTTTTGAATACATCCATTAAATTTTTATTATGTTGTTGTAAATTTCGACCCATGACAATGATGTCATCTAAATATACTATGCACTGTATGTAGTTTAGTCCAGACATAGCTATGGTCATCGCTCTGCTGAAAGCATTTGGGGAATTTTTTAACCCCATGGGCAATCTTTTCATTTGATAGTGTTTATCTGCTATAAAGGCAGTATATTTTCTACTTTCAGGGTCAAGTTTTATTTGGTAATAACCTTGGTTTAAGTCTAAGGTGCTGAAATACATAGCTCCGGTTAAAGAGTCTAGGATTTCGGTGATGTTGGGTAAGGGAAATTTATCATTTTCGATTACTTCATTGACTTTTCTGTAATCTATCACTAATCTCCATTTTTTTTCTCCACTTGAATCTGTCTTTTTGGGAACGAGGAGTAATGGACTCGCCCATTCCGACTGTGATTCTTCTATGATGTCATTTTCTAACATTTGTTTTATTTGTTTATCTATCTCGGATTTTTGTGATTGTGGTAAACGATAAGGTTTACTATATACTGGTGACGCGTTTGGTTTTAATCTTAATTTTTGTTCATATAGGTTTGTAGTGTTTAATGAGTCACCTGGCAGTTGAAAAATGTCAGCATATTTTGCGCAAATATTAGCAATTGAGTTGCTCTCCTCTTTATTTAGGTTTTCTAATTTTAAAAGTGAAAACAGTAATTTTACTCTTTCCGCATTATTTTCGCATTTTTCAAAAGAAAAACAATTATAGTCTTGTAATGGTGTTATTTCCGGTGTGAATTTTTTTAAAGTTACGTTTTCTTGACGCGTGTTCAATATTTTTACTGTGATTTTCCCATTTTTGCTAGTGGTTATGGTATTTGCCACAAAAATTCCTTCTCCAATTTCGCTTGATAAGATGACGCAATCTCCTGTGCAATTTGTAGGTAATCTTATGATGGATTCACTCCTGGCTGGTAAATTAATCTGATTCGAACTGTTTATTCCGGTATTGTCATTTTCTAAAGTTAAGGGTATTGTAAATAATTCGTTATTATGATTTAACGTGATTGTCCCTTTTTCATAGTTTATGACACATTTATATTTTAACAAAAAATCCTGTCCGATGATTCCGTCAACTTGTAATGGTAATTTTTGGAATACATGAAATTCATGCTCAAATGTTTTGTTTTCATTTTGCAAGTTGGCTGGTCGGCTGGCTCGGGCTGTCTGGCTGGTGCGAGCTGAGCCTAGGCTGTGGCTGTAGCTGGGGCTGCCTCATGCAGCCCGACTGGCAGGGTCGCCATGAAGTGTGGTAGGTACGGAGATAATAATACGACCAAGCTCGGTGTTAGAATGAATATTTTATTAGGAAAATCAGGTTCTTATATACTAATCAACATATGATAATTTCCTTTGTCTACACGTGTTGTAGCAGCAAATGGCCTTGTTGGTCAAGGTTCTATTTGTTCCCTTGAACCGACACGTGTTTATCTATTATGATTCATGTCAGCTGTGGGCTATACTGCAATAAGTGAATATTTATGTACTAGGGAAGGGAATTAAAATAGTTGATGAAATCATAGAATAGAATAGAATACTCTATATTTCTATATTGCACACCTCAAGAAGAAAGAAATACAAATACAGAATCATAATCATGATTACAAATACAGGATCATGATTTACATACATGTCAAAAGGCTTCGGATTCCAGTAAACTGGTATTTCTACATTATTGATCAATGTAGATTTATTTGTCAACTTTTATTCTGTTAATTTCATTAACGTGAAAATATAAAACATTTTAACATAGTAAATATTTTCTGGCCATTTTATAAACTTAGCCGGAACTGTTCGGTGGCTTCACTAATCTAATTTTCTGCATGAAAACATTTTTAACTGCATTTATGAACTTTGCACAATGTTTTCCCATGTATTACTTCAACTGGAAAACCTTAAAACACTACTTAATATAATAGAAAACACAAAAGCGTGGCTGTTATCACTGGACAACATGAACAATGAAGAAGCAAAACAAATAGAGACGGAAATATTTCAATAGCAACTTTAAATGGGTAACTCTGCCATGCTACGGTAAAAAGACGTATCTTACTATGACGTCCGTATAGAGATACGACCTTTTACCGTAACACGGCAGAACTATTATACCTAACCCATTTTATGAACTCGGAGTGGGGTATGACATCTCGTACCTTTCCTTTCGCCATTGCGGGGATTATTTTGTAACACATTCATTTTCTTGGAGTATATTTCCATAAAATGTTTCTAGGGGATTTTATATAATACTTCATTAGATGGACCATAGATGTACCTATGTTTCATAATACTACCGTCACTTTTCACTAATATGCATGAGTGTTTTGTCATTAATTTATCGCATTGCAAACGTGATCAGAAAAACAAATAAAAATGATCTGTCACTATCAGACTCGCTTACTTAAGAGTCCGCAGCAAGGTCCGCTCAACTCCGCGTTGAAATCGCGCGCTTACGCTTTAAAATGTTGTTGTTTCACCTAGAGGAAGACAGGGCGCTAGCAGTAAAGCGAGAGCGCGCTAGGAGCAAAGAGTATGTAATCACTACGTTTTAAGAGACGGGAGTGCCATACGAAACATACTGCCAATATGAAGCCGCAAACAATATCAGTGTCAGTGTCAACTCATGACATAATGCCAACATCAAGAACAAAATAGGGATGTCACATGTTACACAAATTATCGAATTATCGATATCGATTTCGGTATTTAAAAAAAATGGTTCAGGCGGGGTTCGCATTCGCACCCGCGTCTCCAACGGCTTTCCGGTAATTTAAATCATTAAATATTTCGCTTCAATGTAAACATTTGGTTTACTTTAGGTTACTGACTTCATAAAAAAAAAACAAAAGTGTGCAAATAATTTTATTTCGTTCAAACTTTGCTTGGCTTGCTGATAAACATAGACGAAAAAAGCGGTTTCATCACTCCAGTCTGTGCTCCAGGTTGGAAGTTCTGCAACACAAATAATACAGGGTAAACAGAAAATTACAGAGTAAAATGAATCTGTTTGTCCAGATGAAACCGTACCATTCATAGTCCATTGAAGATTTTTCGTAAAATATTTCTGTGACCATAATCTAACTCAAACTGGCATAAAAAGTAGTGGCTTTTGCTTGAAGAAAGATATTCCGTATTTACCCAGGTATTTTTCACTTCAAATGAAAATTATCGATAAAACTTACATACAGCACTATTGTTTACATACGTATAAGGGTATGTATTATTTTACCCGAAATACCAAGTTTTCAATGAAACTTACGATTAACATGGTTATAACACGCAGTAATTAATTATATTTTTTACTTACCGATCTTCGTCCGGTGGAAATCTTGCCATGAATAGTCTTTTTTGACCGTCCATTCGACACGTTTTCATTCTGCATATTTCGCACTTTTTCCTTTTCAATCCACTCATTTTTGCAATTGTGATTGTCTTGTGTACCTTCTAGACGACCACTACACCCAAAGAATGCAAATTATTAGATTATTTGTGAAATTTGAATTATTTGAAAAGATCGCAGAACCTTGACAGAAGCAAAATAGAAACGTCATCTAACATGGCATGGCGGACAAAAATGGCGGCTGAAGTACAACCCGCCTAAATTCGATTGTCGCCAATTATCTAATGCTTTGTAGGTTTCAACGTTCTTTCAAACTTAGATAGGTAAAAAATTCACCCCCGTTTCATATAGCCGTTGTCGTTCGTTTTTTACCTTGAGAGTTGCGCGAGGCTGGCTAGGAGTAGCTATGATAAGGGCGGTGCTTACCGCCGCCCCCCCGGACCGTTCCCCGCGCTAGAGTAATTCGCTGCAGTTTCGCAACAATTTTTTGTAATTTATTTTAAGGTTTTCGTAGTTACGCTCTCATTTTAAAACTACGAGATCAATTTTGATAAATCTTTTTTCTTATCAAACTGCATAGTTTAATCGACACCGGAAATAGGTTTTGA
Organism: Apotomis betuletana; assembly: GCA_932273695.1. Taxonomy (NCBI): domain Eukaryota; kingdom Metazoa; phylum Arthropoda; class Insecta; order Lepidoptera; family Tortricidae; genus Apotomis; species Apotomis betuletana. The sequence continues at coordinate 17,777,112 of OW026307.1, forward strand.
CTTCAATCTAAACTATATTTTGGTCGTAGTATGCCGCCAAACTGAACAACTTTCTGGGGTCTAAAAATGCAAAACTTGTACTCGCTCTATTTTCTTTCTATTAACATTTAAAGAGTCATAAACTAGTTTTAGCCCTAGATATATCTTATCTCATTATATTTAGAGAATTTCATGATAATGTGACATGTTATATTAAAATAAGGACGTAACTACGTTTGTATGAAGAATCGAGCTTGCTGCGGACTCTTAATTGTAAAAATACAATTAAGTAAGCGAGTCTGATAGTGACAGATCATTTTTATTTGTTTTTCGTGACAGATACTTTGTCATTTCGACTGGTGCGTGGTCAAAACTAAAGGCGAGAAAATGAGTGTTTGAAAATAATCCATCCATACTTAATATTATAAATGCGAAAGTGTGTCTGTCTGTCTGTCTGTCTGTCTGTCTGTCTGTTACCTCTTCACGCTTAAACCGCTGAACCGATTTAGATGAAATTTGGTATATAGATAGTTTCAGTCCCGGGGAAGGACATAGGATACTTTTCATCCCGAATAAATTGAGTGTTCCCGTGGGATGAGCGGGTAACACCGCGGGGCACAGCTAGTACTACAATATGTAGGTAGTAAGCGTAGTTATTTTAAAGTACAATTATTTCGACCACGCACAATACGCATATATATATGTATATCATCATCTATTACCCATAATCTTTGCTTGTTTTTACGTCCTTGTTAATCTGTGTAGGTAACAATGTCCCAGTTGTCTTCTGAGCTAGAGTCAAATCACGCCAGGGGGCCCTGTTTCATAAAACGTACAATTGTCAGTGACAGGTGATAGGTGACAAGTTGACAATTCGACAATTTAACGTTTCATAAAATATTTGTCTAGAAATATTAGTCACCGGAAAAACTCACATATTTGTCAAATTGTCACGCCAATTTATCATTTTTGCGTTTCTTAAAAAAATAACTGGTGACAATGAAAATCGGATAAATGATAAAACGTGACGTGACAATTACAACCATATTCCTGTCTACAATTACAAATATAAATAATGACACAAAGGTAAATTAAGAAAGAAAAATTGAATGCGATCTACTACAATCGAAGCGGGGATTCTATATTTTTTATGTGGTATTACCACATAAAAAATATAGAATCGATAAAAAGATTCTATACAAATAATTACAAATATGTCAAGATTTATGGAACGGGAATTGTCGTGACATCCTGACAAATGTCACCATTTATGACAAATTGTCGACTTGTCAAGCTTTACGAAACAGGGCCCAGCTCTTCCAAGCAAATGAACTGTCAAACCATACAAACTGACTCACTTTGTATGGTTAGACAGTTTATTTGCTTAGACGAGTTAGCGAGGTTTGACTAACTATACAAGTAAGTTCTCTAACATATTGTATTTTAAAAACCTTTCAATATTCCCTATATTTTACTGTAGGTTGAACATACGAGAAACCACTAGTTATCACTGAGGATACAAATTTGGGTCACATCGCCCGCATTTTGATTCAGAAAGGATAACGTAGGGATGAATTCTTTGGGAGATTGCAAGTTTCATTGTTCACTTAAATTTAAAAATAAAACGGGTTAATATGTATTAAATTTATTATCTTATTCATTCCACAGATATTGTGCATATAATGTTATCCATCGTTTTTCAGGCAAGCTCGTTTTATATTTCCATCTCATTTTTTTCACCGAAGTTGATAGAGAAGGCATGCTCAAACTTTTCTGACTAAGAACAATTGAAAAATATTATACACAATTATTTTTTTTGCGTCCGTGGAGGAAATCCTCATTGGATACTACCAGGCCGGTCCTGGCAGCATGCCCGACTACTGGAAGTGGTTCCCACCATATTACAAATGGGTGCCACCTCCACTAGCCTACGGACTAAAACTTCCTCCCTGTATAGTGTACTGTTCCAGAAGCGCGGAGGAAGAAGTGCTATCGGTTTACACGTTGCTTCTGGGTGTGTTTGCGTGTCGTGTGTGTGTGTCGTGTGTGGTGAATTGCTATGTAGTGTCATGGTAGTGTTGTATAGTGTACCTGCCCACTTGCAGTGCGCAACACTAAACAATCACCATTGCGCTCGCACTGCAAGTGAATGTAGGAAGAACAAGAAGGATGGAACTGCATTTTTTTTTCCTTGTCATATTTTACCTTTTTTCCCCTTTCTTTCCTTTCCCTTTTTTATGCACTATTGTGTTTACCCCAGAGTGTACCGAACTATAGGTATCAAAGTGTCAGTACCTTGTTATCGTTGTACCTTGTTATAATAGGTAGTAGACATAATTAACGAGAGGTCGAAGAGACGTCTCTATAAACGAGTAAGGCGCTCTATGTGTCGCGCTTGCATCACTCCGCCGTGGCTGACGATGTGGTGGAGTACGTCCGCTGGAAGACTGACTTCTCACTGAGGGTGCACCAGCTGCAGTCCCGCCACTACGTGCAGTGTGCACTTCAGCTCGTTTGTGGTGCGCGTGCCGCGGCCGCTGCAGGACACCATCGCAAGTGCAGACTTCTGGCCGAAGGGTGTTGTGTTTCGGCAGTTCCGGGGCAATCTGCCGAATCCTGCACCAGATCAGATGACGCAACGGAGCCACGCTGTTACGTCGCCTAAATCAAATTAGATTTAAGTTTTTTTTTGTAATGTAATTTTGTAGTTCACAGTGCCTTGGTTTATTTATTGATATGCTGTGTGTTCAGAGAACAGAATTCATGCATCAGCAACCTCAATGCATTTACGCAAATAAAGAATTGAGATCAAGCTCAGCTTGCAGTTTACACGTACAGTAGACAAAGAAAATGATTCCCGCATTCCCGCTAATTCCCGCTACAAGTCGTAGGTTAAGGTGTTAGGTTAGGGACTTAGGGCAGTAGGCTCCCTAGTCATAGTCAACCCTTAGCTGTACGCAGTCTGTGCAGACACACGCTGGATAGTTAACTTACTTACCAATTACATTACATTACCAAACTTACCTTACTTACTTACCTTACTTAGCTACCTAACTCTATACAAATATACCTAATTTGTATAGTTACCCCACAAGCCAGTGTGTGCCTGTACACTGTGTAACTAATTTAAATAAATAAATAAATAAAGGATTGCCCGGTTGAAGTGGCAATGGGCAGGCCATGTAGCCCGGAGAACGGATGGCCGTTGGGGCAGCAAAGTCCTAGAGTGGCGACCACGTATAGGAAAGCGCAGCGTGGGTCGGCCCCCGACTAGATGGACGGATGACCTCGTGAGGGTAGCGGGGAATCATTGGATGCGGTCTGCACAGGATCGCACTTTGTGGCGAGTCATGGGGGAGGCCTATGTTCAGCAGTGGACGTCTGTGGCTGATAGATAGATAGATAGAAATAAATAAATAAATAAATAAACCTCCAATTTAGATCTAGGCATATAAGTAAGGACAGAATTTCGTCAATAAATGTCAAGGAGATTATATTGAGCTTCTGTAATAGGTTCTCGTTCTCACTAATTATAATTAACAATATAATATACCTAAAATGAAATAACTTTCAATTAGAGAAGGACTTAGCTGACGTATATTGTCAAATTTAATTAATATTGAAATATTTGGCTAGCAAAGACGATTGGTAATAGGCTTTTAGCCTGAAAACTTAAATCAACAGATTTTAAATTAATGTTGCTATGTCTTAGATGTTTTTTAGGTATTGTAAGTGAAACTGGGGCCCGAATTTGACGGATATGATATACAATTACTTAATATGATTATCATTATTATGATACTCGTATTTATTCACAAAAATACAAAGCCACAAGAATCCGGCTCGTTCGGGCAGTTGTATTCCCCATGTTCCTATACGCTGCAGAAATGTGTACCCTGCGGGAAGTCGAGAAAAAAAAGATAGACGCCCTAGAGATGTGGTGCTGGAGGAGAATGCTCGGAGTATCATGGGCTGAATTCCGTACCAACGAGTCTATACTTCGAGAACTCGGCATCGAGCAGCGTTTATCATCTTTAGTACAGTCCCGTATTCTTAGCTTTGGTCACGTATGCCGCCGAGGGGAGGTGGCTATTGAGCGACTTGTGGTCCAAGGAAAGGTTGAGGGTACCAGGCCACGAGGCAGATTGCCTATGAGATGGACATATCAAATAAAAGCTGCAATAAATGGCTAATCGTCACTACACAAATGTACGAGGAAGGCGGCTATCAGAGAAGAATGGCGGCGTGTTGTGAAGCTTGCCACCAAAATCTGAAATGATGACCACGACCACTGTGCCAAGAGTGAAAACGACAAAGAAGAAGAAGAATTTATTCACTACGATACATGATACATAAGATCTTACAGTAATAACATGGTTCTTTGATATATATTCTACAGCTATATAGCATTTGTTTATAGACTATGTTATAATTATAAATTATTATTATTAAAATAATAATATAATCATTAACTACAATTTAAAATTATTTACAGCATAATCTTCATATCTAATTATCAACACGCATGTATCAAATCCGTAACATCATCTCCCACCTCAGCTCGCGTTAACGGCGCGTAGACAACGTGCCGTCAATGCGCTTACGTCAAGTGAACGGCGCGCTTGTAGTCTGCTGACCAAAAAGAGTAGAAATTAAAAAGTGGCAATACTGTAGTGTCGTCCCTTTCTAATCAATCTAAGAAAACGGGGACGGCACTACAGTATCTACTTTTTTTGGTCAGAATTTGATGTAAATCCGCCGGCGGGGGGACCGCGCGTGGATGACACTCTCATGACATCAACTGAAAAAAGATGGCGTTTCGGGGCCATTTTGTTTTTATATAAGTTATTTATCGATTCTGATTTAATGTGGAAATACCACATTTTATTTTTTTATAAATATTGGCACAAAGGTATAGTTTTCTTTCATAATTACTTAACTTTTTATCAATATTTATATTTATAAGGAGCTCTTATGTGTTAATGCGGTACCGATACGTCTTTATTTTGTGCCGATATGAAATCGAGCGGTTAGGTCTGCGATAGCCATTACTGTGTGTCTAGTTGGAACACTGTTTGTAAAACCCGTCGCGCAAGTTTTCTTTAAAAAAACCGGCCAAGAGCATGTCGGGCCACGCTCAGTGTAGGGTTCCGTAGTTGCCCATCCTTCACAATAATTAAATGGCTTAAATTAGGTACGAGAAAGATTTCAAGCTCTATAAAAAAGGTCGTAAACGCAAAAGTAACTCTAATTACTTATTATCTTCTGGAAGTCATCGATTATGCACGCCAGATTGAGCGGAATCTTATAATGCAATATGGCAGTTAACTAATATGTGTAACGTTTGAAGTATAAGGACACCGCGCGGCACTTACGTCATTTTAAAGAAAATTATGAAATTTTGCAATAACTCAAAGACGGCTTGACCGATTTTATTCAATATAGTTTTCATTGAAAGTACTTATAAGGCCTCATTTCCATGAATTTTTCCATAATTTTTTGACCCGTGGTTTAAAAGTTAGAGGGGGGGGGACACTATTTTTTTTATTTTCGGTGCGAATATTTACAAAACTGCTGACTCTATCAAAAAATTATGTATGAAGAACCCTATTATTTTTTAAAGGCCTATTTAACGACACCCCACACACTAGTGTTGAAACGAAAAAAAAAATTGGACGGACGGACGGACGGACAGACGGACATGGCGAAACTATTAGGGTTCCTAGTTGACTACGGAACCCTAAAAAGCACAAATCGATCTAGTCCCAAATTAAGGTCAAGAAGGTTTGTGTTATGGGTACTAGACGAAGATATACATACTTATACAGATAAATGTATACTTAAATACATACAACAACCATGATCCAAGCACAAATATTCGAGTTGATCACAAATATTTGCCCTGGCCGGGATTTGAACCCGGGACCACCGGCTCAGCAGGCAGATGCTTACAAACTGAGCCAACCGCGTCGTCAAAACAATTACGCAACATATAATTTAAATGCATATTTTGCCAAATAATGCCGAGGTTTTTTTTAATAGATTATGTTAGGTTATTTTATAGTCACAGTTATAAAGGTTAATCAATAAAGCAACGAACTTATGTACGTTCAAGTGTTTTCGATATGGCACACTATTCTAAAAGGCTTTGTTTCCAAAAAGCGAGCTGTACAAAATGGTGGGACTTTTTCTGCGGTTTAATTATGTTAATGGCAGCATTATTCGCGTTAGTTCAGGTGCTAGCGTTGTTATCTAGGGAGGATAAAAAATGTCCGTCTATTTATGTTTACACATACAGTGCATAAATATTGTCTCTGACAAAACTCCAACACTCGACTAGTCCGGAATTTTCTGTACTTAATCTGATATCTATATAAAATATATTATATGTATTTCACAAAAAAATATGAAATTGGATAGTTTATGTATGTATAACATTGTCTTAATAATACTCTTGTTAATAAAATGATAATGTTGTATTTGTTATCTCTTGATAAGGGTTACTTATCTGAAACACAAATTTTTGTTTCCCCCTGTAACGTTTCTCGAAATTTTCATTTGTCCGAAAGGCAATAAAATGCCTTTCGGACAAATGAAAATTTCGAGAAACGAAAGAGCACGAAGATTATAGGAAAAGGTTGTTCAGGGAAGTAGCTAACGGAGTTTCAATACAGCTGAAGCCACATGACCGATTTGGTCGCTAGCTCTCCGTTTATTACACCTTAGATGTGAGAATAACTTGACAAATCGAAATATACATTTCGATAAATTATGAATAATTAATTATGTCAACTTATTATTTGCTGTGTCCTCAACCTGAAAATTATGAATTGACTTATGAATTTACGTAAGTTTTATCGGTAAATGATAAATTGACATATGATTTTACGGTAGTTGTGTATAATGAGATAAAACGATAAGTATATTCATTTGTTATCGTTAAAGTGTGCTTGTCGTCATTCTAATATCTTGTTTTGTCAAATTACTAACGCTTTTTTGTTTTTTGAGAATACGTTGATAAGTTGATATGCAATATTTTTTGTGCCTCATCGCGCTGATATCTCGTTTTTAAATAAAATCCGCTAAATATCGAGATATCAATATCATGTCACAGGCCATATCTTCAAAAGTATCATAGATATCGAGTTGTCAATTTTTTTCCTACAAAAACTTGGCCGTAAAAAGCCATTACGCCAATAAAAAAAAAGTATAAGTCGAGTTATCAAGTTCTTCACGCCATGCACGGAAATATACTACAGTGCATATTATTCGTATTTCGTAATTGTAAAAAACTTAGTGATAATTATTATAACAAGAAAAAAAAGGCGGTCAAAGGTAAGTTGTACACGCGCTCCAAGGGTTCCGTATAAACTATGAAAGCAAGGAATATTGATCTTACAAAAAGATAAACTGGATTAAGTGACAAACTTAACTTTGCCATTGAAAAACTGTTGTCCTCATAGAACGAGATAGGACGCGGTAAGTTTATTTATTATTATGAGCCTATTATGTCCCACTGCTGGGCAAAGGCCTCACACCTCTTTTTTTTTCGGTCTTAGGTTTCCCTCTGGATATTTTTCCGGAGACGCCAATTTGAGCACTTGGTTGCCAACGTAATAGCAGTAATACAATAATAAAATATATATTTTGAAGAGATTCTGCTACATAATTCGTCTCAGTAATTAATTGAATGTAAACCTAAAAAACTTGACAGCTGTAGCAAAATTAAAAAGCCTTTCACAGCCTGAAGGACCTACGCCTTATAATGGCTAACCGCGAATTCTATTTACTTCCCACGTATCCGTACAGACCCATCTTACTTAATATCAATGTAACAAAATCTTACTTAATTTCTAAATGACATAAAGTGTAGATTTGAAATGGATACGTCAGTGTGTTATGACCTTTTAACTATTAGCTCATAGCCGTGTTGAATGAATCGCTAGACAGACCGACGACATTTTCAACGATACTCTTTTGATATTAAAAATGACGTATGTGCCGTAAGTGATCCGACATGTTATGTCGTTTTAGAGTAAAAAGGCAGTATTTTATATCACTTTTTAATACTCCCTTCGGCTTTGGAAAGTTTCGAGGATTATTAAATTCAGAAATGTTGGAAAGTGTCCTGCCTCGACGAAATCAGTTTTAAGAAATTTTCTGGGCATCGCAATTGCTATAATTTTGATATCTTTAGAATGGAGATTAAAACTTGTTCGGTCTTGAATCCTTTCTGAAGGTTACCTGTAATGATCGCTCTATAGCGATAAATATCTACAGGTAACTAACAAATCTTATTCAAGTTTGCGAATATTATAAGTAGCCGCCATATTACTCCAATAAAACAGTTAAAAACTTAGGTTTAAGACTAGATGATTTGAAATTAAAAATTTAAGAAATGGTCTTACCTTCAGAATACTACTTTCTTGGTTTGATTAAACAAAACAAAATATTGCACTTACAGGTATCAGTCTACTCATACTCCATATATAGTCCATCGTATTTTGTCAGGCAAGCTTATTTTTAGGGTTCCGTACCCAAAGGGTAAAAACGTGACCCTATTATTAGGGTTCCGTACCCAAAGGGTAACACGGGACCCTATTACTGAGACTTCGCTGTCCGTCCGTCTGTCCATCCGTCACCAGGCTGTATCTCAAGAACGGTGATAGCTAGATAGTTGAAATTTTCACAGATGGTGTATTTCTATTGCCGCTATAACAACAAATACTAAAAATAAAATAAAATAAATATTTAAGTGGGGCTCCCATACAACAAACTTGTTATAGATTATGGTACGGAACCCTTCATGCGCGAGTCGGTCTCGCTCTTGCCCAATTTTTATATTAAGCCATTGATACAAAGATCAAAGCTCAAAGAAAAATTTAAATGCGTAACCTGCTGGAAGAGACGGGAGTCGAACCCGGTATTATAGTATTAACCTCTGGATTGCCGGTCCAGCGCGTTAACTATTCCGCCACCCTTACGCCCAAGCAACCTTTCGAATTTTTTCTTATGCTTTGTGTGTCGATCTTTGCATGTGAAAGGGTACACCTTAGCGACCTATGTGAATACGTTAATATTCACATCTTACCGCACTATTTTACACTTTAACTTTTGTTTTTATATTTCCATGTCAACTTTTTCACCGAAGCTGACAGAGAAAGTATGCTAAAACGAACTTTTCTGATGTAACGTTGGAAAAATAATTATGCACAATAATTACTATAAATCTGTGCCGCGATCTCCATACTGCAGCCTAAACAAACAAAGTGAAATAAAATCCTGTAAAATTTAAGAGTGTTATTTTATTATGTCCCTACGTGTGGACAGTCGTTTGTTTTTCCGGACTCCCGTCGCGCGTGTTTTGAAACCACATCAGATTCGATTATCGTGGTTGTATAGAAACAGATTTGTGGACTGTTTTTACGCGTTTCGGAATTGTAATTTCAGGGAGGGTATTCGACCAATTTTAGAGAGATGATGGAGATCTCTCCATTTCATCGATATCCGTCACTTTTGACGTGTGCCTACTTGACAAGTGGCGATATCCCTAGAATATCGCAACTTCGTCAATTCGGACGCGCTAAATTTTCGTTTCCTTTGTATGTGACGGCATAAATAACAGGCGCATACTTTAAATTGACCACGTAGTGCGTGAAATTAGTCCGTTACGTTTCATTCAAAACAGAAATTCATATGCATGAATAACATTTTTGACAATCATTATCGCCTTCGTATTTCCAAAATTGAGATGAGATATGTAAATTTTAAGCTCATCGCATTTTAATGACAGTTCAACGGCGATTTAACAGTTATCTAATAGAGATGTAACGTTTGGCGTTCACTCAAACGCCATTCTCGAATTGGGCCCCAGGTTGAAAGGTTTTCTATAATCATACTATTATATTATAAAATTTATAAAGGCGTAAGTTTGTGTGTTTATGTGTATGCTTATTACTTTTTCACACCTTAACGGCTGGACCAATTATGATAAAATTTGGCATGGACGTAGCTGATACCCTGGATTAACTTATAGGCTACTGTTTATTCCGAAAAAATATCGTGTTCCCGCGGAATATGCGGGTAACACCGCGGGGCGCAGCTAGAAGCAAGGTATATAGTATTCTAATAAAGATTCGAAAATTATATTTGAAAACGGTTTTCTATAGGGAAAGGTTTTTTGATTACCTATGATTATGGGACACATCATAACTTCATTTTTATTTTTATGGGTTTCGATTACAACGCCAGCTACCCAGTCGGAATATCTTACGGATTTATTTAGTTTTTCATATAGGAATAGGACATCCAAAAATAGTTCCCGTTGCCAATGTATTTTTTTATTAGACCTTGTCTAACATATTTTTAGATGTAAGTACCTAATAAGAAAAAAATATCTTCATCCTCCGACCTAAATCAACACAACAGAGTGAAATAAAACGTGTAAAATTCACGTGTCCAGAATGACCAAAATATGCCAACTGGCAAGCAAGATGGATTGCAATTATTTTTGGCACACGGGCGGGAAGGTATATATTGCCTGTGAATGGCTATTAAGGTCGCTAAGGTGTAAAAACCTTTCAAATAAACAATGCAAAGATCGACACACAAAACATAAGGAACAATTCGAAAGGTTGGTTGGAGTTCGGGTAGCGAAGTGGTTAACGCACTGGGCCGGCAATCCAGAGGTTCGATTCCCGGTCTCGCCCCCAGGTAACTCATTTCATTTTTTCTTTGAGCTTTGATATCTTTGTATCAATAGTTTAATGGCTATTAAATTACTAATTATAAAAACGGTATAAACTCACGTAAAAATTGTCAGGAACGGCCCGACATGTTTCGAACTCATTTGGACCTCTTCATCAGGGGTAGCCAGCAGTGGGTCGCGAGTCGCGTAGCAGCACGGATAGCTACCCCTGATGAAGAGCTCCAAATGAGTTCGAAACATGTCGGGCCGTTCCTGACAATTTTTACGTGAGTTTATACCGTTTTTATAATTAGTAAAGATGTCTCACGATAGTTTTAATAACATTATGGCTATTAAATTATTGTCAATCGAATTTGGCCTTTGACCACCTTATACAGTGTGACGGAGGCATATATTATGCATGCATTTTAATATGTTTGCCTCTGTTACACCATTTATACGCTGCATGTGGGCATTAATTTGTTCTTATTTTAATGTTCATTACTTCGACAATAACAGAAGCATCGGAGGGTAGGTATAACCCATGATCAATATGATCATAAACGAATCACATCAAGTCATCCTTCTCACTCTCACAGTTTGGATATTTCGAGTGAATGTGACGGCACGATATGAAGTTCGTTTTCGTTTTTCAGTATTCAAACGCTGGTGTAGGTAGATAAAGTTAACGGTCGCTCGACGAAGGCTTAATGCCCGTTTATCGCGCTATTATGACGTGATGTTCTGCGCACTTCAAAAATATTCCACTTTTATTGTGCAGCGGCGAGTGTCGGTGACAGTGGGTTAGGGTGCGTCTCCACTGCAGTGGAGCGGAATCGACCAAACACAAAAGTGAGATACTGATTTCAATTTAGGTGATTGGGCGATTCCACACGTCTCCGCTCCGCTCTACTTCAGTGGAGACATACCCTTAGACCGCCTGTCCACTGGAGCGGAGCTGTGTAAAATTAACCAATCACATGCCTCAGATTTTACTGCACTTCGTTTGGGCTTCACAAAGGCGCCTGATTGGTAATTTTTTCCGCTCCGCTTGAATGTACAAGCAGTCTTAGGCGGTCTTTACACTGGCCACGCTACGACGACGCATAGCGCCCTACGGCAGATTTCAGAAGACTGTATCAATCACTGCTCCGTTTCCCATACTATAACGGTAATTTTATAGCAGGAACTGTGGCGTGGGGTTTTTGGCCAAAGTTCCTCCACAAACGGACGCCGGGTACACAAATCCTATAATAATTTGCGGATAAATCGAAACGGGACCGTTTCGATTTATGCACATAACATTTCCTTTCCATTCAGTTTCTAAAATTTCATAAAGATTTGGTTATGTTTTGGGGGAGGAAACAGACGAGAACAAAACCTCGATTTGTATGGTAATATTAGCAGTGGTATTTCTTTCCTCTTAATATTTTAAGAAACTATCTCCATCTGTCCTGTGTTCAGTTTCTCTGCGTGATAGAATCAAAAATTAGGATAGCAGGAGAAACAAATAAAGCCATATACTTGTAGCTCACAGGATTGCACAGTTGAAGTGGCAATGGGCGGGAATGTAGCCTGGAGAGCGTGAGAGTGGCGACCACGTATAGGAAATCGCAGTGTGGTAGACCCCCGACTAGGTGGACGGAAGTTCTCGCGAGGATCCGTCCGCACATCGCTCCTTGTGTGGAGGTGTAGGGTAAGCCAATGTTCAGCAGTGGACGTCTGTGAAAATAAAAACACAATATACTGCATCGCTCGACCACGCAGAGTATCCTTTACGGCCTGGTCATGACTTCGGTCTTTGCAGCGAGCAGCGAGCGGCTCGCGGAGCGTCGGGTGGCACGCGGGGCGGAAAACATGCCACGTACACGGCGCGAACCACCGCCCGCGCCCTCTGAAGTAAAGTAAAGTAAAGTTTATTAGCAAGCACATGAATAGTTCCAAATATTATGCAAATTTGATACATCGAAAAGAGATTAGGTACGTACGACTAAAAAAGCGCTTATACATTATGCTTATAAATATTAAAAAAATAAACCTAATTTTAAGTTAAAATTACTACTCATACTTTTTAGTAATAAATAGTAATTTTTTTTAACTATTTATTACTAAGTATGAGTGCGCAGGTGGGTTTATGCAAGCAAGATCAAGTATAATGTTTGTGTGAATGTGTTTGAGTGAGAGAGTGAGGGTGTGTGACTGTGTGTGTATGAGTATGTGTCCAATTATCTAATCACTGTCGTCAATAAATCCTCGATGTCCTCGACGAAGATAGCTTACTGAGCCAAGCTTTTATTTTTTCCTTTAATTCTTTGACTGTGCGTTCTTTTATTGTGAATTTATTGTAACTTACCTTATTGTACAAAAAAGGCTGAAGGAAAGAAATGTTTTTTTTTTGCAAAAAGCGATTCTGGTTGGGAGCACCGGTAGGTACCCTAAAGTTGCGCTTTTGCCAAAGAGAAGTGAAATTAGTCAGAAGTCGTGGCATCAGTCCTAGTCACCGATACATTTGTTCCCGCCGCGCCCCACGCCGCTCGGCAAAACCGCTAAAGCGGCACCGCGCGCGGGGGTCGTGGCATAATTCATACATCGGTATGATTGTGTTTTGCCGCACCACGCTCACCGCTGCCGCTACAAAATCTGGGTCGATACAGCGATCACGCGCTCCGATCCGACACGCGACCAGCCAGTGTGTAAACTGCCTTAGGGATAGACTAGGGATGACTGTTCAAAGTCTCCAGTGTCACCTTAAACGTAAAATGTCTCAAATTAACGTTTCTGACATATTATGAGACGCGTAAACGCGATCGATACGTTTTGGAGCGTCAGCAAATTAAAGATAAGGCTCCGAGTTCAAAATTCTGCGCAAAGTTTAATCAGTTTTTAAAACAGGGGTTAATAATTTCATACGATAACTTAATAAGTGTTCAACTTATTTCAAATATGCAAATCTAAAAGAAATCCCAATAATTAATCGCGGTCGGCACAGCTATTATTGAATATATATAAATAAATAAATATAAATAAATAAATATTAAGGGACAATCATACACAAATCGACCTAGTCCCAAACTAAGCAAAGCTTGTACTATGGGTACTAGACGACGATATACATAATATATAAATACATATATAGATAACATCCATGACCCAAGAACAAATATTTTGCACAAATATTTGTCCCGGCCGGGATTCGAACCCGGGACCGCCGACTCAGTAGGCAGGTGTCTACAAACCGAGCCAAACGCGTCGATATATACTTAATATAATAATTTTGAACTTTGCTTAAACATGATTAAATTCAGAAAATATTGTTCAAACAGTCTACGGAGAGTCCTTACTTAGTTTTTAAAATATACATAAGTATTTCAGGCAAGCGATGGAAATAAGCATTTTTTATATTACGGATTATACCTATATTCAAAAATTTACAACTAGAAAAATCAGATTAATTATGTGCGCTATGAACGCGCCTAATGTGTCTGAGTCGGACCCAGGTTTTCACAGATTAATTTAAAACTTAAAAAAAAGTTTTCTAAATCAAACACAATAATTTCGGATAAGTGTACCTAATTATTTTGAGCACGAGGTTTTCATGCTTTCACAGCTGCGCTGCTTATATCATTCCTATATCTTTCTACCTACCTCAATAAAACTCGTCAAAGTTATTAAAGTTAGTGGTTCTGAAAGCCCTGGGGCTCAGGTTTGAGTCCCGGCGTCACTACGTTATGAAATGTATAGGTAGGTTTCCGCACATGAGGTTTTTAGCTTAATGAAACTGCGATAAATATTTGCACTTCGCTTACTTGCGGCCGATTCAGGGGCCATTAAAGAAGTAGTCGTTCTAGGTTTTATTTTCTAAGGTTGAGGCCGCAATGGATGTGGTTTGATTAGGATAAAGCAGAGATGTGTTAAGGCAATCTATTTTAAGGTAAGTTCCTGCACACAATAAAACAGTACAGAAAGTTATCTTTTTATCTTCTCTAAAACCGCCTGTGAAGTGTATTTTATTGGTTGTTTCTGTAAAATGAGACGCAATTGGTCGTAGGGTGTGATGACGTAGCCGATGGACGCAGCAATACTACTGTCTGCAAATGCGCGCGGATCTCACCCAAAAGTGGAAGGCGGAGACGAGTAGTTCTGTGCGCGATGGCGCGTCGGCTATTAGCGCGGCGCACTGCGCTCAATGAACCCTTGATTGCGGTATGTGTTGATGGCCTTTTTAGTGTTTTTTAATATTTTTCTTTATTAATACACTCCTAATTCAGTGAATAAAGGATTTTGACCTTACAAACGGTCCGGTAGTTTTGGATTTTTGATATGTTGTCTAGGATGGTTAGTCAGTGTTTAAAATGCAAAATGCACGATTCCCCCCCCCCTCCGCGCCCGCCGCCATATTGAAAAAACCGGCACTCTCTTCATATTTTTGCTCATATCTTCCTTTAGGAGCATTTTAGCTAGAAGATAGCTACAACAATGTTATAGAGAGTTAAATTTACTACATTTTCCATTTTATATTTTTTTTCTAACACAGATAGTTACGGAGATATCCACATTTAGTAAAAAATCGCAATTTCCTACTCAAAAACAAACTTCTGGATTATATCTTCGTTTAGGAGCATTTTAGCTAGAACAGTGCTTGGGCAATTTTGTAGAGAATTAAATTTACTATAATTTACATTTCAAATTTTGTTTCTAGGACAGATAATTGAAGTGTAAATTATAGTACATTTAATTCTCTACAACATTGCCCAAGCTTTGTTGTAGCTAAAATGCTCCTAAACGAAGATATAATCCACAAGTTTGTTTTTCAGTAGGAAATTGCGATTTTTTACGTTTTTTTAAATGTGGATATCTCCGTAACTATCTGTGTTAGAAAAAAATATAAAATGGAGAATGTAGTAAATTTAACTCTCTATAACATTGTCGTAGCTATCTTCTAGCTAAAATGCTCCTAAAGGAAGATATGAGCAAAAATATGAAGAAAGTGCCGGTTTTTTCAATATGGCGGCGGGCGCGGAGGGGGGGGGAATTGTGCATTTTGCATTTTAAGCACTGACTAACCATCCTAGACAACATATCAAGAATTCAAAACTACCGGACCGTTTGTAAGGTCACACATAGTACTTTAGTCTCTATTCGCCGTATTATCCGGTCGGTGAATGATTATACCAGGGCCACTTCATTTGACGTTCCGAAAATTCACCTTCTAATGGCGTCGATGTCACATCAACCATTTTGTAAGCCTGATAAAATAGTATTTTATGCAACCGTTGTACAAGAGGGGGCAAAAAACGCGAGTGGCATGGGTTACGATGTGAGCGTAGCGAACATCGTAAGAAAGATGCCACTCGCGTTTTTCGACCTACTTATAAACGTTGCATGCAATACTTTTTCTACGACTCGACATTTCATAAATAAAATGCAAATAAACAACAAAGAAAATAATACATGTTCGCGCTCGAAATAAAAATAAAAAAAGTCTGTAGTAAACTTTTTTTTTATTGACGTCTGTTGAATGTGTGGACTGTATGATTAAAATAAAACTCTCACACTCGAAGTTGCTAAGAGCCCCGGCTAGCCGTCATAGCTTCGCCGGAGACTTGCGGGCGTTATGGCGAGCGATGAGGCCCTTGAACGCTGTATCGGGGTCGCGGGCGCGCAACGACGCGCCCGGGCTTCGGTCCATCATTTTGTGGATGGGGTAGGTAGTGCTTCTCCGCCGCGAGCTGTAAGGGTGCTCGAGCGGCGGTGATGCTGGGCCGTCTTTTTCTTACCACCGCGAGCGGAGCTCAGCGGTGGCACGGCTTGAGATAAATCCTCTTCTCCGCCGCGAGCTATAATAGTGCTCGAGCGGCGGTGGGTGTGGGACGTCTTTTTCTTGCCACCGCGAGCGAAGCTCAGCGGTGGCGCGGCTTGATATGGTCCTCTTCTCCGCCGTGAGCTGTAATGTTGCTCGAGCGGCGGTGTGAGTGGGCCATCTTTTTCTTGCCACCGCGAGCGGAGCTCAGCGGTGGCGCGGCTTGACAAAGTCCTCTTCTCGCCGCGAGCTGTAATGGTGCTCGAGCGGCAGTGAGAGTGGGCCGTCTTTTTCTTACCACCGCGAGCGGGGCTCAGCGGTGGTGCGGCTTGAATTATCCTCTTCTCCGCCGCGAGCTGTAATGGTGCTCGAGCGGCGGGGTGAGTGGGCCGTCTTCTTCTTACCACCGCGAGCAGAGCTCAGCGGTGGCACGGCTTGAGTCATCTGCTTCTTCTTGCCGCCGCGAGCGGCTGCTCCCAGCGGCGGCGGGTATCGTAGGGGACTTCAGGAGTCGGTCAGCAGCTCTCTGGGCAATGCCCGAGCTCTGCTGTCCGGGGGCCTCGTGTAGTGAGGGGCGATCCCCTGGAGATGCTCATGGCGCGAGCGGTCCGCGCGGCCAAACATTGACCGCGCGAGCCTGCCGATGAACTTCTCCAGGGGGTGCCACTTGAGGTCCCGCATGATGGTGTCGTTGCGCACGTATCGTTGGGCGCGCACGATAGTGCGCAACGTACGCGTCTCCTGAGTCCGCAGCTTCGTCCTGTTGGTCTTCTTTAGCAAGGCGTACCACGCCGGCGCGGCGTACGTGAGCCGCGACCGGACGTAAGCCTTGTAGAGCCCCAGCTTGGTGTGCCGGGGGAGCCCGCTGGCGAAGACAGGACGGAGCTTGGCGCGCGCTGCTGCTGCTCTGCTGATGGTGCTCTCGGCGTGTCGACGCATGGTCAGCCCTCTGTCTATAGTGACGCCCAGGTATTTCACTGTGCGTGACCAGACAAGGGGCTGACCGTAGAGTGTTGGAGCCTGTGGAGGGTGAGAGTAACCTGTTAGTAGTGTCTGTGTTTTGGCGATATTCACAGAGAGGCGCCATTTGGATAGCCAAGCTGGTAGAGCGTCCAAGGTATTTTGGATCTTGGCTACTGCGTGCGAAGAGCGAATTGACGTCGCAAGGTAGGCTGCGTCGTCGGCAAACAGTGCCAGCTTGGTGTCGCCAATCACCGGAATGTCGTCGGTGTATAGCGCGTATAGAGCAGGGGAAAGACAACTACCTTGAGGGACACCTGCGCGGATCGGGCGATCCGCGGAAATGGCACCCTCTACGTTGACTTCGAAGCGTCTGTCAGCTAGAAAGGAGGCGATGACCCTCACCAGGCGCGGTGGGATCGTGGTGTTGGACAATTTGAAGAGCAGGCCGTCGTGCCAGACTCGGTCAAAAGCCTTCTCCATGTCCAGTAGTACTGCTACGGTGAACTCCTTCTTGTTGATGGACGTGGCCATGTGGTGTAGGACCCGGGTAAGCTGTAAAGTAGTGGAGTGATCTGACCTGAACCCAAACTGCTCCGGTCTGGGTTGTATGTGGGGGATCATCTGCGACAGCAACAACCTCTCAAACACCTTAGAAAGGGTTGAGAGAAGGGTGATGGGTCTGTAGCTCTCCGGTTTTCTTCTGTCCTTGCCAGGCTTGGGTAGGACGATGATACGCCCCGTCTTCCAGATGGTAGGGAAGTGACCTGACCTTAGTATTCCGTTGAACAGGCGGGCAATCGCCGCTAGGGCTCTCAGCGGCAGGTTGCGGAGCGCCATGTTTGGAATACTGTCGGGGCCCGGCGCTTTCTTCGGGCTGCAGTGCAGCCGGATCGAGCGCAGCACCTGGTTGGGAGAGAAAAATACCGGATCCTCGTGAGGGAGAGGCGCTACTGCCAAGTAGCGCTGGAGATGTTGCTCGACTTCGGTGGTGTGGTCTGGGTCCGAGTCGGGATTCAGCGTGAAC
Source organism: Apotomis betuletana (assembly GCA_932273695.1). NCBI lineage: Eukaryota > Metazoa > Arthropoda > Insecta > Lepidoptera > Tortricidae > Apotomis > Apotomis betuletana. The sequence goes on from OW026307.1 coordinate 17,795,565, forward strand.
TGCTGCTCGAGGCTGCAGGCGAGAATCTCAGCCCGCTCTCGAGCAGTATACTTGAGGTCTCCGTTGGCGTCGAGCAATGGCTGGACCGGTGCCGGCTCCGAGCCCAGCTGCCTGCAGAGGCGATGGATGGACGGCATATCGTCCGAGATAGACGCGATATGGGCGTCCCAGTCTGCGCCCCTGTGCTCCTTCAGCTTCAGCTTAAGCTGAGCCGTCAGGAGGTTGAGGCGCGACTTGAGAGATGGTGTCCTGAGGCGCGTCCAATTCGCGAGAGCCTCCCGCTTGTCCTTCAGCAGTTGCTGCAGGTGCGGCGGGAGGGGGTCCTTCCTGTCAGTGGCCGGGATGGCCTTCGAAGTGGCGGTGATGGCCTCTGTGATGTGCTGCGTGATGTCTTTGGCTGCTTCCTCTACCTCGATCGCTGTGGAAATAGGATGAGATGAGATATTGTCCTCAAGTGTCCTAGCATAGGCCTCCCAGTCGTACTTCCTGCTCGGACCCCTCGGCAGAGTGGTCACCGCTCGGTCCGCTACGGTGAGCAGGATCGGGCGGTGGTCTGACGGGAGGTCCGGCAGGACTTCCTGGCGAGTAAGCACGTCCACACCCCGCTGGATGGTGAAGTCGATGATGTCCGGGGTATGACCGGTCAGCGGGTAGTGGGTCGGCTTGAAGGGCCCTGCTAGGTCCACGTTGAGGTTGACAGCGACCCTGCGTATTGCAGAGCCATTGTCGTTCTCCTTGGACGAATTCCAGGCAAAGTGCTTCGCATTGAAGTCACCAGCTAGAATGGTAGGCACGTCATCCTTCAGCATGATGGATTTTACAGCCAGCCGGGCTTCTCCGCGCAACGCTCTACGTAGCCTGCCTATGTTGCTTACGTCTGAGAATAGAGGCGAACTATCGTCGAATTCTGACCGAAATGCTATCCACTCGGCTATATTGCCATCGAACGGCGTCAATTCGGGCACGTGTCGTTGAATGACCGGCGTGCTTTTACTACGATTGACGGCGCTGACTAAATTGTTGGATAACAATTCGAAGTCCCTATTCGCGAAAACAGTACGTTCGCGTTCTACTGGGGCTTCGCGCGGCTCGAAACTGGGCCCTATCGCCTGCATCGGACAGTCTAAACGCTGTTGTTGCTGTACCCAACCTAACACACGCGTGTCCCTAGCAGTCGGTTCGATTGTCAATGGCACATGTGAATTGTTGGATGCCTCAATACGTGCAATTTCCAAACGATTCTTCGCCGCCATTGACGCTCGTTTCGCCTGCTCTAATTCGGCGTTATGTAATTCTAATTCGGCCATTAAAACGGATAACTGAGGATTAACACTGCCTAAGGGCGCGCCTACCACAGTGCCCGATGCACTCCTACTATGCCTAGGTAGGTCGTGCTGAGGGGGACGTTCATGTAACGGAACGTCCAGATTCGGATCTGAATCGTAATTCACTGGGGGGCCTGCTGGCGGCGCGGCGCCTTCTAACTGAATAACGTTCGCGGGATGTGCCGGTGCGTTCACTGTGCCACTGCTACCTATACCACCACCGCTGGTGCCTTTGCTCCACGTATTTGTACTATCACTTGTTGTCAACCCGGGAGACGGTGTCGCTTCATCCGTACGAACACTTCGCGAACGGAGGACGCGCACAACCTCTTCATTGGTCGACATGATAACGGTGCGCGGGACGCGGGGGGGGAAGCACTGAATTTAACACCTACGCGAGCGTTACTGGAGATTGACGTCACTGTAACGCTCGAGAACCTAATTCCCTACGTTTTCTTCTTTTTTCTTTCTTCTTTTCTTCTCTCTTCACGTGATCACCTCCACGCAAAGGTTGCTCAAACAAGTCTGCGTTTGTCACCGTTAGGTGCAGAAATGCAAGCCCCAGCTAAAGCTGGCGGAACTGGACCAAGCCAGACCATACGACTAAAGTCGCCGAATGTTTTAGGAACCGAAGCCGAAGCCTCTCAAAAGTTCCCGGGGTCGAGCAAGCTCTTCCCTAGTGAGACAGTTGCCCTAAGGCCACAAGAGACAGTATGATGCACGCCGCACGGGGAACCGTAGCTCGCAGTAAGGTGCACGACGCGCAGGCTCTTGAGGTGATCTTCTAAATGGGCAGGAGCTCTTCGTAAACAGGAATCTTGAGGCTTCGTACTTGGAGGAGTCTCTTCTTATTGGACTACAATCTTGAGATTTCTTTCTTGAGACTTCTTTCTTCACAGGAATCTCTTCATAATAGACAGGAATCTCTTCTATATTAGACTGCAATCTTGAGACTTCTTTCTTGAGGCTTCTTTAGACGTATGATGCTGCTTCTTCTTTATTGATCCGGATCTCGAAGTACCATTGTTGAATGTGTGGACTGTATGATTAAAATAAAACTCTCATGAAGTTATAATAATTCCCGCCAGGCAAGCGGGAGACCGCGATGTGGTCGCTTCGGAGTGTGAGTGGTAAGTGAGCTGTAGGACACTCGAAGTTGCTAAGAGCCCCGGCTAGCCGTCATAGCTTCGCCGGAGACTTGCGGGCGTTATGGCGAGCGATGAGGCCCTTGAACGCTGTATCGGGGTCGCGGGCGCGCAACGACGCGCCCGGGCTTCGGTCCATCATTTTGTGGATGGGGTAGGTAGTGCTTCTCCGCCGCGAGCTGTAAGGGTGCTCGAGCGGCGGTGATGCTGGGCCGTCTTTTTCTTACCACCGCGAGCGGAGCTCAGCGGTGGCACGGCTTGAGATAAATCCTCTTCTCCGCCGCGAGCTATAATAGTGCTCGAGCGGCGGTGGGTGTGGGACGTCTTTTTCTTGCCACCGCGAGCGAAGCTCAGCGGTGGCGCGGCTTGATATGGTCCTCTTCTCCGCCGCGAGCTGTAATGTTGCTCGAGCGGCGGTGTGAGTGGGCCATCTTTTTCTTGCCACCGCGAGCGGAGCTCAGCGGTGGCGCGGCTTGACAAAGTCCTCTTCTCGCCGCGAGCTGTAATGGTGCTCGAGCGGCGGTGAGAGTGGGCCGTCTTTTTCTTACCACCGCGAGCGGGGCTCAGCGGTGGTGCGGCTTGAATTATCCTCTTCTCCGCCGCGAGCTGTAATGGTGCTCGAGCGGCGGGGTGAGTGGGCCGTCTTCTTCTTACCACCGCGAGCAGAGCTCAGCGGTGGCACGGCTTGAGTCATCTGCTTCTTCTTGCCGCCGCGAGCGGCTGCTCCCAGCGGCGGCGGGTATCGTAGGGGACTTCAGGAGTCGGTCAGCAGCTCTCTGGGCAATGCCCGAGCTCTGCTGTCCGGGGGCCTCGTGTAGTGAGGGGCGATCCCCTGGAGATGCTCATGGCGTGAGCGGTCCGCGCGGCCAAACATTGACCGCGCGAGCCTGCCGATGAACTTCTCCAGGGGGTGCCACTTGAGGTCCCGCATGATGGTGTCGTTGCGCACGTATCGTTGGGCGCGCACGATAGTGCGCAACGTACGCGTCTCCTGAGTCCGCAGCTTCGTCCTGTTGGTCTTCTTTAGCAAGGCGTACCACGCCGGCGCGGCGTACGTGAGCCGCGACCGGACGTAAGCCTTGTAGAGCCCCAGCTTGGTGTGCCGGGGGAGCCCGCTGGCGAAGACAGGACGGAGCTTGGCGCGCGCTGCTGCTGCTCTGCTGATGGTGCTCTCGGCGTGTTGACGCATGGTCAGCCCTCTGTCTATAGTGACGCCCAGGTATTTCACTGTGCGTGACCAGACAAGGGGCTGACCGTAGAGTGTTGGAGCCTGTGGAGGGTGAGAGTAACCTGTTAGTAGTGTCTGTGTTTTGGCGATATTCACAGAGAGGCGCCATTTGGATAGCCAAGCTGGTAGAGCGTCCAAGGTATTTTGGATCTTGGCTACTGCGTGCGAAGAGCGAATTGACGTCGCAAGGTAGGCTGCGTCGTCGGCAAACAGTGCCAGCTTGGTGTCGCCAATCACCGGAATGTCGTCGGTGTATAGCGAGTATAGAGCAGGGGAAAGACAACTACCTTGAGGGACACCTGCGCGGATCGGGCGATCCGCGGAAATGGCGCCCTCTACGTTGACTTCGAAGCGTCTGTCAGCTAGAAAGGAGGCGATGACCCTCACCAGGCGCGGTGGGATCGTGGTGTTGGACAATTTGAAGAGCAGGCCGTCGTGCCAGACTCGGTCAAAAGCCTTCTCCATGTCCAGTAGTACTGCTACGGTGAACTCCTTCTTGTTGATGGACGTGGCCATGTGGTGTAGGACCCGGGTAAGCTGTAAAGTAGTGGAGTGATCTGACCTGAACCCAAACTGCTCCGGTCTGGGTTGTATGTGGGGGATCATCTGCGACAGCAACAACCTCTCAAACACCTTAGAAAGGGTTGAGAGAAGGGTGATGGGTCTGTAGCTCTCCGGTTTTCTTCTGTCCTTGCCAGGCTTGGGTAGGACGATGATACGCCCCGTCTTCCAGATGGTAGGGAAGTGACCTGACCTTAGTATTCCGTTGAACAGGCGGGCAATCGCCGCTAGGGCTCTCAGCGGCAGGTTGCGGAGCGCCATGTTTGGAATACTGTCGGGGCCCGGCGCTTTCTTCGGGCTGCAGTGCAGCCGGATCGAGCGCAGCACCTGGTTGGGAGAGAAAAATACCGGATCCTCGTGAGGGAGAGGCGCTACTGCCAAGTAGCGCTGGAGATGTTGCTCGACTTCGGTGGTGTGGTCTGGGTCCGAGTCGGGATTCAGCGTGAACTGCTGCTCGAGGCTGCAGGCGAGAATCTCAGCCCGCTCTCGAGCAGTATACTTGAGGTCTCCGTTGGCGTCGAGCAATGGCTGGACCGGTGCCGGCTCCGAGCCCAGCTGCCTGCAGAGGCGATGGATGGACGGCATATCGTCCGAGATAGACGCGATATGGGCGTCCCAGTCTGCGCCCCTGTGCTCCTTCAGCTTCAGCTTAAGCTGAGCCGTCAGGAGGTTGAGGCGCGACTTGAGAGATGGTGTCCTGAGGCGCGTCCAATTCGCGAGAGCCTCCCGCTTGTCCTTCAGCAGTTGCTGCAGGTGCGGCGGGAGGGGGTCCTTCCTGTCAGTGGCCGGGATGGCCTTCGAAGTGGCGGTGATGGCCTCTGTGATGTGCTGCGTGATGTCTTTGGCTGCTTCCTCTACCTCGATCGCTGTGGAAATAGGATGAGATGAGATATTGTCCTCAAGTGTCCTAGCATAGGCCTCCCAGTCGTACTTCCTGCTCGGACCCCTCGGCAGAGTGGTCACCGCTCGGTCCGCTACGGTGAGCAGGATCGGGCGGTGGTCGGACGGGAGGTCCGGCAGGACTTCCTGGCGAGTAAGCACGTCCACACCCCGCTGGATGGTGAAGTCGATGATGTCCGGGGTATGACCGGTCAGCGGGTAGTGGGTCGGCTTGTAGGGCCCTGCTAGGTCCACGTTGAGGTTGACAGCGACCCTGCGTATTGCAGAGCCATTGTCGTTCTCCTTGGACGAATTCCAGGCAAAGTGCTTCGCATTGAAGTCACCAGCTAGAATGGTAGGCACGTCATCCTTCAGCAGTAATTCGCGTAGGTCGCGCTCGAAGCCGGGCTCGTTGATAGTTCCCGGTGGCCGGTACACCGAGAAGACGCGCAGGTTCCGCCCGTTGAGTTTCAGGTCGATCCCCAGTGCCGTGAGTGAGTTCTTCTGGGGAGGCGTGTCCACCAGTTGGTGAACGATATTCCTCTTCACGATTACCGCTAGGCCCCGGTACGCCCGCCCCTCGGGCGTCTTTTGGTCCCAGCGGTAAACGATGTAACCTGAAAATTTAACGACATCCATGGCTTTTAAATGTGTTTCTTGTATGAGCATGATGCTCACGTCCTGCTGGTGTAAAAAGACTCTCAGCAGGTTGGACTTTCCCCTAATGGAGTTAGCATTCCAATACACAATGCGCAAATTATTGCTGTTGAATGTTAAGCTTTGCGATCACGGAATCAAGGTATTGCTGAATTTGAGCGAATCTCGCATCCAGCAGTAGGGAGATTTCCTCGCGGGAAACTCCGGTAGGGGCTTGTGTGTGTGTGTGTGTGTGTGGTGGTGGGGCCGCCGCATCGTTACCGGTCGGGTGACTCTGATGGCTGCTGCGCTGCTGCTGCCGCTGTTGTTGTTGCCGCTGCTGCTCCTGCTGCGGCCTCTGGACCGGGTTGTGGCGAGAGCGGGGGCGGCGGCCCTGTGGTGTGTGAGCTGCGGGGGTGGAGCGTAAGTGTTTGGGCAGGTTGGCCGGCGCCATGAGTGACGCCGGAGCGTACTCCTCGACCTGCCTGACGGGAATAGAGGCGCGGGTGGTGACCCCACGTCTGGCCCCCCGTGAGTAGGGCTGTTGCCCTCCCGTCCTGATCCTCTTCTCACGCTGCATGACGGGGCACTGGCTGTGGTTGGCGGGATGCGGGCCCTTGCAGTTGATGCAAGTTGGAGTGGCATCCTTGGGCAGCGTACACTGTGCGCTGAGGTGAGGTCCGGCGCAGGACACACACCTTGGTAGCCTGAAACAGCCGAGAGAAGAATGGCGGAAGCCTTGGCACCGATGACATTGGGATATACCCTTTTTGCCTCTCCAAAGTTCGATACGGACTTTGGAGAGGCCCATGAAGAACTGTGTCTCCAGGAACATGGCGTTGTCCTTCTCCGGTCCCTCGAATTGCACGAAGAAGAGGGCGCCTGATCGCCCTCTGCCCTCGTTGATGAGCTTCACATACTCCGCGGTGAAGCCCAGCTTTCGGCAGGCCGCCTTGATCTCCTCCTGTGTTGTGGAAGAGGGGAGGCCACGAACGCCAACTTTGAGCTTTTGCTCGCGGTCGGTGTCGTAAACCGTATACTCCACTGTCTTGTCCTTCCGTTGCACCTCCTCCAGGTACTGGATCAGCTTCCTGTACGTGAGCTGTAGCTGGGGGCGCGGGGGTATTTGTGCCCGCGCCACTAGCGCTCGGCGTGAGTGCGCATCAACGCGCTTAAAATTAGGCCACGCCTCCGAATTGCCTCTTGGGTTTGTTTATTAATTAAGTAAACAACATTACACATTTTATTCATAGTCATAGTACACATTAAAATAGGTAAGTAAAAAACAAGAAAATAAAACGTTTATCTTAACATCTAACATAAACAACATAAGCAACATAAATCAGGTAAATGAGTAATTAAACGGTAGAAAACAAACACTTACGTACTATATTATTACTAAGAGATCGACATACGTGAATTTATACATAATATAGGGTTATTTCCCACAACGTCCATCTGTAAAAAAAATATGAACTTATACATAAAGGTATACGTTTACTATACTAAACATCTGTCAAGAAAACATGAACTTATACATAAAGGTATACGTTCACTATACAAAACATCCATGCACGCAGCTGTTTATCTTGTAATCTGTGGTATTAAGTGATGCTTTTATTGCGACATTATAACATCGTTTAGCAGTGTTTTTTTGGGCAGTAGAGTAGACTTTTACAGACTTTCATAATTTATCTCTTTATATTAGAGTTAGTAACTATATAAATGACAGAAGAAAGTACTGGAGTAGAAAAATATACTTATAACAATTATTTTTAACTTTTTCATATTTTAAAATTAATCGTATTTTGTGAAATAAGTGTATAGATATTAGGTAATAATCTAATTAAAACTTTCGTGAGACATATTTACGTAATTATTGTTATATGTATATTGGCTTACTGCACTCACGTGAAATTGTCAGGAACGGCCTGACATGTTTCGAACACGTATGGAGCTCTTCATCAGAGACCGCTACCCGTACACCGGCGCGGCAACTTTGTCACTAATAATGTTCACTACTGTGAACAGCTCCATATACGAGTTCGAAACATGTTAGGCCGTTCCTGACAATTTCACGTGAGTGTTAACCGCATAACACAACAATATAGATAGGTATTTATATTTTTCATCGCATCGGTACGCTCGACGCTCACTATGCGTCAATAGTCGCGCTGATAGCGTAATTCAAGCATTCGTAGCGATGCGCACGCATTGCCAAGTTCCACGACCAATTGCGTCGTTTTACCAATAAAATGAAAGTTCCGTATGTTTTAAGTCCCAAAGAGAGGACTTTTCTGTGTATACTTGTATTATTCTGTGACCTAGTCACCGATGAATATAGTCAGGCTAGGTAATCTCCGAAATCTCACACGCTGCAAGCATATTGAATTGAATCCGTCTTGCTTAGTCGACAGGCAGCATTCCTGACAGACGGGGGTAAAATTAGGTCCTAGTTTCAGATCTGACCTGGAAATGGAAATGTCTACCTCCTTTCTATGACGGGCTTGATAGAAAATAGACCCTTTTGGTAAAACTGTATACAGTTGAGTACATTAACTCCTAAATAAAACTAGTTACTTACTGTCTTACTTTGGAGTTATTACACAATTTAAAATGCCATATTATTTGAAATTCTTTGACTTGCTGAATATGTTTTTTTTTTTTTTTTTTTTATGTCATAGGGGCAAACGAGCAAACGAATTGCCTTATGGAAAGCGATTACCGTCGCCCATTGTTAATTTTGTTTATTATGTTGACAATCACCGTATAAATAGATTCATGTAAATTGACTATGTGTAATTTATAATGTATCCCTATATGTGTGAAATAAATATACTCTAATCTAATCTAATCTGTTTATTCTGAAATCACACTAATATTACAAAGGCGAAAGTTTCTGAGTGCGTTTGAATGTTTGTTTCTTCTTAATGCTCAAATGGCTGGACTAATTTTGGTAAAATTTGGTGCGGAGTTAGCTAACACAACTGACTAACAGATAGGCTATTTTGTATTGCGAACATATTTAGTGTTCTCGTGAAGTAGTGGGTAACACCACGGGGCGTAGCTAGTATACTATACAGGGTGATCAATCCAAATGGGTCAGTATCGAGAAGTCAGAAACTATAAGAGATAGAGAAATCTGTTCTATGGCATCGATTTTGGATTTCATAATATTATAGCATTTTTTTTTACTTTATTACCATATAACAACGAGAATCCAAATTCTGTAAGTATTCGCATGTCCTATTTGTTATTCTAGTTAATCCTATGAGTACCGTGTTATTTATGAGATTGTAAAAATAATGAATTACTTACATAATGCAGTTTTTAATAAATATAAAATCGACGCCATGGTTCCTAAGAACAGATTTCCCTATCTCTTATAGTTTCTCTTATGCTACGCGTTTGGCGCAGTTTGTAGAGCACCTGCCTACTGAGCCGGCGGTCCCGGGTTCGAATCCCGGCCAGGGCAAATATTTGTATTATGAACTCGAATATTTTGTGCTTGGGTCATGGTTGTTCTATGTATATACATATATTTATCTATATAAGTATGTACTTACCTATATCGTCGTCTAGTATCCATAACACGAGCCTTCTTGAGCTTAGGGGATTCGATGAACTCGCTTAGGGGATTCGATCGATTTGTGTGAGTTCGTCCGATATTTATATTTATTTTATTTATTTTCTGACTTCTCCCTACTGACCCATTTGGATTGATCATCATGTATAAGGGCTTTTGAGGCGATAGCCAAAGGTAAATTTTCCAACGACTTAGTAAACAATTAAGAGTAGTACGTGAAAACCAAATAAATTTCCTTTCTCTCTATCTAAAGTACCTGACGTAATATCCTGAAATTACTATAATTAATAAAGGTTTTCGGTTACTCGCATGCGAATACACGAATTAACAAAGTACCTATTCATACATTTTAAAACGTAAAAGCCGTACGTGTAAATCCTTTTCTGACACAAAATGTTATCGATAAATGTATTATTTACGGGTCCGTAATGTTTCATATAATGTCATATAAACTAACATACACTTGATTTACAATCGATTTATATAAATTTGTTTCATATAATGTAACGTTTCATATAATGGTTTTTTCCTATATTTTACTTTTCTCTAATTATCGATTGATATAATAGGATAAATGACATAATTGACAATATGCATCATCACTTTCGTATAACATATTTTTCACATAAATTTGTTTAACATACATACTATTTAGAATTATAGCGTTTTCATATAAATACTGCCTTAAGGTGAAATAGGTAATATTAGGAATCGTAAGCCAAGTCGGACCTGCGCGGCTCGCTCGCTTCGCTCGCTCGTTAGGGTCGCGGTTTCAACCTAACACTCTTCCTCGCTTCGCTAGTCGTCGTACCTAACCTAAGCCAAGTCGGACCTGCCTTATGGTGTAATAGGTAATGTTAGGAATCATAAGCCAAGTCGGACCTGCGCAGCTCGCTCACTTCGCTCGCTCGTTAGGGTCGCAGTTCAACCTAACACTCCTCCTTGCTTCGCTCGTCGTCGTACCAAACCAAAGCCAAGTCGGACCTGCCTTAAGGTGATATAGGGGGTAACAGCCCTAGACTAGATATATATCTAGTCGGAACCACCTTTTTTGGCTATAGTAAAATCAACTTATATCTTCTGTAGTTTATAGCATTGACGAATTATCTAAAAATAGTAATATTGCTTTGCTGATCCGCGATATAATAACGTGCCAGTTAATTTGAGCTAACCCGTTATACTTATTTGCGTATTTTTTCATGCATACATGCATTAAATAGTCCCACCCTATCTCAGTGCTTCCTGTACAGACTAATGAACATTGTTTTATTTTGTATTTCGAAGTTTTTGTTACGAGCTAATATTAAAACCAATTGGATCAGAATCCAATTGGTTTTAATAGCGGTAAAACGTTAATGTAAAGTGTAATATTATTTGTATAGTGTCTTCTTGCTTCAGGCGTCAGTAAACTACTATAAAACAGATTTATATTATTACAAGAAACAAAATCAATCAATCAATCACTTAAACTTTGTTTGTAACTTTATCTTGGCACTAGAAATGAGGATCTGGTGAGTCCTACCAAAATTTAGTGGTCATACCATCGGCCTCTTCAGTAATGCACTATTATAATTTCTGACAAAAACTAGCCTGTTCAAGCACTAATTCCCAGTAACGTGCCATATTTACAATAGCTGGTGTTTCGGGTGACTTATAACCTTAATTATACCGCCTCCCGAGCGCGTATGTTGCGCGGCGGCTTGTAATTGCTGCTCTTACGTGATAATATAAAAATATAAATAAAATAAAAGTACATCATCGAAGGCAACAATAAAGAGTTACTTAATTGCGATAAAATAACGGTATTCTAAATATTCATCGATTTAAGCTACTGACATTTGGATAAAACACATCACTCAAGTAGATATATAATCATACTTATATTATAAAGGCGAAGGTTTGTGAGTGTGTGTTTTTTTTTAATTCACAGACTGACCGGCGATTGACCTCAGTATCACCTGATGGAAAGTGACCACGGGGTCGAGGATGTAGCTCGCCGGTTCAGTAATAGCCTATTCGCTCTTACCTTGAAGATACCTAAATTATATTATTTTAGAAATACACACGATGGTTTGAGTTTGAGTGTTTATGAGTTTGTTTGTTACTTCTTCACGCTCAAACGGCTGGACTAATTTTGATAAATTTTGGTATGAAGGTAGGTGATACCCTGAATAAACATAAAGGCTACTTTTTATCCCGAAAGATGTAGTGTTCCCGTGGGATGAGCGCGTAACACCGCATGGCGCAGCTAGTATAAAATTTTATTCAAAAACCTCAAACCTCAAAAGAACCTATTTATTTATATGAAGTTATCCTATTTCTCACAGTTCAAGCTCTAATTTCCGTAACGCACCATGCCATGGCTGGTGGTTCCGGTGACTTATAACCTTAATTATACGCCTCCCGTCCCGAGCAATGTTTCCGCGGCTTGTAACTGCTGTTCTTTACGTGGTAATATAGAAATACTTTTGATATAAAATATACTCATTAAAAAGAACGGGTCGACAAGTACACCGTTTATGGCAACAACAATGAATGACTAGTGATAAAATGAGCATGTTTTAAACATAAATATGAAATATGGATGAGATTGTTTGCATAATTCGTTAAGTTCTGCTGCAAGATGCAAAATACATCACGCTCAGATTCTATATCAGCTGAAATTGTGTCAACCAAAATCGAAGTTTTAATTGAATATCTATTTATTATTGATGTTAGTTATGTTATGTATCTTTTGTTTGAAGCTAAAACAAAATACCGCATTGCTAATTAAAATATTTAAAATAGGTCCCCGAATGATTCAATTTGCCAAAATTTGGCGGAGTTTTATGGCGAAAATCAAAAGTTACTAACCCTTTGTCCCCCCAGTTCGTGTTTCACACGTTTTGCATTTTTGCTTTGTCGTGTCGAGTAGCAATTTAGCGCTGTAATGTGAACGCTTTTGTGCTGCGAAATGTTAAAATCAGTGACCAATATGTGGAATTCAGTGGCATAAAATCAAATATTGGTTAAGTGCGAGTTGGAGCCGCGCGTGAAGAGTCTACACCGTACACTTAAGTAAGGGAAGGTGGGGCTATATGGGAACTAAGGGACTATTTGGTAAAATGCAAATGAAAGGTTCTTAGCCCTAATATGGTATATATTTTCTTAGCAATAGTTGGTTCTTATCCTAATATTCCAATAAAAAACCCCGACTTTAAAGCTTTTATTTGCTGGTTCCAAATATACCTACTCTATAGCCGAATACGTTGCGGTTTTGCCCTGGGATAGTGGCGGTTCAAACAGTTTACATATGGCAATGATGTGCGACGGCGAAAATGTCATTATAATCAACCAAATTCAAAACATTATTTGTGTGTAAATGAATACTGAATCGTATTAAAAAAACACCGAACTTTCATCAGTGCGGATAGGTTTGGCTTTATCATGCCAAAATTACTTTAAATTTGCAGAATCTTTTGTCCTGTTTTCTATTTATTTACGTGACTTTCAAAATCAGTAACCAAAAAAATGTCTTTGTCAATGAAGGCGAAAACCCAACTTGTTAGGTTTTCGCCTTCATTGATAACGAAAAACTTACCTACACGAATAAAATACGTCTCTTGTAGGGCCTCCATCGCTTTGGTGATCGAGATTGTTTTATTTTAATTAGGTATATGTTACGATATCAATTATTGCAATACACTTTGTAAAGATTCAAGTCTCAAATGTACGGTGGTAAAGAACTCTACGTTCTATTCGCCAATATTTAACCCTGGTCTATTATGTGCAAAACTAAGCTTACTGAAAGCTTTTTGTTTGGACGTTTTATCTTATGTATATATGTCTCTGAAGAACATATTTACATTTAACAGTAGACATTGTTATTGCCGTTATTAGCTTATATTTTCAAATGTTAACCAAAAGTTAGCAACGTGCTACGTCAACAAGTTGGGCCCCACGTTGGGCGCCATTTGCTACTAAATACCTCGCCTCGTGTGTTCAAGTTTTGAGACGAGAAAAAAACTTATATTATAAATAACAGAAACAATTTATTTTAATAAAACAAACATAGAGCGGGCAATATATATCAATATGCATTGAATAAATAAAAAAAAAAATTACCGCCTAAATTACCGCCTTTTTTAATAGAGGCCTTTAAGCGTGCTGACCACTCGTCAAGAGCGGCACGCACTTTTCCTATAGGGATTATAGCTTCGATTTAAAAAGTAGGAGAAATGCAGTTGTAGAGAAAAGATATTTTGAAAGTAATGTCAGGAGTCAATACAATAATAACTAAAGCAACGTATACACAGATATAAAACACAACCGCCATATAGTAGCTAGAAGCGTACGTAACTCAGGTACGTAAGTCAGGGCTTGACGAAGGCCATTCTTCAGTACTAATAAAGCTTGGTTAATTCTCTTTTAGCGCTGTGTAGCTCGTCGCTTCCCGCCACCTCGATAAAGAATGGCAAATAATCGAATATTTTTCTTTTTTAATACCAATGCTCCAAATTTAAAATTCGAAACACTCGAAGCAAGCTGCGGGCATGTTCTTATTTCAAATTCAACTTTTTAAATTCGTCTCAAAACTTATGAACATACGAGGTATAAAAAAATCATTACTTAAACAACATTGAAATGTGTTGTACTTTAATTCTAGGCTATTATGTGCAAATATATTTTGCAAAAAAATAAGTTTACTGAATCGAGTTTAATGTTGGGACTTTTTATATTATTTGTATTTTGTCTCTGTAGAACGTGTTTACATTCAGCAGAATACTTAGCTATCGCCATTATTGGCGTATATTGTCACGTGTCAACCAAAAGTTACTTGCAACTAGGGAATGCAAATCGGTTTTAACCGAAACCGAAAAAACCGGTTATAATCGGTTATTTCAGTCATATCTATACCCGATTATTTTTATTTCGTAATCGGTTATAATCGGTTATTTAATATTTGTTTAAATCATTATATTTTCGTAATTTTCGTAGTATACCGCGAAACCAAACATCATAATAAGCTAAGTAACTTAGGTACTGTACTTAAAACAATTTTACGACTACCGAAACTGCCGAGCCCGGAACTGAGTTCCGAGGAAACTCGCAACGGTCGGAACATGAAAATAATAATACATCAATGCAAATTATTACTTTTTTGCGTTTGTGGTATTATAGCTAATATACCACGGCGCATTTTTTCCTATTTTGGAGATAAACATCTCCCATCTCTTTCTTACTAATGCGCAGGTAGAGTAATGGATGAAGAAATCCCGAAGTTGATTGAACTTGATTGTTGATTGCAACGTCAACAAGTTGGGCCCCACGTTGGGTGCCATTTGTTACCATACATTTAAGTGTTTGTACTTTAAACAAGATTTAAATGTAAAATAATACTGAACCTGCAGCATTTGTGTTAAAATGCACGGACGGAAACGATTTATGTAAGTAACTCGTAACAGTCGTAACTGGAATTCAAAGGAAATGTGCAATTCTGCAGATTTGCTTCAATGAAGTTGGTAAGTTGTCATAGCGATCTTTATTTTCTCTCCATTACGGAACCACTACAGTAAATCTGTATATAAATAAATATTAAGTAGAATCAACTTTTGACTGACATAAAATTTGATTCGCCAACCTAAAGCAAATCGATCTAGTCTTAAACTAATTACATAATGTAAATGCATAGAAAACATCCAGGACCAATACTTTCGTAGAGCTGAACTATCTATATTGTGAAATTTAGTGAAAGGAGGAACTTTGATTTCGTAAGGTGGAAAATTTTTCCCTGTTTATATAGGGATACGACTACGAGGTTGAGGAGAAAAAACAATATGGCTGTAACAATGTCAATTCCATATTCTTTGTCACAAAATACAACACTACAGAAGGATCTGTCTTTTGCTCTTTGAGCCGAAAGCCACTTGAGAACGAAATGTTATTGGTTGTTTGTGTAAAATGTCAGGCAATTAGTCATTGGGCATGACAATGCGACCAACCGTCAAATCGTTACTTGCGCGCCTCTAGGAGTGACTATGAACAAACGTCCGCCGAATTTACCTAAACCAAGTCGGAATCGGAATGCACCACAGTGCGATGCCAAAGCACAGCTCGCAGCACGTAGGGCGCCTGTTTTATTTTTGTATTGCTCAAAACACTACAATTAACGAGCGAACGCATGTTCAATTATCTTGCAGCCTAGGACATTAATGATCACATTTCCACCCGTGAGCGCAAACAAAACCATTACCGAGGCGGAATAAATCCAAACTAAACTATTGCTTAATTCCCAGAGCGGGCTCGGTTTCAACGAAAAGGTTAAAGGATTAACATGCCACAATGGTCGAGGTTTAAATCCCTTGTTTCATTTACTTAACTAGCTCCTAGCTGCTGTTTTGCTCGCCTTGAAATATGCAGTAACTTTTTCAACAAATTTAAAAGCGAGAGGATTCTCAAGTCGATTATTTCACGATTTTGTTTATTTTTCCTGAATATATACCTACTTGGAACCCGTGAATGGTCCTGATTTTGACGGAATTTAGCTAGTGCTGGTCCATTAAGCATCGACGATATTCCTAAATTTTTCTATGAAGACAAGACAGTATAGAAATAATGTTGTAAAGAAACTCATGCGTTTGTTCTAAACATAGGACGTATTTTCAAAAATGTATGAAACATGTAATGTCTCATTTTTTTTAAAGGTGTGTACACACCACATTTTTATATTGATACAAAGATCAAAGCTCAAAGAAATAGTGAAGATTCTTCCACCAGGTTACGCATTTCGGGCTTGTTTAGGATATATTTTCGTCAAATTGGCTGTTTTCATCAGATATTTCAAATCAATGGTGACTTTTACTGATTGAACCACATAATCTAAATAATTAATGACGTAACATAATATTCCAACTAATGTAAAAGTCATTGGAACAAATCCGCTGTGTCAGATGTCGACTGAAGCTGTTTTTGGCATTTGATTCACCGCAATTACATAGTTCGGCAAACTGACACACAATCCGGCGATATTAATAATATGGACACGCATTATTGACCAAGCGAGTAAAGCGTCTCCTTTGCAGGTTGGAATACGTGCTTTCGTATATCCAGTTGTCCGGATAGCCGGCTGTTCTTCTTTAGAGGTCGTAATATTCAACCAATTTTGTGAGCATCTTCGATAATTAGGTAAATTCATTTCGTTGATTCAGTTCTTTCTAGATTATTCTTAATATTAATCGAAATAAATTTGTGCACCATGTAATGTCTAATTTTTTTTATGTGGGTACACACCAAATTTTTTATATTAAACAATTTTGATACAAAGATCAAAGCTTAAGGAAAGATTGAAATGAAAGGTTAACGCACTGGACCGGCAATCCAGAGGTATCAGCTTCGATTCCCGGCCTCTTCCACCAGGTAACTCATTTAAATTTTTCTTGAAGCTTTGATCTTTGTTTAAATGGTTTAGGAATTGAAAACTTAAAAAAAGTAATATTGCAGTAATTTCAAAAAAAAATTCGAAACGCCTCCAGCTTTCAGAACCGCCATTTTAATTTAATTCAATTGAATGAAACATATGTACTTACCTGCATACATAGAAACTGCAAGTTCCGAAATGCAGCCAGCATTTCCTCGCAGTATCGCATATCGAAATGCTAATGCGTTGTGCCAGTGCTTCGGTCACCGGTGGTTTCGATATACCTACTTTATTTCCGAACGACGTGTCCACATTCCTATTATCTATGCTAAAATAAGACAAATTAAATAGAGCATACAAATTGCGCGCTCAAATTGGTTTAAGTATACCAGTAAGCACACTCGTAAATCAAACAATTTGGCACACCGCTCAAAGTTTGCGCCAATCCCGCCTTCAACTTTTAAGAGAATATTATAACTCATTTTTAGCCGTACTTTTTGAGGTTTACAGTCGGGCTACATAAAGGACAAGCATTCTGTCTAGCACATGGTTCGTGACTCATGTCGCGCGACGTAGCATCACCTGTCAATCTCTGACAGTGCTGTACAGAAAGAGATAGGTAAGTATATCTCGCAAGAGAAAGAGTCGCGTGTCACAATGATAGAGGTGCAGTACATACAAGCACAGGGCGCTGACTGAAGCTGCCTGTCCATGAAGCAGAGATATGTAAAATCGACCAATCATATTCCTCGATTTAAATGCACTTATTTTGGGCTTAGACGCAGCCTGGTTGGTTAATTTTCATCGCTCCGCATAGGGTTGCCAGATCGAATGACCCTATTATCGGGAGAAACACTCTTTTTTTTTTCGGGATTTTGTAATTTAGGTCGGGAGGAACAAAAATTTAATCACATTAAAAGAAATATATCAAAAACAACGTCGTTCGCTGCCGATAGAAATGTCTGCATAAATAAATACTAACAAAAAAAAACATGAAATGGTTTTCTCATTATTATAATTTTGTCTCTAATCTACAAAAGTGTAATAAGATAATTTATTTATAGTACTTATGGAACAATTGCAGTGGTATTTCCTTTTAAAATTATAGTTTCATAAAATGTAGTTGTATCTCGGCAGATTATTTACTGTCGGGGGTCGGGAGGACATACATGTAATAATTCAGGAGAATACCTCGAAATCCCGACCATCTGGCAACCCTAGCTCCGCTTCTGTTGATAGGCAACCTAATACTACGAAATTTTACTGCTACTGTTTTGAAAATTAAGCCCTAATAAAAAGTCCATTAGTATAAATTGGTGGGCGCGTAATTTCAGCAAAATGTGTCACTATCCAAAATGCATCTGATGCATTATGCAAATGCATTCAATATAACATTAGTTAATGAATTCCATCCACGAACCGTGTCATGGTGTGTCGTTATTGAATAGTGAATTGACAATTTTTTACTTAATTTTTCACAGCTTTGTCACCTTTAATCTCCCTTTCGCTTAAAAAAAGCTGAATGCGTTAAATTTATATCATCCAGTTCGGTGGAAACGTTTTGTTATTTAAATTTGAATAGTAAAAATTCAAATGGCCGGCGTTCGTTCGTAAAATCGGCCGATATGCTCTCCAAAAACTTATCAGACTGTTGATGGTTTTTATTATGAACTATATTTTTCAGACAGTACGATTGCCATTTGTTTTCTTAATATATGCGGATACGATAATGCGAAAAACAGTTGAATTGTTAAAGCTTTCGCACTGCCGCTTAGCGACAGGATTTCGGTATTTTGAAATGCATATACGTATGTTTTTTGTTTATGGTATTCCATTTCAAAACTAATTTTTTATCTGATTTTGACAATCGTTTGGGATTTCATAAAATGTAACATATTTTGTCACCCATTATACCACGAATCGGAAAAATACCGTTGGACAAGGGCATACACTGAGTTTCTTCAAGATGGCCGTTCCTAGGGCCTTTACACGCAAGTTCTTTTTTAAATAAGTTGGCGAAAACCTGTTTGAATTATGCGCAGTCTCGGTGCATTCAAAAAATCAACCGGCTTTTTTGAATGCAACCATACGAGTCGTACTTGCCCCCCGAAGGTCCAGTATAAATTACAAAATTAAACTAAATTTGTGCTGAGAAACAAACTTAACTTTGCCGTTGGACAACTCTTGCCTTCATACGTCGAAAATATGTCAGGGTTAGTGTTTCGACTGCAAATCACAAAAATAAATTATGATGTTACTTCTTGCCAAATTTCACAATTCTACGCCAAATGCAGCATAAGCGCACTTGTCCCGCTTTTGATTGCGTTGACCTAGAAATTTGATTTGTTCACGGCTCTGAAAACAGAAATTTCATCTTGATACCTCCAAGCGTTCCTGTGAAAAGAGGGTTGAGAGACGGACTGACAGACGGACAACAAAGTGATCCTATAAGGGTTCCGTTTTTGCCGACTGATGTACGGAACCCTAAACGTCGCGTGTCAAGCCTCTTTAAATTGTCCATATTCAGCGGTTTCCCTCCAAAATTGAATCAGAAATGGACGAAATCCGCAAGCGAACCGAAGTAACCGACAAAGCCCGAAGAATATGCCGTATTAAAAATCCAAATCGGCCATCGTTCGAAGTTTCCGAAATAAGCAGCATAGGTATCTTACATTTAGTTAAACTTAGTTTGGTAGTTCACAATTTAAGTAAGTATTATTTCTAGGTACCTACACCTACTTGCCTTTTAATATCTTCTGTCATAACTCCTATTTCGCATTTTATTGGATTTGTGTTTTATTATTTGGGTTCGTGGCAAATATATGTCGCAAATAAAATTCAACGGGTGTTTGTGTTTACATGGATCATAGGGTAGAAAAAATGCGGAGTAGAATGGAAAGATAAAGATGTGCATCGAAGTAACCGACAAAGCCCGAAGAATATGCCGTATTAAAAATCCAAATCGGCCATCGTTCGAAGTTTCCGAAATAAGCAGCATAGGTATCTTACATTTAGTTAAACTTAGTTTGGTAGTTCACAATTTAAGTAAGTATTATTTCTAAGTACCTACACCTAGGTACTTGCCTTTTAGATTAAGAGATCAAAAATATCTTCTGTCATAACTCCTATTTCGCATTTTATTGGATTTGTGTTTTATTATTTGGGTTCGTGGCAAATATATGTCGCAAATAAAATTCAACGCGTGTTTGTGTTTACATGGATCATAGGGTAGAAAAAATGCGGAGTAGAATGGAAAGATAAAGATGTGCATTTTCAAACGCATAAAAATAAATTATGATTATAAATAAGAAATATAAAATAAAATAATTCGTACAACACAAACGACAAAAATTCACTAGTATCCAATTTGTTTGTTTGTATAATATACGGAGAACCTGTAATAGGAGCAATAAATTAAAACATAGATTCTACCCCTCAAACTGAACAACATTTCTTAAACAACTTTTAAAAATAACTCATTTATAATGTAAACCTGTAAAATAAATTTATTCAAAGAACTAATGTATTGCGAAATATTTGATATTTAGTAAAGTGACAGATGTCAATGTTGGACGGCGTACATTGAAAATGCTATTTACTTTGTTTGAAATAGGTAATGAACATATGAAAACCGTATATGTTTTTTTAAAGTTTCTAAACAGATGTTGTTCAGTTTTACGAGTAAAATGTAGGTATGTTTTAATTTTTTGCTCCTGTTACAGGATCCACCTGGTATAGAAGAGACATGAAAGCGTTTTAAAAGGTGTTTTAAATCATTACACACGGTTTAAACTCACGTAAGTATTGTCATGTACTGCCCGACAAGGCTGACTACGTATACTACTGACTCGTATGGTGCAATACATTAGGGACAACCTCAGACCGTAAGGGGACACGCTATTAGGCTGTTGCGCGACAAACGGTCCTGAGGACCCTGATGAAGAACTCCAAACGAGTTCAGAACATGTCGGGCCGTTACTAACACAATATTTACGTGAGTTTAAACCGTTCACCGTTCATGATACCTAAATATGTCACACGATAGTTTTGATAAGACTATCGTGAGACATATTTTAGATTAGATCGTTTAAGAATTATAAGTGTTAATAATCTTAACTTACTTCTAATCATCGCAATGAAATAAAATGTATACTGTAAATGTAGCTTTGTTTCATCATCTCCTCAGCTTTCCTTATCCCATGGCTACCACATGTAGACTTTACCACGGCATCAAATCGGTATAATGTCATTGACATCTCAAATATTATCTATGAAAATTGTAATAACAACTTCTTTAGAAAAGTGATTGTACTTTTGAGGCTGTACAACCCTAAAGGTGACTTTTACAGGTCATTGCTTATCTTACCGTTTGAGTACGCAAAGTATTAAGCTCAAAGATTGTTCGAATAATTAACTGTCTTTGACGATGTCAAATATTTATTAAAGAAGTTCGGTGGACTCACAATTACATCGGCATCAGTTTAGGAAATTATAAAATTGGGCGTTGAAAAATAAAACTTCTATATAGGTATGTAAGGCTTGATTGAATTAGGACATACCATAGACCATAGTTATATTCAGTCAAATCAACTATTAAATAAAGTGCCTATAGTTTCTTCGCCATAGGTTAGTTTTACACTGCATTTATTGTAATTTAACTACTTTACGTTTTTCTGATCTTTTCATATACTTATGCTTTATAATATTGCTTCTTCCCGAACATTATTTAAGGTCAGCGGGAAGTACCCCACAGGTTTATTATTCTTACAATAACACAATAAATTTTTCAAGTTCTCCATAAGGTACCTAAAGAATATTATTTATTATGGGTCAAAAATAGAACATAAAAAATAACTGGGATTAAAACACTAAAAACTAAACTAAGATTAAACGACAAAACTAAGACCCCTCATTCCCACGCTGTATGGCTGTGGAAAAGATTGTCGGGAAGAGATCGCTCTTAATGCCTTGATCACACGTACCGAGTAAACGGGCGAGACAGTGCTCTGTCTCGCCCGTTTGTCTTGTGTGTGACAGGGACGAGAGCACTGTCTCGCCCACTGTCTCGGTACGTGTGATCAAGGCATTAGCGATAGGACCAGCTGTTGTTTACCTCTAATTGCAATATCTTGCATTGTATTTCTCCTGTATGTTTCGTGGGGTGTGCAATAAACTGTACTTGAATTGTATTGTATTGTCAAATGTCAGGGACATTGATGACCACTGCGTGACCCGCTTTTTATTTTTAATTGGTCATTAATAACGCCACGAACTTATTGTAAACGACAGTTTTATAATGCTCTTTCATCAATAAGTAATGTAGTATTTAATAGCCTAAGCAGACCGAAATATGTATTACATAATACTAATGGCGCCGAAATAAAAAGCAAAATGGCCCACGCAAGCGCCACTAAAATCACTCCCAAACACTCAACGTGTAAATTTCACCTTAACAGCCCCGTATGTACTCTTTATCTGCGTCTTTTCCTCTTGGGACGTGCATATTGTTCCTGTTTTTGAATTGTAAAGTGGTTTTCCCTCTGTGTACAGAGAGGCACATAAATCGTTCGGCTGCGCGCGTAAGAGGCGTATACATCACATGCTGTCAGGTAGAGTCTTGCGCGTATTGTTTTAGTTGGCAAACGACTCGTGTAACGATAAGAGCAAATTACTGCATCTAGTTTTGCAATTAAATGTAAAAAGCGCATATAATAACTCAGTCAAACATACAGTTCTATTTAACTGAATAGATTTTAAGACCAAATTGTGTAACTATTGTATGTAATATTTGTATACAAGCAAAACTCAGAAAATATTTTTTTAGTTTAATGGTCATTCCCCACCCTGTATGATTTTTTATTTTTCATTCAATTCAAACTGACCTAATAAAAAATATGATCGTTGGGGTAATGGCGGTTGCTTCGTGATTGGTTAATTTTTTGACAGGTAATTTCAAGCCATCAGTGAACAGCAGCGTGTTTTTTTTTATCAAATATCCTGATGTTCTCTTTTTGAAACTCATTACAGTTGAGTAGAGCGTTTTCATATGAATTATTATAGTTCAGTAGCGGGTACCATAGAGTATAGAATTTTGGTACAGGTTTAAAAAGTGCGATGTTGTGATTTTGTCTCTGTGAATTTTAATCGACAGATTACAGAGTATACCCGCGTATAAAAATATTTTTAGCCGCCAACACAAGAGCACGCCTTCTTGCCCGAGTGTGTGCCAGATCATTCCAGCTATTGCTCCTGTACATCCTTCCAGCAATACTTAGAGTAACCAATGACGTCACACCTTCCCACTGGTCGACCCGTATGATCTAAAAACTAATAGACACTAAGATTTCACCACCATTTTAATTTTCACCTCTTGAACTCAACTTGGCATTGATTTAGTTCCGTAATAGAACATCTATTGTGAAATCGCATTTCGAAATTCTGCGATGAATTCGCTCGCACTAAGACAGTAAGCATGATAAATGCCATTTACAGCACAATTTCTGTGAGTCAACGCTGTGGCTGCAACTTGCGGACAATGCGAGTCACTTGAAGAAGTTTAATTAAATAACTTTAGCCTGTGCATCGACATACTAACGTTGTATGAAAATATGATAGGCATTCTTCAATCTCTGGAGTTGAGAAAGGATCTGTTATACTAAAAAGGCTTTGAGCCAGGTAGTCATAGAATGTTACTAGTCGGAACTTGGAGCATTGAGTTATGCTTTTGTTATGGTTAACGGCTTACAAGTTTGAGATTGTTGGTTTTACGGAAAAAAAGGTCATGATTTCAGGAAAAATCTTAATAGCGTGATGCAGGATTGTCATTTGTTTTTATGGGCGCGCGGCGCTGTGCTGACCTGGCACCATCTGTTTTCATAATTTCCTTCGTCCTCGCATCACGCCGAAACGGCTGGACTAATTTTAGCCAATTTTGATACAAGGAGAGCTGGATAACCAAAGATGGTTATAGGATACTTTATATCCGTGTACGGTAAAAAAAAATAAGCGGACGAAGTTGCGAGCACCTCCTAGTAGCCAATAATATTTCACCATCATTTCCATTTTCACCTCTTGAACTCAACTTGGCATTGATTTAGTTCCGTAATAGAACATCTATTGTGAAATCGCATTTCGAATTTCTGCAATGAATCGCTCGCACTAAGACAGTAAGCATGATAAATGCCATTTACAGCACAATTTCTGTGAGTCAACGCTGTGGCTGCAACTTGCGGACAATGCGAGTCACTTGAAGAAGTTTAATTAAATAACTTTAGCCTGTGCATCGACATACTAACGTTGTATGAAAATATGATAGGCATTCTTCAATCTCCGGAGTTGAGAAAGGATCTGTTATACTAAAAAGGCTTTGAGCCAGGTAGTCATAGAATGTTACTAGACGGAACTTGGAGCATTCAGTTATGCTTTTCTTATGGTTAACGGCTTGCAAGTTTGAGAATGCTGGTTTTACGGAATTCATGTTTTACGCCACCCTAGGTCGTAAATGAAATGAAATGAAATAATTTATTCAGTAAGTAGGCCACAGGGGCACTTTTACAAGTCAGATTGTGAATCTACCGGCATTTCGCAAGAGGAGACCGCTGTTGAGAAGAAAGCCGAAAGAAACTCAACAGTTAGTCATTTTTTCGTAAATAATACCTACTTAAAACAATTACAATGATTACATTTGTGTTATAACTAATTACACTGGTATGGGATTTTCTGGCCAAGGCAAGACGTAAAACTTTAAACAAACGTCCCAGATAGCATAATTATGACCACAAATAAATAAATAAATAAATAAATATCAGACAACCTTACACAAATCGATCTAGTCCCAAATTAAGCTCAAGAAGGATTGTGTTATGGGTACTAGACGACGATATACGTACTTATATAGATAAATATATACTTAAATACATAGAACAACCATGACCCAAGCACAAATATTCGAGTTCATCACACAAATATTTGCCCTGGCTGGTATTCGAACTCGGGACCGCCGGCTCAGTAGGCAGGTGTCTACAAACCGAGCCAAACGCGTCGTCAAACAACTTGCGATCTGGGCCATTCGCGAATTTACCGCCCTAGGTATGTAATTATGTATTGTCAAACAAACTCTATCAAAAGCCTATAAAAACGCTTGTATTTTAATGTGATGTTCATTTTTCCACATTCAAAGTTTCAATAAAATTTCTACAATAATTGTATTGAAAATCAGTAGTTTATGGAGAGTAGTCATTATTTCATGGAAATTTTTTACACGATTTGTTTGGGTGTGAGTCGAAACATACGCCTGTGCGAGTCGGTGCGCAATAACATTAAGAACAACTAACCGGTTAACTTAACGGTTCTGTTTCAGAAACACAAAGCTATGAGACAGCTGTGTCGTAAGGAATATAAGGGATGGAACGGATAGCCACGTCTTTTGAAGTAAGCCGTTTATTTAGTGGTGACTACGTATAGGAAGATTTATATTATTTGGAAGGCGAATTTGTTGGAACAAACTCCATCTTAAACTGGTCTAAGTCGAAGAAAAATTTGGTTGGCCATTGTATGAGGTTATATTGCGCTGTTAACACTTTGCACGCCGATCACGAGAACTACTCGGTACGCATTTTTTCTCTAATTCGCCGGCCATTTTAATAACTGCCATGTCTAGCTCGCCGATGACGAGTACCACTCGTGACACTTTTTTTCTTAGAGTCGCGGATAACGAATAGTACTCGTGATCAGATTTCATACTGTTTGTATTAAAATATCGAACACAGTTCGTGATCCGCTTAATAGCAACGTGTAGAAGAACGTTTAAGCTACCCGCACACATACAATTTATTAACGTGAGGGTTGGGGGAACGGCATGACGATGCGTCGCCCGCGCTACCTCGTCAGTGCGCTGCGCGGGCTACCTAACAAATCCATGTTAGAGTTTTTATTTTTTCATAAAACGAGTTCTTTTCAGCGATAGTTTTAAAATAAAATAAATACTATAAACACATTGTTTTATTTTTATCATTATAAAATACTAAAACATCTCTTAAATAAAAAAGAAATTATTCCTGTATCTACGCTAATTATTATTTTATAAATCTTACAATATCACCGAAAATCGCCGGCGAACCATAGGTGGCGCCTTAAAAAATGCGCGGCGTTCTTGGGAAAAAGAGCATCACGAGTGGTGCTCGTGATCAGCTGTTGGAGCGCGGTACCGATTATAACTTACGGCGTGCAAAGTTTTAATGTCACTTCTGTGGCGCGGAGATAATCCCATTAGCGGGTTATACTCCCATTCCACATAAAGTCTGATTCACTGGTGGTGAGGGCTAAACAGCAATGGCAATACAGTTCAAGTCATGTCTAAAAAAATCTACATCTTTTACTTAAGAGGCCTTATTCCTTTTAAAATGCTGATTGTTTTAGACATTTTTCTCTATAATCAAACATGTTTCCTACCATATTATTTATGTTACTACCTAGAACAGGGCTATTGGGATTTATTGGTATATATTTGAAACCTACAGTTTGATTTTTTCATTGTAAATTTTTGTTTCAAAAACTACTCGGAATTGACAAAATTCACGAGAAAAAATAGTTTTTTCAACTTATTTTCGACTGCACGTAATGAAAGCATGAAATAGCTATGTTACTACCTAGAACTCCGGGAAAAATGTTATTCACTTCAAAGAGTAGGTTGAAATTATCAATATATTTGCCATAATATGAAAAAAATTGTTTTTAAAAGGAATGAGGCCTCTTAAACAGCCACCCTGAAAGCGACACTACACAAAACATAGACTATTTTCCATCATGTCAAAGGAAGTCGTAACTTTAACTCTCTGTTTCCGATATCTAAAACTGTTTGTCGTCTTTTTAGGTGAAAATGTAAGTACTTTTACAAATAAGTTTTCTGTGAGTACGCAGATAAAAAATCCTGTGATAATCGTGTAATGATGTGACACCCACATAGATTCTTATAATTTGTTATTGAATATTTTTTTGTTGAAAAGAACGCGTAGTTTACTACGAGAATAGTAACATAACACATTTACAGAGGCTTTGGCTTTAGTAATGAGGCCATTACACACAGATTGACTTATCATCACTACATAGTATAAAACAAAGTCGCTTTCTCTGTCCCTATGTCCCTTTGTATGCTTAAATCTTTAAAACTACGCAACGGATTTTGATGCGGTTTTTTTTAATAGATAGAGTGATTCAAGAGGAAGGTTTATACCTATGTATAATACATGCATAATTTATCAGCATTGCACCCGTGCGAAGCCGGGGCGGGTCGCTAGTATTATATATATATATATATATATAAATACAAAGGATAAATAAGAAGCCTAAATTTCACGCAATCCACTAAAGTGCTAGGAATCGAACCCACGACCTCTGCTTGGCCGGAGCAGTGCTCTCACCGCTGAGTTATAAACCCCTATATGGATAGCGTGAAATAATGTCTTCTCATTCCGCTTTTTAAGGCGCCCTCTGTATTTTTCTGTTTACATGCTAAGCGCATTAGCCGATCTCCTGAACGCACGCATTCACATACGTACTCTGTCCCCCGCTTTCCTTATATTTCTCGCAATGCATGATCATTCATGTTTCGAGCCCTGAATCTCTACCAATGACACGCGACTCTTTATCGCGCGACATATACTAGCTGTCACTTTCCTTTCAATACCGTGCGAGTATGACAGATGATGCTGTCACGCGAAAAGCGAAGTCGCTCTGCACCTCTAGCATAACTGTCATACGCGACTATTTCTCGCGCGAGATAATTCCCCGTCTCTTTCTGTGCAGTAATGTGAGAGAGTGACGGGTAGCAACTATCTCACTCGACAAGAATCGCGAAGCATAGTTGTGCTAGACGGGCTGATCCAAGAGTTACAATAGTTGCGTACGCCAGGAAACTTGTACGCACAGTTCGTTCGGCTTTCGGTAAAATGTGTTTCTACAAAACCAGACCAGAGGTATCATTTCTGTGTTTGAATGGGAACCTCTGCTCTTTAGCGCTCTATAGAGCCTTAGTCCCAACTACCCTAAGTTATTTTCGTCTTCTTCAAACGAAATCTTGAATGACAAACAAAGTTAAACGTACTGACGACAATACATTGAAAGTGATTGCTGTTTTTGGAGCCTAATTCAAATAACAATCGGATTTCCTCTCCGGGTTATTGAATTGTCCAAATTAACGGCGAACCCTTCGGGGTAAACAAAGTTTCATTCATCATTTCAATTCGGAATCGCTTTGTGTCTATTGTTTTCAGTTCCTTTGGGAAGGTTGATGACGCGAAAGTAAATTGTCAATCCAATTAAAAAGAGGTTAAAATTCAATTTATTGTCTTTTTGTAATTCTTTGTATCATGTAACGAATGGTACAATATTGTTATAGATAAACATCAAATGATTTAATGTAACAAGGAGATATAATGAGTTAGGTGCTAAAAAGTTATAAAGCTTTCAAATCACCACAAGTATGGTTAGGTTCATTAGGTACCTTGGCTTCATCGACTTGCTCCGATTATTTTAACATCGAAATGAAATGAAATAATTTATTCAGTAAGTAGGCCACAACGGCACTTTTACAAGTCAGATTGTGAGTCTACCGGTATTTCACAAGAGGAGACCGCTGTTGAGAAGAAAGCCGAAAGAAACTCAACAGTAAGTCATTTTTTCGTAAATTATACATAAAAACTAATACAATTATATTATAATATTTTCTTCGGTTTCCGCGACTGTCACACATTTAAATAAAACAATTTAAACGGATTATATCGCGTATATTAAGGGAGGCTCAAATAATTAATATAAGTACGCGATATAATCCGTTTAAATGGTTTTATTTAAATTATATTATAACTAGGTAATTGATACATATATATGTTAGAGGAGATGTACAAGATTCTCCAAATCAATGTTTACACTAAAAATTATATAAAATAAACTGATATTTCAGAGATGTAGAAGGTCTCTAGGCGTCATTACAGTAGATCAGAGTAATGCAAAATAAATTACAAATATTTTATATCAATATATACCATATCATCTATATCAATTTATTGTACATATATCAAGTGTAGTTTAGTTAGAAACTATATACATAATTACGGACGCAAGTACCTACTTAAACTCGCAAAATAAAATGAATATTAATAAAAAAAGGTAATAAATTATGGAAAATAAATATTATTCTAAATGTCGAAGGATTTGTTTTTCTCAAGGATCGTGAGTACAATAAATGTATGTATGTTAACACTTTATTGTACACAAATACAGGTTATAAATACAATTATAACAAATATTACATGATACCATTAATACAAAGATCAAAGTACAAAGAAAAATAAATTTAAATACGTAACCGGGCGGATGAGACCGGGAATCGAACCCGGTACCTCTGGATTAAAGGTCCATCGTGTTACAACGTATTTTAATCCACAGGTACCGGGTTTGAATCCCGTGGCGTACGTGTACCCACATTAAGTATGTATCTGCATCACATGTAGGGGCGATATATCGGATAATATCATGAAAAATCGGATTTCGTCTAAACGTGATTTTTACTAGGAACAACAAAATAACGTTGTCATAACACTACAGTGGCAGACCAATGGCAGAGTTGATCTTCTTTCGTAGCACTGCCTTTTGCAGTTCGATATTCGAATAAAAATTCACGCGGATTGTCATCACAGTAAGCTCGCAACCGACTGGGTTGTTTTGTCAGTAAAGAGACGTATTTGCCACAGATATTGTTAGAAAACTATGCTCTTTTGTTGCAGGGCTACGGAATAAAAGTCGGCCGTCAAGCTTTTTTAATCGGCATTTGAGATCGACTGTTGGCGTTCGTAACACCTGCATAGAGGATCTGGTGCAGTATTCTAGGTTTATCCTCATGTCCATAAACTGGGGTATATTAGAATAACATTGATATTATATAGCCAATTGAGTGATGTGTCGATTAATTATTAATGCCATTAATATGGCTCGAATAACAAATCGATTAAGTAGTATTCATGTGATGCATGATATTTGTCGGTAAAGTCGGTAATTCTCGACATTCAAATGACTTAATGTGAAATCTAATCAAAACGCAAGTCCGACCCCACATGGAGTATTACAGTCACCTCTGGGCAGGACCCCCCGAATACCAGCTTCGCCCTTTGAACTCGGTTCAAAGACGCGCTGTTGGCATAGTTGACATCCCAAACTCACAGACGGAATCGAGCCTCTATGTCTGAGGCTTTCCTTCTTGTGTGTGTTCTACCGTCTGTATGTGTTATGAGGAATTGTTTGACGTGATGCCATCGGCTACTTTCTACTGTCACACTGCTCGCCATCAATATTCATCCTCACAGACTGGAGCCTAAATGGTCGAGAACTGTGCGGTTCAAGAGGAATTTCCTACTGCGTACGCTGCGCATGTGGAATCAGCTCCTTGTGGAGGTTTTCCCCGGGCGCTACAGTATGAGGTTCTTCAAGAGGGGAGTAAGTAGGTTCTGCAGTGAATTTAGTTGATAGAAAATAAGTAAATGAGAAAAACAACACTTTCACTGACACACGTATAATTTATTATTTATAAAAGCCGAATATTAGAACAAAAAAAGGAATTTAACGATAAATTACACCAGAAATCACTTAGCTGAAGCACAGGTTTAACACAGAAATAAAATTATAATGATTAGACGGGTAAAATTATCAAATAACATAAAATTTGTGATGAATTTAAATAAACAACGGATTAGTAAAAAGAAACACTTAATCCGTAGCGTAATACAGTTCTTAAAGGGTCGGCAACGCGCGCGTGATGCTCCTGGCGTCGCAAGCCTCCATAGGCATAGGGCGTTGGTAACTGCTTAACATCAGGCAGGAAGGTCCTTCAACAAGGTGGACTGATGACCTGATTAGGATCGCGGGAATTAATCGGATGAGGGCAGCGCACGACCGATCGTTGTGGAGAACATTGGGGAAGGACTTTGTCCAGCAGTGAACCTCTATCGGTTAATACGATGACGATGATGATGATCTTTTAACTGTCAGGAAAAGGGTTTT
The DNA here is from genome assembly GCA_932273695.1 of Apotomis betuletana. Taxonomy (NCBI): domain Eukaryota; kingdom Metazoa; phylum Arthropoda; class Insecta; order Lepidoptera; family Tortricidae; genus Apotomis; species Apotomis betuletana. The sequence goes on from OW026307.1 coordinate 17,826,373, forward strand.
ATCTTCTTTTTTATTAACAATGGTTTCCTCACCAGCGGACAAACGGACAGCTGTTTTGCTTTGTGAACAAATCGAAAGCGAAACAGCTTTAAACAAAACACGTATCGATTCGTTGACAGCATGTTTCAGCGTAACGCTATCAAAGTACGAAGGTAGAGTAGACTTAGCCAGGTGTGGTCCTTTCTGTTGATATTAGAATCGTGTGCAGATCATTCACTTTGTTTGGGTAACAACTCGTCCTGCTGACTGTGCAGTTGCTCTAATAGCCGTAGTTGGGGTAACGTGTTTGCTTAACAAACTGTACAGTGCGACTGTTTCTGTTGCTTGCATAGATGATTCAGTTGAAATTAGGACACGATGAAATTGAGGTGTCAAGCGCAAAATTTTGCAAATGGATTTCTAAAGGTGTTATTAAAGTAAATTAAAACTCAGTTTTTCGAGCATTTCATTTTTCAAACTGAAATATTTATTAATATATTGTCATGAAGGCATTAGTTTAACCCCCGACGAAAAAACAGGGGTGTTATAGGTTTATAAAATGTGTATTTGGGTGTTGGCTCCCAAACGGATAGCCCAATTTGAGTGTGTTTTTTAATCGAGAGACGTGTCCGTCGGAATGGTTCTTAGCTATGTTTGGTGGAAATGAGACCAGTAGTTTCCAAGATATTCAGCTCTGATTGGAACAAGTGTCGAGATCTCAACCAATATCGATGCTAAAAATTCCAAATTTTGTAGCATTTTCTAAATGAATGAGGATCTCATGTTGATCAGTTTCTTGTTTTGGGGGGTGTTTTAAATTTTTAATGTAGGTTATTATTATATGATGTGAATTGATGTTCTAAATTTATACAGCCTGTTCAATACAAGTCAGCGTAGGTAAATACGACCATAATCTATATTCAATGTCATGTCAGCATTAAGCTGACATACTCACCGCGAGACTCGTTAAATAGCTTACGTTCCTGTGCACAAAAGGAAAACTGCTCCGTTTTTTCGCTTCTGATAGGGCAAAATTGGCGAGCGTTGATAGTGTAAATAATCTTACAAATAATACCGAAGAGTCATCACTTTCATCATAATTATAGTTATTCATTTACCTACATTAACTGCCCAAAATAGATAATGAAATAAATATATCAACACATCGAATTAACATCTCTGCACCCAATGTTCGGTTTTTTATTGGTGGTCAATTCTACATTAGTTTATACAGTATGCTGTAGGATTTAGCATCAGTTGTTATCCCTATTCTGAGAAGGCTTATGCGAAGATCAAAAGACAGAACCTTCTGTAGAATTTATTGTGGCATAAATAGCTGCAGCTTGGCTAACGTGTTTGCTTAATAAACTGCGCAGTGTGACCAATTCCGTCGCTTTCCGAGAAGCAGATGCAGAGAAAATTAGGACACGAACACACGACACTGAATTGAGGCGACCAACGCAAAACTTTCAAAACATTTGCAAACGGACTGCTGTTCACGAAATTTGTCTCCGCGCTGCATGCCACCCTGACAAACTCGTCGCTTTTAATATAAATAAATAAATAATAATAATAATAGGGCCAGATTCAGAAGGCGTTACTCCTGAACACTGCGCGCATCGTCAGGAGGTTCCTCTCTTTGCAGCCCTAACCACCGGTAGCCTGGGCTCTGCCCCGCTGCCGGCGGCACCCTAGGTTAGGTTTTTTTTTATAATGTGTTTATATTTGTAATGTAGGCCTATGGCCTATGTCCAGCAATGGACGTCCTTTGGCTGATGATTTGTCATGTATATTTTCCTTTTTATATAAATTTATTGTAAAAAAACCTAGCCGAAGCTGAAAGATAAATAAAGGGATAATAATAAATATTAAGGGACAGTCTTACACAAATCGACCTAGTCCCAAACTAAGCAATGTACTATGGGTACATTTTACTCTCCTGTTGTCAAACAAATAGAGAGGATTTTACTTCCCCGAACAAACAAAATGGTGAAAACGGTCACCTTAAAGCTGTATATCAATTTGTGACTGTCCAACCACCCGTAAAGCTAGTAACAAGATTTGTATGGGACAATACTAACCAATATTTTCAGTGTAACAGATGGCTTCACAGACTGCATAGATCGGTGCCCGTTTCCGTCGCTTTCATAGCCACTAGATTGGTTTAGAATTGTGTAGTGCCATAAAAGTTAGCTATATTGTACAATTATTTACAGCGTGTATATTTGATATAACCGCATACTATACGGGGTCTTAGTATAGGCATTTATTAATATATTGATCCGTAAATTATTTAAAAAATCGAACTTTTTTCCCATATAAAATAATTCAGCATGAAATGTATTCGTTTGTTGACACTTAACATCGTGAACAACTGTCATGCTAGTAATAGCTTTTAATTACTAGCATAGAGGCATTCCATCTTCGTCCTCCGGGTAGGCAAGCACATGTGACTCCTCTGGTGTTCCAGGTGTTTATGGGCGACGGTAATCGCTTTCCATCAGGCGATACGTTTGCTCGTTTGCCCCCTATGACATAAAAAAAAAAAAAAAAAAAAAGTGTATTTCATTGCGGCTCAGAAAATTTTCTAAAATTAATTACGCTATGGAAGTTAACGCTAAATTAATAATTGATATAAATATCAGATTGTAGCACCATAATCTACGTCTGGCTTCAATTTGCAGATATTTATCAAGAACCAAATATACACGCTGTATATTGCATATTTCACAAAAGTCATAGGAAATATTTTTTTGAAAAAAAAGGGGCTCTGTGAGCTGTAGACCTTACGAGTTACTTACTTCCTAAATGGCTAAAATATATTTTTTGGCGTTTTCAAATCCCATATCTAAGTAAGTCATAAAAAAAAGAAAAACGAGAAACTGAATCAGTCAATGTACTTACAAAATTTCGTAAGAATCGGTTGAGAAATGCGACCGGCGAGAACAGCCAAACATACATATCTTTCTCGCGGGAGATATATTACCTATCTCTTTCTGTACAGTACTGTGAGAGAGTGACGTGGGTGGGTGGGTGATGCTATGCTAGGCTGGTCTCATAACTCGTTATATTGGTCTAACTAAGTATTTAATGGCAGTGTTAAAAGTCCAGGCAATAAATTTACCAAACGACATATTATTTGTCGTAAAATTATTTGTTTTGAGGAAACGGAACTGAACAATCAATTACCTACTAGTGGTATTGTCTTGCATACTTAGCAAGTATGCAACCTACTGTCCCTTTGAGCTAGTAACAATTCAATTAAGTAAACTGCCGCACACTCCAGTAGATATTGTCTCAACGCAAACGCTATTCAGCGATCTAACGATTTAAGCATGATTATTAGTTAGTAAACGTAGCACTAAATTGATCATAAATTTATAAAACATGTAAAACATATAAGAATTTAAATACGTAATCTGTATCAATGGTTTAATATAAAAATTGTTGTATAATGTTTCATAAATCATTGATAGAAAGATCAAAGCACAAAGAAAAATTGAAATGCTAAGGTTAAGCCTTATAAGGAAAAATTCGAAAGGTTATCTAGCGTTAGGGTGGTGGAGAAGGTACACGCTGGACCGTTAATCCAGAGGTACCGGGTTCGCTCCCCGGTCTCTTCTGCCAGGTTACGCATTTAAATTTTTCTTTGTGCTTTGATTTTTGTATCAATGGATTACTAAAGAGATCGTCAGACGAGATTGCACAAAAAATGATTCATCAACAGGTGACGTAGCCTATAGATACTCGTAAATACTTAAGTACTGAACACTTTGCAACCGCCCATTGACGCCTTATGAATTAATTCAATTTTATTATAATTATTATTATCATTGTTTTACATGTTTTTTTGTTTTGGTATCGGCTAGACATTTGAGAAATTATTAATTATTGTAATTGGCTATTTACTGTATGCATGACATTAATTTATCATTTTTATATTTTTATTCTTTTCAATAGGTACGTATTTTTAGTCCGACATTGTTATTTGCTATAATTTAATTATTTTCCATTGGTTTTAATGACAGGCATAATGAGAGTCAAAGTATTGTACGCCAAATTCTGGCTGATTGTGATGTAACCAAATACTAACCCTACCACCATTTATAATCACTCACATTCAAATAATAAATAATTTTGTATCTTAAAGCTAAATCACTACATAGTATAAAACAAAGTCGTTTCCTGCTGTCTGTCTGTTTATCCCTATGTACCTATGCTTAGATCTTTAAAACTACGCAACAGATTTTAATGCAGTTTTTTTAATAGATTGATTAGAGTGATTCCAGAGGACGGTTTATTATGTATAATACATGCATAATTTATCAGCATTGCACCCGTGCGAAGCCGGGGCGGGTCGCTAGTAATAAATAAAAATAGGTATGAGTTTTATACACATCTAATTTATTTTCTCTGTTGTATTTATTATCAGTAATATTTAAATATCAGCTTAAGGAAATACATTAAATTGAGCTGCCTCTAAGTACATATTCCTATCAAGAATCGAAAGCGATTATAGCGGTTTTAACAGAATGTGATAATGGGCACACAAATGGCCCCATTTCGGTGGCCCGGAACATTTCCTATTCATAAATTCATGGCCAACATTGGGTGTAATGGTGTAAGAATAGAGTGGTGTAGAAGCGAAGCTGCGGAAGAGATTATTCGTAGGTGCGTACTCGTAGAGATAACCAATTTCATAATGAACATGCTTTAGGATGTGCATACGCCATTTTAAACAAAATTTGGTGTAGACATTTGTACAATAACATTAATTGTTAGTTACGAACAGCACATTAAGACCTTTTTGCTGTTATGTATTTTTTTACTTTTAGTTGTCTATTATAAGAAAGAAGACAATGTCATTATCAATTCTCACGTAATTCAGATGCAATTCGATGACTCTGACTCAATACTCGATGAAGATCCGCTCCTCGTTAGGAATGAACGACCTGATTCGAGCTGCAGGAACGTGGACGACCTCAACGGTAACATAAGTATTATTTTACGCAACGGCTATCACTTTTTTTACGACAAGGTAACACAAATTGTATCAGCGTCATTCTGTAACGCTGTATAAAGTACACTGCTTGATGCTGGCTGGAGGCTGAATGGCTTACTGCAAATTCACAAAAAGAAGAAAAATTTACCTTAATGCCGTTTTGGCGTGATGAACCCATTGAAAATAAGAAAATTGATAACAAATTACGTTTTAATGATTACCTACTCATATGAAACTAAAAAAAAAACCATAACCATAACCTCTCTCCGTACAAAATTTGGCATTCAATACAATTTTAGAATGTTATAATTAGTACTGATGTCAGAGGACCGTCGCTTCTACGCGCCTTCATTCTTATGGTAATGGACAATTTTTCTCCGATAGTCTCTGCCCGGTCTTTAGCGGCCCGAATTGAAATGCAAATGGTTGCGTTCCTTTTGCACTCCGAACAGGGGTATTAATATTGTACTTTACGCCCTTAATAGGTTTTGAAGAATACGTTATTGGAGAGTTGGTTTTGATTATAAATGAGATTTAAATGTAAAAATAAATATATTCTTGAAATATCATCTAAAAAAAAATATTGTATATAGAAAATTAAAAAAATACATACGGCTTTATTTAAATGTATTATTGTTAAAACGAGCATTATGTAGGTATTTTAATACATAGCTATAGGTTCATAAGTCCGTTTAAAGAATAAAATATTTTTCTCAAACATGCAATGAAAATGTTGTCATAACGTGCGTTATAAGTTATAACTTATAACAGGCTTTGAAGTATCATGTGTCGGGCGGAACAACTCGAGAGAACTGTAATAAAGAAATTTCATACAAAATTGAAGGCCTAGGCCGGGTGTAATTTTTTTTAAACATGGCGTCTATGTTTGCATGAACAGTCTAAACAGCTGAATTATATTTTTTTAGTGTTGTATATTTTTTATTTCGTTGCATAATTTTGAGAAAAATACTATACATGCCTAGCGGTGAAAAGCTCCTTGCCAACTCACCCCGCATGCCCTTCTGCGTCTGCAAGTCTGCAATAACGTCTGCAATCGCGGAACCCTAAGAACATTATTGTTTCATTTTCATATTGCGATTGAAAGGAGCCTGTGTAACATAATAAAGCGTATAGGGCGAAGTGGATGAAGATCAAGCAAGATTTCATTATCCAAGGAAAAGAGCTACGGAAAAGCCGCTTGAAACTGATTTTCGAGCAGTTTTCTATTCCTTTATAATAGGCAATTTGTTCAGTAATTGTCATTGAGATTGAAGTAGGCTGAGATTTAGACATATTTTTATCTCGAGATTTACTTGGGTACCTACATATATGTAGGTACTTAATTAGAATATTATAACATTGTTTACGACTTATGTAAATTCAGAAACCTTTTCTGGAAATTGGGTTCTTATACCGCAATAAAGAAAGATATTTTTTTACGGTTCTGTACTCAAAGGGTAAAAAACGGGACCCTATTACTAAGACTCTGCTGTCTGTCTGTCCGTCTGTCACCAGGCTGTATCTCATGAACCGTGATAGTTAGACACTTGAAATTCACAGATGATGTATTTCTGTTGCCGCTGTAAAAACATATTATAAAAAACAAAATAAAATACATTATTTAAGGAGGCTCCCATACAACAAACGTGATCGGTTGCGTTAACATTGCACCTCATTTATATCCAGCGCCATACATACCACGTGCAAACTTAACCTAACCCAGCCACTTAAGATGGGATAAGTGTTTGTACGGAACCCTCGGTGCGCGAGTCCGACTCGCACTTGGCCAGTTTTTAATATGCCACCTGTGTAAAGTGATGAAATTTACCTAACCTTACTACAACTCATTGCGCACTAGTCTTGTTATATGTTATATTGCGCAATGCGATTAGGTATATCGTAAATTAGCTTAACAATTAGGTCGTTATTTTTTTTTACACATCCCACTGACACGAAATTGGGTGAAGTGTTTTAATAATTGAAAGTGTGCTCTGTTTGCTGGACCTCTCTTTCAGAGAACGGAGAATGGACGGCCGTTGGGGCAGCAAAGTCCTGGAGTAGCGATCACGTAGAGGAAAGCGCAGCGTGGGTCGGCCCCCGACTAGATGGACGGATGACCTCGCGAGGATAGCGGGGAATCAATGGATGCGGTCTGCACGGGATCGCACTTTGTGGCGAGTCATGGGGGAGGCCTATGTTCAGCAGTGAGTAGATAGATGGATAAATTAAAATGCCAGTCTACATAGTTAATCTCAAAACGTTACATCACATATTTTACTTAAAAAACATCCGTGTCTCACAGACATATTACAAATACAAATACCTACATTTATTGAAAATAAATAATGCGCAGAGAGGTAAAGGCTAAATTCTATACTTAAAAACCGGCCAAGAGCATGTCGGGCCACGCTCAGTGTAGGGTTCCGTAGTTGCCCATCCTTCACAATAGACGAAAATTACGAGAAAGATTTCAAGCTCTATAAAAAGGTCGTAAATGCCAAAGTAACTGTAATTACTTATTACCTTCTGGAAGTTATCAATTATACGCGCCAGATTGAGCGAAATGTTTTAATATAGTATGGCACTTAACTAATATGTGTAACGTTCCAAGTGTAGGGACACCGCGCGGCGCTTACTACGTAATTTTAAAGAAAATTATGAATTTTTGCAATAACTCAAAAATGGCTTAACCGATTTTATTCAATATAGTTTTCATTGAAAGTACTTAAAAGGCCTCATTTTCGTGAATATTTCCATAATTTTTCGACCCGTGGTTGGAAAGTTAGAGGGGGGGGGGGGACACATTTTTTTTATTTTCGGAGCAAGTATTTTCAAAACTGCTGACTTTATCAAGAAATAATGTTCGGAGACCCTTATTATTTTTAAAAGACCTATTCAACGACACCCCACACACTAGTATTGGAACGAAAAAAAATACACCCCCTCTTTAAGTGTAGGTACCCGAAAAAATATTTTTATTTTTTTTTATTTTACCGTTTTGTCGGCGTGATACATACACATACTACATACTCATACTAAATTTCAGCTTTCTAGTACTAATGATCACGGAGCTAAGCCGCGGACGGACAGACAGACAGACGGACATGGCGAAACTATAAGGGTTCCTAGTTGACTACGGAACCCTAAAAAACAAATAAATTCACAATTTGCATAACCTGAACTAGGCTCCCCCTGTTTCAGGCAATAGGAAAGCCTTTACATTCTTTCATTTAAGTATTCATATCTATATTATAAAATTTACAGTAAAGTGCTAAATTAAACAAACATTTATTTAACGTCAGCCAGTAAGTTCTCTGTATCTTCGTCATATTGAAATACCCACGAAACTGGTTTACTCACGTCGCAGAAGTTGAATATCGCATGATTCGCATCGGTACGCGATTCATCATCAGGAGCTACGATCTGCCGCGGTGGTGGCTAGTCGGAAACGTTTTCGAAACATTGTCGAGCGACATACCACTTCTATGACGTGAGTAGGTATACTAGTTTCTTAGTTATTTTAATATTCACATAATTATCAAACAACACAATACGTTTATTCGCTTCGAATTTGCAAGTAAAAGTTGTCAATGAACCATAAATTATGGTACATGTATTAGGGGCCTTAATTCGCCAAGATTTGTGATAGCACCAATTTAGCAATATTTCAGCTATCTATTGACGTTTGCTATCTGAGCCGCATTAGGTGACATTGACAAGGTGACAATCGAAAGCAGATATGACTCTATCACTTACATCAAATTTAGGCACATTGTTTTGTTCAGAAATACCTATAGCTCACCATTTTGAATTTAACGCTAATGAAAGTTATCTAAGCGAAAAAGCAGGTCAAGTGTCCTAGGGTTACGTACGAACCATGAAAGCATAATTGAGAAAAAGGTCTTGTTAGAGAGAGAGACAGACTGACGGAAAACAAAGTGATCCTATAAGGGTTTCATTTTTGCCGATTGAGGTACGAAACCCTAATAATAAACAAACAGATTGTGAGATATTACCGAGAGAATAAAGAATATCTCTTAAGAGGCCTTATTCCTTTTAAAATATTATTATTATTGGTATATATTTCAAACCTACAGTTTGAATTCTTCATTGATAATTTTTGTTTCAAAAACTACTCGAAATTTACAAAATTCACGCGGAAAATAAGTTTTTTAAACTTATTTTCGACTGCACGCTATGAAAGCATGAAATAGCTATGTTACTACCTAGAACTCGGGGAAAAATATGATTCACTTAAAAAAGTTGGTTGAAATTATCAATATATTCGTCATAAAATGAAAAAAAAATTTTTTAAAAGGAATAAGTCCTCTTAAATATACAAAATTATAATAGTGGCGACATCTCGGATTGGTATCATAGGATACGTCGAATTTAGCTACAGGGTTATTTGTCACGACGCGGCAAACCCTCGACGGAATTAGATACAATCTAATCTGATTGAATTGGTACAGATTAGCATATTTGGAAATGATTTCATTTTGTCCCTTGACTTTACAAGGGTTAATATTTGAGTTTGGAACGTGCCAACCTTTTCGATGTTTTAAACGGTAAGATATAGGTAACATTAACATTTATTCATGGAAAAAATGTCTTTCAGCATTTAAAAAACAGTTTTTTTTTTTATTAACGTTGGTTTAATAAGAAAATGATTTGACACACAAACGGTTCTGTCTACAGCAATTTCTCATAGTTTTCATATTATTATTTCAAGGCAAATGCCTTGCGCCGTATTTGGCTACAACTTTTTGTATGAGTTTTATCGTAACATGCAACTATCAAAACGGTCTGTGTTTTTGAGCCTTGAACGTGTTCAAATTTATATCCATACCCTAACCAGTGACTGTAATCGCTAGCGATTGCGAAAACGATTTCTATGGATAGTTGTAGTTCTACAAAGTACCACTACTATACTACTACTATTCTTCACGGCCGCTTTCGGCTACAACGACTACTGTTAACTCCGATTTTGTCGCTGGTGAGTTTAACCGCTAGGAGTTCTGTACTATTCTCCATACATATCGTTTACGCTGTCGCTTGCGAGCTCGTTCACGTTAACTCATGGCAAGGGTACAGACAGTGTTTTTTGTTAATAACAAAATTATTTGTGCTATAAATGGACTGCACAGACGTAATAAAGCAATTATTGGATACTCTCCAGCTAACGGTGACTCTTGAAATAATAATGGCAATAAATTAGGCGTACCATTGCCACTCGAGAGCGTGGCAGCGTTCCAGAGGATTTACATGCTATGCAGGGAGCCTATCATTGCGTTTATCACGTGATAAATAAGTGACAAAGCATCCGTCACGTATTGACAAAATGCGAGTAAGAGTTATAAAGCAACTATCATAGGCTCCCAGGTTTCATCAAGGGTAATTAAAAAGTATGTTAACCCAAATGTTAGCTGCTTGTTAATTAATCGGAGGACTGACAAACGAGAGGAAAAAGGAAGTTCGGGTAAATAAATCACATGTATATTACTTTATTATTTATATATTATTTGACGACGCGGTTGGCTCAGTTTGTAGACACCTGCCTACTGAGCCGGCGGTCCCGGGTTCAAATCCCGGCCAGGGAAAATATTTGATGAACTCGAATATTTGTGCTTGGGTCATGGTTGTTCTATGTATTTAAATATATATTTATTTATCGTTGTCTAGTTCCCATAACACAAGCCTTCTTGAGCTTAATTTGGGACTAGATCGATTTGTGTGAGGTTGTCCGATATTTATTTATTTATCTATTTATTTATATAAGGTACGTTTGTTTTGTAATACTGAGACACAGAATTCCGGATTCACCTCGAATTATTTATTTAGTTATTAGTAGAATGCGAATGTTTTTACAACCACAAAATTATCTACATATTTCATGTTTAAAATTTCAACACAACATAATAGTCCATAGGACCTTATTTTTAAATAAACGAGATTCATTATAACACCCAGAATTTCATTTTCCTTTTGGCTTACTTTCAGAAGATTACTTTGCGTACCTTATGAGGAAAGAATAACGTAATCACTTGTTAGTCTTGTATGATACAAGCTTTTAAAAAATAATCAGGTTTACCCAGAAAATTAATTTTTCTTTGAAACGATACTTAATAACTAAGAAATATGTAAATAATGTAACTAAGAAATATTTCATATTTTCTTCGGTTTCCGCGACTGTCACACAATTAAATAAAACAATTTAAACGGACTATATAATAAATAATATTATTATTTTTATTAAAGCAGTAACGTCTGGTAACGTAAACCAAAATGTTTAAAATGAAGCGAAAAATTTAAAAATTTAATGGTTCACAGACAGGATTCGAACCTGCGTTTCCAACGGCTTTCCGGGCCAACACGGGCGTCCTACCAACTGGACCACCGAACCAGATGTCAGAGCCATTGAATCTTTCAACCAGTTGCTTCGACATGCCTTAGGGTGGCATCGTAGCGCCATCTACCGTAAAGATTTAGACTTTATAGTCGGCACCATCGTCTAAAATTTGTTGAGAATCGGTAGTAACGATGTGCTACACCAAAATGAACACTCATTTTGCTTCATTGTAAACATTTGGATTATATATATTATCGCGTATATTAATTATTTGAGCCTCCATGATGTTGAAAAAAATTGTGTTTGTCTCAGTCAACCTTTGACAACAGTAACTGGAAAGCTACCGAAACGTCATGGAGGCTCAAATAATTAATATCCGCGATATAATTCGTTTAAATTGTTTTATTTAAATAAAAAATATTTACATAGGAAAATGTACTTACAGTTATTTTTCACCAATCCAGAAAAAAACCAATGAACATTGCTATATTTATTAGACGGGACTTTATGTACAGTCAAGGAAATTGTGGTACGTGTACCTCTTTTGCTCTTGTCACAATAACAATAAGGAGTTAAAAGGTAGGTACACGTTTCAGTTTCCTTTACTGTACCTACACTCAAATAATAATTCGCTAATAATATTGTATTGTGCTGTAGCCTGTGAAACATGTTCAAGTAGATTATGTTTCGCATGTAAGTAATAAATGAACGTCGCAACATTCAGTTGTATGTATTAAAAATGCCTAGGTAGTCAAATACTGTCACAGGCCATAATTCAAAAGTTACATAGATATGAGCTGTAATTTTTTTCCTACAAAACCATGTCTAGTTTTCAAGTTCTTCACGCCATACATGGCTTTGTCTCAATGAAAAACAAAAAAATATTCGGTAAAGCTGGCATAGCATTTATTGGCAAACTAGAAATAATTATGTTGGAGATATTCCCGAAAAATGCTGTCAAACGTCGAGGTGAGGCCCCGATGGTAAATGGATAGGATAATAAATATTTTCAAACAGATTGTTAAATTTAAATCAACACAAGAAGATTAACTGCATTAGGTGTCGATACCGAAAATGAATGCCATACTTACCTAACCCCTTCAGGGATATCAACTATTGAACAATTTCGATACCTATTGTGTTTAAATATTTACGTAAAGCCTGCACAATTGACCGTTTTGTTCCAACGTGGCATTGTGCGCCACAATAGGGTCAGACTACGGTAATCCGCTCAAATGCTTGAGTCGGAATCACAGACCCTTCGGAATTAATCGAAATATAAATGTAGAACGATCATTCTGATAAACTTAACGTAAATGAAGTTGGTCCTAGGTACTTAGCAGAACTATGTGACCTAACATGGTATCAATTTGTTGAGATTATTTCTACGCGCCGAAAACTGCGCTAGAAGCCTACGAGCTAGCGCACACCTTGGTGCTCAACTCCACTTTCCGCCTTAGTTTGACCAAGTTATTTTATCAATGTGCTCTATTTAGCTTGAAATGCTACAATGTCATTAGATCCAAAAGAAACTCTGAGTACATGTGTGGCAGTTTTTTTATGTCATAGGAGGTAAACGAGCAAACGGATCGTCTGATGGAAAGCGATTATCGTCTCCCATAACACTTGCAATACCAGAGGAGCCACAAGTGCGTTGCCGGCCTTAAAGGTCAGGAGCGTCAAGCAAAGCAAACATTGAACGATTTCGATACGTATTGCGTTTAAATAATTACGTAAAGCCCCAATTGACCGTTTTGTTCCAGCGTGGCATTGTGCGCCACAATAGGGTCAGACTACGGTAATCCACTCGAGCGCTTGAGTCGGAATCACAGACCCTTCGGAAATAATTGCTTTTGACGCGTCCAAATATAAATGTGGGACGATTCTGATATGCTTAACGTTAATGAAGTTGGTATGTATTACCTAGCAGAACTATATATGTGCTACATGGTAACAATTCGCTACTACTGTTCATTATAGCCTTCACACTGGCGCGCTCCATGGTCCATGGTGCCTGGCCACTCCTCGCCTTCCGCGGCTTCTGCCCTTGTTGGTGCACGGTACTCGTTATAATAAAATAAGCTGTGATTAAAATATAAAAAGCGAGTCGCCATAATATTGATCAAACTAGAATGGATCTTGGCACTACTTTACATTTATACCAGTTGAGTCCTGTAACAGGAGCAATAAATTAAAACATAGATTCCACCCCTCAAACTGAACAACATTTATTAATCAACTTTTAAAAATAACTTATTTATAATGTAAACCTGTAGAATAAAGTTTATTCAAAAAAGCAACGCATTGCGAAACATTTCATATTTAGTAAAGTAGCTAATGTCAATGCTAAGATGCAATGCGATGTCAATGTAGGACGGCGTATACATTGAAAACTACATACCTATTTAATTTGTTTGAAATAAAGAACATATGAAAACAGTATTTAAAAAAAAGTTTTCAGTTTGACGAGTAAAATCTTTGTTTAACATTTTCGCTCCTGTTACAGGACCCATCTGGTATATATATAAAGTTAACCTTCACAATTATAATTTTTTTTCAATATTGCTGAGATATATATAACAATGAGGATAAAATAACACTTGATATGCAAACGCCAGTCATAAAATAAATGTACTTAAAAAAGGCTTTAAGCTTAGTCAAAGATTAACTTTGTTAAATACAGGACCAATAATTAGCTCGTGTAGCCCTACAGTGTACGGTATTAATTCGATCGCTCTTAATAGCGGTCATGCCAATTATAAAAGGCTATTGATTAGGCTAGCTTCATATTTATGAACATGTGCATGCTACACTTAAAAACGTACATACGTAGAAACATGCAACAAAAAAAACACATCTTACATCACATCATACATTTATTCATACATAATACAACACTGAGAGAAAAATACTGTCGATCTAACAATAAAACTTTAACGGCACACAACCCACATTGTTACTATAGAGTAAACGTTATTATTGTCACCAGTTTATTGTTGATATAACAACATTCTGCAACAACTTTTACAATTGTTGAAAACACAACTTCTATTAACAATGTATACAACGTTGTCATAAAGTCAAATCAAATTTTGTAAAATATTGTTGTCACCCTGACAACAATAAACATTGTCTATTTAATAGCAGAGCTGTGTCACTGTAGCAATGTCTACAACGTTGTCATATAGTCAAAACAAGTTTTGTAAAGTATTGTTGTCAGTGTGACAACAAAAACTTTGTGAATTTGACAGTAGAGCTGTGTCACTGTAGCAATGTAACCACAACACTCAATGTTTATTTTGTCAGTCTGACAACGTAAATGTTGCCTATTTGGTAGCGGAACTGTGTCACTATAGCAATATGTTGTGTGACACGTATATATTGTTGTCACTCTGACAACATAAATGTTGTCTTTTTGGCAGCGGAACTGTGTCACTATAGCAATATGTTGTGTGACACGTATATATTGTTGTCACTCTGACAACATAAATGTTGCCTATTTGGCAACGGAACTGTGTCACTATAGCAATATGTTGTGTGACACGTATATATTGTTGTCACTCTGACAACATTAATGTTGCCTATTTGGCAACGGAACTGTGTCACTATAGCAATATGTTGTGTGACACGTATATATTGTTGTCACTCTGACAACATTAATGTTGCCTATTTGGCAACGGAACTGTGTCACTATAGCAATATGTTGTGTGACACGTATATATTGTTGTCACTCTGACAACATTAATGTTGCCTATTTGGCAACGGAACTGTGTCACTATAGCAATATGTTGTGTGACATGTATGTAGGACGCGTGAACGATGGATGCTTGGAACGGAACGAAAGAAAGAGATAGAATGTTTGTGTGAGCGAGAGGGATATATAGGACGGATGTAGGTTAGATTTTAAAAATATGGCCGATGGATGTGCTTTCGCGTGCTGCAGTTTAATTAAATAAAATAGTGTTTCCATAAGACGATCCTTTTATTTCCACACCCGCAGTCCCACATATGGGGGCTCGTCCGGGATTGCGCGTGGAAATAAGTGGATGACGATTTTACGTGACGGTGTGTTCGAACGAGGTTATGTACCGGTCCGTACGACGACGATGAAGAAAGATTGACGAAGATTTTACGAAGTACTACAACTACGAGGCTAACGAAGATTACGAATTCATCCGGCGGCAACTCCACGAAACTGCATCATCGTCAACATGAGCGACGACGACGAGGTAACGGTACACAACATGCTGCAGTTCGGCGAGTCGTTGATACCCAAGTTCAGCGGCCAAGATAAAGCTTACACGGTTTCTGCGTGGATGAAGGAGATCGACGACAATGGGGAAATATTCGGCTGGACTGCGACACAGCGACTTCTGGTAGCGCGGCGTTCGATGACCGGCACCGCTGCGTTATGGCTACGATCCGAGAAGGTATTCGCTAAATGGGACGACTTAAAAGGGGCTATAAAGAAGGAATTTCCGGACACCATCGACAGCAAAACCATACACGAAATGATGTGTGCGAGGCGTAAAGGAGAAAACGAATCTTGTATCGACTACATGTTCACAATGAAGGCGCTAGGCAAGCAAGGGAAAATTGCAGACTATGTGGCAATTAAGTATATTGTCGACGGAATCCAAGATGATGAGCAGAATAAAGTGATATTATATGGCATTAAGAACTATTCGGAATTAAAAGAAAAGCTGTTAGTGTACGAGGAAATGAGAACGAAGCAAAAAGCCAAGTCATCTAAAACGAAGCAAGACTTTAAAATTCAAGCCAGTTCATCAAGATCGAGGCCTGCAAGAACACCTGCAACACGATGTTATGCCTGCGGGGAGAAAGATCATATCATTACGGAGTGTCCTCATAAAGCGCAAGGCCGTAAGTGCTTCAATTGCAACCTTTTTGGCCATGTATCAGCAGAATGCAAATTACGCAAGATGGCGGAATCAAATCAGCAAAAGCCGACAACGGAACATCAACGACGGGCAAACTACGGAAGCAGACGTTATGATGGCAACACTGCATCAAGGGACGAACTTCACTCGAAGAAAGTTTACTTCAACTCGGTGGCAGGGAGCAGCACTTTGTATGGCGGTGAAGAAACGGAACGGAACATCCCTAGTTTACCGAATCAAGATGACGCGTGTGACATCACTAGTGCGGCTACGATTGGCTACAACGGCGAGACATCCATGATGGCGTCTGCGCATAGAAATCGAGACGTGATGATTATGCAGAACGTAAACAAATCTATTCTTCATGCTGATATTGGAAGTAAACCCTTAAAGAATATACGTATTTCGGATAAAGTGTTATCAGCGTTGGTGGATAGTGGTAGTGATGTAAATCTTTTGTCAATTGAACGCTATCGCGAACTTCAATTACCAGCTTACGACGACAGTTCGAGGATTACAATGATTGGTTTCGGACACGCTCAGGTGAAATCTTTTGGCAAAATTACAACGTGTATCGAAATTGACGGCAATGTTTACGATGGAACCGTGTTTTACTTAGTACCTAAAGACTGTATGCCATTTGAAATCATTTTGGGTAATGAGTTTTTGTGTAATGTTGTAACTGTTATGAAAGGAAATTCTGTGTGGATGAATCCGAGTAGTGAGTGGCTGAATGATGTAAAATGTTTTTCTTGTTCTGTCGATTGTTTAGGTCACGTGAGCGACGCATCAGTTAAAGAGAAAGTGACGAGGTTAGTTGAGAACTACACACCGTGCCAGACGAAGGAGGCGCCGATTGAGTTGAAACTTATTTTGAAGGACGATGCGCCCGTGGCTCAGCGCCCACGGCACGGCGTATATCGCTAAAGGAGCAGGAAGAGGTAGACAAGCAGATACAAGAGTGGTTGAATGATGGCATCATACGGGTGAGTTTCTCAGAGTACTCTAGTCCTTTAGTGTTAGTACGGAAAAAAGATGGCAGCCTTAGAGTATGTATCGATTACAGGAAAATTAACAGCAAGATTGTGAAAGATGAATACCCACTTCCATTAATTGAGGATCACATCGATAAATTGGCCTCAGCTAAGATATTTAGCGCTCTAGATCTCAAAAATGGCTTCTTTCATCTGCGGGTACACGAGGATTCAATTAAATACACGTCTTTTGTCACTATGACATCACAATATGAGTTTCTTCGGGCTCCTTTTGGGCTGACAACCTGTCCTAAAGTCTTTACGAGGTTCATCACAATCATATTCAGGGAGTTAATCACACAAGGAATTGTAATAGTCTTTATTGATGATGTTTTAATTCCCGCAGAGAACGAGCAACAGGCAGCAGAGCGCCTAGCCGAAGTTTTGAAGATAGCATCAGAGTATGGCTTGCAAATCAACTGGCGGAAGTGTCAACTGCTTGTCAGGAAGGTAGAATACCTTGGCCATGTGATAGAAAATGGTTCAGTAATGCCATCGCCCGGAAAGACTGATGCTGTAACGAAATTTCCGGAGCCACAGAATGTTAAGCAGCTACAGAGCTTCGTGGGGCTCTGTTCCTATTTTAGAAAGTTCATTGCCAATTTTGCTATGATTGCGCATCCCCTCACAGACCTGATGAAGAAGGACACCAAGTTTGTGTTTACTGAAGAGCATCGGAGAGTCTTCAACGAGCTTAAGATGAAGTTGGCTACAGGACCTGTGCTCAAGATTTTCAATCCAGGAGCTGAGACTCAACTGCACACAGACGCTAGTAGTGTAGCATATTCTGCGATTTTAATGCAGAAAGATGATGATGGTGAGTTTCACCCAGTTCATTATATGAGTCGACGGACTACATCAGCTGAAAGCCGTTACACGAGCTATGAATTAGAAGCCCTTGCGATAATAGAAGGTGTAAAGAAGTTCCGTCATTACTTGTATGGAAGAATGTTCAAAATTGTGACTGATTGCAAAGCATTCCAGTTAACACTGAATAAAAAGGATCTGGCTCTTTCTACACGAGTAGCACGATGGGTTTTACTACTACAAGATTATACGTTCACAATTGAACACCGTGATGGTACAAGAATGAGACACGCTGATGCGCTGAGCAGAAACCCATATGTAACAGTGATCACATCTGACTTTCATAGCGATGTACGACGCGCCCAGGAAGGTGACGAAGGCCTGAACGCGATAATGAAAATTTTAAACGAAGGTATGACATACAAAGACTACACGTTGCGCAACGGATTGCTATACAAAGGCACAGAACAGCAGCTTGTTATTCCCTCCAAGATGGAGACTGAGATTATCAGAAGAGCACATGACCATGGTCATTTTGCGAAAAAGAAAACACTGGGATTGATAAGCAAAGATTACTACATTGATAAGATAGGTAAAAAAGTGGAAGAGTACATAACGACGTGCATACCATGCTTACTGGCCAATAAGAAAGAAGGAAAGCAGGAAGGGTATCTCAACCCCATCGATAAAGGTGACTCTCCATTAAGTACGCTGCATCTCGATCATGTTGGACCTATGACGGATACACGTAAGCAGTACAATCATATTTTAACTATGATAGATGCCTTTACGAAATTTGTGTGGCTTTTCCCATGTAAAAGTACGTCTACAGCTGAGGTACTGAACAAGCTCAGGACTCACCAGCAGACATTTGGAAATCCAGATAGGATTATCACCTGTTACAAACTCATTTCGCACTTCGCATCCTCTTTAGTAGTAACCAAAAACCATATCGATTCTCTGTCTTGTCATGTTTCATGTCTTGTCAATGTCTATAAAATAAACGTAATTTTATTAATTTAACGATAATGTTTATTTATATCAGTGGCGACGAGAATTAAAAGCAAAATGAACAGCGAACAATTTGACAAATTTCTGCAATTGCAGGCATCACAACAAAAACAAATATCGGACATTTTACAACTGTTACTATCACAACAACACAAAGCGGCTGACGTGACTTCCACACCGAACACGACAAATGGCACGGAGTCATCCAGTTCCACCAGCAGAAACACCATCTACAACAGTTTTAGAGGTGACAAATTCAATCCTAATGACACAACGATCGAAAACTTTATAGACTATTTCGAAACAAAATGTGGACTTTGGGAAGAAGACGCACGAAAAATTCAGAAAGAGCTTCTTTTCGCCTGCCTCACTCCTGAAACTTTTCATGACATAAAAGTTGCTCTGACACCACATTTTGAAACCAGTACATATGCAGACATCCGAGCAAAGCTTCTCGACCTGTACAGAATTAAGCGCACACGATACAGAGCACTTACGGACTTTTGGAACTGCATACGCGCTGAGAATGAATCCATGGAACACTACGCTAACAGACTTAAAGAAATAAGCAAAGATTGCGGCTATAACGACAATCTATTAGAGCGACAACTACGTGACCGTTTTGCCACCGGCCTAAACCACCAACAGTTACAGATCGATCTGAAACAAAAATGGCCTGACTTACAAGAACTTTTAGACGGGAAAATGAAAGAAGTAACGTTTGCACAAATCTTCAGCGTTGCACAGTCACGTGAACGAGCAGAAGGCGATGAAGATACAGACGTCCAAGTCAACAAAGTTAAAAGAAATGCTAGACCTCACCAGACATCAACACATTCATCTCCACGCAGACTACGAACTCATCAATGTCTCAGATGCGGCCAGCCCGAAAGACATCCACTAAATCAATGCGCAGCCAAAGCTCATAGATGTAAAGAGTGTCATATACAGGGTCATTTCGAAGACTGTTGCATCAAGTCAGGCAAAGCATGTCTACCTAATCGAAGCGACAACACATCAAAGACTTTTACTAAAAGAAACAAATTATTCAAGCTGAAACATAACGGAAGCTATAACGACTCTTCTCAAACATCTGATTCAGATGACAATGACGACGACACAGATACCGTTTGTCAAATCAACCTTACAAAAAGCAAAGACAGCAAGCGGATAGACGTCATAATCAATGGCGTTCATTGTACGTTAGATTGGGACCCCGGCTCCGTCTATTCGATTATCAGCACCAAGTTCTGGAGGCGTATCGGGGCACCCCCTCTCACGAAGGCTCCAGGATTACGCGCCTACGGCAACATCAAACTCAAACCAAAGGGCCTTACAGACGTTACAGTACAGATGCAAGGGGAGGAAAAAATATTACCTGTCGTCGTCATGAAGTCAGCAGAACCAATGTTATTCGGTCTACAGTGGAGTGAAATGTTCAACATGGACTTCCCCAAACCAGTCTACTCTATCAAAAACACTCGACTGGAACCTAATACCCTAAAGCAAGTCTTGGACAAATACGCTGTTCTTTTCGACGGAAAACTTGGAAAAGTCAAAAATTATCAAGTAAACATACACATCAAACCTCAAGCTGAGCCGAAACACATCCCAGCAAGATCGATCAAATTTTCGATGAAAAAAAATATAGAACTTGAGTTAGAACGTCTAGTTGAAGAAGGCATAATAACTCAAGTAGATCCAAACGTCATACCAGTTCAATGGGCAACGCCAACAGTAAACGTAGTCAAATCCAACGGTCAGATCAGAATATGCGGTGATTTCCGCAGCACAATCAATCCCGTACTAATCACACACGCACATCCAATTCCATTATTTGACCAGTTGCGGCAGAATCTCGCAAATGGAGAGAAGTTTTCTAAAATTGACCTAAAAGATGCTTACCTTCAATTCGAAATAAGTCCTGATTCAAAACAATTCCTAACAATATCGACGCACAAAGGTTACTATACCTACAATCGTATGCCATTCGGGATTTCCACTGCTCCATCAATATTTCAGCATTACCTTGACAAACTCCTAGAAGGAATACCAAACGTGGCAGTCTACTTCGATGACATTGCAATAACAGGCAAAGATGACAAACAGCACCTTCAAACACTACGAATCGTTTTCGAAAGACTCGAACAAGCAGGATTAAAAGTTAATTTGAAGAAATGCACCTTCCTACAATCTGAAGTTGAGTACCTTGGACACACAATTGACAAAAATGGAGTTCGTCCTACAAGATCGAAGATTGAAGCAATTGCCAAAGCTTCTCCTCCAACAAACGCCAAGGAGCTACGGTCTTTCCTTGGATTAGTCAACTTTTACGAGCGTTTTATACCACATTTACACAGTGTCTGTGCCGACCTTCACGCACTAACAGGAAGCCGATTGAAATGGCGGTGGACAGACACAGAAATTAAGGCTTTTGAACATGCAAAATCTTTGATTGTACGCTCCAAGCCTCTTGTAGCCTTCGATGACAATCGCCCGCTGTTCTTAGCCTGTGATGCATCAGAGAAGGGCGTCGGAGCGATACTTTTCCACAAGAAGAACAACGTTGAACAACCAATCGCTTTTGCATCAAGGAAACTTCGACCTGCAGAATCCAAATACTCAGTCATAGACCGCGAAGCTCTTGCAATATTTTTTGCAGTCCGGAAATTCGATCCATATCTTCGCGGTATCAAATTCACGCTGGTTACCGATCATAAGCCTCTCATACACATCCTGGGGGCTCAACGCAACTTACCTAAACTCGCTAATAACCGCTTAGTGCGGTGGGCTTTGATAATAGGGAGCTATGATTACGACATCGCATACACAAAAGGTGGTAACAATCTGATTGCCGACTATTTATCACGAATGCCCAATCCAGAAGAGCTACCTTCCAAGGCTGAACTCGCAGTCCACAAGGTTGTGTCACGCCTGCAGTCAGTTAGACTAACCGATCTCGCGCTATCGGAGGAGATCTTAAGAGAAGAATCAAAAAAGGATACCACACTCAGACACGTATCACAGTATATTAAAACCGGCTGGCGTGAAGAGGATTACTCAAGCGAAATAAAACCATACGCTCGCAAACGTGGTGAACTTTCGCTAGAAAATAAGATCATAATGTGGCAAGGTCGAATTATTATTCCCGACACTTTAAGGAAAACTACCTTAACGTACCTGCATCGTGGACACCCAGGCATATCAGCAATGAGAGCACTGGCACGGTTCTACGTATGGTGGCCAACCATTGAGGAAGATATTGACACACACGTGAAAAGTTGCCGCAGGTGCCAGGAGAACAGGCCTAATAACCCAGAGTTGCCTATTTTCTCTTGGTCACTGCCAGATCAAACTTGGGAAAGAATTCACGTCGATTTCGCTGGACCTTTCGAGGGTTTATATTGGTTGGTCCTCGCAGACGCTTTTTCCAAATGGATTGAGGTCAAACCGATGACGAAAATTACAACGACTAAACTGTGTGATGAACTGGACACGATTTTTGCTACCTTTGGCCTTCCTCAATTTTTAGTCTCCGATAATGGCCCGCAGTTTACCTCTCAGGAGTTCCAGAGTTACTGCAAAGACAACGGAATTAAACATATCAAATCATCACCTTACCATCCACGAACAAATGGGTTAGCAGAACGTCTCGTAAGGACTTTCAAAACCAGAATGTCCTCAAGCACAGAGTGCCTAAAAAAACGCCTTGAACAATTCCTTTTCGCATATCGCATCACCCCCCACAGTACCACTGGCAAGGCGCCGAGCCAGCTGATGTTTGGGCGTCAGATAGCTTGCGTCTTTGATAATGCCCGACCAAGTGCCAAAAGGTCATTACAATACAAGCAAATACAAGCAAACGTGAACTCAGATGGCCAGACGCCGAATTATGGACCCGGTGATGCTGTGTATGTGCGTGCCAGAGACCAATCACGATGGGAACCTGCCATAGTGTCACGACGGACTCATCGATATTCGTACGTCATCAACACTCCAGTGGGTGTGGAAAGGAGGTATCACGCGGACCATATACGTCCCCGACTCGCCGATGACAACGAAGGTTCCTCTGGACGGACATCTCATTCTCATCTTAGTCCAGTCGCATCTTCGACCCCAATACTAGACGCTGCACAAATGCCTATAGAGTCTCTAGTGCCAGGAAACGCATCTCAAGCTGTTCCAGGAGCTGCTTCATCGCGATCACCGCAGAATGCGCCCAACATACCGGCTACACCTATGGCGCCACGTCGCAGCAAGCGTATCATTCGACCACCCCGACGCTTAATAGACGAAATGGAAAAGTGATACTTATAAAGGCGGACGAATGTTACAAACTCATTTCGCACTTCGCATCCTCTTTAGTAGTAACCAAAAACCATATCGATTCTCTGTCTTGTCATGTTTCATGTCTTGTCAATGTCTATAAAATAAACGTAATTTTATTAATTTAACGATAATGTTTATTTATATCATCACCGATCGTGGCACAGCCTTCACCAGTCAAGACTTCCATCAGTACTGTGAAGACGAAAACATAGACTGTGTTCACATTACCACAGGCGTTCCTCGCAGTAATGGTCAAGTGGAAAGGATACAGAAGATAATTGTACCTATACTTACCAAGTTATGTATCGAAAAACCAGGATTATGGTACAGACACGTAGGTAAAGTACAGATGGTAATTAATAGTACCTATCAGAGGAGCGTAGGCACTACACCATTCGAAATGTTAATAGGAAAAAAGATGAAGAGACAAGAAGAAATCGAAATTTATAGCTTATTACAACAAGAAGAGAGAGATCACTATATGCAGGACAGAGACGACCTTAGAATAAGGGCTAAACAACAGATACTTAAAGTGCAAGAAGAAAACAAGAAAACGTATGATAAAAATAGGAAGGATAGCTCCAAGTACCAACTAGGTGAAATGGTTGCCATAAAGCGTACTCAGTTTGGTCCAGGATTAAAATTAAAAGCGAAGTATTTGGGACCATATCGCATCACAAAAGTGAAGAGGCTTGACCGATATGATGTGGAGAAGGCAGACCCGCTAGCTGAGGGACCTGGCAAGACTTCAACCTCCGCAGATCATATGAAACGCTGGCCTGATGCCACTGAAGACATCGATTAGTTGGTGGTAAGTCACATAAAAGTGATTGAATGCAAGAGATGAATGTGTTTGTGTGATGAAAAGAACTCATTGCACTAAAATGTTTTTTCATGTGTCATACAGTCAACAAATGTGTCATGTTTATTTTTAAATTAAAATAACGCTTAAAATGTATCCCTGCAATAGCTTAATGAATAATGTTCAACAAACTCGATTTTTTATTACCTAAAAGTGTTATGTTGTGCAAAGAGATAACTCACTATACTGTTTTGTGTATTGATGTTGATAACATGCTATATTCTTCCCATATTTTGCTTAAATGTATTTCTGCAATAACTTAACAAATAACGTTCAATGGTCTTGATTTTTTATTACCTATAAAGTGTTATGTTATGATTAGAGATAATTTCACTATACTACTTTTTTTTGTATCAATATTGATAACATGCTATGTTCTTCCCATGTTTTGCTGTTTGATGGATGCACTCTTCTAGCATGTTATTGTTGCTATAACCATAGTTAAGTTTTGCTTTGGGTAACGTGTTTACATATTATTAGTTATTACGTGTTAGCTGTAGCATTCGGCACGCTTGCCGCTCAACAGAGCATCATATTATTGAGCAGCTGAGGTTGCATGGGTGATGGGATTTCACATGATGTCTGGGGCAGACAAGAGCAGGCTGGCCGAGTGTAGGACGCGTGAACGATGGATGCTTGGAACGGAACGAAAGAAAGAGATAGAATGTTTGTGTGAGCGAGAGGGATATATAGGACGGATGTAGGTTAGATTTTAAAAATATGGCCGATGGATGTGCTTTCGCGTGCTGCAGTTTAATTAAATAAAATAGTGTTTCCATAAGACGATCCTTTTATTTCCACACCCGCAGTCCCACATGTATAATATTGTTGTCACTCTGACAACATAAATGTTGCCTATTTGGCAGCGGAACTGTGACACGTATATATTGTTGTCACTCTGACAACATAAATGTTGCCTATTTGGCAGCGGAACTGTGTCACTGTAGCAATACGTTGTGAGACACACACACACATATATTGTTGCCACTCTGTAAACATTGTCACACAACATATTGCTATAGTGACACAGTTCCGCTGCCAAATAGGCAACATTAATGTTGTCAGAGTGACAACAATATATACGTGTCACACAACATATTGCTATAGTGACACAGTTCCGTTGCCAAATAGGCAACATTAATGTTGTCAGACTGACAAAAATATATACATATCACACAACGTATTGCTACAGTGACACAGTATTGCAGCCAAATCGACAAGATTTATGTTGTCAGACTGACAAAAATATATACATATCACACAACGTATTGCTACAGTGACGCAGTATTGCAGCCAAATCGACAAGATTTATGTTGTCAGACTGTGTCACCTTTATATATCCTACCTATTCTATGGGTATATTAAAAGGACATAAAATAAAAATTAATCAAGAATCTTATAAAATATTTATTAACTAAATCCGGTAAACTAATCTTAATAATAATAAAAGTTAAGGCTTCTATTTTAAGGTGATTGTACCGTTTAAGGGAATGTCGTTCTAATATAGGTAGTTCTAAACTTTTAAATTTTAATATAATTCTGGATTTTAAAATAATTCGAATGTTTAAATTTCGCAAATTCTATTATTTAAAATAATTCTATTACTGGTTTGTAGCTTTAAGAATTTAGTTAAGTTTATAGAATGATTTAGTTGTAAATTTAATTTTATTTAGAGTATTACTAGGTTTAATTTTAAGTTAACTATTTAAGTAATCAGATTAAGACAAGTAAGGGTCCGATGCCTAGATTTGGGTCTTCCTACTAGAGAGCTGGTCGTCCATCTGATACCCGACGTCCCTCGGTAGTGCGCGGCGTGGTAGTGGCGGTAGGTGTGGCCAGTAGTGCAGATGTCCTCCAAGGTCCAAGAGCAGGGTTCTCAGCGCGCGACAGCGCGAAGCTTTCTTGGGCCACTCCAAGGCCAGGGGAGTAAGACCAGCCTCTCACTAGGCTCCACGGTCTTAAAAGTTCTCAACCCGTAGGGTGTTCCTGGAACGTGTCGAAATAAAGAATTAGGACCGGAGTCATCATGGATAACTTAACGTGCACATGTACACTGCTACAGAAACAACATTCAACACCAAGTTAATAACCTTTGTCGATATGACAATGTTAATACATTGCTACAGAAACACCGTTTAGTTAGTAAGTACCTAAATAGATACCTTTGTCGATATGACAAAAGTTTTGTTGGATCGACAAATTATGCTCAAAAGTGCAACGCAATGTGTTTGGAACCCATCACCTTGAAGTCTTGGTATTATATACTCCAAGTTTAGATCCACATCTTTTTGTACAAAACAATAGCACTGTAGTCGTGCTCATAGCTCATAGAAGTAGCTAATGTAATGTGCTATGAATCGCCGGCCGTCATGTCTACACACGGACACACGGCTACTTACACAAGTTTCATTTTAACACGCCTCGTGTTTTCACATTTGTGTCGCACCTCTGCCACTGCCAGTTATATTTGTGGCCGTGGCCGTGTATACAGACTTACAGAAAATATCACTCCATCACGCCCAAGATCCGATCAACGCAGTGTGTTTTAGCAGAGAAACGAAAATGTTTGTTGAAAAGTTAAGGCGTGAAGAAAAGAGTTAACAAATAAACATAAAAACTCACTTTAATATTTAGAACATTCATAAGAATAAATAAACACTTACCCAACATACGCTGCGCTAAACCGCAGACCGGTACTCTCAAGGAACTGAATTATGTCCATATTGCACAATAAAAGCACTAGAATAGTAGGAACTAATAAGCGCGCGACCATTCAATGCCGTCTGACATTCGCATTTGAAGACAAAATAAACGAAACGAAACGACAACATATACACCCCTTACCCCGTACCCCTCCCATGCCCGCGTGTTGCCATTTTTGCAAAGTTAGTTTCGGTAGGTTGTCGAATTGACAAATTAAATTTGTGACGACTTAAACCTTGTACACTCGCGTAAAAATATCGCACATGCATTAAAAAAAAAACATTTATTGTATAATACCTATTGACAAATCAGTCAGCAACAAGTTTTATGACCGCAAAAATATATATTTCGGTATCTTTCTTTCTTCGGCGTCAATCCGCCAACTATTTTTAACCGACTTCAAAAAAGGAGGAGGTTCTCAATTCGAACTAATTTTTTTATTTTTTTTGTATGTGTGTTACTCGATATCTCCGAGAACCGTGAACCGATTTTCAATTTTTTTTTTTATCTAAAGGGTATAACTCCGAGTTGGTCCCGTTGGCACTAAGTCGGGATCTGATGATGGAATCTTGGAGAAATCGTGGGAACTCTTCAAATATTATAGGGACATGTACGGCGCTTTCGGTAATTTATTGATAAAGTCAAGAATTTACATTCAGTAAATAGGATTTGGTGTAAGGAAACTGATGATGAACACCACAGATGGCCACTAGAACTTTTTTAGTTTTACTGAAGTCGGTTCTTTTTTTTGTTAAAAATTATAAGTTATAAATAGCTCAACTAGTTAACTACATGAAAAATAGCCAAATTGTACTTAGTAGTAACCAAAATTATGCAAATTTTACATATTTTATGTTTTGGCGCTATTCAACCAATTATTATTTCTCACAGTTTGACGTGATAAAGTCTTATAAATCGAATCGATGACCAGTTGCGCGCACGAAAAAATGTCTGTTACGGTCTGTTACGCTAACCACGTGACCTGTCATCTCTTTTTTGACTCAGATGCCCAAATAATAATAAACATCAATTGCACTCAAACCTGTAGTAAGTTGTTCAGCATGATGAAACGGGTATACCTACGCGAATGTCGAATCCATTGGTTACTGGATCCTAAACTTTTAATGTCATTTTTTTGGGTTCCGTAGCCAAATGGCAAAAAACGGAACCCTTATAGATTCGTCATGTCTGTCTGTCCGACTGTCTGTCCGACTGTCTGTCCGACTGTCTGTCCGTCTGTCCGTCCGTATGTCACAGCCATTTTTTTCCGAAACTATAAGAGCTATACTGTTGAAACTTAGTAGGTAGATGTATTCTGTGAACCGCATTAAGATTTTGATGCAAAAATAAAAAAATAATAGTAAATATTGGGGGCTCCCCATACTAAGAACTGAAACTCAAAAATTTTTTTTTCATCAAACACATACGTGTGGGGTATCTATGGACAGGTCTTCAAAACTGATAACAAGGTTTCTAAAATATTTTTTTTCTAAACCGAATAGTTTGCGTGACAGACGCTTCCAAAGTGGAAAATAGTAGCCCCCCCCCCTCTAACTTCTAAAATAAGAAAATGAAAAATCTAAAAAAAACATATGATGTACATTACTATAAAAACTACCAACCAAAATTGTTTTGAACGAGATCTAGTAAGTAGTTTTTTTTATATAATATAAATCGTAAACCGTTTCATTAAATCAACTCAAATATAAAATAGACAAAAGGCCTTTAATTTCATAAATCAATGGTACGGAACCCTTTGTGCGTGAGTCCGACACGCACTTGGCCGGTTTTTTTATTAGGGACTATTATGTCAATACTCTAAATTGCCAGGTTGTTTTTCTCTTAAAAAAGTTGATATGCAAACTTTTTTCGCATATCATTAAGTAAACCGACTTTACAGACAATAATATTTTTCTTGTCAATCCATAATTTAAAATTAACATATAAAACCGGCGAAGTGCGAGTCTGACTCGCACACCGAGGGTTCCGTACAAACATTTATCCCATCTTAACTGGCCGGGTTAAGTTTGCATGAGGTGCAAAATTAACACAACCGAGTTCTCCAAAAATAATTTTCGAAAAGGACTATATTTTTTATGATTAATTAATCACAAATGTATAGTTTTCAGATTTTACCCAATACTTGTAGTAAAAGACAGTATTACTGTTTGCAAAATTTCATAGTTCTAGGTCAACGGAAAATACCCTGTAAATTGTGATTCCCTTGAGATGGTCGAAATATACGTTTTTTGCGGCATAAACGGCCTTATCTTTTTTTTACGTTAACCAAGATGTTTGATTTTTTTACGGCTTCAAGGGTCCGTAGACTTAAGTATTTGGTTTTAATTTCAACTCGATACCTCCACGCGTTTTCCCGAGAAGGGTCTTGACAGACGGACGGGCGGACAACAAAGTGATCTCATAAGGGTTCCGTTTTTTTCCTTTTGAGGTACGGAACCCTAAAAACAAGAGCTACCTAGTAAGTCACTTGGTCGAAAATACCTACGCTTGTAAGTTCTGTTAAGTTTCGTCAATATCTACGGAGCGCATCTGTAAGTAAGTACAATAAGTACTTACATGCCACAGATATATACGATAGCACGTGCGTGCGTATAAACTCATCATTTTCTTTTGGGTGCTAGAAGGTACTAAGTGTAAGACAAATATAGTATGATGCCTGTCTATGTTTGAAATGAGACAGTCCTTTGACAAACTATAAATAGACGACGCTGTGATAATTTAAAGAGTTTTGTGTTTTAGTTTATAATGCTGGCATTAGCTATATATAAACTAGATAGATGTATATTGTGTGAAGCGGAATTGAAAATGCAAAACGAATAAAATAAGGAGCCTAAAGAGAGTATTGAATCTGAACCCGAGCTCTCCCAATATATATCACAGTAAAATACATACCTATTACAGCAAACACAGACCGAAAATCTATTCGGTCTGTGCGTGATGCGCTTTATTACAGGCCACAGGCGTTATACGTATAAAAGCACCACTTGAATCTTGAAAATAATAATAATATAATAATATAGCCTTTATTTCCATGCATTTACATAAAATATATTAAAACTATTCTATCACTAAAAAACTTTTACAGCATGGCCCCTCTTTGGGTATATAGGCCTCCTACTCCACACAAACTTTCAGCAGAGTCGTGTTCGGGTTCATTAAAATGGTTTAACTAAATGAATATAGATATCGGGGCGGGAAATAATGTAACAGTGCTTAAATTTGTCGTCAGCTTATAACTTGTTAAAAAGATCCAATTGATTTGACGTCGAGTGTACAGCAACAAAGTCTAACTTCAATAAGTTATACTGCTTTGTTATAAAAACTACAAAGTGATATTGTTTTTAAATGAGCAAAGTGATGTTGTAAGAATAACAAAAGAAAACTCCTTTGTTATAAAAGCTAAATCTAACTTAAATAAGTTAGCAAGGCATGTTGTACCTGCAACAAAGGATAAAATCTTTGCTCCAGCGACAAGATAAAGCTTTGATAACATAGCAAAGTGATATTGTAACTGGAACAAATTTAGTTTAAAAATGAGCAAAGTGATGTTGTTAGAACAACA
This sequence comes from Apotomis betuletana, assembly GCA_932273695.1. NCBI lineage: Eukaryota > Metazoa > Arthropoda > Insecta > Lepidoptera > Tortricidae > Apotomis > Apotomis betuletana. Next base: position 17,856,933 of record OW026307.1, read on the forward strand.
AAATATAACTGCTTTGTTAAAAAAGCTAAATCTAACTTTAATAAGTTAGCAAAGCACGTTGTACCTGCAACAAAGGATAAAAGCTTTGCTCCATCAACAATGGTTAAACTTTGATAACATTGCAAAGTTATATTGTAACTGGAACAAACAGAAACGCTTTGTTGCAGTAACAAATCGTTTTAGTTTAAAAATGAGCAAAGTGATGTTGTTAGAACAACAAAATATAACTGCTTTGTTATAAAAGCTAAATCGAACTTTAATAAGTTAGCAAAGCACGTTGTACCTGCAACAAAGGATAAAAGCTTTGCTCCAGCAACAATGGTTAAACTTTGATAACATTGCAAAGTTATATTGTAACTGGAACAAACAGAAACGCTTTGTTGCAGTAACAAATCGTTTTAGTTTAAAAATGAGCAAAGTGATGTTGTTAGAACAACAAAATATAACTGCTTTGTTATAAAAGCTAAATCGAACTTTAATAAGTTAGCAAAGCACGTTGTACCTGCAACAAAGGATAAAAGCTTTGCTCCAGCAACAATGGTTAAACTTTGATAACATTGCAAAGTTATATTGTAACTGGAACAAACAGAAACGCTTTGTTGCAGTAACAAATCGTTTTAGTTTAAAAATGAGCAAAGTGATGTTGTTAGAACAACAAAATATAACTGCTTTGTTATAAAAGCTAAATCTAACTTTAATAAGTTAGCAAAGCACGTTGTACCTGCAGCAAAGGATAAAACCTTTGCTCCAGCAACAAGGTAAAACTTTGATAACATTGCAAAGTTATATTGTAACTGGAACAAACAGAAACGCTTTGTTGCAGTAACAAACCACGTAATTTGATAAAATAGCAAAGTGGTTTGGTCGCTACGACAAAATACAGATGCTTTGTTGTAGAAGCTAAGTCTAACCTTGATAAATTAGCAATATTACATGAATGCCATGGCAAAGGTAACATAGGTTGTTCTGGTAGCAATGTAAATGTTGTTGCCGATACAATAAACTGTTGATTTACGGTTAGCAATAAAAAAGTTGTCGATGGCAATAAGCTCGTTTTGATTTCGCGACAAAGCTTATTGCTCTTATGACAACAAAAAAAATGACAAAGCATTTATTGTGCTTTGTCGGCCAATTTTTTTCTCAGTGAAGCATTGCTTAGTTTGGGACTAGGTCGATTTGTATAAGATTGTCCCTTAACATTTATTTACAATTTTTTTTTCGATCTAGCCGTATTAAAAGTCCCGGTGAGGATGGAATCTCGGCGGAGGTACTGAAGATAGGAGAACCTACACTTTTACCACATATTACAAATCTATTCAATTCCATTCTAAAATCAGGTACTTTCCCCGAAAAATTTTGTCATTCGAACATAATTTTATTACACAAAAAAGGTGACAAATCTGACATAAATAATTATAGACCGATTAGCCTTGTTTCACACCTATATAAAGCCTTTATTAAGGTAATAGAGGGTCGCATTGCAGGTCAGTTGGACAGCAACCAGCCCCCTGAACAGGCGGGGTTTAGACCTGGGCTCTCTACCACGGATCATCTGCAAACATTAAATCAACTTATAGAAAAATACAGTGAATTTAACATCCCTCTTTATTTGGCCTTCGTAGATTATTCCAAAGCTTTTGACAGCATTACACATACATCCATATTTTCCGCACTACAAAATCAGGGCATAGACTCCACATATATACAGCTCATCCGCAATATCTATGCTTCCAGCACCGGCAGTATCAAACTGCAGTCCCCCGGGCCTTCATTTAATATACATAAAGGCGTCAAGCAGGGAGATCCGCTGTCACCTAAGCTGTTCACCTGTACCCTTGAGCAAATATTCAGGAAGCTGGCGCCCGAATGGGTGGGTAAGGGTATTGTTGTTGATGAGACGCGATTAACAAATCTGCGTTTCGCCGACGACATTGTCCTGTTCTCAACATCAGCTACGGAACTCGGTGTCATGCCACAAGACCTAAGCAGAGCAAGCCTTGAGGTTGGACTAATGATGAACATGTCAAAGACTAAACTCATGACCAACAGCTCGCAGAGAAGAGTAGAAGTGGATGGTGGAAGAATGGAATATGTCCATGAGTACATTTACCTGGGCCAAATAGTCTCCTTCTAGGCTCGACAAGATAAGGAGGTCGCAAGACGTACCGAGAATGCCTGGAGGAGCTATTGGTCTATGAAGGATCATATGAAGGGAAACCTCCCAATATCGTTAAAACGGAAACTCATGGACATGTGCATTCTTCCAATCCTGACCTACGGAGCACAGACTTGGTCTTTGACAAAAGTTCAGAAGTCCACCCTCAAGGTTTGTCAAAGAGCCATGGAACGCAGTATTCTGGGCGTAAAACTAACTGACAGAATCAAGAACACAGTACTGCGTTCCAAAACGCTGGTAGCTGATGTAGCCCAAGCGGCCGCAAAGCTTAAATGGGACTGGGCCGGACACGTATCTCGCATGCCGGACTACCTGTGGGCTAAAGTTACCACCGAGTGGGTCCCACAAAACAGCATCCGGCGTCGTGGTAGACCTCGAAGGAGATGGCGAGACGAACTTGACGCCTTTCACCGAGACTGGTGGGAGATTGCTCGGGACAGGGACGCATGGAAGAATGAGAGGGAGGCCTTTGCCCAGCAGTGGGACAATATAGGCTCTTAATAATAAATAATAATAATAATAGCCGTATTCTACACATTTTTTTTAAATTAAATATTAGAGTGCTCCCTTAACGCTAGCATTCGCCGGTAATGTAACATAAAAATGTTATGAAAATCTCATTCGGTGATGGAGCATCCTAACATTAATATACTATATTTCGTGACATTAAGATACTATAATAATGTTGATTACGTACTATGGCAACTACAACAGCTTTAAAATAAAAAAGCCCTAAACATTATTATGACTTCTAAAAATAAGTTGACCAATGTTATTATATATCAAAAAGTGCGACCAACTTTTAAAAGTAGGTATCAAATAAATGATGCTACGTAAGCGACATTCTGATGGAATCTCCCTTACTAACGTTGGTATTCATTCGACCGCTCCTAATAGCGGTCATTATGCTGCCAATTCTAAAAGGCAGGGCCGTTGATTAACCAGGAGCTTGTTAAGATATATTTATCGCTGCCCTGAAAGAATTATGTGCTTCAAATTGACCCAGATTGTTGAAGGGGTTCTATTAGGTTTTTTGTTATTGGTTTGGTACACGCACTTAATTTTTTTTTATGTCATTGGGGGCAAATGAATAAACGGATCGCCGGATGTAAAGCGATTACCATCACGCATAGATGTGCCATTTTCAACGCGTTTTCATTATACACTGTTTTTTTTTTTGATAGTGATAGACATTGATAAATTAAGGTTAGGCGTTAGGATAGATTAGGCGTTATTAGACCGTGACTTTTCTAGATAGTTTGTACTTTGACGACGCGGTTGGTTCAGTTTGTAAGCACCTGATACTCTTTTTTTTCTTCTTTTTAGAGCATTTAAATAAAAGGTTTTTGCTTTTAATTTATTTTATTGGCTCAGTGGCGACGCACCCGAAACTTTTTTTTGACCGAGACTTCGGACTGCCGTCTAAAACCACCGACAACGAATGGCGGCTTTGCCTTTAATTGGAGATACAGACATGCAACCGTATCTTAGCCTATGATAAGGAACAAAATTTTAATTTTCACGGAATATTACGGGCTTTATTTTCTGTCTCCGTAAATATGATCACGTTTCTTCTTACCGCTCTCAGCTTGGCTAGTTTCCCATCCGTCAACGACGCAATATTCGTATGCTCTGCACTCTCTTTTCAATACTCAATGATCCACAAGCTCCTGAATACCTGAAAACCTTTTTCTGCTATGTTGAATCCACTCGTAACCGTAATTTTCGCTCTTCCGGCAATCTTGCCCTTTCTATTCCTCTTCACCGTACTGGTTTCATGTCTAATTCTTTCTCCTTGCAAGTGGCTCGCCTCTGGAACGGTCTTCCTCTCACAATCAAACAGGCTCCGAGTAAGTTGGCATTTAAAAGGGCCGTGCGAAGTTTCTTTGCTGGCAGAACTGAAATCTCATAGTATATCTGCTTGGTTTGTTTCATCGTCGTATATATTTATGTATGTATCTATTTATATATATGTATGTTTATTATCTATATGTATGTAGCTATAATAGTATGAGTATTTTAATTATGTGTAATTATGTTGTTTGATGCACCGCCTACAATTTCTCTGCTTTGCCCTAAGGTTGACTGGTAGAGAATGCCGCATGGCATTAAGTTCGCCTTTTGTACGTTAAGTTTTTCTTTTGTGCAATAAAGTTTAAATAAATAAATAATAAATATTAACACACGGGTAACGGGTATCAGACGTCCATATTGTTTAACTGCAATATTCTATTCTAGAAATCCTTTGATGACAGCGGGCGTTGCAAAATCTCCGGCTAAAATGTTAGTATTGCAGGCTTGCTCGTTGTTAGGACTTGCTCAAAGCTTACTGGACGTGACGTCCAAAGCCCCCAGTAATTGGTAGGCTAGTGTACAAGTAACAGGTAAGCTCAAACGACGAAAAAATGTTGTACATAGATAAATGATCGTGCATAGTACATACGCCAAAAAATACTATGTTTTTTCACGATTTTTTTTTATTTTTATTTTTTTTATTTTCTGTACATACCTTAGTATTTATTGGTATAGTGGCCACAGTTAATACATATTATATTAAAATTTCAAGTCGCCACCTATTGGTAATATTTACCAGCATTTATGACTGCTTAAAATATTACACGCTTACACGGCTTAAAATGTATAATAAATTTTGATAATAGTAGGTATACGAGCTTGCGTTTTAAAAGAGTTGAAAAAGTAAGAAAAAACTGTGATACAGAATTGAAAACCCATTTTTTGATATCGTTTGTAGAAATACGGCGCTACGATAGCTACGTTATTTTATACTGAAAATAAACGTTAGTGTATGTTTATTTCACAAATAAACATAGTCTGCATTCAAAGGAACGCAAACCATTCCAACTGACTAAAAGTTAGAAAACTATTTCAATTGTTGTTCAAAAACTATTGCAAAACCGTGATATATGCGCGTTTCAAGAGGCCTTATTCCTTTTAAAATGTTGATTGTTTAGGCATTTTTCTCTATTATCAAACATGTTTCTTAACATATTATGGATGTTACTACCTAGAACAGGGCTATTAGGATCTATTGGTATATATTTGAAACCTACAGTTTGAATTTTTCATTGATAATTTTTGTTTCAAAAAGTACTCGAAATTGACAAAATTCACGCGAAAAATTACTTTCTTCAACTTATTTTCGACAGCACGCAATAAAAGCATGAAATAGCTACGTTACTACCTAGAACTCGTGGAAAAGTATTATTCACTTCAAAAAGTTGGTTGAAATTATCAATATATTTGTCATAATCCGAAAAAAATAAATTTTAAAAGGAATAAGGCCTCTTAAGCATACGAACAAACAAGCAACATTCTATACCGCTAGGATAAAATTTCATGTGGAAAATTTGATTTGGCTGAGAATTGTCCAAACTGTGGTACCCTTAGGGACGTGTACATATAGCTCGGTGTATTGCAGTTACAAACGTGAAACTCGATTTAGGTATACAACTGTATTCGACACGCATCTTTTGTTTTATTTTGCTATTCTGATATTGTACGTAAAAAAGTCAGTTTTTCAATGCAAAAGCCTCGTAGAAAGCCAGAGGTAAAGTATTGCCTAGCACAGTGTAGTATTTCGTAGTCACACTACGAATAAGTTTCTCGTTGACTACAGAAATGAAAAACAAAGATTTCTAAGTTCAGTGCCTTTCAAATCGGTTATACGTTCTCATCTAACTTAATTGTACAAACAAAATATTCCAACTTTTCATTCAACTGCTTAAGAATCGTGATAAACAAAAAATATTCCATCTTTATAGAAGTCCTATAGCGATTTACGACTTTTTGACTTGGTCGCAGTATATATCCTTGCCAAACAACTCTGAAAAGAAAAACGACGGTTATCAGTACATGTCCTGGTGACATACGACTGTTTGACTTCGTCGTTCACATATGCCTCTCTTAAAAGGGGTCGTGAACGTTATAAAGGGTCCCGTTGTTTATGTTAACAAGACGCCAGAGGAGAATGGGGACATGTGGAATGCAGCTGAAATGACGAGCTTAATGGCTCATAAACGTAGTGGCCCAAGTTTCCCCTTCAGTTTACGATCCTCCTTAAATGAATGGATTCAAAATTCAGACTATGTCGTGTGATTTGAAATCCTTCGAGAAATCATTAAAATGATTAAAGTTACTTTTGTCACACTAAAATTATAAGGCAACAATTTGTGTGTGTGTATTTTTTTTACTTCTTCACGCTCCAACGGCTCGACCAATTTTGATAGAGCATGGTAGGTACGATGATTTAATTAGCAGAACCCTTGATGACAATACATATGAAAATAATTATACCCCGGTTCAAATCCCGGCCAGGGCAAATATTTGTGTGATGAACTCGAATATTTAGTGCTTGGGTCATGGTTGTTCTATGTATTTAAGTATATATTTATCTATATAAGTATGTATATCGTCGTCTAGTACCCATAACAAAAGCCTTCTTTAGCTTAATTTGGGACTAGATTGATCTGTGTGAGGTTGTCTAAAAAAAAAAACATTTATCACGAAAAATGTAGACGTGTTTCCGTGGAATGAGTGGGTAACACCACGGGGCACAGCTTGTAGGTATAGTTAATTTAAAACACCGGTCCTTACTTCACTATCGTGAGCACTGATCAATGTTAGATGACGGTTTCATGTTCATTACGTAGATAACGAATAGTCTGGAGATAAATAAAATTTGTGGAGATCGTAATGAACACTAAACTAGATACCTGTATCTTACGATAATTGTATCTCAATGGGTGGAATGGAGGCTACGTGTCAAGATTGTAATGTAGGTACATCAATCGTGCCAAAGTTTTGAGGGACATATTATAATTTAAGTGATTGTAGCCGACATTCAGCATTTATACCTTCTTGATTGTGCAATAAAGCTTAAACAACTTGGTACAGTACCTACAGCCAGTGTAGCCTTGACAATTAAAATATTTGTCGGATTCCGGGAACGTCTGCATTGCGGGTGGGGCTGATGACTGCTCCGGCATTTCTTAAGGATACTTCCGACTTGGAAGTTAGGAAATTAAAATTGTTAGTTATAGCGACTTGAAGCTATTTTGTGTAACTAATTTAGTTCGAGGGGCTCGTGTAAGCTGGAATTATACTTATGGCTGTTATACAGAAACGTTCCTACCTTTATTATCAGACCAGCTTTTGCTCGCGGCTTCGCTCGCGTTAAAATGGCAGATACTATCCTACGGCAACCATGCTTTTATCGCGACAGAAGGGATAAATTGATTATAAGTAGCCTATATGCTAAAGCCCATCGTCCTTTAGGGTATAAACCATCTCTGTTCCAAATTTCATGCAAATGTGTTCAGCCGTTTAAGCGTGAAGAGGGAACAAACATACACACACAATCTTGCGCCTTTATTATAATTGTGGGATCTGATCATTTAACTGTTGCAGTATAAGAAAGTTAACTCGTAAAATTTAAACACGGCTAAAGATTTAAAATTTCCAAATATATATTTTCCTATACTTTACGCGAACATAAGCGGAGTAACATAAGCTCAATGTATTTATAGCTGAGTCCATTTGTTTAACCCACAGAAATATTTTTATTATTAATATTCTTACCCTATGAAATATATTATTTATCTCCATACATTAAATTAAACTTTCATCTGCACAATACTTCCACACCGTGTACGTATACACACACACACACACACACACACACACACACACACGCATACATCCCGCTTGTTTGTATAAAGCGGAGTCATTGGGGATTTTTACGATCCATACACACATAGGATTGCCAAATGGGCTCATGAAAAAGAGATTCAGACTTGATACGATACGTATAAGGAATATGTAAATGTTTTTTTCTTCAATATTTGCTGAAAGTAGCTAAAACAAACGCCTTTTAATGATTAAGCCATAGTTGCGGCTACTTGTTAAAAATTTACTCGGGATTTGTTGATTAATTTTCCTTTCAAAAGTGTCTTTAATTACTTCTATTCATAACTAAGTTTTTCAGAAAAATGCGCTTTCAAAGGTTTCAAAAGCAATCTAAAACGCGTGATATTTTAAATATTCAGAATTATATCTCACAATGGAATTGCAAATCTTATTCCGAATTTTTTATTCATAAAACCAAGCTGAAAATGATTGCTAATTAATTTTCGAATAGCAATATCGTTTTAATATACTAGGTTTACGTGTATCATTTATTACTTACTTAAAATGATAATGTTTTTTGTGAATAGGTAGATATAGGATATGGTTGACTGGTAGAGAATGCCATTTGGCATTAAGTCCGCCATTTGTACTGACTTTTGTTTTGTGCAATAAAGTTTAAATAAATAAATAAATAAATAAATAGGGTCACTATCCGTCAGGGTAATCCACCTCGTTCAACATGTCTGTGCTCGTTATTGTTTCAATATATCCCGTTTAGGGCTCATGTTACAGTTGCCGACAAACTTTTTGAACAAAAATGGCGGATCTGCGCATGTACATTTGTACGTAAATCGGCTACTGCGCAATCAAGGTTATGCTCAAAAAGTTTGCCGGTAGCTGTACCCCTTATCTAAAAGTGCAGCCGTGTGTGTACGGTTCCCCGTTGCGTCACCTATAGGTTACATCGGAAGACCAGCGCTGGTTCCCGAGCCAGCATTTATACTGAGGTGTGACCTTTTCGTGGCATACACACCTACGATTTTAATTTATTTTATTTTATTTCTAATGTATTGTCCAGTTCGTGTATGTTTACGAATAAATTTTCATTCATTCATTAATTTTTATTCATTATTTTCCATTCATTCATTAATTTTCATTCATTCATTCATATTCATTCATTCATTCATTCATTTTCATTCATTCATTTACATTCATTCATTCGTTTTCATTCGTTTTCTTTCATTCATTAATTAAGTTACAATTATGAGTCACGTTACGTTTTCATCCGCCATATTTCCGATATTTTGAAAAAAATCGAAAAACTGAATCGACAAACATAATCAATATTTTATGAGAATCGCTTGAGAAATGCGACATTTAGGCTAGAACAACCGGAAATCCGGACAAACGGGCATCCGGGCGTCCAAATATTTTTCGTATATAAGTATATTAACTAGGCCAAGCTGAAACGGAAACACTTCGCTCGCTCGTTTAAGAAGATAACACAGACAAAAGATATTTGACACAATCCTGAGCACAAAAGACAATAAACAAGTCGTTAGCCAGTGTTAGTATAGAACCTTTTTATTAGAAATATTTTGATGTCGTCCCAACATTTAAATTAACGACAGAAACTTCCGACCCGCGCGAACTTTAGCAATATGGCCGACAATATGGTGGAACAATTTTAATAATTCGAGTGACGCAGCGGACGGTGAGCGATTTTTAGGGGTCTGTAGTGAAACTAGGGATCCTCACAGTTCAACGTGTCTGTCCGGCCCTCGGCAGCTGAGTCTTGAGTACATACTTTGATTGCCAGGAAGCTGCGTGGTGACTCCGCTTGTAGCAAGTTTTCGCTAAATACGCAATTTGAAACGATAAAAATGGATGTCAAATAAAAAAATTGATGCCAATCGATGCTATTTTCCATCCCTTATCGGATCGGATATGCACGCAATGATACGAAAACGTAGACAATGATACGCCGTCAAAGTGAAAGTAAAATAAAATCTTGAAAAGGTTGCTTATTTATATAATGTATAAGTCTATCATGAACCTGGTAATGTAAAGAAAAAAGCTTTTGCTTATTTTGTCAAAGAATAAGATTATTTCACAATCTCAAATAATATTATTTCAAAACCGTAATCTCTTCCTGAGATTAAGAATATCTTAAACCTGGACCGTGGACCAATGAATATGATTGATGGATATCAAAGATATCCATAGCAACGTAGCGTAGCACATAGCTGGTGGAAAGGCACTTAGTTTTTGTTTTTCGTAAATACTTTAGAATCGGCTACGGAATCCTACATTAGGAATAGCCCGATATGCCTTGACCGGTTTTTTCATAGATGGTTTTATGCGTCAACTTGTCGAATTGCTCCCATTGTTTCCATAGCATACTCGTATAAATACTTTTTGTAACATTGCGAATCGAACGGTGGTTCACTTTTAAGCATGCGTGGGTGACTGAGTGTTTAAAATATATTTAGGTTTTCATTGAAAATTTTAGGCTGGTTTTATTTAGAGAGAATGTTTATTTTTAGAACATTATTAACAAAACCGTAAAAATGCGTGTGTCAGAATTAAATATTTAATACAGAAGATTTTCCTTTTTGATATTCCCAAAAGCCGCCTGAGAACTTACTTTACTGGATGTTAGTGAAAAATGCGATGCGATTGGTGGTAGGGCGTGGCGACGCAATTAACTGCATCGCGTGCATACTTTTAGCAGTGGTAACGAACGCTTGCCGCTTTGCCCGAACTCAGGTAGAAGGTCAGCAGGATATGATAGTACGCGTTTAGGTCTTGCAACGTTTAGTGGGATCATCTTAGAGCAGGATCTAGTTGAAAGTCCCAATATTTGTTGACAATGCAATAATAGAGTAACAGCAAAAAAAATATTTTATATTTAGCCAGCCACTTTATTTATCAAGATTTTCTCGTATCAAAATTAACATAATTGCAATGTTTGCTACTTCAGTAGCTGGATTATACAGCCTACATAAAACTATTTATAGAGCCCGAGTGTCGCGCAACGAAAAACAGCGTGTATAGATCATAAAACATGTATGAGTCGGATCAATCATAGCGGCTTCTTATTATTTTATCTACTGTCGGCGACGTTTTGTCTCGACGGTTTTGATACTGCCCAAGGAGCACACAGGCTGCTTAAGCACTTATACAACCTTTATACAGCTTAAACTAGAGTTAAAATAGCTGTATAACCGCTGGTTTGCTACCTGGGCGTTATACTCGTACGTATATTTGAGGAGTGTGTTTTCAAAAGGTCTTATTTTTGTATTTTTCATAGAGAACTAAGCCCTTTTGAAAATACACTGCCTATAAGTGTATATTATTATCAGTGTATATTATTATCAGAGCTGACTTAGCTAGTCAATTAAATGGCTAGACCAAGGAATGGCTACACGACGCTTTGCCAAACTGATGCTCTAGCCGTCTAGTATAATGTAAGTTTGACTTCGTTCAGTTTGTTACGAACAGAATAGTCTTTATTAAATTAACACCTTATCGAAGAGTTATAATAATTCACTGACTCTAATCCACTTGGTAAAACAAAAAGAAACGGACAGTTCCAATGCAGTAGTGCACTCGATGGTGACCGAAAGTGAGTGTGTGATCACCGTGATCATTCTCTTCGAGTGACCAGCCAAGACTCTGTCGAGCGCGCCAGAATTGGTCCAGAGGACGCTACTGTCGCCTTATGGTGGCATTGAGCTGCCATACTGATGACTAGAAATTCTGAATAAATCGATTTTCTTTTTTTAGCTCGGCGCTAGTAGGTATATGCACGAAAGTCCGATATCGTCACGAAAAAAGGGTTTGTTCCCACATCAGATTTTTTCAAAGTTAAGTTGCACCATCTTCATGCGTAACTATCGCACCACCGCTGGGAAAGAATTAGCAGCTATTCAGTAATTTGGATATAATAGAGGCTAGGGCGTGTAGAAAATCATAACGTGTGCGAAATCTAGTAGAACCCTTGTATTACGTAATGTAATATCGAAACTCGACCCAGCTATAACATCACGCGTGGATAATTACTCGACAATATCTTACATTACAGTAATTAGTATTGGCGGCGAGACGGCAATAAAGGAACAATCTGTGTACTCCCCTGGCGTTTGCTACGTGACCTACTCCGGTCGATATATCGTGTAGTTATTTTGTTATATTACTATAACAAGTTCAGATATTATAGGTAAAGACTTATGATTTGTAGTGGCGGCGGCGGAACACAGAAGAGCAAAAATAAATATTGTTTTTTCATAACTTTACGAGATATTATGATGACGTTATGGCGACTCCGTGCCGCCGGCGCTGCCGCTTAATTCATTCCTCGTTAGTAATGAGTACTTCGTATCTACGGTGATGAATATGTGTGTAGATAAAGTACCTATTGCATACTCATAATAAGGCCCTAAAACACTCGTCTGATCCTAACACCACACTCTAGTTTTAAGACCACTCATTATGTAACAGTTGCATAAACTACTAATCCCGCATCTTCGCTGCAAAGAATAAGCCTTCGCTTTCCAGCATATGGGTCCAAAAATTGAGATAATACCACCATCGGATTGATCCCTGTCACTTGTTTGCGCCATCGCAATACGCGACAACATTTCCATCCTCTTCACTTAGATGGTTGACAGTCGTCAACTATGTGTTTCCCCAGAAACTTCCTGCTTTGTGTGAATAAACAGCTGCCCACGATATTTCCGGACCGATACTTAGCCTACTGCCATCTGAAAGGTCGACAACGTACTAGCGATTCCTTCGGTTTTGCAGGTATCCGAAGGCGACTGTAAAGAAAATGATATTCATTGTAGTCGTAGTGACGTCACTGATTTACATACTACAGAAAATTTCCTCTTTTAGAATAGAATAGAATACTTTATTTTCAACCAACATGGATAATTGTGTTAGTAACAATAAAACTTAAAAACACTAGTGTAATTATCATCTTTTGTATTTTGTATGATCTTTGCAAACGCCCCTTGAGAACAGTGTTTTATTGGCTGTTTCCGTGAATTGCGATGCAATTGACCGTGGAGCGTGACAAGCCGTCTGAATAACGCGTGTGAAGGTTAACGAACGCGTGCCGATTGCCCGAACGATAGCGGAAAACGGAGCTGTGCACAGATTCGCTCTATTAACCCGGCTCATGGTGCGAAGAGAGCACTCTTCTCAGACACATCTCTTTGAGAGACATCTCTTTGTTAAATGCCTGTCACTGTTTTTTTTAAGTTGAGTGCCATGTATTTTAGTCAGATTTTAGTCACCCATCAATTAAATCTTTTTAGGCTTATGGAGAATGCCTCATGGCTTTAAATCCGCCATTTGTACTCCTTATGTCACGTTCAATAGAGTTTAAATTTTTTTATTAAAAAAATAATATACAATGGCATTAAGTAGACATGTATCCAATAACGATTTAAATACTTTAGCCATCTAATTTCGATATTAGATTGCATTTCCACTGTTATGACATTGGTTGCTGTTCGTTTGAGTCATCAATTTGAAATAATTATGTTTGTTTCCTGCAGCTTCGGACAAATCTGCAATTCTAAAGTTCAATTTGATTTCCAATACGGTTTTAATGCTATAATTGAAGCCAATTTCAGTTTTAATATGGCTATAATACCTGCGGTATCTAATTGAAGTTTCCTAATGGGTAATTTGATCATCGAAATATTCACCCCACATGGGTGAGCACTGTGCAAGTGTGCAATATTAATGTATCATAATTCATTAATCATGGAAAGTCAAAAATTACATTTATTTTTGTCTGGGTCAAAATTTCAAGAAAAAAAATACAGCGCTTTTAACACGATTTGAATTGCATTAAATATATGATTATGATTATTGTGTCAGGGCTGGCTAACCGTCACTAACAGTGAGTCGGACTTTGTGCGGGAGTACAAATCCACGAACGGGAATGTATCTGCACCACAGGAGTGACATTAACAGCATAACTCGTAACCTCATACAATAGCCAACCAGATTTTCTTTGTCCTTTGACTTTGTCCAGATTAAGATGGAATTTGTTCCAACAAATATACATCTTCCTATATGTGGTCACCACTAAATAACCCGCTTACTTCAATCGCCAGTCGGCCCTAGGAGCTATTGACAACATTTTTTTTTCTAACCATGCTTTAATACTACCACATTTTTACATTTTCGTAAATAACCCAATTTGTGATTGAAATTTCATTTGAAAAGCTCCTCATTTTAAAAGAGCGTAGGCGATCAGTAATTGGTCGCAGCGCAGAAAATCTTACAGTTGGACTATTTACTAGGGCGGATTTAGTATGGAAATTGTAGGTACCACGGTTATTTTAGTGTGTTGTGTCAAATTTTCTACAAGGCGACGTCATCTTGTAGAGCGCCGATTCTTAGATGACGCTGCTTTCGCATTTTTTTAATTTAAAAAATAAGGCGGTATCGGCAAATAAAAATAATAGTTTTGGGTTCAGCGATAATTGAAACAGAATACTGTTTAAAAAAATTTAAATGTTGTCAAATACTCCATCCATGTTATAAAAGAAAAATTGAAATATGGTATTTTTGTATATTTTTTACCTGTGTACCTACAGTATACAGGTTATATGAAATAAAAAAGAAATACCTTTAATTACCATGCATACGAAATTGTAAAGTAATTACAATTACACTTATATTCCAACGGCTTTAACTGTATTTTCTGGAGCCCTGTTAATCCTATTACTACGAACTAGATATATTCCCTATATTGATGAAGCCGTGGACGTGTGATACAAAGACTGCTATTTCCCGATATATTCTGAAAACCGCCAGAGATTTTATTAGACCTCTGAAACTGAACCTGATGAGAGAGCCATTGAATTTTTCAACCAGTTGCTTCTTGCATTCGTTAGGGTGGCATCGTAGCGACATCTAGTGTAAAGATTCAGACTTCATGATCGGCACCATCGTCTCACGATAGTAACCATGTACTACACCCACACTAATTATTTTTATTCAAGCAGTAACGTCTGCTAGCGTAAATCAAATGTTTACAATTCACGAAGAAAACAGGAAGCGAAAAATTTAAAAATAATGGTAAGTTTAATAAAGGGCAGGGTTCGAACCTGCGTCTCCCGCCCGCGTTGGCCCGAAAAGCCGTTGAAGGCTTTTGAGTCCCTGTCTGACTGAACCATTAAATATTTAAATTTTTCGCTTCATTGTAAAGATTTGGTTAACGCTAGCAGACGTTACTCTATAAGTAGGATTTCTTTGTAGATAGTCTTTCGATTTTTTTGCGAAATGGCGGAAATATGGGGATTGAGAACGTACAAAATGACAAGGTTTAGCAATTTCAAAACAAATTTGCGACGTGGAAACAACTCACAGAGCCATTAGTATATAAAATAATGGTCAGGGTAGTGATTGGGTTTGTTTGTATTTTAAACGCCATCTAGTGCAAATACGCTCTAAGTAAGCGTGAGACAGTGTATAGTGCGCCATTAGCAGTCATTATATCGTTAGCGTATGGTAAACCTTATCCTGATTATTCAGCGTTGTGTACCGCGTATAAATTAGGCATCACAGCGGTTGTGTAAATGTTGATAATCTTCACAAAACAATAGCAGGGTTCTTGGGAGGCTAAAATTGGCTCATTAAATTTAACATAATTGATGTGAGTACAATCTCAACAGCACATACTGGCAGACGAAAATGGTGACAAGTTCAAGATATCTTAGGTCGACAACCTTTTCACAACACATTTTTTTTTATTGTTTGGACCTTAAATAAAACGACATTGATACGTAAGTAAGTAAGTAAATAATTTATTGTAGGTACAAAAAAACAGTTAAAATACATCATAGGTAAAAGACAGTATATGTCGTGGGGTGTGCGGACGCAACCTTCTCGTGTGCGCTTCTATGGGAATCTAAAAGGCGGAGCAAAGCACCAAGGTACCTGTCGGTGCATAGGCTATTATCGTGGCTCGCGGCGCGTAGTGCGCCCGACTTGTTAATATTAAAATTTTCACGAACACGAGCAAAACTGTGATGACAGGTGACTCTTTATCGCGAAATATTCCCTGTCCTCTTTCTTCGCTGTACCGTGAGAGAGTGACAGGCGGATACTGTCGCGCGACAAGCGTCGCGAACCGTAGAGTTGTGCTAGACTTGCAGTACGTCGAGAGAAGTACCTACATTAGAAAAATATGGCGCCACATCTCTCTGTGGACTACTTTTATCTTCATAAACCGCCAGGCCAATCTACAGCCGAATAACTCGTATTTCTCATAGTTTTTATGTGTATAAAGGTAAATGTCTCGAGCTCCTTTGTATGAGTTTTGTCTGTACCATGCGTGCAATTTTCAAAATCCTCATGTGACCGTGAATATGTTAAAATGTTTGTAAATTATTATAATGAATTGGGCCTCAAAATTTCCTACAAGTTCAGTGTTCCATTCTTACCCAAGCGATACGGAACCCCAAATTTCTTATTCAAACTCACCGTAATATCCGGCTGATGTTAATCGAGAGGTGTCGAAAGATATTGGGTCTTTGATATTCAAGACGGACAATGAAATCTGTTTGGTGAAAAAACCGACGTTGAATTTCTTTTCATAGATTTATGTATCAACTATCCTACAAAGCTTTTGGTTCGGAATTTGATCAGAATCGATTAGAGTCAGGTTCATGATTAAAAATCGTGTTTCTTTTTCTTGTCTGTGTTAATAGATATAATAGAATGTTGTGCCTATTGTCCCTTCGGGCGCGTACGTACCTAACCGGAATTTCGTAACCAGTTGCGATAGAAAACTTTTTCAGTCTTGTTCGATACCGGTTGTGAACGAAATCTATTTTGTTCTTATACGAAACCAGTTACGAACGAACACTTTTTGTTTTGGTACGAAACCTTTCGACCCGAAGGAATAAAGTAAACCCAGCGAATCGAATCGAATTATATTCTGTCCGAATTATTATTACTGTATATCAGTTTTTTCGCTGGGTAGCGTCCTCGCTGTGAATTCGCTGCGTGTTCGTAACGGAATCGCTGCGCGCTGGCGGCGTATTCGCTGCGCACTCGCCTCATTTCCAATTCGCCCGCGAATATACGAAGTTAAGTGTTTTAAATTATTATCCGACTGCGGCAAAGCCAAAATGGAAGATTTTGTTTTCTTTTGGGAAATGTTGCTCTACGCTGTTTTCATGTTATTTATGTGTCTCTGTTGCTGCTCACAAATTTTTCTTGTTGTTATTTTGTCCCGTGGCCCAAGGGACAATAGTCATTAAACTTCTTAGAGAAGTGTTGATTTAAATTACCTACTGGTATTGTCAGGAGATAGTCTACATTAAGAATGTTTAGATATCCAGATGCTATCCGGCTGTTCTTGCCAAAAGGTCGCATTTCTCAACCGATTCTCATAATTTTTTGTGAGTAGGTTGATTTAGTTTTAGATGGACAGATAACCTCGTTAGGGTCGCAGGGAGTCGATGGATAATGACGACGATCACATTTTGTGGGGAGCTATGGGGGAGGCCATGCCTGATAGATAGTTTTTGGAATTTTTTCAAACGGGGTAGAAACGAAAAAATATAAAAAATTCAGTAATTTCGAAACAAAGCGAGGTCTACAACACATAAAGCCACCGGTTATTAATTATTTGTTCAGCTCTTTTTCCGATGCTTTGCCCAGAGACTTAATACTTACCAGAAAGCTGTGACGTTATCGGTTTGACACAAGCTTTCATTCAATACCCAAGCGGAGCCGAGATCCGCAGTACCGTAGCCGAACGCAGACACGGCTACGTATCTTTGGCGTGTCCGTGTAGTACGGGATCTTATTACCGCCGGTGCTAAGAATACGGAGCTTCGGTTCCGCGTATAACACGAATATTAGAAGCCCTAATATAAATAAGCATAGTCTCTCGGCAGTTACAAATGATTGAATCTGTTATACAGATAGCTCGCCTTCAGTTCAATCCCATTGAACGTGAACAAAACCTAAGATCCAACGCTCAGACGGCTCGAGAAGCGTTCTCTTCTAAATAAATTGTGCCTTTTTAAACAAACCGAATGTCATATCACTAACACTGTCGTGAGACATTTCACTACTATTATGAAGGCGAAAGTTTGTGAGTGTGTTTATAATTATGTGTGCTTGTTACGTCTTCACGCCCAAACGGTTGGACAAATTTTCATAAATTTTGGTATGAAGGTAGCTGGCACTAGATTAACACATAAGTTACTTTTTATCCCGAGAAAAAATGTGTTCCCGTGGGATGAGCGGGTACCGCACGGCGCACCTAGTCTTTAGTAATTATAAAAACGGTTTAAGCTCACGTTAAATTCTCCATATAAGCTCGAAACAAGTCAGGCCGTTCCTGACAATTTTTACGTGAGTTTAAACCGTTTTTATAAACCGAATATAATAATTTGTTTGGGTAGCAATAAATAAGCAAGTATATGTATTGTTTTACATCTGGAAATGAGCATTGGGCACGCATGAGCACAAACAATTCATGAATCTAACGAAACAAAATTAAAAATAAAAAGTCTTGAACTTCGATAAAACTAACTTAAGTCGCAGGTCATGCTGTCTCAAAATGGTGACGTGCAAAGGGTTTATTTTCGCATTTTGTGAAGATTTACGTCATGAAGCCTTACCCTTTATCAAAATCGCTGAAAGCTTCGAGCCATCTCATATCAAATTACCTACTATTTTATGTTAACCTTTATCATGATTTTCAGCCTAGGTACGGGATCATTCCAAGTTTCTAATTACATAGTTTCTAAAAAAAAAAAAAAATATTTTAATTTATTTTTGTGTGTGTAAAGTAATATAAAAAATACATAAAATAACCGAAATCTACGACAACTATGCCTGTATAGAGGTGTAGTCTACCCGCAAAAAAAAAATGCTATCAATAATGCTGACGTCATTCGTTTTTTTTTATTAAACACCACACTAAAGTAGCCTTTCTATTGTGTCATCATATTATAGGAGTTGCTACATTTTTAGAATGAGTAAATTTTAATTAATGAATGATAAAATAATTAGTATCTTAGGAAAAATATAAAAACAATCATTACGTCCTCTTCCTAAGCGGAATACAGAAAAGTAATGAAATTGTAGTCTAAAAAAAAATAAAAAATTGTCGATTGTAGGAACGAGTTACTCGTTGTTCCATACCTGATACCACATTCGTGGAAACGCTCGAACTCACTCTACACACTTACATAATATATATATCACGTACACTCTATCTAGTCCTACTTCATTCAAAACAGTGTAATTTACCAGGAAAGGTAACTTTTTAAACATATTCCAGCTGTAGTTGAAACTGAAAATTCATCAGCTCGAACGTACTCGGTTACAAGCTTGAGCACACAACTTTGCTCACACGCTTTAACTACTGGTTTTCATAGCGTTAGTCGGAAACCTCGAAAACTACGAGTAAAGCATTTTATTCAAATGCATATTATTTTTATTCAAATTATAACAGTCAAAGTAATTTGCTTACTTTGGCTCTAAATCGGACCAAATTTATTTTCTGCCATAGATACTAATAAAAAAACTGTGAAACTTGCGGTCATACGACGGGCCCAGAGATAATTATTTAGAAAATAGTGAGAATTTTTCCTTTTACTTTGTGTGTCGATCTTCGCATTGTTTATTAGACAGCTACAGGCTTTACACCTAAGTTAGATAATGTTAAGCTTGACGTCTTCACTTATTAGTTACAGTATTATTTATTTATCGTATGACATTTCAGTCGCTGGGTACAATTAATTTTTAAAGGTTGAAGTTAGCCTTCTTCATGTAATCTCTGGCACTTTAAGTTATAGTATTTAAAATGTACAGTTATTGTATATTTTAAGAACTTATCAACTTATGTAACGGGATCCTCTTCTTTTATAGACAAAAACTTCACCGAATACTTCTTTTCGTCGAAGTTTAATTACATAGACAATTTTTCCCCCGGAAATCATAACTTCTTTCAGAAATCTTTAAAATGTCAACCATCGATTAGGTTAGGTAAGGGACCTAATTCGAGAATGCCGTTTGCGTTTGAGAGATCGCAAAACGTCAAAGATCTATTAGATAACAGTGATATCTATTCTATTTTTTTTAAATGGCAACCTGTCACAGTTAAGCGACCATTACTGCCAATGTCTCGTTGCCAATCGCACTCGGCGACTAGATAGAGGATTGATACCACGTTGTACGGTGAGTTGATAAAATCGTGCTTTTTGTAAAGTGATAGCGATTTACAAAAAACCACACGAACTATCGGGCATTGAACCAGAAAGGGCTATGAACGCTTCAAGTTGAATTCTTCATTAGCTATTCAAAGTTAAATAAATAACGAACAACGAAACTTAAACGCATGCGGCCATTTTGAGTCACGGACTGGAAGTCAACAGTGATATCGCCTTTAAACTGTCATTAAAATGCGATGAGCTTCAAGTGACATATTATGTCATCTCAATTTTGGAAATACGAAGGCGATATTGATTGTCAAAAATGATATTCATGCATATGAATTTCTGTTTTGAACGAAACGTAACTGACTAATTTCACGCACTACACGGTCAAGTTAAAGTATGCGCCTGTTATTTATGCCGTCACCTACGAAGGAAATGCAAATTAAGCGCGACCGGATTGACGAAGTTGCGATGTTCTAGGGATATCGCCACTTGTCAAGAAGGGACACGTCAAAAGTTACGGATGGGAATGAAATGGAGAGATCTCCATCATCTCTCTAAAATTGGTCGAATTATCACCCCCAAGGTTTGTGTTATCAAATTCCAAAATATTTTTTGGTTTCAGAAAAAATGTGCTTTCGATGAAATTATATTTCTATAAAATTAAAATTCGATGGAACTTTTGTGTATAAAATAAGGCTAAACCTTATGTAATATTTAGCGTCCGTTGTGTTTTATCTTACTGGCTCATGCTTATATAAATAATTTCACTAAATAGAACAAAATAGACGTAGCAGCAAAATCTCTGCTCATACATTTTTGATAAATATACTATTTTATCTGAGCACGTTGTTCTAGACTGCAATTTTTACAGTTAGTGAGACTTCAATTTATTGCATTCATATGCAAAATACAAATGGTGTGGTGTGCTTTCAGATGAATTGAACTAAGTAACAATTTTAACGCAACGTGTTGGATGAAATTTTTTGGACAGATAATGAGATGTTTTTTTTTTACATAATGAACATTTCAAAACCATAACACAAAATAGGGTTCTTAACAATCACCTGATCGATATATGTGTACATGGTTGATCCGATTTTTCCAACTTTCATACAGGGGTAGTTAGTTGAGATGGTTATAGGATATAGACTTTTCGATAATTACTGGGAGTTCGTGTAGGAACCTTCCTGTATGCTATAAAATGCTGGAGGCTTAGATAGCCATATTTTCAATTATTTGAAAATCGTATTTATTTTCATCTTTACTGCACAAAAGGTGCGCGTTGCATTTTAGGCGGTGCAACTAACTAACACATAAGTAACGACTAACAACATATAATTATTACTTATAATACTAATATAATATAAAACATATATAATTTAAATACATATAAATGTGAAAGATGAAACATACTAAACAGATAGACTACGAGATTTAATTTCTTTCTATCCTAGTAACATATCTTCTCCATTTTCTTATTATCTAAGGCCTCGATTATGGAAATGTAAATCACCGCGGTCAATGTATCTACACGTTGTCCCTCTTCAGTTTGTCGGCTCAGTGGTCTGAAAATCTTACGTTGGGCTTGCCGCCTTACGAAATCTTATAAGCATAAGGAGCTTGCAAGTGACCATCTATTTAAGATCTTCGGGTCAGTGAACTTAGCTCAAAAGGAGCGGTCAGTTGGACAGAAAATCATGGATGAGGATGGACCAACCAGGTTGTATATAGTGCCAAATGTAGTATACCGGGTGATCAATCCAAACGGGTCAGTAGGGAGAAGTCACAAACTATAAGAGACGAGGAAATTTGTTTATATACTAATTGATGAGTGAACTACTATTATATCTGAAAACAAATGGTACCACGTTCACAATATCGAATAACAAATGCTATAATTTCAACACATATAATCGATCAATTGATAGAAATAACATTTTGTAGAAAATCAGTTCATTTATTTTCATTTATTATAACAACACTTGACATGTTGCTTGTATCGTATACTGAACACTTAATATAATGAACATTTAATAGAATAAACAAATAGCATAATATACCCTGAATATAAAGTTACGTAAATAATATTAATAATCGCAACTGCTTGCTCCGCCGACTCCGCCGTAGCTCCGGCGCTGCGGGGTGAGCAACCCTTCCACCCTTCCGGCAGGCAAGGGCTGCTTTCCCTCCGCACCTCCGGCTTCACAAAAACACTCTAGGGTGCTCAGTGTCCGCATGGGTCCTAAATTCTGTGCTATTGTGCTTCTGCTTAAAATTATATGAAAAGTATACTTATAGTGCATTTTATTCAACGTACATTCTATCAAATTATTGTTATAAGAGCGACTTTCTATCAATAAAATTATGCGTCTACCAAATAAAGATTATTATGAAAGAAACTTTCTAAAAAACGTTTTTATACAATTTGAAAATTATATCGTATGTTCGGTCATATGAAAATATGTCAAATGTTTTTATAAGAAATGAGGCGCACCCTTATATCTAATCACAATATAATCACTGGATTATGTATGACCTATTTCACCTCTGCGTACGAAATTGCTGAAATTACGAGTAGAAGGCACCTTTGATTAATTCATAATCGCTTAATGCACCGTCTTATGTGAGTTCGAGATTCACATTAGTTACCTATCTCCAGTGTATCGGTTCAATGAACCGAGAGCCTTACATCTCATCTGCAGTCTAGACTTCAGACGTATCCGACTACTCAATAATATCTTCGTGAAGAATGGGCATTAGTGAGTAATATAAATAACCCTCTTTTTTCTTCGGGGGTTAATAAAACCTTAAAGTTGTGTTACTTGTAAAATTCAATTGTCTTTGAAAAGTCATTTAAAAGAAGATATAAGAAGTCGCATCGCTAAAGTAGTCTGTGACACGTGTTATTGGAATCGTCGAAAACGGTACTTGAATATAGTGAAAATTTATTATGTCTTTGAAACCACTAAACATACAGTCAGACTACCACTATTTTTTGTACATTTTACTATTTTTAATTGGACAAAAAATAAGAAGACGTGTTTTGATAACTAATTTTTATGATGTCACAAGCCAGTATCTTCATAGAAACTTCATTACAACAAATCATTTCTGACATTTCACAAAGAGTAGCTTATTTGACCTGTCATCAATACCGTATTTTAACCCCAGTACTCCCCAGTGCTGACAACACAAATGACAGGTAACACCCTTGAACAGAGGACGCCGGGGCGCTTTGTTTTCCTGATGGCCCTATATCGTCCGACAGACTCAATAGGTTCATTATTGACGTCTCCTGAATTTGATGTGGCATGTGTTTTCAGCTAACTACGAGTATAGGCAATCTACATGCAGAAAATAAGAAACTATAAGGATAGAGGCAACTACACTGAAAAAATAATAGCTCAACTAGTTTCACTACTTGAAAAATAACCAAATTGTGCTTAGTATTAGTAACCAAAATTATGCTAATTTTACAAAACAGATTTTGGTTACTAGTAGCCCTCAGTCTGCCAGTCCTTCGATTTATGTAACTATCAGCTAACATTATTTTTTTCAGTGTAAATGTCCCAATGCCACCACCAGGCCACCAGTGACCCCCATGGCGTTTAACGTGTTAAGGTAATGCGAAAAGCAATAATCGATATCGTGTCACAGCTATGGTGTTATGTTAAAGAAAGTAAAAACAATATAATTAAACCAGTATGACTTCCCATACCTAAAATGGACCGTCGCTTTATTTGTGTTAACTAACAATCCTGAGTTCAATTTGCAAACAACATGTATTACATTCGTTTTATAAAAAAATAAATATCGGTAAAATATATCCGAATTCAATTGGACATGTACAATATTAATATGTTAGATAATATACTATCATACAACTATTGTAACCTGTATAAAATACATTATAGTAAGATTTTCAATCCAAATGACAGAATCCCAACGCTTAATAATTAACTCATCTTTAGTGACAATCACTTTTAAACCCAAAACAGCCGTTTCTCTATTGCAAATGGCCGCCGATTAATTTAACGATATCTCGTGGCGACGGTCGGAGATCAATTAACGACACGAGTTAGCGATAACGACCGCTTGCGAAATGAGGGCGCCACTAGCACTACAACAAAAGGTCGTATAGTACTGCCATGCTGCGTGTAAAGGCTGTATCTTATATGGATTTAATAGTAAGATACGACCTTTAAGCTATGTCGATTGCGCCCTCTTAGACGAGGAGCGTGCTCGGAAACTAGATTTAAGGAGTCTATATAGTCCCATGGACATTTGAATTTCATGATACTTGAACGTGATATTTTAACGGTTATTTACAACTAAGTTTTCCCTGTGATTTTCCCCACGTAGCCTACAATTTATTTTTAGTTACAGCCAGGGGTACCATAGATTTTTAAAAAAAGCAGTGAATTTCCAGTTTTATTGTATTATCTATGACGTTTACAAATAACTGTCTCAAGCGGCATTTGTGGAAATCAGAAGAGAGATTACATAAATTTGTGTGTTTTCTTAACAGCCTGGAATAGCAGATTTCAGAATAATAAAAAGGATAGTTCCCGATGCTCTAAATATGTTTTTTCAACTTACGTATTGCCTTGACATAAGTTGAAAAAGTCCCTATCTTGCTGTCACGGGCGTAAGCTACTTACCGAGCGACGAGCGGTACAAAAGTCGACTTATTCTATACGGCAATCCAAACGTGAAGTTTTTGACGTCTTGCCTTAAATATTTCGTAAGTGTTTGCGAAGACGTTTTCGTCGAAAAGAACACGGGTTTTATTTAAGAGTATTTGTTTAAAAAATGCAAAAAATGATGAGGTAAAGTAGTCTTACTTTACCGAGATTATTTTCACACAGAATACTTAGCAATGTTGCATATGCACGCAAACACATGTACTCTTTATAGAACACTAAGAGGTGTGCTCACAACTACGTTCGCGTAACCATTTTTTCTTTATCTTAGTTAGGTAAAAAGTATCCTATGTATATAACACTTTATACTCTCGCGGTTTGAACACATAAATAATTAAAACTTATTGAACCGCGATAATCGCGGGTCTATCGCGATATTTACGCCTGCAGGGACCACGGCACGTGGAACCGTGTTGAAACGTTAGGCAATGAAGATAAATCAAAACATCGCGATAGACCCGGTTCATTAAGTATCCTATAACCATATTTGGATATCCAGCTACCACTGTTGCTGTACCAAAATTGGTTAAAATCTGTACAGTCGTTTAGGCGTGATGCGCGGATATTTTTTTTACCAACAGATCGCTGTATCGCTTACGCCGCGCTCTCATTCAAATCCTGTACGTCTAGCATAACTCCAAGACGTGACTCTTTGTCGCGCGACAAATACTACCTGTCCCTTTCTTTTCAATAATTTGCGAGAAAAAACAGGAGATGCGAAGTCGCGCGACAAGCGTCGCGGAAAAATATGCAACGGTTTCTTAAGATTTTTTTTGAAATGAGGAGGTCCCTCCGTAGAAAACTAAATTTCAATACAATTTTATAATTTGATGTATTTATGCAAAATGGAACCAACACGCATCAAACGTTTGTATTTTATGCTATAGTTACAGGGTTCAATGCAAACGGTTTTGATATGTGGACTGGTTCCTTTTTCCATAAATACGACCAATTATAAAAAAAAAATCAGCAGAATCAATGCGTTGGGTTGCGTTGAAGGATTCAATTTATAAATTGCTAGGCGCTTAGGATTATGTGACAGTCACGAAAATAGGAGTAAGTGGTTTATGTCACTTATGTACCTACTTAATTAATTTAAGACGTTTTAGGGAACTTGTTGTACAAGCTTGTTGAACAAACAGATTCTCCGATATACATATGTTCTCATAATTATAGGCACTTAATGATAATCATTTATTATTTACGGAATATAATGATAACCTCCTTCATCCTGTTCTGTAGTCATAAAGAGTTTCCTTAAAATCGCTAATTACGAATGCTTGTTTATAACTGCACTGCCCAATTAGGGCCTTATCACACTTGCGATTTGCGAGCGTATTTTGTATGAAGGCGATCGCGCAGCGTGTTCGCCGCGTCGCTTATTTGTATAGAAAATACGCTCGCAAATCGCAAGTGTGATAAGGCCCTTAGAGTAAAAACAAATATATATTAAAGTAATTATCCTTTGCCGTCAGAAACTTAACAATATTAAAAGAATTCGGAAATGCAATGTAAATTTTGCGCAATAGTTTAACGATATTAATATCATGCTTCAATGCATTTTGTTTACCACGCCGCCGGGCAAACTCGCTCAAACTTGAAAGAGACCCGTAATATGTATACTTTTCAACATTCAATAATTTGTGTACTGTATTTGCAAACAAAACGCTTATGCCATTCATGTTGCTATTTATTAATATCATAGTATATTTATAACGCCAATGTTATTTAATATTTGCAGCATTACATATCCAAATAAGTTTAATTTTCAGTTGGCACAGTATTAAATTGCCGCGAAATGTAAATTCATATTAATTGCGTATTCACCAGTATTATCCCACACGTTTAGAGAGTGCCTGTAGTTTTTAAATACTTCGTTTACATTTAATATAGGTAAAATATTATGCTTGGTTCTGCACAATTTGATTCGAAGAATGCTTGAAAATTATCTTTATTCAGATTTAAATTACTTAATAACTATTGACTATTATAGATTCGAATACTTGCATTTTAATGTAAAAGTTTCATTCATCACTATACCCTATTTGATTGTATACTATCTGTTTTGGCTTTGAATAGCGTATGACCTTACTTAATTTAAACTCGCTGAACAAGAACAGCGTTCAATAAAACATTCGATTTAATCGACCTCGTTTTAACCGGGTAAAAGTTAGGTAAACAAATTAGAACTGAGACAGAAAGTCATTAAAAGTAGGAAGCGAAACGGCGCTCCAAATGAGCAAAAGCGAAATAAGGGCTTTAATGATGTGCATGCGAAATTATGGACTGCTCTATTCTGTGACTGCACGAAGATATCGAGCGGTTTGATAATCATTCCTGGTATTCCTCTCTCGTGAGATGTAATGTCCAAAATATTTGCATGCTAGTATTTAAGTACAGATAGCAGAATTAGCTACCTATTGTCACATACCATACTATGACACATTTGTACCTACTTATTCTAAGCAAATAAATACTATTCTATTCTATTCTATTCTGTGACTGCACGAAGATATGGAGCGGATTGATACTCATTCCTTGTTCATTTATAATAAAATTTGAGTTTTGGCTTTGGCCCTATGTCAAGACATAATTCGTGACGTTTTGTTTAAGTTTCTATCGACGATCATAATATCAATTCATGTAAATTAAGTAAGGGTAATTTATAATTTAATTTGTTGTTATGAAATAAATATATCTAATTTAAGCTTATGTTGTGTATGTTAAGTTGCGGCGTCGTGACGTGGTACTAGAATCGGGTTTGCTTAATTAAATGTATATAATGTAGAAGAAAAAAATTCCAAATTCAGTTCGAACCCGCGCTTCCCACCGATTGGATTTTTCAACCAGTTACTTCATTTTTTATTTGACTTAGGTTAGAAGAAATGAAGCAACATTTGGTTTACACTAGTAGTAGAGTTGCTAAGCCGCGAAATTGTGCGCATCGGGTTACAAGCATGAAATTTTTACCACACATAGAGCGTTCTACGGTGATTATTTTCAGATGTGGAGGGAAGTCAGATTCGTCCCCTGTGTGGTGGGAGAGCGGGGTGAAGAGGACCAAGTACTGCTCTTTTTCTTTTTTTTATTACTGATCAGTAAAGGCTATTAGGGCTTGTGAGACATCGTTTTCGTGTATATAAGATATCAGCTATTAATTTTGTATGTTATTTAAGAATAGTTTCTTATTAAAATTTGGGTTTAATGCCGAAAAGGTAAAAATCACAACAAGTTTTTTTTATTCAGAACGATAAATTAGTTATCTATCCTGAATATTTACAATTTAAAAAAATATTACTAAACAGCAAATTTAATTTTGTTTTTAAAAATGTATACATATTGGGCACATCTGATACAAAAAATACCTTGAAAAAAATGTTGATGTTAGGCTTAGCCTGCGTGTTCTAGTACATTTTGCTAAGTCGCGAAATTGTGTACATCGGGATACAACCACGAAATTTCTACCACAGATAGAGTATTCTGCGGTGATTATTTTCAGATGTGGAGGGAAGTCAGATTCGTCCCCTGTGCGGTGGGAAAGCGGGGTGAATGGGACAAAGGAGTCCCCTTTTTCTTTTTATATTACTGATCATATAACGCTACTAGGACTTGTGTGGTACCTATCGTTTTCGTGTAAAACAGATATCAGCAATTTATTTTTCATGTTATTTATTCATAGTACCATATAAAAATATGGTTGTATTTCCGAAACTGTAAAAATCACAACAAGTTTTTTTTATTCAGGGAGATAAATTAGTTATATTTCCCGAATATTTACAACAAACAAAAATATTGCAAAATAGCAAATTTAATCTAGTTTCTAAAAACATATACATATTGGGCACTTTTCATACAAACAGTAACTTAAATAAATTGTTGATGTTGAGATTAGCCCGTGAGCTCGTGACACATTTGCAAAAAAAAAAAAATTAATTACATTAATTTGTTTTTCTAGGACGTATATAGTAAATATTATACGTAAAAGCATGTTCATAATCATTATTTAATGTATTTAATGAAGCGAAATAGGATGCGTTTGGAGATTTACGTTGGTTACGCCGACGTAAAGATATATTTTAAGCTACTGTTTGTATGAGAAGTGCCCAACATGCATATATTTTTAGAAACTAGATTAAATGAGATTTTTGAAATAATAATAATATTTTGAAAATGTTCACGAAATTTAACTAATTTACCTCACTGAATAAAAAAAATTGTTGTGATTTTTGCCTTTTCGGCCATACACCCATATTTTTATATAGAACTATACAAAAATAGCATAAAAAATTAATTTCTGATATTTGTTTTACATGGAAACTATACCAAACATGTCCTGGTAGACTTAACTGACCAGCAATAAAGAAAGAAAAGAGGGATACTTGGCCCTATTCACTCCACTCTCCCGCCTCACAGGGGATGAATCTGAAAACAGCGGACTAACAAACTCTACTATAGCAGACGTTACTGCTTTAATAAAAATTGCTCATAATTATTTGTATCTCTAATTTAACGTTAAAAGCATTCAATGAAAATTGAGAGAATACTTGAAACGTAACAATATCTATAAATAATGACACAAAGGTAAATTAAGAAAGGAAAATTGAATGCGATCTAACTACAATCGAAGCGGGGTGTGAACCCGCGACCTCTGCGTTTCCGGCGCATTGCTCTCCCAACTGAGCTATTCGACCGCTACGTCAGTCACACCAAATCTTTCATCCCTTAATCCTTTACGCTACTGGAGCGCCCTCTGTGTCATATATGTTTTTTGAAATGCTTATTGCGCATTAGCCATACCCTAGGATGTGCGTTTTACACGCACGATCCCCAATCCCCATTGCTTTACAGCAAGTGTGAAGACTGCGAGAGAGATGGCGCTGTTCTAAATATTTGTATAGAATCTTTTTATCGATTCATATTTTTATGTGGTAATACCACATTTTTATTTTTATAAATATAATTTTAAATTATATATTATTAATTTATTAATATATTAATAATTTATAAATAATGTAGTTAGATCGCATTCAATTTTCCTTTCTTAATTTACCTTTGTGTCATTATTTATAAAAATAAAAATGTGGTATTACCACATAAAAATATGAATCGATAAAAAGATTCTATACAAATATTTAGTAACAATATCTGTTCACCGCAACTCATTACGTGTTTGTTAAAGACAAATACTTTCGCATTATGTTAGGCGGACAGTAAAATAGTTCTAGACGAAGTCTTTTATTAACCGGACTAAAGTTGCCTATTGACTATCAGTTTTATGCCCAATGATATATCAGAATTTTTACTTAAGCAATAATTCGGCGACGACGCGTTTGGCGCAATTTGTAGAACACCTGGCTACTGAGCCGGCGGTCCCGGGTTCGAATCCCGGCCAGGGTATATATTTGTGCGATGAACTAAAAAAAATTGTGCTTGGGTCATAGTTGTTCTAGTTATGTATTTAAGTAGATATTTATCAATATAAGTATGTATATCCTCGTCTAGTACCCATAACACAAGCCTTCTTGAGCTTAATTTGGGACTAGATCGATTTGTGTGAGGTTGTCTGATATTTATTAATATCTCCTTTATTTATCTTAGGCTAGGTTTTTTACAATAAATTTTGTATAAAAAGAAAAATTATTATTTATACCTAGTAATTAAAACGTTTGTTTTGTATAAGATTTGCTTTCATACAAGACGAGCTCACTTGACTGTGCACCGCCAGGACGGGCACACATTTAGTTGCTTGGCTTTGCCGTCTACCGTTGTTATGGAAAATATACCGGGTGATCAATCCAAATGGGTCAGTAGGGAGAAAACGAACACTATAAGAGATAGAGAAACCTGTTCTTAGGAACCATGGCTTCGATTTTAGATTTATTAAAAACTGCAATCCAAATTTTTTTCGTATATCTCATGCATAACCCGGAATCGAACCCAGTCGAAATTGAGTAGAGAAAATAATAATAATTGAAGATGTCAATCGATCCTATTTTTTATGGAAAACAAATGTCTACATTTTTCGAGTGCTCTAAGAATCAGAAATTGCTGTTAAAGAGTGACATTCCTTTATGGTACCCACGAACATTTAACTTCTTTTTTTTATCCAAAAGCAAATATGAAATGGTGTCCAATATCCTCATAATTCAACAAAACGATAATTGTATGACAACTATGAACCTAAACGGAAATGATCATGGTCATAATAGAAAAAGTTATTTTTCCATACCTACATAGCACGCATATTTTGTTTGGAGCGTTTTCAGCTATAACAGCAATTTCTGACTCTTAGAGCACTCTAAATGTATGTACTCTTATACAGAAATTTGTTGCCAAATAAAAAATAAGATCGAGACTGACATCTTCATTAATTTTTTCCCCTCTCTCCAATTTTAACCGGGTTCGATTCCCGGTGCGTGAGATGTACGAAAAAAAAATTAATGCAGTTTTTAATAAATCTTAAATCGGAGCCATGGTTCCAAAGAACAGATTTCCCTATCTCAAGTTTTCGTTTTCTCCCTACTGACCCATTTGGATTGATCACCCTGTATATACCGCATGTTTGTAGATAGTCGTAGACACACGCGTTTTCATAAGAACAGAGCTTGGTTGACTTTTGCAAAGATCAAAAGAGAAAACCTTGCGTAGATTTATTCTGTGTCGGAAGGTGACGCGTAACCACTAAATTAGGATAGGTCTAAAAATAAAGACCCTATGTTTTATTAATATCATAAAATATAGACCTAATTAAGATAAAAATTTCATCCGTTTGTTTTAATTGTTTCTTTCCTAAGTGTTTTGTGGTGACGTCAATATTGACTTGTTTTTCAAAACGGCAAGGACGATCATTGAAAGTCGATAAATTAAATATAATAATCACAATATATTGTTTATTGCGGTATAAGAGCCCAGAAAAGATTTCTGAATCAACATATGTCGTAAATAATTGGTATATCCCAATAGGGATGAGTTGATTTTATTGTTTTCAGAATCCTGTACTTTAACAAAACAATATTTGTACGACAATAATTATTCATGGTTGCGGCCAATCGCACTTTTCACGGTGAAAATGGCAAGTTGCTTGTTGTCTTCATACAAATATTGGTACCCATAACATAATATAATGGCGTCACGATGAAGTGACCATTTTTTATGGAACGTTTTTAGCACTCCGTAGGAATGTTGAACGTTGACGGTCATTTCTGACTTTTAGAGCAGTCTAAGTGTAGTTAGTCCCATATAGACATTTGATCCCAAAAAAATATATAATCGACTAGCTGTGCCCCGCGATGTTACCCGCTCATCCCACGGGAACACTAAATTTATTCGGGATGAAAAGTATCCTATGTCCTTTCCCGGGTCTCAAACTATCTCCATTCCAAATTTCATCTAAGTCGGTTCAGCGGTTTAAGCGTGAAAAGGTAACAGACAGACAGACACACTTTCGAATTTATAATAACTATTAAGTATTAGTATGGATTGACATCCTCAAAATAATTAAAATTGGTGTCTATTGTACGTACGGTGTGTAGGTGTTTCGTACCGTCTGACAGACGTTAACCAGGGCACTCTGATAGTCAACAGACCCCTTAAGAGAAAACAAGGTCAAGAGAACGAGATTACCAGATGTTGTTGATGAATTGCCTAATCTACTTTATTATTTACGCACCGGTCGGGGTACAGGGCAATCTGTCCACACTCGGTGAAGTATTTTCCAAATGACCTTGCCTTAATAAATACTAAGGCATTTCTAACATCAAAATATTTGCTTTCTTTTTTGCTTCAATCTATTTTCTTGCAAGTAAATATGGAAAGAATAAATATAAAAATTAAAATGAAGATTTGTTTAAAAGTTTGTCGTTTAGCGATTATTGCAAACTATAATTACACATTAAAATGGCAGCCACAGCCTCAAAGGTGGCATCAATACGTCCAAATCTTACGACACTAAAGATGTTACGATATTTTTATTTATTTTTTTATTTTAATTTTTTTTTATATCAGACAACCTCAGACAAATCAACCTAGTCCCAAATTAAGCTAAAGAAGGCTTGTGTTATGGGTAGGTACTAGGCGACGATATACATACTTATACAGATAAATAAATACTTAATTAAATACATAGAACATCCATGATCCAGGCACAAATATTCGTGTTCATCACACAAATATTTGCCCTTGCCGGGATTTGAACCCATATTTGGATGCCCAGACGCTTTCCGGCTGTTCTGGCTTAGAGGTCGCATTTCTCAACTGATTCTAATAAAATGTCGTGTAGAGTAGGTTCGATAAGTACCTATACCGGATTTTGCCTGTAATAGGGACAATAAATTAAAACAGATTCTACTCTTCAAACTGAACAACATTTGTTCGGAAACTTAAAAAAAAGTCAGTTTTCAGAATATCATTAATTCAAACAAATTAAATAGTATTTTCAATGTTCGTCGTCCTGCATTGACATGGCTGTCACTATACTAATATCGCACATTTCGCAATACATTGCTTCTTTGTCTAAACATTACTATTCTACAAAATATAATTTTCACCTCACTCGCTCGGAAAACCTCCGTCTCTCGACTCGCTCGTCGAAATCTGCGTGCAAAAGTCTATTTTATCCGCTAGCGTGCAAAAGTCATTTGAATTTCGAACACGACGATTTTGATTCTCTGTGGTGCATGTAACTTTTTTATATTTTAAGACTCCTTCAACGCTTGACTGATTTCATCTCGATAAATCTCCGAATAACCAATCAACGCACGCTAATAAAGAGCGATCTGGTCCGGCCGGCTAATATCATATGTACGTTTGAATACTTAAAAAAAAAAATACACCTACAATATCACGTCCAAAAACCTGGTTCGTGGTTACAGATTTTAATTTTTTTATTTTTCCTACACTGTATTATAACATAAGTTGAATATGTTTATATATATTAATAATAAGTATTTCAGTTTCATTTACATAGTTTACTAGTAAATATATTAAATACGACACAATTTTTTTATATTTATTTGTTATAAAAGTTGGAACATAAGAGTGTAATTTCTGAACGCACCCGAGAAAAAATAATAATTAAAAAGTTGGAAGTTTTTACAATTCATGTAAACAACGTAAAGTTCTGTGGAGAATACATACGTCTTACTTTATATCAAAAACAAGAAAGTTAAGCCCAATTTGGAGTATTTATTCAATGCTAAAAGCCTGCATTAAAACGAAAAAGGATTTGTTATTTGGAGACGATAAGTAATTTACCGAAACTATTGGCGTTTTTAGGGTTCCGTAGTCAACTAGGAACCCTTATAGTTTCGCCTTGTCCGTCTGTCCGTCTGTCCGTCTGTCCGTCCGTCCGTCCGTCCGCGGCTTAGCTCCGTGATCATTAATACTAGAAAGCTGAAATTTGGTATGAGTATGTGTATGTATCACGCCGACAAAACGGTAAAATAAAAACTAAAAAAAAGATTTTTTTTCGGGTACCTCTCAAACACCTAAAGTGGAGGTGAATTTTTTTTTTCGTTTCAACACTAGTGTGTGGGTTGTCGTTGAATAGGTCTTTCAAAAATAATAGGGGTCTCCGAACATTATTTTTTGAAAAAGTCAGCAGTTTTGTAAATATTCGCTCCGAAAATAAAAAAAATAGTGTCCCCCCCCCTCTAACTTTTCAACCACGGGTCAAAAAATTATGGAAAAATTCATGAAAATGAGGCCTTATAATTACTTTCAATGAAAACTATATTGAACGAAATCGGTCGAGCCGTTTTTGAGTTATCGCAAAATTTCATAATTTTCTTTAAAATAACGTAAGTGCCTCGCGGTGTCCTTATACTTCAAACGTTACACATATTAGTTAAGTGCCATACTGTATTAAAACATTTCGCTCAATCTGGCGCGTATAATCGATAAGTTCCAGAAGGTAATAAGTAATTACAGTTACTTTGGCGTGTACGACCTTTTTTATAGAGTTTGAAATCTTTCTCGTAAATTAAGCCTTGAAGCCCGTCTATATTGTGAAGGATGGGCAAATGCGGAACCCTACACTGAGCGTGGCCCGACATGCTCTTGGCCGGTTTTATTAAAGAAGATAAAGCCGAAATAATCTTGTTCGGATCCCATCGTCCAATAACTTCCAAAGCTATGGAAGTTATGGAAAATACTTCCGAGTGGCCAACTAATCCTTCCCAGAATGCCGTTCTCCCACATTCACAACGAATGTGTCAAGTAGTTTCAAAAACAAATATAATACTTATAACAGTGCTTAAGAAAAACTCAACGATAAAATATATACGACGATAATACAAATTACGGCCATATTACTTTCAATTTTTAATATGTGTGCTTCTCTCGTATTTATTTGGTTTAAATTTGAGTGTGCTATGTTTTAAATTGGACGTGTTAAATAGAAGGCAAAATTAAATATGATTATTTTAATGTTTAATTGTTTTTCTTGAATCTTGCATTTTCCTCGCTGTAGTGAGGTGAAAAATTGTGTGTTCCGCATGGCTGCAAAATTATTTAGCTTCTCGTGTCTTGAAACTCTAAACTCGCTACGCTCAGGAATCTATCTTTGATCTTAGATTCCTTCGCTCGCTCAGCTTTCAATTTCAACACTCGCGCCAAATAACAACTTTGCAGCCTTGCATAACAAATAACTATTAATACACGTTATTTTCAGAAGATGCTTAAAAATGTTGTTCACTTTCAAGGGAAGAATCTATGTTTTAATTTATTGCTCCTATTACAGGCAACACCCGGTAGGTAGTTATACCTAGAATTTTCTGCCTATTCTGTTTCGTTTTTTTTTATGGCGGAGATATGGGAGTTAAAAAAGTAAAATAATTTCAATTTTCAGCCTTTTCTAAACAAACTCGTTATTAAACTCTCAGAATCACATAAAAATCCCAAAATAAACAAATTAGTACAGAAACCCACAAACTTATTACGGAAACACCGGCTCTCGAAGGGCGCATCAATACGCCCAAATCTTACGACACCCAAGACGCAAACAAAAAATAAATCCACAGATATAATGTTTATTGTGTCCATTTATTAGCAGTAAAAACGGTTAATTTGTTTGCGGTACAGTAAAACGTTTTACGAGCCCCGACGTGATTACAGTATGGGTAACGGTGCCTTGGGGGGCACGAAGCTTTGTTTTCCGCACTTGTATTGAAATGTATTGTTAGGAGAGTGTGTATGATGGTGACTTAGATATCTAATACAATATTATAAGTGAAGGGTTAGGAAAATAGTACATTACACTAGGGCGGTGAATTCGTGAATATCCTGCGGTTCAGGCCACAAATATACGATCTCGGGCTTTAAGAATTACCGCCCTTGGTTTGTCAAGAAAAACTTACCAAGACTCTGTTGACCTAGAACTATAAAAACCAAGAAATACCGTCTTATAATACAAGTACAAGTATGGAGATAAGTTGTATCTTGGATGCTCTCCGAATGATTAATTTTCTACTCTGCACCCACTTGAAGCATCTCTGATTGGCCCTATAGTTGACTGGTAGAGAATGCCATTAGGCATTAAGTTCGCCATTTGTACTGACTTTTGTTTTGTGCAATAAAGTTTAAATAAATAAATAACACGCATAAAAAAATATACCCATAACACAAGTAGTTGGTCTTCATGAGACCCTCATACAAATAGTGATATAGAACATACAAATAAAATTGAACATAACTACAAAATGAGATCTTGTCACACGTTCCAATCAAATTGAATATCTTGGAAACTACTAATCCTATTTCCACCAAACGATATGATTGAACGTTTCATAGATAAAAATCGGTTAAAGTTTTACTTTACACTTTTACAATTTTACGGGAGCCAACGAAGTAATTACAGTAAGGGTAATAATTATAATGGTACTTCGGGGACCAGGAAAAGTTTTCGTTGTTTTCCGCTATTGTATTGTAATATGCTATTTGGAGATGTGTTTTTTGTGCGCTAGCTTGTTGTTGAGATTATTTGCAATATGATTAAGTAAAAAACCGTTAATGATACAGTTTGTTACCTGGAAGCCTAAAAAGTAGACACGGAAAGGAAGCGTGGGTTGTAATTGGTCGTTACCTTATCATATTAAAAAGCGGAAAAAAAACGTTAATGCTATGCGATCGGCACGGGACATTTTAGTGATATTTTTGGATTTATTTTTACTTAAGTCATCCAGCCATAAAGTTTTTTATCACCTTCAATCGTCTCTACTGTCAAATTATGCAAATGTTACCCTAGCTGGTCTTCCCTTTAAGTGATTCAAGTATAATGTTTTGCATTTCCGTGGGTTTGTAATTACGATGATGATGGAACGTTTCATTGATAAAAAGCGGTTAAAGTTTTACTGCACACTTTTACAATTTTACGGGAGCGAACGACGTAATTACAGTACGGATAATGATACTTCGGGGACCAGGAAACGTTTTCCTTGTTTTCCGCTCTTGTATTGGAACATACTGTTAGGAGGAGATCTGTATGTTTTTGCAGGCTAGTTAGTTATTGTTGAGAGGGTATGATTGACAGAGCGAGCGACGCGTCTCGTCTGAGCAGATTTTTGGCTCTTCTCGCGTAGTTTATTTTCTCAACCGATTCTCATGAAATTGTGTGAGTAGGTTTGTTATTTATAGGTAGTTTGTTATATGGATTCTTCTTTTATGGATTCAGTTTTTCGTATTTTTTTTCAAAATTGTAAACCAAAAAAAAATTAAATAAACTCGCTAGGACTACACCTACCTCACAGAGCCTCTAGCTAATAGTTATTTGCAACATTATTAAGTGAACAAAAAAACGTTAAAGATACAAGGCATTTGTTACCTGGAAGCCCAATTAACCCATATATGCCCAGAACTATTTTTTCTCTCCGATTTCCTTAATTTTTGGATATGTGGGATCCTGAGGGGTTCTTATAAAAACTGCATTTAAAGATTTGAGATGAGAGGGGGGGGAGGGTGTTTTTTTTAATGGGTCGAAAACTACCCCTAGGGCAAATCTGTTCCCTAAGGGTCGTTTTCGACCCATTGTGTGCCTTGTAAGTTAATGTTGAAAAAATCGACTTAACACTGTTTAAATTGTTTATTTAGAGACAAAATAAAAGAATGAAACCTGGACAACCCTTTTATGTGCAAATGAATACCTAATTTTTTGCACCCTGGTACAGTTTATGTTTACATAGGTAAAGCACGCCGAAGTAGTCTTTATAGACATCTTTTAAACATAGTGTTAGAAATTATGTTTCTGCACCGAATAAGAGACGCTGCTGGTTTGATTTTTTCTGGTGGAGCCCATGTCTATTTCTTGCACTAATTCTGCAGCAAAACACGAGCAATGCTTCGGCGTAACTTCAGTGCATCTGTCACTTCTATACTCGCGAGTTAGGAGTGAAGTATTATGAACAGCGACGTCAATGAGCCTTAAAAAAAGAGTTTAGTGCATTTGTTGCCTCTCATTTCGACTCTATTTATGCTGATGTTAGCGTCCAGTTGATCCACTACCCCACAACCCATATTGGAAAGTCATTTTCCGCTGTGGTACATCAATCGTCTATTTTAGCGCAGCAGAAAATCTTCTCGCCGTTTGCATAGGTTGTACACCGTGTTCAGTTGATAATAGAGGCACAACGATATTGTCATGCCACCTAAGTGCATATAACGTTTGTCTCATCCAGTTGGTAGCCGTTGTATCCCTCTCTTTATTTTTTTAATTTTTTGACGTCCTCCAGTTGGCAGTTTTCAAGTAGAGTGTTGCGCACTGTACCATCAGATACCATCGCCAGGATAACCAATATAAATATCAGTACCTTATCTCATCATCAGACTTAATTTCCGAACAAATCTTGTATGTAATTCGTTGTAAGTACTCGTCTGATCATAAATATAACAAAATAGTAATTAAATACACTTCTGCCCACAGGGTCGTTAATGACCCACCAAAGTTTAAATAACCACTACTTTTCCAAAAACTAATACTTTTAACTAGTTTTTTTTATTACGAGATAAATAAACTATCTAATTTTATAATAGCAATAACATTATAAGTATATTTACGAAGAGTAAAATATTATTTACAATTTGCTCAGGACAGATGCCCTTTTTGGCCGTCTCAAATCAAGTCATAACTTGCAGTGACACCAGAGGTCATAAAATTGCTGACTTACCTACATTTACCTATTAATTTTGAAAGAAAACACCATCAAAATCTCATAGATGGTGCTAGACGACGCAAATGAGCATTTATGCTTATAAACTCGCCCGTTATTTGAAACCTAATTTTCGAGACAAAAACGACCCACTGGGCATATATGGGTTAAAGTTAAAAAAGTGGTCATGGGATGGTAGCGTGGGTATCCGTTATTGGGTTAGTAATAAATTATTAAAAAGGCAGGAAAAAAACATAAATGCTATGACGCTCCAATTGTAGTGATTTATACTTCCGTTAAAATTTAACCATTTATTAAAATAAACACAAAAACATCAATCGCGTCGTCGTAGGTATCGTAAATTAATCGTTTCATGACGTAGATTTCTACAATAAAACATCGCAACGTTCAAAGTCAAGACGACTTGTAGCAATACATTTGTGTGAATTTCTGACTGACAGTATTTTCATTTCAAAATTCCCCAAAATGATCTTACCTATAATTAATTAGTTATTACAGAAAACTCTTAGAAGAAGTACGCATAGAACGAGAGTTTTCATACAACAGAGTTGCGAAAGATGAAGGCGCTTTTGGTTTTATGTGTGCGCGCCTACGAACCGATCATAGAGACGTTTTGCTTGTGACACTGACGTTGTGACAGATGCGCACACGGACAAAACTTAGCCCATGGCTAACCAAAACTGACTTTTCAAGCATTTACTAGGTTTCTAGGCGTTTATTCCATGAGAAAACTGCAATTCAGCCTAGGTTTTAATGTTAACTACGACGTAAACTACACATCCCCTTTAATTCATTTAGACATAATGTGTACAAATTGCCTGGCCAGCATAGTTATCTTAATGCCTCCCGAAATTGACCATTAGCTAAGCCAACAGCCGGTTGCTCAGATAATTCCTATTTTGTTTAGGTATCTAGTTTTTGTTTAGGATTCAATTTTCAGTTGTTGATCCATTTGGTTCCATTGCTCCAACCATCATTTGCAGGTGTGTGGTACGCTATATAGGTAGTTAGTTGTCTATATGCAACGGTTACGTAATGAGAGGAAGTACATAGTACGAGCGTTTTAAGACGTACTCGTAATAACGTACAGTTGCATACATTACACTTTATCTACACATTCAGCATCTTATTGGTAGTTCCAAAAATTCGCACGGCTAGAAGATGTTGATACTCGAATTTCGACACATTCTAAGATCATAGCTAGCAGAAAATTTGAAAAATAACGAATGCAAAGTTGTTATACTAGCTACCACTCCGGATTCGCACGGGTGCAATGCTGATTAAATTATGCATGTATTTATACATAAAAACTTTTCTCTTGAATCACTTTATGTATTAAAAAACGCATCATAATCCGTTGCGTAGCTTTAAAGATCTAAGCATACATAGGGACAGACAGACAGACAGACAGACAGCAGGAAGCGACTTTGTTTTATTCTATGTATGTGGTGATAACATTCATGCGGAAATAATCTTATTTCTCATAATTAAAACTTATAAACCGGGTCTTTTTCATTCACCTTCATTGCCTGATGTTTTGACACGGTTTCACTGTGTACTGATTAAACAGCGAGTTGTTACGTTACTGGAGATGAAACGTCAGGCAATGAAGGTAAATCAAAATTATCGCGATAGGATTAGACCCGGTTGAATAAGTCTCAGTAACATTTAATTATGTATACAAACCGCCAGAGTATAAAGTATTATAATCTTGTTTCTGTTGCGATATTGTCCAAATTCGGGTACTTAAATTTAATTTAACACTCTGGGCGCTTATTCGAGTGGCAATCGCTAAACGTCAGACTGGCATTAGATATCAGTCATCTCATGGTCATCTCTAAGGTTCTCGCATTTGAACTGTCATTAAAACGTGATCAGCTGCAAGTGACATAATTATCTCATCTCAATTTTGAACACGGGATCCTTTCCGCCCCTAAACATAATCTAGTTAAAACTCATTTACCAAAGCTTTATCAGTGATGAGTAGTGAGTGCATATTAGCTGAGCGGGAGAAAACCAGATTACCTCAACTCGGAGTCAACAGGGAGAATATTTTCCTCGGCACTGTTTAAGTGACGATTTGTTACAACTAAGCGAGCCAGATTATCTTACTGTTCGTTTCGTGGGAAGTGAACAAAAACAATTCTAAAACTAAGTTGTGACTGAATTCAATTTTCCGTAGCCAACCCATTTAGTTATCAAAGGGACTTTTATTAAATAAAAATAAAAACAGTTTTCTGCGACGAAGAAATCTTTCTCCGAAGCTAAATCAAACGGGATTTTCTTTCCTCAGATCTCGGAAAACAGAGTGAGGTGAAACGGGCTCAGATTAATTGATCAAGCAAGCTAAGCGACAGCGCTTCAGCTGGGCTAAAAATTCTTTCATATGCCCCAATTCCGGATGTCTAGTTGTCCAAGTCGCATTTCTTCTTGTGAAATGATGTGAGCACGTTTGATGAATTTATATGGATTTTTTAATCGAGTAAAATCTTCGACATTAATCTAAATGGAGGAGATATGAGGGTTGCACACTGAAAAAGATATATATATATTTCAGCCACTTCCAAACATACTTGCGAGGTCTCTTAGCCACGCCACCATAGACTGATAATAGGAATGTTGACTCCTAAAGCAAAAAATAATCCTCAAAAATTACTACTTACCTTTATTACGCGTCGGTGTAACAGTCGTCCGACAATCACGAGTAATGCGTCCCCTCACGTCCACAGAAAAAAACACCGTAAGTGAATTTTCACAAATTCAGCTAAGTCAATATTATGCAAACCGACCGAAAAGTTGCGTACAGAGATAAAGCTGAGAGAATCATTTCCGTGAACTGGCTTGTTTTCTATGCAAAAAGGGAAAGTTTTTCGAAGTTCTAGGCTTGTTTTCATGATAAAAATAAGGCTTCGACTTTAGTGAGATAGCAGATCTTACTCGGTCCGCGGTATAGCTAAGGTCAGTACGTCTAGCATAACTGTGACACGCGACTCTTTGTCACGCAACAAATGCTACCTGTCATTTTCCTTTCAATACCGTGCGAGCAAGACAAGTGACGCTGAATTGCGCGACAAGTGAAGTCGCGGAAAAAAAACTAGCCGTGCAGGTAGGTTAAGTGCGCTAGCGGGATAAGTGCACCTTCTAGGTTATAGGTTATAGGTTATCGCGGGCTGAGTTTCCGCAACTCGAAGTCTTACCATGCGCCTATTTTGCGTGAGGGGTTGATGGCACTACTTTTGCCAACCCAACTCAACCAGGAAACCTAGCAGTCCCTTTATGTTGCCGACGGCTTCTGGGAGTGACCTCGTCGACCCGAGGTATCGTAGCCGGTAAGTGGCCACTCCAGGACATTCGAGAATGACGTGGACGGTTGTCTCCTCTGCCTCCATGCAGGCTCTGCAAAGAGGCAGTGACACCTAGAGTAAATAAGTGTTTGTTAATAAGGCGTGTCCAGTTATTGCTCCAGTTATAAGCCGGAGCTGGGGCCTCCTACTAACACCATCTCACTTTTGCGAACCAACTATAATTGCGTGGTTAAGTTGGTGTTAGTAGTAAAACACCTGTACTTTTTGATATTACCTACCATATGGCAGGTGCACTTGTCCTGCTGGCGCACTAGTCCCGACTGACTTTACCTCGCAAATCGGTATTAGAAAAGCAGCCAACGCTACCGTTTTGCTAACTTTTGGCTGCTTTTACAAATCGCATACCCACGAACGTTGAATGCTTCAAATACGAGAAATTAAGAGGCCTTAATACATGTTAAAATGTTTTTTTTTTTTATTATTATATTATGACAAATATATTGATAATATCAACCATTTTTTTTAAAGTAAATAATATTTTTCCCTGATTTCTAGAAAGTAACATAGCTATTTTCATGCTTTCATTACGCGCAGACGAAAATAAGTTTAAAAACCGAGTGCTCTGCGTGAATTTTGTCAATTTCGAGTAGTTTTTGAACAAAAATGCAAAAATCTATTCATCAATGAAAAATTCAATAGCCCTGTTCTAACTAGTAACAATGATTATATGTTAAGAAACATGTTCGATCATAGAGAAAAATGTCGTAGCATTTTTGAACGGATAAAGAGCCTTGATCATGTAAACAATGTAACTAAAACAATAGGGACCCGATCGAAAACACTAGGCTAACAGTAGCAGGGAATATTATTACATCAAGCATAAAATTACAACACACACAAGCATATTCCGTACGGAGTTGATTTGTTTTGCTTGTTTATCCCTCGATCATGCAAAAGTTTGGGCGCCTATTATCGTCGAAACTTTTGCAAATCGATACCTAAAGACATTGGCTGAAATACCGATAACTATTTATTACTGTTATCGCATAACTGGGGATTATAGCCAAGTCAAATATTAGTTCGAGCGCTGTACCCTTACCATGAGTTAAAATCCAGTCTTTTAAATCCCCGGTTTTGTCTCACGCCGGTTTTATTCAAAAATACGATAGGTACATATTACTATTACGCATATCAGACTAAAACTCCCACATCGATAGGTCTTGTAGTTTTATTTTAATAAATCATCTAAGTTTGCTCATATCCGGGTCATGCAATT
This sequence comes from Apotomis betuletana, assembly GCA_932273695.1. Lineage (NCBI taxonomy): Eukaryota > Metazoa > Arthropoda > Insecta > Lepidoptera > Tortricidae > Apotomis > Apotomis betuletana. Next base: position 17,900,410 of record OW026307.1, read on the forward strand.
TACATTTCATTTTATTGCTTATGAATAGGTCTATTTATAAAATTTTCGATTAAACCACATCATCTGCGTATGGTATGAATCATATGGTTTAATATTTTTTTTTTGTAAATAGACCCAGATATGAGCAACTTGGATGATTTTTATAAATAAATCTAGATGACCTATCGATGTGGGAGTTTTAGTCTGATATTCGTCATGGTAATAAATATGTATCGTATTTTTGAAAAAAAAAACCGGGTGTGAGACAAAAAAGACCCCGCTTTAAATGACTGTGCGTACCTACTCGCTGGCGACAGCGCAGCGCAAATGATTTGTACTTTGTAGAACTGCAATTCTTTCAACTTCTTTACGCAGCCGTTAGCGAGTGCTGTGACTGTAAACTCATGGTAGGGGTACTGATATTGTTTTCTGTTAAGTTGTGAGAGCCGAGTCTCCAGTGTAAGTTTGCTTTTGATTATAAAAACGTTTCGAATACGTTTGTGATTTATACGGGGAACTCAAATGCGATCGAAACGTTTCATTGCGTTTAAAACATTCAGTTGAGGCTCAGGGATATTTAATGTTGCTCATTACTTCTGTGACTTTTCGAACTACATATATGCAAACATCACACTATTATTATAAAGGCAAAAGTTTATGAGTGTGTTAATGTGTTTCTCTGTGACTTCTTCACGCTCACGGCTAGACCAATTTGGATAAATTTTGCTATGAAGGTAGCTGACAATCTGCATTAATCCCACGGAAACAATGCATTTTTCGGGATAAAAAGTAACCTATGTGTTACTTTTTATCCCGAAAAATGCATTGTTTCCGTGGGACGACCGGGCTACGATATTTCATAAAATCTTGCATAGCGATATGACTTATTATTTCAAATTAAGATAGTATACTTACTGCTCGAATCAGAAATGAAGAGATCCGTAGAAGAACCAGGGTAACCGACATAGCCCGAAGGATAGCAAAACTTAAGTGGCAATGGGCAGGGCACATCGCTCGTAAAACCGACGGCCGCTGGGGCCATCGAGCTCTTGAGTGGCGACCACGCACCGGACGAGGCAGCGTGGGTAGTCCCCCCACAAGGTGGACTGATGACCTGGTGAAGGTCGCTGGAGTCCGCTGGATGCGGGAGGCGCAGGACCGGTCATGGTGGCGTTCTCTGGGGGAGGCCTATGTCCAGCAGTGGACGTCTTTTGGCTGATAATGATGATGATGATGATGATGACTTACTGCTCGTGCCGGTTTGTATTTGTAGCAATATCACGTGCAATTTTGGATTCTACACTTCCTATTGCTCCTGTTATAAGCACATTGCTAAAATAGACAGACTATAGCAAAATCTAAGACAAGATGTAATTACAAACATCTTTAACCCCTTAACAGACAAAGAAACCTATACAGTTGATCCCATTCGCCCTAAGCCCCCTATTAAGATAGCCGGGCAATCCTAAAAGCAATACGAGCCCGTAATAATGTGGACGTAAGTGATTGTAGAGGGGTGTGTGTGAAACCAACGGGATGTCTGTTGCGGAGGATACTTAGCGTCTTAGCTTGGCCAAAGGGGGTTCACTCCGCGCCGCGTCTCACGAAATATACCAGCTAATTTCGTGTCACATTTGTGACGCGGCCTGCCCACCGTTTTGCCTTTATTCGTTTAATTGTCTTTCTTCTGTGCCTTGGCTTTAATTCGAAGAAAAAATGACATCACGTCCGTGATATAACTACTTCAGCAGGCTGCTTTGAGGCGAGGTATTTCAACGCGCAGCACACCTTGGGTTCCGCTTGGTTGTTTGTGTGAGATGCGACACAATTCATCGGGGGGCGTAGCGAAGTGACCAATGCAAATGGTACGCATCGCGCAACGCTATTTTGCCGAACGAACGTGCTGGTGCTTAGGCAACTAGCGCGGTTCGCAGCGTGTAGTGACTTCTCCTGCTAAAATTAAAGGATTATAAATGATTGTGTTTATGCATATAAAAATTATACGCCAATGTACCTATAGTTTATTCCTTGTTTCTAGTCACTCTATTCTGTAACAGTTCCCACGCAACGATCGCTTCATCGTTATCGTGGGGAGCAGTCGGAAGCGATATAAGGGCACCAGGGGAACATAGAATAGATTGCGGCCGCTTAATGGAGGCAGGATATGACGGTTTGTGCTCGGTGTGTCTTGGTTTAATACAGCCACACATACATAAAATACTTTAGATGATTCTTTCGTTTGATCTGGGCATAAGCCTCCATAAAACTATATTATATTGCTTGTTTGTGTAACACCGTTTGTGACGCGGCTGGTCGTAATGTAGTCGTAAAGGATCCTTCTGTAGTAGTTCCTGTATGTTTGCGTGTCATCAAAATCAACCAAGTCCATATAGATTGTTCCTAGTCTATTCTGTAACAGTTCCCACGCGATTATCGTTTCAACGTTATCGCCGGGAGCAGTCGGAAGCGATATAAGGGCACCAGGGGAACATAGAATAGATTGCGGCCGCTTAATGCAGGCAGGATATGACGGTTTGTGCTCGGTGTGTCTTGGTTTAATACAGCCACACACACACACATGAAAGACTACAGATTATTATTTCTTTTGATCTTGGCATAGGTCACTTGAAAACTGTATTATATTGGTTGTTGGTGTAACATGTGATATGACTGGTCGTAGTTCGTGCCGTGCGATCGTAAAGGAGCCTTCTGTAGTAATTAGCTCCTTTATTTGACGACGCGGCTGGCGCAGTCGTTAAGCAACTGCCTACTGAGCCGGCGGTCCTGGGTTCGAATCCCAGCAAGGGCAAGTATTTGTGTGATGAGCTCGAATATTTGTGCCTGGGTCATGAATGTTATTTGTATTTAAGTATGTATTTATCTATATAAGTATGTTTATCGTCGTCTAGTGTCCATAACACAAGCCTACTACTAGAGCTTACTGTGGGACTAGATTGATATGTCCGATATTTATTTTTATATTTTATTTATTTTTATGTACCTATGTGTGTCATCAAAATCAACTATGTCCATAAAGATTATTCCTAGTCTATTCTGTAAGAGTTCCCACGCGACTATCGTTTACCTAATCGTTATCGCGGGGAGCAGTCGGAAGCGATATAAAGGCACCAGGGGAACATAAAAATAGGTTAATCATCATCATCAGCATATCAGCCGATAGACATCCACTGCTCGACATGGCCTCCCCCAAAATTCTTCACAACCATCGGTCTTTCGCCGCCCTCATTCAATTTCTACCCGCGATCTTAACCAGGTCGTCGGTCAACATTGTTGGAGGCCTTCCCACGCTACGTCTGCCGGTCCACGGTCGCCACTGAAGAATCTGCTCCAACGGCCAATCGAATAGATTGCGGCCCTTTAATGGAGGCAGGATATGACAGTTTGTGCTCGGTGTGTTGGTTTAATTCTACACGTGGCTATAGGAAGAGTAAATATCATTTTAAATTTACAAATATTAAATATAATTATATTTGTTTTTACTTTGACTCATAATTGAGGTGTTGGAGTTGTTCAAATTAAAAGTTATACAACTAGTAGATCAGTAAATAAATAAATAGTAAGGGACTGTTTTATAGAAATCGACCTAGTTCCAAACTAATAAATGTCCTAAATCCACTTAGAACTACTTGTTTTAGTAGATCACATAACGTATCTTGTTTGAATAGTCCAGAATAATGGACTAACTTAAATATTAGTGCTAAGCCGTAACCATTAATTTGTAGACGTGACCTTAAGAGGCCTTATTCCTTATAAAATGCTGATTGTATTGTCATTTTTTTCTATGATCAAACATGTTTCATGACATAATTATTCATGTTACTACCTAAAACAGGGCTATTGGGATTTATCGGTATATATTTGAAACCTACAGTTTGAATTTTTCATTGATAATTTTTGTTTCAATAACTACTCGAAATTTACAAAATTCACACGGAAAATTAGTTTTTTCAACATATTTTCGACTGCACGCAATGAAAGCATTAAATAGCTATGTTACTACCTAGAACTCGGAGAAAAGTATTATTCACTTTCAAAAGTTGGTTGAAATTATCAATATATTTTGTCACAATATGAAATTTTTTTTTTTTAAAAGGAATAAGGCATCGCAATATGATTTATCTAGTGCTAGTTTAATGATAAAATCGTCAAAAAATAATGATTGTTACATAAACGGCTTTATTAAAATTCCTACGAAACGGGTTCACTCGCGTCGTAGAAGTCTAATATTGCTCGACATGTTTCGAATCGGTTCGCGATTCATCACCAGGAGAGTCGATCAGTCGCGGCGGTAAGCTCGTGAATCTATCATATTTATAGGCTATGTACAAAGTGACAATGGGATTGAATCAATTGATATTCGAAATACCTCTTGATGTATTTCGTAGAGATGTAACTAGGTAGGTATATAATTATACCTATATAAATGTAGAATAGGTGTCACATGCAATCCCAATCTCATTATACGATCGCAAAGGACGCCGTGGTGCACAACTCAGTACGAGTGAAGTCACAACCAATTGTCTAAATTAGTTCTTTTGTATGTTGTTTATTTCATAACGATATTTTCGGCTTATAATCAAGATGGCTCTCCTTCTTAAGATGTTCGTAGGGTTCAGACGGTTCATCCCGCCTAAGGCATACACATAACCATCAAAATGCCGTATACTTATTTAAGAGAACGCTGGCCACTAATAAGTTTTAATTCGACGGCGCAAAAGAAAAAACACAAAAGAGGAATTCTTAGAATTTCACAGGAGAGCGTTTTAACATTTCATAAAAATCGCCAACTTTTTCCAGTAAAATTATAAAGACTGTTTCTATAAAGTTGCTCTTTAGAATGAAATATTATTCAAATTGCAAATTTAAGTATTCCGCAATAAAATTAACTTCATAAATATTTTTCGAGTAAATATTATAACTACTTGATACTTCCAAGAAGAAATATCGATACTGTATCATATTGGTAAAGGAATTCACCAGGAAAGCGCAAACATGGGATTTTTGAAATCAGATCAATTCCTAGAAGATAATAATTATTGTCCTTTCTAATGTATCAGCCTCAAACAGATACACTAATGCGTAGACTGCTGACTCCCCGTGACCCTGATGAGCTCATCCGTCCACCGAAGCTGCTCACTTAGACTTAGTTGCCACTGCAAGATTTTACTACCCCATTTTTGCAACTCTAACCTTGTAATCGTACAAACTATGTCAGTTGCATTTTGATGTGCTGAGGATATCCTAATTTCTAATTTTATCACGCAGAGAAACTCAGATTATTTTGAACAATTGACACAATATTATTCATTCGTTATTATACTATATACTCTTCATACCTACATCGTTCTAAATTCTGAAAAATATATTCCAAATCCAAACCCTTACTAACATTTTACCAGTTATTAAAGCTGACAATAATTTTATTCATTGCCCGTTCAAAGTCTGTGTTTTTTCTGCGCTGACGTTCCTTGATTTATAACGGTATTCTTTCGAAAACACCAAGACTTAAAACTCTCGTAGCCAGAATAATCACTCTTAAACGTTAGGAAGCAAGGGTGCAAATTGGGTGTAATATTTCTTAACCCGCTGCCAACTTGCGGGCTTAAAACATTTCCTCAGTAACCTTTATTTTCATCGCGGCAAAGAAGAATTTTCGTTGCGTCATCCGCTAGACATTTTTCTAAGCGTGCGTGATATATGCATTTCTGCAAGTAAAAGAACATGTACCATTAGTTAAACACATATGTGGATGTCCGTTACTATTTTTACTTTTAATACAAAGTAAAGGCTGTAGACGAGTGTTAACGTTTTGAATTCCAGGTATAAGAGTCTTCCCGAATCCGAAGTTTTTAATGACTCTTGTCCAAGTCAATGTCACTTAATACGACTCTAGTTGCAAAATTCGATTTTTATTTAGCGATAAGACTGCCCGTTGTCTACCTCTATTGTTGTTTTAAGTTTTTCAGTTAATGGCCTTATTTATGAATTAATTTATTCATAAAATGAGCCATGCCTTTGTGTAGTCCAGTCCATAGTACGTGATATTATTATAGTAGATACATCTCTCAAATAGCAATTTATAAAATGTCAATCGAATAAGGCCCCACTCCAGTTCCTTTACCTATAAAGCCTAAGTGCAAAAGTTCCTGTAAGTAATTAAAAATGCAATAAATTTCAGGCTAAACGACAATCTACTCACTTTTAAATCGAATTCAAGTCGACTTTTATGGTACCGAGTGCAATTCAAGCGAAGTTTAAATGGCCCTTTTCGCTGTGTTCAACTTTTGACCGCGGAAATTTTTTCATGGGACGATTACAAATCGTATTTCAACTTTTTGATTCATTTTAAACTACGAAGTAAAAACTTTACCTACCCATTGCTGGGCTGTTAGAACGTGGCTCTGCCTTCCACTTTTATTAAGGTAATTTGGGGCATGCTGAAGGCTCGCGGCGCGTAGTGAGAGCTTCAAATCACTCATGTAATCTTATTATGAAACTCGCCTCCCGCTCGGTTCATAAAACCTCACTCGTATTCTAGATATTATCAAGTAATCAGGAATTTTTAACGCCGCCGTGGTTGCAAAGTTTGCTTATTGTTGTCTCAAATTATTCGGGCGGTTAGCTCTTTAATCGCACGCGTTTACGATAAAACTTAAAAGAGACTTCTATACTTTTTTTTTCGGTGCCAATACTTCAAAAGTGTGATGGGTTCACTAGGAGCCGCGTGCGCACAGTAATACACAGTGAACACAGTGTGCATGTCCCCGTCTTCTCGAGCACTAACCTAGTTTAGCGTGCAATCCTAGCTTTAATTCATCATCATTCATCACAACACTAATAGCATTCCCTTATACGCAAACTACCAATGAAAATACTTTGAGGTTGCTTTTTGAAAGAAATAAAGGAGAGAACTTTGGAATGGCTAAGTTAAGGCTTTGGAATCACCGACACTAGGACACTATATATCTTGAATGTAGCTCGTAGCTCTGAGCCCTGATTCGAAAAGGTATTGCGATATGCCCCAATTTAGAAATACTTCGGTCTTAAAATCGCCATAACAATGGACCTAGATATACATATAGGTAGGTATAGGACATAGGACGTAGGTAGTTTACTCGTCTGGCCTGGAAAGCCGTGGAGACGGGTTCAAATCCCGCACGAATCATTAAAAAAAAAAATTGGGCAAGTGCGAGTCCGAAGGAGAAAATGTTTTTAGGGCTCCGTACCCAAAGGGTAAAAACGGGACCCTATTACTGAGACTTCGCTGTCCGTCCGTCCGTCCGTCCGTCTGTCACCAGGCTGTATCTCAAGAACGGTGATATCTAGACAGTTGAAATTTTCACAGATGATGTATTTCTATTGCCACTATAACAACAAATACTAAAAATGAAATAAAAAAATATATATAAGGGGGCTCCCATACAACAAACTTGTTATAGATTATGGTACGGAACCCTTCATGCGCGAGTCGGACTCGCACTTGCCCAATTTTTTATTTTTTAATCTCACATACGAAAGGTTAATTCAAAAAAAAATTAACAAAAAAAAAACCGACTTCAGTAAAACTAAAAAAGCCAACAATAACCCGTTCAAGTACAGATTACATTTGACTCACCCTTCTTATACCCTTTCGATAAAAAAAAAATTGAAAATCGGTTCACGGTTCTCGGAGATATCGAGTAATAAACATACAAAAAAAAATAAAAATTAGTTCGAATTGAGAACCTCCTCCTTTTTTGAAGTCGGTTAAAAAAGAGTCGATGAATGTTCACTAGCCTTGATAGATAAAGTCAAGATATCGCCATGCCTCATCGAATCACAGTTCTGATCATAACTCAAGCCAACCAAAATGAGAGCTGAGGACCATATGCATAATGGGCTAGGACTTGGCACGGTGGCAGATTTAATACGTTACTATTATTTCTCTTCCGCGTGTATGTAAGTCTTATAACTATTTATTTAATCCATTATTTTCGAGAGCTTGGTTATGACAAATGTGATACAGAATATGTAGTTACGCGGATAGGGCAAATGTCAAAATGTGTGTCTGCTGGAGCGTACCAAAGTGCAATTTGAATTCTTAAAATCGGTCAATAAGTTTTTGAGATTTTGTGACGAAACGGAAAAAAACTCGGGATTAAATTAAGCTACAGTTTGAGCTATCATAGGAGGTCGGCGCGGCGGACAAAGGCGGTAGCAGGTCCCTTACGCGTGAGGTCAGAACACAAATTTGTATTTTTTATTTCATTACATAATTGAGCTTTTTGTATCACTGTCGCAGCTGACAGGACTCTCAACACGAAAGAATTAAAACTCACGTTGTGGCGAGATTCAAATCAACTTCACTACCCTCAGGATGACACTGGAAGTACCTATCCCTTACATATTCTACAATGTCTTCAGGTCAGCCTTCGTAGTGATGAAGGGCTTACCACTGATGCGTCTTCCCTTCCGGTGCGTGGTCGCCATTCCAGGATCTTTTTCTCTCAACAGCCATCGTTTCTACGTGCAGTATACCCCACCCAGGGCTTATTGTGCGTCTTGTATATGTAGTTGTTTTCAAATCCGTGCTTACGTAAGCCACCGCTTATCGGTGGAGCGCGTAATGGCATAATTTACGCTTCCTATCTTCTGCTTACGAAACTTCAGTCTATCGCAGTAGATATAGAAATGGAACCAAAACAGGCAAGTCTTTTGACCAATAAACGAGATAATCGCGGACAAACACACATATGTACATACATATATACGTATTACATACATACAGGTCAAACTGCGAACCTCCTTTTTTGAACTCGGTTAAAAAAAGTAAAATTTTAACGAAATAAATGTACTGTCAAAATGTAAGAGAGTATGAAATAAACAGGTGTGAATTGCATACTTTATAATTGCGTTGCTTAAACAAACTGTCGATTTTTTTAGTTTTGTTTGTTTTAAAAGCTCTGAAAGCATTAAAAGCTAACAATTTATGTTAATTTTCGCGTAGTGACGATACAAAAATCTTAAAACCATGAAATAGCTGAATATGTCACGGTAGCGCGTTGAGTTAATGACACCAGGGGGCCTATGATGGTTGCGTTTATCACGGGATAAATAAGTGATAAAGCATCCGTCACGTTTTTACAAGTTGCGAGTGTGAGTGACAGATGCTTTGTCACTTATTTATCCCGTGATAAACGCAACCATCATAGGCCCCCAGAAGTCAAATAGGTGCAAAAACGCAATTATATACAACTACTGATGATGAAAAATCCTTATAATGTAACTTTTTATTAATTAAAAATAAAAATATTGTTTTGGGAAGCCTAATTGGAATTTCTATAACAAGTGATACTTTTAATAATAAATGTAGTAACAATATACTTACTATATTATTAAGGATAAAATTGGAATTATGTTAAGTTGTAAGAACGTAATACAACTCTCGCTTTTCTTTCGTACCGTTTTAAATTGTACTGTGGATCTATTGAAACTGTTGGAGTGCCAAGGAAGTTGTTGAGGGAAGGGAATAGTCTATAGGTTTTATTTACGCATCGGCAACTTGCAAAGGCTTTATTACTTTTATAGGGAAAATGAATGGGTTTGGCCGTTAGTACTCTGGGTGGGCGAATTCAATTCGTAGAGATTTGGGCGGGAAGGGTACAAATTATGCAGTATCGATGTTCCTTTAGAAAAAAGTATGCAAATCTCCTAGATAGCTTTAATATAATATTATTCTTTAAGGCAGAGTTGACGTTGCATTGATTTCATTAAATATATTGAAAAATATGAAACATACCATAATTAAAAGGAATAAAGTCAAATGGTGGAATTGTAAAAAATATAATATATCCTTAATTATTATCTCTGTAGGTACTGAGCACTGTCACGATATGATGCGAAACTGAAAGTATTTTTTTCTTTTATATTCTACTAAAGCCGTTTTAGTTTTGGGCAAGTTTTTGGGATAACTGCAGAACGACAAATTCCATACAGTGATTTAATGAAAATTAAAAGTGTTTTTGTTTTTGTAGTGCCTAGCTTTTTGCATTCACTGGAAATGGATCTTCTGATTCAGAAGATATAAGAATAAATCGGAAGTGGCGCTAGATTCGCATCGCATGTCGCCTTAAAGATTAACAGTCTTAAAACTAACGACAGAACAAAATAACTAATAATAAATAATAAAATAGTAAAAAATATAAAATAAAGGGAAAATCTTACATAAGTCTACCTAGTCCACAACTAAGCAAAGTTTGTACTATGGGTACTAGACGACGATATACGTAATATATAAATACACATAATTATACAGACTACTTATGTGTGATTCAGGTGAAGCTGCAGCACTACGAATCGAGGCTACTTAACTGCGCCACATTCAAGCCGACCACCACGAAAGCAACTTCGATAAACACCGTAGCAAGGTTATTTTCTTTTATTTTATTTTTATATAACAACCATAACATCCAATATAAAAAGACTTAATACAATGTTATCAAACTTAATGTTCTCATCGATAATATTTGACGACCCAAATTGAGAACTATCGTTTCCTTCGATGACAAATAAAGGGTATGGCGATTCGCGCACTCAGCCGTTTCCTTTTTGTTACAAAGCGCTGGGCCGAACGGAACGGTAAGCAAAGTTGGTTTTAGCTGACGCAACTATTCCTACATTAATATGAATAACAAATGACCTGACGATATTTTTGCCTTTACGATCTCATTTTTCGTTAGCTAAGGATGTTAGGCGATTGTTACGGAGAACTAATGTGTGGTTAGTTCTCAGAAAATAGAAATCAACGCTCGTAGTAGTACAATTAATTTTTTGTGCTGTTCTAATCTGTAGAATGCCATTTGGCATTGGTCTGCCCTATTGTACTTACTTCTGTTTTATTCAAAGCTTTACTGATGAAATTACTAGGTATGTTTTTTAAATTGCTTTATCCAACAGTTTCAATTCGTTAAGTTTCTCACAAAACTTGTTAATTTTTTAATACTTGTAGGCTCAAATTGAACCGCTTCACAAAAATTAAAATGGTAAAAATAGTTATATCAAAACAAAGTCCGGTATAAAAGGGTTAGAATATATCATTAAAATGAATATTTCTCGAGGCACAAGTAAGATAAGTTAGCTATTAGCGAACAGACATCAAACATAGACATGTACAAGTAACCTTCAGCCGAGGTATCTAGTTTCCCGGTCGCCTCAGAAGCGGGATAATGATTCCAGATAGGTCAGAGATCGTTAGGGTAATCTTCAATCTGTAGATGAGGGTCATGGATTTATGCCTTTAGATGTAAATATCTACAGGAATTAGTAATACTGCTGTAATGAAATTAGCGCATCATTAATTAAAAATTAATGACATATACGAAGACTTGTTTAATGTGTTTCTATATAAAAGCTCTTTTTAGGGTTCGCTCTGGTAGGATTGCTCTATCTATCACAGAGTTTCTAGGGCCACATTCCGGCTCCATCATCAGACTAGCTCCATGGTACCATTTTATTGTATATCATCAAAGGTATGCAAAATTTCAGCTCAATCGGTTGAAGACTCTGAGATGCTTCAAAATTGAGTCGCAAGATTCCACCCAATTACATACATACATCATTCATCATCATCATCATTATCAGCCAAAAGACGTCCACTGCTGGACATAGGCCTCCCCCAGAGAACGCCACCATGACCGGTCCTGCGCCTCCCGCATCCAGCGGACTCCAGCGACCTTCACCAGGTCCTCAGTCCACCTTGTGCCTACCCACGCTGCATCGTCCGGTGCATGGTCGCCACATACATACATTGCAAGTTAAATAAAAACTTGTAAAAAGTGTATAAAACGTCTCCATAGTCAATAACATACATGACATGACAGTCAGTTGTGTCGTCACGCCCAGGCCTAATTGTGTCACATCTAACACAAATAATCAACAGATAAAATTCCAATTATAGCAATTCTAAACAGTTGTATAATACGGTAAGTACCGTCATTGGAAGAACCGTCAAATGTATAGGTATGTGAGTAATAGGTAAGTATGTGGGTCTCAGCAACTGCCGTCCAAATTGCTTCATTCACAAAGAAGCTATATGGAGCAAGTAAAGTGGCATTTTCAATTCAAATTCTCGCAGACACCGCCATGTTCTCGGTTTACGACTGCCGAATTGGAGACAGCTTTTGTTAGCCATTTCAAGTATTTTAAGAATGTAAAGTGCCTTGGAAAGGATGTGTGTCCGTACCACTTTTTAAAATTTGAGGAAAGTTGTTTTAAGATGCCTTATTCCTTTAAAATGCTGATTGTTTTAGACATTTTTCGCTATGATCAAACATGTTTCTTAACATATCATTGATGTAACTACCTAGAACAAGGCTATTGGGATTTATTGGTATATATTTGAAACCTACAGTTTGAATTTTTCATTGATAATTTTTGTTTCAAAAATTACTCGAAATTGACTAAATTCACGCGGAAAATTAGTTTTTTCAAGTTATTTTCGACTGCACGCAACAAAAGCAGGAAATAGCTATGTTACTACGTACAACTTGGAGAATAAATAAATAAATAAATATTAAGGGACAATCTTACACAAATCGACCTAGTCCCAAACTAAGCAAAGCTTGTACTATGGGTACTAGACGACGATATACATAATGTATAAATACATACATAGATAATATCCATGACCCAAAAACAAATATTTGCACAAATATTTGCCCCGGCCGGGATTCGAACCCGGGACCGCCAACTCAGTAGGCAGGTGTCTACCAACCTTCAACCTTTTTGACATGAAAAGTATTATTCATGTCAAAAAGTTGGTTAAAATTATCAATATATTTGTCACAAATTATGAAAAAAATAAATTAAGGAATAAGGCCTCTTAATGTATAAGGGAGCGTGGGGTAATCAGAGCGGTTGGGTAATGAGAGCGGTGGCAAAATGAATTATCTTCCTTATCTACCGCAGTAGTGCAAAAGACACTTAACAAAACAAAGCGGCATAGTTATATGGAAAGTAGGTAATCCTATCTTCCCATATCCTGGGCTTGCTACCCATAAGGGTATATCGACACCGGAAAGCAAACGCGTAGTATCTCTTAAAACAAAACTGTTTACCATAGATGCAAAAATAAATTGTTGTTTCCGAAAAAGACAAAAATATGGCTTTATGTGGGTTGGTACGCGTTTGATTTCCGGAATATGTTAATCGGGAAAATTGCTTTAATAATAATAATATAATAACAATAATACTTGCACTAATAGCAGTAATAAAGGAGCTCCATCGATTCGTGGACTATTTCGATTCTGACTAGAATGAGACTATTTGGGGAGTTCAAGTTTTCAAATAGATTAATAAAATATTTTCTTATAAGTAGATACCCTTGCTTTCACTCGCGTTGAAATCGGGGTGCAGTATCCTATGGGAACGAATCCCATTTACGGGATAATAATTAGCCTATGTGTTATGTCAAGGTATAAAATTCTTGGTTTTTCATTCAAATCCTTCCAGCCGTTCCGACGTGAAATAACAAACATACACATACACACACAAACTATCGCTTTTAACTTATTATGAGAATGACAAAGATAAGGTTTATCAGGGTTTCATAAAGCAAATATTTGTGTGATGAACACGAATATTTGTGCCTGGGTCATGGATGTTCTATGTATTTAAGTATTTATTTATCTATATAACTATGTATATCGTCGCCTAGTACCCATACCACAAGCCTTCTTGAGCTTAATTTGGGACTAGGTTGATTTGTGTGAGGTTGTCTGATATTTATTTATTATTATTTATAAAGGCATCTGAATAACTTTTGTACCTATATCAGTATCAGTTTAAAAAACGTGGTTTCATTGCACCCTTAGTACTTAACTTGCCATTTATCCGCGTCCGTCGAAGAGGGATTAATATCACATTAATTCCAAGAAAACGCTTTCGGATAAAACCAGAACAAGTCCATTAAGTGATCAGTGTAATTTTGCGTTTTAATTTGAGTGTATTAAGTTCGAATGAGCGGAGAAAGCTTAAACGTCCCAGTATCTGTCATCCTAATTTTAATAAATTGACAGCCAGTCTGTCGCCGCTATATTTAAGATTAATTTCTACTACTGAGGTGGAGATTGGAAAGGATCGTAGTGCGGAATCAACTGTCTTCGTAATCGTTCCACCATTGTTGAGCATCACGGCTCTTTTTCAATCGATCAGTGGTCTAGTGGGCTACTCCGATCTTTATATCAGGTCGTCCTGCTCATTCAAATTCCGTTAGACACGAGATTGAGAGGGACGGCACGGACTTCGAATTTCGAAATTCGAACTAGCCCTTCTGTCTCAATCTGATCCATCCGTCCGCCGTCGCCTAGTGGAGGGCGGCACATTGGATATCTCCAGTTATTCGGAGATCAGGTCAGACCATCATCTTGGGCTTTGGCCTCTAGTTGTTTTGCCTTCGACCTTTTCCTGGAATCGACTAAGTTAGGTACTTTTATTCTAATTTTATAATGGGGCAACACCGTACGTATTGGTTTCGCTTCTCCTCGGTGGAAAATGTACCCTTGGATTTATTATTTGTACTCGTCTCCGACTACGTCCGCGTGCAAATGTGTTGTAGCACTATGGTCTCGATCGGGCTTAAATAGACAACTGTTTGACCGCGATTTCTTAAAATAATAAAATAATGTATGATGAAATTGTCCGGTGTCTGTTTTGATTTATTAAAATAGATTATATATAAAAAGAAAGAATATAAGCGCTTCGAAATATATATAAACAAACTTCCCATATGATTCCTTTATATAAGACAATACTTCCTTGAATACAACATTCTGATTAAAACATGACATCATAACTTTGACAAAGTTCCTATTCAACAAAAGTTAAAACGACCATAAACAAAAGTTAATAACGACATGACAAACTTAAAAGGGACAATAGACTTAGTCTGAGTCGATATATTATTTCGCTCTTATCATTTACGATTGTCTACGCACCCAAAATATTACTCACTAATAAAAAAATCTTAAGCGCCATTCAAATTATAATGACTTACTCCCTTCCAGTCTAATAGAATACAACTAAGGACGAACTCCCAAATTACACGATTTCAAACCTTTCTCGTATAAAGGGCGTATGCTATGTGAAAAACAGTGTTACTTACGTTGTCTTGTTCAAAATGTACCGAGGGTCTTCATCTGTTTAGTAAGAGATTAATCATAACCCGGAATTCAGACAATGCAGGAACACGACAGTGATTTTAAACCAAATGTGTATTGTTAAGACAGGCTAGAGGATATATTATATTATGATATTTGTCGATTTTTTCAAAATGGCGGAAAATATGGAGGTAAGTCAAAAAATCTACCATCTCGAAGCAAACTTGCAAGGTCTACAGCTCACAAATACACTAAAGTCTGTACAATACAATACAATACACCAATACTTTATTGCACACCAACAAGAAAAAATATTACATGAGAAATCTTAAATTAAACAATGGTAGACAATAGGCGGTCTTATTGCTAAAAGAGCTCTTCCAGACAACCTTTTGGGTAGCGGAGAAAACAAAATTAAACAGAAAATTGTAGGTGGTGAGATAAGTGTATCTGTACATAGGGGATATTAGTGAAATTACCTATGTCATTAGGAGGTCAAGTTGTTGTTTCTTATTTCATTTTGTTTGTCTGTATATTATGTTTTAGCGGATTTCTCGTGCCAAAATGGCTCTTCGGATTTCATCTGTTCTTCGTACATGCGTGTAGCTCAGCTTCAGCTAAGGTACCTGGGGTTTCCGTAGATGGTCATAAGTAGGTAAGATACTTTTTACCCGACTACGGATAAGCAAAAAAGAGGCGTACGTTTACCTCTTCCGTATACAAAATATACTAAAAATAACATATTCAATTCATGATCTTTATAAAAACCTATCTCCATGTATGAAATCCTAATTTCAATGTTTAGGTGACTTTTTAAGAATCAGGATTAAAGATGCCAACTAAGCATTGGACTGTATCTATCGCCGGGACATTTACCCTTCTTCATTTACTTGCTGGCATGGTTTTAGAAATAATTTATGCTCACTACCGGGTAACAAAGGTTTCGAATTCATTACTTCAGTTTCAAAATAGGATTATCCAGCTTTTGTAAATTTCGTAGTGCCTGAACACGATATGATCAACAAGTTCCTTTGTACGGAACTAGTGTAATAATTTTAATTCTAGCATTGTGCTCGTACATAACGTGTCTTGACGTGGCTTTGTTTTATTATTGTGCTGGAACAGGGTTGGTACAATTTCTGGCAGACCATTAAAAAAAATCGGTAGACCTTGCTGTGAGGATCTACAAAACGTTGAAATTTCGACATTGACAAGTATCAACCAACTAGTTTTAGTTTTAATTTGGGTTGTAAGGCAAAGATTCCTTCATCCATGAATATTGCGAACTCTCAAATTCTCTATATACTTATACTTAAAACTTTTAATAAAAACCATTGTAAAGCAAAATTGAAGAACTGCAGTTTGTAGACCCTTACAGCAAGCACTATCGAAAAAAAAACATCTTCAAAAATTTTATTAACCCTAGTTGGGTATAGAGCTAGATTGTGTCAGTGTATCGTTGTTATTTGTACTACTTCAAATTTGTATTTATTATGTGTATCACCATGAGAGGAAGCCCATGCATAGCTATGAGGTGTATAGGTATAGGTTATATAATGATGATGATAATGATGGTCATGACAATGGTAATGATGAAGAGCGAAACAATATTATCTTAATCCTCCTTTTTTTCTTACAATTGAAAGTCTAACTATTACAACTCGGAGAAATATAAAGAAAGAAACTCCGTATTTTTTGCCACGAAAAGCTTAATGGCAGCTCTGTTTAACGTTATCTGGGATTAATCAAAAATCCCATCTGTTCGAAGGCCACATCTATTATGAAACTGGATTGACGTTTGTGATAGCGTTTTCAGGTGGGCAAATACCATCTCTATGTTAACGAAGAGCCCGATTCATTGAGTGGGAGTGGCCATTGTACTCAGATTGTGAACAGTATGACTACGCGTACAGTAATACATTTTTATCTTGGGGTTTATTTCATAATTATGGGTTCCTGACGTTTCTAAAGCTTCTTAGGTATTTACCTGTTTCATTTATATTTCATTTATTCAATGTTTCTAGTTAAAAAACCAAACATAATATTAGTAGGTGGGTTGTCATAGTAATTTAGTAATCAATTATACCACAAGAAAAAAATATCCCACGTGAAATATATGATGGGCATTTCAGTGGCGATAGCGTAGCGTAAAACAAATTAGCTGGGAAAGGTGCGATTTATTTATCGTATTCACATACTTTTGTTCAAAAATAATAAACAAACTTTTAAGTTAATAGGCATGATGGTGGGAATAGGATTCTACCTAATCGGGCTTTAAATAATGTGACTTTACGTCCCCTCCATCCCTCGTCTTCTTTCCATTCAAGTGGCTATTTCGTAAAGTCGAGGCCACCTTGAAACTGTTGCTGCACTAGATACCTTCTTGATACGCTTAATATGGCAAAAGATACTTGGCTCCATATAAAAGCCATGAGATATTTCCCGTTTTGGAAGAAGTATCAGCTTTATGAATATAGACCTAAATAGGTATATTCATAGTGTCATTATCATCAAAAGGGTCCTATTTGACCTACATTTGTTAACGTCGTGTTCATGAAAAAAATTTAAACAACAAAAATTAACAACAAAATTTTTAAGTACCTAGGTATGTAGTGCTGTTTTTAATGGATGCCCTGTGACTGCAAACGTGGGATTAGACCTTTAATTTATTACATCAGGACGTTGCGAGAGGTCCTATTGTGTTAAATAATAACACTGACATGGAATCCACACGACCCAGTTGATTGTGTGGATTGCTGGGGAGAAGAGATCAGTTTTGATAAGAATAGCCACAATTTTCAACAAATTCTATGTCACTATTGTCTACATTTTGAACTTAATTACTCTGTTTCTCTCTTAGTGTGTAATGGTAATTTATGCAAGAATAAGTCAGGGGCTTCGTTGGATGCTATATGCCCAGAATTACACCCCTACATTTGTATACCTAATTATGTCACTCGAATTAGAGTTGCCAATTAAAAACCAAAATTCAATACATAACACCCTTCTTTTTTTACGGGTCAAAAGATGTTATGGGCATGTCGTG
Organism: Apotomis betuletana; assembly: GCA_932273695.1. Classification (NCBI taxonomy): domain Eukaryota; kingdom Metazoa; phylum Arthropoda; class Insecta; order Lepidoptera; family Tortricidae; genus Apotomis; species Apotomis betuletana. The sequence goes on from OW026307.1 coordinate 17,918,590, forward strand.
GAAAATTTCCTATGCGAAACAAATTAGAGAAATTTTCAAAAAAAAACCAAGTGAAAAATTTCGTGTTTTTAGAAACTTTCTGTCGGCGTTTGGGACTCACCATGCCAAAATGGTTGGATCGATTTTCTATAGGGATTATTGGTATAAGAACGTATATTTTGTACGTAACGAATGGATGATAATCATGTATTAACTAGGTAGGTAGTTATCTAGAGAAACCGTTGTATAAGTTTACACACGAAAACCCGCCTAGTCAAAACCTTGGTATTTCTCATTTTTATGTATAGAGTAGAGACGTGGACGGTACTGGCAAAGAGAAAGACAGAATTGATGCATTCGAAATGTGATGCTGGAGGCGAATGCTTAGGATACCTTGGACAACCAAGCGTACAAAATGTGTAAATTTATCCCAACTAAGCATCAAAAGTTGTCTTTCCACTATCTGCCGACAACCGGTTGCTTTCATACTTTGAACATGTGATGCGAAGAGGAGCTGGCAGCCTTGAGAAACTGGTCGCGTTCGGTGAAGTGGAAGGCAAGAGAGGCCGCGACCGCTCGCCAACTAAATAGACTGACCAGGTTAGAGAAGCCACTTCGGTGAGGGCATCAACCGATCGAGCGAGACCGATGGAGACAATTGATCAAGAATAAGATACCTTGTGATAACGATCCTCAGGAATGAGGGAGCGACTAAAGGCCCCCATACATGGGAAGGCAAAACTGATCAGGCCTATGTGATTGAATCGCTTCAGTCCATCCGGCCGCCTCGGTATACCTCGGACCTCGTGTGATAATTTTGATGTTTTTACGTTTTCAATTAACAAAAATGCCTTCTCATGGCACAAAAAAGCCCGCACCGCAGCCCGTCTGTATAAACCTATATGATTTGATAGACGATGAATAATACGGCATTAGGCAAATTTGTGGTCAGATGCGCGGTTTTGCGTGATATTGGCAGATTGCATATGACATGTGTTAACTTTGATTTGACTTTATGCATTGAAAGATAATTTTAGTGCGATACTAAAATGTATCGCTACTTCAATTCGTACATGACATTGAAGTAGCAGTATTTATTCCGCAAGAAGAACGAAGCATTGAGCAGCATTCCGGTAAACAATGATTTGAATTTGGTTGATGACAAATCGCTATTGACGCAAATATGTGACGTATGCACATTATTGCGACATGAAAGCTGTTTGTACTTGTAGCGCCACTATCTCTGGGCCGGACCCACACTTGTTAGGCTATACAATCCTATGTATATTAAATGCCTGCTGCTACGAAAAATGCCTGCCTTGACTAATTTTTTGATCCCTTTAGATATTTTTTCTCGTAATCAAGAATTATTTTTCCTGATGAAAATATTATTACGAGAGCTACACAAAAAGGTGAGCAGAATAAATTAAGGTAAAGGTTCGTACTGTTGACCTTTAGTGAGAGGATGTAATATAACATGAGAGACATTTATATAAATCTGACTTAATTCTCCTTTGGTGTAGGATCGAGTCTAGTTCCACTACCCCGCTTACTTGGCTCATTTTAATGATACGCCAAAATTTAAGAGGCTTAATTAGGCTTAGAGTTCCGATTCTATTTTATTTCTACAAGCTTTTATTTAACATCCAATGTATGTATGTATAGCCTAGCAAATGTCGGTCCGGCCCAGGGATAGTGGTGCTAACAAACAGCTTTCATAGTTTTTGTATCGAACTATACATAAATAACATAAAAAATGAATTGCTGTTATCATTTTACACGAAAACGATACCGCACAAGCCTTAATTGATCAGTACCTAATAAAAAAAGAAAAAGAGCACTTCTTGGCCCTAATCACTCCGCTCTCCCGCCACGCAGGGTACGAATCTGACTCCACATCTGAAAATATTCACCGCGGAACGCTCTGTGTTAAAAATTTCATGCTTGTAACTCAATGCGCACAATTTCGCGGCTTAGCAACTCGACAGCTCGTTCAAATAAGTCGAACTTTAATGGTAATTTGATTTGTGTAAACAAGGGGAAAAGAATTCTTTGAAAAGAAAAGAATTCATGATTTATTTGACTTAAATAAAAGTCAATTATGTAATAATATAGCGTCGATTTCGTCAAAAAACTAAATTATAAAAATCTCATAATAAAATCCTTTAAAAAGGTTCAGCAGATATGCTTTCCAAGAGCAAAAGCGAAAGGATAAAAAATACTTTTTTTTTCTATCTGCAATCAGCCATACAGGCCATAATCAGAACTGTGGATGTGTAATTAGTACTTGGAGGGAAGTAATTTTTCTTACAGTCTCTGTGACAGTTTCCATTTTGAGGTATTCATATAAGTACTTACTCGTTTCTTAATAACTAATGATATAAATAATATAATATACGAGATAAAAAATAGTACACGATAATTGTGCCTATACTTTTTGAAGACTTTCCTCGAGTTCTCCAGGATCGCATCATAAAATCCTGATCTGATGTACTGTACCATTAACAATATGCGTAGAAAATATACCAAATTATAACTACGTACTTGTATACTGTGTTCCGACTGCGTTGGAACAGTTTTGAGGTAAAGATTTATGTCGGCAGTGCGTATTATCCGAATGTTTCAAACAACAGTATCCAGGAATATTACGTGACAAACAAATTTAATTAAAAGTTTGCTATCCTGCTCTTTCGCGCAACCCGCTTTAAAGTTTAGATACGGCGTTAATTGCTTCGGTTACTGTACACTTCAATTTTGACAGAACGAACACTGAAGAAATGTTCGCATAAATATAACTAAAAATGGTCTGAGAAATTGAAAAAAAATATGTAATTTTTTTTTAATAAAGATAACGTAATTTATGATTTAATATAGGCCTATATAACGATCAAGGGATACCTACAGTAAACTTACGATTGACGATGAATTTTATATGGCATAAGTGGCATAATATCATATAATAGAATGTTCATTTGATTTTATACATTTAAAGGATCACCATACACTCAAACTCTTCAAACAAAAAGTAAAACTGCCATAGGGCGTGGCCACATGTCCACGACACGGCGTCGTAAACGTAACACGACACGGTGTGGCGTCGGAGCGCGACACATTATCCACCGTGCGAATAAACGTTGCCGCGTCGTGAAAACACACGACACGGCGTCGTAAACGTAAAACGACGCTGTGTCGCGTCGGAGCGCGACACATTATCCACCGTGCGAATATACGTAATTCTTACCTTATTGTTCATCCCAACATCTCCAGAGGTCGAACTGGTTTCCTAAATACATTTTGCCTTTTTAAACGAGGCGATATTTTCCATAATAGTTCTTCAAAACTTGACACAGACATTCTAAAATAATCATAAAACTTGTGATCACTTATTTTTAAAGCCTCGTACTTCCTTTTGAAATGACTGCCATCATGGTTCATAATAGAAAGTTATGGATTTATCCAACATTTTCGTTTCTTCTGCTTTTTCTTCATGCTTCTTCTTAAAAGCAACAAGAGCAGAATACGTGTGATAGGATCCATGTCGAATTGAAAACTGATCGCAAAATATTTTGAACATGTACGAGAAGCTGCGGCGTCGTAATCGAACGTGGCACCGCACCGTGCATCTACTCAACACAGCAAAGTTAATCTGCCCGGCGCGCGGCGCGACCTGCGGTGCCCGGTGCAGCATGTGTTTTCACGACGCGGCAACGTATATTCGCACGGTGGATAATGTGTCGCGCTCCGACGCAACACCGTGTCGTTTTACGTTTACGACGCCGTGTCGTGGACATGTGGCCACGCCCATAGAGTCTTAGTTATGCACGACAATGAGTAAAACGATAAATCTTACGAATATACAGGGTGTAACCGTTAAGTGTAGCCAGATGATATTTTCGTAAATATATGAGATATTAGAAAACTCCAAATTGATATCGATAAAAAAAATGAAACATTATACGAAATTAACTAGTGAAATTATATGAAACGCTGCTTTTTTTTTTATTTAGCCTAGGGGTTTTAGCGACCACGCTATGCCACCCCCGTAATAAAAGTTAACATAATAAATACAGACTTACGTTGTTGTATCCATCATTACACACCCGATTCACTATTCCAAAATTAAATGCAGAGGTGGTATTTGGATGGCATATGATATTATAGCATGTGATAATTACCTATGGATTACAATCATTATGGAAAATGTGATTATTGGAATTAATATTATGGGAAACAAAGATTCTGGCATAGGATTAATATTGTAAACAATGATTATGGGAAACATAATTATAAGAAACAAGATTCAGACAATTGAATATTATGGCAGACGAAATTCGGGCACATGAAATTCTGGCAAGTGAAGGTAAACACATAAGATTTTAATTCCCCAGCAATCCTCTAGAATACAAATTCGCTCATAGGATTAAACCCCTAAAGGTCAATGGGTAAAAATAAACTTGCACCAGTTCCCCAGTCACGATCGGAAACTTCGGATACAAGCAAAGTTAAATCTCGAAACCGAACTTAAGCTGGCAGTTAGTAAGTTCTGTACTTACATAATGTTTAACCCAGTATGTTCTATTTATTGAGTCCAGTTGTAATTAAGAAAATACGTTTCCGAGTGATGTGCACTTTTTATTTTATCTACACCCATATTATTTTTATAATAAGTTAAGAAACTGTCGATCAAAACTCATGATTATATTCATAACTCGACGATGTTCGATGCAGTTATGAAAGTTACTCAACTGTTTGCTCCTCCTCGCCACGCAGCGGCCGCTTCATCGCTCCGCGGGATTAGTTATGTAACGATACTGATAGTCGGCTCATTAAATAAAACCATACTCGTGTTAATATGCCTCCCATTATGTCACAGTTGCATTTAAGTGTCTTGTTAGTATACGTTACGAGGACTCAGAATCTATGGATTTTAATTTTATTCTAATTCTCTATACCCTCAATGTGACATACTCACCGTTGGTATACATCTATTTGAATTTTTTTTCTAGATAGATTGGCAGGCTATCAGCATACAAATGAAAATTATTCTATACAACTATCAGACTGTTTTAAAAATGTTGTTACTATTTCCATGTAAGTACACTTTAAAGGGTGAAATATCAAAAATAATGATTTTTTCTCAAACATGCAATGAAATATCGTCATAACGTGCGTTAAAACAGGCTTCGAAGTGTCAAGTCTCAAGTTTTGCGTGGGACAATTCGAGAGAACTGTAAAGGAATTTCATACAAAATTGAAGGCCTAGGCCGGGAAGTAATTTGTTTTTAATTTTAATGTAAACATGGCGTCTGTGTTTATGAACAGCTGCTTTTTTTTTCTAGTGGCTACCCATTCAGCCATCGGACCAACAATATCCGCGTTAATGCCTAGTACATTACGAACTGATATTAAGAATACAAATCTGTATGATTCAATGTGTTGATGAATAAACTTAAAATACTGTCTATACGTAAGTCACCAGAGACCATAGACAAATATGTATTACAAATCCTCTGCCGTTATTTTATTTATTATAGAAATTAAGATTCTTATTATCAAGTTGTGTATAATGGCCCTAATATTAGAAAACTACACACGTTGACGACTTATTAAAAAAAAAAATACAGAGGGATTGGAGGGAAAATTAAAAATAGTTTTTTTTAAACATGGCGTCTGTGTTCATGAACAGGCAGAACAGCAGAATTATGTTTTTTTGAGTCGTGTATTTTTTTATTTCATTGCATATGTTTGAAAAAAGCACTATACATGCCTTAGCCGTGCAAAGGGCTTCTCCCTTACGGTCGGCCGTCTATACCTACTCAGCCGACAAGCCCTTATTTCCCGGCGTCTGCAGTAATGTACTATTTACATCGCCAGGACAAAAGTATCATTAATAACCATCTTTGCAATTGAAAACTATCTAAAATACATAAGACAATATATAGGACATATTATAGTATAGCTGTACCTTATATAATGTTTAATCCTACACAGGGCTGCTACCCCATTAAGAATGACACCATTGAATTAATCCCCCTTTGACATGAACAGCGCTCATAAATTCCATTAGCTCAATCCGGTTCTATGGAGAAGGATAAATTAAGTCAGATAAATCACATTCCAGCTGACTACGGGTCGATAAGGATAAGACCCTAATTAGCGAATTAAGATGGGATGATATTAGTCCAGTAAAATAGCGTTTTTACCTATGATAATTTTAAGACTCCCTATCCGTTCAAAAATGCTGATTGTTTTAGGTATTTTACTCGATGATCAAACACGTTTCTTAACATATTATCAATGTTGAGTTATTGATAAATTTTGTTTCACAAACTACTCGAAATTGACAAAGTTCACGCAAAAGACTGTTTTTTTTTTTATCAACTTATTTCCGTCTGCACGCAATCAAAGCATGAAATAGCTATGTTACTACATAAAACTCAACGAAAAGTATGATTCACTTCAAAAAAAATATAATCTTAAGGCTCTGCCTTTTCGCCGAATTATTTATTTTTTTGTCGAATGTTTTTTTTTTTGGAAAGCTTTTTTTCTCTGAAACCGTAAACTACCTATGAACAAACCTAACCTACCCCAATCAATATGATAATATTTGCAAGAATTAGGAATAATTTTTGACTAAAGAGGAATAAAAGCTCTGTGAAGTGATAATTCGGAGAAATGAGACATTCGAGGAAGAATAATTCCGCTAACACCTAATTTTAGAGATCTAGTGTTTAATAGGCTAGTTGACTCATTGTCAAATTGTAATAAACTAATGTTTATTCCGTATAGTATTTAGCAAAGGAAGCCTAAATATATATTTTTCAATTCATAAAAGTGAAAGATGGCTAAAAAAATTGAATTTGAAAATATGGTTTTTGATCTGTAGGTATTTTGAAATGCTTAAAACGCTGTCCGCCATTTTCGCTTATGATAGTGACGTCACGTCATCGTTCGTGTAAACAAAACTGAAGGTCTACTTTGACGACTTCGAATAGTGCCGTCCCTCTTGATCTACTGTCAAAGTATATTGGAGTGAGCGGAATGGCACTATACGACGGTCGAATTTCGAATATTTACAGGTAATTCTACGTCACGCCACAGATTAGCAAAAGGCAAAAAGGGCGGACGGCGTTTTTGACTGTTCATGAAATTTCAAATTTTCAATTGATAAAATTTAGCTTTCTAGCTTTCACAAAAATACAAGGCTTTTTTTTAGAGCTAGTAAGATCATTATTAATCATTTTAAATATATTTCAAAACTAGGTCTACTAGCCTAATTGAGTGCATTCATATAAATGCTAATTGAGAGCTAGGCTGAAAATAAGTATACAACACGCTCGCGCATCTACATAATTATATAGATAGACTCACTGATCCCACATTCAAACCGTGAAAACAGTTTTGGGGGACGATGTACCTGACATTTTAATAAATATATAAATAATATAAGTATGCGATAGTTGCAAAATGATCAAGTTAGTAAGTACCTACATTTCGCCTACTGTATGTTTGTCGTGATTAATTTTAGTGATTTATTAAATTATTTATTTAGTGCAACGACAAAAAAGGACTAAACGAAGAAACATAAAAAACTTAAATTTAATAACAACTATGAGCAACAAAGATAAAATTAAAATAAACTAAAACAAATCTGGGAAATGGTTCCCCTGCGGCTACTTTCAGTTCGTCTCCGTCTCGGGGTCCCGGTCTGCGCCCCACACCGATGCCCCTGCGGCAAAGACGTTGACAGGCTGGGTCACCACGGGGACTTTCCTGCCAGATCAGTGCAGGCCGCTTCTCAAGCATGCTGCTATGAACGACATCATCCGCCGGTCTCTTGCATCAATCAATGTGGCCCTTTTAGAGCCGACCGGCATCTCAAGAGACGATGGCAAGAGACCGGACGGAATGTCCTTGATTCCGTGGAGTAAGGGACGGGTGCTGGTGTGGGATGCAACCTGTGTAGACACACTGGCCCCGTCACATCTCCACCGATCCTCAATTAGGGCCGGAGCAGCGGCAGAAGCGGCCGAAGGCATAAAACGGAATAAGTACAGTGGTCTTGGCGCTGAGTACAATTTCATACCTTTTGGCGTCGAGACCCTGGGTCCGTGGGGCCCCAGCGCATTAAGCCTCTTCAGAGATATTTCGAAGAGGCTTATTGATGTTACTAGTGACCGGAGAGCTGGCGGTTTCCTCGCTCAAAGAATCAGTTTGGCGATTCAGCGAGGAAATGCCGCCAGCATCTTTGGCACTATGCCGCAGGGGCCATTTTTAGATTTAGTTTATTATGTTCGAGTTTAGTTTAATTTTTAGGTATAGTTTTATTGTAAGTATTTTAAGTTATATTCCTTTTTTTGATTGTTTGCACATTTTGTGTCTTGTACGTTTTGCGTGTTGTACGTTTTGCGTGTTGATATTTTCAGCCAGTCAGCAGTTATAATAGAAATTAAATTAAAATATTTATGTTTATGAAGTTGATAGAATTGAACTCACAGAACAGCGATGATTAGTTCAATATTTCTGTTTAACAGTTTCTATCATCGTACCATTGATACAAAGATCAGAGCACAAAGATTAATTTAAATGCGTGACCTGGCGGAAGAGACCGGGAATCAAGCCCTCTGAATTACCGGTCCAACGTGTAAACCTTTCCACCACCCCAACGCCAAATTACTTTTCAAATTTTTTCTTATGATTTGTGTGTGTGTATGTGTGTGTGGTGAACCCACATTAAAAGAGACATTAAATGTTACATACATTTAGTATCTATCATCTTAAACATATTTCAAGCCTTTATGGCCTATCTGTCGCCTGTCCCGATATTTGCTTGTAATCAAATCTTGGAGGATAAATTTGACCCACTTCCCGGTTTCCGATTCAGCTAGCTGAAATTTTGCATACGTATGTAAATAGGATGATGGATGATGGAACAGCCGGAAGGCGGTAATGGGAACTCTGTACCATAACGACGCAACCCCATTGACTTTAATTCATCTTGATGAGTTGTATTTTTAGTTTGGTCAAAGTATTTTACAGGTGTAATAATACATAAAAAAGTATGCATAACCTTACTCTAAATAACCTATAAGACAATAAATAAAAAAAGGTCATAAAAAAATACGCCATATCTGGTCTAGCGTTGAAAATTTCGGAAAACATCAAATGTTTTTTCGGGAATTTATGAAATTTTCGTTTTTTTCCGTTTTTTTCGGAAAAATTGAAGCGGAAAATTTCATGGTTTTATTCCGTATAAATCCGAAAAAAACGAGCCGTTTGGAAAGAAACGGGATTTTTTCCGGAAATTTTCAACGCTAATCTGGTCTGCCTTTATGAGTAAGATATTTACAATTTTGCAAAAAAGTCTAGTTGGAAATAAAAACGTGTCACAGATTTTTGTTAAAACGTTTGTATAATAATGTTTTTGAGTGAATTAAATTAAACGAAAAACTTCACAGTTCATCGTTAAAATTGATCACTCTTTCTTATATTATAGAGACGCACGTTTTGTAAGTGTATTTGTATGTTTCTTACTTCTACACGCTCAAATAGCTAAACCAATTTTAATTAAATTTGGTATGGAGTTAGCTGATAAAATGGATTATCACATAGGCTACTTTTTATTCCGAAAAATAAGTGTTCCCATGGGATGCGCGGGAAAAACCGCGAGGCGCAGCTTGGCGATTTCGACCATTGCATGGTGACACTGGGTTCTAAATTTATTACAAAGGTATTTTGTGAAACAAAAAAAACCTGAGATATTTTATAATCCCACAAATCCTTTTTTAAAAAGAGCTGACGGCTTATAGTAGACGGGTTAAGTTTGCCTTTGCACATAAAGTACGTGCATAGGTAATTTAAAAATGTTTTTGTTATCTTGTGTAAAATAGCGTGTTTATATACGTATACATATTTAAAATTACAACAATATATAATTAGTCTACGTTTTTCAAATTCGTGCTCCCAAAGGCAGACATACCTAGTAATTAAGTTAGGATGTCCCCTTTTAATCAAGTAAAATACGATCGCAACATGAACTCACTTCCATATTTTGTACTGCAAATTTGAGTGAGCATCTCATTACTATCCCTTTTAAATTGTATGAATAGCAGAAGAAATTATTCGCATTTGAAGCGGTTGTGCATTTTACATATCTCCAACCGCAGAAAACCCGTTGGGAAATTCGCCTCATAATGACTAGACGTGCACTTTAAAACGTAATATTTGAGAATATGACACGGTACGAACTTTTATAAGCTGTGACTGTGATATTAAGTATTCTATAATAGAAGCAGTAACATCAAATCAAACTTGAATAAGTTGAATAAGACTAAATCGGAGATTAAGAGATAAAAAACGCCATATAAACTTGATATTCATTCCAATAATTGACGACGCGGTTGACTCAGTTTGTAAGCACTTGCCTACTGAGCCGGGACCGCCGGTTCGAATCCTGGCCAGGGCAAATATTTGTGTGATGAACTCGAATATTTGTGCTTGGGTCATGGTTGTTCTTATGTATTTAAGTATATATTTATCTATATAAGTACTTATGTTATGGGTACTAGACGACGATATACGTCGTCTAGTACCCATAACATAAGCCTTCTGGAGCTTAATTTGGGACGAGATCGATTTGTGTGAGGTTGTCTGATATTTATGGTTCCCCTCCGTTAGCCCGAAAAACTTTCATCCTAATTTCATTGGTCCTAATTTTGATAGCCCTAAAATCACTAACCCGAATTTTCATTCATCCTAGTTAATGAATAGCCCTAATTTCAGGATTCCGAATTTTCATAATGCCTAATTACTTCATACCGAATTCTCACTAGCCCTAATTTGCACTTAGCCGATTTTTTAGACTACTAATATTATAATACCTAATAATGCTAAAACCTAAATTTTATTAAACCTATTTATCCATAAACCTAAGGCGAGGGCTGCTCTCCCTCCGCGCCTCCGGTTTTGGAATAACACTAGCGTAGGACAGGCAAGTCCACGTGGAGTCGGAATTGCCATAGACTCTGGATGTACATGGGAATCTCTTGACGCTCCGCTCGCTACGCTCGCTCCGCTATACATTGTCACAATACAAACCTAACCTAACCTACAGTTTTCGGGGTTCAACCAATTCGATATTTGTCCAAATCCGTTTTTTTTTTGTTTTAACGTAAAAAATAGGTTTAATAATCTTTAGTGCTCTTGACATTTAGTGTCAGTAATGATTAGGTCTAATAATCATTAGGGGTCGTAATTATTAGGTTATTTTATATTAGTATTGTTGACAATTAGTACAAATCATTATTAGAGTATTGGATTATTAGGTCTAACAACTAATTAAGGTATAAAAATTAGGTGAAATGACATTATGGCTAATGAAAATTAGAGCTAACGTTGATAGGTGTAATAATATTAGCACTTGCGTTATTAGGTCAAGTAGGAGAGTACCGCTTCGACACTTATTTAATGTTCTTAATCTCTCTAAGTTCAATAAGTCTCACCCAGTTATTAAGTATTGTTGGTTGTGTTAAAATATGACGCCGTATTATGAAGTACGACTTTTTTTATGCGGTATCAGAAAAACCGTCGAAATGTTTTTCCATGCCTAGTTTTCAGCCACCATTGCATTGTCAAGTCTCTAAACTTTATCAAGTATTGTAACAAAGTTATCGCGCAACATTGGTTTGCCGGATACTGTCTGTGATTCCCCTGGAGGCTCTCACTGCACTATATAACGCCACTTCTTAAGCCTCTGGGGATCATAGGCAGTGGACTGCACATTTGTTTTGCATTGTGATGCAAATAGGGTGCAGTCGGTGAGATTTTAAAGGGACATCGTGTTCGGATGAAATCGGAGAAACCCGAATGGACACACCTGAACGAAGAACTTATATGTGTTCTACTGTTTGGGATGTGCTCCAATGGATCTTTCTCTTAAATAATTGTACCTACTCTCTTTCATCATTATGACCAAGCGAACATTCTGATAACCCAGAACTGTTCCGGCTATTTTGAACGGAAGGAATTCCAGGCACTGCCATTGGTTTCCATTATCTGATATATGTATAGACACGGTGGAACAAGCCTTTGAGTAGATGCAAGGAGAGCACATAAAAGATCCCACTGAGTCGTAGTGTATCCGAAAGGACCATAGGATATAGTAAGATACCACCGTATTTCCACTATGGCTGCGTATCAGACGCATGGTCTTATATTCAAGTCTAAAGGGAGAATCTCCGGAAGTTTTAACCATGTGATTTTAGCGTCATTGTACCTGCACGATTATTACCAAAACGAAAGAGCAAGTCGGAACAACTGGGATCAAGCTGGGATCTAACTCTAAAGTCTCTTTCAATTTCATAACAAGTCAACTTTAACCATTATCTATTGTGCATATTTTTACCAAGCAAATGCCTCATACACATGCACAAACCCCGTGTGCAAATTGGCTAATTGCTGAGGCTAAATCATCACTTTTTCACAAAAAAATAACCGACTTCAATGAGACGAAATTGAATTTCCCAAGAATTATCCCCTAATTCCTAAGCATCAAAAAGTTGATCAGCATAATGAAATGATGACTATCAGACGCAAAAACCTGAATAACTTTATAAAATACATGAAAAACATTGTTAGTGCTTAATATTGTTACGCCGGTAGGTTAGGTCAAAAACTTTGAACGTCAATTTCAGTGCTTTAGAGGCGTTTTCAGCAGGCTGAAAAGTCATTTCAGGCCGTTTCAGAAGTTGCTCTATCACAAATCTAAAGATCGAAATTTCACCCAAGTTGCCGTCGTTTTCAGGCGCCTGAAACATGTTTTCAGTCCGTTTCAGGGCACCCTCTATCAGATGACGCCATAACCTGAAAACCCGTTTTCAGGCGTTTTCAGGACCCCTTATGGGCATCTGAAGCACAAATCGTTATATGGCGAAATATCCCGTAGGAGTGACAGAGATAGGACTACTAGAAAGAGATAGCTATACTCGGAACATTCGAGAAGGGAGTGACAGAGAGTGCACCATTAGAGAGAGACATATATGGCCTCGAATGTTCTCGGCCCTCACACTGGACCTTACTAGGGTAAACCGAGGTATAACTGGCCACTTGCAGTAACTGGCCACTTTATACTTCATACGGCATAAATAAGCATTTTGACGCATGGGCTATGCCATCTATAATAATCTATTGTCATTGCTAGGCTTGTTGTCTTTCATTTTAGTACATTTTTTATCCAGTACTGACACTAGCGCCAAAAATGGTCGGTAAATTTTGACACTCGGCGTGCGTGTCTCGACTTGACGGGTTAACTGTTAAGAAAACGTTAACAGAACTCTTCGATCAAAAAAATAGATTTCGAGTAAAGTGATGTAGTCTACCTATAACATTGGTGTTATTCCAACAGTAGAAAGGGCAAGTAAGACTTATTAAATATTGTATTTAGGTAGAAACTGTAATTTACTGAGATTGAGGGGGGTGGCCAGTTATTGATTGTGATTAAAGCGAATTTTTAGTTATTGGCCACCTATGCCAGTAACTAGTCAAATGTCTATCTTTGTTATTCTGGCGAAATTGAACCCTATTTATATTAAGTGTAAGGTAAGCTATCCAATACAAAAATATTCATCATTTTAGATGCTTTTGTTCAGAAACTGGCATAGGTGGCCAATTGTGTGGCCAGTTACTGATAATTTGATTTTATTTAACAGATACTTCTTTTATGAACAACAAAATGCCCAAAAAGAGACAGCACATTAAATAAACCCTTGGTAATGCACTGAGGTTAAACCGAAATATGGAAAGGTTTATTTGAAAAGTGTCTAAACAATTTGGTGGACCGCGAAGTAGCCTTCAATTTAAAGTTCAAAATCCTAACGCAAAATGTCAGTCCAGGCCAGATCCTGTACTGATTGCAGGTCTGCAAAGGAAACATTACAGTCTTATTCTCTTTTCTCTGCTGCTGGTCTTGTTTGCAATCTTCTTTATCATCTACCCTTACAAAAGAGTACCGATCAGTGTGACTGAGTGTTCCCTCTGGATGGTAAAACGGAATGTAGCGATTCAGGAGATTGCAGGTGTTTTTGGTGACTACGTCTCTAACAGTATTTACCCGCCACTTTAGGCAAATAATTTTCTATTGATAGCTGTTATTCTTGCTTGTAGATTGACATTAAACACATCTGAACCTCGAAGTGTTTAACCTATGCCGAAACCTAAGCGTACCTATATATCTAATCGCGCTATACTCGAACTCGACGCAAATATTCGAACCTGCAGATGTTGCCGTATTTCGTCTCATAAAAGATTTATCTTAAAGGTTTCATTATCCGATCAACTCAAAACAAGATAAGGTTACCAAAACCTACTGAAGTGACAGTCTGACAAAGCCCTATTTGTCCTAACGTCTGATAGTTATGCCGAAATGATAAAAGCTAAACAGCTTAAAAAGCAAGAAGAAGATTTAGGAAAACAGAAAAGAAAGAAATTCCGGGAAGCAAAAAATAACTACAAAAATAAAAAAGTTAAAAAGAAAAGTAAGTAAACATATTAATGGGAGAAGGAAAGGTACTAAAGAGAAGTTAGTCAATATAGAAGAAAAACTGGATACAAATTTGAATGACGTATCTAAAAGATTATGAAGTTTTCTACCAGCAGATAAACCACATGCTGTGGCCTGTGATTCGATTGTGCTTGTGATTTAAGTCCTATAATAAGAAAAATTATAGAATTCCCTTGCATTCCACCAAGCCATAGAGTCCACATCCCCGATGAAGACGAAGACTCCGTTTTCATGTCATATTTGATAACGAGAGAGTGGCCCAGATTCATCAGATGCAAAAGCAGTGTCATTTTCATCTAGAATATGATTGAAAGAAGCTTAAAACCAAGGGTCTAAATTAATATTTTCTGGTTATGGTAATAAGTGAACAAACTATTAACCTATGTTGCAATTAATGTAATCTCATCATCATTATGTTAAGTATTGTATCGAATGACGTTACATATGTTCCTATTTTTGTCCTGCGGTTATCTACCTGCATTAATATAGATTTAATTGCTAAATAACAGTTGTTTTGTTCATGTGGCCAGTTACTAGACCTGTACTTGCCAATTTCTAAATTTTGCGGCCAATTATTGGTAAAAAGTGACTGTTTTTATTTTTAATAGATTAAAAATATGAAAACATGTTTGATTCTACTAAAAGGCTAAACATAATAAAAAAGCAGTATATCCTCTATCTGTAGGTGTAAAAATGTAACAATATTTCATGATATTTCCATAAAAAAAATGACTTTGAACTGGCCAAAGGGCTAAAGTGGCCAGTTACTGGTAAGTTTACCCTAGAATATTCGCGATATGTGTGGACAATGCGTCCAGAACGGTTCCGCGGGATATATAAGGCGCCGACGGCCGGCGTGAGTTAGTTACATTTTAACTGCGATCAAGTGCTAGTACAAGGATAATCGGAGAGAAAGACTCTTGAGTGATTAGTGCGCTTAAGTACAGTTCGTGTGAATAGTGAGTGCATAATTTGTGAAATAGTGTGAGTGTTTTATTTAGTGGATTAATTTGTGCTTTTCTATCAAATACGAACCCCACGCTCGTAACAATATGCACGTATTCCTTCAGGCGTTGCAAACGTTCATAGGTTGCGGTAATTTTGTAATTTTGTATGCAACTTCGTCACTATCACTTATTTCCCGAGCAATATCTCCTTTCTGTGGCACATTACATCATTTCGAATCTTACCCATCGCTTTCTATATCTCGCTGAGCGATTTTCAGTTTCTGAAATAGTCTCGCTGTGTGACTTCATTGAAATTTGTATAACTTGTAAAATTTTGGCACGCATAATTAGTAAGCCATTTGTATTTCGATACTATATTCACTCCCGTCTTGTGCCAATTTTAAACACTCACTCACCCTTACTCTGATTCGTGGGTTTTCTTTTATCCACGCTGTTTTAATAGAAGACACCACAATCCTGAGAGAAGTGGACATTTCCAAGAAAAATCCATTCGATCCCTGTTTTCTCTGCAAAAATAAATCCTATTTTGCTTCATTAACGAAATAACGAGCTTCATTAACGAGTTTTTGGGACAAAAATAAATTCTTAATTTTTTACACCATCTTTGCGTATTCACAGTAAGTAGGTAATCATGTAATGAAATGGTTAACTAATTAACAGGAACAAAAAATAATCAAGTTCATCACATAAATATTTGCCCTTTCCGGGATTCGAGCCCAAGACCGGCGCAGTAGGCAAGTGTATTCTTAAGCAACACATTGGTCATAATATATGCCTGTCATTGTAATCAAATAACCACATAATATCAATCGAATAACTCGGGTACTGAGTCTGAGTGAATAGAATTGCTAAGCTTGTCCTTCTGGCATTGCATTGTTTAGTTATTTGATCATTTTATTTTATGTTTCTTTTTTGTAATCTCCTTCACTTTTCTTTTTTTTTCTTCTGTATGTATACTAATATTCTGTTCTAATATTGTGTCAATAAAGCTAAATTGAATTTGAATTTTAATCTTCTTTATGCACATAAAACGGTGTTTTATTATTTTTGGCAATAAATGAATTTTCTTTTTTAGAATTCACCTGCATTTTGATGTGTGAACGCTGAGAAAAAAGTAATCATAGTAACCGAATGCTGACAATTCTCGCAAAAATTTCACCGAATAGTCATGTGATGAGGGAAATTATTTGGAAACTAATACTAGGAAATTCCTAGTATATGCAAACTGTTACGAATATCTAGTGAAGTTCTGCTCCCTCGGGTCGTCGGAACTTTACATATATAATACCTACCTACCTGAAATTCAGTTTAGACTCATGCATATTTATTACTATCAGTCGAGTGAGTGGCCAGCTCGAAAGGAAAATCTGGCTTTAAGCATGTTTTAATAATTCAAGAACGCTACCCGTATAAAGTCTTGTTCTACCAACTTGTTGTAGACCTCGCCTGCCACGAACGAACAAAAAGATGGTACAAACATCGAAAACTTTGTTCTCACATGCGTACTCCTCACGAACATCGAACACTGTGTTCCTCTATATTTAAATGTTCGTGGCGATCCAATTTGGTTGTATTGTGCGGACGGTGTAAGGTGTTTGTAACGTCCACAGGTTCGAATCAAATTTTTCGTGTTCCATGTTTGCGTTCGCCATGTTTTGTTCGATCGTTTATGAACGGTTATAGCGAAGTGTCTGTCCCATACTGTTTGCATGATATTTAGACCTTTTATAAGACATTAGTGCCATCTAGGGATTGCTATAACAAATTTAATTTAAACTAACGAAATGTTTATTGATATTATATTGTTTTTAAACATAAAATTTAAGTCCTTTAACGTTCAAAATAAATAAATTATAATTTTCGAAATTATATCAGAGCTAATTTGATTGTACCTACGAGTACTTTACAGGAATACGAATAACTGCAATACCCGAAAAGTGATACCTTTACACGTTCACTGCAATGAGTACATAAGGAAATAATGCAATAAATGGACCAACTTTTATTTTTATTTCAATATTCTCATTTGTTTTATTTAATATATTTTTTAGTTTTACTCCCATATATTTTTACAATTATATTTTTAAAGTACATTAACTTAACACACAACGTATAAACTGCAAGGTCTGTACTTTGTACATGTATAAGCACCTTATACACAAGTAACACGTAAACTGTCTGAATAGTCAAAGCACTAAATAATGGAAAATATATAATGATACCAAGGATAATTTTCTATTAATGCTTTAAGGATATAATTTGGATTTTTACTTCCATTCCTCCGTGTAACTTAATGCTAAGACTGTGCCAACTGCCAAGACTGTTCGGAAACTTCCCGATTTGCACATGACTTCGATAGCTGGGTCGAGGGTTTTACAAAGTAGTCTTTTAAGCTTAAACTAGATGTCACTGCGTCTTGGCAGCGTTTCAAGAGTCATTCAAGAGTGCTATTTGTAGAATTGGTATATTTACGGTATGTAACATCATAGACTTATTTGAAATGATTGCAAGTTGATTGCGTAGCGCAGAGATTCCTAGAATGGATATAATTAACGTGTTAAATGTATTTTTTTAACCATTGATACAAAGCTTTGGCTCGAAGAAAAATTGATATGCGTAATCTGGCGGATGAGATCGGGAATCGAACCTTTTACCTCTGGATTACCGGTCCTGTGTGTTAACCTCTCAACCACCCTAACGCCAGATAACCTTTCGCGCACACACAAAGCATAAGGAAAATTTTAAATTGTATTAATATTCAACTAAAATTAAGTAAAAATACCTGCAAATACTTACTCATGTTAACTATGAATACTTACTTTTTTGCTCAGCTACGGTGATCACTTGATTTCGCAATGTGTTATTATTTTATTTCAAAAGGAACTAACTTTACAAAGCAAACTTTGTGAAACTGGCCCTCTTGTGTCCTAGACTATAAAACAGGATTTTGAAGACGTATTCTCCTTGTAACTTCTATTACAACGTGATACGAACTATTTTATATTAGCAACAACACCTATTGTTCTCTTAAAGTGTCTGGAAAACTCCCATCTTTATGTAGTTATTATCTGTTCTGGCCAGATACGGAGAGTACTTGAGAAGTTTTAGTAAAACTTTATTCCTTTAGCTATTTTGTACGTTGTGTAACAAATTTGTCTGCCATTGAGTTGATGATAAAAAAGGAAAGACAATGCAATACAAGTACTCTTTTTTGCACACCTCATAAAACATATAGGAGAAATACAATGCAAGAAATTACAATTAGAGGTAAACAACGGGCGGTCTTATCGCTAAAGAGCGATCCCTTCTAGACAACCTTTGGGTAGTGTAGAATTTGAAAAATTATTTCGTTAGTAGGCGGTGAAAAATCAGAAAAAGGAATAATATATTCACGAAAACCAAATAAATACATAAATATAATAAGCAATAAATACACACGTAAAACTACAATATAATAAATAACACATACATTTATACGTGGTAGACTGTAATAATATAAGGTAACACGGAAAAAACCCATTACAAAGAATGAAAAGAAAATTAAAGATTGCTGATTTTACTTTGCTGATTGCAAATTAAAATATATGATATTCACAGTCTTATATCTCGACAGAAAGGAAACAGACAGACGGGCAAGAAGAAGTTTTACTTATATTATAAGGTTTGTGTTTTTGACTTTAAGCTGGAAAGATGATAATTTAGAACGATATCCTGCAGACGCAGATAAATACATGATAAAACGCATTCAGAAAGATTTGGTAATGAAATTAAATAGTGAACTTTATTCCATAAGGAAGCCACCAATTTTACAATTATGAGTACTGGGATTTCCTAAGACGAGCCCAGTGTTGAGAAGAAAGTTGAAATAGATTCAAAAGTAAGTTTTTTTTTCAGTAGGTAGGTCAGGTAATATGAACTACTTAATCTTAAATGTATCTTAAAAGTTAGTTACGTAGTTTCTCCAAGAATATGTATTTAAAAGTATACCCTCCTATAAAATAATAATATTGGATTTTAATTAAGAAATAAGGAAAAGTAATGTTAATGGAAACGACAAGAAAATGTGACGGTATCATGTCACAAAATGATGTACGTTAGATATGCTTCCTTAATAAAACGGTGTTTGTTAAACAATGTCAGATACAATTTAACACGAATTACGGTTTCCCTATGTTATTTCGTTTCTATTTGTTTTCATACAATGAGGTTTCGTGGCGGAACTGCTGCATACGAAGCGAGCCGGATCACGTCAAGGGTAAATATTTGTATTGTCAGTTTGAACCGCCATTACAGTTACGAGCCCGAATAATCAAAATAAAGCATATTTACAAACATAATACATACATTTACAATCAGTGTAAAACAAATTTGCTAATTCGCAATCGATAGAACTAGGTCATCAAAAGCATAGATGCCCTAAGGGCTAGCGAGTGTTGCCTCAGATAGCAAAGCATAAATGAAGATAATTGATCGCCCGGAGTTCCACCGTGTCCGGGTACAGCGTCCCCTGAAAGGAACTCATGAATATAGATGGCGCCACTGACGGGGTATTTCCTGTGTTTGCCTCGGAGGCGAAGCGGTGACGTGTGGATCTGTAAATGGTTACAGACATAGGGTCCGTATTATTGGATTCCGATATTTTTTATAGCAGAATTGCAGGGGTGTTTTGAAATTAGATGGAACATTTTCACATCATTATTTGGCTGGGTGGGTGTATCTTCATTGTACGTATTACCTACCTAAATATTAGGAGGTGAAAATATCTCGAATAAGTAGGCTTTGCACGTTTTTAGGGTTCCGTACCTAAAGGGTAAAAACGGGACTCTATTACTGAGACTTCGCTGTCCGTCCGTCTGTCACCAGGCTGTATTTCAAGAACGGTGATAGCTAGACATTTGAAATTTTCACAGATGATGTATTTCTATTGCCGCTATAACAACAAATACTAAATATAAAATAAAATAAATATTAATGGGAGCCCCCCATACAAAAAAATTGTTATAGATTATGGTACGGAACCCTGCATGTGCGAGTCGGACTTGCACTTGCCCAATTTTTTTTTTCTTTATGCAGTTTGCTGTTGCAATCTAGTTGTAAAATGCAATGTTTTGATTTTAAATTTACAATTATAATTACGTCAGTAAAAATTTATTAATAATATTTTCAGCACATTTGTGAATTTACTAAGCAAGATATTCTTTTAGATTTTAAGTGTAGCTTAGGATTCATTCAGAATTTATCATGACAGAGAATAAAACACAACTATGCACCTTTGATATATTCTGTAGATCCATAATTATTTAAGGACTCCCATCTTAAACATAGTGTTCTTCCAGTCTTTACAATTATGTTCTATTAAATATTAACAATAACTTATATCAACACATTGTTGTTCAAATTACACTTTAGCAAAATATGGTTAACGTTTTCTTTGCTTTTGGTAGGTTTTATCATTCGATGCTGTTTAAATTTTATTATATTCATATTCTTTTATATCTAAGTGCTCCTCTTTAATAAAATCACTTGCTCGTTCTCCTATCATAATGGTTGGTCCATTTGTGTTACCACTCGTCAGTGACGGCATGATACTGGCATCTATTACTCGAAGTTTACGTACACCGTGGACTTTAAGACGACTGTCAACTACTGCAGTTTTAAGAGAAGGGCCCATCTTAGCTGTACCTACAGGGTGATAAATAGTCAATACCATGTTGTAAGCTATACATTTCCAGTAAGCATCACTGTCAAGTTCTAGAACATCGCAATAAGGCCAGTTTATTCGACCCAAATAGCCGTCAATTGATTTAAAGAATGAACTTTTAACTATTTTTGTTAACATGCGTATACCATCAGCAGCATTTTGTAAGTCTCTGTCGTCATCAAAATAGTTTGCGTATATAAGAGGAGCATCTTTAGGATTTTTTGTATTTAAAGTTATATTACCCTTTGAATAGGGGTGTAAATTATGAAACAAATATAAATAAAGAGCGTGATCCTTGCTTTTTTCAACAATTGAATCTGCTACAGAAGGCTTGTATAGAGCCCGGAAATACGGACCAACTTTAGAGGATTTTTTAGGAAATGTGCCAACAAGATTTTGGAATTGTGGAAACGATGCATATTTCGAATTGGAGTAGAGTGAGAATATGTTTGCTATAGTATTTGCAGCGAAGTATCCAGTGCTATTTGTAAGGTACACTGCAAACTGCTCTTCGTCTTCTGCAGGGTCTTCTTCACCTGGTTGGTTACCATAAATTGTAACTGGTATATAAATATGATCCTGGAGATTTTGTCCCACTGCGGGAGAATTTACCAGGCAACTTATACCTTTAGATTCTATATGAGTTTTCGGGCCAATACCTGACAACATGAGTAATTGAGGAGTATTGATCGCCCCTGCACTTAATATGACTTCACGTTTAGCGTAGAAATGCATTACACTGTCATTAATTTCTACTCTGACTCCTTTTGTTTCTAAAGTTATTTCGTCTATTAATATTTTGGTAACTAAAGAATGTTTGATGATTTTTAAATTACTTCTGTTTTGTATTGGAATTAAATATGCTTTAGCAGTACTCTCTCTTCTTCCATTAGCTGCTGTTGCACCATACGGTCCTGCTCCTTGTACGTTAGCTTCATTAATATCAGCTACTTTTTTAAATCCTATTTCATTCCATGCACTTAGTAGTCCTTGCGTTAGTGTTTCAGATGTGCTATTGAAATAATTGAGAGATAATGGACCATTGTGTCCATAAGCATGACTAACAGCAGGATTTCTTAAGCCTTTCATATGCTGAAAACTCTCAGCTTTCCTGTAGTATTCACGTACTATTTTCGGGTGCCATTCCTTATTTCCTTCGTCATACCATCTTTGGAAATCAGCGTCATTGCCTTTACTATAGATCATCACGTTCATGCTGCTGCAGCCTCCAAGCATTTTCGCTCGTGGCCATGGCACTGTTCCATTAACATTGGCTTGACTAGTCTTTCCAGTATTAACTGTCGTGTAATTCCAATCATATTTGGAGCCTAGAAGCTGGGAGTATAATGCCGGCACCTGAAATATATACGTGTTTTTGCATTATGACATAGTTATTATGTGATCATGATTTCTTTTCTAAGATGAAAATTAGCTATACCTATTACTGTTTTGCTCTGCGGTTTCCCGATATAAAATATGTGCATCAGAACAAGTTTTAGAGAACAAAAAGATATAAAGCGCGCAGTGTCAAAAAAAACTTGTTTCGCCAAAAATTAACATTAATCAGGTGGATTACTTAGTACAACATAATAATAGTCCCTTGTATCGGGTACAAACAGATAAAGACCTTATTCCAAATAAAAATTAAATACGCATACTAATCTTTGATATTGGGCAGTCCTGCTATGTAACAATTGACTGTCATGATACGATGATTTTTATACTATACAAAAACGAAGTATTCAGAAGGGTATTTGCATTTAAAGATGTCACCCATTATAAAATTAAGGTATATAATTCATACGGGTGATCTATTTTTTTAATATATTATTTAATTTCAGAGACAGCTAAATTCATCTAACTTACAATACTCTCCATCGGAGGATCTCCCCCAGCCTCGACGAGCAATATTTTCCATTGCTTGACTTCGCTGAGTCTGCTCGCGACCACGCTGCCTGCCGACCCTGCACCGATTATGATGAAGTCAAATTGCTCGGAATCTGGAAAAATCCAGTTTTAAATATGTGAGAAAATGTGTGATGTAATGTGACAGACATGATGTTTGTACTAAGCATTTTTGCCATACATTTAGAGCATGGAGTAATAAGGTCGGTGTAGCAGAAGAATGACCCTATTTATTTATTTCTTAGTGCTCTGCTCTTATTGCTCTGTTAGTCAAGAGGTTGATAAGTAACAAAATGTTATTCTAATCTTATCAGATTACAGGCACAATCTTAAACACTTTTGTGCTCTACTGTTGTTGTGTGTTATTACACACTTAAAGTTACACAGACCTCACTTTTCATTTTAGTAATAATACTTAATGTAGTCAGTCAATATTAAGTGTAACATATAAAAATGCCATTTTCAGAGTTTAATATAGAGGGCCATTCATCCTGAGACGTCTGAAACTGGAGATTGAGTAATTTGTTCCACGGAATCATGACGGTTTAAGAGCTAAGACGCTTCATTGCAGTAGTTGATAGTGCAGTTTGCAAGAAATAAATGGTGTTAAAGAATCTAGATATCTATGGAGACAAAGTGTCTTATAAGTTTCTTCATTTTGAATATTTTACATCAACACCCAACTATGGTCGCTTTTGTATTTAATTATGATAATAGTAATCCATTTACCTAACTCTACCTATAGCTCGCCACAAGGTGCCATTCTGCGCAGACTCTCAAGTAATCATATGCGTAATATGTGTAATTTGTTTCGTCATAAATACAAAATAAAATTTTGGAAGTTTTTATAATTTATTGCTAACTAATAACGACACGTACCAATTTGAAAAACAAACAATATCAACGAAAGATAAACAGTCATTATGAATATCATTGTGTAGTATCAAGTGGAATCGAGTCTTGGAATATCAAATTAACTGTAACAAGATTAATACACTAAACCAGCATTTCTCAAAAAGTTTGTACAAAATGTAGACTTAAATTAAAGATAATTAACCTATTTTGTTACCAATTATTTCAGTAATTTTATATCAAAGTTATGGCTGTTTGATAATATTCTGTTATGCTTATACATTTTTAATTATACATGATGTGAAGTCAATGTATTGGAAATCCTAATGAAAATTGGTAACAAAATAGAAGAAATATTTTAGTTATTCTTTAATTGACGTCTTAATTTTGTACGATTTTCTTGAAAAATGCTCAAACACAGTTATGTTTGATTTGTAAGTTATTTGTTTTAAATAAATAAAAAAACCTTACGCCAAAATCACACAATCCAATGCATAATAAGTACCTACCATATACATCTGCATGCCGAGGCCAGTCCTCGGTAATCAGACATAAATAAATAAAAAAACCTTACGCCAAAATCACACAATCCAATGCATAATAAGTACCTACCATATACATCTGCATGCCGAGGCCAGTCCTCGGTAATTTGACACTTGACAGAAGTAACTAGCAATACAAAAGCAACAGTGATGATCCTCACAGCTATAATCATTCTGGAATTCATGTTAATGCTGAAACAAAGAGAACTACAGTGAAATAGCCAGCTAGCCAGCGGCCAGGGTAAATATTTGTGTGATGAACTCGAATATTTGTGCTTGGGTCATGGTTGTTCTATGTATTTAAGTATATATCTATACTATTCTAAAATTGTAGATTAGTATTGAAAATCAATTAACTATGGAGAGGGGTAATGATTTTAGAAAAAATCTTAATAGCGTGATGCAGGATCGTCATTTGTTTTTTATGGGCGCGCGGCATTGTGCCAACCTGGTGCCGTCTGTTTTCATAATTTCCTTTGTCCTCGCATCACGCTGATACGGCTGGACAAATTTTAACCAATTTTGGTACAGTGATAGCTAGACATCCAAAGATGGTTAAAGAATACTTTTTATCCGTCTACGGTAAAGAAAAAAATAGGTGGACGAAGTTGCGGGCACCTCGTAGTATAATTCATAATTCATAATTTTTTATTGCATTATCATGTTGTACAATAAGATGTTACATTAATATTATTATTGTCCATAACATGAACCCTGTCAGGGCACAGGGTATATCTATATACGTATGTATATCGTTGTCTAGTACCCATAACACAAGCCTGCTTGAGCTTAATTTGGGACTAGATCGATTTGTGTGAGATATTTAAAATTGAAAATGAGTTACCTGGTGGAAGAGATCGGGAATCTAACCCGGTACCTCTAGGTTGCCGGTCCAGTGCGTTAACCTTTCCACCACCCTAACTCCCAAGCAACCATTCGATTTTTTCCTTATGTGTCGATCTTTGCGTTGTTTATTTGAAAGGCTTACCTACACCTTAGCGACTTCTATGTAAATACGTTAATATTGACATCTTACCGCACTACTTTACAGCAGTGAACGAGCAAGCGAGAGAGGTCGCAGTTATTTTATAAATTTAGGAAACATGTAATATCTTTTTTATGTGGGTACACACCACATTTTCTATATTAAACCATTGATACTACATAATGGCGATGCAATCAGAAAGAAGCCAATTTGATTTCATGCCTAGGTTGTTTTAAATTTAACTTTCCATATCCATTTTTGGTACAAAATGAAAAATTTAGAAAATCTTTTTAAAAATACTATCACAAATATGTGACAGTACAGTACAGTTTTTTAGTCCAATAGGACTGAGACATATAGGGTTCAAACTTTTTCAAATAGTCCCTTGTATATCCTCCTAAATGAGTGATCGTTATTCCAAACACCCTGTTTACTTAAATACATAGAAACATCCGTGATCCGGGAACAAATATTCGAGCTTATTACACAAATATTTGCCCTAAATATTTATTTTATTTTTGCAAATATTTTATATATTATATTAATTATCAATAAATTTATGTTTATTAAAACAGTAACGTCTGCTAGCGTAATCCAAATTTAATGGTTCCATTGAAGCAATTTTATTTTTAATGTATCATGTTGGCCCGGAAAGCCATTCGAGGCGCGGATTCGAATCCCGTTCGAGTAATAAAAATTTTCACTTCAGTATAAAAGCCAATAAATTTACAGATTACTGATGAATGGGCTGATTATGTTTTATTTCGCCACTGTTTCATTCACTGCACCTTCAGCACAACTACGACACGCAACTCTTTCTCACACGAGATATTACCCATCTCTGTCTTCGCTCTGCCATGCTATGGTAAAAGGACGTATCTTACTATGATATCCGTTTAAAGATACGACCTTTTACCGTTACACGGCAGCGCTGTACTCTGAGAAAGTGAAGAACGATGCTATGTCGCGCGACAATAGTCGCGAAACGTTGCACTAGACGGGCTGGTGTTGTCTTTAAAATTGTGAACTTTTCAGCACTTGCTTTTAAGACAAACCTAACTTAACCAACTAACACTGACAATTAAATTATCAGAAACATCTTTGAAAGAAATTTGAAACCAATTACGAAATTAAAAAGTTATGCCAAAAGGAAGCAGACAAAATTATACCCAAAATTCCTTTGTGATGTAGTTAACTTACCGAAAACCTCGGACAATGATTAGAATTATAAAATAAAACACACACATCAAAAACACAAAAACTCAAGAAAACAAAAGGTACTAATATATATTTAAATACAACATAACAAAAACTCTAACTCCTAATAGGTCATGCCAATAGTAACGACACATTAGACTGAGAAGATATAGACAAAAAAAGTCGAGGTCTACCAATTCGAGGTCTCTGATACCACCAGTTAAGTTTAAGGTTATACGAGATTTTAACATACTGCTGATACAAGTTGAATTAATAATATTTTTATGCAATGACGTTAGTTGGCTGGCTCGGCTGGGCTAAGCTCATAAGAGGTTTGTAAGAAACCTCAATCCGCCCTTGAATTCCTAGATACTGTAAGACTGCGGGGGTGCAGTCAGATGGGGCTATTAAAAGAGCAGAGATACGTTCTAGATGTTTATTGCCCGGAGGCTAAAGAAAGACTAAATTACATTTTTACAATTTCTACAATTGACGGACGTCATTCGTCCATTCCGAATTTCAAACAATCTTTATTTCTTAAATCAGTGGCCAACCACCGATAGTGAAGCACAACCTTCACATTTCCCGCCATCTCGGGGTGGACGAGGGACATTCATCTTACTACAGAGACACTAGACAGAACTACTCCTGCCTAACACATAATAAGTCCCTACCTATGCAGGGATACCCATACATTTATACCCAGATGGTCTCTTGCTAAGAGATAACCAGGGTCAGGACATGAGCAGACACTAGCCTATGGCATGTTACGTAATCTGACATGTTGTCTGACACTGGCTTCGCCTTGACAAAAACCCCGCTAAAAAGGCAAGGCACCAACTTGACTAGCCCCCATATGACATTTGACTAAATAGACTAAAGCATAGACCATTCGATACAGTATCAAGCTTCAACAATTTAATCGCCTGGTGTAAAACCGGCTTAAATATATTACCCGATTTAATCGTATCGAATGTTCCCACCTTAACTGCCTGGAGTATGACACACGTCGCATGCTCCAAACAATTGTACTACGATATGTCACTGCCCTTATATTAGATGCCTGACACATTGTCTATGACACTTGTCTCAATCATCCATACAGAACTAACAAATAGTGACAACCGTATATTTACCTTTATATTAGAATCCTGAAGCATATGGACTATGCTTCAAAATTCTGTACCATAATTACCATACCTTTTATCCTAAATAAATATCTGGACTAAATTTTTATTTTTAGTCCAGAAATTTGTACCAATCCTAAATAAAAAATAAACCCTTAACTCATAATTGATTTCACGACCATAGACCATAGCAGTACACGTCATAATGACATGTCAAATGCTATGTCATTGTCAGTTCGTAAAATCAACCATCAATAAAACACGAAAGTTTTTTTTATTAAATCCTACCTATCATTTAGTTAATAGTTAAATAATTTTTATTTAATAAATAAATCTTCGCTTCGGCTTGGTGCAGTGAAGTTCTTGGCTCGACGCCAAGACCCCCTGCCTCCGCTCGGCCCCGCACCTCCACCACTTGTAAGACTGCGGAGGTGCAGTCAGATGGGGCTATTAAAAGAGCAGAGATACGTTCTAGATGTTTATTGCCCGAAGGCTAAAGAAAGACTAAATTACATTTTTACAATTTCTACAATTGACGGACGTCATTCGTCCATTCCGAATTTCAAACAATCTTTATTTCTTAAATCAGTGGCCAACCACCGATAGTGAAGCACAACCTTCACAATACGCATCTGTTTTATGCTGACTAATTTGCGGTTGCGGTTATTGCAACCTGCCTACTGAGCCGGCGGTCCCAGGTTCGGCTGGCGGTGCCAGGGCAAATATCTGTGTGATAAACTCGAATATTTGTGCTTGGGTCATGGTTGTTCTATGTATTTAAATATATATTTATCTATGTATATAAGTACGATATACATATCTAGATATCGTCGTCTAGTACCCATAACACAAGCCTTCTTGAGCTTAATTTGGGACTAGATCGATTTTTGTGAGGTTGTCTGATATTTATTTATTTTATTTACCTACATAGTTATTTTCAAGTAGCTCAATCGTAACCTACGTTTATACACCCGTAGAAAAGTCATCTGTAAGTATAACATTCATTGACCGAGCGATCGAAGCTGAAATATGTTTGGATGTTCGGATTTCCGGCTGTTCTCGCCTACAGCCACATTTCGCAACCGATTCTCATGCAATTTTGTAAGTCAGTTCGACAAGTAAAGAATTTTGAAATTTTCGATTCATAATTTTTGAAAATTTTCCGAATGGCGGAGATACGGGTGTTGAAAACGTAAAAAATACAAATTACAGCCAAACAAACTTGCGAAATCTACAGTTCACAGAACCACTCGATCTCAGTCACAAAAAAACATTGATTGTACTCATATATGCTTCTGATTGGATCATTCCAAAGATACCCTTTTTTTTTTTGAGACACGACTTGATCTGTATCAGGGCTGGTTAGCCCTCACTACCAGTAGTCGGACTTTGTGTGGAAGTATAACCCGCTAATGGGATTATCTCCGCGCCACAGGGGTAACCTAGATACCCGCGACTGATCGGCTCTGCTGATGATGAATTGCGTACCGATTTGAACCATGTCGAGCGATATTCGATTTCTACGACGCGTTTTGCATTTAAACCGGATGAAAGAAATAATATAATAACATATTATTTATTTTATCTTCCGCTACCTTCGTTATCACTGTTGACCTTGTGCAGCGCTTGCTGTGATTATATACGGCGATTAATACGCGCGATGGCAATGACCTCGATCACATAAGAAACAGGTTTTGGTTGAGGACGAGTTAGACTTGCACTTAACTTGTAGTAACATTACTATATCACATATAAAGTTGTATAATAGCCAACATACAAATAATTTGTCAAAATTGTGCATATAAATTTAATTTAATTAATTGTACCTATATCCAGTGACTGAAATGCCATACGATAAATAAATAAATCTAATGCTTACTTTACAGCCTCTACAACAATGTACTATTTTTGAGGGTTTCAATCGGTTCTATTTTTATTGTGATCGATAAAAAAAACTACTTCTTCTTCACTTAGACTGCTTTAAAAGTCAGAAGTTACCGTCAAAGTTCAACATTCCTACGGAGCGCTAAAAGCTCCATACAAATGGCCACCTACATGTGACGTCATTTGAGGTTTTGAGTACCAATATTTGGCTGGATATAAGTGCGTTTAAGTTCATGGGTCATACAATTATTGTTTTGTTGATTATGAGGATTCTGAAAAGAGTTTTAAAATTTCTTTTTAGAAAAAAAAACGTAAAATTTGCATACCTTTGACATGTTTATTAGAATGTTTTTAGTAGCCCTTTGAAGAGTGTGCCACAGCGGGGCAAAGATCTCCTCCATTCAAGTCTATGAGTATTAAGGGCATCTTCCCGCCACTCTTCGCAAAATACGCCATCTATTTATCAGTCTGTCTCGGCGGCCATCTTTGTGGGATTCCTCCGGTAGTTATCACCGAGCGCGGCAGATGCCGCAGATGTGTTCTGCAGATATACTCTGCCCAATCCGTTAATTACTACTATGTTATAATTCTAAAAGATAAAATACACTAATGTGATGTGCACTAAATAAAAGAAGATTGTCCAAAGTCCAAAGTCCCTACGCTTTTAATTTTGAGTCTGGTGGTTATCACATCCGCTACCGCGATGTTTGAATCAGGTATTTTTTTTTTAATGTCATCAGTCAGGTCAAAACGAGCAAGCGGTTCGCCTGATGGAAAGCGATTACCATCGCCCATGGACACCTGCAACATCAGAGGAGTCACAAGTGCGTTGCTGGCCTTTCAGGAGGGAGTACGCTCTCTTCTTGAAGGTCGTTTCAGTCCGGAAGTACTGCAAGCGACAATTCATTCCACAATGCAGTCATGCGAGGTAGATTTTTTGTAGAAAAGCGCACAAACTGCCAAGTAGCCCCATACGAGTAACAAAACCTCTAAAATGTTTTTGATTCAATATGAAGGTAATGCGAAACTACTTCTTCCGATTTTTCTTATACCGGTATAAAATTTATCGCTCCTATTTACAGGAAACACCTGGTATTCTGTACCTGATCAGTTTGCAGTAATTGCCGGAGTCTCGGAACAAGGCAAACAGCTTTTATAATTATGAAATCTCTGTTTTGCAATTTGTGTTCTGTAGTCTCACAAAACTTGTTAACGTAACTGTAAAATAATATATTTTTATTAATTTTTCGGCGGTCGCGATATAGCCCAAAAAACTCCCAAACGGCCACGTAACAAAAAAACAGCGTCCAAAATTAACCTTTTATTTTAAATGAACACATTTAATAACCTTAATAAACAAAAATAAGTATAATTAAATTAGCCATAATCTTTACAGCGATAAAATTAACTACAAATGTGTTATTCAGCTTCTTATTATACGATCATTCAGTCCAAAAATGAGCGTTTTAACCATTTTTGTACCGGCCGAATTTTAATAATGAAGGTTTTTAGCAAACATTGTAACAAATAAAGCAATTTTGTCGGCCTACGTTTACTTAAGCGCTTCGCGATGTACTGAACCTTTTTTTATCAGCAATGTACACAATTTTTAATAATAAAAAGAGCTTGTTAAGTGACTGCGAAGTAATTTTGCCGACATATTTTTAATTTTAGCGTTGAATTGTATTTATAGGCTTACACTGTTCTATACCTAACTAGAAGGCCCATGTTAAACCTTTTTTCTGTACCGTAGAAAGGTAATAAGTATCCTATAATCATCTTCGGATTACTTATACCTGTTTAAAGATTAGTTAAGTAATAATAATAATAATAAAAGATTAGTTAAGTAAGGGCCGCCGGTTCCTTACGGATGACGACATCCATGTTCTATTAACAATAACTTATACACACGCTTTACTGTTCAACTTACGCTTTGGCAAAATATCGTTTAACGTTTTCCTTGCTTTTGGTAGGCTTTTATCATTCGATGCTCTTTATATTTTATTATATTCATATTCTTTTAAATTTAAGTGCTCCTCTTTAATAAAATCACTTGCTCGTTCGCCTATCATAATGGTTGGTCCATTTGTGTTACCACTCGTCAAGGACGGCATGATACTGGCATCTATTACTCGAAGTTTACGTACACCGTGGACTTTAAGACGACTGTCAACTACTGCAGTTTTAGGAGAAGGGCCCATCTTAGCTGTACCCACGGGGTGATAAACTGTCAATACCATGTTGTAAGCTATACATTTCCAGTAAGCATCACTGTCAAGTTCTAGACTATCGCAAATCGTCCAGTTTATTCGACCCAAATAGCCGTCAATTGATTTAAAGAATGAACTTTTAACTATTTTTGTTAACATGCGTATACCATCAGCAGTATTTTGTAAGTCTCTGTCGTCATCAAAATAGTTTGCGTATATAAGAGGAGCATCTCTAGGATTTTTTGTATTTAAAGTTATATTACCCTTTGAATAGGGGTGTAAATTATGAAACAAATATAAATAAAGAGCGTGATCCTTGCTCTTTTCAACAATGGAATCTACTACAGAAGGCTTGTAGAACGCCTGGAAATGTGGACCAACTTTAGAGGAATTTTTAGGAAATATTTGAACATGATTTTGGAATTGTGGAAATGAAGCATATTTCGAATTGGAATAGAGTGAGATTATGTTCTCTTTAGTATTTGTAGCAAAGTAACCAGTGCTATTTGTAAGGTACACTGCAAACTGCTCTTCGTCTTCTGCAGGGTCTTCTTCACCCGGATGAGTACCGTAAAATGTAACAGGTATATAAATATGATCCTGGAGATTTTGCCCCACTGCGGGAGAATTTACCAGGCAACTTATACCTTTAGATTCTATATGAGTTTTTGGGCCAATACCTGACAACATGAGTAATTGAGGAGTATTGATCGCTCCTGCACTTAATATAACTTCACGTTTAGCGTAGAAATGCATTACACTGTCATTAATTTCTACTCTGACTCCTTTTGTTTCTAAAGTTATTTCGTCTATTAATATTTTGGTCACTAAGGAATTTTTGATAATTTTTAAATTACTTCTGTTTTGTATTGGAATTAAATATGCTTTAGCAGTACTCTCTCTTCTTCCATTAGCTGCTGTAACACCGTATAGGCCTGCTCCTTGTATGTTAGGTTCATTCATATCAGCTACTTTATTAAATCCTATTTCATTCCATGCACTTAATAGTCCTTGCGTTAGTGTTTCAGATGTGCTATTGAAATAATTGAGAGCTAATAAACCATTGTGTCCATAAGCAAGGCTAACAGCGGGATTTTTCAAGCCTTTCATATTCTGAAAACTCTCAGCTTTCTTGTAGTATTCACGTACAATTTTCGGGTGCCATTCCTTATTTCCTTCGTTATACCATCTTTGAAAATCAGCATCATTGCCTTTTATGTAGATCATCCCGTTCATGCTGCTGCAGCCGCCAAGCATTTTTGCTCGTGACCATGCCACTGTTCCATTAACATTAGCTTGACTAGTCTTTCCAGTATTAACTATCGTGTAATTCCAATCATATTTGGAACCTAGAAGCTGGGAGTATAATGCCGGCACCTGAAATCGAAGTATAGTATATTCATACATTGTATTATTTGATGATTTCTCTTCTTATATGAAAATGCTATATTATTGCTGTTTTGCTCCTCGATTTCCCGATATAAAATCCTAGTAAGTGCATCGGAACAAATTTTATAGAACAAAAAAATATTAAGCACCCAGCAGCAAAAGGTCTAATGTTTGGGCAAAAATTTACATTAATAGGTGGATAACTTAATTGATTCGAAATTATTATAAGTACGAACATTCGAATATTACAACATTATAATAGTCCGTGTATTTCATACATCGTCGGGTGAAAAATTACGGGATGGGTACAAACAGATTCAAAACCTTATTTCCAACAAAAATAAAATCCGCTTAAGTTTTGAAATTCGGCAGTCCTGCTAGTGTACAAATTGACTGTGATTAAATGATTAATTCTATACTTTACAAATACGAAATATCCAGAAGGGTATTTTGTATTTAAAGGTGTCACCTATGATAAAGTTAAGGCGCAAACATAAAGTCAAATGGGTGATCTATTTCTTTTTATATTATTTACTTTAAAAACAATATATCCAGCCAACTCACAATACTCTCCATCGGAGGATCTCCCCCAGCCTCGATGAGCAATATTTTCCATTGCTTGACTTCGCTGAGTCGGTTGGCGACCACGCTGCCTGCCGATCCCGCACCGATTATGATGAAGTCGAATTGCTCGGACTCTGAAAAAATCCAGTTTTAAAATATGTGATGTTGCAGACATAATCTTTGTGCTAAGAATTTCAGCCATACATTTACAGCTTGCAGAGGCTTGTATAGCAGAAGAACAACCCTATTTATTTACCTATTGTTAGTCAAAAGGTTGAGTTGAGATAAGTGATGGTTGATAAGTTACGAAATGTTATTTTTCTCGAACATGCAATGAAATTTCGTCATAATGTGCCTTATAACAGGCTTCGAAGTATCACGTTTCGGGTGGAATAACTCGAGAGAACTGTTAAGGAATTTCATACAAAATTGAAAGCCTAGGCCGAGAAGTAAGCCCTTCTTTCCTGGCGTCTGCAGTAATGTACGATTAATCTTTTTAGATTACACGCACAATCTTAAGCACATGTTTGCCCTACTGTTGAAACGGAAAACAGCTTGGTAGCTATTTACAAACAGGTTTTTAGCATTTGTTACTTACACTTAAAGTTGCACAAATCTCACTTTTCATTTAATAAAAATACTTAATGTAGTCAGTCAGTATTAAGTCTAACATATATTAAAAATGCCGTTTTCAGTTTAATATAGAGAGCCATTCATCCTGAGACGTCTGAAACTGGAGATTGAGTAATTTGTTCCACGGAATCATGACATTTTAAGAGCTAAGACGCTTCATTGCAGCACTTGATAGTGCTGTTTGCAAGAAATAAATGCTGTTAAAGAATCGACATATCTATGGAGATAATGTGTCATAAGTTGCTTCAAGTTTTAATATCTTACATCAATTACCCCTCAAGATCAAGCAAGCCCCGAACAAGTTAAATTTTAAAAAATCCTTGCGTGACCTCTTCTTTAGCAGAATGGAGAAATCTTAGCATATCTGTTTTGATTTTTAGTCCATATATATTTATATCATGTATATATAATAAATATATGTATTTATCTAAGTATTTATCTATTAAAACCTATTTAAGTTAGTTGCACCGCCCACAACTTATCTGCTTTGCCCGATGGTTGACTGGTAGAGAATGCCCTATGGCATTAAGTCCGCCTTTTGTACCATTTGTTTTTCTTTTGTGCAATAAAGATTAAATAAATAAATAAATAAAATAACCAACTTCGGAGTGCTTTTCTTGTTAATTAAAATAAATTAATAACACCATAGACGTCCACTGCTGAACAAAAACCATTCCAGCTCGCCACAAGGTGCGATTCTGCGCAGACTGATGCATCCGATTACTGGGATGCATACGTGTAATATGTAGGGATCGGAAATTCAGGTGGATATTAACCTAAAGTTGACAAAATCCTATTGCTATCTCACTCATACCTCAAACAAAGCCACCTATACCTACAACTGAATAACAAAGCCGCCGCTAAAGTTTAGGTATAAAAGCATCCGATTAACTGATGCCTAGTAATATGTTTTGTCATAAATTCATACTAATATACTATATAATATTATAAATGCGAAAGTGTGTCTGTCTGTCTGTTACCTCTTCACGCTTAAACCGCTGAACCGACATAGATGAAATTTGGTATGGAGATAGTTTGAGACCCGGGAAAGGACATAGGATACATTTCATCCCGAATAAATTTAGTGTTCCCGTGGGATGAGCGGGTAACACCGCGGGGCACAGCTAGTACAAAATAAAGTTTTAGAAGTTATTATAATTTTATTGCTAACTAGCGACCCGCCTCGGCTTTGCACGGGTGCAATGCTGATAAATTGCATGTATTAGACATATAAAACTTTCTCTTGAATCGCTCTATATATTAAGAAAACACATCAAAATCTTCGTTGCGTAGTTATAAAGATCTAAGCATACATAGGGACAGACAGACCAAGCGAGTTTGTTTTAATTCTATGTAGTAACGACACGTGCCAATTTGAAAAACTGAGATCATAAAGCAAATTAGTCAACAAAAGATACACAGTCATTATGAATCTCCTCATTGTGTAGTCTCAAGTGGAATCGAGCCTTGGAATATTAAATTAACTGTAACAAGATTAATACATTAAACAAGCAATTCTCAAAAAAGCTTGTACGAAATTAAGACTTAAATTAAAGTTCAATATAATTTTACTATTTCGTTACCAATTATTTTTGTAATTTTATATCAATGTTATGGCTGTGTTTGATAGTTAAGGTTCTGTTATGATTATTCTTTTTTCTACATAGTATATTTTCATTGGAAATCACAAAGAAATTTGGTAACAAAATAGGAAAAAATATTTTGTACAATTGTCTTACTTTATGTTTAATAACGTTATTTTTGTTTAGTTTTGAAGTACCTAAATAGTTTTAAATAAATAAACAAAATTTTACCCCAAAATCACACAATCCAATGTATAATAACCTACCATATACATGTGCTTGTCGAGGCCAGTCCTCGGTGATTTGACACCTGACAGAAGTAACTAGCAATGCTAACGCAACAGTAATTACGCTCACAGCTATCATTCTTGACTGCATGTTAATGCTGTAACAAAGATAAGTTCAGTTAAATTCAAATGTCTTTCATACGGTGCTTCTTCATCTCAAGCATTGGCGTATAAGTTCAGATACTACAGGTAACCTGCCTTGTACAGGTCTTGGAAGGTGGGGCCTTTGTTAATTCTGACCTTAGCGTATTAGCTTGTTAACCAGCTGTTGGTGAGCCTTTTGGAATAAACAAACTTCGTTACTTGGATTGAGCCAACATTAAAAATCAAATTCAGCAGGTTTTTTTACTTCGGAAATGTGATATTGCCAAAGTGGCTCACAAAATGCCGTTAGACTTGAAAATTTTAATATGAACTACCAGGCTAGTTCTAACACCGGTTGAGCGGATTTTGATGAAAACTTAATTAGGTATAATCTATCGAGAAAATCCCCGGCCATATTACAGGCTATAAAAAAATACCAATAAAAGGGGGGTAGCCACTACATTCGATTGAGTTAAGTTTGTACATAAATCTTATGGCGCTACTTAGGAATGAAGTGCAAACCTTTTTCAAACATTTGTCCTGCGACTATCGAGTACTACTCTGATAAACTAACAGATGGCGCTGGAATTAATAATGTTGTGACATGAGTAAGCCGCTGAGGAAGGACTTTCGGTTTAAAGATCTTTATTTTCTCAAAAGAATAAAAATAACTCACTTACTTGAGAAAAATCAATTACATGCAAATTATAATAATTTATTTCGTATATATTTTCTCTTTCGTATATATTTATATATATAATATTAGGTATATATCTGTAATCTGTATATATATATATTATATTATAGTGTGTAAATGTAGGTATATGTATTTTTGTATAAACAGTGATATAATATTTTGTATTTACTTGTACTCTAGATCCTCTCTGTACCATCAGATTTCTGATTTGCACCCACTTCTAGTATCTCTGTTTGGCCCTATGGTTGACTGGTAGAGAATGCCATTTGGCATTAAGTCCGCCATTTGTACTGACTTTTGTTTTGTGCAATAAAGTTTAAATAAATAAATAATCTAAGTTGAGCGTAATCATTATTACAATCGCAAAATTATAAAAGTTACAATTTGCCGGTTGAATTATAAAAAAGCTTACAAAACAAGTTAACTAAACTACGATCGCTGTCTGCTTAGGACTTGCCAAATTAATTCTTAAAGTTTAGAAGAGGGGGTACGGATATCAATGTAATTGAATAATCGCTGCTACGTTACTGCCTGGTGACAAAAGGGCTCGCACAACTTTCAAGATCCCAATAGATTGGGACAGCACGGAAAGTCCTGTCTGTGGGGTATCAAGAAACTGTGATAAAGCAAAACTGACACAGATCAAGTTCCACGCGTGCGGAGCCGCGGGCACAGCTAGTACTTTTATAATTAAAAAATGTGGTCACATTTATTTTTTACTTTATATTTGATTTGGTTTAAAAAAAAGTCAAGATAAATAATTAATGTCAATTACAAGTAAACTTTATTTGATGATACTGATACTGGCACGAATAAAGTAGGTATATAAAATGTATATACATCCCTACTTTATTCGTGCCAGTAGCACAGGTATAACTCAACATCAATTTACCCACCTGTTGTAGTATTTGGGTAAGCATTTACTTGTATTTTCAAGATGACCTTTTATAAAAGTAGGTAGTGAATAAAATCAGTGATAGTGATAAAGAAGAATTGAGGAATAATATTTTTAATATTTTCTTCGGTTTCCGCGACTGTCACACATTTAAATAAAACAATTTAAACGGATTATATCGCGTATATTAATTATTTGAGCCTCCCTGACGTTTCAGTACCTTTACAGATACCGTTGTCAAAGGTTGACTGAGAAAAACACAATTTCAATTAGGGAGGCTCAAATAATTAATATACGCGATATAATCCGTTTAAATTGTTTTATTTAAATAATATTTTTATTTTGTCCTTACCGGTTTTGCCACTTCTTAGAGCTTCCAATCGGGATATTTTTTATATGGGTAATCCTGGGAACCCAGGATTGTCCATACAAAAAACCGGCACGTCTGACTCACGCACCGAGAGTTCCGTACAAACTTTCACTTATTCCATTTTAATTGGCCTGGTTGAGTGAAGCTTGCACCTAAAATGTATGGCGCCGCATACAAACGAGGTGCAAACTTAACGCAACCGAGTTCTCAAAATATGATTTTTGATAAGGACTATATTATTTTTTATGATTTCATTACAAATGTAGTTTTCAGATTTTTATAAGTATTTGTAGTATGTGACGATATTACTTGCCAAATTTCATAGTTCTAGGTGATCGGGAAGTACCCTATCATTGCTGATTCCCTTGAGAGTGTCTAAATGTACGTTTTTTGGGACATAAACGGCCTATCGTTGACTTTTTCACAGCTTCAAGGGACCGTAGACTTAAGTATATGGTTTAAATTTCAACTCGATACCTCCACGCGTTCTCGAGATAAAGGGTCTTGAAAGATAGACAGACGGACGGAGAACAAAGCACTCCTATAAGGGTTCCGTTTTTCCGATTGAGGTACGGAACCCTAAAAAGCCCAGAATTGAAAGCCTTATTGTCATCTGACTCATTTGACGACGCATTTACGAAAAACCTATACTATCCTGTTCCTTTAAGGATACTTTATGAAATCCGATCTTATCGACGTTTTACCAATCCTAATACACATTTTATTAATATTATAACTACCGATTGATAGATTACATGTTAGGTACTTAACCAAAAAACATAACACTTACCAAATAATTTTTAAAATTCTGAATACGACTA
Organism: Apotomis betuletana; assembly: GCA_932273695.1. NCBI lineage: Eukaryota > Metazoa > Arthropoda > Insecta > Lepidoptera > Tortricidae > Apotomis > Apotomis betuletana. The sequence goes on from OW026307.1 coordinate 17,957,820, forward strand.
AAGAATGTAATCACGTCATGTCTTTACAAAAAACGTATGTAAAATGAGTATGATATTGCGTGAATTATAGAGCAAGGAGAATTTGCTATTAAGTACCTACTTAAAAATATATAAGTATAATAATTATCTAACAATTTTTTATGATGCCAAGATAAGCATCTTTATCACACGCATTGTGTATTTTGTTTATCTATGTAATCCCACTAATTAATAATATAAAAGCGAAATTTGTGTATGTGTGTATGTTTTCACCCCGAAATCCGTCCGGATTGGGATTCAATTTGGTATAGAGATAGTTTGTATCATAGCTTAACGCATGGGCATTTTTTTTCTCGGGAAAAAAATGCATGGTCCCTGTAGGAATTAATAAGTTTTAACGCGAGTGAAGCCGCAGGCAAAACCTAGTTGAATATAAATGCATGTAGATAATATAATTCCATTTCATATCAGTCGATTTATAGAAATTAAATAGTTAGGTAGTTATCTCCGGTCGTTGATTGGATGGAAATAATTAGGTACCCATAGTTTGTCAGTCATGCTTTACCTGCGGTAATACCTACAATTACATGATCTATCGGCTATAAAATTGCTATTAATGCGGTTTCTTTGTTATTCGTATTTTGTTGATCCAGATAAGCGAAATAAATAATTTGAAGCTTAAAAAAATCGTCGATAACCGCCGAGCCACGACATTGCGCAATCAGCGACAGGGCAGCGATGTGGCAAGTGGCAAAAATAAAATCATACCTATGTATAAAGCATGCCGTGAACTGCCGCGAAAGGTGCCGTTCCAGCGGTTTGCCGAGTGAATCGGGGTACAGCGAGAACAATTGTATCGGTTACTAGGAAAGACGCTACAACTTCAGATCGACTCGTGCCGCGGTGCTCGCCGCTAAGCCGAGAATCGTGGCCGGACCGTAATAACGAGTAGGTAAAGGTAACCTAAATTTCCACCACCAAATCCATCCCAACTAATTAATTTACCAGTAAATTAGTACCTATTAATGAATATTAACAAGCCCTGGCTCATCGCGCGTCTTTTTGGCAGTGTAACATCTCATACTGCTATAGTGCGAAGTTAAAAAAAATGCAGCGGGTGGGGCTTGCGTATCTGACAGCTCTTCGGGTCAACACGAGCGCCTTACTTTTTAGGGCCCCAAAGCTATAGCTTAAGCTTAATGCCAATAGGCTTATTTTTGCGCGACCAGCGGCAGCGTCAAGCGTCAGTAATCAGTCATTTATTTGCTTAAACATGGTATAACCATACAGGTGGTCTTATAGTACATTACTGACAGAGGCCGGGAAGTGAGGGGTTGCCAGCCGAATACATATAGACATATAGGATAGGTATGAGGCTGGCAACCCCATTTCTCGCCGAAGTATGTATAGTGCTTTTCTCAAACACGCAATGAAATAAAATACACTTCAAAAAATCATAAATTTATTTCTATAGATAGACATTATAATTATGTATGCTACCAAAAACTATAACTAACACGTATTAACACTATTTCTTTGTCGGTATTTTCGTCGGAACTCATATTGAATTATGAATACTAAAATTAACAACGCACAACAAAACTCATAAAACAATTACAGAGAAAATATCTCAAGTTTCCCTCCGAAATGATTAAAAAAAACCCTACGCGTTTTTTATGGTTTGAGTAGACAATTTTATCGCTAATATTTAGATGAAATATTTTCAATTTATGTCTTAACAATTATTAATAGGTAGAATTAGTTAATTATGTGTTATTTCTTAAGTTGATCAAAAGATACCAAATCGCTAATTGTTTTTTTTAATAAGGATGGCGGCAGAATGTCATAATTAACCAAAAAGCAAATGTTGCTTTGTTTTTTTTTTAATGGCTGATCGACATGATGCCGTGACACAAACTTATGTGGAATAGAAATTAAAAAAGAGCATGTATGCCGGCCTAGGCCTCCAATTTTGTATGAAATTCCATTAACGACCTCTCGTCAAGCTGCATCGGAAACGTCATACTTCGCAGCCTTTTATAAGGAACATAACATCAATATTTCATTGCATGTTTGAGAAAAATCTATTTACAGAACTACATGTTTTGTCATAGAGACATGCACATCTATACTATGTGTGTGCAGCATATGCATAAATTAGTTATGTACTAGGAGTGTCAATTAAATATTCCTGAATCGTGTAGTAAGCTTTAGACGCTAAAAACTTTAACAATGCATTCTTAAATTCAGTCATGGTTTCTAATTTTAAAATTGAAATCGGCAATTTATTAAATATTTTTGGAGCCATTCCAAAAATACTTTTTTTCAAGAGAGCTGCTTTGAATTGCTTATGATTAATTGTATGTTGCTGACATGTGCTATTAAAAGACGCAAATTGCTTTATGTTAGATTTCACATACATTGATATTTCATACACGTAGAGGCTGCGTAAAGGCTCAAAAAATTTAATTCTATGAAGTGCGGTTTGCAGGAGTCTGTAGGTGTATTGCCACATACTGACCTTAAGAGCACTTCTTTTAGCTCCTGAATACCATTTCACGGTCTTTAGGATTGCCCCAAAATATTACACCATATCTTATGGTAGCCGTAAAATATGCGTGATATGCCGTCAGTACTGCCGATTGATTTAGTCTTTTCCTTAAATTATACAGTGCATAACTAAATTGGTTAAGTTTTCATCGTCCAGCAGCAAAAACAAATCTTGGTAATGTTAATGTATAAAGCATGCCACGTACGGCACGCGATTCGCCGTTCTGTTGCCACCGCGCCCCGGGCCGCTAGCCGAGCCGCAATTCGCTCGAAAAAAACCGCTAGAACGGCACCGCGCGCGGCACATCGTGGCATACTTCATACATAAACATAAGTAAGATTTTGTTTTTGCAAGCCTCGCCGCTCGCCGCAAACACCGAAGTCTTGGTCCGTTAAAACTGTTGTCAACGCCGAAGTGTGATGCTTGCATGGTGATGGTTGTGTGTAGTATAAGCAATTTGAATTAATATGAAGTGAACAACCTTCGTCAGGCCATTTGATTGTAGCTAAGTACCTTAAGTTTAATGCGTGATACAATGTTTGAGATAATAAGATCCGCTTGTAGGTAAAGATACACGTGCCGTTCATGGATGTATGGGTAGATTTAGATAACGAACATATTCAACCTCGTTGTTTCCTACTGGCGTATGTCGAATAGCATACTATAATTGCCAGCTACTTTTGATGCTGAACTGTACATACTTTTACCTACCTGTTTTGTAGTCGGTTACTTACAATTAGTGATAAATTTATAAACAAATTTAAACGTATGAAACATGTAATGTCTCATTCGTTTTTAATGTGGGTACAGCCCACAATTTTTATATAAAACCATTGATACAAAAATAAGATCAAAGCACAAAGAAAAATTCAAATGGGTAACCACGTGTTTAACACGCTGGACCGGTAATACGGAGGTACCGGGTTCGATTCCCGGTTTCTTCCGCCAGGTTACGCATTGCAATTATTAATGGTTTTTTTATTACTATATTAATGGTTTAATAATATAAACAATTGTTATGAGTGGACTAGCATGCTTTTGAGTAGAAGAAAATACATGGCGTCAAATCGTGTCGGTTACCCACAATATAGACAAAAAAATCCGAGACTAAACCACTTCTGTGAAAGATACAAATACATACAAAGCGACGCTTTAAAAATCAACTAACTTGCATCGTATTATTTTAAACGCGAAAAAATGCATTCTGTTAGGTCACGTTCCTAAGTTTAGTTTAAAATCGCGGACTAACTTCTCCAGTTAAGAATCCGTTCTCTCTTAAAGATAATAGAAACTTAAATCACTACTGCAATCCTCAGGACTCTGGAAATGTAGGAGACTGTACAATGCGAATGCAGCTTTGTTTAAAGTAAACAATGCTCCTTTTGCGTGCAGTCGGTAAAGAGAGAGAGATAAGTTCGGCAGATTGCTCTTTGTGTGCTGTGTTTAGGTTGTAGCGAAAATAGAAGGAAAATATATACCCATATCGCCACGATGAAGTTAGTTAGAAACTAAGAGGAAGTAACTAAGCTAAAGTTAACTAAGATTGTTATCAAATTCTAGATTTGTATTGAAAATCACTTTTCTATGGAAAAATCAGGAAAAAACTTAATAGCGTGATGCAGGATCGCCTTTTGTGTTGTATGCCAGTCTGGCGCCATCTGTTGGTCATAACTTCTTTGTGCTCTCACTACGCCGAAACGGCTGGATAAATTTTAACTAATTTTTGGTACAGGGATAGACGGACATCCAAAGATAGTTATAGGAGACATTACATTTTTACCCGTCTTCGGTGAAGAAAAAAAATACGCGGACGAAGTTGCGGGCACCTCCTTGCTATTGTTATGTAATAATTTTAGTTAAGCTGTCATATAGTAAAAAAATCTATGATGTATCAAATCTATCCGAATAGTCACAATGAGCTTATCTTGTAAACCATGACACTACAATGCCATAGTCTTACTCGTGTAGATAAGCTCATTTTAGAACATACACGATGATTTTTAATCGGTGATCAGGTACCAACTTCTTTAACTCAGTAATTGATGGCGGTCACGTTAAAGTCGTAAATACATGAAAACAAATTTTTATTTTTCCATGATAATTTTTATTTTGAAACCAATTTTGTCTTAAATTCCTTGTTACTCTACTAATCTGTATCTGTGAGCTTACAACCTCTTTTTATAATTTATTGGCAATTACAATTTATGAGTAATAACTTGTCATTCTCATTGTCATTTCATTACATAAACTGAGTCATAGAAAATTTTGTTAAATTTCCCGCCAAAGCGATGGCACTTGACGTAGGTATCGTACCTTAATAATTTATGTAGGATGGCCATGTAGCTAGTGGTTATTAGTTTTAATTATGTTTTAACTTTTAATTAATTAAACAGTGAGGTAATGGCGCGAGACCTCGCCTATTAAGTTTAATTTTGGCTGGATATTAATATTTTTCTACTCCTGATCACCGATTAAGAATCATCGTGTATATACCATACCGTACTTCTACCGTAATGTTTATCATAATTAATCTTTAATCACAATTATGAAAACATTCACTTTAAAGGTTCGCTCGGCAAAAACCGTTATGGAAATGCCACGAGTTTGCGCGACAGCGTCAGCGGTATAGTTACTATGGGCTGCTCAAATGCATGGCGCATGTATGAATGAATTCACTCAGTAGTTCATTGTACGTGTGTCTCGCTCACTCTTTATGCCGCCGCGCTAGGATCTCTCGCTCAACCGCTTGCCGCGCTGCTGGTCGTGCAAAAACGTGGCATCTCCGTAAAAGCAGGCACCGCACGCGGCAGTTCGTGGCGTGCTTTATAAATTTTGGTATGATTTTAGTTTTTGCCACTCGCCGCTCATCGCTGTCGCTCACCACTGGTTGCGCATACTCGTGGCTGGGCGTGTTACAGCACTAAAGGCTCACTGACTCGACGCGGTGCCGTTTTTGTTTAATTTGATATCATCGGCCGCTGACGTGGTGCCGTATCACGTGAGTCTCAATTTACGGTCCTCGACGTGTCCGTGAACGGATTAATAAAACGATTAGTACATAAAGTAAATAATTATTGAGTGTTTGCACTCATTTTCCTTATTTTCATTTCACAAATATATGTGAATATATTATTAACATTTTCCTTCCTCGGAAAACCTCGTATTATTCAAAGCAAACAGTAATTCCGATGTATAATAAAGACAACAAACATATTATTTAATGTAAACGTAACCTTCGCGAGTTACCTTTATAAAAACGAATTCAAAAGCTTTCCTTTGTCACAGGAGAAACAATAAATATAGTAATGTTGCTAATAATGCTGTTGTAATCTTGTAGCAAGAAATAAAAGAAAATGGCATAAAATATTACTGTTCACGGTTCATATAAAACGTCATTGGGATAGTTACTTATATGATAACACTTGATAACTTTTTCAGACCACCAAAGAAAAACATCTTGTAATTATATTTTAAAAGGATTGTAATGAAAATTAAGTGTCTACGAAGTCAGGTCATCGGAAAAATCGCAACAGTATGAAACAAGTAAGTTTCGTATGGGCATTGTTTAGAGCGCCATCTACCAGTTAAAATATATTTCCGGTCACAAATCAAGTCAATACAGCTCGACGGATGGAAGCTCAACCAGATAGTTGGACATTCAAAAATGCTTATCAAATTTGAGGGCACGGTAGTGCCCCCGCCAAGACGAACAAAAAAGAAGCGGGGCACTGCTTACCTTTTCTTGAACCGTTTCGTCTCATTTTCAAACCCTCATAGCTTCGTCCCAGTTAACACCAGAGCGCCCAAATTCACAGGTCAGACCAAATTCAGGGCCAGACGGTCCATTGGACTTATTTACGGTAGGTACTCTATGAAAAGGCCAAGCCATACTTTTGAAACCAAGATGGGTTAGTAAACTCCGGGCTTTAAGGGCTTGAAGCCAGTTGTTGATGCCATACTTTTTAAACTAAGGTGGTAGGGTTAGTAAAGTCAGGCTTAGGGGTTTGGCTTTTCCTGGGATGTGATAACTTTTTTACAGCGAAAGCGTTATGAGCATGTGAGTCTTGGCCACCAATTTTACATGAAATGTTTTTGGTGGGATACGTTTTACCTGATTACGGTTGAGAACATTTTAGAAAGAACCATCTGGTAACACATAAATATAACACCCGTTCACCTCTTTGTTTACAATAAGCTAAAATGAATTTCCTACATTTATATGATAATGAAAATAATGATATTATAGCATGTATATTCCGTGTCCGTGAGCTCTTAGATTCGGGTTTGGATAAATTCGGAGGGGTTCTCATCTCGATGGCATAAGAGCGAGCGAGACAAGTATGCAACTCGAATCACATTCTGTCAGCTCAAGCGCAGTAAACTGAACGCGTAAACACGTAAGAAGTTATAATCCATATTGTTCAAGACGCAATAGTGTAAAAAAGTAGCTTTGAATGTAAATATGTAGCACATAAACTTGAATCTGCTCCGCTACCTTCTCGATTGCTTCTCGAATGGAATGTCAACGTAATCTTCAAGATGGCGTTATTCTCAAGCAACCCACTCGACTCGCCTTGGGATACCCGAGTAACCCTGGACACAAGATGCTATTTATTTTTTACTTGAGTATTTACTTGAACGTAAGACGGTAGGTAGCACGTTCAAGGGGTTCACTAAAGCCCGTGCAAAGTACGGAGCCCGTCGCTGGCAAGATTTTACTTATAATAGCTGAATTGAATAGGTATATAGGAGTATCTGCTTATTTATTCATTCTAGCAAACTCTCTGTACTGTGGACAAAGGTTGTGTACGTAAGGCACTACTATTTTTGTTTTGATAAAGTACTAGAATACGTACGTACGCGTAATTTTTTTTTCTTTACCGTATTTGGGTAAAATGTATGCTATCACTATCCCTGAAAATCCATCATGCCCAAGCCGTTTCAACGTGATGAGTGGACAAATATTTTTTTACCAACGGCGGCACCACGCGCTCGTACAAATCCAACATCGCGTTGTGAAAATGTTTACTGGAATAGAGACCCCATAGGAAACTGGTTTTCAAAAAGTGAGAGCTGTGTCACTTGCAAGTTACCGATTGTTATGACTTCATCATCAATCTATTACCTTCTACTACTGGACATAGGTCTCTCCTAGGGTGCTCCACTAATCAAGATCCTCAGCCACTCTTTAAGAGGCTGCCGCCAGCCATCCTGATAATCTCACCGTTGGGTTACGAATTATAAAATAACTAAATATATATTTGTTTAATTATTCATACTGCCAAAATCTGTGTGCTGTGTCTCAAAGGTTGAAATTCAAACGTCGTTGGGAGCTTAGTAACTCAGTTTGTACTGCCTTCGTTACAATAAAGGGAAACACGATTTTGAACTTTACTGGTGTTGCCATGTTGCGTAGGGAGCGAGAGAGGGGATCGATTGAGGAATTTATTACCATATATATGTAGAATAATCAACTTTTGAGAAGTTTGTTCACCTTAAGGGCAAGCGTGTTGATGTTTACGTTTTTAGAGGTTTATATTTTAACCACGTACAATAATTAGTCGCTTAAAATACGTGTGGAATGTTTACATTACAGCGAAATAAAGAAAATAAAGGGTTGGGCGATTTTCCAAGCCAATACGGACCTTACTCTTTCCTATTAGACCACCAAACCGATGCCCGAGCCAATATTTTTAACCAGTTGCGTAATTTCTTATATACCTTATGATGGCATCGTAGCTCCATCTAACGTAAAGGTTCTGACTTTATAATTGACGTGAGGAATGTATATAGTTTTTGTTTGTTGTTAGTTTCTTTGTATGGATTATGTTTAGGTATCGTTAATCATTTATTTTTGAATAGTATTTAACAATGCCGTTTTATTTAAACCACTTATTGATTACAAATTTAGCATGACTGTGAGGAAAATACAATAGTTTTACTTAAACTTTCAACGATTATCTCAGCGAGAATATCAACGATTAACCGTTTTAGCCTTCAACCTAAAAGCATTAAAAATTTGACAGTTTGATTTAAACCTTATCAAATAATCCGAAAAATAACTATTTATTGTGTAGCACACGAGGTTAAAAGAAAGTCAAGACCTACCGCAAAGTGAGAAGAAAAAGCAATCTTTTGAGCCCTATCAATTGTATGAAGAGTCGAATTACATTAAAACTTCCGTCCACCTTTGCACTTTCAAAGGAGTTCATTTTTACTCCTATTTGAGGTCAAGAAGTTCTAACATAGTTGAGTTCAAGAAAGGTGCAGGGATACCGGCGAAGTTGAGTCTTTTGTAGGAAACTTTATATTTTATGTGAACGACTAAGTTGTGATAACCCTGATTCATACCTTTGTTCTTGTTGTTCTGGAACAATAATAGGGTTGTTAACAGCTGTTCTCGATCCATAATAAAAATAAGTTGAGTCTTGAAAGTATTTGCTTATGTTTGCTTGTTAAGAAATATTCTAAGAAAAATGAGGAAGTTTAACAATGTATTATTCAACGCGGAACGATAACTTTTTGAAACCAATGTTCAGTTAATGATCGAAAGTCTTTTAACAGGTCTTAGTCTGTAGACTTAAAAGTGCTCATCGAATGTTTTTGTTTAAAAGTTGTTTAATTTTACAGGTTTCTTTTTTTGCTTTAAAAAATATTATTCATGGTTATTTTAGCAACTGGCAGAACACGCTGGTGATGGTATGATAAAGGTCTTCGCACATTATAACAACTCAACGGCGACTCGATTCTATGCCAAATATTGAAATTTAAGCCCTATGTCATGTCAACTAGGTTTCATTTCGACGATGCACCGACGCGTCGTCCACTCGTCATCCACTACTAATATCATTCTTTGAAATTATACCTAGTAAATATGACATAGGGCTTAAATTTCAATATTTGGCATAGAATCGAGTCGCCGTTGAGTTGTTAGGTATAATGTGCGAAGACCTTAAGTTGGTGAAATGCTCGGAACTGCACAAAATCAGGAAGATCGTAATAAATGGGGAAACGCTTGCATAGCTATAGCCGTGGGATATAATAGGGGATATAGACTGATGTTGAATTATACAACATACTGTAGTTCATCATCATCATCATCATCATCATCTCAGCCATAGGACGTCCACTGCTGAACATAGGCCTCCCCTTTGGACTTCCATATATACCGGTTGGAAGCAACCTGCATCCAGCGCCTTCCGGCGACCTTTATAAGGTCATCTGTCCACCTTGTAGGTGGACGTCCTACGCTGCGCTTGCTGGTCCGAGGTCTCCACTCGAGCACTTTTCGGCCCCATCGGCCATCTGCTCTGCGTGCTATGTGGCCTGCCCATTGCCACTTCAACTTGCTAATCCGGTGAGCTATATCGGTCACTTTAGTTCGTCTACGGATTTCCTCATTTCTGATTCGATCACGTAGAGACACCCCGAGCATAGCCCTCACCATTGCACGTTGAGCGACTTTGAGCTTTGAGATGAGGCCGATAGTGAAAGACCACGTTTCGGTGCCGTAAGTCATCACTGGTAACACACATTGGTTGAAGACTTTCGTCTTGAGGCACTGAGGTATGTCGGACGAAAAGACATTGCGTAGTTTCCCGAACGCTGCCCAACCGAGTTGGATTCGGCGGTTGACCTCTTTCTCGAAGTTGGACCTACCTAATTGGACCACTTGTCCTAGGTAGATGTATGAGTCAACAACTTCGAGTACCGAGTTTTCAACAGAGACTGGGATGGGCACAACCTTGGCATTTGACATGAGTTTCGTCTTGTCCATGTTCATTTTTAAGCCCACCCGTTGAGAAACTCGATTGAGGTCATCGAGCATCATGCTGAGTTCCTCCATCGACTTTGCCATGACTACGATGTCGTCGGCAAACCGAAGGTGAGTGATGTATTCGCCATTGATGTTGATGCCAAGTCCTTGCCATTCCAGGAGCTTGAAGGCGTCTTCCATAACGGCCGTAAACAGTTTCGGGGACACAACGTCCCCCTGTCTTACGCCTCTTCTCAATGGAATGGCCTTTGTGCTCTGCTCCTGAACTCGGACCGACATGGTGGCGTTACTATACAAACACTTCAACACTTCAATGTACCGATAGTCAATATGGCATCGCTGAAGTGACTCGAGCACCGCCCATGTTTCCACCGAATCGAAGGCTTTCTCATAGTCCACAAACGCTAAGCATAATGGCAAGTTATACTCTTCAGTCTTCTGTATAACTTGTCGCAGCGTATGTATGTGGTCTATGGTACTATAGCTTCTTCGGAAACCGGCTTGTTCGGGAGGCTGGAAGTCATCAAGTCTATGTTCGAGACGGTTCGTGATGACCCTTGAAAACAACTTATAAACATGGCTTAGAAGCGTGATGGGCCTGTAGTTCTTCAATAGGGTTTTATCACCTTTCTTGAAGAACAGTACCACCTCGCCTCTATTCCATGCTTCAGGCGTTTTGCCCTCGGACAAGACGGAATTAAAGAGCTTCTGGAGGACCTTAAGTACCGGTGTTCCACCCGCTCTCAGAAGCTCTGAGGTGATTCCGTCTTCGCCCGGCGCCTTGTTGTTCTTAAGGTGCTTCAGGGCCATCCTAATCTCGTACAGACTGATGTCCGGGATATCTTCGGTATAATGTCGGGACAGCTTGGCTCTTGGATCGCCTACCAAGCTGTCAACGGGCTTTGCGACTGAAGTGTATAACTGACCATAGAACCTCTCGATCTCGCCTAGAACCTCTGCTTTGGTCGACGCTATGCTGCCATCTTCCCGTTTCAGCTTGGTCAGCTGGCTTTGTCCAATAGACTTGTCCTTTGCGAACACTTTGGAGCCTTTGTTCTGCTCAATGGTCTCTTTAACAAGGTTCGTATTAAAGAGCCGCAGATCATGTCGCAAGGACTTCGATATACGTCTATTAAGCTGCCTATATGACCTCGCGTCATCGGGAGACTGCAACTGTAGCGAGCGTCGTTCAGCCATGAGGTTTAAGGTTCGATCAGACAATTTATGAGGTCTATCTTTACGGCGGGGTCTGAAAAACTTAGACCCTACCGTGTGGACAGTTTCCACTAGCCCGTCGTTGATCTCGTCCACTGAGACAAAGTTCTCCAGACAAGCGAAGCGGTTGGAGATCTCGAGTTGAAAGCTCTCGGGGTTTTGAATATGGGCCTGAGTAGGTCGGAGCGTAGACTTCATCAGACTGGACCTTTCCAATTTAACATTGATATTCAGTGTGCCTCTTACGATTCGATGATCACTGCCGGTCTTGACCCTATTGATCACAGACACATCACTGAAAATCCGTTTCTTGTCGGTCATGATGAAGTCAATCTCGTTTCTCGTGGAACCATCGGGACTTATCCAGGTCCATTTCCTGTGAGGCGGCTTCTGGAAGAAAGAGTTCATCATGAAGAGTTCCTCTTTCTCTAGAAAGTCGGCCAGCCTCTGTCCCCTAGGGTTCCGTTGCCCGTATCCAAATTGCCCCACTCTCAACTCATCACCGCTGTTCTTGCCCAACTTTGCATTGAAGTCCCCCATAACAACAGTGAAGTAGGATTTGGAAGTATGTATGGCCCTACTTACGTCCTCATACATAGCCTCTACTTCCTCATCAGAATGTGACGAGGTCGGTGCGTATACCTGAATGACCTTCAACGAATATCTTTTGGATATTCTGAGTATTAGGTATACCACCCTGCTCGACACACTGTCGATGGTAGTGATGTTGTTAACGAGGGACTTGTGAACGAGAAACCCGACACCACCTTGGGACTGTTGGGCGCCCTCCCGGTAGTAGAGCAGGTTACCAGACTTCAGGGTTACGGTGTCCTCCCCCTCTCTACGGACTTCGCATAATCCTAAAATGTCCCAGTGTAACCTGCTCAGTTCCTCTTCCAACTCGCAAATCTTTAGTTATGTGGATAAAATTAGCTCAATATGTCATGAAACAAGCAAAGAAAAAAAAATATATATATATTTCTTGAAATATGAGACTTGAAAAGTACGCAAATTTAGTTTTTTTTTTATTTAAAATTTTTTTTTAATTGATTCATAATCCTCAAAAAACACACCTTTTCACGGTGAAAATGGCTAATTACTTATTGTCTCCATACAAATATTAGTACCCAACCCACGAATGACGTCACATGTTGGTGTCGTTTTTAGCGCTCCGTAGATTCCTTTAGAGCAGTCTTAGTGTAGTTAGTCCATTCAATAAAAAAAAAATCGATTGATATGGTAAAAAATAGAACGAGTGTTTTATTCAATCGAGTCCGCTGACGATTCTTTTTGTCCGCTGCGATGCGTAAGTTGTCTTTTTTTTTTTCATTTTGAAGACGCCTGTTCAGAAGGACTTCGCGAACTGTTCCCATTAATGTAGTAACATAGTAACGTAATAACACTAATGTGAATTGTATGAATGTAGTAATGTAGTAATATTAATGGGAACGTTTTCGAGGAAGATGGAGAAAAAATTATATATCAGTCCGCGTAAAACATATATTTCAAAATGTCTACTTATAAGTTTAAAATTTCTAAAACGATGTAAAAATCGCAACATGCCTTTAAAGACTTTTTATTTTACAAACGTCCCACGCAATCCTACAGGAAATACGAAACAACCAACGGATTTCAACTTTCTAAACTACTTTATTCATCGTATTGAATAATAAATCTATATTATCACAGAAATCCATTCAAGTCCATGCGAATGATACAATGTTTATTGTAACAGGCAAAAAATGACAATAAATCTTTGGATATCAGTATAGTGTGCCTCAATCTCACTAACCGCGTCGGTTAAATACTGCCAGTCAGGATAACAAGCGTATCTTTACAACATTATTTTATCTATACTATTATGTACGATTCCCACTGACCGGGCGGAGTCGGCGGGAGCTTCTGTACAACAGTCAGATCCCATATTCGAATGTTATTGGCGCCGCTGCCGGCCGATCGGGCGCTTGCGGACGCGGGCGGAGGTGCTCGGCTGTCGTCGCGCGTAAGCGGCTCCGTTCGGTCACCGCCGCGTGCCATCGGCTCCGTTCAGTTACCGCCGCGCGCCATCGGCTCCGTTCAGTTACCGCCGCGTGCCATCGGCTCCGTTCGGTTACCGCCACGCGCCATCGGCTCCGTTCGCTCGTCCGTCGCCCTAGAATTTAATCGCTCGGACGGACGCAGTCGGCTGCCGCCGGGCGCTCTAGCGTCCGCTGGAACGTGGCGGCAGCTGAACCCGCCCGACCTGGTCAGTGGACGCGGTCGGCCGCTGTCGGCTGCTAGAGCACCCGTTGCGACGCGGCGGTAGCCGACCGGGCCCGGCCCGGCCCGGCCCGGTCAATGTGAATCGTACATTACATTATACAATTTTAGATTTGTATTGAAAAAAAAAAAATAACTATGAAGAGGTGTCACGATTTCAGGAAGAATCTTAATGGGCGCACGGCGTCATGCCAGTCTGGCGCCATCTGTTGGGCATAACTTCCTTTGTCCTTTCATCAAGCCGAAACGGCTAGAAATAAATACATAGACGGAGTTGCGGGCACCGTCTAGTTTTATATACTGGGAGACGCCCGCAACTTTGTCCGCGTATTTTTTTCTTTACCGTAGACGAATGAAAAGTATCCTAAGATTCCTAAGTACGAGCATAACCATCTTTGGATGTCCAGCTCAATACCAAAATGTACATGATTTGAGGAAACATTTTAATAGCGTGATGGAGGATCGTCATTTGTTTTGTATGGGCGCGCGGCGCCGTGCCAACTTGCCCCTCTATCTAACCGCGATTTCGCTTGTCGACATCACCTGTCTTGCTCACATAGTATTGAAAGGAAAGTGACAGGTAGTGTTTGTCGCGGGACAAATTATCGAGAAAATTTACACTGTTTCGAAATTCATCTCTGTTTCAAAACCCCTCGGTCTCCCCTAAGAATAATATATTATTAATTTATTACCTCAGAATCACGCGTCTAATTCGATTGACAGTGACATATAGCCATTTGAGCCGTGAATCGGCTCCGATAATATCTAATATTTCCCGATTGTTGCTAATCGAGATGTATTATTGACACGTACAGTACAGTACATACCTACGTGTCATTGACAAATTGATTGAGGTTACAGAATGAGATTCCTGTTTTAGAAAGACACTTCGTGTAAAGACGATTACACGCGAATGTTATACTGTTGTCTCGTTTTCATGACTGAAAAAAATAATTGCGGATTGAATTTTTACTGTTGATCGTACGTGTAAACTAACTGCTAGTTTCTTTTCTGTTTGCCCTATAGTGGACTGGTAGATTATGCTTTATTACATTTAGTCTGCGATTTGTACTTGTGCAATAAGAAGTTTACACAGAACCGGCGCACTGCGCCACCCGCAGTCAAGCGGACCCCAGCGATCTTCATCGGGTCATCAGCTCTCCTTATGGAGGCTCTTCCGCGTAGCATCTTACGGTCCGTGATGGCATTTGAAGAACCCGTCGGCCCTGACATGCAATCAGGACAAAACATAAGTTGCAATATATTTAGCAATTGAAAAATAACAAATGTTGATGGTGACTGTCCTTGAAAGCCGTATTTCCCGCACAAGAGCGTAAAAACTTTCCGGCGGATACGCATGGCGCGGCGACGTTTACAAATCACCCCATTTTTCACACGCATCTGATTAAAGTTTTGGGCAAGATCTGTGAATGGGGTGTGTTTTCCTTACATGTCCAAGGAAATCGTTGGTGAACCACATAATTAAATACTATAGGCGGTTTTTTCTTTTGATCTTCTCAAAAAGCACATAAAAACTGAGAAAAAGCCTATCTGGTCGCGTTAAGTATGCGCATTATTTATATGCGACGCTATAAATATCAAGCACAAACTTTACTGACCAGGTAGTAACGTGAAATGTCACTTTAAGCAGCTCGAATCGCAAACACGCGTTTTAATGATGGTTAAAAGCGATATAAATGATATATACCTGAGACATAGATTATTTGGAGATATCTCAAAGAACACTCGAATTAGCGCCCAGTTTTACATCTCTGGGAAAATTTAAAGTTAAATTTTATGTGACATGAACCAATTAATTATAAAATAATTGTAATAGTTTAAAGTACAACTTACGACGTGGCAGACCCCACCGGCGGTGGCGGGACGACTTGGATTTCTGCTTGAAGGATTGGCCAGAAATAGCCTTAAGGCGAGATCACTGGGAGAAAAGGGGGGAGGTCTTTGCGCAGCAGTGGGATATTACGGACTCAATATATAATAACAATTTACGCAAAAAAATACTTACTGCTGAGTTCCTTTCGGCTTTCTTCTCAACAGCGGCCTCCTTGTAAACTGCCGGTAGATTCAGATTCCAACTTGTAAAAGTGCCCTTGTGGCCTACGTACAGATTAAACATTTTGATTTTGATTGATTTGATTACGCATGAGCTCGATTCAACAATTTGCTTAAAATTTTATGAGAGTTTTCTTCCATTTCTGATTAAATTATTTTTAGCCAACAAAAGGGTTTCCCGGATGAAACCGCAAGCAAAACCAGATTGTTTATGAAGGTACCGAGGAATATAATACAGAAATATGAGATAACGCATTCGTGAAAACGTTGAAGTTCAACATTAATAAACAGAAGAACCGTAAGATCAGCAGTTTATTGGGAAGGACGAAGGGTAAACAGTTTACTGGAGTATTTTGTTACGGAAAGGGTTTGAGAACGGTTGGTTTGGTGCCTGACAAAAGGGACAAACAATGCAGCATTGTACTAGTTTGACGCGCTTGTGCTTTCGCGGAAAACGGGTTTGGCTCGTATATTGGAAAATTGGTTGAACCATGAGATAATAACACTAGTTTAAGGTTGTATTTTTTGATAATAGGGAATGGATAAAATAAAAATAAAAGTATTTTTCTCAAACATGCTATGGAATGTCGTCATATCGTGTGTTAAAACGGCGGAACAACTGGAGAGAACTGTAAAGGAATTTCATACAAAATTGTAGGCCAAGGCCGGAAAGTATTTTTTTAAAAAGGCGTCTGTGTTCATGGACAGTCTAAACAGCTGAATTATATTTTTATGAGTGGTGTATTTTTTATTTCATTGCGTAATATTTTTTAAAAAAGCACTATATATGCCTTAGCCGTGAAAAGGGCTTGCCGGCTTCGTATCAAGCCCGTCACTATCCGTCTATAGTCTATACCTACTCACCCGGCAAGCCCTTCTTTCCAGGCGTGTGCAGTAATGTGCTATTCCTCTAGCTTAAAAAAAATATAGAAGATGAAAATATTTTTTCCCGCCATATACGGGCTTCGGAATCTTAGGATAATCTAACCCAGGTCCTCAATTTTTTGACCAGGAGTTCCGTGCGTATATAAATTAAGGAAAATTATATGAACATTCTTAGAACGATTTCGCTGGCCTCTCTCACTCGCACTGAAAAAAATAATTACTCAACTAGTTTAACTACTTGAGAAATAGCCAAATTGTGTTTAGTAGTAACCAAAGTTATGCTGATTTTCCAAAACTTATTTTGGTTACTTTTTATTGGCCCTCAGTTAGTCAGTCCTCCAATTTATGTAACTAACAGCTAACTTTGGGCTACTGTCAACCAATACCTCCTAAACCATGTTCTATAAGACACGTTCTCAGAATTCACATTATTATTCTATTTAAATCAACACACTACTCAATAAACCGCGCAACTTATGCCATTGCCTGACCTTAAATACACTGGATAAAACAAATCTTTCTCCAACTGTATTGGACAGCCATAACTTCCACTTAAGATTTAGAGCTAAGGAATGCATCCAGAGATAACAATAATATGGGCAAATAATGAACTTTGTATATTCCAATGCCACATACCACATCTATTTTCCAAGAGAATAAAATTAGCAAGCAAACGTCCCGACCATGTCCTTCCAAAAAGACCGAAACTGTGTCTATTTTCGTCTGCACAGCTGCTCGCGTTGGTCACAAAGCATGTTAGACCGATCGAGGAAGAATCTAAACTTTGACTAATTATTACGAGGCCTTATTCCTTTTAATTTTTTTTGCTTATTATAATAATTTCAACCAACTTTTTGAAGTGAATAGTTAGTACTTTTCCCCGAGTTCTAGGTAGTAACATAGCTATTTCATACTTTCTTTGCGTGCAGTCGTTTTCCGCGTGAATTTTAACAATTTGGAGTAGTTTTTGAAATAAAAATTATCAATGAAAAATTCCAACTGTAGGTTTCAAATATGTACCAATAAATCCCATTAGCCCTGTTCTAGGTATTAACATCAATAATATGTTAAGAAACATGTTTGATCATAGAGAAAAATGTCTAAAACAATCAGTATTTTAAAAGGAATAAGGCCTCTAAATTGTGTTTTATGAATTTATGTGAAAATGTGCTGGCACTGGCACCGTAGTCGATTCCGGACATTCCTTTTTTATAACTTGGCAATATTTTATTCATCAGCTCGCCATGTAGGTAACTGCACTTAGCACTATAACACACTAATATTTTAAAGGCAAAAATTTGTGACTGTGGTTATGTGTTTGTGTGTATGTTTGTTACTTCTTCTTGCTCAAACGGCTGAACCAATTTCGATAAAATTCGGTATGAAGGTAGCTGACACCCTGCATACATATAGGCTAATTTTTATTCCGAAAACATGTAGTGCTCCCGTGGGCTGAGCGGGTAAACACCGCAGGGCACAACTAGTAATAAAATAAGAATAAGGTCATAATGATTTTTTTTTCATTTACTAGGACGAGTGTTCGATTGGTGTGCGTTATTAGCTATAACAATAAGTAGATAACTTTGTATGCCGAAAAAGAATACTCTTTTTGAACGTTACTAACAACGACTTGATTAGGTGATTTGACGACGCGGTTGGCGCAGTTTGTTGTACACCTGTCTACTGAGCCGGCGACCCTGGGTTCGAATGCCGGCCACGGCAAATATTTGTGCGATGAACTCGAATATTTGTTATAACTTACTAACAACCCGCCCCGGCTTCGTACGGATGCAATGCTGATAAATTATGCATGTATTATACATATAAAACTTCCTCTTGAATCACTATCTATTAAAAAAAACCGCATCAAAATCCGTTGCGTAGTTTAAAAGATCTAAGCATATACAATTATACATAGCGACAGACAGTTAGACATACAGACATACAGACAGCAGGAAGCGACTTTGTTTTATACTATGTAGTGATGCATATCGTCGTCTAGTGCCCATAGTACAAGCTTTGCTTAATTTGGGACTTGGTCGATTTGTGTAAGATTGTCCCTTACTATTAATAAATACTATCTATTTTATAGGTCTTCCTTGACTGGGGTACGTCATCCATTAACCGATGGTGCTCCTACGACCGTGCGTCGAAGTATAGTGACCGCAACAAAGTTTTACCATTTTCGGTGAAGTGTGTGGTTTACTCTCAACTTGTTGGCTAAAACTAGTATTTCAGCTATATTTCCTTTCAGGGACAATGTAATATTTATGTTCCATGAATTATAAAGACAACTAGAAGGAGCCTGCAATGAAACGCGTAATTTTGTTTATACCGTAGTTGGATAAAAATAATCCTATAACCATCTTTAGTCGTCATGCTATCCCTGTGCCGAAATTGGTAAAAATCTGTCCAGCAATTTCGTCAAACCCCGCCCACTTGCTCCTGTGGCCACGCATCCCATTATCGGGTTTTATACTCCTACATAGTCCGACTCGTCGATAGTGAGATCTAAAAAAAACTATAGGCAAGTTATGTATGTATATTAAAAATACCGGCAGAGTACGTGTCGGACTCGCGCACGAAGGGTTCCGTACCATCAAATAAAATAACTTGCCAGGTTAAGTTAAGTTTGCACCTATGCTGATATGTATGGCGCCGGTTACTAATGAGGTGCAATGTTAACGCGAACGCCGCTTAAATAATTATTTTATTCTGTTTTTAGTATTTGTTGTTATATAACAGAAATACATCATCTGTGAAAATTTCAACTGTCTAGTGAAATTTTCACTAGGCTGTATGTCATGAACTATAATAGCACAGTTCATGACAGCCTGGTGACAGTATCGAGCAAAAAATGGTAAAATAAAACACGTTCTTTGTATGGGAGCCCCACTTAAATATCTATTTTTATCTGTTTTGAGTATTTGCCGTAATAACGGCAACAGAAATACATCATCCGTGAAAATTTCAACAGTCTAGCTATCACAGTTCATGAGATACAGCCTGGTGACAATATCGAGTAAAAAGGAACAAAAAATCACGTTTTGTATGAGAGCCCTACTTAAATATTTATTTTATTCTGTTTTTAGTAGGTATTTGTTGTTATAACGGCAATATAATGACATCTGTGAATTTCAACAGTCTAGCTATCACGGCTTATGAGATACAGCCTGGTGACAGTATTCAGCAAAAAATGGCAAAAAAAATACGTTTTTTATATGAGAGCCCTAGTTAAATATTTATTTTATTCTGTTTTTAGGAATTTGTTGTTATAACGGCAACAGAAATACATCATCTGTAAATTTCATCTGTAGCTTGAAGAACCGTGATCGGTTCTTAATACAGCCTGGTGACAGACAGATAGACAGTGGAGTCTTAGCAATGGGGCCCGTCGTCTTTACCTCTTAGGTACGGAATCCTAAAAAAGAGCTAGGGATAATCTGCGGAGAACCTTTAGTCGAGCCGCATGTTGCAATGCCGTAAAACACTGCCGAGTAAAAATCATAAAACAAAATAAGAAAATATAAAACTTTAAAATTGCTGTTGTGTTTATGACGCGGAATATCGTGTGCAGGTTATTCTAAGAATGAAAAATAATAAACTGGGATATGGAATTATTTCCTTATTGATTTTAACGGTAATGTGCCTAATATCGAGGGATGCGCGGTCAAACCAGATAAGTCAGAATTATAATTAGAAACATTTATCTTATTATAATTAGTTCTTATTTCAAAAATGTTTTATTTTGACTTATCGTGTCTGACCACGCTACCCTCACATATAACTATATAACTAGTATAAAAAGTTTTTTGAGCTATAAATAATCCAACCATATAGGCTGTTCATGGAAAAATCTACTTTATAGCCATTTACTAGCTTTTGCCCGCGACTACGTCCGCGTGGAACTTGGAAGTATGGAAGCAACCTCGTACAACACGATAGATATCCACCTAATCACCTTAATTAATAAAAGGGATTATTAAAAGCGCCTAAGCAAATGTAAGAGCAATTGTGCTTTTGGTCTAATCATTACATTTCCCACAGGGTCATCAATGTCATCATGAATTACTTACTCACTTTTCAATCTTTTTAGGGATAATTTCCAGGATGAAAACTATCCTATGTCCTTCCTTGGATCTTAAACTATCTCCATGCCAAATTTCATCAAAATCGATTCAGCGGTTTAAGCGTGAAGAGGTAACAGACAGACAGACACACTTTCGCATTTATAATACTAGCTGTGCCCCGCGGTGTTACCCGCTCATCCCACGGTATCACTAAATTTATTCGGGATGAAAAGTATCCTATGTCCTTCCCCGGGACTGAAACTATCTATATACCAAATTTCATCTAAATCGGTTCAGCGGTTTAAGCGTGAAGAGGTAACAGACAGACAGACAGACAGACAGACAGACACACTTTCGCATTTATAATATTAGTATGGATAGTATGGATTAGTATGGATTAGTATGGATTTAAAAATACATGCACCAAGAACCAACTGAACCAACCAATCTATAATAATACTTAGCTATACACTCCTTAGCGTTTTTTTTACTTAGGTACTCGTATTTAATTTTATTTATATTGTTTATCACACTAATATTACAAAGGCGAAAGTTTGTGTGTTTGTCTGTTTATGTGTATGTTTTTGGTTTCCTCGCCCTCAAAAGGCTGGAACCTCTGGATTAACACATAGGCTACTTTTTATCCCGAAAAAAAATAATGTTCCATGTTCCATGTTGAGCGGGTAATACCGCTAGCACAGCTAGTTAAATAAAAAAATACGTCGTCTAAATGAAAGAGATCTCAACTCAGCAAAAATATTTTTCAGTGTTTTTTCCGGAGCTCGCTATGTCAGGCAAGTAGCAGTTATACGTCATTTTTTGAACACGTGAAAATCATTCCTATAAGGTTAGTAAAATCGTAACACTACCCAACTATAATCATTCATTTCTATAAATATCTGGATATCAGTGATTTTATTTAAATAAAAATTATTGAGTTTCGTAGTGTTTATCCGTAATAAATAATAATAATAATTGTCATAATAATAACGAGTAATTCTCTAAATGTTTTTATAGAATCTTTTAATCGATTCTATTTTTTATTTGGAAATACCTGAGTGGGGTCGCAGGTTCGAGACCTGCTTACATTGTAGTAGAACCCATTACAATTTTCTTTCATAACTTATACTTTTGTGCCAATATTTGGACTACCTAATAGTTATATGGATATTCATACACTAAACTGTTTATTATGATACAACGCTTCCTTCACATTGCCCAAAATGAATATGCAATTAACCGCTGGAAAGCTCGTTATAATCATATCCCGCTCCGGGGTTTTCGTGCGATTTGATGTCGGCCTAGTGTTAAATCATTTGTGCACCGAAAACCACGGGTTACTTATAATGCAAAATAAACAGGTGTAGTAAGCAGGTAATAGGTGTTTAAATCATGATTTCTAAACTAGATATAATAATTGTTCATTTTGCAGCGCATCATCCCATGCCATAGCAGAGGAACTGCGCACTGAGATCATGAAAATGACAAAAGGAGACCGCGCAGTGAAGAGATATTTCAGGAATTACGATAGCCCATTCGTTGAACCCGAGAGACGTGCACAAAAACAATCGTTTTCCAACGCAATTTAAGAGGCCTTATTCCTTTTAAAATGTATTTTTTTCATATTATGATTATGACAAATATATTGATAATTCCAACCAACTTTTTGAAGTGAGTAATACTTTTCCCCGTGTAGTAACATAGCAATGTCATGCTTTCATTGCGTGCAGTCGAAAATAAGTTGAAATAAACTAATTTTCCGCGTGAATTTTGTCATATTCGTGTAGTTTTTGAAACAAAAATTATTAATAGAAAATGCAAACTGTAGATTTCAAATATGTACCAATAAATCACAATAGCCCCTGTTCTAGGTAGTAACATCAATAATGTGTTAAAAAAACATGTTTGACCATAGAGGAAAATGTCTAATGGTACGTTTACACGCTTGCCAAGCCTCGGCAATCCTACAGGACGCAGTTATATGTTAGAGTGAGCACGATAGTTCCGTCTCACTTTAACATATGAATGCGTCCTGCACGCTTGCCGAGGCTTGGCAAGCGTGTAAACGTAGCATAAAACAATCAGCATTTTAAAAGGAATAAGGCCTCTTATAGAAGGCTAGTTTGTTGCAACTTTAGCGCGAAGGTTGAGAAACCAAGTCGTGGACTCCTATTCCTTTACCATGAGTTAACGTGACTGTACTCACTAGCGACAGCGTAATCAATTTGTATGGAGAATAGTACAGCGCCCCTAGCGGTTACTTTGTAGAACTACAATTCTCCATACAAATTGTTTACGCTGTCGCTAGCGACTATGGTCACTGTAAACTCGTGGTAAGGTTCCGGCAAGTACTTGGCGATACATCGACGCAACTCCGCTAGTATTCTAGGGACCTTTAAGCCAGGTACCTTCCGGAACGGTTCATAGAACCCTTTTAGTTTTTTAATTCGATCTACTTATTATTTATTTTAGATTTATAGTTTGTATTTACGTTTAAGTAAATTAAATTATATTAAAATTAAAATTTTATTCACTTTGATCATTGTAATTATTGATTGAATTTTTTAGCACACACGTTTCCCTTTATTCAAATCAAACGATATTGTCGTCAAGTGATACACAATGAAAGTATTAATAAAATTTCGAAAGACACACGTTGATAAAAATTTACACTATAATATTCAACACTTTAGCTTTTCAATCAAAAGACTATTAATAGAAACACCACATTAATAATAATTATTAATTAAAGTCAATAATCTTGCAAAGTATTTAGCTTTAAGGGATATAACGGAGATTAAAATGGAAGCGTTGATGTGTTTATTTGATCCACGTTCAAACATAAATATGTTAGAACAAAATGTTCTAACTCAATTTACAAAATGTAAATGTTGTATTTTATGTAGATATTGTTGTAATATGAAACCTAAGCTAACACTTTTAATGTGAATTGTGGTAGTTGTGGCTTGTTAATAAACTAAATTCACTAATCAACTTTACCAGTTGTGACATAATTTGGGCCCTTAATTCCATATAATTATGTCTACTGTCTTACATGTCGAAGAGATCTCCAAAGTGGCGATGACCTAGTATATCGACACTTCGCCAACCCGGTCGTGTCATATATGAGACATCATAGATATCAGGCGCAAACTCAACTTTTTTTTTCTCTATGGCTTTCACTTCTTGCTGCGTTAGCAAGATGTATTTCCCCAATGTCGACGTGAAGGCATATCACACGTTAGGAGAATGGTCGGTATTTATAATTTCGAGTTTTTGTGAGGGGATAGGTGTGGAACATAAAACAAACAACATTTATTTATGTTATGGACGGCACAGACAAAATCGGGTAGTAACGTGAAATGACACTTTATGCGGTTTGAATCACAAACACTCATTCGAATGACAGTTAAAGACAAAATACCTGGGATATACCTAAGACATCGCTTATTTGGTGATATCTCAACGTTCACTTGAATTAGCGCACAGGTGTAGGTATATGGCCAAAACAGCGCTCTGAATATAGAAAAATATTAAGTGAAATTTATTTGGTAATTACCTGTATATTTAACCTTTAAAATATAAGTACCTATTTTCTAACTTCCACGCTTCACTTGATAAGACACTCCGGCTAGTGACACTTTCTACGTCACTGATTAATTAGTTGCCGCTACAAAATAGATATAAGGAAAAAAAAGTTTGCCGCCGGTCGTACAAAAAATTATTATTATGCATATCATTATAATTGGATTAAAACACTCACGATTTTATGAGATTCATACAGGTAACAAGGGAATTGGAGAGTATTTATGATACACCACTGGACACACATTAAATGGATTGACAGAACCAACCAACCAATCATAGCGTGATGACACAAAACAGATAGGTACAGAAATCAATTTACATACAAGCGCGCTCGAGCAAACGCACACATATACATTGCTCACGGACACGTCAAGCGGATGCCACTCGCGCTCTCACTGGTCTGAACTGGTCCGAGATATCGTGTCCGTGAGCAATGTCTATGTGTGCATTTGCTCGAGCGCGCTTCTATGTACATTGATTTCTGTACCTATCTGTTTTGTGGTGATGACGTAGAAAGTGTCACTAGTCATTCCAGAGTAGCATATCTTGTTTTCTTATACCATATGAGCATCCATTATTTTGGATCGATGGCAAAATATAGGTAATTGAGTTTGAATTGGTCCATAATGATTACGAGACAAGACAGCTCCGTAATAAGCAATGCTTTTAAAGTGAACAAGATTTCCTTCCTCGTTGGAACAATATTTCCGAGCCGGAAATTTGAAGGTGCGCTCAGAACAGAATAACAGACTTAAATTTTGTCAAAGGTCAAAAGCGAACGAAAGACTTTTATCGATTCTGTTTTTTAATGTGGTAATACCACATTTTTTACTTTTATAAATATTGACACAAAGGTAAATTATGAAAGAAAAATGTAATGTGTTTTTTTTTTCTTTCATAATTTATCTTTGTGTCAATATTTATAAAACATCCACAACATAGTGGAACATTTGAGCAAAGGCTTTTCAATTTTACAGCTTTTGAAATAAAAAAACCCCCGACATGACAACCTGTAAAAAGAAAGAAATAAAATCTACGAAATGTGCCTTTACAATGAACAGTAGAAAAAGAATCCAAGCGTCGTTGCGTTCGGGGGACCGCTAAGTACTACCTAACCTAAGTGAAATGAACTATATTTTTCAACGCAAAATTGTAAGTATGCATTTTATTTGGGGCTTCCCACTTTACGATTTTAAGTACATTGCATTTCATTTACTTAGCGGTCCCCCGACGCAACGAAGCTTGAATTCTTTTTCTACTGTTCATTGTAAAGGCACATTTCGTAGATTTTATTTCTTTCTTTTTACAGGTTGTCATGTCGGGGGTTTTTTAAATTTTTAATTTTATTTTTATTTCATATTTTTTAAACAAACAGAAGTTTTTTCCCGGAATTTTCTACATTTAACACTTTTTTGGTTTTACACCGTTTATGGTCCATAGTTTCCAGTCTTTCCTCGAGCTTGATCCTTGACTATGTGTACGACAACAGGATCCCAAGCCAGTGGTAACGAAAGCCGTCTTCTCTAAAATTGAAATTAGCCTTTAGCAACATTCTGGGAAAAAATCGTTAACAAAGTTATTAGCCAAGACAATCAACATACATTAAATGCACTGGATGAGTTGAAAGAACCTGCTACTTATGGCCTAAAACAGAACCAGGTTTCCATTCTACAGGATCCAAATAGTACGGGTGGCTTACTTAGATCCATAAAAATTGCAGTTGGTGCTAGGTAACTTGACTTAGTTTTGAAAGACCTAATCATCGATAATCCACACCATGGGATAAACCGTTAAAAATATTACATCCCCACTTTTTTACGTGTAGGTAAGGTACACAAAAATATAGCTTTTAAAAATTTATTCTACCACTATATCTCTGCTTAGCCGTAGATAGACGGACGGACATGGTGAAACTATAAGGGTTCCTTGTTAACTACAGAATCCTAAAAAGCTGTTATTCACTTAGGCGAGTACTTTTGCTAAAGCTTACGTGTCCTTTAGTCGCGTTAAAATCTTGCAAGGTGTTGCTATTTTTGACCTCGATCAAAGGAA
This sequence comes from Apotomis betuletana, assembly GCA_932273695.1. Taxonomy (NCBI): domain Eukaryota; kingdom Metazoa; phylum Arthropoda; class Insecta; order Lepidoptera; family Tortricidae; genus Apotomis; species Apotomis betuletana. The sequence goes on from OW026307.1 coordinate 17,984,269, forward strand.
CCTGTTCAATAGTCCTAATGACAATTCAGCTTTAGCAGAATTGCAAAACTAAGAACAGTGACCCAATATTGTGACGGAAATTAAAAAAGTTTTACTGGGACTCGGTTTAATATCGACTGTACTTTCTTACACAAACGTTAATTGCTCATCAAGAACAATCAGACGAGCCCAAACACCATGGGTTTATTCTGTGCTGTTAAGGAGTTCCTACGGCCATCTTCAGCTGCATGGTACCAAATTATTGTACTGTCAAAATTTTATTAAATTGTTGATTACGCTAATAAACTTAACATTTAACCAACATTTGAAATTCTTGGCTTAGATCCTTTCACAACTAGATGGCAGGGCCGTATTTACCCCTAGGCCCACAAGGCCCGGGCCTAGGGGCCCAGCTAGTCTTAGGGACCAAGTCCCAGACGCAGGACTTGTACCATAATAATGTTCTCCTTATAGGGGAGGGGGCCCTAAATGCCAAGTGCCTAGGGGCCCTGGCCCGCTTAGTCCAGCCCTGCTAGATGATTATCATGAGATCTTCACTTAGTGAGTGATAAGGAAAATGCTAATAAAACAACATTTATCCAGCGTTTGGAATTATTCGCCTCAATATTGGCTGAGATCCATTAACAACTACCTGGTCATCATGAGACCTTAATTTAGTAAGTGATATAGAAAATGCTAATAATACTTAACATTTAACCAAAATTTGGAATCCTTGGCTTCAATATTGGCTGAGATCCATTAACAACTAGCTGATCATCGTGAGACCTTAATTTAGTAAGTGATATAGAAAATGCTAATAATACTTAACATTTAACCAAAATTTGGAATCCTTGGCTTCAATATTGGCTGAGATCCATTAACAAGTACCTGGTCATCATGAGATCCTCATTTGGTGAGTGATATAGAAAATGCTAATAATACTTAACATTTAACCAAAATTTGGAATCCTTAGCTTCAATATTGGCTGAGATCCATTAACAACTAGCTGATCATCATGAGATCTTAATTTAGTAAGTGATATAGAAAATGCTAATAATACTTAACATTTAACCAAAATTTGGAATCCTTGGCTTCAATATTAGCTGAGATCCATTAACAACTACCTGGTCATCATGAGATCCTCATTTAGTGAGTGATATAGAAAATGCTAATAATACTTAACGTTTAACCAAAATTTGGAATCCTTGGCTTCAATATTGGCTGAGATCTTGTCACTTGTTCCAATTAAAGCTGAATATCTTGGAAACTACTGGTCCTACTTCCACCAAACATAGCTAAGAACCATCTCGACGGAAAAGTCTTTCGATTAAAAAAAACCGCACTTAAATTGGTCCATCCGCTTGGGCGCTACGATGCCACAGACAGACACACAGATACACAGATACACAGATACACAGATACACAGATACACAGATACACAGATACACAGATACACAGATACACATGTTAAACTTATAACACCCCTCTTTTTTTCGTCGGGGGTTAAAAACGGAAAAAGCAAGCTAAATAAACAAAAAAAAATTAACGTCTTTTAAATTAATCGTTAAAATTATATTTTAATGTTCCTACCTAACATTGATTTGGAATATCTATGTACATCTCGTGTACGTGTACCCATGTATAATTTTATTAGTTATAACACAAATGTAATATAATTGTTTTAAGTATTATTTACGAAAAAAAATGACTTACCTACTGTTGAGTTTCTTTCGGCTTTCATCCCGACAGCGGTCTCCTCTTGCGAAATGCCGGTAGATTCACAATCTGACTTGTAAAAGTGCCCTTGTGGCCTACTTACTAAAGAAATTATTTCATTTCATTTCAAAAAAACACCTCCGACACAAGTCATCATGAGGGATTCATTGAGTGATATAGAAAATGCTTCTAAAACTAAACATAAATACAAAGTTTGGAATATTTAGCTTCAATATTGACTGAGATCTTGTCACTTGTTCTAATTAAAACTGAATATCTTGGAAACTACTGGTCCTATTTCCACCAAAAATAGCTAAGCACCATCTTGACGGACAAGTCTTTCGATAATAGAAACCGCACTCAAATTTGTCTATCCGTTTGGGAGCTACGATGCCACAGACAGACACACAGACTCTTTTTTCGCCGGGTTATAAACAAAGTAAAGGAGCGACTACACTACTTCTCAAAATATGACGTGATCGCAGCGTGAACGCAGTCAAGTGAATGAACTCTAACGAACCGTGTCAAGATTCGGTATGGTCGATCCTTAACCCAATGAACATATTCATTTTTAACCCCCGACGAAAAAAAGAGGGGTGTTATAAGTTTAACATGTGTATCTGTGTATCTGTGTATCTGTGTATCTGTGTATCTGTGTATCTGTGTATCTGTGTATCTGTGTATCTGTGTGTCTGTCTGTGGCATCGTAGCGCCCAAGCGGATGGACCAATTTAAGTGCGGTTTTTTTTAATCGAAAGACTTTTCCGTCGAGATGGTTCTTAGCTATGTTTGGTGGAAGTAGGACCAGTAGTTTCCAAGATATTCAGCTTTAATTGGAACAAGTGACAAGATCTCAGCCAATATTGAAGCCAAGGATTCCAAATTTTGGTTAAACGTTAAGTATTATTAGCATTTTCTATATCACTCACTAAATGAGGATCTCATGATGACCAGGTAGTTGTTAATGGATCTCAGCTAATATTGAAGCCAAGGATTCCAAATTTTGGTTAAATGTTAAGTATTATTAGCATTTTCTATATCACTTACTAAATTAAGATCTCATGATGATCAGCTAGTTGTTAATGGATCTCAGCCAATATTGAAGCTAAGGATTCCAAATTTTGGTTAAATGTTAAGTATTATTAGCATTTTCTATATCACTCACCAAATGAGGATCTCATGATGACCAGGTACTTGTTAATGGATCTCAGCCAATATTGAAGCCAAGGATTCCAAATTTTGGTTAAATGTTAAGTATTATTAGCATTTTCTATATCACTTACTAAATTAAGGTCTCACGATGATCAGCTAGTTGTTAATGGATCTCAGCCAATATTGAAGCCAAGGATTCCAAATTTTGGTTAAATGTTAAGTATTATTAGCATTTTCTATATCACTTACTAAATTAAGGTCTCATGATGACCAGGTAGTTGTTAATGGATCTCAGCCAATATTGAGGCGAATAATTCCAAACGCTGGATAAATGTTGTTTTATTAGCATTTTCCTTATCACTCACTAAGTGAAGATCTCATGATAATCATCTAGCAGGGCTGGACTAAGCGGGCCAGGGCCCCTAGGCACTTGGCATTTAGGGCCCCCTCCCCTATAAGGAGAACATTATTATGGTACAAGTCCTGCGTCTGGGACTTGGTCCCTAAGACTAGCTGGGCCCCTAGGCCCGGGCCTTGTGGGCCTAGGGGTAAATACGGCCCTGCCATCTAGTTGTGAAAGGATCTAAGCCAAGAATTTCAAATGTTGGTTAAATGTTAAGTTTATTAGCGTAATCAACAATTTAATAAAATTTTGACAGTACAATAATTTGGTACCATGCAGCTGAAGATGGCCGTAGGAACTCCTTAACAGCACAGAATAAACCCATGGTGTTTGGGCTCGTCTGATTGTTCTTGATGAGCAATTAACGTTTGTGTAAGAAAGTACAGTCGATATTAAACCGAGTCCCAGTAAAACTTTTTTAATTTCCGTCACAATATTGGGTCACTGTTCTTAGTTTTGCAATTCTGCTAAAGCTGAATTGTCATTAGGACTATTGAACAGGTTCCTTTGATCGAGGTCAAAAATAGCAACACCTTGCAAGATTTTAACGCGACTAAAGGACACGTAAGCTTTAGCAAAAGTACTCGCCTAAGTGAATAACAGCTTTTTAGGATTCTGTAGTTAACAAGGAACCCTTATAGTTTCACCATGTCCGTCCGTCTATCTACGGCTAAGCAGAGATATAGTGGTAGAATAAATTTTTAAAAGCTATATTTTTGTGTACCTTACCTACACGTAAAAAAGTGGGGATGTAATATTTTTAACGGTTTATCCCATGGTGTGGATTATCGATGATTAGGTCTTTCAAAACTAAGTCAAGTTACCTAGCACCAACTGCAATTTTTATGGATCTAAGTAAGCCACCCGTACTATTTGGATCCTGTAGAATGGAAACCTGGTTCTGTTTTAGGCCATAAGTAGCAGGTTCTTTCAACTCATCCAGTGCATTTAATGTATGTTGATTGTCTTGGCTAATAACTTTGTTAACGATTTTTTCCCAGAATGTTGCTAAAGGCTAATTTCAATTTTAGAGAAGACGGCTTTCGTTACCACTGGCTTGGGATCCTGTTGTCGTACACATAGTCAAGGATCAAGCTCGAGGAAAGACTGGAAACTATGGACCATAAACGGTGTAAAACCAAAAAAGTGTTAAATGTAGAAAATTCCGGGAAAAAACTTCTGTTTGTTTAAAAAATATGAAATAAAAATAAAATTAAAAATTTAAAAAACCCCCGACATGACAACCTGTAAAAAGAAAGAAATAAAATCTACGAAATGTGCCTTTACAATGAACAGTAGAAAAAGAATTCAAGCTTCGTTGCGTCGGGGGACCGCTAAGTAAATGAAATGCAATGTACTTAAAATCGTAAAGTGGGAAGCCCCAAATAAAATGCATACTTACAATTTTGCGTTGAAAAATATAGTTCATTTCACTTAGGTTAGGTAGTACTTAGCGGTCCCCCGAACGCAACGACGCTTGGATTCTTTTTCTACTGTTCATTGTAAAGGCACATTTCGTAGATTTTATTTCTTTCTTTTTACAGGTTGTCATGTCGGGGGTTTTTTAAATTTTTAATTTTATTTTTATTTCATATTTTTTAATTGTAATAGTTATAGTACATACAAATCTTCTTTCAAGTGTCATACCTTGGCTATTTAATGCCAACGTTTGTTTTCAATATAACTATGACTCATTTAAAAACCTCTCGGCTGTCGTTCACGCACATAGACTAAATTATGTATAATTTTCATTATTTAGCGATATTATTTACAACAGAAAATATTCAAATATTTTAATGAGAGTGTGGTCATAGCCTACTTATTCAAAAATATATTTGCATGTAACTTGTGTCAAAGTACGCAGTTCTTCAACGCCTTAATAATTATACCTGCATAAGGCAAAACTAACAGTACCTAACAAAAACCAAGAAATAATATTTAGATGTATATGTATAGTTTTTTTTACTGTGCCTATACCTAAGTGATACAAATGCTACTGCAAGAAATAACCGAGCGTTACCAATTACTGTATTCAAATCTTCATATAAGTAAAGTTGTTTGTTATATGAGAAAATTCCTATGGTCAAGCGATATTAAATGTCTCCAGGTCCCTGCGACATAATAAAAACATAAAGATTATCAAATATCACAAGAATTTAATGACCTAATAAACCAAAGAAACACATCCCCCACACCAGCCAATCAAAATGATTGATCGCGTATCATCGAATATACAACAGATTGACTCGTATATTACGGTATATCCTTTTATCTTAATTAACGCAGGCCTGTAATACATCAAAGAATCCTGAGACCCGGATGTATCGAGTGAAAAAAATCGTTTCGATATCAAAGCGACCGTCCGAACGAACGATTAGATGGAGCGAGCGAAGCTATTTGTCGTCGATTGCTTGAAAAGCGAATTTTAGGGGCCTGTTAGCAATATGTGGCGGGGTATTGCTTAGGTGCTACTGTCGACATCGGTACCTACCTACGTCTGTCGTATTTGTCATCGATTGCTTAAAAAGCGATTTATAGGGTTCCGTTGGCAACATGTAGCAGGGTATAATTACTAAGTTTCTATTGTGGTTTCTACATCGGTCCGTCTGTCTGACATCAAAGCGATCTTCGGAATGACCATTACGGACGGAGTCGGAGCGAGACGAAGATCATCGATTGATTGCTTGAAGGGAGTTGACGCTAGCTGGGTATTACTGGGGTTCCATTGACGATTCGTCTGCCATTGAGTTCTGTGTCAAACATATATAAAAAAAAAATATTAGACAGAGCGAGCGGATTTATTTGTCATACATTGCTTGTAAAGCGTTATTTACCACCTATCACCGAGTACAGGACATCATAATCAGTCGGATCGCTGAAAGTCGAGTAGTGACACTATTCTTGAACTAGAATGGGATAGATGTCAGTATCGACCGTCGAATGACACTAAATTACACATAGATAAAACCAAGATATTGCTAAATTAAACATATTTAAAACTCAGTCAAGTCAGCATCCTGGAAAAAAGAATGTATTTATCACGACAATTTTATTATTGGATTTGGGATTACGGAACCCTTCGTTCGTAAGCAGATTCACAATTGCCCAGTTTTTGCAATAGTCGGACCAGCTGAAAGCTATCATTTGAATCCTCCTTTAATCGCTAGGTTTGATGCAACAATTTTCACGGATATTTTTTTGGAAATAGGTATCTGTTTAGATGGGTTTTTGAAACAGTTTTTAAGCTACGTAGTTACGTACAATTGTTACAGTAGTTTTAAAGGTTATTGTAACTGCCAAAGACACGAAAGGCATTTAATCTAATGTCATATTTGTCATTGTCTAACTCTGACAGTCACTCTAATACGCTCGCCAATTTAAGCACTAAATTGGACGTTTAAGCCTATTGTTATTTAATTTTCATGAAAAATCAGCACAACTTTGACATTGTCGCGTGACAATAATTGCCTGTCTCTTTCTTTGTAATACCGTGGCGTAGACAAAAAGTTTAATGATGAGTCGCGTGACAAAATATATAGTAGCCCCGCATGCTGTTAATAATTTTGGGTTCTACCTGAGGTAAGTATCCAATCCACTGGCCCAGAGCCCACGCTCTGCATGCATATATGCGATACGATGGACGTGCGTACACCGTGCAATAATCCGCATTAGACAGACCGCCGCCAATGCCGACGCATTCTCTTGTAGATGCACGAACGAACATTCCGATGACGTCATACGGATTGCTGAACTGTGGACGCCGTCACCTGAAATACACAGTTAGTGTTGTGCTTCGCTTTAGTTTTTTGGAATAGTTCACTGAATATGTCTCTTCGATACCATTAGTGAGTAAGACACATCTCAGACATATTGTATACCTATTTGTATAATTTTCTACATTGGCTTGCATGGGGTCAATTTCCCAAGCAGTATTTTTTGATGGCAAGACTGAAAACGCAGGTGCAGAAAGGTTTAATAATAAAGTACCATTTTTTTTTGGAAACAGCCCGCCATTGTCTACCTCGGGCAACAGCTAAAATTAAAATATTAATATATATAATAATTTAAAAAAATATATTTAGGCCAAATTTCTCATCAAGGTGGGTTGTCCCCGAGCCGGTTTTGTTTGTAAAATGCCGGGTAAGTCAAATACTACGCATGACAAAGAAAATCTGTTAACTTTATTTTATTACCATTTAAATAGGTAACGAAAAAAGCACATTACCCGTTTTATATCTCCTTTGTATACCCTTGAATAAGTGCATATAAATTTGTCCCGAGAAAACTTCTCATTACCGCCGACAATGTTTGGACCCGATTTATTTCCCAAACTTGATCAATTGCGCCCCCCGTCTCCCGCGCATTTTAAAGAATTAGTCAAGCTGCGGCGCTCGACGAAGCCGGTTGTGTATAGTGGCAATACGTTGGCTTGTATAAACGTGAATATATCATCGCGGTGGACCGGGGACAAAAAAAATGTCATTCCGGAGTTTGTTATAGCTTCTTTATTTTTAAACTGTGTGGTTTGAAATTAATATATATCAGGTAAAGTATACTCGTGATTTCAAGAGTTGAATTAGTTTTAGAATATAGGGCTTACTCTTTTTTTAAGAAATAAAAATATGTCGTGTTTCTCATTCCACCATTCTCATTCCGGTGTTTCCGGTGTAGTAAAATGACTTTAAACCCCACCAAAATGAGGAAAACACCGGAATGACATCAAAAGTAGCTTCACTTCTCATAGATATTGTTGAAATAATATTTTTTTATTATTTTGTTTTTAATACCAGACTAAAGTATATGTTTATATTATTATGTAATGCCAATATAATATATATTACGAATATAAAACGTAAAATTACTTTCATAATTTGCCACTTTTCTTTCATTCCGGTGTATGAAATCTCATTGCGGTGCACTTATTTTATCATCCTGGTGTACATTTATCATTCCGTTGTGTGTTTCATGTTCGATCTCAAATATCTCGAAAACTATTTCAGATTTCAGGGTCCCTTTTACATATGTTTAATAATATAGTCTAAAGTATCTCTTCACATTTAAAAAACTCAAAAATAATCAATAATAAAGAATCACACCGAAATGATAAGTACAAAAAATGCGTCTTGTTGAAATTGACCCGTGTCGTGTTCATGTTTGTCACATGCCATACGTGACCATACTAAATTATGCTTTTTGTGTGCAACTGTAGTATGTAGCTAATGTCTACATTTAGTATAGCATGCAGTATAACTGTAGCCTAATGCATATTGCTTGGATAAGCGTTAACCTTATTGTAAAAATGTATATAAGCTAATGTTTTAAGTAATTAAACGTTCACTACTATCTAGAGCTCTGCATATACTTTGTCTCCCATCAACGACCCTTGTCGACCACATAAATACATATATTACATGGCGATCCTGCCACCACATCATTACATATATTACATGGCGATCCTGCACTAACGTTCCGAAGACGAACTTCTGAACCAGCCAGAACCTCAGAACCTCGCACCGGACGGTGCGGCGGGACACCGCACCGTCCGGGACACCAGCAACAGCGTCAACGGCAACCACCAGACTGACGATGCAGTCACAAGAATGAAGATTTGAATTAACTTGAAAAAAAGAAGAAGACAATTATGAAAGAAGCCATAAGAAGAAACCAGTATCAAGAAAAGAAGAGCGTTGTCCAGGGTTATCCCGGCTCGCAAATCAAGAGGTGTCCAGGGAAATCCCGGCCCATGCTCGAGGGTGTCCAGGGTTAGCCCGGCCCGTCATCGCATCGCGCATCAGCAACGGCATCGTGCTCCACGTGCCTGCCAGCCGCCAGCGCATCAACGTCCCGCCATGCATCGCGCAACGTGACGACACGTGATGACCTCAATATCGTTAGGCATTACTCCTACGTAAGCGTTGAATTAAGTAAGTGAATATTTTATTGTATAACTTATGTTTTCGGTTATAGTTATTTTACATTTACGCACGAGTTTTATATACTAAGTTGGAATATATAAGAGAATATTTAGTTAAACTTGGCCCTATAAGAGAATATTATTATTAAGAGATTTTTTTTAATACAGTGAAACTTGTATAAGTGGGACCTGGATAAGTGAGAAACCTCCATAGCTGGAACTCATCTGCTGTCCCCACACTTTACCACTGAATTACCTCTGTTAGTGGGACAAAACAGACCTCTATAACTGGGATTCGTTTTTTCGATTATGTCTTCATAATTACCTCCATAACTGAGACAGCGGGCGTATTTAACCTCTATTATTGAGACTAAATTTTAAGTTAAATACTTTTAATAAATAGTTATCTTTGAATTTAAAGATTTCGACCTCTATAACTGCGATAATGTCAATCCATTACCTCTCTAACCGGGACTTCATTTTATTTCAAAACGCGAGACAGTAAAAGCACTATTCTTTTGCACACCAATGTTGAAATATCAACATTATACCTAAGATTAAATTTATATTAATTAAAAATATGTAATATCTTAATAGCTGACCCCTAAAAAAGGACAATATAAAATGTCAGATTTATTTAATTTGTATTTTTGTACTGTTTATAAAAAAGTGTTAATATTTCTTGTTTATGAGGTACCTTTTTATTTCTGCCAACGATTATAATTCATGTATAATCATTATGAAATACACCACCTACCTACCTATTTTATTTAATAATCGCACCTCTATAACTGGAATATCCTCTTTTTTACCTCTATTAATGGAACCCTATCTAAATGGGACAGACATTAATCTATACCTGTATATCTGAGACACTGGGTAAGTGGAATACCTCTTTAAGTGAGACCAATTTGCTGGTCCCTTCAAGTCCCAGTTATCCAGGTTTCACTGTATAATAATTAATTAGCTATACAGTTTAACGCCCAATTCATTCAAAATCTTTTTCTTTTACTTACATAAATTGTTAGATAACTTTCGTACATGAAATTGTTACCCGTGTCACTTAGCATTTCTAATTATTAATTTTTTAAACCAGATATCATCACTTAAAATCATTGTAATAATCGTCGCTAATAATTTTTAGATGCAAATGTCGTAAACAACTTACACATTTCGCAATTTCCGACCGCACGGAAATGCATACGCCGCCGCCGCGAAGTCCGCACGTAAGCAAAAATTTTAAGTAGATCACGCGTGTTCGCTGTCTACAAGTAAACTTTTAATTATTGGTGAATGTAATTTGATATTCACACTTAGAAATTTTATTGAACAATTATACTATAGCTAGTTATTGGATTGATCACCTAATAATTTAGTGACAGTTAATTGAGTTATATTTGCGTAGATATTTCTTTTATAAAGTATTACAATACGAAATTTTAATTTTAATTTTTTTTTACTCTCTCAGTACTTGGTAAGGTACGGTACATGTTGATTAAGTATAAAGTTTGGGCGCTAGTCCTTCTTGTTTGCTCATGGTGTTCTGGACTATCGTGCCCTCCGTGAAAACAGTTGGAGGCTTATTAAGTCTTAATGTATTTGCGACTCCGACTTACAGGCACATAGTACATGTAGCCTGATATGCCATGTGGGTGACCATGCCCATGTTTCGAGTTAAGGGTGCGCACGGACGCGCAGCCCAGTTAGTATATTATTAAGGGTGACCATGCCCTGGGTAGCCATTCCCGTTAATTATTTTTGGAGCCAAGACTCCATTGGTACGGCATTAGATATTTTATAGGGTAAATGTACCGATACCGTAATACCAGTACCTTATATCACTTATATGTGATTAATACACAACTTTAATGGCAAATTTTTATAATTTTTTTTTATTTTTTGAGAGAGATTATTTGATAATAATACTGATTATTTTGTTGAAACAGACAGGAATTTTAATAAAAATAATTTTAACTTCCACTATAAAATATTTCTTTTGAAACAGTGACACTGGGACACGACAATATTTTTTTATGGGGTGACCAACTAATTTTTGATAAATTCTTGTAAAGTGTATAAACTTAGTTCTAAGTAGTTTACACAGTGGTCCCCATCTTCATTTCGAATTGTAAACAAGTAACATGCATTATTTATTTTTTCTTTTTCTCCAGCACCCCGGGGGTGAAGAGATCTTACGGGGAAGCTGTAGTATGTAGCTAATGTCTACATTTAGTATAGCATGCAGTATAACTGTAGCCTAATGCATATTGCTTGGATAAGCGTTAACCTTATTGTAAAAATGTATATAAGCTAATGTTTTAAGTAATTAAACGTTCACTACTATCTAGAGCTCTGCATATACTTTGTCTCCCATCAACGACCCTTGTCGACCACATAAATACATATATTACATGGCGATCCTGCCACCACATCATTACATATATTACACAACAATAAATGGGAATTCGTAAATAGGGGACGGTGTTCACGATACGGCGTTAAATGATTGGAAGTTCTCCTTTGGTAGAATCAAGTTTCTGCACACTGTATTATAAGGATAGTCATTTTGTTTCTTGTGCAGAGAGGGAGTTATATGAAGGGTTATATGAAGATGTTTGACATCTTGTGTTCTGAATCCTATCTTGTGGGTTGTCTTATGAAAGGGCTTTATGCCCTGATTCCAAATATATACGCGTTAAGACATTACAGCTACTTATTTGAAAAAATAAATAAACGTGGAGACATTTATTTATGCAGGTAGGCATGGTAGACTATTAAACACATTTTTATGAAAAAGGCTATTTAATTAATACCAATAAAGCATTATTGTTCAAATATCATACTAAAAATGGATATGACTTCTGTCCGTTTCCTTAAAATGATCTTAGGGTTCATTTTACTACAGGAGGACTTCCGATCATCAAATACCGTATATTTAAGCGAATACCAGCCACTTTTACTATTCTAGATTTTTATTGAGAATCAGCTTTCTATGGAGAGGGCTCATGATTTGAGGCAAAATCTTAATAGCACGATGCAGGATCACCTTTTGTTTTGTATGGGCGCGCGGCGCCATGATAGTCCGGCGCCATCTGTTGGTCAGAATTTCTTTGTCCTCGCATCACGCCGAAACGGCTGAACAGATTTAAACCAATTTTGGTACAGGGATAGCTGGACATCCAAAGATGGTAACACGTTCGCTGCGATAGGAGTTCTAAAGACCTCCTGCCAGTACTCTCGGGCTGTGCGGGTAAAAGTATTGTGGTCTCGCTCTGGTGCGGAGCTTGTAGCTTATAGAATTGTATAGGTAGAAAAGAGTCCAATATATGGTTTGATTCCTACCATATCGTAGATTTTTTTTGCAATTTAAAACACGCACGAGGTCTTAAGGCCTCTCGTCGCACTGAGAGTGAAAAGTGTGCGTCCAGTGCGGATAGGGGGTCTAAAGACCTCGTGTAGGAAGTACGGGCTTATCCGCCCCCTCCCGCACCTGTTTGTGTCTATGATAGTTGAACTATGGCCCAGTGATGTGCACGCGTCTATGAGCAATGCATGTAAATGTATTTCGTTTGCTAATGAGTCAAAATATGTGCATACTAAGTAATAAATGTCAATTGTGTTTAGTGTATCAGTTTATGTGTAGGAAATAAATACCCAAGAGTGCTGTAGGTTAGTGAGTAATATTAATAATAATTATCGAATGTGTACATAGCTGAATCATTGGTCGATTAAATCTTACTGCCGTGATTGTGTGTTAAATGTTTCCATCACAGTCACATGTAATTTACTTACAGTGTATGATAAAGTTGTATGATTTATCGATAAATTGCCTTTTTATCGGGAACATCACTAGAAGTAAATACAAATGTACCTCAAATTCAGTGCTGTAAGAGGTCTCAAAGCCTCCTTATTATTTTTGTTATTATTCCATATTCTGACATCAGAACTTCGGGCGAAGCCAAAACAAGGCAGAATAGCTACAGCATTATATAAGTATCATATATTATTATATAAATTTGTGAATTTCGTACGCACCTGTGAAATGGTACAGTTTAAGGCGTAAAGACCTCTTACAGCACTATTTGAAAGTTAGCAATATTTTGAGCCGCAGTGAACGTGTTAAAGGATACTCCTTACCCAACAACGGTCAAAAAAGTTTTACGCGGACGAGGTCGCGTGAATCTATATTACAACGCGTTTGGCTCGGTTTGTAGACAACTGCCTACTGAGCCGGCGGTCCCGGGTTCGAATCCCGGCCGGGACAAATATTTGGGTGATGAACTCGAATATTTGTGCTTGGGTCATGGTTGTTCTATGTATTTAAGTATATATTTATCTATATAAGTATGTAGGTATATCGTCGTCTAGACCCATAACACAAGCCTTCTTGAGCTTAATTTGGGACTAGATCGATTTGTGTGAGGTTGTCCGATATTTATTTATTTATTTATTACGACGCGATTAGCGCAGTTTTTATTAGCGCGATTAGTGCCCTGCCTATTGAGCCGGCGGTCCTGGATTCGAATCCCGGCCGGGGCGAATATTTGTATGATGAACTCGAATATTTGTTCCTGGGTCATGGATGTTATCTTATCTATATAATATGTATTTATATTAATATATCGTCATCTAGTACCCATAGTACAACGTTGCTTAGTTTGGGACTAGGTCGATTTGTGTAAGATTGTCCCTTAATATTTATTTTTAATGTTTATTTACTAGGTTGGTATGCGAGTAGGGTATTCACAGATTGTTATAGAACAGGATACTTTTTACCTCACTACGAAGAAGCAAAAACGAGGGTTATGGCTTATTATTATGCTACTATATTGCTTATTAGCATACTATTATAATGCTTAACAGATAATGTGACTTAAAGCATATACCGTGAAATACGCCAACTTTGCCTCCACAGGGAACTTTGCCCAAAACGCTACTTAAAAAAAAAACGTTACTGTAGACAATTTCAAGATGATTATGGCAACACTACTATTTTTAGTGGAAAATAGGTTATATCTGTGGTATCACTGGGAATCACATTTGCGCGCAACTCCATTCCGTAACGTGTTGGGACTAGTCGAATAAGGTGCGTGATTTGGCGGGCCAATCCTAGGTGAAGTTCTGGTGTATTTTTTACAGAATGGGGAAGCCTCAGGTGAATGTATCTTATTGCTTGTTATAAAATAAGAACTGTAGATCATTTTTATTGTAGTTTGAACTAAAAATACTCATTAAAACCGGAGTTATGATGGTGGGCAATGTTATCCAGTAACTTGCTAACCTATGAATGCCAACATTGCCCAGACTAAAAAATGGGTTAGGGTTGTCACCTTGTCGTAATTTTACCTGACTGCGTAAATAAAGGAGGGTTATGTATTTAAGGTAAGGTAAATTATATTTCTATTAAGCCGTTGTACTTTTAGCATTAGCTGCATGTCATGTCATGTCATGTCCATAAAACAAAAAAATATAGAATATTCAATTATGAGCATTTTTATTTAGATTATTCTAAAGTGAAGTAAAAAAATAACCGCCAAACTATTAGTATCGAATATTAAGCATACATTTTTCATTTTGATAATGGTATTGGTAAAGATGGTTTACTCAACCAAAAGTGACAACCCTAACAATTTCAAACTGCTTGATTCGGCTTGTATGGAGAAAAACAAAATACCTATGTAACATTGCCCACCCATATTGCACACGTGTTTGTACAGTTAAGACCAAGATATTAAGTAGAACGCCATTATTACCCCAGATTTTATACTGATCCTTATCTTATCGTTGTAGGGGCTATAGTTACGAAAATAATCGATTTGGGCAATGTTTGCAAAAGTTTAGATAACTTTACCCGAGGTGAAAATTGATAGTTAAATGTAGATTTAAAAATTATTTCTCGTAATAAAAGCATGCATATGAATACGATGGATGCGTTAGACAACAAAAAACTTTATCCCGTCATAGAAAAAAATAGATAAATTCGGGTTTTTACGAAAAAAGCGGGCAAAGTTGGCATGTTTCACGGTATGCATTATTTTTATATTCAGAACCTACAAATAACACATTAAGGTACCTACCCAAACGTTTCAAACGGAAGCGTAGTTTTATCAATTTGTCCATGTGTAGAAACGTATCACGTCTTGGGGCGCCATTTGTAGGGAAATGTGCGCTCATTTATTTCAACTCTGGTAGGCTTAGAGCCTTCCTTGTGTTATTTTTATCTTATCCCTTGTTTTACTGTTGACTTGGTTTTAAAATCAACCATTTTGCGTACCTCAATCGCCAAAAATGGACTCTTTATTCACTTTGATGTCTGTCTGTCTGTTCTTCTGTCAACTCCCTTTTCTCAGGAACTCGTGGAAGTATGAAGCTGAAATTAGTATAGATTACTCAGGTTTGTTATACCTCGGATCTGTGAATAAATCTTCAATCAAACTTCTTAGTAAATTCAAATATATGAGCGTAAACGTTATGCGTTGCTGCATTTATGTGTTGTTGTTTTAATTATTATTATTTTTGATTTGTATAATGTTAAATTTTAATTACAAGTAAGCGATTTGGTATATACTGTGAGCTTATTTTTGACTTGAATAAATAAATATAAATAAAATAAATTTGTTGACGCTGGCCAGGGAATCAAAACCTATAGGGTACTTCCCGTTGACCAAAAAATCGAGAAAATTGGCTTGCCAAAATAGTGATGTCACTTCTTGAAGTTATCTAATGGCGATCTGAATCTGATGTTTTGCGATTGACACTCGAATAACCGTCCTGGCTTATGTCAAACGAATGGTACGAGTTTACAACCGATTTTGTTTTAGTTAAAAAGTGATTTCAACATTAATGGAAAGCAATAAAACTGCGATTTGCGTGGTAGGATACTCGTATATTTCCGCTGTCAAGCCCATCAAACAAATAAACATAGCCTAAGCTTAGGATTTTGTTACCCGGGGCTACGGACTATAACAGATCCTAACTTGAGCCATATTACGGATTCTGGGTTTTGTAACCCTACCCAAAAGTTTTACGCTTTAAAAAAGAAACAATTTGTTTACGTAGACACAATGAAAAATCTCCAGTAAAAATAGCATTTTAACCTTTCATAATTTAAAAGCCTTTGATGGCGATTGTGTGAATTAGTAATGTTTACTGAGAGCTAAATTTAAAAAGTTTTCTAACTTTCTACTGTCTACTTTTTGCATTTTATATTTTTTCCCCTATCGCCTGGCAAGATAGTAGTCAACAGTTTCCAGTTTGAATCCATCTCATAACTCCGTAGGTTCACCTATGTAGTGATAATTTTGTAAAAATATATCAGCAACATGCATTGCTTTAACTGCGGTAGCGTTAGGTATATTTGTTTTGAGTTTTTTTCATTTTGTCAATATGATAGTTTTATGCACCAAATGATTGAAAAATAAAATTACTTACGCAATTTCTATTTTTCATCAAAATATCGCGAAGAAAAAATAAATAAATAAATATTAAGGAACAATCATACACAAATCGACCTAGTCCCAAACTAAGCAAAGCTTGTACTATGGGTACTAGTCGACGATATACATAATATATAAAATACATATATTACATATATAGATAACGTCCATGACCCAAGAACAAATATTTGCACAAATATTTGCCCCGGCCGGGATTCGAACCCGGGACCGCCGACTCAGTAGGCAGGTGTCTACCAACCGAGCCAAACGCGTCGTCAAAAGTAGGTACAATACAACCAAATGAATAGATTTTCTAAAATTTTGAAAATAACTTTCAAATGTTATTATTTATTACACATTCAAAGTTTTTAGAATTGTCAAAAGTTGACTTCCTCTTTCATTATAATTTCATTTCCTACAGCGAAGTTTTCACCATACGATTAAATAAATACCTACTATAATTTGACGGGACTATACAAAATAAACAGGGCATTGAAACTTTGGTGTATGTGGGCGGCTCCTCGGGTATTGTTTCAAGATAAAACAATCCCTCAAAGTGAATGCGAATGTGTGTTTGTTATTTTAAAAACATATATTTTGTTGGTTTAACTTGCTCTGAACGGAACAACAGATTGTGTTCCTTTTCGTTTATATAGAAATATACTCGAGCTTATCCGACCAAATGCGATGACAACTCTGTACTGATGATGATGATGATGTCTTCTTCATCGGGTAACTACGGACTTAATGCCATGAGGCCACCACAGCTGACCACAAGGCCAAACAGAGAGGTCATTGGCGCCAGTTTTATATACAACAAATCGTGACACGATCGTGTATATATTACGCATACATTCACTGTGTGTTGTACACGATAAAAATAAAGAAACAACAATATATTATAAGATAAAGAAATATACAAATGATACATGAGTCTTTTAAACGCTTTCCACTAAGTCGGATAGCAGTTCTTACCTACCATATTTCGTCTGTTTATGCTTTTCAGTTATTCACTTAAATACAGTTATCTCATCTGTCTTTCCATCAGACATCAAGCATCCCTTAACAAACACAAATCCATTAAAACCACCGGCAAATCTACATTATTTCACTCCGATCCGCATTTCATTTGTAAAAGGCCATTGTGGCCGATTTTCCTTTATTTAACTCCAGCAAAACGTCCGAACACAATTGTTTAATTGAGAGAAACCAGTCTCGAATTATCTTAGGTCACTCGTTCGCCAGCTGTTATTTTTTTATTCATTTCGGGCCTTTAATTACTTCCGACGTCGCTGACACCGGATCCATCTCGACTTTGAATAAACAATGCGGCACAGTTGTGGCACGTACTGGCAAAGCGTTCACAGAACTACACAGGGTTTTCAAATAGTTTTAGTTCGTAGACTATTCGTACGTTTATTTGACCATGATGCTTTCTGATATTACGAAAGAAGGAATCCCTCTGGTGAAATATATCCATAATAAAATATATATATCCTTTCTTGCGATGTTTGGGACATTTAGATATGACATTTGAAAGGAGATATAAGATGGTATAATTAGAAGAGCGGAAGGCGCGCCCGAAGCCATCTTATGCTTACACTTACAATGTCCGTGGTGAGCACCACTGTTCGCGCTGTGACCGGATTTTCACCAACAAACTGGGTTTTGCGATATCCGCGCCCATCGTCGTAGGAGTCCTACGAGCCCCACTACTTGAAGTCGCTGTCATCGGACCCGATGAAGAGGACATCATCAAAAGTAAATACCTAAATATGATTTTTTGTTTCTTCTTTTGGAAATTTGCTGATAAAACTTGTCTGTTGGTCATGAACATATAATCATTTTTATACAGTCCTCGTCTTGCTCGGACTGCAATAAACCCTCGTGTGAACTGAAGAATCACATTTCTATCATAATGATTGTACTAATATTTACGTCACCCTAGGCCGTCCCACTTATGATTTTCTGCCCGCTTTACGGGGAGAAAATCTCACTTCCTGGCCGAGGCAAGACGTAAAACTTTGGAAGACCACGGGTTGATCAACATCTGCGATCAGGGACATTCATAAATTCACCGCCCTAAGTATGTAATGTACTGGGTAATTCTCCGAGCGTTCTAACTGCGCGGTTCTAGCGTCATTCTTTTTTCACTATTATTACTGCAAAGGAAGAGCCAGGATCACACTCGGCAGTGGCTTCGGGATACATTAAAAATCCACTTCCAACAATCATATATTTTAACAATATTTGAAGAAACGAAAATTACGAAAGAAAAACGCCTTACAAACGAATGCCTGACTATACGCGACGCCTGAATATTAACCCTACTATTACCGCTTAGAGAGCCTGCTGTAGTTTCTTTATCTTCATTCACAGCTCAGTTGGGGTGAATTGATGTCTGTGCGACAGAGTTAGCAGTGAGGAACTATTCCTGATCGCATTAGTATTTGAGGCCACTTCCCATTGAGGTTAACGGGCGGTAAAATGCATAAATTCTCTCGATTGTTGGAATAGCTTCAATGCGTTGTTTTAATCTAAAAGTTGAATTTAGTCATGCAAATTCGGAGCTATTCACAACTGGAATTCTTCTATTTCATCGATTAACGTTTTTAACTTTATTTTGTTTTTTTTTTTCGTAAAAAAGCCGTCTTTTTTTCACGATTTTTTACAAGGTTTAAATTCTGGATATTCGGATGTTCTCGCCTATACAGTTGGTACTACATTTGTCAACCGATTTTCATTAAATTTTGTGAGTAGGTTTTTTGACGATTTACAATTTTTAATTTTTTCCAAATGGCGGAGGTATGGGGTTGGAAACGTAAAAAATTACTCAGCCAGTTTAAAACAAACTTGTGATGTCTACTGCTCATAAAGCCTGAAAAGTAGTATGAAAAGATACTTCTATGATATTCGGTCGGTTGGTAACCTTAAAGAATACATTTTTAGTAAGTAGGTACATACATCGCTAAAGGTGTATATCGGATATGTCATTAAAAATTTCGCATTTATATCATTATCTACACTCAGTGTGCCGTTTGTTGCGTTTCGTAGCAAAATATCAAGAAAATGCTATTTGGCGTTTCGCGAAATGTATTTTTTTTACACGCAAAGCACCAGATTCTCAGAATACCAAAAAGGCTTAGTACCATCACAGTTAATTTCATCTATTTATTATCATCATAATTAGAAACATTATTTACGTTTAACTTCTTTTCAAAGACAAACGACGCACCATAAAATAACAATAAAATTTAAGAAAACGTTTTCACAATAAGTTTCCTTTGGAACATTTTGATTCTGAAATTGATCTGTGAGGCGTACGACTAAGGAATATATTTGATTATTTTTTGTTCTTGTTTAAAAGGAAGCTGTTATTTAGACGGTAAAATGAGTTTGTGTGGCCTCAAACTGGTATAAAATCTAAATTTTGATAGCGCCTTAAACTTGCTCTTACTCTTTTCTTCTTTCTATTTATGCTTGGTTTATTTTTAAGTCTAGTTTTTAATGTTAGTTTATTTACTTTAACGTTTTATTTTCCTGTCACACTGCCTTTCGGATTTTAACTAAGTTTGTAAAATAAATAATAAAATATATATTTTCATCCTCATAATTTATTTAAAACCTATTTTCACCCGAAAATGAACAAAAACCAATGTTATGCCCACTGTGCTACTTAAATTTGGCGATTGTCTGAGCTATATTTCATTATCATCATATTTTATCTCTTAGTATTAATGTAAGTGATGATCATAGTATAAGTGCATGTAAATTGACTTAGCGTAATTTATATTGACATTTTATATTATGAAATAAACAAATCTAAATCTAAATCTATATCTACAACCTTGGTTGACTTGCGTATCTCCTCAGATCAATACTACCACAAAATAAAACATCACATTTTATCAATTATGATGGACGGTATTTTATTGGTTGTGTGTCTAAAATATAACGCAATAGGTCGTAGGTACCTACCACGCTAAAAAAGGTGAAGGCGGAGTTGAGCACCATAGTGCCCTTTGGGACTTAGATTATTAACGCGGTTCACTACATGTCAGAAAACCCCCATGCATACTACTAAAAGAAAAAAAAACTATGTAAAAATGTCTATTACCTAACTGTAAAAGTTTCACTTATCATGAATGATCTACCCATTTCATTATACTTCATATAAAAAAAGCGAAAAAATTCCTTCTTTCCAACCTACTGAATAGTCGTTATCACAAAAATCTCTTTCACAACTAAAATAGCTATCAAAAACCGAAATTACTTAGGTGTTTTCTAGCTCCAAGCCCACCTTAGATTTTAATAAAATGATTTCAACTACTCCGTGAAGTAGCACTCTTTACCGCCGGAATACGGAAAAGGAATGAAATGCAGTAGTTTGTTGAGAATTAGACAGGCACCAAGTACAGGTGTACTGAGTATCTCAGATCTTTTGGAGTGAAGCCAACTCGCAGCTTTGTATGGTGATAGGTACAAAGTCTGATTTACGTGGTAGTTATTTACAACTGTTTTAGGTAACTGTTCTATTACTTGGTAAGTGATGATATCTAGGTTTCATTGCTGGATTTACGAGGCAGAATTTTAGAGATAACTCTGTTTGTCATTTTCAACGACCAATGTAGCCCCTGACTCGTAAATCCTGCCATGAAACCTAGTCATCATTATTCATTATAACCTTAATATTCGCTTAAGCCTATTGAGAGAAAAAAAGTCTGCAAAACAACAGTGATTCCATGGTATAAGAAAACAGGGTATGGCAGGGTATAAATAAATATTAAGGGACAATCTTACACAAATCGACCTAGTCCCAAACTAAGCAAAGCTTGTACTATGGGTACTAGACGACGATATACATAATATATAAAACATATACAAATAAAACACATATAAATACATATATAGATAACATCCATGACCCAAGCACAAATATTCAAGTTCATCACACAAATATTTGCCCTGGCCGGGATTCAAACCCAGGACCGCCAGCTCAGTAGGCAAGTGCTTACAAACTGAGCCAACCACGTCGTCAAAGATAGGTATGAAAGATAGGTGGAATTTCGACGTCATCACGCTATGATTGGTTGGTTGGTTCTGTCAATCCGGTTCTGTGTTGCCAGTGGTGTATCATAATACTTCCCGATTCCCTTGTTATAATGAATCTCATAAAATAGTGAGTGTTTTGAAACAATTATTACGACAAAATATAATTTAGTCAAAGAACATGACAACTACAATGCATAAATGCATTTTTTTTGTTCGAATGGCGGCAAACATTGTTTTCCTTATAATTACCTATTTATTTACCATAAAGCGGCAACTAATTAATGATTTAGAAAGTCTCACAAGCCGGAGTAGCATACCTTGTTTTCTTATACCTGGCAGTGAATCTGGCTCAACTATATGGCTTGTAATGTTGGACAACAGAGAAAAAGACACATGAGCAAAAAGTACATCACCAGCTATATCCTCGACCCCGTAGTTACTTACCATCAGGTGATGAGGTCAAACGCCGGTGTTTGTGAATAAAAAAAACAGAAGATGCTCGGATCGCAGAGAAGTATAAAATATAACTCATGTACACACTGTTTTTTGATATTTTAGTGGGCTAATTTACAGAAGATGCTCGGATCGGAGAGAAGTAAATTAAAAAAAAAAGCGCGAAATTTGAATGATACTTATTTCAATTTTAATGAATTACAGTAGTATCAATCCCTGTATGTGTCAAAAGAAAAGGTGATGATCATGTGGGACAAGTTGCGTTAAAAACCGTAGGGAATATGGAGCAATAGAAAGCTAAATAAATTGAAATACAACCCAATTTCTAAACCGACAACTCAAAATCTCTAAATTTTGCGCAAAAAAGTGACGACGCACGGCCCCAAATAAAACACTGACACAAATGAGAACTATTTTCTGGAACATTTTAAAGGAAATAAACCCAGAGAATTTGTCGAGTGTTGCACAATAGTAACCATTATTTGCATGTCTCATACGGCCATGATACAGCATATAAATGACTACACGATCCTCTCAGTCGTATGTTCTTGCTAAAAGCGGGGCATCGAAAAGGCGTCCATATAAATCGAAGCGCCGGCACTGCCCAACCCAATCGGTGTACCGAGTGCGTATCGGGAAGATTGAACGGCTTTTTATTAGTTTAACACTTGAGAAGTGGCTACAAAAACAACACAAACAAATACAAAAGAACACAGATGTTTTGGTATAATACCTACTTGCAAATGGTATTTTCGGATTTCCCGTACAATTTTATTAAGAACGAGGGAACAAAGCTCATGAATTTAACTGTTTTAATTGAAATATTTCACAAACCTTTTCTTTTTTCAGTGTTAGATATTTCTTCTTTTAGTTATCATTTCACTACCCAAAGGTAGTCTGGAAACGTTTTTTAGCGATAATACTGCCTGGTTGTCCGCCGTTATTTTATAAATTGTATTTGTCTTCTTTCCTTTTGTAAACTTTTTTGATTAGATAAAGCATTGTTGTTGCATTGTATTGTTATCTCGTATTTTGCCGCCTGTATAAATTCTTAAGGACAGCGTAAAGCGTGACGTGTTATCCTTCAGGATTGACACCCAACACTGGGAGGTCAGATCATAGTCTGAAGACGTGACCTCTGGTGGAAGACTTTGTGTGATGGTGTGCTTGCACATGATAAAGCATGGTGTGCTTCTCTTTTCTGACAAGTGCAACCTGAGACACCAGCGTGCAGCTCTTTCCCCGTAATCGATACGTGCAACATTTATTATCTCCGTGGCGCCACCTATGGTCCCACCGGAAGATCAGCGCTGGCTCTCGAGCTTCTCGTAGCATCTTGCTGAGGTGGGACCTTTTCGTGGCACAGCCATAAAATAGTTGCTTATTTATTTATTTCTTTCTTATAATTTCTGTTACACCTTTTATGTAATTATTTTTATGTCACGTGTTAGAACGTTATTTCGGAACGTACTTTGGGCGCTGGCAACCCAAGAGTTTGACAGCGATATAGCCGGGTATTGTGAGCGTAGCGTCATAGACCTTGATTAAGATCGGTTATTGTTCTGTACTTACTAAAATATATTATTATCCAATATCTAGTGTTTCTATTATGTCAGAACTGGGATCGACTAATTTACATGCCTACAAAATATTTCGGTCTACTAAATTGATTATCATATGAAATCTTGATTGTCTCGTAAAACAAAAGAATGACACTTTGCGTTCTTGTACTACTTCGTATTTTATGAGAGCACTACTTATTGGATAGTAACGAAACATTATATATTTGAAAGTCTTTCATTAAGAATTTGTGTAAGTATATATATCCTCCTGACCGTTTTCGGTCACGGCGACTGCTTCAACTCCTCTGTTGGCGTTCGTTTGTGTAAGTCGGTAAGCGAAGACGCGGTACCTAAGGTCTTCAAAACTGCAATCCATAAGAAATTGGCCGGTGTATCTTGCATCTATAATAAATTGGTAAGGTATTTTACATTTCCTTGGATATTATGGGTGAATAAACTGTATGTGTGTTGCATTTAATGTGGCTTTCTATAATATCACTTCGTGTCTTTGAGTGGGACATTAAAATTAAAGCCATACCTACAACCTGGCAGTGTACTAATTGCATCTTAATCGCTCTATGATATGACATACTGATTTTATTATGACTGGGTTTGTTATTGACCTGTTTAATGTGGGTTTTACAGCAAGTTTTCATAATATATATGCATTTTGTTACATAATCTTGGTGGGGTGTGTGGTTTTGCTTCTAAGTGTTTCAGGTGAACTGTATTTTATATTTTATTGAAACCCGGACAGGATGTTTGTTGATGAAAATATCTAGTTCACCGATCTAAATAGTTGAAAATGAAAATGAAAATGAAAAATGATTTATTTCTTTCCTAAGTAGTAGGTACATTATTTTACATGTGCTGGTGTCCCCTTGTTAAGTAAAAATAATACCTGTGCTAAGGGGCACCGCTCTTCCATATGAAGGTAACAATTAGTACAGTTGTGTAGAAAAAAAGAGGTAAGTAAGACAAGGTATTGCAAGGGTTGCATTGTTAGTAAGCAAAATGGTAGATAGAACTAGGTATGAGTATTTGTTTATTTAATATTACTTATTCAAGTTAGGTACTTATATGTATTTAAAAACCATTATCAATATAGTATTGACCACAAATTGGAATAAAGCAACTTATAGTAAACCTGAATATTGGGTACCCCAAGTGGTACATATCATCAAGACAATATAAAATGACAACATTTATTGATTACATTATGAGTAATGAACATGGATATCTAAACGGTACAGAGAAATTTGGAAACATATATCATCATAGATAAAAAGTGATTCAAAGGCTAAACAAGAGTTACATAAAATACTCAATTTGTATGGGAAAAAGTCAAGAGTGAAATATAAGTGTAAGACGAACAGTATGTACAAGAGTTCATTGCAATAATTGGTGCAACTTATGTGTTTATGTGTGTGTTTATATATATGTGAATTTGTCAAATGAGTAATTTTGGGAAGCGTGTGCATGGTTGGCGGCTTGGTTAAAGCAGCATTATGGTCGCGTCTTTTGTGTTGCGACGGTGGCTCATACAAAAGATATGGGTAACTATAATTTTATTAAAACTTTCGTGAGACATATTTAATTATTGTATTAAGCGGTTTACACTCACGTGAAATTGTCAGGAACGGCCCGACATGTTTCGAACTCGTATGGAGCCCTTCATCAGGGACGGCTGCCCGTACACCGCCGCGGCAAACTCGTCACTGCTGATACTTTGACCGACGTTCCGCTCTGAGCGCGCGCGCCGATGGCGCGGGGGCGGGGGGTGCTTGCAAGCCCGCAACTTGTCCGTCCAGCACTCCAACGTCACTTTTGTCATCAATAGACATTACGCACACTTGACTAATGGTGTCCACGGGATTGTCCAAACGCACAATATGTTTCGCCGCCGGAAGCACAGGCTTCCATGCTGGAGGTAAAGCCCAACCGCCGTCTCTATTAAAATTCGGGCGCCGTCCGATCTCGATAGCTTCGTGTACCTTACGTTGTATATAACGTTTCTCACGTACCAACACTCTTGCTTTATCGAAACGGACAAAATGAGACGCACCGGCTTCGACGACATGTTCAGCGACCGCGGAATTATTCGTGTCCAGCTTCCGTACACTGCGTATGTGCTCAGACAACCTTGCAGACACATTACGTCCCGTCTCCCCGATGTACGCCTTGCCACACTCACAGGGCTTATATGGGTAACTGTCGTTGCACAGGGGTCAATTAGGCTTTGTTTTAATTTAGGCCCCTGGCTATGTGCATGTCTTTTGAAGGTTACGCAGATACTTATAAGTTGTTTAGTACTCATTCGAAATAAGTGAATATCTAAAAGTGAACCATAAAGTGTTTGGCAATCAAGCACTTAAATAATCTGCTTTGAGTGGTTGAAATTTAAAGTTTAAATAATGGTGTTAGTGAATTAAGCCCAGTACTGTGATTTCATTTAAGAACTTATGTTTCACATGGATTATTGATCATAAATCATAATCAACATGATGTTTGAAAAGTGAGTGCCTAATATAAAACAATTATTGTAGTGTGTTGATTTCACAGTCAACAGTGTGTTACTTACAGTATATTCTCAATTGTTATGGAATGATTTACTGCTTCAAAAAAAAATGAAAATGGGTTAATATGGTAAAATATCACTCTAGACTGTTTACTAAAACTGAGTTACCGTGCATTTGGAACATTTATTTGTCAAAAGTAGTATACATAAACAATCTTAACTATGACTAGATTCTCCACTTTCTGTCAATAAGTCAGACGTACAAATTAAATTAAATTATAGCTTATCATGCATTATTAATTAATTACATTATTTTTTTAGTAGACAATTAAATGAATTAATTACACATTCTATACAAATATAGAATCGATAAAAAGATTCTATACAAATACATTCTATACACACAAATAGTTTCATTGAATACCTATGCAATATGTATGAAATGAAAGCAAAAAGGATTATTTTTATGTAGGTAAATACAAATAGTTTATTTTTTTTTTTTTTTTACATAGGCACAGATCTTTTAAAATAAAAAGCTATATCACCATGTTGGGCCGCAAGGCATACAAATTTTAACTATAATAGACTTTTTCACCGGGGCGTACAGTCAGCATTAAATGCAGTCAGACAAAAAAATCATTTACTGAATAATATGCTTTGTCCAGTAAAAATTTAAACAATTTGGCTTTAAATGTAGTTATATCCTCTATACTACTTATATGACTTGGAACATTGTTATAAATTTTTGGAGCCATACCAAGTACACTTTTTCTGTATAATGCTGTTTTGGAAGGCATGAAACTTATTTTATTCCTAAGACATACACTCCTAAACTGTTTAAACAATTGCAAATTTCTTTTAACAAACATTACTATATTGCCGCCTATTGTCTACCATTTATAAATAAAATTTTCCATTAAAAAAAAAAAAAAAACTTGTTGGTGTGCAATCAAGAATTGTTGTATTGTATTGTATTACTGTTTCAAAATATAAAGACAAGGAAGAGTTAGTATGCTTAATTTTATAAAGTATGGCTTACATGAATCTTGTTGCTTAAGTCCACATAGTGATCTGATGCACTTTTTTTTGTGCTTAAAATGCAACATCTCTTTCAACGGAGTTAGCCCAGAATATGATGCCATATCTTAGCGTCGACGTTACATAGGCTAGATAGGCCGTTAAAACTATCGATTGGTCCACAATTTTTCTTAAATTATATAGGACATATGAAAATTTATTCAATTTCTTAAATATATTGTCAATTTGATTCCTCCATGTCAACCTATGATCTACTCTTATTCCTAAAAATGTTGTCACATCTGTTTCCTCTACTTGCTGTCCCTTATATGATACTAGCGACCCGCCCCGGCTTCGCACGGGTGCATGTATTATACATATAAACCTTCCCCCTGAATCAATCTATCGATTTAAAAAAAAAAACCGCATCAAAATCCGTTGCGTAGTTTTAAAGATTTAAGCATACAAAGGGACATAGGGACAGAGAAAGCGACTTTGTTTTATACTATGTAGTGATATTTAAATTATATGGAAAATCTTGTCTATTTTAAAATGGCATTATCTTAGTTTTATCTAAATTAATTTTTAAATTATTATTAGTTAACCAATGAATTACTGTTTCCAATGTCTTGCATATATCATATTCATAAGTTGCTGGATCTTTACAAGCGAACAGTATAGTGCTGTCATCCGCAAAGAGAACCATGGGGTACTCGATTGCTTGTGGCAAATCATTGATATAAATAATGAATAATAAATAGGTATGAAATAATAATGAAATAATGAACTTTATTCTGCAAGTAGGACACAAGGGCACCTTTACATTTCTGAGTCTACCGGCATTTCACAAGAGGAGGCCACTGTTGAGAAGAAACGCCGAAAGAAACTCAACACTAAGGTTTTGAGAAGGTTGCCCGAGTTCTAGTGTAAACATGACCACACTTATCTTCTGTCGGTTCCCTTTCGGGCTAGATCGATGACCTTGTAAGGATATCAGTGGATGATATAGAGTAATAGAAGTACCTATTTGAGAATATATAGTCCGTTTAGTAAAATTTTGGGAAAAGCAGTTCAAATTAAAAGTTAAAGCAGCAGTGAGAAAGCATTCTCATACTACTTTTTAGCTTTTTGATAAAGTGATCTGAGACCAGCCCGTCTAGCACAACTATGCTTCGCGACTCTTGTCGCGCGAGATAGCGCTACCCGTCACTCTCTCACATTATTGTACAGATAGAGGCGGGTGATTGTCTCGCCCGAGAAATAGTCGCATATGACGGTTATGCTAGAGGTGCTGTGGACTAATATGAAAGCTATTGGTTAAATGGTAATGTTCAGTTTGATTCCATTACCTGTAAATTACAGGCTTAGTGTGATATGCATACCAAAACTGTTCTGGTGTTCTGTGTCTGTTTCTAGTATTCTGGAGGCCGATACACCCTGCGTGTGTACGCGGCAACAAGATGACTGACCCGACCACTGTTCGGCTGCTGGGGCCGATACACCCTGCGTGTGTACGCGGCAACAAGACGACTCACCCGACCACAGTTCGGCTGCTGAGGCCGATACACCCTGTGCGTGTACGCGGCAACGAGACGACAATGAATACTCACCGGATAACTTCAAACTTAACTCTACTGAGTTTGCTGAGGCCGATACACCTCGTGTGTACGCGGTAATCAGTCTCCACATTCAGCTGAGGCCGATACACCCAGTGCGTGTACGCGGTAATTTACTTCACTAAGCTTGCCTGAGGCCGATACATCCTGCGCATGTACGCGGTAACAAGCATAATGAAAGACATGAGATGCTGTGTACCTCGTGAGTCCCTTCCACAACACGATGGCTACACACCGAAGGCGGATTCGCCCTGCGAGCGCACCGGGCAAGATAACACGAAGTATTCGTCGGCGTTCGCTAGACCCGGTAAAAGTACCTACCCTGGACAAAGATGGTAAGACGGTGGCCTACCTCAGGCAGTTGCAACCACAACATATAACTCTTTATTATATAAATAGAGTGCAAGTCTAATTTCGAAGCAAGTGAGTGGAGCTGCGACCTACCATAGCCTTGGTTCTTGTTTCAAAAATATTGAATGGGGTCATTCAATTAGTTGCGGATGGCCGAACGTAATATTAACAAGTGTGATTTCCTACCTGTGTACTGTCAATGTAACTATTTAATCTTTTCGTTTTCAGTCAGAAAGTTGTTACTAACGTGGCATGAATATGTTGATGCGACATACATGATTGCATGTAGTTAGTCATGTTCTTACTTTAATTTTTATTCTACTTAATTATATTAGGCAACCTGGTTGCAAACTTCTTGTTTTAAGATAGCGAATGTTATTACTGAGTATTTGATTTAGGTAGCTAGTTAAAAAAGATGTACATTTCAATATCTAAAAATAACATTGCTGTTTTGTGTACTAATGCTAATATATTTAACTGTTTGTGTTTAGTAGACTTCAATATTGTTTGAATTCTTCATCTTCTTTGTATCATATTTCTCATTGCTGAGGGTGGGTCATGTCATGGCCTCTATTAATCACTCTTCGGACGATCGCTCTCCACTTATTTCCATTTCCTGCAGACCGCATGGCGTCGGGAAACTTGGTGACTGTTGTGTCTCGAATCTGATCGGTCCAGCGCATGCGACTCCTGCCTCTTGATCTTCTCCTTAAATCTTTCCTGTCACTAAGAGCTTTTCCAAGTTGACATTTTTCTTCGTTGCTACATGACCGAAGAACTCAAGGATTCTACGGAGGCAGATGCTGGACAGTCTCATTGTGATTTCCAAATCCTGAAGGATGGATGCATTGGTGCGGCGGGCCGTCAATGCGTGAGCTATTTTTTTGAGGGTCCATGTTCGGTGCCATACAGGAAGATTGAAAACACCAGTGTCCTTACTAGGCCGATTTTGGTCTTAAGCGAGATCGATCTGTCTGCCCATATCTTGCTGAATCGGGTAATTGCGGGTCATCGCGCTCTTTGCTATGCCGATACGTTTGCGTACCCATGTCTTGCTCACACGAGGCATTATTGCATATGGTAGAGCTCAGGTATAAAAGTTGTTCATATATTGTAGATTCAGTGTCGCGCTGAGCCCTAACTGGTTCGTGCGATCTTCCACCATGATCTTGGTTTTAGACTTGTTAATGGCAAGGCCAATCCTTATACCTACTCGCTTCATATGATCTAACATAAAATATAATTTTGGTGGTAAGTCAACCCTGACTGTTAAGGCATAATCTGGTCAGACTCGTTGCCACTAATTATGAACACTGAGGCACATTACTATGAACTTCAAGTACGTATTTCAAATATGTGACCAAACAATAATTTTAAATGTGGTTTATTTTATTTATATGCATATTGATCTAAGTTCTGTGTATTATGACAATAACGCCACGTCTAGCATCACGAGAAAGGTCGTCGGTAAGAATTGAAGTAGGAGCGAAATGAGATCGAGCATGACGACAATAGGATTGTGTTTC
The DNA here is from genome assembly GCA_932273695.1 of Apotomis betuletana. Lineage (NCBI taxonomy): Eukaryota > Metazoa > Arthropoda > Insecta > Lepidoptera > Tortricidae > Apotomis > Apotomis betuletana. The sequence continues at coordinate 18,014,964 of OW026307.1, forward strand.
GGCTTACGTTTCAGTTGTTAATTTACGTATTTATCAGTAATTTGATGGCGATGTGCGTTCTTAGATGGTTTTGTAGATATGGAGGCCGGTAGTTTTTGACGTAGAGGAGACATGACGCGAGCTTTTGAAGTTGTGGCACAGTAACGCTTGTGTCGAACCACACTACGAGTTTGTATTTCTCTCCACCTTGAGTATGCACAGATGATGTTATTGTGTCGGCGAGTAGTTGCACCTTCTTGCTTATATCGTTAACGTTAGAATGTTAGGAAATCACGTCGTTGTCCAGGATATTGTAAAGAGTAAATAAAAGGAGATACTGTTAAATTATTATGATTATTACCAGGACATAAGTCGGTTTCTACTTATTCAAATTATCGACGACGTGTCTACACGTTGCAACTTTTATTGCATCGTTTCGCTAAGCGAGCGTTAGGCCAGACAGACACCATAATACCAAGCTGATGTACGATGTAATATTAAATCCCGTTGGAAGCGAATATATACTAGTTATTACTGCAATAGAAGTACGAATACATGAATTAGTCTGTCATTGATGTATGTATTAATCTCATTTATCAACTCAACTAATATGCCAAACTGCTAATCCAGAACCAATATTCAATGTAGCGCAGACTGTAGATGAAGAACCTTTAATCTCAGCCGAACTGTCTGTTCCAGCAATGAATATAGGTACATTATGTCTTTTGTTTCCATGAGCTGTAGCTACGCGAGAGCTGCTACGAACTGCTGTGGCAGACTGCATGAGCTGTTTCTGCACGTCTTGGTGGATTGAAAGCGAGTCACCCAAGGCTGATTATGCGAGTGGAAGTCGCCTTTACTATACTGGATTAAACTGTGAGTTCGTTCCATACCTGATAGGGAATCGACCTGGGTGAATGAGTATACGGTTTTTCAGAATAACAGTGTCGGCTGCGCAAATGAACTTCACTTTGGTGGATTCGATTGATGTCAATTCATCCTAGTATTTATACCGTACAATTGCAGAGTTGTATGTTTGTATGTAAGCTCTTTATTGTACGTTTAAAAAAATATATATATAAATAGCAATTAGCAAGGACATTAAACGGATGATATGTACAAAGGCGAACTTATCCCTATAAGGGATTTCTTCCAGTTAATCTTTGGGCAAATGAGAGATCAGAGTTGTAATTGTGAAATTAATATAAAAAAAATGCAATGACATCATAACTGATTAGTCATTGTATCAGACAAATTGTTGATGTAAAATTATGATATAATTTGGGTAGAATATAGTACGTTAGATACATGTCAACACAATTCCATCTCTAATTGAAATCCTTTTGAATCAGAATAAAGTAAATATATCGTAGCCCAAGTACGCCTCAAGCCGGTTGTAACGGTTCCCCTAAATATGTCTTTGGTCTACTCGCAGAGCCAAGATGACGAGCAGAGAAGGAGTCCACTACGACTGATGCGAGAGCAGCTTGCTGAGAGGAGCGTGCTGATGCTGTTGGTCAAGTTGAAGATGGCCTTCGTGGACGAAGGTTTCTTCAGGATGGCCGATTGTTAGAACGTTATTTCGGAACGTACTTTGGGCGCTGGCAACCCAAGAGTTTGACAGCGATATAGCCGGGTATTGTGAGCGTAGCGTCATAGACCTTGATTAAGATCGGTTATTGTTCTGTACTTACTAAAATATATTATTATCCAATATCTAGTGTTTCTATTACACGTCACGAATAAATGTATTTCTTTCTTTTCGTTCTTTCGTTTATTTGTCAATTATGCAGCCTTGGCTGTCACTCTCGTATCAGGCTATCCAGCCATCTTCATAACGCCGGTCCCTAGTAAAAAAGTCGGATCTACAAAATTGCCATTTTCGTTTTATTGCGTTAATGCTTATTAAATACATTAATCTTTAATCGTACATTTACAGATTTTTCAAAATTTCATTATTTTCACGAATAATCAATGTCAAAAATGTCGTATCTTATACAGTGTCCATTTAATATTGTCAGATGTGGTACTTCCGAGTATGTTAACTGGGTTAGCTGAAAAGTTTTGTGTAGTATGTGGCACTTCCGACATTACTATTCGGAATTTTAAGGGTACCTTATGTCGTATGTACCACTTACGACATTTTATTACGGAATATAAATTGTATCTTGTGTCGTATGTGACACATCCGATGTTTTTTGCCGGAAAATATATTCCAACTTTGGTCGCATGTAACATATCCGACATTTTTTCACGGAAAATAAATTGCAGTGTATGTCGTAACTATCACAATATCTTTGGATGCTTTAAATTTTGTCTTATTGTTTGAATATTGCAATCAACAGTTTGAATGAAATTGGGTATTTAGTAAACTTATTGATGGTTTCGAACGATAAATAATAATTGGGAGATGTTTCTGGTGAATGTGGCAACTTCAACCAAGCTCCTGATAAAAAAATAAATCCGTCTGACTTCTGGTTCTTCTGAAGGAAAATAACCAGAATAAGAACATAATGAGATAACGATTACTCGTGGCAATGCCGAGAACATTTCAGAATGTGTGTAATTAAATGTACAGTTAAATAATAAGTAACGGCTCATGACTTCTTCTTTAGTCGAACACATATTCCTGAGAATCGTGATCACTAGATTTCATATCCCTTGTCACTTTTCTCTATTGGTCTCAATTGATGGTCGCCATCACCGCTTGATAGTTCTCTTACTTTTGGTCAGTTTATCTAAGTCAGTAGGAATCTAAGCTCTTTACCCCACGAACTAATCTTTCGAAAGAACCAGAAATATCCTTAATGGTGCTTTCGAACTCATAAATTAAAAGAGGCGATAAGTATGTTTCTGCATTCCCTTGACGATGCCACTTATTACCAAAGGTTCAACAATAGATCTCAGTCTTTAATTTGTGATTTGCACCAGTCCAATTGCAACGTGTTTCTAGGCGAGGTTGAGATGTCTTACAAACAGTTCCAAAGGTCAGGTTAACCCGACACTAATTTGAATAAATCCTAGATAGCAACCTATACAAGGTTGGTATGGCTATCAAATAACTTAAAAATGCAGCGGATGATGCTGGAGCGCATAGGCGTATCTAGGGGGTGGCCGGGTGGGCCGTGCCCACCCCAGTATAGTCTAGTGCCCACCCCAGGATTTTGGGTTACCGATAGAAATTCATGGCTTCATCTCTTAGGATATGGCCAGGCCCCTCCCTAGGCCCACCCCAGGCCCCCCCTGAAAAATAATCTTAGATAGCGATGTCTAAGATTCTGAAAGCAGCATGGTAAAATGGTAAAGAAAACCCTGTAGAATTTATTAAATCATGTTATAATCGAAGGCAAAACGATAGGAGCATGGCCGAAAAGTGTGGCATGTATACTGCTCATCTTCAGGGAGGTTTATATGACCCTTCTCATAAATTACAGACCCATCTCGCTTATGAATCATGACTATAACCTGTGTAGTCGACACTCTTATCACGAACCGTCTCGCACGCAGGTTTGACGACTTTCAGCCCCCCAACGCTGGTAACCGCTAACCCTAGAACCCTAGGTACCGTAAACCACGTCCATATGTATATGTACTTCCATTTCTTTGTACTATTAGAAGGCTCTCGATTCGACTACGACTTAGTTAGACGGTGCTGCGGTCTCTCAAGTAGTACTAATGTCTCCAAAAAATTCACAGCTGCATTGAAAGATTAATTCAAATTTTTGGTTTTGGACGGACTAGTATCAATATCAAAAGCAAAGACGTCAGCCACCTTCTCTCTTCTGATGATATCGTCGTAGTAAATGACTAGTCATTGCTGAGGCTCTCAAAGATCTTGGAAAAATGCTCAAAGACTTCAGTCGTCTCCCAATAAGTGTATCTTAAAATGAACATTAAAAGACAAAAATTATGTAAATATTTTTTTTTATATCAAACTAACATAATTAAAAAACAATATTTATAAATTTTATTATACTGGGTAAAACTGCGGATTTTTATACCACTAAAATGTCGTATCTCACCACAAAACACTGTGTACAATCCAAATATAATTGTAGTAAGTGACACTTGCGACATAAATAATAATGCAATATCCGATTATAAAAGTCGTTAGTGCCACATCCGACTAATTACTGCGAACCATATCATGCAAAAAAGTCGTATGTGGGAGTTATGACAGGATATCGGATGACAATTTCCAGGTAAAAAGGTAGCATGTTTTATTTCTGGCATTTCTAATAAATAATTTATAGTTTTGTTTACACATACTCTAAAAGTACTTAATAATAATAACTTTGGCCAAATTTCGTAACAATAGGACTTAAATTGACAATTTTATACACAAAAACGTCTTTAAAAAACTTTAACTGCCTCTCCTGGAAAGTAGTCATTTTGCAGATCCGACTTTTTTACTAGGGACCGGCGAATTAAGAGTCGCATTTTATTAGACGCTCATTAACTCATCTGTTATAGATGTAAAAGGACAATGACGATGATGATGATTGTAATTTTTTATGTTTTAGGACTAACTTTATTCGAATTAAAACTTTTTTTTATCATGCATAGCGCGAAGCCATGTAGCTTTTATAATCTCAATCTCGAGGGAAAAAAACTGTTAACTTAACAAGTGTACCTTTCTGTTTGTAGCATCATAGATTCTAAACACCTATTTTGAAAAACCGCTTCAAAAGTCTAGTTCAGTTACATAATAACTATTATCTCGAAATAACAATTAGGTATGTGTCAATTTTCTTTCAATATGGGTAATTTATTACTATGTATATAATTATCTTTAAATTGCCCAGGTCCAAAGTCTAATCCAATAGACCAAAAGTACAAAAAAAAACCTTTTTCTTTACGTATTGATCCTTGTATCTCTATATCGCGATTTCTAACGTACTTCAGTGTCGTATGTCAGACAACTGAATAATCTAGAGTTTAAAGCAACTGTCGCAATTGTAATTTCATAACTACGTGCTCGCAACCGACGCTACACCAACTTAGTCAGATACCTGACGCTAAGTCAGATTTACCTCGCAAACTGCGCGAAGATTCCGTCAGCAACTAGACTCTGTTCAAACTCAGTAAGCCGACGTATCTTAACTGATGCGTTTTTGTACAGTCAAGTCACGTACGGCGTCTACATGCGTCGTTATGTAGAACAGGATAACAAGCTAACACCTCGCGCCTCGAAATAATAAACTTGAACCCAACAACGAGTTTCATAAAGATAATGTGTACAAGTGCTACATCAATAGAAGTTGTATTTTAGTCCAGTCAAAATTGCGTTTTAAGTTTTGATAATTTTAAAGCCTTAAATTATTATTTTATAATAATTTAGAGCTAGATTTAAAAAGTTAGAACTTCTAGCTTTGTTTTTAGGGTTCCGTACCCAAAGGGTAAAAACGGGACCCTATTACTGAGACTTCGCCGTCCGTCCGTCCGTCCGTCCGTCCGTCCGTCTGTCACCAGGCTGTATCTCAACAACGGTGATAGCTAGACAGTTGAAATTTTCACAGATGATGTATTTCTATTGCCGCTATAACAACAAATACTAAAAATAAAATAAAATACATATTTAAGGGGGGCTCCATACAACAAACTTGTTATAGATTATATATATGTATAGGTACGGAACCCTTCATGCGCGAGTCGGGCTCGCACTTGCCCAATTTTTTTACTTTCTTCCAGGTGAGATGTCATTCAACCGTTTCCAGTATAAATTCATCTCATATATATCCGTAGGTCCACCTGTGTGCCGTGTTTCATATATTATGTAGAAAAGCATTATTTTGTATTTGCAAACAACAAATTTTATTGAAATAACTATAAATCATATTAGGTAGTCTTAGGTACCTCCTGGTTTTTACCATAATCATACTTACCAGCGATTACTTTTTTTTTGTAAAACATTTTGAAAATTTGATACTTTATTGAATACATAAGCCTAAATTTTCTAACATTTTGGTAACACACTTTAAGTGTCATTTATCGACACGTAATAATTCAAAGACTTTTGAATTGCCAAGGAATGACGGAACTATTTTATAGGTGAGCGCATCTTTTCAGCTGACTCCAGAAAATATCAAATGTTTAATTCAGTTGTATTTATTCATGTTCCTTACTTTAGAACTCCGGCGTTTACAGAGTAATTTTGTTGTTCAAAAGAAAGTATCTCCAAGTTAGTCCTACAAAATTTTGGTGAAACTAAATGAGGAATCAAAGGAGTACCTACCTCAAATATTATTTCCAATTAAATTGTTTTACGTCGCGTCATTGAAATCTCTATAACAACTACTTAAAATCCCGCCACACATACTCCTTACAATTTATTTCTCGATAATACACCCACTGATAACATGATCAATGAGGAATCGAAGGAATACCTCAAATGCTATTTTCATTTATTTTTTTACGTCTTTTCAATAAAATCTCTTTAACAACTACTTAGAATGTCTTTCTCGATAATACACCCCCGCAACGCGTGTAAGTCGCCCTCGCCAATATAATGATCAGGTCACCGCGATTCACCCCGGCACCTAATAACAAAAAGTTTATGACGCGTGAACCATTGACGGGAACAAAGATACATCGACGCTGGCGTGACGCCAAATTTAAATGATAACTCAAAAGGAAACACTGGAAATTATTTGGAAATGTACGAGTGCCGTCCTTGAGTTTTTGCCTGTTTGCCAAAACAGCCTGAGGTCGCATCTCGTAAATCTTCCCTAACATAAATGAAGCAAGATTAAGGTATAATTACGGTATTAGGCGTCGTTATTACCGTATAATTAACTTTCAACGTGGAATTATTTTGTTTTGATTTATGTTAAGTAATTAAAGTTATCTTGCCTTGAACCTGGAAGTTTTAAGTTTCTGGGAATTGCAGTGATGTTACTGATAATGAGTTAAGGGGGAAATGGCCCAGGGCTCGACGTTGCTGTAATACTTGGCACTTTAGACCTTAAATTGTATCAATCGAAGATACATTTTAGACAACTATATCAAGGTAGACTGCTCCCTATTTTAAACTAAAAGTATTACTTTTCAGTGATGGAGAAACGGATAGTTTTTACACGCTCATGTACACATTACGATTTTGATAGATGATACTCATACAAAAAAGTTGTAACCAAAAACGGCCAAATGCCTGTTATTAGGCATATACAAATGTATGAGAAATGCTTGGCTGTAGATCGAGTGGCAATTTTGCGAAGATAAAAATCGCTGTCCAGAGACATAGTGCAGTATCACGAGGATCCTTATTTACGTCTCTCGACGTAAAAGCGTCAGTGTTGCGTTTTTTGATATCATCAAATTATGCAATCACCTATAAAAGCAAACCTCCACTGACGTAGCGCTTGAACACATTATTTATAAACATACCTGTGCTAACTCGGGGCACTGATACTAAAGTAATGAGGCAAAATATTTACTCAACAATTAAAAATATATCGATGTTACTGTCAACATCTAAATGTTAATCAATATAGATATTTTTTAGAACGAAAACCATAAACAAATTAAAACGTGTACTTATTTGATTGTTTTAAATAATTTTCATAGTAAGTAGGTATTTTTCATAGTTATAGGTTTTAAATAATTTTCATAGTAATTTATTTTCCATATTCGTCGGTATTAAATTTCAACAGGACAACAAGATTGCCGTCTAGATGAAAATATCCACTTCATCAGACAAGATATCTCACCGTTTTATAGTAATCCAGAACTTTCAATAAGCATGTATTATATCGATATCTTTTTTTAGGGTTCCGTAGTCAACTAGGAACCCTTATAGTTTCGCCATGTCCGTCTGTCCGTCTGTCCGTCTGTCCGTCTGTCCGTCTGTCCGTCCGTCCGCGGCTTAGCTCCGTGATCATTTGTACTAGAAAGCTGAAATTTAGTATGAATATGTGTATGTATCACGCCGACAAAACGGTAAAATAAAAACTAGAAAAAAAATTTTTTTTCGGGTACCTCCCGAACGCCTAAAGTGGGGGTGAATTTTTTTTTCGTTCCATCACTAATGTGTGGGGTGTTGATGAATAGGTCTTTTAAAAATAACAGGGGTCTCCAAACATATTTTTTGCCATGAAACCTAGTCATCATTATTCATTATAACCTTAATATTCGCTTAAGCCTATTGAGAGAAAAAAAGTCTGCAAAACAACAGTGATTCCATGGTATAAGAAAACAGGGTATGGCAGGGTATAAATAAATATTAAGGGACAATCTTACACAAATCGACCTAGTCCCAAACTAAGCAAAGCTTGTACTATGGGTACTAGACGACGATATACATAATATATAAAACATATACAAATAAAACACATATAAATACATATATAGATAACATCCATGACCCAAGCACAAATATTCAAGTTCATCACACAAATATTTGCCCTGGCCGGGATTCAAACCCAGGACCGCCAGCTCAGTAGGCAAGTGCTTACAAACTGAGCCAACCACGTCGTCAAAGATAGGTATGAAAGATAGGTGGAATTTCGACGTCATCACGCTATGATTGGTTGGTTGGTTCTGTCAATCCGGTTCTGTGTTGCCAGTGGTGTATCATAATACTTCCCGATTCCCTTGTTATAATGAATCTCATAAAATAGTGAGTGTTTTGAAACAATTATTACGACAAAATATAATTTAGTCAAAGAACATGACAACTACAATGCATAAATGCATTTTTTTTGTTCGAATGGCGGCAAACATTGTTTTCCTTATAATTACCTATTTATTTACCATAAAGCGGCAACTAATTAATGATTTAGAAAGTCTCACAAGCCGGAGTAGCATACCTTGTTTTCTTATACCTGGCAGTGAATCTGGCTCAACTATATGGCTTGTAATGTTGGACAACAGAGAAAAAGACACATGAGCAAAAAGTACATCACCAGCTATATCCTCGACCCCGTAGTTACTTACCATCAGGTGATGAGGTCAAACGCCGGTGTTTGTGAATAAAAAAAACAGAAGATGCTCGGATCGCAGAGAAGTATAAAATATAACTCATGTACACACTGTTTTTTGATATTTTAGTGGGCTAATTTACAGAAGATGCTCGGATCGGAGAGAAGTAAATTAAAAAAAAAAGCGCGAAATTTGAATGATACTTATTTCAATTTTAATGAATTACAGTAGTATCAATCCCTGTATGTGTCAAAAGAAAAGGTGATGATCATGTGGGACAAGTTGCGTTAAAAACCGTAGGGAATATGGAGCAATAGAAAGCTAAATAAATTGAAATACAACCCAATTTCTAAACCGACAACTCAAAATCTCTAAATTTTGCGCAAAAAAGTGACGACGCACGGCCCCAAATAAAACACTGACACAAATGAGAACTATTTTCTGGAACATTTTAAAGGAAATAAACCCAGAGAATTTGTCGAGTGTTGCACAATAGTAACCATTATTTGCATGTCTCATACGGCCATGATACAGCATATAAATGACTACACGATCTTCTCAGTCGTATGTTCTTGCTAAAAGCGGGGCATCGAAAAGGCGTCCATATAAATCGAAGCGCCGGCACTGCCCAACCCAATCGGTGTACCGAGTGCGTATCGGGAAGATTGAACGGCTTTTTATTAGTTTAACACTTGAGAAGTGGCTACAAAAACAACACAAACAAATACAAAAGAACACAGATGTTTTGGTATAATACCTACTTGCAAATGGTATTTTCGGATTTCCCGTACAATTTTATTAAGAACGAGGGAACAAAGCTCATGAATTTAACTGTTTTAATTGAAATATTTCACAAACCTTTTCTTTTTTCAGTGTTAGATATTTCTTCTTTTAGTTATCATTTCACTACCCAAAGGTAGTCTGGAAACGTTTTTTAGCGATAATACTGCCTGGTTGTCCGCCGTTATTTTATAAATTGTATTTGTCTTCTTTCCTTTTGTAAACTTTTTTGATTAGATAAAGCATTGTTGTTGCATTGTATTGTTATCTCGTATTTTGCCGCCTGTATAAATTCTTAAGGACAGCGTAAAGCGTGACGTGTTATCCTTCAGGATTGACACCCAACACTGGGAGGTCAGATCATAGTCTGAAGACGTGACCTCTGGTGGAAGACTTTGTGTGATGGTGTGCTTGCACATGATAAAGCATGGTGTGCTTCTCTTTTCTGACAAGTGCAACCTGAGACACCAGCGTGCAGCTCTTTCCCCGTAATCGATACGTGCAACATTTATTATCTCCGTGGCGCCACCTATGGTCCCACCGGAAGATCAGCGCTGGCTCTCGAGCTTCTCGTAGCATCTTGCTGAGGTGGGACCTTTTCGTGGCACAGCCATAAAATAGTTGCTTATTTATTTATTTCTTTCTTATAATTTCTGTTACACCTTTTATGTAATTATTTTTATGTCACGTCACGAATAAATGTATTTCTTTCTTTTCGTTCTTTCGTTTATTTGTCAATTATGCAGCCTTGGCTGTCACTCTCGTATCAGGCTATCCAGCCATCTTCATAAGAGTCGCATTTTATTAGACGCTCATTAACTCATCTGTTATAGATGTAAAAGGACAATGACGATGATGATGATTGTAATTTTTTATGTTTTAGGACTAACTTTATTCGAATTAAAACTTTTTTTTATCATGCATAGCGCGAAGCCATGTAGCTTTTATAATCTCAATCTCGAGGGAAAAAAACTGTTAACTTAACAAGTGTACCTTTCTGTTTGTAGCATCATAGATTCTAAACACCTATTTTGAAAAACCGCTTCAAAAGTCTAGTTCAGTTACATAATAACTATTATCTCGAAATAACAATTAGGTATGTGTCAATTTTCTTTCAATATGGGTAATTTATTACTATCTATATATATATTACGCGAGGCCGATTTTTGTACATCCCATCAGATCTACAGTTATGGTCCGATTTTAATAAATGATATGTCATTAGATTCGTCTCATGCTGGAGAGGTGCATAAAACTCTTGGATTTTTAATTTTTTCCTGAAAAAGTACTGAAAAATAGATTTGAAAAAACTACTGTGCGCTAACCACGTGACATTGACCACGTGACCTGTGATCCCTATTTTGACATAAGATGACCAAATAATAATAAGCATGATTTGCTCACAAACCTGTAGTAAGTTGTTCAGCATGATGAAATATTATTTTTGAATCGGCAACATAATATCCGCAACACTTAAAACATGTACGAATATGCAAAAATAATTTTACAGTTTGTTGACAATGAATGACAGTAACCATATTCTGTCAACTTTTAACATACTTTTAATGTATTTTTTTATTGGGGGCTATTATGTCAATGATCTAAATAGCCAGGTTGTTTTTCTTTTTAAAATGTTGATATGGAAACTTTTTTCGCATTCCTGTTAAAAATGTGGAGGAAAAGGCCGGTTAAGTGCGAGTTGGACTGGTGCTCGCAAGACTAGAAAAACTGACCGTCACGCGTCATTCAAGAATAGATTATTTTTATAGGCGAGTTTTACAATAAATCAAAGCAGAAATATGTAGTAAAACTAATTTAAACGTCATTCAAATAAGAAAATTTATGATAGATTATTATAAATATGATTTTATAAGTCCATCAAAAAAATAATTCCAAGGAAAATGGCATGAGTTATGGTAAATTAAATGGTATTTTACAAGACAAAACTTAGTCCTTCCGCTTGCATGTCGACGGGATGGGAAATGTGGTCGAGTTGAGAATATGGACGACTTGACAATGTAGCTAAGTTGGGAATGTATCTACATTGGTAAAATGGACGAGTTGGAAATGTGGACGAGTTGACAATATGGACGAGTTGGCAATGAAGACGAGTTGGTGATATGGAAGATTTGGCAATAAAGACGAGCTGATAATAAGGACAAGTTGGTATTGTAGACGAGTTGGGAATATGGACGAGTTGGAAATGTAGATAAGTTTGCAATGTGGATGAGTTGGTAAAATTGACAAGTTGGGAACATGGACAAGTGGGCAATGTGGACGAGTTCGCATTATGGACGAGTTGGCAATGAAGACGAGTTGGTAATACGGACAAGTTGGCAATGAAGACGACTTGGTAATACGGACAAGTTGGTGATATGGAAGATTTGGCAATAAAGACGAGCTGATAATAAGGACAAGTTGGCATTGTAGACGAGTTGGGTGTATCGTCGAGTTGGGAATATGGACAAGTTGGGATGAGTTGGCAATGTGGATGAGTTGGCAAAATGAACAATTTGGGAATATGGATGAGTTGGCAATAAAGACGGGCTGATAATAAGGACGAGTTTGTATAGACGAGTTGGGTGTATCGTCGAGTTGGGAATATGGACGAGTTGGAAATGTAGACGACTTGGAATTGTGGACGAGTTGGGCATATGGACAAGTTGGAAATGTGGACGACTTGGAATTGTGGACGAGTTGGGCATATGGACAAGTTGGCATTGTTGATGAGTTGGAAATGAAGACGAGTTGGCAACGTAGATGAGTTGGGTGTATGGACGAGTTGGTAATGTGGACGACTTGGCATTGTGGACGAGGTGGGAATATGGATGAGTTGGAAATGTGGACGAGTTGGCATTGTGGACGAGCAACTAATATGGACGCGTTGGCATTGTGGATGAGTTGGGAATATAAACGAGTTGGCAATGTAGACGAGTTGGGAATATAAACGAGTTGGCAATGTAGACGAGTTGGGAATAGGGACGAGTTGATAATATGGACGAGATTGGCAATAAAGACGAGTTGGTATTGTAGACGAGTTGGGTGTATGGACGAGTAGAAAATGTGGACGAGTTAGCAATATGGATGAGTTGGCATTGTGGACGAGTTGGGAATATGGATGAGTTGGCAATAAAGACGTGTTGGTAATATGGACGAGTTGGCATTGTAGATGAGTTGGGTTTATGGACGAGTGGGCAATGTGGACGATTTGGCATTGTGTATGAGTTGGGAATGTGGACGAGTTGGAAATAAGGACGAGTTGGAAATATGGACGAGTTGGAAATGTAGATGAGTTGTATTTGTGAACGTGTTGGCATTGTGGACGAGTAAGCAATATGGACGCGTTGGAATTGTGGACGAGTTGGGTATATGGACGAGTTAGCAATATGGTCGAGTTGGCATTGTGGACGAATTGGGAATATGGACGAGTTGCCAATATAAAAGGTTTGGCGATGCAGATGAGTTGGGCGTATGAAATGAACGAGTTGGCAATGTGGACGTGTTGGGTAGGTGGACAAGTTGGCATTGTGACCCAGATGGGAATATAGACGAGCTGACATTGAGGACGAGTTGGCAATGTGGAATAATTAACATGTTACCCTAACATGCGAAACTTGATGGTAGAAATAACCAACATATGATGCAAATTTCAAAAAATCGACGCTCTCAAGAATAAATCATATTTGAATTAATGACGTCTGGCTGATCATTGTTATTCTCATTCAAAATAAAATTTGACAAATTCTGCTGTCAACAAAACAAATTGATTTTATAAAGCTTCCGTTTTTACCGACTATGGTAAGGAACCCTAAAATTAGGTTTATATCATAGACTTGAGAGTATAGATAGCATCTCCCTCACTCTTCTGTCAGACACTATTTCAATGAGAGGAAAGACGAAAGTTTGAATTTGGAATTCGGGTATTAGGCCTTCAGCTCTAAATTTATTGTAAAAAATATGTCTTAATATTCTTTTTTCAAACATTTTTAGCTGTTTTATATATTGGATTTTATTTATTACAGTACATAAGAAACACAAAGAACAACAAATTAAAATTCTACCAATCTTATGTTCGGTCCTATGAAAATATGACAATAATTTTTTTAAGGTAATATGGGATTATTTTTATGAATAAAATGTTTCCTTAAATCGAATAATATGCATTTTATTTGTGAAACAGATCAGCAGATCAGGTCATTAAAGCACAAGTAATTTTTACAAAAGAGTTGAAAAAGTTGTCACGATGAAGCTGGCAGTTGGCTATCAGGCCTGGCTCTAGCCTGGCATGTTTTAACGTTTTTAAAAGCATCATTTTAACGTGTTTTTTTAACAGTATTTATTCTTCGTTCGCCAAAAACTTCTTATCGATAAAGTAGTTATTTTCTGTAACACTACCGGATTTCCATATTCTAGCGGCGGTTCGACGCCGCAACGGGCCTCTAGTGTATATAATTATCTTTAAATTGCCCAGGTCCAAAGTCTAATCCAATAGACCAAAAGTACAAAAAAAAACCTTTTTATTTGTATAGAATCTTTTTATCGATTCATATTTTTATGTGGTAATACCACATTTTTATTTTTATAAATAATGACACAAAGGTAAATTAAGAAAGAAAAATTGAATGCGATCTACTACAATCGAAGCGGGGTTTGAACCCGCGACCTCTGCGTTTCCGGCGCATTGCTCTCCCAACTGAGCTATTCGACCGCTACGTCAGTCACACCAAATCTTTCATCCCTTAATCCTTTACGCTACTGGAGCGCCCTCTGTGTCATATGTTTTTTTTGAAATGCTTATTGCGAACCTTTTTCTTTACGTATTGATCCTTGTATCTCTATATCGCGATTTCTAACGTACTTCAGTGTCGTATGTCAGACAACTGAATAATCTAGAGTTTAAAGCAACTGTCGCAATTGTAATTTCATAACTACGTGCTCGCAACCGACGCTACACCAACTTAGTCAGATACCTGACGCTAAGTCAGATTTACCTCGCAAACTGCGCGAAGATTCCGTCAGCAACTAGACTCTGTTCAAACTCAGTAAGCCGACGTATCTTAACTGATGCGTTTTTGTACAGTCAAGTCACGTACGGCGTCTACATGCGTCGTTATGTAGAACAGGATAACAAGCTAACACCTCGCGCCTCGAAATAATAAACTTGAACCCAACAACGAGTTTGACGACGCGTTTGGCTCGGTTGGTAGACACCTGCCTACTGAGTCGGCGGTCCCGGGTTCGAATCCCGGCCGGGGCAAATATTTGTGCAAATATTTGTTCTTGGGTCATGGATGTTATCTATGTATGTATTTATATATTATGTATATCGTCGTCTAGTACCCATAGTACAAGCTTTGCTTAGTTTGGGACTAGGTCGATTTGTGTAAGATTGTCCCTTAATATTTATTTATTTATTTATTTATTTTAGTTTCATAAAGATAATGTGTACAAGTGCTACATCAATAGAAGTTGTATTTTAGTCCAGTCAAAATTGCGTTTTAAGTTTTGATAATTTTAAAGCCTTAAATTATTATTTTATAATAATTTAGAGCTAGATTTAAAAAGTTAGAACTTCTAGCTTTGTTTTTAGGGTTCCGTACCCAAAGGGTAAAAACGGGACCCTATTACTGAGACTTCGCCGTCCGTCCGTCCGTCCGTCCGTCCGTCCGTCTGTCACCAGGCTGTATCTCAACAACGGTGATAGCTAGACAGTTGAAATTTTCACAGATGATGTATTTCTATTGCCGCTATAACAACAAATACTAAAAATAAAATAAAATACATATTTAAGGGGGGCTCCATACAACAAACTTGTTATAGATTATATATATGTATAGGTACGGAACCCTTCATGCGCGAGTCGGGCTCGCACTTGCCCAATTTTTTTACTTTCTTCCAGGTGAGATGTCATTCAACCGTTTCCAGTATAAATTCATCTCATATATATCCGTAGGTCCACCTGTGTGCCGTGTTTCATATATTATGTAGAAAAGCATTATTTTGTATTTGCAAACAACAAATTTTATTGAAATAACTATAAATCATATTAGGTAGTCTTAGGTACCTCCTGGTTTTTACCATAATCATACTTACCAGCGATTACTTTTTTTTTGTAAAACATTTTGAAAATTTGATACTTTATTGAATACATAAGCCTAAATTTTCTAACATTTTGGTAACACACTTTAAGTGTCATTTATCGACACGTAATAATTCAAAGACTTTTGAATTGCCAAGGAATGACGGAACTATTTTATAGGTGAGCGCATCTTTTCAGCTGACTCCAGAAAATATCAAATGTTTAATTCAGTTGTATTTATTCATGTTCCTTACTTTAGAACTCCGGCGTTTACAGAGTAATTTTGTTGTTCAAAAGAAAGTATCTCCAAGTTAGTCCTACAAAATTTTGGTGAAACTAAATGAGGAATCAAAGGAGTACCTACCTCAAATATTATTTCCAATTAAATTGTTTTACGTCGCGTCATTGAAATCTCTATAACAACTACTTAAAATCCCGCCACACATACTCCTTACAATTTATTTCTCGATAATACACCCACTGATAACATGATCAATGAGGAATCGAAGGAATACCTCAAATGCTATTTTCATTTATTTTTTTACGTCTTTTCAATAAAATCTCTTTAACAACTACTTAGAATGTCTTTCTCGATAATACACCCCCGCAACGCGTGTAAGTCGCCCTCGCCAATATAATGATCAGGTCACCGCGATTCACCCCGGCACCTAATAACAAAAAGTTTATGACGCGTGAACCATTGACGGGAACAAAGATACATCGACGCTGGCGTGACGCCAAATTTAAATGATAACTCAAAAGGAAACACTGGAAATTATTTGGAAATGTACGAGTGCCGTCCTTGAGTTTTTGCCTGTTTGCCAAAACAGCCTGAGGTCGCATCTCGTAAATCTTCCCTAACATAAATGAAGCAAGATTAAGGTATAATTACGGTATTAGGCGTCGTTATTACCGTATAATTAACTTTCAACGTGGAATTATTTTGTTTTGATTTATGTTAAGTAATTAAAGTTATCTTGCCTTGAACCTGGAAGTTTTAAGTTTCTGGGAATTGCAGTGATGTTACTGATAATGAGTTAAGGGGGAAATGGCCCAGGGCTCGACGTTGCTGTAATACTTGGCACTTTAGACCTTAAATTGTATCAATCGAAGATACATTTTAGACAACTATATCAAGGTAGACTGCTCCCTATTTTAAACTAAAAGTATTACTTTTCAGTGATGGAGAAACGGATAGTTTTTACACGCTCATGTACACATTACGATTTTGATAGATGATACTCATACAAAAAAGTTGTAACCAAAAACGGCCAAATGCCTGTTATTAGGCATATACAAATGTATGAGAAATGCTTGGCTGTAGATCGAGTGGCAATTTTGCGAAGATAAAAATCGCTGTCCAGAGACATAGTGCAGTATCACGAGGATCCTTATTTACGTCTCTCGACGTAAAAGCGTCAGTGTTGCGTTTTTTGATATCATCAAATTATGCAATCACCTATAAAAGCAAACCTCCACTGACGTAGCGCTTGAACACATTATTTATAAACATACCTGTGCTAACTCGGGGCACTGATACTAAAGTAATGAGGCAAAATATTTACTCAACAATTAAAAATATATCGATGTTACTGTCAACATCTAAATGTTAATCAATATAGATATTTTTTAGAACGAAAACCATAAACAAATTAAAACGTGTACTTATTTGATTGTTTTAAATAATTTTCATAGTAAGTAGGTATTTTTCATAGTTATAGGTTTTAAATAATTTTCATAGTAATTTATTTTCCATATTCGTCGGTATTAAATTTCAACAGGACAACAAGATTGCCGTCTAGATGAAAATATCCACTTCATCAGACAAGATATCTCACCGTTTTATAGTAATCCAGAACTTTCAATAAGCATGTATTATATCGATATCTTTTTTTAGGGTTCCGTAGTCAACTAGGAACCCTTATAGTTTCGCCATGTCCGTCTGTCCGTCTGTCCGTCTGTCCGTCTGTCCGTCTGTCCGTCCGTCCGCGGCTTAGCTCCGTGATCATTTGTACTAGAAAGCTGAAATTTAGTATGAATATGTGTATGTATCACGCCGACAAAACGGTAAAATAAAAACTAGAAAAAAAATTTTTTTTCGGGTACCTCCCGAACGCCTAAAGTGGGGGTGAATTTTTTTTTCGTTCCATCACTAATGTGTGGGGTGTTGATGAATAGGTCTTTTAAAAATAACAGGGGTCTCCAAACATATTTTTTGGTAAAGTCAGCAGTTTTGTAAATATTCGCTCCGAAAACAAAAAAAATAGTGTCCCCCCCCTCTAACTTTTCAACCACGGGTCAAAAAATTATGGAAAAATTCATGAAAATGAGACCTTATAATATGTACTTTCAATGAAAACTATATTGAATGAAATCGGTTGAGCCGTTTTTGAGTTATCGCAAAATTTCATAATTTTCTTTAAAATGACGTAAGTGCCGCGCGGGGTCCTTATACTTCGAACGTTAAACATATTAGTTAAGTGCCATACTGCATTAAGACATTCCGCTCAATCTGGCGCGTTTAATCGATAACTTCCAGAAGGTAATAAGTAATTACAGTTACTTTGGCGTTTACGACCTTTTTTATAGAGCTTGAAATCTTTCTCGTTATTTAAACCTCGGGCTTAAAGCCACTGTTTTAAGCCCGTCTATTGTGAAGGATTGGCAACTACGGAACTCTACACTGAGCATGGCCCGACATGCTCTTGGCCGGTTTTTTATCGATATCAAATCCCTAGAGCGTGCCCCGAGTTAGCACAAGTATGTTTATGGAACTCGTTGTTGGGTTCACGTTAATTATTTCGAGATGCGAAAGTGTTAGCTTGTTATCCTGTTCTACATAACGATGCATGTAGGTTTACGCCGTACGTAGTGCAATACATTTTGCCAATGCTTTTCTGTATACGAAACCCTGCACAAGTGGACTTAACATTATTGACTGAACTAAAATAAGACTTCTATTGATGTAGTGCTTGTACACATTATCTTTATGAAACTTCTCGTTGCGTTCACGTTTATTATTTCGAGGCGCGAGGTGTTAGCTTGTTATCCTGTTCTACATAACGACGCATGTAGACGCCGTACGTGACCTGACTGTTCAAAAACGCATCAGTTAAGATACATCGGCTTAGTGAGTTTGGACAAAGTCTAGAAGCTGAGCTGATCTTCGTTCAGTTATCGAGGTAAATCTGACTTAGCGTCAGGTATCTGACTTAGTAAGCGTGAGTTGCAAGCATGTAGTTATGAAATTACAATTGCGAGAGTTGCTTCAGATTATTTATATGTATGACTGGTAGAGCATGCCATATGGCATTAAGGCCGTCATTTGTACTTTGTACTATTCTTTATTGTGCAACAAAGTCTAATTAAATAAATACAAGTGCCCTTGAGACATACTTGCAGAATCCAGTTGATTATTTAATTCAGAAATATGATATTAGTTACCTATAAATGACTTATATCTTAACACTTGGAAACATAATTATGTGTGTAAAAATAATACAGTGAATAAAGAAAACTTTGTTGTATTATTTCGGTATACGTAAATATCGCTGATTTTCTACGCTTGAAATGTTCTCCTTCGGTTTTTCGGTTTTTACTTATATACTTTAAACTGATCGGTAATTTTCACTGGAACTTTAAAAAAAGAAGGGGGGGCCGTGGGGGCCAAGTGCGCGTCGACTCTTCAAAGAATTGTCGATGCGCCTCATTGACGCAACCCATGACCAGAGGGCTGGCCACTATTTTGCCCAGCGAATAAGCATTGCCATCCAGCGTGGCAATGCGGCCAGCCTTCTGGGCACACTTCCGAGCGACAGCGATTTAGGGCAAATTTTTTATTTGTAAATAGTTTAGGTTTTTAGCATATACTTAGTCTTAGTTATATATTAGTTTATTGTTTATTGTTTTTTTTTTAAATAGTTATGTAGTTTTCGCATTATCAATAGCATTAACTTTTTACAAAAAACGTTACTACGACTACGCTATACAAGGAAATTCGCAATTGTAAATTAAATAGCCCTTAAACGTTTAGAATTAATTATGCAGGCAGATAAGAAGACATAGTAGTTAATAGAAAACTACACATTCATCGAAACTAAACTGACTTATATAACGGAGTCGATGAAAAGTAGTGGAAGAAAGATCTGGGTCACTTATTTAATTTACGCCCCTTGAATAGTAATAGCGTTTATCCACTCGAGACTGTCTGTTGGATTCATTTGCTTTACTTTGAACCGGGTTGTCATATTCGATGCTAGTTTTGTGATAAAAAGGAAATAAAAAGGTTTAGAACGAATTATTGTACTCGTAGCTGGTCTATAAGTACCTAGTAGGCGCTAGCCACTTCAATCGTGCAGTTCAGCAAGCTATTAGGTATAATTTGCAATTTGTCTGTTTACAATTTTATCTGCACCCATCTTGTTTAATTACTATAAGTTGAGATACTATACGTAAGGATCCACATTACTTGGTTGCGTCCAAAATCAGAGATGTAATTTCATATCAGTGCCAGATAGCCCCCGCGTAGCCCTCACCTTAACAGTATCAAATTTGATACTTATGGTGACTTCGCCCCCCGCGGCGCGAGGTTACCTCATGTATTCCTCTGCTCTGAAATTTTCATAAAATAAAATCTATAATAATGACGATGAATAATAAAGTAATGTATGCAACTGTACATAATTAGGTCTTAATACATCCGAGTGATCCTATTATGAAACACTACACTCGTTCTTTAAAACCTCTCATTATGTAGCATAAACTACTATTGAAATTATAGTAATACACCAAGATTACCGAAAATACACCATTAATGAAATACAGTACTACATTGTTTTAGAGTACCTACATGAACAATTTAAACCATTTCAGAGCAGATCTTATCGATTGGTCACTAGTATAGTGACTATTCCAATCTAACGCCCTATTGTAATAAAAACAAGCCCTGATTTTTTTACATCTTTAATGTATTCTAAAAACAAAAACAAAACATATCTACTAAAATATTCAGCCATTGTTTTCCCGGAGCTTTTATTTTTCGCCGATCATACAGCCTCGTTTTCGCTTCGAAAAATACTGTGTTAGCTTTCGTTTTTACGGTTTTGTTTTTAATAAGTAAAATGGCTGTCCCTCTCATGAATTTACTCTGTGTCTAAAGACCTTAGGTTATTCAATGTTCTTCAAAGAAAACGATAAATCGGTAATATAGTTATTCATCCTTTGTGTGCAGATTATTTAAAGGTACGTGTGGTACCTCGCCCCCCTATCACACTTTTTTGTTTGAAAAGAGTGATAGTTGTTTAATACTCAAGGCTATAGTGACATCATCTTGAACAAGTAATTAGTGTTTTTTTTTTTTTATGATGTGTCTACGTATCTAACTTTTGTATATAATAAATAAAGATTAGAATGCAAACAGTAATATTAAAATTCACTGCAAGAAAGTACGCATAGCACGAACGAATGTATTTAAAATGAAAGCGGGAGAATAAGTCCTGAATATGTACGTGTTTACGATAAAGGCCTTCCATTAATTTTGCATAAAAAACGTCATACGTGTTCGGGACTCAAGCCAACGAATTAAACTAATTTATTTTATTGCGCTGCATGCTGAACGCTTCAACTGTATTGGGTTAAAATTCGTTAAAAACTTTTTAGTGCAACTGTTTAAGAATAAAGGTAACGGTCAACGGACATTATTTTTACCAGAGTGAAAAGTAATGTTTTTTATCTGTATCTATGTATGGATGTCTGAGTCATGAGGTCTGTCAAGTTAAATCTGAGTTTTTTTCTTGTAGTTAAGTCTGAGTTTCTTTACTGCTCAGAAGAATGTAAAGGCCATATTATTTTTGGTGCCGATATTAAACCCCTTAAATGTAACATGACCTTAAGAAAAAAACATTAACTTACGATTTAAACTATTCTATTTTGACAGTTATTTAGAAGAATTAGATATGAAAATTACTTGTTAAGAAGTGTGTAAAATTCAAGTGACCATTATTTTCTTTTCAACCGCCGAAAAAAAGTTCCTTTTCAGTTCATCGAGGAGTATTTTTTTTTATCTACTTACGGTCCCCGATTTCTCACTAATGGCTGGACCGATTTGGAAAATTATTTATTTGTTTCAAAGAGCATAGGTATTTTCTAGTTGGCCCCATTGTCATATAATAATATAACATCGTTTCATTATCTTGTTTCCCACTATAGTTTTCCAAGAATAAATATAAATTAATACCTAGCAACAAATTTGCATGTGTCCGTGTCCTGGACTCGACCTTGTGTTTTACGTGAATACGTGTACGTAAGATGTCATGTTGTCTAAGGGTGCAGTTAGTAGTCATGATACCCTACTTTTTTCTACCCATTTTCTTCAATCTGCCATCGTTTAATAAGGCAATTCTTGCTCTAAACAAAACATTTCTATAAACAGGGGCTCAATTCAACCAATTTTTGAGATATCCCCATTATCTCGCCATTTGACGACGCGTTTGGCTCGGTTTGTAGACACCTGCCTACTGAGTCGGCGGTCCCGGGTTCGAATCCCGGCCGGGGCAAATATTTGTGCAAATATTTGTTCTTGGGTCATGGATGTTATCTATATATGTATTTACATATTATGTATATCGTCGTCTAGTACCCATAGTACAAGCTTTGCTTAGTTTGGGACTAGGTCGATTTGTGTATGATTGTCCCTTAATATTTATTTATATTTTATTTATTTGTCACTTTTGAAGGACTGACAATCCGACCGGGCGCCATCATTATTTTACGTTCCCAGCTTTCCTCTATCATACCTACTTATAGTGTTTGAAGGGTTTTACCGGATTGCTCTTGAAGAGTTCCAACCGTATCTATAAGAAAATAAACCAATTTCCGCTTAAATTAATATTTTTGCTGTTTACTTTGCAAGCTTTACTTGACTAACAAAACAGTTGATTGACTGAAACGACATTTGGCTTGAATCTGTGTTCGATACGATGTTTTGTGTTCTGTGTAATAGATTGTAACAGTACATTTTGGCCCATCATAACAGATTGTTGGCCCACATCCAAAAAGGTTTTCAACGCCGGTTCAAAGCTTCATCAATAATTTTTAATTGATTTAATATAACTTTACATTTAACCTGACCTTGATTTGGATAATCATTTCAAGAATTTGTAAAAATAATTATAAATATGGTTTAAACTCACGTAAAAACTGTCTGGAACGGGTCGACATATTTTGAACTCATTAGGAGCTCTTCTTTCGGAACAGTTATCCATGGTATAATAATATACTCCGCCTGGTTTTCCATTCCGAGACTCGCGAACCACGTGACTGACACAAGCCTACGTCATCATGCTGTTCACAGATTCTCAAACTTTAAAATGTGGGAGAATTTTAACCAACGGTGAAAAATATGTAGGTAAACGGCATTAATTTTAAGTGATTCATGTAGAAACATAGGTAGTACAATAAAACAAATCTAATATATTAAATCAAAAATTTATTTATCTATACAAGAGAAACTTTTGAAAAACGAATCCACATCTAATCAATAAACGGTGTTCGAGACTTTAAGCAATTTTGGTACTAGGTTGATTTGTGTAAGATTGTCCCTTAATATTTATTTATTATTCTTATTATATCAGCTAGGCTTTTAAAGATAAATTTTACGATTTTCGTCCAACTTTACTTAGTTTTATCTCGTCAAACCCTACAAAAATAATGATGATCCTTAGCACTAACGCAGCTTTGTTACACACAACGCACCAGCATATTTATCTTTGCATAGTGTCCGGCCATGGTATTTCTCAAACTAATTTTCCTGTGTTTGAGCTACTTTTATGAGCTCTTCACATGGATAAATCAATTTTCCCCTCGATATAAAGTTAATCCACTCACAGGAACCACTTCCAGGTTCTAAGTCAGGTTCCGAGTTAGGTTCCCAAGATACAATACAATACAACAACACTTTATTGCACACCAACAAGAAAAATATTACATGAGAAAACTTAAATTAAGCAATGGTAGACAATAGGCGGTCTTATCGCTAAAGAGCGATCTCTTCCAGACAACCTTTGGGTAGCGGAGAAAACAAAATTAAACAGAAAATAGTAGGTGGTGAGATAAGAACTTCAAATAAATTATACATACAAAATATTAGACGGATAGGTCATACACTTACACAAATAAGTATCTATATATATAAACATACATAAACGTACATACATACAAAAGGGAAGAATGAAAAGAATATCACAGCTAACATTAGACTTATAATGAAAAACGACAGCATAGAATTATAAAAGGATTAGGCTACGGTAGAGACAAATAGTGATCTTTTAGTTTATGTTTAAAAATTTCCAAAGTTTTAGCTTGCCTTAGATCCAGCGGAAGCGAGTTCCACAGTAAAATAGCCTGCACAGTAAAAGAATTAGAATAAAATTTTGACTTCGATGCCGGAACAGTGAGTATACAATTTTGAGCGGACCTTGCAGATGTGAGGTAACTAAAACGATCTTTAAGGTAGCGGGGAGTTGCAGGGTTCAAAAGAATATTATAGAGAAGTGAAAGTGTGTGAAAGTTACGACGAAGACGGATAGGGAGCCACTTGAGTTGTGAACGGAAACTGGAAACATGGTCATACTTGCGTAACCCAAATATGAACCTAATGCAGATGTTTTGAATACGCTCAAGTTTGTTAAGCTGCTCCTCGGAAAGGTCAATATAGGAAATACCAGCGTAATCTAAAATAGAGACGAGTAAAGTCTGAGCAAGCGTAATTTTAGTAGCAATGGGTAGGAAATTGCGAAGCCTCCTCAGAGAACCTACTGCGGCAAACACCTTCCTACTAACCTCACCAAGCTGAGGCACCCAAGAAAATGTGCGATCCATAATAACACCCAGGTTTTTTAACCTGATGAGAGAAAGGAATCACAATGCCATTGAACAAAATAGGTGGGAGGTTTATAAAGTCAATTTGTGGGTACTTTCCCATAAATCTTGAAGCGACATAGCCGGCAATGTATTTTAGTCAACAAGCAAACATAGAACTTAAAATTTTATTATTAATTGTAATTATTGTCGGTATGTATACATACCATTTTTACATATTTTCAGCCCACAATAGCGAAGCCATTCATTGGCTACGGATTCTTTTTTCGGAAACGTATAAATCTTATTATGCCCATTTCACTCCTACTCTTACAGTTCCGAATAGAACAGCCAACCATTTTCGTAACAAACATTAATTACCAAGCTTACGACGTGAACAGTTTGGAAAACGCTGCGATTGCTGAAAGTAAGCGAGAAGGAAATAACAATTAACACGTTAGATAAGGATGACGGTCAGGGACAAAATGACGGATTGTCAAATGTGACAGCACTATCCTGTGATGCCAGTAGTGTCATTAGAATTACCCGAACCCGAATATTGCTAACGAATAATTAAAAATGACGTGTTGTTGTAAAATTTAAGATGAAATACATATAAGTGAAAATTATAGAATTATAAATATTTTTTTTAACTAATTAACCATAGTTATAATGTACCCATATAACATGTTATGTTGAAATAAAGTGGCAATGTTATTGTGACGTAGGCTTGTGTCACTCTGGGAATGGAAGACCTTGTTTTATTAGACCATGCAGTTATCCCTTATCCATGCTGCTACGCCACTCACGGCCCACTGCACTGGTTTTCGCACAATGTTTACGTGAATTTAAACCGTTTTTATAATGATTAAAGACGTAGCTCACTCGGTGGGAAAACTAACATAAAAAAAAAATCGATGAAACTGAACAATCGAGGACACGTTTGTCGGTGAAACAAGGGAATATGACCAAGCCACGGTTAGCATCAAATTAGCTATCAATTTTACTACTGGCTTATGTTAAATTTAATACTTAAATTGTTAGCTACTTTGGATGGAGACTGTACAACAAAATCTAGATTATTTTACGGTTATCCCCTTACAATTAAATATGGAATGTCTTTCTTATAGTGATCGTAGGACAAGTTATTCAAAAACAAAAGTGAAGACAAAAGTTGTTCGATATATCGCCAATCCAGCGATGTCACAGGTATATCCTTTGTCATAACTTTGTCTGTTGTTACTTGGGTTTAAGTATTTGATTTTCAATTACGGGAACAATGCCAACATTCTTTATTTTCGCTTACACTAATGTCGTATAAAATAAATTGCTTCGGCGCCCCCATTCTAACTTGGTATAGCCTATACCGAAATAAATCGGTAAATTTCAATGAAATCGTTCCTCTAAATTAGAATTGATGTTATGGATAAAATGTTGTTTACAGCTCGTTTTCAGATTAATGTACGGGTGTCACGTTACGGAAATAATTGGGAAGATATCGCTTTCGTGACCGAGTTACAGAAAATTAGGACTATTGCGATAGTACCTAATCAATTGCGTGGTTTATTTTTTTTATCCAGTAAGTTTTATTACACCGGGCAAATTATTTCTATAGGTTGAGGTCTTGGCTGTGGATACCCCAAAGAATAATTTAGATACTGTCATTGTTCGTAATTTTGCCTGTGTATCTTTTCTTCACCTACGAATCCTACGATATATATGAAAGCGTAGACATACCTAAAATCGAACTAAAGTAATTTCGTTTCATGTTAGGTTGCATAAAGTAAAAAAACAGACAACTATTTAAGATCTGCACTAATATTATAAAAGATAAAGTTTGTGTGCGTGAGTTTATAATATGTTTGTTACTTTTTCAAGCCGAAACGGCTTGACGGATTTGCATGAAATTTAGAACAGGGATAGTTTATACACTGACTTAAAAACAGGTTACTTTTTATTCTGAAAAAAAAAAACGTAGTTTCGGTAGGTGGTAGTTTAAATGTTTTTACGCACGCGAAGCCGCAAAGATATGTACCCAAACCATTAACTTTTGTCACAGAATAAAGACACTACAGAAGCCGCACTCTTTTGTTATTTGCCGCTTTTGCAAAAGCATTAGCCTACTCGTATCTGATTGGCCATTTTTAATGACGTACGACGCTGTTGGTTCTTGCTTCTTTGGGGCGTGTCATACTCCTAGGGTTGCCTACATTAGCAAAACGGAAACTACTCTGTGTTTGTAATTATTTTGAAGCTACTTTTAACAAAATACGTTCAAAATAAGAGGGACCTAGCGCGATCTTTATAATGATGGGCTCTAAGAGTGCCTACTGGATCTTTGGATTGGTTTAACGTAAACATGTGCGGTTTTTTGCTTTTCGAACCATTTTGATTAGCATTAAGATCCAGTATTATAAAATTGACCGGATTTTGTATCCTGGAAGTGCTTACTAGATCTCAGGACTGGTTCAACGCAGTCACGTGCAGTTTTCGAAATGTAAAAGCCACACTTGTCTACGTTGAACTAGTCCCGAGATCTAGTAAATAAGTTCCATCATCAGATCATGATTTAATGGCTATGGGAAAACCGTAGCAGTAACCGTATTCTCTTACTAATAAAAAATATATATATTTACACTTTACGGAGATAATCGGTGAACTTACGTTCAAAACGATTCAATGTAGCGAACACTGAATCTCTTCCTTTTTAAAGTCGGTTAAAAATAATAAAAAATCACAATAATATGTAAATAATACAAATGTAATCGATGCGTTGTCTTCGCTTCGAACGTGCCGACCCTAGCCGAATAAAGGCGGGACGATGGGCGGGCTGGGGCACAATTGTGACCCGAAATTAGTAGGTATAGTTTTTGACACTTCAGCGGAGTGAAACCCCCTTGCTTTTGTCCACAAAAACGCCTATTTGACGACGGAATTAAAACTCTGTACGACCCTTAAATTTTACTGTAGGTATCAAAAACTTTCTGAACTCTTCTGAACTCAAATGAAAGACGTTAAACCGACAGTGTTAAACCAGCTGACTTGAGCAATGCGGTCGCAAAGTTTACGACTGTAGATCAGTGACTTATCGGATACCATGAAACGGATAGGTGGCAGAATACACGGGCATTTTCACGAATCGTTCTGCATTTTCATGTTTTTTAACCCTTTACCGCATATAGGAAAAAAATAGTTGTTTGAATTTGAACCTTGACCTGTGCCAATAAGGTCCAAGTTCATATCTGCCATATATGGCTTCGTATGCGGTAAAGGTTTAATTTCGCACCAACATGTCCATTCTCGCGAACTCAACATATAAGCCCGTCTTTCCACCATATGTTTGCGTAGAGTAATGGAGTTTTTCGGCCATATTGCTAGAAAGGAAGGACACAATTTAGAACAGCTGATGGTCACTGGCAAGGTCGATTGGAAGAGCCCTAGGGGCCGATCTCCGCTGAGATGATCTGACCAAATCCACTCATCGTTGGATATAAATCTGCACAACGCTCTTCATGAAGCCAAGAACAGATCTAAGTGGCGAAGCATATTGTCAGACGTATCTCAGCAACGGGGAATCGCGACCCTCAGTAATGAGGAAATCGACGCGAGGAGGAGGGTGATGAGATTGTATCAAAAGACAAGTACAATTTAGTTTGAGTGGCCAGTGCTGCCACCTGTTGTAGTGTATAGTTTGAACTTAGAATGCATTTCTACTTTCCTGTGTTTCTTGTCTATGAAAGTGCTCTGCGAATAAAGATGACGGACTGAACGACGTTTTTATTTTTGTCCAATCTTAATACGCTTCCACTGCGCTATTTGTAAAACAACAGATGAAATAATAAAATAAATAAGTAATTAGCGCAAAATGGCAACAGAATATAATGTAATACGATTGAGTGAAAAGTGTAACTTTGGGAATTGGAAATTTAGAGTGAAACTTATATTAGAAGAAAAAGGCGTACATAAAGTATTATTAGAAGAGTCTTTCGATAGTACAAAGCCAGCAGATATCATCAGTGATGCGAAAGCAAGATCCATAATCGTGCAATGTTTAAGTGATAAATATATCGAAATAGTGAAACAATCGAAAACTGCGGCGGACATGTTGTCTAAACTAGAAGACATTTTCGAAAGGAAAAGTATTTGCAACAAGTTAAGACTAAAACGACAACTTATCATGTTGAAATGCGGTGCAACGGAGAAATTACAAGATTTTTTCTTAAAGTTTGATTCTCTTCTCGGAGAACTCAATGCAATCGGGTCTAAAGTTGAGGAGATTGATAAAATTTGCTACTTACTAGCAGCGCTACCATCTGCTTATGACAACGTTATAACATCAATTGAAACGATGATCAGTGAGAAAATGCTAAATATAGAATCGATCAAAGCAAGATTACTCGACGCGGAACTAAAATTAAGTGAAGAACCTCATCAGGACACAAAGGAGGAGGCATTTCTTGTATGCTATGGCTGCGGACGGAAAGGACACATCATCAGGGACTGTAGGATGAAACAACCGGAGACCTACACTCACAACAATACTCACCGAGGACGACCAGCGACAAGAGGATATCGTGGACCTACCAGATACAGAAGCTATTCCAGTCGACAGCGGGGAATGCCACATCGTGACTATCAGGGGCAAGCTAGCAACATGGTACAACTTGTAGATGAGGATGTATTATCATTCACTGCATTTAATGCAAATAATTGTAATGTGAGTAATGGAAATGACTGTATAAATTTCATTGTAGATTCTGGCGCAACTGAACATTTGCTAAAAACTGAATTTGAGCAAAATATGACAGATGTAGTAAGATTAGAAAAAGAAATAAAAGTGTTTGTAGCAAATGGTCAATATCTGACATGTAACAAAAGGGGTAAATTACATTTAAAATGTGGGAATGTTTCAGTAAATATAGAGGGTTTGATAGTACCTAAATTGTCACACAACCTACTGTCTGTTAGGAAATTGTTACAAAAAGGTTATATGGTTCAATTTAATAAAGAAAATGTGTCAATTAAAAATAAAACTCAGGAAATTTTTGGAAACTTACTTGGAAATTTGTATGTTATACCTATGCAATTAGATGATGACAGGTGCTTAGCAACTAACAATATCAACAGTGACTTTTTATGGCATCAGAGACTAGGGCATGCTAATCGAAAACACTTGAGGATGATGAAGCTGCCATATAGTGACCAACCCTGTGAAGCCTGCATGGAAGGTAAGTCTACCAGATTACCATTTTGTACCACTCCGAAGCCCCGATCCGGATATATAGGAGAATTAATTCATACTGATCTCTCTGGTCCTGTCAGCACTCCAACAGCTAACGGTGAGATTTATTACCAAACAATAATTGATGATTACACTCATTTCTGCGAAATTTATCTATTGAAGAGGAAAAGTGAAGCAACAGAAAAATTAATTAATTATATAAATAAAATGGAAACACAAACAGGTAATAAAGTAAGAAAAATTAGGGCAGACAATGGCGGAGAATTTAAAAATCAAGTGATGCAAGACTTCTGCAATAGAAAAGGTATAATTTTACAATTTACAATTGCTTATAGCCCACAATCGAATGGTGTTGCAGAACGGATGAATCGCACCATATACAACCGTGCAAGAACATTGTTGGCCGAAACAAAACTACCAAAAACATTATGGGGTGAAGCGGTAAGATGCTCCGTTTATCAAATAAATAGATGTCCTTCAGCTGCCATCAGTTTTCATACACCAGCTGAAATGATCTTTGGACATCGAGATCTGTCACGACTAAGAATATTTGGATGTAAGGTATGGGTTCATATATTACCAAGGCAAGACAAACTTGAAAAGAGAGCGAA
The DNA here is from genome assembly GCA_932273695.1 of Apotomis betuletana. NCBI lineage: Eukaryota > Metazoa > Arthropoda > Insecta > Lepidoptera > Tortricidae > Apotomis > Apotomis betuletana. Next base: position 18,045,430 of record OW026307.1, read on the forward strand.
AACAATGAGATTTGTTGGATATGCACCTACTGGCTATCGTGTATGGGATCCAGAAACGGATAAGATCATAGTAACAAGAGATATAAGATTTGATGAGACACAAGTGAAGTTTGAACAGTCAGAGCGAGAACATGAAGAGGTAAGATACAGGTATTATGAATATGATGAAGAAGATGACCAGAAATTAAAGGAAACACAGTCTGAAGAGCAAGAGAAACAGGTAGAAAATGTTGAAAAGAATCAAGAGGATGATGAATATTTTACAGAAACTGAAGAGGAAAGTAATATCGAAGAACAAAGACAAGAAAGTGAGGAATTTCATACAAGATCGGGAAGACAAGTGCGAAAACCAAGGGAATTACTTGAAAAATATGACTTAAATTATACAGCATACTGCTTACTATCAGGTGACCCACAAGATTTTGAAGAAGCCATACAAAGTGAAGAATGGGAACAAGCAATAAAGAAAGAGCTGAACTCACAGCAGAAATTAGATACATGGGAAGAAGCGACTTTACCAAAAGGGTATAAAGCTATAGATACAAAGTGGATTTTTAGAACAAAGCAAGATGGAATAAAGAAAGCGAGACTTGTAGCTAAAGGGTTTCAACAGAGTAGCTCATACAACAATTATGCACCAGTAGCTAAATCATCAACAATGAGACTAATGATGAGCATAGCAGTTCAAGAAGATAAAATAATAAAACAGCTGGATGTTCCCACAGCTTTCTTAAACGGATTTTTAGACCAGGATGTATATATAAAATGTCCACAAGGATTGAAAATAAAAGAAGGAAAAGTATTGAAACTAAAAAAGGCGTTATATGGACTGAAGGAAGCACCCAAATGCTGGAACAATCGATTTCATGAATTTATTACAGGACAAGGATACATACAATCAAAATATGACTATTGTTTGTACAGAAAAGGAAAAACCTGGATATTACTGTATGTAGATGACATTTTAATACTAGGTGATGGAAATTTTATCATAACCCAACTGAAAAAAGAATTTAATGTGAAGGAATTGGGAGAAGTAAAGAATTATTTAGGACTGGAAATTACAAGAAAGAAGGACAGAATGGAAATTAAACAGACAGACATGATAAACAGATTACTAGAAAAATTCAATATGCAAGATTGTAAGAAAAGTAGTACTCCAATGGAAATCAACTACAGCGCAGACACCAAGTCAGAGGTAATTAATGTACCATTTAAAGAATTAGTTGGTTCACTTTTATATATATCCACAAACAGTCGACCAGATATCACTTATGCTGTTTCCTATCTGAGTAGATTTTTGGACAGACCGACAGCAGACTTATGGAAAGCAGGTAAGCGAATTTTGCGTTATCTTAAAGGGACTGCAGAAAAGGGGCTGCTGTATAAGAAGTCAAAGGAGGCCATCACACTTCGAGCTTACTCCGATGCAGACTGGGCAGGAGACAAGACAGATCGTAAGAGCACCAGTGGCTGCGTCATATATCAAGGTGAAAATGTTATATCTTGGTTCTCAAGGAAACAGACATGCACAGCATTGTCAACAGCTGAGGCAGAATTTGTGGCAGGTGCACATGCTGTAAGTGAACTCATGCATATTAAGGGTGTTCTGTCAGATTTCTCAAGTAATGAAACAAATATTCCTGCTTATTTATTTATTGATAACCAGAGTACTATTAAATTGTTCCAAAACCAGATTAATAGTAAAGCGTCAAAACATATTGACATTAAATATCATTATGTGAAAGATATAGTAAATAAGAAACTCATATCATTGTTCTATGTACCAACAAATGAAAATATTTCTGATATTTTTACAAAAGCTTTACCTTGTATTAAACATAATTATTTCTTGAGTAAATTAAATTTAGTATAGTAATTTCTGTGTAATTAAAATAAAACAATTTAAATGTATTAAGCTAGTACTCAATGTACTCATATGACATTTGAACTTATGTTAATTAATGTGTAGTAAAACATAATAATTATGTTGTTGTTATGTTGTTTATTATCTAGTGGTGCAGACTGATCCCAAGACTTTGATCGTAGGGCTAGATAGTAGACACATAATTTTTTCTTTGACTTTGAATGTATCAAGTCATATCAAGTTACATCAAGTTATGTAAACTTAGTTATAATTGTTTATATAAAAGTTAAGTTGTTTTGCAAGTTTTAACTTCAGCTTCTTTCGTTATAAACTTGAGGGGCTGTGATGAGATTGTATCAAAAGACAAGTACAATTTAGTTTGAGTGGCCAGTGCTGCCACCTGTTGTAGTGTATAGTTTGAACTTAGAATGCATTTCTACTTTCCTGTGTTTCTTGTCTATGAAAGTGCTCTGCGAATAAAGATGACGGACTGAACGACGTTTTTATTTTTGTCCAATCTTAATAGAGGGGAGGAGAACATGTAGGTAAATTCCGACTTAGAAATCTAACCATTAATCAAATAATAAACTAACTCTATTCTGTAAAATAGGCCACCAGGGAACATTTACATGTCTGAGTCTACCGGCATTGATCGCCGAAAAAAAGTCAACTATCGTTTCTGGTAGGACAAAAAAGAATGTCCCAATTTTTCCGATTCCAATTCGTCCTTTTTTACGTGGAAGTAACGTAATAGAAATAAAAAATTGTATAAATATATCAGGACATTTCTTTCTCCTAGTAAATCAATGAGAGTGCTCAGGATTTTTAGTCGGAATAACTAATTTCTCCAAATGCAAAAAAAAAACGGACAACGATTTATGAAATGTCCATTTAGCTACATTAAACCATTTCAACCTTACAGCAAACAACGATAACATTTACGAGATTTCTGCTGCTACTGATCTAAATTTGGGAACCAATTTGAGACCCTTAGTCCATTTCAATGAATACTTAACATACCCTGACATTATTAAAAAGAGTTGGCATTTTTTAAATATTTGCCTGGCAACTTTAGCCCGCTCAGTAGCTGGAGGGAGGGGTGTGCGGACGGGATAGTGGCATGACAACAGTGCGACGCGAGGCGTCGGCCGGAATATTCGTACACGGACCTGCTTGGGGTATGTCACACCCTGCGTCATTTTAGACGTATTTTTTTACGTAGGCATTTCTATTTCTGTTTTTTATTATTCTTAGTTATTTTAAAGGTTTCAACGTATGTTTGAGTTTATTTTAGTTGTTTTTTTTTATTATTTTTAGTTTTTGATCATAATGGATAGCGAAAGGCAAGAAGAAAGGATTCGTGCCATGTTAGAGGAAGTGGGATCAGATTTTCTGATGAATCCAGTTCGGAACAAGAACCTGATCACTGTAGTGAGCACGAAGTGAATTGTGACTCGGAGCAAGAGGCCAACGATTTGGTTGATGATCCAGCCAATTCTAGACAGGAAGAGGCTGTAAAGCTTGCAGCAAGCCCATATGAAGCATGCCGAATTCATGTGCGGAAATTGTGCTGAATTTCGATGACAGTGACTACCTACAACTTACAATTTCAAAAAATATTGTTATGTTTTCTTAAGAAGAGGATCTCATTATCTTTAAGTTAAAAGTTGATTTTCATTCTAAATACTGATTATTTTGTTTACCTATTTGGCGATTTTTGTAAACCTCGAATTTTTGTTCGTATAATTACACAGTATAAAGTAGATAAACACGAATAAATAAAGATAATTTCATGATCAAAACTTGTGTTTGATTTAAATTCATTAAATAATTCATTATTAAACAGTATACATCACAAAACAATAAAAAGTATATTACCTACGGTACAGTACATTTCGGGCATGTCATACCCTGCCCCATGCTTGATGTAACTTTTTTCCACGTCATGCTCGCTGGGTTAACCTGTTTTGTACAATAAAGTGTAGCTATACATGCATATAAACAAGTAATTTACCTACTCTGAGGTAATGTGCCTAAGTCGTAACTTGCCGAAGCCATTTAAATTATACCTCAAAATTATTTTAGCAGTTATAGGGCTGCAAACGTATGTACTTATGTTACGTATGTAAACACTTTATTGTACACAACAACGGGTTATACTCGTAAATAAGTTCATAACAAATAAAACATGTACAAAAGCGAGCTTATCCCTATTAGGCATCTCTTCCAGTGTTTGCTTATTTATTTTCTCTTATTTACATTCTAGAGAAAAGCAAAGTAAAATGAACGCTTTTCCAGTGTGCTTACGTAATTTTTACCAACTTTACTTTACTATAGTTTATTTATGATTATTAAGGTGTTATAACATATAGACCCTTTGAGACTGGTATACTCTAGTTGGGTTACATGTAGGGTTTCCCGGAATCCCTGAATTGTCCGAAACGATAACCATTATCACTACATAGTATAAAACAAAGTCGCTTCCTGCTGTCTATCTGTCTGTCTGTCTGCCCCTATGTATGCTTAGATCTTTAACACTACGCAACGGATTTTGATGCGGTTTTTTAAAAGATAGAGTGATTCAAGAGGAAGGTTTATATGTATAATATATGCATAATATAGTAGAGAAACACTAATAATTTTAGAGGTTTCTAATGTGATGTAGTAAATAAACCCATTTTTTTGCGCTTACATTACAAACGCTGGCCGAACCCTATGAGATGGATCAAAATAATGTACTACAGTATTGTACACCATAAAAAGGTCTACAAAAAAATGCGATGGTATACGTAACCGACAGCGTACCGAAAACGAAAACCGTAGTTTTAGACCATAATCACGAACTGAAAACGAGTGTTCATTTTCTCGGAAAACTCAAGGATAAGATTTTCCAAAATAAATTATAAAACTCGACGCGCAATGTATTGCGTCCAATTCTCTCGGGTGCAGACGCGCAGGGAGGGGAGCACGCGGCGAGCGACCGGTCCAGGCGCTCTCCACTCCACTCACGCTTCAGCGCAAAACATACCGTTACGCCAATGCGCATCGCAACCACAGATCACAACTAGTGTACTACCTAACACCAATAACAACTGACCGATAAATTAAAACAGTCTAACAAGATTATTTTCATTCAAGCAAGTAAAGCAAATAAAATGTGCGGGTAGGTAAACATTAATCATGCGTCCGACCGCAGCGGCTTGCGTGAGCACACTGGCCTAGCCTGGCGGATCAATAACCGGCCAGTACCGTTATCTTTCCCACTCCACGCGCTCTGTGTTGTACCGTAAAGCTTACATACTGTTTGTGATACATTGTGTGTTTTGCGGAAAATGCTATTTTCATGCGATTTTTCATTAAAAATTGTTACCGGTAGAGTTTGATTAACAGAAAAATAAAGAAAAATGAAAACTCGCGAGGAAAATTTGTGAATTTTCTCAAAGAAATTTCCATGATTTTCCAGCCCAGAATAATGGTCTGAAGCCATGGTTTCAGTTTTCGGTACACCGTCGGTTACACACTGTATATCTATCTCTTAGGGGTAACCCACAATAACCATTTGTATCATTTACTTTTTACGTGAAATAATGGCTTATTTACAAAGCGATTTTAAGCAATACAGCATTAATCCTTATCCAATAAGGTACCTTAAATACATTCTGCATTTCATAAAGATCAATATGGCCCTTTACAACATGTAATTTAAATAAATACGAGTATTTTCGAAGATATTACAGATATAAAATGCAGGGACCCAGCGGTTGCGGGGGTACCGGCCGGGGGGCGGCGGCGTGTGCCTACCTATAATAGCATTGCACCCGTTTTTTTATGTGGGTACACACCACAAAGCATTGCTTGGGCGTTAGGGTGGCGGAAAGATTAACGCGCTGGACCGACAATCCAGAGGTACCGGGTTCGTTCCCGGTCTCTTCCACCAGGTTACGCATTTCAATTTCTCTTTGAGCTTTGATCTTTTTATCAATGGTTTAATAATTACTCATACAAAGGATCCCAGAATTAGGAGCCTTAATTGCATAACAAATCGCTAAACATATTTGGGATATGGCTAAGAATTTCTCGTGTTAGCTAAGCGGAGTAGGTAAATTGAATAAAAAAACGGAATTTCCATAGCAAAAGCAAGCAATCAGAAAAATTTATAGTCACGCAGACCATTCTAAAATAGCTTTGCCTAGTTTGACGCCGTAGGAAAAATCCTAGGTATTGTACAATGCCGGCACTGAGCCAAATGGCTACCAGCTCAGGTGTCTCTTTATAATGGACGTTCCTCTTAATGGTTTCTACTCGAAAACGCTCTGGAGAAAGAGGTCTAAATTAAAAATTTTAACTTGACACCTGAGGTGGCCAGATTAAACCACCGCGGCCGTAAAATTGCTTTTACACCTCTAGTTGTGTGGTTTTGCGAGTTGGAGAACAAAGGGCTTTAATAAAATATAATTTCGAAAGGATTTTTTCTATAAATGTCTATAGTATTGTATACCTACATAAAATGTTTGGTGTTGGTGGTTGAAAAAGATAAACTAGCCTTATTCCTTTTAAAATTTATTTTTTACATATTATGACGAAAAACAAGAATAATTTAATGTAACATGTTACATAAAACCTTAAACTAGCCTATTTTCAACACATTGCATGAACAAATAGTTTTCATTTTCATATTTTCTTATAAGTATGTGGCCTTCCTGGAGAATTATTATATTATAATATGTATACGAACGTTGCAATCGCCCGCGCCCATACGAAACAAAAGGTGACCCTGCATCGTGCTTTTAAGATTTATCCTGCAATCATGACTCCTCCATAGAAAACTGATTTTCAATATATATCTAGATTTTTATAATAGTAGAGGTTGATGTGAGCATCGTTCAAAACATGGCATGTATCTTTATTTTTTTAAACAGTATAATTATAATTAGGTATGTACTGCGCGAGACATTTCTATTTTACATAGAAAGCTCCCGTGAGCCTCAGACAATGTATTAAAATGCATACGAAATGACTTCGTAGGAGTCGAATATCGGCTCTCATGAGGATGAATCGTGAACCATTTCGAAACATGTCGAGCGATATTTGACTTGTACGACGTGGTCAACGTGTTTTGTATGTATTCTAATAATATTTGTATTTATATTTACTTACAATTCCTAAGAAAATGTTTTTAAGTAAGTTTATTAAGAGTTGTGTTTCTTGTATGATACTATAAAAAAACGCAACCGTATTTTATAATTCAACCATCTCGACTGAACTTAACTTACTCTTCTTACTTACTCTGAACTTATCTTGAAGCGTTGTCCAAAAATTTCGTTCATCAGATAACTCGGAACACGTTCGAAATTATATTAACAGATGTTAGGCGGGGTTGTTTGCAACAAGGCCCAAAAGATATAACCCGTACATAGAAATTATAAACATTATTAAGGACGGTGTAGTAAACATTCAAATTATGTTTCGGTCTCGGCGTTTATTGCCAAATCTTGCCGCAAAAGGTCGGGTAGAATCATGCCTTTCATGAATATTTTCGCTATTGGCTCTCTGTGCACGTTTCTTTATAAATGGTTTGCCTGGAATTTAAAAATAGAATTTTACCTGTAAGCTTTTGAATTAAGAACGTTGTGTGGAGTTTTTGTGACTTCGTTTATGAATGGACGCTTTGTGGTAATGAGAGTAAGGATTAAATATTTTCATCACGAAAACATTTCGCCCCGTACAATATTATTTGCAACACGTAATATTGAAATCTGACAAAAACAATCTTAAATGAAAACATAGTGCTAATTCGGGTGTACTTTAAGATATCACCAAATAAGCGTTGTATATCACCTTTAACTGTCATTAAAACGCGATGCTTGTAATTCGAGCTGCATAAGGTGACATATCACGTTACTAACTACAAAACTACATAAAGGAAAACTTAAAACTAGTTAGTTTTACTGCGGCGCCGTTGATTCATCTGATGGCTTGGGATGTGGACATCAGGTCCGCGACGTTAAACCAAATCTCTTGGGTATCTGGGACTGATTTAGCTTACATTTTTCCAAAAATAATAGACTATATTTTCCTAAATGGGCAAGCCGGTGGGAATTGGGTTCTAGGGACACCACAGTCACCTTCCATCACCATCAGACCAGTTTGATGGTACCATATTATTCAATAGTTACAGATTGGACCTAAGCCAACAAACAGGCATAAATTCAGACATCGTAAATTTGATAGCAATTTCATTGTCAGCATGGTATTAGGTACACTATAAGCATAGACAATTTGAACAGTTACTTAAAGTTAATGTTTATCCTTATAACTAGCTGCACCGCGCAGTGTTACTGGTTCATCCCACGGGAATATTACATTCTTCGGGATAAAAAATGGCCTATATATTAATCCAGCATTAGGTCCAGCCGTTTGAACGTGAAGAAATAACAAACAAAAACACATTAACAATTTAATTCCCTATAAAACATTATTTCGTAGCTCGCGAAAAATATTCTTATTCTGGATTTAAACATAAAGACGCCAAATTCAAAGATTGTATATTCGCACCAACGCGAACACACCTACGCTAGGCCCAAGATTACCGTTCTTAGTAACGGCTTAGTTTAATCTTCAGAAACTGAATTTTGATTTACCTAAGTTCGAAACAAACTCCAATTTCACATGCCTAACTCTAATCAAATTTTGACAACTCTAATACCAATTTAGGCATACCTAACAAGTTTAGAGTTAACTGGACATTTGGCGCCAAAGAGCTTTTATATGGCAATGATATAATATAAAATGCCAGTAGCAGTATGTCAACAGCTAATTTCAAAACGTTTTTAAGGGAAATGTTGCTCAATCCTTCCTTGTTCTGAAATAAATATTAAGTCGTATCAAAATAACTTTTCTAGCATCGCTTTGGATATTTTTGGCTTTATTGTGCGACAATCATGTAAAATTTGTGTATTATTTATCCCTGCATACTCTTTGTTTAAATCAGTGGCATTCGATGTCAGTTTATGACGTCAGTTATCAAAGAATCCTTTAAGAAGTACACAAGTACCACTAACTATTCGCAATATGGCGAGGGTTATAACGCAACTTGTCGGCTATACTACACGACTCTCGACATCTTATAGGTCGATAGTAAAAGTTGATAAAGTACTTACTCACACAACATTTTCGAGTACGCACATTATTAGTTTCAATTCGGCCATATTGTGGCTGGTAGGTCACCCCTGGAGCGGTCAAGAGTGTCCCTTCATTTAATGATTTTTATTACTATTCCCTTCCTGTAAGAAAGGTCCGGGAAAATTTACCTGCCGTGGAAATCCCGGTCACGTACAATCACGTTATTGAACGTTTATTGGGTAACACATTAAAAGTTACGGCGCTTGGGTGCGTAAATTTTAATTCTTTGTATTGGCACTAGGGTAAATGCGATACGGTTGTTATGATTTATTTTGAGGTTTATGTGTGTTAATTTTATCAATTCACCACAATGCCTACAAGCTATTTTGTATGATTAATATATAGGTTAATACACCTAATAACATGATAATTCATGTTTTATCAATATCATCTCAGAATTGTGAAAATAGATTTTTTATTTTTTTAAAGCTTGCAATGACGTTGTATTCGATTTTTCTCAATTATTTTGACCGATAATATGTACCTATTAATTTGTAAAGTTATGTTTCAAAACATTTTTCATCGCATACTTCCTGATTCCCGTCAGTTGATATTTTATTTCAATTTAAAAAGGATATCATACAAATCACCAAAATAAATGTGCCAAGAAAAGTAGGTTGTTTTTACCCCGTATTACGCCTTTAGTAACAAAAAAAAACATGAATTTTTCCCACTTCATTACACCCACTTTCTACATCTACATATTTAAATTAAACACCCTGTCCGCGTGTTATCCAAAACAATGTGGCGAGGGGACTTAATGGAACATAAACAAAAAAATTATGGCTGAAGCCAAAATCATTTGTTATAAGTTATAACGTCAAGAGATTATTTCTTTTCTCGTAGTATGAGTTGTATGTGAACAAACAAACAGTCAATAGTAATAAATGTCGAACAACTTCACACAAATCGAGCTAGCACCAAATGAAGCTTTTGCAGGTTTGTGACGTTTATGTTATGGGTTCTAAAAGACGATATAATACTTAAAATACCCATGACCCAGGAACAAAAAATTAAGGCCTAGCAAGGGCCTGGGGTTTAGATGAGATAAAAAATGGGAAATTGTTGACTGTTAGGAATACCCTCTCACTCTCAAAACAAAAAGTTACTGTTTTTTCTGTAGCTTAAGAAAAGATAAAAACGTTTTCTTCCGCATTGAACGGGCATCGTACAGAAACCTAACCTAGCACAGTACAGTAGCACCCCGGTCAAGCCGAAAGAAATATCACCCCGGTTAGGTTTCCGTCACATTTACATCTTTATTTATTTTATTGTACATTTTCATCTTTTTTTTTTTAGCTAAGTATAGAAAAATCTGTGTTCTTTTTTAGGAAAGAGGGGGGTTGTTCATCCCTTTAAACATTTTTGTCTATTTCCAATTATTTTACTTGCATCTACTTTTGTACTGCGATCAAGACGGTGTGGTTTGTGACATTATTTATGAATGCAGGTCGAGCGCAAATTTTTATCAAGATTAAAATTTTATTTCCACCGCCTCTGTAAAGTTCGAAAAGTTATCTTGAATTTATTATGAGGTAGAGTTAAGGAAACGTAGAATCGGTTTTTATCTTTGGAAAGCCAAATCTATTACCACATAACTAGGAGGATCCGTAACTTCACCAACGTATTTTTTTCTTTACCGTATATGGGTAAAAAGTACTGTCATAACCTTGCTAATGGTTTCCTCGCTCAACTAATCAGTTTGGCAGAAACGTCACCAGCATTTTTGTCACTATGCTGCAGGGGCCATTTTTAGATTGGGTTTAGAATTAGTTTATATTTATTTTATTATAGTTTAATTGAATTTTAGATTTAGTTTTACTGTATGTATTTTTGTACTAGGCAATTTCAGGTATATCGCCATTGATTGTCATTAAACCGAGATGTTTTTTGATTCGAGCTACATAAAGTGACATTACCCTACCCTGACGCGCGGTCAATTTATGTATGTATGTATGTATGTAAACTCTTTATTGTACCTACATTAAAATATAATTATAAGGACATTAAACTAATGATATGTACAAAGGCGAACTTATCCCTGTAAGGGATTTCTTCCAGTTAACCTTTATTAATTTAAGTTTGCGCCTGATATCTATGGCGTGCCATATAAAAGAGGCTCAAACTTAACGCCATCGGCTTACCAAAGTGGCGATGTGAGAGTGGTCCTGGATATCTTGCCACGACGTCCCTTGTCACCTGTCTTGCTCGCACGGTATCAAAAGAAAAGTGACCTGAAAGGCCGGCAACGCACTGACTCCTTCGGTGTTGCAGGTGTCTATGGGCGACGGTAATCGCTTTTTATCAGGTGGTAGTATATGTCACGCAACAATGAGTCGCGTGTCAGTTATGGTAGACGTGCTGGGCCCTATACATCTATTCGATATCTTAGAGAGATGTCTGAATTGGCGATGTTACCTCGTTTATCGCAACTTTTTCGTCTCAATATCTCAAAAAATAGCAGCTAGTTAGCAGCTAGTTTGAGAGATCGCAAAACGTCAAAACTATATTAGATAACAGTGATATCGCCTTTGAACTGTCATTAAAATGCGATGAGCTTTAAGTGACATATCTCATCTCAATTTTGGAAAAAGTCGATATAGATTGTCAAAAATGCTATTCATTCTGTCAATGTCAACGTCACCCGTTGTTTTGAAAATCCAAATAAATTTCTTTCAAATAATTCACATCTCTGCAATACGCAACACTAACATACTCTTAAAATATACCAGAATATCTAAATTATATAGTGAAAGTGTTTAATTGATTCAAAATTGCCGTAAAACAAAATTATCAACATTCATACCTTATGTCAACATGCTAATTGCTCTCAACAAAATTGTGTTTTGAAGAAATGAATACGACTGCAGTCAATACAAGCAATCAAGAAACCTGTCCCACCTGTTCAAAGACCTTTAAAAGAAATGGCCTGCAGCGTCACATACGTGCTGCCCACGGCGAGCAGTCCTCTTCACAACAAGCTTCCACTCATCACTCGCATTTTGCATCACCACTAGAAGAAGTATATGGATCGCCCTATCTCAATAACACAGGACCGAAGACAGGTATATGGCAAAAAAGATGGAACGACATATGCTCACTCCATGGAAAACTTTACGATCTCCCTTTTGGCACAGCTAGTAGAAAATTCGTTCATACACTTGCTGACGAAATAGAACACCTAACCAAGCTGAATTATCCTTCAGAACGATTACTAATTTACACAGCCGTAATGCTACAAAGGGACAAAAACATTAAACAAGCTAAAGATATTAGCAGATTACTTGATCGCCGCCTTAAACTGTGGGCCGACGAGCAGTTTGATATTTTAATCTCAGAATCGATAAAATCCGACAAGACCCTTCAAAATACGTACAGTCGAAAATACAACAATAATGACGTAGCAACACAAACATTCACTCGACTAATTCAACGTGGCAAAGTCCGTGAGGCCCTAAGTTGGCTGTTAACCAAAGATACAAGCAAAGTCCTGAATACTAACGACGAAATTGATTGTACCGGTAAAACCGTCAGTGACGTACTAAGAGAAAAACATCCACCCCCGGCAAACGCCAACCCTAACTTATTTGTCTTGCCTGAGGATTTCCCCGAAATGCCACCATTATTGGAAGTGCACATAACATGTAACCACGTCGAGCAAATTGCAAGAAAACTACACGGCGGTGGGGGTCCAACTGGTTCAACCTCTGAAAACTGGAAGGATTTCCTCTTACGTTTCGGCGAGGCGAGCCTGCACCTAAGAAATGCCATAGCCCAACTCACTATGAAATTGAATAACGAATACGTTCCCTGGATACAAATACAAGCTCTTATGTCGAGCCGTCTAGTAGCTCTAGATAAATGATGGCGTGAGACCCATCGGAATTGGGGAATGTCTACGAAGAATCCTCTCCAAATGTATGATCTTAGCAACCGGTTCTGAAGTTACCGAAGCCTGTGGACAATGGCAACTATGCAGCGGCATCAACAGCGGGATCGAAGGAGCCATACATGCAATGAATGACACTTTCGAAGAGAAATGTCAACCAGGTTCCGAATGGGGAATGCTCCTCGTTGATGCTAATAACGCATTCAACAGTGTAAATAGGCAGCTTGCTCTGTGGCATGCCAGAATATATTGGCCACATTGTGCCCGTTTCCTGTACAACACATATAATGGCCACGCAGAGCTTGTTATTCGAAACTCAGACACAAGATTGTATAGCAAAGAAGGCGTAACCCAAGGCGATCCACTTGCTATGCCACTATATGCTCTTGCAACATTACCCATAATCAACAAACAAAAAAAAGAACAGAATACACTCCAGGCATGGTATGCGGATGACTCATCGGCCCAGGGAAACTTCAAAAGCCTTCGTAAATGGTGGGAACAGATCTGCAACACAGGACCGGCATATGGATACTTCCCTCAACCTAAAAAGACAATCCTTATCGTATCTGAAACGGACAAAAATAAAGCACAACAGATTTTTAAAGGAACTAACATTACCATCACCGTAGGTTCACCCTTCCTTGGCAGTTACATAGGCAAAGGAAAAGAAGACTTTATAAGAAACCAAGTAAAGCTATTTATTTCAATAATCGAGAAACTGACACATATCTGTAAAGACTCTCCCCAAGCAGCTTACACAGCACTCACTAAAGCTGCCCAATTCAAATGGTCATTCCTACAACGTGTAATCGCCGATTCCAACGTACTCTTTGAACCACTGACACATGCATTACGGACCAATTTCATGCCAACTCTGATGGGCAGTGAAATCACACCCGACGAAGCCGATCTGTTTTCCCTTCCTGTGCATAAAGGTGGTTTGGCAATATCTAATCCGTCTACCGAGAATAATTTGAGCTACAATTCTTCCAAAAAAGGCTTTGATCAGGACACAACATGTAGACCTAGCCCAACACAATAAATCCCTGATTGACGCACGCAAAGAGAGCCGAACAATAAAAGATGCTCGTGACAACGAACTTTTAGACACTATATTGGCCAAACTATCCCCTAACAAACGACGAGCTATAGAAAGATCAATCGCATCGAAAATGAAAACAAAGTCTTCCACCTGGCTATCTGCTATACCAACAAAGAAAGATAACTTCGACTTGTCTCCTCATGAATTCAGAGATGCCCTGGCAATACGCTATTACAGAACCCCAAACTCAATGCCACCCTCTTGTGACGGATGCGGCAACAGCCATTTTAATATCGACCATGCTCTCTGTTGCAAGACTGGCGGGCTAATTTCAAGACGGCACAACGAAATACGAGACCTATTTGCTGAACTATGTCACCAAGCATGGGGCAACATCACAATAGAACCTATAATCACAGAAGGTGACCTTGGATTACGCGGTGACTTATCCTGCCGTGGCGTATGGAATGCACAGAGAGAGGCGTTATTCGATATCCGTGTCGTAGACACCGACGCTCCCTCTTACATTGCACGTCATGTCACTTCTGTCCTAAAATCTGCTGAGACTGAAAAACAAAGAAAATACTCTGCTGCCTGCGAAGTGAAACATGCTACTTTCACCCCCCTCGTGACCTCTGTCGATGGCATATTCGCACCACAGATGGCCTCCTTCGTCAAACACTTAGGCGAAGCCCTCTCGGACCGTTGGAACAAATCGCTGAGTACGATACTGGGTTGGCTTAGAACAAGGATATGCACTGCTATAATTCGAGCCTCCAGTATGTGCATACGAGGCACACGTCACAAATTCAAACCTGCAGCGAAACTGTTGGGGTTTGACGACGGAGCAGCCATTCCCAGTTCGCAGCACTAGCTAAACTGCAACTTGCAGAGATGTGTTTTATAACTTTTTGCTACACATTATTATTTTTATTACTATTTCTTTGTTATAAGTTAAGTTTTTCTTGCAATAAATTATTTAATCTCTCTGCATATGAATATCTGTTTTGAACGAAACGTAACTGACTAATTTCACGCACTACACGGTCAAGTTAAAGTATGCGCCTGTTATTTATGCCGTCACATACAAAGGAAATGCAAATTAAGCGCGACCGGATTGACGAAGTTGCGATGTTCTAGGGATATCGCCACTTGTCCAGTAGAGATGTCAAAAGTGACGGATGGCGATGTAATGGATAGATCTCCATCATCGCTCTAAAATGGTTAGAATTACCCCCAGGTTTCATTTAGAACGTATCTCTACAGTTGGACAAAAGTGTTAAATGACGTATAATGCAAACTCGTGTTATTTTCACCATTCCTTTTATTTTTTTGGCTGCTGCTGCTGTTTGGCGGCCATTAAAGTCTTTAAGTAATCTAATTACTTTTGAAGTCTGTTTCTTGCCAAATTCGCAAGCAATCTAATCAAGCAAAATGTAATTTTAATAGCAGGAAAAGAAAACGCAAGATAAATAATGTGCATTTATTTTAATGTTTAATCGATGTACCACATAAAAAGTTATCTGTACATAGACCTTATTTAATTTATACTTAGTATATCAAATAATGTGTTCTAAAAAGTAGTAATTATCAGTCATTTCGAAAATATTACAGCGAATGTACACCACACAAGACTTGAATGTGACCTAAATAATGGCCGCGTTTATTTCGCGGTAGATACAGTCTGACCAAAAAGAGTAGAAATTAAAAAGTGGCAATACTGTAATGTCACCCCTTTTTCTTAGATTGATTAGAAGAGACTACAGTATTGCCAGTTTTTAATTTCTACTCTTTTTGGTCAGACTGTAAATGATATAGCATCGTTTGCGGAGATCCCACGAATTTGCGCGACAGCGGCGGCAGCGTTGCGCGGTACGTGTGTCTCGCTCACTCGCATGGTCGCCGCGCTCGGATCTTTCGCTCTACCGCTCGCCGCGCCGCTGGTTGCGCAAAGTCCTGACATCTCTGTTACCCACGCGTTCTTGCATATCTACCGCGTGTGGCCTGTCACAGGAGCAATAAATTAAAACATAGATTCCACTCATTAAACTAAACAACATTCAATTCCTTTTTCAATTTTTCTTTAAGCTTTGATCTTTGTATTCATGGTTTAAACAACATTCGTTTACCAATTTTTAGAAATAGCTGGTATTATTTAATAACTTGTAAAATATTGATCATTGACAGAAGCAATGTGTTGCGAAATATTATTACATAGTAATTAGTAACGCGATGGATAGCACACATTGAAAATACTTTTTGGTGAATTTGTCCGATAGTCCTCTCTTAATTTATTAATCTCTTTTAATTTATTGCTCGTGGCACAGCCGGTATAGTTGCCGGCAAACTTTTAGAACAAAATGGCGGATCTGCGCATGTACATTTGTACGTAAATCGGCTACTGCGCAGTCAAGGTTATGCTCAAAAAGTTTGCCGGCAGCTGTATGTCAGTATGTAACGGGTAGCATTACAAAAGTGTCCATCATTAGGCCGTTGACCAGAGAATTTGAACCAAATTCAAAATTATTCTGTCTTGGTGGAGTGTACATATAGCTTGAGACTACATCGATCACTTTAATAATGTATTAATACGAAATCGCCATAAAAAGAAATCGAGTTACTTCCAATCATAGGATTAATACTTTAAAGGTTTGTATTATTATAAACTATTGTACATAATATCTGAACTTAATAGAATTTTTCGTCGTAGTCAAGGAAGCAAAAGGTTCATCACTTTTAGAGTTTATACTATGATGGTATTAAGGTCCAAAAGTGACATGAACTCGCTTCCATCGTGTACGTCCAGAAAATTATGGGAAATTTGGGTCTCTTCAAAGTAAGAGTGAATAGGCTATTACTGAACCGGCGAGCTACATCCTCGACCCCGTCGTCACTTACCATCAGGATATGTAATGAGGTCAATCGCCGGTCAGTTTATGATAAAAGAAAACACAGGTACATTTTACACACCACGATCGTACATAGTTCTCGCTATTAAAATTGTATTGTTTTAAAATAATACAAAAAAAATATTTGGTATATTCTCGTATAAGGTAAAACCAATTCCAAACATAAGTTCTTCAACAAAATCAACATAATCAAATCCAATTGCTAACTCTCGACTTCGACTCCTGGGTTTCCAATTTTCTATTGAATTTCTTACAAGTAGGGTAGATACAAATACAATATTATATAAGTACACTGCGCCTTGGTACAGCCTTAGCCGGTTGAGTACATTTCCATACAAATTGTCAATCTTGGGCACGACAGGGCAAAGTTACTATCCTTTGCCAAGAATATAAGAGAGGTCGAGGCCTTTGGAGTTTTGTAGCCAATGATTATATTTGTATGGGTTACTACTAGTCAAGGGGTTAAAATCTTGATCGTGCACGCCAGCCTCTATGCAAAAAAGTTATTTTAAGTTGCAAAAATTTTGCTTTTATAAGTTTTTTGTAGATTCTAAAGGAGTTTTTCTAGTTTGATTTTCCTTTTAAATAGGTGTACCTACAGGCAGCGGGATAGACATGTCTAATCGATGGAAGAGTAATTTCTGTAAATCAGGATATGCCATCGAAATTGAGTAGATTGAAAAAAATATATTATTCTGAAACCAAAATGTTTCATGTACAAAATATACCTGGTGTCGCCTATAAGAGGAATAATAAATTAAACAATAAGTAATATTTAAACTATGAATACAAAGATCAAAGCATAAAGAAAAATTGAAAAAGGAGCCACTTCCACCAGGTAGCTCCTTTTTAAATTTTTCTTTAAGCTTTGATCTTTGTATTCATAGTTTAAATAAAAATTGTGGTGTACCCACATTAAACAAAATGAGACATTACATGTTTCATAAATTTATAAATAAGTAATATTTCCCACTCTTCAAACTGAGCAACGTTTGTTTTACCAACTTTAAAGAGACAGTTTTCAGGTGTTTATTATTTTATGAAATCAAATAGTATTTTGCAATGAATTTCATCTAACACTGAAGTCACGCTGATTGACAAAGGCTGTCACGCTACTAATTATCAATTTTCGTAACACATTGCTTCTTTTAAATATTGATAAACAAACGTTATTTAGTTTAATGATGATGTTTAATCTATGTTATAATTTATTGCTTCTGTTACAGATCACACTGAGTATACCAGAGTCTCACCAGGATTAAAATGAAGAAAATGTTTACATTTCTTTACACAACCGAGCCAAATTCCTCCTGAGAACCCCCCATAGCAGGAGTACCCAAGCGTAATAATATACTTTCAGGAAAGGTAATTTAATTCACATTTTTAACCTTCAATGCTCAGAATTTGACTTACCAGAGCGGAATATAAGGAAAACAACTGGAAGACTCAGTTTTAATTGTATCAAAACAATTTTTGCTCATCTTTTTTCTATAGACTCTGAATATTTACACTGGTGCAAGAGAAATTCGCCTCACGAAAAACAATATTTAAATAGGCACTCAAAAGTTTTAATTGAAAACTGGCGAAGTTCTTTTGCACTTTGAAAAGCAGGCAAGTATTCGTAATACATAATTAATGCGATCGATCATGTTTACCAATAAACTCAATTCAAAACTACAACTGCAAACCTCAACTAAGTATAATAATTTCACAACAAGTCAACTCTCCATATTATTTTTAACTAGGTAAAATTCTCCGATGCAGTTCAAAGCAGCCAGTCGCACTAAAACTGCATCGTACCGCGTACAACAAGAAAGATCTTCAATTAATATCACAGTATCACAGTATTTAAAAATAGGACATTGTTCAAACTTCACTACACTGCACTAGAAACAATAAGTTCTAGATACGTCAGTACCATGACTGTCTTGTTGTCACCCGAAGTAGTACTGGGCGTTCGAATAGCGATATAAACTCCTAGTGTTAGGGTCAGTTTCGTTCTGTACTTGGACTCGGGGCAGTGTTTTGACTGCCACACCGCGACCTAACGTCCCATGAGGCATAGTTCGGAGCGGCATTTCTATCGGGAATTCAGCAACCTGTCCGTACATGTTACTGCTGACGTGAGGGTAGGTATTAGGGACGGGTCGGCCGACGTACCGATTGATTTTCGGACTGAGGGCGACGTCAGTGAACTGCATTTCTGGCTTCAAGCCAGAGTCGACAGTATCGACCGGGCCGGACAAGCTGGTGATATTGATATCGTTATCGACTTCTGATATGCTGTCGTTGAAGCCGTTGGGGATTTCAGTGCTGGCAGAGACGTCGGGGCCCTTAGGGCGGTCTCTACTTTGTTTGCGAAGGACGCATCGCGCGATGGCGGCACCGATGCAGATCAGCAACACGGCTGCTACGGCTGCTATGATGTAGACGTAGGTCGTGTCGAAGATATCTGAAAATAAAGGCTCGATTAAGCTTTAAGTTGCTTGAAAGGAAACGTACAAAATAAACTGAATACACAACTTCTTGAAGATCGCTCTTCTGCAGGTAAAAAAATTCAATCATTCCTTAGAAACTATATCGGACTGCACTTGGTGCACACAGACCACTCGCCGATGTTTCCAAAGCCAACGACAGTGTTCATTTCGACAGACGCATCAGATTTGAGGTGGGGCGCATCTATTAACGGAAGTTAGCATGGGACGTGGAACGAACAAAATGCATGGCACTGCAACCGTAAGGAATTATGGACGGTATTCATTGTCCTAAAAACGAAAATTGAAACCTGCCTTTTGAAATCGGACAACAAAACCGTGGTAGCCTACCTACGAAAACAAGACGGTAATAAGTATTTGACCCTGATGAAAATGATCAAGACATAGGTGTATTTTATTTACCACGCATCACTATTACCCGACCTGATGTCTGTCTGACTACGAGTATAATTAAATTTGCCGACTCCCGGTTTTTTACTGAGCTTAAATGGTTCATTTCATTGAATATTCCAATGAATATTAGTTTTCTTGGGCATATTACTACATTTCTGAGATCCACATCCGTTAGCGAAGCAAGAACGCACACTAACGCTGCGGCCGGCGGTGCGGTGTGTCGCTAAAGGATACCGATACCGAGAAATCTACATTGCTTCACCTATGTTTCAAAACTCCTTGGACTCCCCTTTATTACAATTTAAGAATTACGTTTTAAAAACACAACTGTTGCAACGTACGTAGTCTTTTCAGCAGTTTGTTTTCACTCCGCTTTTCCTTTAGCAGACAAAGTTATCGTATTTCTGTTGTCTATTTGTAGCAACAAAATAAATCTCTTCCGAGTGATTTTAAAACGGCTGACGTTCGCAGCCACCAACATAATGTTTTATTTATAACCACAAGTCAGTACGGGCGAATTTGTTTTGTTTTCCTAACAATGTTAGTTGTGGTAAGTACAACATTATTATCTTCTTTTAGTGCTCATCTTCAAACCAATACAAATAAATAATGTTCTGCGTTAACCTAAACTAACTCGAATTTTCGTATGGCATAGTGCTACAACCATAATTATACTGCAAATTTTTGTGACAAGCTTTAATTGCTGACTTAACTTTTATTAAAACTTTAAACATGCATAAGGGTTATATAATTAGTTATTTAATTACTATGGGAAGTGTACCAGAAAGTATCTCACACCCACGCACATATTAAATAGTGTACCAGACTCAATAAAAAAAAAATTGTTTATAAGAAGAGGCTAAAGAAGGCATTGCTGGATAGATTCGATCAGAATGTCTGAACGAATGTATCCAGCAATGGCAAACAAAAACGCAGGGCATGCCGAGGTAGATTTCGATTCATCATCCGTCCTAAGTGGGCAAACAGGTGCGATGTACGCCACGTATCTGCTATCTTGCAGGTATAGCTTAAATTCAGAATCGATATTATATTAGTTGTTTGAAAATAAAGTAATGAAATTAGTTTAAAATTAACTGTTTGAAATATTCTTGATTGTTGATTACAAGCTGGCTTTTCCTTGTTATCGAGTAGCAATATTGTTATTTACAGTATACTTTTTGTAGTTTGTAAGTTGAAATGCGATACTACTCAATAGTAATATGTACAATGGTGGAAGGCACTATGTTTTTCTGCCAAAAAACTGCTGTGCAGTTTCGCAGATCTTTAGAAAGTTTATTGTAGTACTAATGTGTTACATAAAAAAAATATATATATGTTTTTCCCAGTCAACCTTTGAAAACGGTAACTGTAATAGTTGCTAACGCGTCGGGAAGGCTTACATAATAATGGACGCCATAAAATCCATTTGAATTGTTTTATTGAAATCCATAAGCTACTGAGGCGATTCTAAAGGCCCCTACTCGGTAAGCTTGCTTTATTATCTCATTAAAACTTTCGTGAGACATATTTAGTAACTAATAGCTGGTGCCCGCGACTTCGTCTGCGCAGGATTAGTATTTCGAGTAGCTTATATTAGCGTGGGGTAGAAAAGAACTAACATTATGACATGACAATATCTTTATAAAGTGTAGCCTATGTGTTGTAGTTTTTACGTGAAAGAGTAACAAACATCTATCCTTACTTACAAACGGTTTACATTACACTCACGTGAAATTGTCAGGAACGGCCCGACATGTTTCGAACTCATATGGAGCTCTTCATCAGGGACTGCTAACCCGTAAACCGGCGCGGCAAGCACTCCCCACTCCGCGCTGGCGGCGCGCACTATTAGATCGGAGCGTCGATCAATAATTAGCAGTGATCGGGGATTTCTCTGCCACTTGGGGTTAATGACCTCAATCATTATGCTAGTATGGATATGCCGCGGGATTCCGGGATTCATGTGCGATATAGGAGAGTGTTACGGCATGTTACTGTTAATCAATTAATCATGCATTGCATATATTATTATTATTAATAATTGAAAATTTGATTACAGATCAATTGAATATATCAATAAAACCACTAAGGTCGCGTTACCTTATCAGTTTCGCATTGCCTTTCAACGGCCGAGTCGAGACCCATGTTGCTGGTAGTAAACGCGTAAAAATAAATGTCAGTACAACGATACATTGGTTACGCGTTGGTCTTCTTTTAATAAAAAACGTGACATACATACATAGAATTAAAATCTTACAAATTGTATAAAATCAAACTATAACTTTCTTAATGCTATCAAAATATTTTAAAACTAGATAAGTTAATATAAAAATAACAGTCAGTTTTCGCATAAAATTTTTATATTATACACAATCATTTATTTCGAATGTCAAATAACATATTATTTTTTATTACTTTTGGTCTCTATAAAATTAAAATAACAAACCATAATTTTTTCAATGTTATCTAATGTTAATCTATTTCGCTTGACATCTAAGATCCAGTTATAAGCCGAAAATGACCTTTCTACTTCGACCGACGTTAGCGGGGCGAATTTGTATATAGAAATTTCATCGGATGCGGATTCGTGTGATATTTGCTCGGCGTATGCTCTGACAAGATCTAAATCCGGATTTCGAGCCATGACTGCTTCTAGTTTAGTCTCTATGCGTAAACTATTACTCCAACTTACAACTGTCCGGACTTCATCAAAGATTTCTAGGGCATCGATGATTGACATATCTCGTTCCTGTAGTTTAACTAAGGCGACCTCGATTATGCTAAAATGTTCATTGATATAATCCAAATCCCTCTTTATATTAGGCTTGACATGGATGGATAGTTTGACAGCTTCTTTTTCTGTGGAAACTTTGATCGAGCGACACCGATCCGAAGCGTACTGCCGATTATTTACTTTATCTTCGCCTTACTGGGATTTTGCTGTTTCGTCTGCAGTTTGTGGCGACCGGCCGCAGCCTTTCTTGTAAGTATTTCGTTAATTCATCGCCATATTTTTCCTTGAAATTGGTTTGTGAGATGTGTTTTTTCAACCGACATTTTTGACTATTGTTTTAGCTTTTGCCCGCCTGAGAGTTTTGAATAATATTTTTTCTTTAAATCATAACCAACACTGTTTTTTAACAGTCCTTTATTGTATAAACTAATTACCAACACTGAAATAGCGTTTACTTTTCGAACAGTTTTGTTCCTATCGCGGGCCAAGCGGCGTATCCATATTATCATTTCAACTTGATATCCCGCGTGTGGCAGAGAAATCCCCGATCACTGATTATGAAGTACGACTTTTTTATGCGGTTTCAGAAAAACCGTCGAAATGTTTTTCCATTCCCAGTTCTCAGCTACCATTGCATTGACAAGTCTCTAAACTTTATCAAGTATTGTAACAAAGTTATCGCGCAACATTGGTTTGCCGGATACTGTCTGTGATTCCCCTGGAGGCTCTCACTGCACTATATAACGCCACTTCTTAAACCTCTGGGGATCATAGGCAGTGGACTGCACATTTGTTTTGCATTGTGATGCAAATAGGGTGCAGTCGGTGAGATTTTAAAGGGACATCGTGTTCGGATGAAATCGGAGAAACCCGAATGGACACACCTGAACGAAGAACTTATATGTGTTCTACTGTTTGGGATGTGCTCCAATGGATCTTTCTCTTAAATAATTGTACCTACTCTCTTTCATCATTATGACCAAGCGAACATTCTGATAACCCAAAACTGTTCCGGCTATTTTGAACGGAAGGAATTCCAGGCACTGCCATTGGTTTCCATTATCTGATATATGTATAGACACGGTGGAACAAGCCTTTGAGTAGATGCAAGGAGGGCACATAAAAGATCCCACTGAGTCGTAGTGTATCCGAAAGGACCATAGGATATAGTAAGATACCACCGTATTTCCACTATGGCTGCGTATCAGACGCATGGTCTTAGATTCAAGTCTAAAGGGAGAATCTCCGGAAGTTTTAACCATGTGATTTTAGCGTCCTTGTACCTGAACGATTATTACCAAAACGAAAGAGCAAGTCGGAACAACTGGGATCAAGCTGGGATCTAACTCGAAAGTATCTTTCAATTTCATAACAAGTCAACTTTAACCATTATCTATTGTGCATATTTTTACCAAGCAAATGCCTCATACACATACACATGCACAAACCCTCTACGTGTGCAAATTGGCTAATTGCTGAGGCTAAATCATCACTTTTTCACAAAAAAATAACCGACTTCAATGAGACGAAATTGAATTTCCCAAGAATTATCCCCTAATTCCTAAGCATCAAAGAGTTGATCAGCATAATGAAATGATGACTATCAGACGCAAAAACCTGAGTAACTTTATAAAATACATGAAAAACATTGTTAGTGCTTATTATATTTGAGTGTTGTCCTCGATTTCCCTGGGATCCTATCATCAGAGCCCGACATGATGACAATGGGACCGCCTCAGGAGTATACTCTTTTAAATAAACAATTTTAAGAATACAAAATGAATAACATACAGTTGAATTGAGAACCTCCTACTTTTAAGTCGGTTCAAAATAGGGTATTAAAAGGCTTGCAATATGCACGTATTCCTTCAGGCGTTGCAAACGTTCATAGGTTGCGGTAATTTTGTAACTTTGTATGCAACTTCGTCACTATCACTTATTTCCCGAGCAATACCTCCTTTCTGTGGCACATTACATCATTTCGAATCTTACCCATCGCTTTCTATATCTCGCTGAGCGATTTTCAGTTTCTGAAATAGTCTCGCTGTGTGACTTCATTCAAATTTGTATAACTTGTAAAATTTTGGCACGCATAATTAGTAAGCCATTTGTATTTCGATACTATATTCACTCCCGTCTTGTGCCACTTTTAAACACCCACTCACCCTTACTCTGATCCGTGGGTTTTCTTTTATCCACGCTGTTTTAATAGAAGACACCACAATCCTTAGAGAAGTGGACATTTCCAAGAAAAATTCATTCGATTCCTGTTTTCTCTCTGCAAAAATCAATCCTATTTTGCTTCATTAACGAAATAACGAGCTTCATTAACGAGTTTTTGGGACAAAAATAAATTTATAATTTCTTACACCATCTTTGCGTATTCACAGTAAGTAGGTAATCATCAGTGATCGGGGATTTCTCTGCCACTTGGGGTTAATGACCTCAATCATTATGCTAGTATGGATATGCCGCGGGATTCCGGGATTCATGTGCGATATAGGAGAGTGTTACGGCATGTTACTGTTAATCAATTAATCATGCATTGCATATATTATTATTATTAATAATTGAAAATTTGATTACAGATCAATTGAATATATCAATAAAACCACTAAGGTCGCGTTACCTTATCAGTTTCGCATTGCCTTTCAACGGCCGAGTCGAGACCCATGTTGCTGGTAGTAAACGCGTAAAAATAAATGTCAGTACAACGATACATTGGTTACGCGTTGGTCTTCTTTTAATAAAAAACGTGACATACATACATAGAATTAAAATCTTACAAATTGTATAAAATCAAACTATAACTTTCTTAATGCTATCAAAATATTTTAAAACTAGATAAGTTAATATAAAAATAACAGTCAGTTTTCGCATAAAATTTTTATATTATACACAATCATTTATTTCGAATGTCAAATAACATATTATTTTTTATTACTTTTGGTCTCTATAAAATTAAAATAACAAACCATAATTTTTTCAATGTTATCTAATGTTAATCTATTTCGCTTGACATCTAAGATCCAGTTATAAGCCGAAAATGACCTTTCTACTTCGACCGACGTTAGCGGGGCGAATTTGTATATAGAAATTTCATCGGATGCGGATTCGTGTGATATTTGCTCGGCGTATGCTCTGACAAGATCTAAATCCGGATTTCGAGCCATGACTGCTTCTAGTTTAGTCTCTATGCGTAAACTATTACTCCAACTTACAACTGTCCGGACTTCATCAAAGATTTCTAGGGCATCGATGATTGACATATCTCGTTCCTGTAGTTTAACTAAGGCGACCTCGATTATGTTAAAATGTTCATTGATATAATCCAAATCCCTCTTTATATTAGGCTTGACATGGATGGATAGTTTGACAGCTTCTTTTTCTGTGGAAACTTTGATCGAGCGACACCGATCCGAAGCGTACTGCCGATTATTTACTTTATCTTCGCCTTACTGGGATTTTGCTGTTTCGTCTGCAGTTTGTGGCGACCACCGGCCGCAGCCTTTCTTGTAAGTATTTCGTTAATTCATCGCCATATTTTTCCTTGAAATTGGTTTGTGAGATGTGTTTTTTCAACCGACATTTTTGACTATTGTTTTAGCTTTTGCCCGCCTGAGAGTTTTGAATAATATTTTTTCTTTAAATCATAACCAACACTGTTTTTTAACAGTCATTTATTGTATAAACTAATTACCAACACCGAAATAGCGTTTACTTTTCGAACAGTTTTGTTCCTATCGCGGGCCAAGCGGCGTATCCATATTATCATTTCAACTTGATATCCCGCGTGTGGCAGAGAAATCCCCGATCACTGATAATTAGTTGCGAAGTTGCCGCGCCGGTTTAAGGGTAGCAGTACCTGATGAAGAGCTCCATACGAGTTCGAAACATGTCGGGCCGCTCCGGATAATTTCACGTGAGTGTAAAACTCTTAAAACAATTATTGCTTTATTTAATTTTATGGCTACCTACCATCTGGTTCCATCATCGGACAAGTTCTATCTGGTCATATGATTATATTATAGTCATCAAAGTTACATACCGAATTGCAGCTCAATTCTTTTCATGCCAATTTTGTTTGTAATTAAAACTCAAACAATTTATTACCAAACCGTTGCTATCCGTGAGCTATCAAAGAAAAGTATTTGAAGTACGTATTATTGATTCCATCGAAACCTCTTAAAATAATTGAAATTGACTAGAAACATTGTTTAATTTCCGCCGTGCTATTAGTGCCTACCAATGTCAATTAGTATTTTGCCCTAAGCAAACTCTCTAATTGCGAATTGCTACTACTATTACAGAATTTCAAAAGACGAGGCGCATGTGATTGTATTAAAACATTTAAACGGATCCAAAATGAAATTTACTTAATACGTATTTGACAATTAGATCGTATTTTGAAATTAAATCTCATTGACGAATAAGAGTAATCTTCATAATTTAATTTTCACCGTCGTAGCGTAACATTTCATTTTATTTTGTTTCGCTTTTAATAACATTTAGTAATAGCAAATTCTAAAGTAACACCTAAAATATTTCATTTCATTCGTTACAAAATTTTACCGTAGACAAAACACAAGATAGTCTGTGTTTCTCACCACTCCATTAGGCATTGCAAAGCATTTTGTAAATCATATAAGACTTATACACTGCTAAACTTAACCCTTCTTTTTGGCTTTGCCGAAGTCGGGTAAAAAGAAAATGACTTACAAAAAAACACGAGTTTCCGAGGACAACTGCACGAGTCACTATAATCGAATCGAAATCGGCATAGATGTGCCTATATGTAATATTTATAATATACTTATGAGAAGTTCTTTCAATTTCTCATGGATTTCGTCATAAGCTTCACGAAACCAAAATTTTATGGGATCAACTTGGAGTTATCAAAACTCGAAATAAAACAAATATGTTTAAAATAATGTAGTTCTGCGGTAACAAACATAAAAAAAACAACCGAATAGCGAACTTCCTTTTTGGAAATTGTTTGAAAATTAACTTACCATTTTCTGTAATATGTGGTCTAGGCGAAGAGGCAGGCTCGCTTTTCACGACGCCAGTGGTATTGAAGATGGTGGACACGGAAGGTCGCTGGGGAGGCACCGCCGCCACAGCTGGTGCGGGTGGCACGGCAGATTCTCCCCACCACCGGTCGTTTGATTCGTCTGGAAAGATAATCATATTGAACAACAGGTAGATAAATGGCAGGCATTGAGTATTTCAGTTTCTGCCTGAAATAAACCAGATGTGTTACTGCCTGAAACCAGGTGATACCTGAGCAAAGGATGTAGTAATACCTAAGGCCAACTGTATGCCACAATCAAACCCCGAGAATCTCTCGAGAAGAAGAAATGACGAGGAGGAAAAGAAACGTAGACAAGACCTTAAGGAATTAACCGACGCCAAGAAGGCATAAAGAAACCACAAATCGCGGTAGCGCAAACCCAAAGCCCAGCCCGTCGTTACGGATTGCAATAGAGACAGCCTCAGTGTGCTGAAGCACAGAAAAGGCACCCCCACATTCCCGCCAACAAGGGAAAGTATGAGAAGACTTAGGTAGTCTTTCAGTTTCAGTGATTAGTACATTTGTTTTATTGCACTTTGGGGTACTCCGTTTCACTGAACAAGGTTTCAAAATGAAAAGATCGCGTAAAATTATCCATAAATCAAGCTTTAAACACGAGTTAAAGATGAAAATAGATTTTGGAGAAAATGTCAAACTTTAAAATCGACGCCCTGAACAATTGCCATTTTGGACTTATCAAGTTCTTCACGCCATGCACGGATATGTTGAACCAGAAATTCGAAATGATATCGTCGGCCTAAATCGCATACCTCGTAACTCCATTTTTTTTGAAAATCATGTTTTGACACTTTTAGATACTACTATTCTGAACGCATCTAACGGCAAAACTCTTAAATACCAAAAATAAACCGTTTACTTTTAAAAATCAAAATAGAAAACCTCGCAACTCCCGACCGCCATTTTGTAAAAGGAATACCTCGTATCTCCCCCCCCGCCACCGTCACTTCAGTACAGTTTGCGATGGCGTTGTGACTGCACGTCAGTTTTGCGTAAATATTTAGGAAGAAAACGGGTGCTGAATAACAGGTATGTGTTATAAGGTTCTACGATTTTACTGATTGTGTATTCTTGATAGATATTTACCATATTTAAACACATTAGACTATTGAAAATGTCGTTTGGTTGCGTGCCGTGGACATACGAGGTTTGCTTCGCGTGGATCTTTACGCATGAAGATTAGTTACGTGGTCTTCTACGCAAATTATTTAATCTTTCTGTGACTTTGGTCGAGACTTTATCTCGTTTTTAAATAATTAATTTATAAATCCCGACGTTTCTAATACGAAGTTATGTCCGTAATGTAAGCCGGATATAGGACGAGAACGTTAATACGCATTATCCAATAAATTCAAAGTAATAAAAATAATATTTAAGAAAAACATCAAAAACCTTTGGACTTGGACCACGCCGGATAAACAACACAAAAATCAGATTGACTATGTACTGAGCAACTGCTCACAGCTCTTCACAAACATAGAAATTTTGAATAACAGAATATTCCCCAGCGACCATAGATTAGTGAGAGGCACCGTTCAACTACAAAAAACTAGAAGAAGTCGAGCGACATTCAGCGAACATAGTCGATCTATCGTGCGATAAAAATCAACAAGAATACCTCAGGACATTAAAGGAAAAAATAGAAAAGATGCAGTGGGAAAATAGCGACGACATAGAGACCTTCTATTTAAAGCTAGAGACAGCCGTGAAACAAAGTCTTAAGGCTGCCACCTCGAAAAAAAGTAATAAAGAAATACTAACTGACGAAACTAAACAACAACTTAAAAGGCGGACTCTACTACAGTCGAAACCATCAAAAACTAAAGAAGAGAGAAAAGAACTAGCGAATCTCTATAAACTACTAACAAATGTTAAAAAGGGACTATGGAAACTACAGAATGGAAGTGATCGACAAAAACCTCGTCAACAACGGAAGCCAAAAGAAAGCGTATAAACAACTAAATACAGAGAAAACATGGATAACCCCATTGAAAGCGCAAAAAGAAACAGGCAAGATACAAACACGAAAATAGCTAATAAGCATTGCAACAGACTTCTACCGGAATCTTTACCACGATGAACACAAAAAAGAAAATGTATTACGAAACCACGAAACACAGCTTACCTAATACACCGATTAAAAAATTAAAAAATTGAAGAAGGATAAAAGCCCGGGCCATGACAATATTCTAAACGAAGCTCTAAAAATTGGGCAGAAAATACTAATAGGTCCAATAATAACTCTATTTAATAAAATTTTATATATTGGATATGCAGAAAACTCCAAGGAGCTGGGGAGTCTCAAATCATTTTATTGTACAAAAAGGGAGATCCTTCCGATATAAACAACTATCGACCTATCAGTCTGCTGCCGCCAACCTTATAGGTACAAACTGTTCTCTAGAAATTAAAAAGTATATAAACACATTATAAAAAAACCTAACCTAGGGTGCCGCCGGAGGGGCCCAGGCTACGGTGGTTAGGGCTGCAGAGAGGAACCTCCTGACCATGCGCGCCGTGTCCAGTGAGGAGTACCGCCTTCTGTATCTGGCCCTTGATCCAGCCATCTAGCGAGAGTCTCGATGTTCGCCGAAACGACTATCGGGACGATGATCGTCGAGTCAAGATCCCACATGGCGGTCACCTCGTGAGCATGATTATTATAGAAGCGTTGTTTTGTTGTTTGAGAAAAGTTGTAGTTTATAATATTTTTAGCCCTATTTAGTTAAAAAAAAAAAAAAATTATAATCATAATTTTGCTACCCACATTTTTGAAGCCAGAAGAGGCTTTTCTGTTTAAAGTTTAATAAATATTTTTTAATTTGCAAGTTTTTTATTTTTTTTTATCCACAATTACCTTGCTCAGATCAAAAGACTATCCTCTATTTTTACGGATTTTTATAGCAAAGCTCTTAACTCCCGATAAGCTTTCTAAAATTTTCAGGAAAAACTCGTAACTCCAAATTTTCCAGGTTCAGGTGATTACAAAAAAATAGGTTTTAGCAATCTGACGGCTAAATTTAACTTAACATTATGTAAAAAAAAACTAAGTAAGTTTTCATGCAAAATTTTTGGTAATCAAGTTTTTTGCGCCTCCTGTAAAATTTGGTCAGATTGAGTTACGAGGTTTGCGATTTAGGCCGACGATATGCTCCTTATGAGTTATACTCCTGTTGTACATGTTGCTTGGTTTGTCTACCATTTAAATTTGTGTTTAGCACTCATTTGCTCAAAGGTTAACTGGAAGAGATCCCTTAAAGGGATAAGTTCGCCTTTGTACATTTGTAATGACATTGTGTTTTTCTTGTTTTTATGTAGAATAAAGTGTACATACATGATCAGTTGAAAAATGTTTATTTAGTGTAATCATGTTGCTTTTATGTACCTGCAGGATGGGAAATAAAGATTTGTTTATTATTATTGCAGAGTCACAAATATTAACACAATATTAGTGCTTATTAATACATTTGATTATATATTGCAATCGGGTGCCCTTCGCATGGTCTAAAATTTTATGTTCTAAAATTGTTTGGCCGAAAATATTTGGTCTAATATTTAATGGTATACTTTTTCTTTAGCATAAAGATTTTTTTGCATACATATTTTTTGTCCTAAAACATGTTTGACCTAAAATTGTTTAGTATATTTTTTTTATGACTAAAAGGCTAAAAGTATAATATTGTTAGGTATAATTATTCTTTAGCCTAACATAAACCTCCTAAAAACCCATATGCTGAAGCGAGCAAGCGAAAGTATAAGTCGCTCCCAGAACAATAGTTTAGGTTAGGTTAGAACTGCGTCCCCAACAAAAATAAGGCGCTCCCAGAACAGTAGGTTAGGTTAGGTTAGAACTGCGTCCCTAACAAAAATAAGGCGCTCCCAGAACAGTAGGTTAGGTTAGGTTAGAACTGCGTCCCTAACAAAAATAAGGCGCTCCCAGAACAGTAGGTTAGGTTAGGTTAGAACTGCGTCCCTGACAAAAATAAGGCGCTCCAAGAACAGTAGGTTAGGTTAGGTTAGAACTGCGTCCATGACACAAATAAGGCGCTCCCAGAACAGTAGGTTAGGTTAGGTTAGAACTGCGTCCCTAACAAAAATAAGTCGCTCCCAGAAAAGTAGGTTAGGTTAGGTTAGAACTGCGTCCCCAAAAATAAGGCGCTCCCAGAACAGTAGGTTAGGTTAGGTTAGAACTGCGTTCCCGACAAACATAAGTCGCTCCCAGAACAGTAGGTTAGGTTAGGTTAGAACTGCGTCCCTAACAAAAATAAGGCGCTCCCACAACAGTTGGTTAGGTTAGGTTAGAACTACGTCCCTGACAGAAATAAGGCGCTCCCAGAACAGTAAGTTATTAGGTTAGGTTAGAACTGCATCCCTGACAAAAATAAGTCGCTCCCAGAACAGTAGGTTAGGTTAGGTTAGAACTGCGTTCCCGACAAACATAAGTCGCTCCCAGAACAGTAGGTTAGGTTAGGTTAGAACTGCGTCCCTGAAAAAATAAAGCGCTCCCAGAACAGTAGGTTAGATTAGGTTAGAACTGCGCCCCTTACAAAAATAAGGCGCTCCCACAACAGTTGATTAGGTTACGTTCCTGACAAAAATAAGGCGCTCCCAGAACAGTAGGTAAGGTTAGGTTAGAACTGCGTCCCCAATCCAAATCTAAGTAATATTAATTTAATAAATGCGACAGTTTGGATGCGATTATTATTGACACCAATATTCGGAATACCAATTTTATGCCTAAAATACATTCGACCAAACAATGTTATTCCATACAAATGTTAGACTAAACAATTTTCGGCCAAAAAAATATATGCAAAACAATTTCGGCCATACAATTTTCGACGTAAAAATCCATCGACCAAAGATTATTAGGCCAAAAAATATGTGGCGAAAAAAATATCGGCCAAAAATTTTTAGACAAACAGATATAGACCCATTGCATTCTGATACATTTCAAATATAAATAGCGTAAAGTAAAAAAAAAAAGAAAAAGCAAAAACAGACAAACAATGTGAACTCATTACCCATTCAGTAACATCAATTTAAATTACACTGTATATTATCAGGGCCATAATGACAGATAGTTTCCAAAACAACGTTACTACCCTGACTCAACAAATAACACTAAGTTGGAGGTCGCAAAGTGTGTCAAACTGTAGCAACTAAACTTTGGAATGTAGCGCCAACTCGCGATAAGCTCAAAGGGAATGTTGAAACACTCTGACATGAAGAGAGATGTCATACGCCTCATTACATTACGTACATATGGGCTCAAAAGCCGAAATCTGAGACTTGACTAGGCTTAGACGTTACATAGTCATATAACAATTAGGTGAAATTACACAGAATATATCTATTAATCTGTTATTAATCTGGTTGTCGTGTTCCTGTGTATTTAATGTTATTATCATAATATTAATATTGTTATTAGTCTACATACGACTGAGTATTTAACATTATTATCATAATTTTATTAAAACTTTCGTGAGACATATTTAATTATTGTATTAAGCGGTTTACATTCACGTGAAATTGTCAGGAACGGATTATCATATTATCATATTCATATTATTACAATAATTTATCTTATAGCATGCAAATAAAATAAATATGACGGCGCATCGAGAGAATTAGCTCGATGGCGCGAGTATCGCCTCTTAATTTTTGAAGGACCAAACTCTTTAGTGCGTAATACCGAACTCTTAGGAGGTGGCCATAGGACGGGATTGACAGCTGTCGTTTTGGGGCTGTTCTTCTATGTCGAGCTAGCGCCTCACGTGTTGCGGTAGAACGTTATAAAAGTTGGGATCCTAGATTATTCGTCATAGATACTCTAGATTTATGTTACAGGCATACTTTTATCAACCCTTGTCTCCTCGCCCGAATACTCACGCGGATGAACCAACCTAATGAAAACCAAGTGTAACTGGACTCTAACTGTGACTGTGAGTCGTTAAATATAAAATGCCACTGGGCACTCAGCCTTGGGTATTTTCATATACTACTTCATAGCCACTTTACATAAGCAGTGTTTCTGGTTTTAAATGCTAGGTTTAATTGTGCTCTCCAACCTGAGCATCTGCAACTTTTTTTAAGTCTTAAATTGTTCTTTTTTTTCTTTTTTTTTTCATACTATTTAATTGTTTTTTTCAATGTACGCAATCCAATGCTACATTGACAGCATACCGATATTGAATGTTGATCTTTAAGAGACGTCAAACGTCAAATGAATAATCGCAATTTATGATACACTGACCTAAATTAAACTAAGGGGGGGTATTCGACCAATTTTAGAGACATAATGGAGATCTCTCCTTTTCATCGCCATCCGTCACTTTTGACGTGTGCCTACTTGACAAGTGGCGATATCCCTAGAACATCGCAACTTCGTCAATTCGGACGCGCAAAATTTTCGTTTCCTTATGTGACGGCATAAATAACC
Source organism: Apotomis betuletana (assembly GCA_932273695.1). Taxonomy (NCBI): domain Eukaryota; kingdom Metazoa; phylum Arthropoda; class Insecta; order Lepidoptera; family Tortricidae; genus Apotomis; species Apotomis betuletana. The sequence goes on from OW026307.1 coordinate 18,079,478, forward strand.
AGGCGCATACTTTAAATTGACCGCGTAGGTGAAATTAGTCCGTTACGTTTCGTTCAAAACAGAAATTTATATACATGAATAACATTTTTGACAATCATTATCGCCTTCGTATTTCCAAAATTGAGATGAGATATGTCACTTTTAAGCTCATCGCATTTAAATGACAGTTCAATGGCGATATAACTGTTATCTAATAGAGATTTGACGTTTGGCGTTCACTCAAACGGCATTCTCGAATTGGGCCCAAGGTCTAATTATGTATGTAATTATATATGTTTTTAATGTCACTTTAAAAAAATTGATAAATTAGACGAGTAAAATCGAACTTTGCATCAAAGCCCCATAGTCAGAGGCAGGCTGTATAATGCATAAGAAATAAATTAATTTTACTGATGCAGATACATAATAACCACAATTTTTTATTTAAGCCTTTAATACAAAGATAAAAGCTCAAAGAAAAATTGAAAAAGGAGCTTCTTTAAGCTTTGATCTTTGTATAAAAGGCTTAAATAAAAAAAATTGTGGTGTACCCACATTAAAAATGATTGTTGATATATTAATAGCATGTTTAATGAGTTTTAATTTGACTAATCAATTCACCAAAAAAAAAAGTGTCTTAAAATGGTGTAAACCGCATAATCGGTACCGCATACGGTTAATAAGCATTTGTAGTGAAAATGGTAACGACATAACATGCCGTATACACATTTTGCTCACAAACAATAGGCATAAGAAATTGTTACTAACAACTATATGGATTCAAGTCCGAAATAAAGAGTTTGAATAATGCACCTAAAATTCAGTGATATTTATCAGTTAATACTACCATGATTTAATTTTTTTGTGTAGTTAAATGAGACTAAATTCAAATAGTAGGTATCCATAACTTAAGGAGGTTACACAATTATAGCTTTAATCCTGAACTCGTGATATGTCAAAATAAGTGCTATTAGAATTTTGAATTTAGCCCCTTATATTTCGATTTTACCTCGTAAAATACATTACAAACTTTGAAACAACCACTGAAGACAAAACAAGGCTCAGTAATTCCACCCCCAGTTTATTGCAGGTATCGTCTTTATTGCCCCACTATAAAACTCCTCACTCCAACCTGAAGCGATTTACGAGATTGCAGTCTGCGGAACATCATCGACTTAGTACTTAGTTTCCGCTGCGGCCTGATTTAGTTATTCTTGAGCAATCAGAAACTAAGTAATGGGATAAGGAAAACTAAGGAAACTGAGATCATTTGTTTGATTGACTGTTGTTTCTTTGTGGGTCATTGTCAGATTTAGGTGCGCGTCTTTCCGGTGGACATTTGCGAAATTAAGGATTCCAGGGCCTAATTTTCTGATTAAATGCCTGTGAGAATAAAGAACGTTCCCTCTTCTATAATCCGATGTAATAGCAACATAACCTAGATTCATACAAGCTCTTAACTTTTGACCACCGAAGGGACAAATTTTGTTTTTTGAACTGACAATGACCCTTGTAAAAACAGTGTTGGTGTTCCACTATTTCCACTTAATAGAAATCACGTGAATCATAAACAAGAAAATAAAGCAATACAGTCAAACTGCAGGGCTAGCATATCATGCCGCGACTTCATTCTTCTCGCACGGTAAGGGAAGTGTCAGGTAGTATTTGTCGTGTGACAAAGCCTAACAAAAAGCCTACTACAGCTTTCTCTATGTCGATTTGTGTAAGCTGGTCGGCTATTTATTTATTTAGTATTTTATTGAAATTATTTGTTTTATTCACTCCGACGTAATAATTGCATTGTAATCGTAACATCTCGAGTTCGTGGACAGCTACATCTACCTTGGTAAACAAATATCATTTCATCACCAGAATAATGAGCAAGAAGTCGACAGAAGAATAAAGATCGCTTGGAACAAGTATTGGTCGCTGAAAGAAATACTAAAGAGCAAACTAAACATGAAACTAAAAAAGAAAGTGATGGACTCATGCATCCTGCCGTCACTAACATATGCTAGCCAAACGTGGGTGTTCACAAATAAGGTAAAAAATAAGATAAATACATGCCAGAGAGCTATGGAGAGAAGCCTGACAAACATAAGAAAAATTCAAAAATACCTCACATAAATATAAGAGCTATAACGAAGATAATCGACGCCTTAAAGCACGCAAAGCTACTTAAATGGAGATGGGCAGGACACGTCGCCAGAATGTCAGACACACGCTGGGCCGCCCGAGCCACGACGTGGCCTGGGCCCACTGGAGGGAAACGGAGTAGAGGAAGACCAAGAAGTCGCTGGTCGGATGACATAAAAAGAGTAGCTGGCCCAAGCTGGGCTATAACAGCAAGAAATAGAAAAAAGTGGAAGTCCTTGGAGGAGGCCTTCACCTGATAAGGGGTTCTTGTCCGCTATAAATTAAAAATATTAGTTATGTTATACTGCAGAAATTAAAAATGTTATTCAATGCAAATTATAAATGTATATTTTTTAATGAATCATTAATTAACAAAATACTATAAGAAGAAAATGTGATATTTAAACATAACAACTATAGCTTAAGTGACATGTAATGCATCTTTGGACTATAAATAAAAGGCTTTTTTATTTTTATTTTATTTTTTATTTATTTATTATAATCGTAACATCGATGCTAACCACAAAAATCGAGCTAATTAATAAATATTAAAATTCAGTTGCAATTTTTGGTACGCGAATGTTTAAAAGCATTGTTTGCGTTTTGTTACTGATTAACCGCAAACTACCAGTTTTAAATTACATTCACAAAGTAGCGAATTTATCCTATTATAATATCTTATCTCAGGTAAAAAGAGCGGTGTCATACTCATTTTAACCATCTTATATGGATCTCTCTCTCTCGGTTTGTGCCAGCCAGAGACGTCCACTGCTGAACATAGGCCTCTCCTGCACCTCACCACAAAGTCCGATCCTATGGAGACCACATCCATTGACTCATAAGGACTTTCCTACACAAAAACCGACTACTGGTAGTGAGGGCTAACCAGCTCTGATACAGTTCAAGCCATGTCTTAAAAATAACCGGCCAAGCGCATGTCGGGCCACGCTCAGTGCTTACTACACTGTAAATTACGAGAAAGATTTCAAGCTTTAAAAAAAGGTCGTAAACGCCAAAGTAACTGTAATTACTTATTACCTTCTGGATGTTATCGACTATACGCGCCAGATTGAACGAAATGTTTTAATACAGTATGGGCACTTAACTAATATGTGTAACGTTCGAAGCATAAGGACACCGCGCGGCACTAACGTCATTCAAAAACGGCTCGATCAATTTTATTCAATATAGTATTTATTGGAAGTGCTTATAAGGCCTCATTTTTATGAATTTTCCCATAGTTTTTGACCCCTGGTTGACGCTATTTTTAGGATTTCTGGAGAGAATATTTACAAAACTGCACTTTATCAAAAAATGATGCTTGAAGACCCCTATTTTTTAAAATACCTATTCAACGACACACCGCACACTAGTATTGGAACGAAAAAAAAAAGATTTTATTTCACCATTTTGTCGGCGTGATACATACACATACTCATACCAAATTTCAGCTTTCTAGTACTAATGATCACGGAGCTAAGCCGTGGACGGACAGACAGACAGACGGACAGACGGACATGGCGAAACTACTACGGCTTCCTAGTTGACTACGGAACCCTAAAAATAACTCACGATAAATGACTACAGCACCTCTAGCATTACTGTGAGACGCTACTCTTTGTAGCACGACAAAATAATATTATACTCTGTCACTTTTCTTTCCATACCGTGCGAGCAGGACAGGTGATGCCAGTCGCGCGGCAAGTCAAGTGCAATAAATTTGACATCGCTCTTTTACTTTTTCAATCCTATTACAAAAAGGTTCATTAATAAGATGCTAGGCGCGATCCTTTAATGAGTAACAACTTTCTAAGAAAACTTCCTCACAAAATATACCAAAAACATGATATTAAATAAATAAATAAATAAATATAAATAAATATTAAGTGACTATCTTACACAAATCGACCTAGTCCCAAACTAAGCAAAGCTTGTACTATGGGTACTAGACGACGATATACATAATATGATAATACATAATATATATATAGATAACATCCATGACCCAGGAACAAATTCGAGTTCATCACACAAATATTTGCCCTGGCCGGAATTCGAACCCAGGACCGCCGGCTCAGTAGGCAGTTGCACTACAAACCGAGCCGTCACCACAATCGCGTTGTCAAAAAATTAAATGAAACACTTTTTATAAATAAACGCCGTGTAAAACCACGTTAGCACCAATGTTTTAGGTGTACAACAGGCCTGATTAAGTTACACAGTTTTGTTTTCTTTCTAAACTTCCCCGTGGCTCCAGTTGTTTCAAAGTTTTTAATGTGTGCCTTCCGAGAAAGTTAACAACATCAAGAAAGGACTCTAAGTCCGATAGCTCCATTTAAATAGCTATACTATGAAATTTAAGACCACAAAAGCTGATGAAAATAATTGACAACATTTCATATTTTTAAGACTACAATTTTATCACTTTTCTGAATTCTGCTTAGAAAGATGAAGTAATCTCTGTTTTTATATTTTTTCTGAGATAACTATTTGTTTTTTTATGAATTTATAAAAACTTACTCATTTTAAAATGTGGCAACACTTAAACTATAACTCAATGGGACGGTTACTTTAGTCCGATCTCTAATAAAAAAACTTAATAAAACTCTGTACTTATGCATCTGTCATCTGTCAACGTCAAATTAAAAAAATAAGTTACTTTTAGCTGTTTGGTCTAAGACGATACCCTATTCAGGCCTAATTGTCTTAGATTGCAGTAATTAATATGTTTTCTGTTATTTTTCTTTAAATAAAGAAGATAAATTCAAAGATTTTTTTTTGCGCGTGCACGACACAAAGCCGATCTCTAAATAATTTTCACCTGTTAGAAATATGAAATGTTGTCAATTATAGAAACTTATTATATGAGTCATCGAGATGTACGCAGTTGAATGCTAGTACGTAATGAGTAATTTTACAAATACTTTCGAGAATGTAAAGACGTGGTTATTTATAGTTTTATTGGTTAAAAAAAATTATGACAATTGTCTGTGAATTGAAAATTAACAAATTTCCTAATTGCAGATCACCTTACCATTTTTTTAAAACTTAATCATGCTATTTTACATGGGTAAAAGCCATAAAATCGTTTTACCTTTTGTCTCCTAGCTTAGGTTGTAGCGAATTTAGAATAGAAATAGAACCTGAATGCCGATGCCAGAGATTGCGTTTACAATATAAACATTACGGAGATGAACAACCTCTTTTCGCTTACGAGCAGAAATTGCTGCTCGATTGTGTCGTCTGGACACATTCATGAATTGTTTGTTGGACACACACTCGTCTCGATAACATCGATAGAGGTTCTTACCATAGCATTTATTTGTACTAAGCATACATATAGGTATACATCAAGCAATTTTAATTAAATGGAGATATGGTTCATTTCTATTGGTAATTATTATTTAGATATTTGCCCCCACCCTTAAAAAAAGTGTAAAGTTGGCGCCACCGCCGCCTATGTCACTTCGTATGCGTTACAAAGTACCAATTTTGTTCACATAATCCTTTTTAAGAGGCCTTCTTTAAAATGCTGATTGTTTTAGACGTTTTTCTCTATGATCATGATCAAATAATGTTTCTCAACATATTATTCATGTTACTATCTAAAACAGAGCTATTGGAATTTATTGGTATATATTTGAAACCTACAGTGATAATTTTTGTTTAAAAGACTACTCGAAATTGACAAGATTCACGCGGAAAATTAGATTTTTCAACTTATTTTCGACGACACGCAATTAAAGCATGAAATAGCTATGTTACTACCTAGAACTCGGGGAAAAGTATTATTCCGTTCAAAAAGTTGGTTGAAATTATCAATATTTGTCATAATATGAAAAAAAAGTTTAAAAGGAATCTCTTTACAAAGTATGATTTTCCAGGAAAAGCCACATATTTTCGGCGATTGTTCCCATTGTGAAAAATAATAACGTCGCGTTGAGATCTACACGTTGAGATATGTCTCATCTCTGTAGGTGGGTGGGGACGTTTTGCCCATCCTCCTTAGCTCAAAATATATAATTTGTGCCTATTTATATTTCACTTAGATTTATGTGATTTTTTATAATTTTTATTATTTTAAGTTATCGGAATGAACAACGTGACAATTTATGGATTCCTTACTAACCCTGGCAATTTACCTAGCTTAAACTTAGGTTAACACTGAAATACCAAATAAAATTATTTATTACAACTTCTACTGGTTCTAGCTGTAGGTATATAACTTAACAAGTAAACATTATGCATAAAATGAAATTATTCCGGAGTAAGATAACAAGGCTTGTAGTAATGATTCTCATGAAACTTGGAAATACATTAAGCATATTAATTTCTGGCAATAATGCTGGACTAATTTGGAACATGGTACGTACGTAAATTTGAACGCCAAACATCAGCAAAATACACAATTGTTAAATACATAAGCACACGACTCGAGGCTTGGTTGCGGGAAGTCAGATTAGGTACCAGTAGGTACCTAAACAGGAGCGTGCAAGAGAAAGCTGAATTTTTACTATGAGGTTCTCTAAGGCCTTGGTCTCCTATTAGAGGCTGTACGCAGCGTACAGCGTCTTTCCATACTAATGATAAATATGAATATAAATAGTATGGAAGCGTCTAATAGGAGACCAAGGCCTAAAGCACTCAAGACGTGCTCTTATGAGCGCCACGACCCTCGCTAATAGGCAATAGCCTATGTACTAGTGCATACCAGGGTGTTTTGGCTTCGCTTTCCGCTTTTGTTAAGACAAGGTCGGCGCGCGTACATAGGTAGTTTTTGCGAAAATAGAACCTTGTGTAAAGTTCGTATTCTGTTACCTTTACCCACAGACAACCCCCACTAGACGGAGCATGTAAGGCGACCCACGCGCACCAACGATATGGTACGGCAGAACATTAAAGTATCAACACGGCGACCACCGTTTAGTTGCGTCCATGCTTATGAGGTCTCTCTACACCACTTAACCATACAATTTACCATGTTATTTATTTAATTTCTTTTTTCGTTGACGTACGCATGGATCATAAACAAGGACGCAACTAAACGATGGCCGCCGTGTTGATACTTTAATGTTCTGCCGTACCATATCGTTGGTGCGCGCGGGTCGCCTTACATGCTCCGTCTAGTGGGGGTTGTCTGTGCCTTTACCTTAGCGTCTCCAATGGAGCGGAGACGACACGTGCAGAATCGACCAATGACCAAAGTGAAGTTGAGCCGAGATTCAGATATACCTCAAGTGATTGGTCGATTCCGCATGTCTATACTCCGATCCACTTCAGTGGAGACGCACTCTTAGGATAACCCGTTAAAATAGACACCCACCAAATAGAATCGGTTAGCCCGTTGGGTTAAAGTGGCCCGAATTGACGGTTCATTTTTAGGGTTCCGTACCCAAAGGGTAAAAACGGGACCCTATTACTGAGACTTTGCTGTCCGTCCATCCGTCCGTCCGTCTGTCACCAGGCTGTATCTCAACGGTGATAGCTAGACAGTTGAAATTTTCACAGATGATGTATTTCTATTGCCGCTATAACAACAAATACTAAAAATAAAATAAAATAAATATTTAAGGGCAGCATGCAACAAACTTGTTATAGATTATGGTTCGGAACCCATCATGCGCGAGTCAGACTCGCACTTGCTCAATTTTTAGTTCTTCTAAATTACAACGGTGAAAAACAAGTTTTGAATCTTAGTTTTTTGTTATTTTGCTTTAACTTGAACTCAAAAGTATTTTTGAGTTCACTAAATAATTTTTAGGGTTCTGTACCTCAAACGGCAAAAACGGAACCCATATTCCCTATATGGGTTGAGCACTTGTCTGTTGGTCTGAAACAGAACTTGCTCGCTCAATTAACACCTTCAAGCTCAAGGCGTAGATACTTTTACGTCACTCTAACCGTAAGTGGGGTTTTCTGCCCGCTGCGCGGCTTCTCACTTCCTGCCCAAGGCAAGTCGTATAAATTTAGAGAAACCACTGGTAGTAATTCTTGAATCTCTAGATCGCATACCAGGTGTGGCCTGTAATAGGAGCAATAAATTCAAGCATAGATTTTACTCTTCATACTGACCAACATTTGTTCAGCAAATTTTTTAATAGTTTTCTGAATTTTATTATTTCTAACAAATTAAATTGTATTATAGTTTCGTCCAACATTGACATTCCTTGAGCATATATAGCTGTCACTCTACTAATATCGGACATTTCGCAATACATTGCTTCTTTGTCTAAACATTATTGTACAAAATATCATTTAATACCTACACGTTATTTTCAGAAGCTGCTTAACAAATGTTGTTCAGTTTCATGGGACGAATGTATGTTTTAATTTATTGCTCCTATTACAGGGCACACCCGGTATGATGTCCCTCGCCTTCGGTTCGGGCCACAAACACCTGCAATCTGGGGCATTTATGAATTCACCGCACTAGGTATGTAATATAATATTTCTAATCCCGGCTAGAGATGTGCATTGTGCAGTATTCGAGAACTTCCCGGATTTGTATGGAGAGAGAACGTTCTCGAAAACATTACCCATACAAGATGAGTAGATTCTCAAGAACGGCACATCACTAATCCGGGCACTCCGCAGCGTCAGCCCAAAAATGGATTAAATGATAAAAGGCGCCCAAGGAGCCGCGTGACTCCTCATAATCTTACTTTATTAGCACTGGTCGAGGGCTGTTTTCCTTTCACTACCTATATATAATTCAGGCTGCTGAGTGCATGTTTCAAGGATATTTTGAGGTAGCATTTTCCCCATATTTTCACCGTTATTTTCGACTTGAATTGATATATAGTAAAAAAAATTGATATCCGAATGGTCATAAAGCGCTTATCTTGTAAGTCGTGTTGACAAGATAAGCCCTTTGGGAGATGTTATATTTTTTTTTTCTGCACGTTTGCTTTTTTTGGACCTTCCTAATTTTTTCCTAAAGCGAGATTCTCTACACGAATAATAAAAAGGCATTGCGGGGTCATGTGTGACAAGATTACGCTCTGCGACCATTTCGGCCATCTTATACAATTTTTACTATACCTTTTTAATGCTATGCTTATCGTAAAGTGCTAAGCTATACCTACTCGTTTCATGTCAATAAATATATATTTAATGGTATATATTTCATGGTATTTAATGGTAGGTATGTTGTACCATAAATTCGACAAAAGGGTCTGGGTACTATTAAAAAAAAACACTTACAAAATTATGTCACAAATTATAACGGGTCTAACGCGATATTTCTTATTTACCTTCATAATATCGCGTTAGACCCGTTATAATTTGTGTTAATTATGAGTACAAACCGCGAGAGTATAAAGTGTCATAAAATTATGTCATGTAAGTATTAGTATAAAATGGTATTTGTATTTTTTTAAATAACGATAGAGTTTAAATAATTAATAAGACTTTGTCTTTAAAAATAATCTATATTTAATAGTACACATTATTACGCCTTGTAAAAACATCAATTTAAGCATAACGCCGCAATCATCAATATAAGGATGTCTATATTATGTCTATGAGTTACTTTTTCAATCTTTCTACAAGGTGAAATACAAAATGTACAAAAAAGACGTCATGACGTCATTTAATTACCAAATTACGAAGTCCCCGCCGATTTTGTCTACGCCACAAAACGCCGCAACCATCGATATACAGATGTCTTTAAGATATCTATGAGTTACTGTGTTGATCTTTGTACAAGAAGAAATACAAAATTTACAGAAAAGACGTTATGACGTCACTTAATGACCAAATTACGAAGTACCCACCGACTTTGTCTACGCCCCAAAATGCCGCAACAAATCAATATACAGATGTCTATGAGATGTCTACCTAGGTAGCAACCAGGTTGTATAAGAGCATATATAGCCATTAAAACTCTAATTTAGGCTGTATAAAGGCTGTATAAGTGATGAGTCAAGAGGAAATTTTACTAAGTCCCCGCCGATTTAGTCTACGCCTCAAAACGCCGCAACCATCAAAAATAATTAAAACACTCACCAACATCGTCGTGCTCAAGCTCCGATACGTCGTGAGCAACCTCGTCCTCCTCCGGAGCGCTCTCATACCGCTCCTTAAGAACGGTCCGCGGCACTGCAACCAAAAAAACACTTTAACAACACAGTATAAGACTCAAGCCAACCAACGCATTTCAAGTGGACTCCTTGACACTTAAAAGGAACGTTAATTTTAGACTACGGGGTGAATTGGGGTTTGTAGTATCTTTTTTTTCGTATTTTAAGAGCGTGCCTACGGTTTATGGAGTAGAATAGAAGCAATTTTAGGGAGTCGTGACTTGTCATACGCTACTGGTTTTATTATTATAAGGAAGTCTCACGTTTGGAGTTATTTGTGGTGCGTTGAAATCCCAATGGCATGTCGGGATGTCAGATTTGACATGACACTGCATGTAGTTTTCATAATGTAATGACTGTCTGTTAACACAATTGGATGATCCTCGTTAAAACATCACAAGCTGTGCGTTTGTTCGTCGTATATCTTTTGCATTTGGCGCAGCTCTTAAGATAAGTTATCCATTTTTTACCGATATTTGCATTTGACGGATTCAATTCTCTCATCAGGATGCTTTGTTCGAATGTCTCCATCAAGTTGATTAGGTTACTTAATTAAAAATGTTCCTAATCCAGATTTTCAAGGAATCTATTATCGCTAGCGTTTTCCTACAAGATAAATCTACAGGTATCTAAACTCAAGGATAAATAATTCGGGTCACGTCGAATAAAATCGAGGGAACGTTTTGAATAATAAATATAGGCCCACTTATCATGATCTGAGTAAAGTTTTTTTTTAAGTTACGAGCTACTTTTTTAAAGCATTATTTTCATGTCACATGAACCTCACGATACAAAAACAATACTATACAAAATGTTTTATTGCACACAAAAAAGTTTACAAACTAAACACAAAAACAATAATTTGAAACGATGAAGTGGGTGTTAGTTATTTAAATTGATTAATTATAATCGGTTTTTGATTTAAAGGAAGGGACGCAAAATGTGAGTAAACCGAAATTTTTGTCCATAAGTCTATTAGGTTTAATTTAACACTGCTAGCAGCTAGACTTTACACTGAGCGGCAGTCTGCAAATGTCAATCAATGGTCCGCGTCACAGAAGAAAACCTAGATATTCCGTTATAAATCCAAGCCGCCTATTGTGAATCGATCATCTTTGCAGGCTGAATTCCATTATAATCAGACCTATTGTACGGATCTGTCAAAGTTCCAAGTCAGTATTATTCGCGGGGCTATTCAGATTCGGCGAATGTCGGTGATAGAGAGATTTGTATACTGTTAGACACATTTTCGTTGCGTGTGTATTATATTGTGTGGAGCCCGATTTCGACGGGGCGTTGGAATATCTCAATATCTTTATTATGTGCGTGTATCTATTCTATTCTATCAATTTTAGCTATAAGCAGTATCTTGGCCACATCGTAATGGATATCACTGTGTCGTTTCTTGTTATTCTAGTTAGATTAAGTAGCATTGACGAGTAAGTATTAGAAAGGACATATGTGGTATACGAACCACACAAATGAATTCACAAATGAAGAAGTACTTAAAAGAGTGACAGAAAAAACGAAATTGTTGAACATCATAGAAAAAAGGAGAGGGAAGATGTTTTGTCATCTTATACGATATGACGCTTTTATAAACAACAGCATCCGAAGGAAAGCGAGGCAAGGGAAGACCAAGAATAAACTACAAAGAAAAAAATAAAAGAGAAGGTAAATGTCATGTCGCATATGGAAGGGGAATCAAGGAATTGGCTATAGATAAGGATAGATGGAGACAGCTACATCCTACATCAGCTACACCGACAAGAGAGTTTAAATTTATGATGATATGGTATATATGTCAACCACGCCCTTCATTTTCACAAAAAGAGTAACTATTGGTTACTTTGGCTGGAGAGATCTCATCATCATCAGCCTGTTTCAGTCCACTGCTGGACATAGGCCTCTCCCATGGCACGCCACTGAGCTCGATTTTCAGCTCTCGTCCTCCAGTTACTACCCGCTGTCCTTCGAATGTCGTCGCTCCACCTTGTTACAGGGCGCCCTACACTGCGTTTACCGATTCGTGGCCTCCACTCCAGGACTCGTTTGCCCCAGTGGTCATCGGCTCTACGGCAGATATGACCAGCCCACTGCCACTTCAGCTTGCTTATCCGCTGTGCTATGTCAGTAACTTTGGTTCTCTGTCGAATTACTTCGTTTCGGATCTGATCCCTAAGAGACACACCAAGCATAGCTCTTTCCATGGCTCGCTGAGCGACTTTGAATTGGTGGACTAGTCGTATGGTGAGTGGCCACGTCTCGGCTCCGTAGGTCATAACAGGTAAGACGCACTGATTAAAAACTTTCGTTTTTAGACTTTGAGGTATGGGCGACGTGAAGACTCGACGCAGTTTTCCGAACGCTGCCCAGCCCAGTTGTATTCGCCTCTTAGCCTCCTTGTCGAAGTTGCCTCTACCTAGTTGGAGCATTTGCCCTAGGTATACGTATTCGGAAACAACTTCGATGGAGACTCCATTTACGGCGACCGGTCCCGGAGAGATCTCAAACGCTGTGATTAGAGACGTTGCATTAAATCCCAGTTTAGTGCCTCGAGGTCTGATGTCGTAGATTTATTATACCTAGATCATATCATTTCAGTTGGACGTGTTCCTTCAACAATCATGTCTTTATTCATGAGCTTTGTGTAATGTTTCATTTTTCCGCGGTCGGCTACGCGACAATACAAACTTGCGTAACATATCTCAAGAGGCGACAAGGTAGTTTAGTTTTTTATTGTTATTTTATTATAAGTAAAAGTAATAATAAATTCACATCGCGCGCATCGTCAGGAGGTCGCATCCTCTCTGCAGCTCTAACCGCCGGTAGCCTGGGTCCTGCCCCGCTGCCGATGGCACTAGGTTAGTTTTTTTTTATAATGTGTTTACTTTATATTTTGTAATTTCTATATTGTATTTAACATTTTATATAAATGTATTGTAAAGAAACCTAACTTAAGATGAATAATGAAGATAATAAATAAATGGTGGAAGAGATCTTCTTATCGACAGGAAACTATAGTCTATGTGAAAAGTGACATAAAAATTGTCCACAGCACCCGGGCTACTTCCACCAGAACCACTATTTGAGTCACAAAGCGTGACATACAAGTGCAATTTGGCTAAATTCCGATGCTTACTTTGGAAAGCAAAGCCGAACCGAGTAGGTACTTAGGGCTTGTGCACAAATCACGTGAGGTTTTTTCGGCTACTTTTTGACCCCCCCCCTCCCCCCTGGTGATATTTGGTGAGGTTCTTTGATAACCCCCCCTCCCCCTCACTACCTCACGTGGATTTTTTCGTGACCCCCCCTCCCCCTATTGAACCTCACGTGATTTGTGCACAAGCCCTTATCTAACTCGAAACATGCAATCAACAGGAAATGTATACATGAGGTTTAGCTTTTACAAGAGCCAAAGCGAATGGTTTATGTTTAAAATGTCTTTGTCAGTATTTTGTTTCCAATTACTCCGTCGAAGCTTTTAACGCTCTTACTGTAAAACTGCGAGTAGTAAGTTAGAACAATGAACATGTTTTTGCGTAACATGTGTATTTTAACAGATTCATGGACACAGAACGTATATTTTGTTAAATATGGCTGTGATCAAAACTCCCGTGTTTATAAAACTAATTAATAATAAAATAAATAGCGGACAACCTCACACAAATATCAACCTAACTAAGGTTAGCTCTAGTAGGCTTGCGTTATGGATCCTAGATGACGATACCTATACATACTTCTATAGAGAAATACATAGAAAACATGTAACTTGCATGACCCAGAAACAAAGGATTCGAGCACATCACACAAATATGCTCTGGTCAGGATTCGATCCCGGACCGCCGCCTAAATAGGCAACTGCACTACCACGCGGCTAAGGGCTTTATCACAATTGCAATTTGCGAGCAAGTATTATACAAATATGTGTCGTGGCGAACTCGTTGCGTGATCGCCTTCATACAAAATTGGCTCGGAAATCGCAAGTCTGATAAAGCCCTAACTGAGTCGTCGCACTGCCTTTCAGTTTAGGGTCAAACATGTCCGTAGCTCTTATATATAGGCAAATATCTTAAGCAGTATAAGGGACATCACCCAATATGTTGTCTAGTATTAGTATCACAAGAACACCCTCAGGCTTCTTAACCTTACGCAGTTTTTGGTTATCACTACATAGTTTTAGACAAAGTCGCTCCTGCTACATCTTTAAAACTACGCAACGGATTCTGATGCGTTTTTTTAAATAGATAGAGTAATTCAAGAGGAAGGTTTATAAGTATAATAAATGCATAGTAAATAATAAATAAATAAATATCGGACGACCTCACACAAATCGATTTAGTCCCAAATCAAGCTCAAGAAGGCTTGTATTATGGGTACTAAACGACGATATACGTACTTATATAGATAATAATTTCTTTTTATATAAACTTATTGTAAAAAAAACCTAGCCTATGTATAAAAATGAATAAAGGGAATAATAATAATAATAAATATTGGACAACCTCACACAAGTCGATCTAGTCCCAAATTAAGCTCAAGAAGGCTTGTGTTATGGGTACTAGACGACGATATACGTACTTATATAGATAACTATATACTTAAATACATAGAACAACCATGACCCAAGCACAAATATTCGAGCTCATCACACAAATATTTGCCCTGGCCGGATTTGAACCCGGGACCGCCGTCTCAGTAGGCAGGTCTCTTCAAACCGAGCCAAACGCGTCGTCAATAGTATATTTAGTATCAGCATTGCACCTGTGCGAAGCCGGGGCGGGTCGCTAGAATATACTAAACATATATTCGTAAGAAGAAGAAGAAGAATATATTCGTAGAATAAGGTCGTGGATTCGATCCCCACCAGCAATTCAGCATTCGAAAATTTTTTCCTTTTTATATTTAAGAGTCCTTATTCCTTTTAATTAATATTTTTTTCATAATTATGACAAATATATTGATAATTTCAACCAACTTTTTGAAGGGAATAATACTTATCCCCGAGTTCTAGGTAGTAACGTAGCTATTTCATGCTTTGATTGCGTGCAGTGGAAAATATGTTGAAAAAACTAATTTTCCGCGTGAATTTTGACAATTTTGAGTAGTTTTTGAAACAAAAATTATCAATGAAAAATTTAAATTGTAGTTTTCAAATATATATCAGTAAATCCCAATAGCCCTGTTCTAGGTAGTAACATCAATAATATGTTAAAAAACATGTTTAATCATAGAGAAAAATGCCTTAAAAATCAGCAATTTTAAAGAAATAAGGCATCTTAACCTCTGTATAAATTTCATAATAAGTATATACAATGTTAAAATTGAGTGAACGTTTTCATAATATTTACTGACCCAATTCTCAAGATGCATTGTTCTATCCTCCCTAAGGCCGCGACGCAAAGCAAACGAACGCTCAGATTGTTTCTACAGCCAGACCTTCTACAGCGGAAATATTCCACATTGTACAACTGATCTGAACTAAATAAAGTAAACGGCAATCGACAATGGCGTTCAGCTCTTTGGAACGTTCGAACAACGGGAGTTCTACCTCCTTACATAATTATTTGCGTATCTTGGATAGAGGGTAGGTACAATTTTCAGAACACAATTTTTTTTTATAGACCTTATTCTAAGAATCTAAAAATTTTAGCTCTTCCATTTTTCCTTTATATATTTTTTTAATTTGACAATTTGACTGTTATACTATTATTGGCTGCAGGGATTTAGGGCCTTCAACCCAATAAAAAATTATTAGATAAAAAAAAACGGAGCAATCGTTTTTTAACGCAAAGAAAAATCAAGACAAGCTTTTATTTACTGTATACTGCAATCTTTTGAGTAAAAGACAATAATTACGACGGAATGAATAACATGGTTGCATTGCTTTATTATCTTATAATCACCTTCGAGTTTCATTGTTAGATAATCAGCTCTATATTATAATAATATTTTACTGTCATCCAATTTAATTTACATATGAATAGAAAATTTGAACTCCATCGGAAACTGAAGTGGGTCAAATTAAACTTTGCATGATTTGATTACAGATAAAAAAGAGATTCCAAAAACGGGAGAGGTGAAACTCATTAAAGATTGTTAAAACAGGAACACAAGATAATTATGAAAATAAATTATGATTTGACAAGGCTTAAAAAGAGAATCCAAGTAGCAAACAAGCCGCAGAAGCGCTTATACAGCTCTTATACTGCCAATTTATTTATTTATTTAAACTTTATTGCACAAAACAAAAAGTGTACAAATGGCGGACTTAATGCCATAAGGCATTCTTTACCAGTCAACCATTGGGCTAAACATAAACATTTTATGGTGCAGGGCCTGTCAATTATCAACAGTATTATAGCAAAAGAGAAACTTATTATATATCGTAATATAATGGACACAATAAATAAACATACACAAATATGAAATAAGTACAATATACTTACATAAACATTATTTTTTGTACCCAGTGCAAAATATCATAACCGACAATCAGTCTAGGTGCTTAATTACTGGTCAGATACTTGCGCAACATGTGCTTGAAGGTTTGTTTTGTTTGTGCTTACTAATAAGTTGTAATTTAAACTGAATAAAGGCTGTATAAGCGCTTCTGCAGCTCTTTTGCTTACTTGGGAATATACACCGTGACCGTTAATTACGCAAAGTGAATTAAGTCTCCTAGATACGAGTACATGCTCCCATATTTTATTCAGGCCTTATACGATTTTATTGCTCGAAAATTCAGTCCGACTGTGTCACTAAATATTAAATCGTCACACAAGGGAAAAACGTGCTCGGGGGTTGAAATGAAATCGTATTTATCATTAACAAGTAAAAATGCAGCGTTTGTGAAGATGTCTAAATTGGGCGATTATGTCAGGTATATTGACACGATCGGTGGGTCATTTTCGGATTTAGGTTCGCGTCTTTTCGGTGGACACGTACAAAGTTAAGGACTTTAGGTCTAGTTTTCCGATCAAAATTATATTAGCAAAAACGACGTTTCCCTTTATGGGCTTGCGTGTTCAAAACATAACTTCTATGCACATATGCTATTGGCCATCGAAGAGACAACTTTTGTTTTTTGAACTGACCATGACCCGGTTGATAAATAACAAGAGTGCAGAAAGGACATATAAAATATGTCCCTGATAATTAATATGTTGCTTTTATTAACTCGATAGTCGAATATTTCATTTCACCGAAAAAATATTTCGTAGAAAGTATTTTCCTTTACAACCATAAACTATTTGAGATTATTAAACAACAACCCTACCCTAACCTACTTTAATCAATAGGATGATATTTGCAAGAATTATAAGAAACTCAGTGTGAGTATTCCTAGGTTTATTAAGTTTAACAATAGTAGTAAGCGATTCCAAATTTATATATAAAAAAATCTTGTTTTTTGGTTTTTATTGTTTAATTTATAGTTGAGTAAATTGCTAGTTATTTTTTTCTGTTGGCAATAAATTTGTCAGTAATACTTTTTGGTCAGTGTAATGTAAAATTTTCAACACTATAATACTAGGTATGTATGAAACTATAGGTCTACAATTAAGGTGATTTCTAGTCCTATGACAACACTAATGTTATATTATTTTAAGACTGTTTGTTTCTTAATGAATAACAAAAAATATGAAAAATATATGACCACCAAGCAATAACAATTCTGCGAAATTACTTTTCTGCAAAATGAAACATTCGACGAAATAAGTTTCTAGGAAACAAAGGGCCCTTCTATTACAGGCTATATGTCATTTACCACACAGCCCAAAAATACAATTGCTATTTAAATAAAAACCTGAGATAAATTACTACCTATAATATGTTACGAACATACACTCAGCTAAGATAATTATCTATATTCATTTAATTTTAAGTTGCGCACACAAAAAAATCATGTTCATTGTCCAAATACACGTTACAACTAAAACCATCGTTAACCCATGATAACGTACTTAGCTAGTTACTTATAAAAATTACCTTATCAATATGATAAATGTACATAACAGCTTTAATTCTATCTACACAAATCTGTCAAAGAAAATTTGGTTCAAGTTACCTCTATTTTTTGTACCTTCGCAAAATATTCATCCAGCAAAATGACAAGTAAAAGATTAATCACTATTTATGGGTCAAAAGTTCCCCCTTCTAAACTTGCATCAACTGACAAAGGATGCCAGTACTTTATAAAATACCAGATAGTGCTTTTCGGAACATTGAAAAGCACTCCACATCACACTAGAGCCGAAAGGAGATCAAATGCCATTGAGTCACTTTGACTATTCAATTGCGTCGTGATGCTTCATTCTGGGCTTTGTCCTTACTGATATACGAGTACCTATTCTAGATTCTAAAGTGTGTTTATAGATATTATTACTATAATACAACACAAGGTATTGTTATTGTAACGTAATCGAGGTGACTCGTTGAGTCGAGATTATGATAGGATTCGAAAAGTAGTAAGTATAGGTTTTTAACCCTAATAAATTGTATTTAAATTAGACATTAATAAGTTTCTGTCAAAAATTTCATTTTAGTGACAAGGTTTTATAGCCGACTGTACTTTTCTTTGGATATCAATCAAATGCTCACTGAGACGATTCTAAAAAGCCCGAGCTCGGTAGGATTGCTTTTTCTATTATAGAGTTCCTATCGCCACCTTCCGGCTCCATCATCAGATCAGCCCCATGGTACCATATTATTGTTAAGTAATTATGCAAAATTTCAGCTCAATCAGTTGACGATATCTGCTTCAAAATTGAGTTGCAAGATTCCACCCGAACAAACATACTTACATACAATGCAAGTTAAATAAAAGCTTGTAAAAACACTATTTGGTATTGTTTTTTGCCATGCTTTGCTGCTGTAACTTTCATAGGTCGAAATAATTTCTAAAGTATAGTAGCAGGGGTAGAGGAACAGCTCGCTGAATTGACAGCCCTTGAATCAGACTCTAATTTCACATAATATATCTATATCTCTGATATCTCGGAGGTGCAAACTTAATTCACAGAGAAGTAACGTGAAATGTCGCATGCAACTCGAATCGCAAACAGCGCGTTTAATAATAAAAATCGATATTTGTACCTAAGATGCCTGCGATATTGCTTATTTGTCGATATGTTAAAGCACACTCGAATTAGCGCCCAGGCCCTAGGACTCCATTAGTTTATTCGAAAAAGTAAAATAACTTCAAAATAAGAAGTATTTTAAGCATTCACTTGCAGTTTACAAATTCTAATTAAAATCTCTCAATCATCATTAATATTAACAACTTTCGAGTAAGGCACTTTCTATGTACTTGAATCTCAAAACCTGTTTACCCACTCCTGCTTCAAGATCCAATGTAAAACTCAAGTCTCTGGTAAAACAAAATAGCATATCTTTGTTAGAGATTCATGTGACTTACGACTTTTTACGAGCAGAGGCTAGTTTACGTACATTTGTGACGAGTACTTAAGCAGCAAATTCTGAACAACTTATTCTAATGGTAATGAGCCAAATTGAGTGATTCAGTAGACTAATTTGATACTGACGTAAGCCTAGATTTTATATAATAATTGATGCGATGTTTTCTCAGGATGCCACTTAATACAGGTGCTGGTTTAGCAGAAATCAATACTCATTCGTTATGGTATGCGGACGATTTATTTAAAAGCGATTGAGTAAGATAAGTCTTAATTGGAGATATCGCAGTTCCACGTTGAATTTGAGCTCAGAGTGTTAAAGGTTAAATTCGACTTTTTGAATGCCGTCCGAAATATCATCGCCATATTCTTTTTATCCTAATTTCGTGGTGTGCTCTGTTTAACTTTGTAACAACTTGTCAATGTCACTTTTAATGCAACACAAAAAACAATATAGGTACACATACACACATAGATATCTATATATACATTAATCGGAAAATTCCTGAGTGACTGACTGACTGACTTACTCACTCATCAACGCAGAGCCGAAACTACTGACCCCAGGAACTTCAAAGCTCTAGAATAGAAGAAGGGATATTTGAAAATTCATCCCCTAAGGGGATCAAATTGGGGTTGAAAGTATGTATGGAAATCGTGTAATTTTTGAGTATATATATATATATATATATCAACGGCAAAAAGCGGAAACGTAGTAAACGTCAATGAATTCCCTTGGCGTTTACTAAGTTTCCGGTTTCCGCTTCCCTATTGATTTGCTCTACGCCATTACGATATGTATATATTCGAATGTTAAGGTAATTAGGCAGGGTGTCATCAGAATTAAACCCTGGATGAACACATATTAATGTTACTATTTATCCCGAAACACAGTAAGTGCTATTTTAAATATATGTACTTACAGTGTTATGATTCTTACTTCTCAGGTACGGAGGCACTTACATTGGTATGCTTGTCGAGTACGGCATTGCGGCTGCCCCATATCAAAACCTAGTAAGGGACAAATTTTTGGATTTCTATTTTTTAACTTATTTGTACTAACCTAGTAAGTCCTCAGCTGGTGACAGAGACACCAGCTCAAAAATCGTTATAATAACCAGAGTTTTCAATGCGTCGAAACCTAGTAAGTAACATGTCTAGTAACTGTTTACCATTGTCAAACCCAGTAAGTCACATATTCCATATCAAAACATAGTAAGGGCGTGAGTCATACTAGGTTTTGGGCTGGTCAAAGTGGTCAAAGAGGGCCTTACTAGGTTTCTGATCTGGGAATCAATGCGCCGGCAGGGGCGCGCGGGGCACCTAGTATCACTGTGTTGGTCAGTCCACGGCAATGCGCCGGCGCAGCCACATCGCCTGCTGTTTAAATTAACTGTCGTCTGGATGGTTTTGAAGTATTGCGTGCAATATGAAGCGCCATTTACAATTTCATAGATCGAAGCAGTTGTTAGAGGCAGCTATTAATAAAAATAAGAGTCAAATCTCCGAATATGCCGGGTAAATGAATTTAAATACCAACTTTAATTTCCAACACTTTTATTTATTATTTTTTGTTACGTAGGAACCCCTACATCATCCCTTTAATACATTTATAAAACTTCGCTACTACAAACATATGCGAAAAGTGTCTGTGTCTTCGCTATTAAAATGTTCAAAATAGTGAGTTACCAACGTTTTTTGCACACATTCAAGAAGACACAGAAAGATTTCCCACTGGGTGAGTTGTTTAATAAAATAAATGGGCTTGTAAAGAACTTATATTTTTGTCTTTTCTTATTAAATACCTACATAGTAACAAACACGTGTGTATATAAATAAAATAAAGGTTTCAGTGTTTTAACTGGTTAAAAATACGAGTAACAAGCATGATAATTTATAATAACTATACCTACCCACTCACGTAATAAATTATTTTACTTGCATAAATATATAACATTGAAAATGTTCATACGTACATTCGGATAAGATCAATCGGAATTTCAGCTGGAGTTTAATGGTTGATTTGTTGTGTATTCCAACACTAGTATACTAGGTTTACATTTGAATAAATCATTTTAAACGGATTATATCGCGTATATTAATTATTACAGCCTCCCTGACGTTTCGGTACCTTTACAGATACCGTTGTCAAAGGTTGACTGAGAATAACACAACTTTTCTCTGTCAAGGTTACATTTGAGCAAACTACCCATTTTATAAATATTAATTTAAAATAAAGGTATTCCATACCTACATGCCAGATGGGCCTAATGTGCAAAGACAGTTAGGTACCTACACATGTGCCAGAAGGGCATATACTATTTTATTTAAAAGGTTTTGTTTTAAATATCTTGGATGTCGACGACAGGCTCCCTTACTAGGTATTGAAGCTGGTTGAATGTAAGAAACTAACACGGGTAAATACATTTTCAAAGTTAGTAAGGGGTATAAAACGTGCATATTTAGTATATATTATTAAATGAAGTTATTGATACATACACTTGTTAGTACTCTACTTATTCATGTACTTTTTTTTATTATTAATTAAGAGTTCTTTTGAGGCTGCCACGTTTTATGTTTTTAGGCTCTCCTGTAAAATTTGGTCTGGAGCCCTTACTAGGTTTTGATATAGGGCAGCCGATTGTTATATTATCATAATCACATTGAAATTGGATTTGTAATTATAGTTAAATGAATTGTTTCTTTTGTTATTTGAAATAACATACGAATAAAACTAACATTTAAATAAATAAATAAATATTATGAGACAATCATGTAGGTACACAAATCGACCTAGTCCCAAACTAAGCAAAGCTTGTACTATGGGTACTAGATGACGATATACATAATAATACATATATATATATATAACATCCATGGCCCAAGAACAAATATTCGAGTTCATCACACAAATATTATTCCCGGCCGGGATTCGAACCCGGGACCGCCGGGGGTTTAAATTGTAACAACAATAACTACAACACCTTAATTCCTTTTTAAACAAAATGTTTCCTCAAGCTCTCGCATAGTTTGAAATCCACAAATCGTTTAAACTCATATTAAACTACTTGTAACACATGACCCAACAAAATGAAAATTCCCAGATATATTATATTTGAATGTTAATCGATTTTGGCAGGGTGTAATCAAAATTACACCCTAGTGTGCCCTGGATGAGCACGTAGGTTACTATTTATCCCGAATCACTGTAAGTGCCATGATAAATGCATGAACTTACAGTGTTATGCTTCTCAGGTACGAAGGCACTTACATCTTTATGCTTGTCAGGTACAGCATTGTTTTATTATCACATGGAAATGATGACAACAATAAACACAACGCCTTAATTCCTTTAAGCCTTTAATACAAAGATCAAAGCTTAAAGAAAAATTGAAAAAGGAGCTACCTGGTAGAAGAGATCGGGAATCGAACCCGGTACCTCTGGATTGCCGGTCCAGCGCGTTAACCATTTCGCTACCCTAGCTCCTTTTTGCCTTAATTCCTTTTTAAACAAACTCTTTCCTCAAACTCGCATAAGTAATTCGAAATCCCCAATCATTTAAACTCATATTAAACTACTTGTAACACATGATCCAACAAAATGAAAAATTCCCATAAGGCCCGCTCGACGAAAATAGAATCCGGAAATGACGGGATATCGACCTAACTATGTTAAACTTGTAAAAGGTTTTCAATAGAAGGCTGGTTTCCCATTTATGCAGATCATTACATGACTTTGCATTTTGAAGAATAACAAGTAGGGCAAAAGGGACGGACGTTTTATCAGGATACTTCCATTCAATAAATCCAAGATCTGAGAGCTGTTTGGAAAGTTTATGGCTTACACGTAACTTTGGAGGTTTTGGGATGTAAATGATGGCCTAATAAGGGGTTTGAAAGTGGAATTGAAAAAAAATACTGTGTGGAAATGCTGCCCTAAAATCGTGTACAATTTATTTCTTTGTTTCTTTTTGCTGTATTTTTTTAGGACTTACTCATATATAACTAACTACTTATTCATACTCTAGATATCCGTAGCTAGCAGAGTTGAAATCCATCCATAGGAGTATCCGCAACCGACTAGCATGTATGAAGAGTTGCATGGATTTGACAAAGGCAAAGAAGTGATTAAGGATCGTGGAATCGAGTTTTCGGTGGTCCCTGTCTACCCCAGTGGAGTACAGGCGTAAGTATATGTATGTAAGTCAGGGGGCCTATGATGGTTGCGTTTATCACGTGATAAATAAGTGTCAAAGCATCCGTCACGTTTTGACCAATTGCGAGTGCAAGGGACAGATGCTTTGTCACTTATTTATCACGTGATAAAAGCAACCATCATAGGCCTACAGGAATACATCCGCGTATTTTGACGCGATATAGCTGCAAAGACACAGACATACAAACATACAAAAAAATATATATTTTCATTTCAATAATCTTAAATAATAAAATGTTACGATAGTTTACATTTGTGAGGTACAGATGCTTTATCTTACTGTATTGTGATCTTTTTTGGGTAAATTTAGCCAATTTAAATAACATTTTTATAAGACGGACACAATTCTGCTACGAATATTTATAAAAAACGAAATAATAACAATAATTTTTCATTTAAGTACAACCCTACACTGTTGTAGGTATTTAAAAGCGACAGATGACCAAAATTGATATTTCATGCATCTGTAAATAGGGAAGAACCATGCAGTTTTTTGCATGAAAGTTATACAAACTATATTAATTTGAAAACGGTGAGAGATATTAACAAAATATTTTGTAAAATAAAGGTACATGTGGAACCAATATTATAAAATACGATAAATATGATCTTAAACTAAATTCCATCTAACTAAATATATCTAAAAATTGACCCAGCGTGGCATCGTACAAAAGTCACTGTCAGCATTACCTCGCTCTGAATTGCGATACTGAAACACTGAACGAAGAATCTGCCAGCCCTATAAACATAGTTTCTTTGGGCAAAATTATGTTTTAAGGCTAAACAATGCTACATAATTGGCAGCAAATACCCTCATTCTGTTCCACTCCTTATAACCTAGGTATATAATAATAAAAATATGTGTCATATCATATATCGACTTTACAAACTTTGCCTAAGTATACTTTGTTTGTAAATTATTGATACAATGATCAAAACAGAAAGAAAAATTGACACACGCTGGACCGGTAATCCAGAGGTACCAAGTTCGATTCCCGGTCTCTTCCGCCAGGTTACGCATTTCAATTTTTCTTTGTACTTTGATCTTTGTATCAATGGTTTATCTTAAAATTGTGGTCTGTACCACATCAAAAATGAGGCATTACATGTTTCATAAATTGATAACATTGTCATGTTTAACTTCATACGTCACAAAGCCTCCCAAGTTGATATTCAGCCGTTACTCGCAACATTAGTTTGTTTACCACGATGTCTCATCTAACTCTGAGACGGAATTCAAAATTAGCTTGTTAACTTTGAGCAGCAAAGATTTGATGTAGTGAATAAATATTGAAACAAAGGAACGCGTGTATTCAAAGTAAATTTCTCCCGTCTTTAATCTCAATCAAGGCCTTTGTATTGTTAAATCTTGCAAACAATTGAACGTTATTTTATTACTAGACTGCGCAACCACGATTGCGGAGGAGGTATAAGGCAACGTAGAATTCTTTTTTGAATCCGCGTAGTCGAGTAAATAATTTTTGATACAGCTCATAAACTGTATCAAAAAAATATTGAACCGCCGCATTTCAAACACGGGTTTTTGATAACGGCTAGCCATAATATAATACGGCGGATTACACAATCCGACTACGACAGATACAGATACAGCGTTATATTGGCAACTGCTACTCGTTACTTTCTCATTTTTCCCGTATATTTTGTGAAAATAGCATCACGATTATAAGATTTTTCATGAAATCATGACTCTGGCAAAGGAACTGGATGTCATAATTTTATAATAGAATGGAAATTTTGATCCTGGTTCCGTCAGCAGTAAAAGTGTAAATTAAAATACAGTATAGTATCTTTCAAACTGTAAAAGGTAGAAACTTGAACTTTTTGCAAACAAAAAACGTGTATGTCAATACAATTTTGGCTATCGGTTTGATGCGGTGCAATTCGTTGCATAAGTGGAACCCCATGGGATCACTCGGCTCGTGAATTGTTCAGGGAAACCAAAATTCTTACCCTTCCCAGCCTGTACGTCCTCGAAGTAGCCAAGTACGTGACGACACCAGGCGGCGCGGGGAGCTGCGCCCGCCTTGGACACGTCTCGCGAAATCGAAAAAGTGCCTGCACACTATAGGCCCTAAAGTCTATAACAAAATATCCTTACAAATCAGGAATTATCCTAGCATGAGTTGTTTTGTAAACAAACTTAAGACCAAACTAGCAGTAGACGCGATCTACTCTATTGACGAATTTTTTTCAAGTAACTGAGTGCACACCCTTAACCGGTTCGCTACCCAAGATAAATAATTAATTTATATATAAACTTAGTATAATTATGTTGACATGTAAAACTATGTTTTATCAAAATAAATGAATGAATGAATGAAAAAACACGTCTAATAAGATGAAATACTCAAAGCGAAAAGATTATCATCTACCCCTGACCTTCAATAATGTTTAACAAGATTCAGGCTAAAGAAAACAAAATAATAAAAGCCGGAGGAAACACGACGCCATTGTCTGATAGGCGACAAACTCTCAATGGGATGAAAATAAGGAAAATTGTACTGGGGGTGATAAATTAGTTTTCAACTATCGATTGGATTGATGGTTTTTCATCGGATTTTGTTTTTCGACGTAACCAGTTCTAAGCACGTCCGTACTTGCTTTGCGAATTTATTAAATAAATTACACCTGTACCGATAGATAGCGAGGTTTCCAGCGTTATATAAGTCGAAAGACTTACTGGGAAAAATCAGAACTAATTTTCACTCAACCTACGCTAAGCAAAGAAAATAATAATTTTGCCTTTTTAGTTTTACTAAGGTAGGTTATTTTTTTGTTAAATAATTATTTTTTGCTTTTTAGTGATTAATATAAAATACTTATGGCGGGATGATCGGGGAGATATTGAAGGCATGCATCTCGTTTGAATTATCTCCTAACTCCTAACCGTTAAGGAGTTGTACCTTTCATCATCAGCTCAGCATTGGAAGATGACAACTACCATATGCAAATACTTAAATAGCTGTAGAAAGTGTATGAAAAACATTATAAATGCCTATAAAATTTCAGGAATTCCTTCGATTCCTCATGGATCTCGTCATCAGATCTTCACCAAAATTTTATGGGACTAACTTGGAGATGTCTTTTCATGAACCTAAAAAGATTGAACCCAAATCGACTCATAAAAGACGGAGTTCTGAGGTAACAAACATTAAAAAAAAAACAACCGAATTGAGAACCCCCTCCTTTTTTGAAGTCGGTTAAAAATTAGAACTTACCGCAAGTATAAACGACTTTGAGGTAGGTCCTGCTGCCCATGCGGCAGGGTTTCCCGAACATGTTGCTATCTGCGGACAGCACACATCTCCTCTTCCCGTGGCACTCTCGCATCGCCGTCTCCGTCGCGTAAGGCTCAAGGCACGCTGTTGGAAAGAGACAACTGTAAAATTATTTGTTCTGTTTTTTTTTGTTGTTTAGATGCGCAAACTTTTAATTTAAATTTTAAAGTGAGAAATTCAGATGTGCCACAGTCATCGTATTTCTACTACTTACTGGCCAAAAGCCTTCCGCTATTTTTTACAGGAAGATGAAATCGTCATGGTCTTAGGTGAACATAGTTTCGAGTATAGGAACGAAACGCAAGGTCGTCGAGAGAATGAGATGAGGAGAGAGAGAGAGAGAGAGAGAGAGAGAGAGAGAGGGGTAAAGTCATGTCGGTTATTCTCTGTCGTATTTTTCTTAAGTAAATTATTTTGTGTGATGACTCGTATCATTTCACAATACAAAGTATCATCGATTTATTCTACCTCGCTGTTGAAAGGAAAGAGAAAACAATATTTATTTGACGCACGACAATAAGTCGTGGTGCTGGAATTACAATTTATTTACATTCTCGAAAATACACATGCATAATTGTATATTTATTATGTATTGTATTATAGTAGGAATATTTTTTTAAGTTGTCATAAGTGCAGCTCGTGGCCCCAGTTCATAATTCACACACTGCCCATTGGATTGGTCCCGTTGTTTGTTAGAACAAAGTGAAGTTAATTCGGCCACAAAAAATAATTCCTACTATACCTAAGCAATAGGTACTTATGCCAAGCAGTCATAGCAAATATACTACTTCCGGTGATTTGACGAGTTTTATTATTACGAGTATAACATAAATACATCTATTTATTATAATAAATAAATATCGGACAACCTCACACAAATCGATCTAGTCCCAAATTAAGCTCAAGAAGGCTTGTGTTATGGGTACTAGACGACAATATATGTACTTATGTATATAGGTAAATATATATACTTAAATACATAGAACAACCATGGACCCAGGCACAAATAATTATTCGAGTTCATCACACAAATATTTGCCCCGGCCTGGATTCGAACCCAGGACCGCCGGCTCAGTAGGCAGGTGTCTACAAACCGAGCCAAACGCGTCGTCAAAAGTATAAGTAGAACATCTATTTATTATAAGAGTAATACCTACATTATGATGACCTACAAATTTACATCTCTTTCAAGCCAGATGATACGGAAGGAGCTGTCTCCAAACTAAATCAAGATCTGAGCCGAGTAGCGCGGTGGTCAGAACAAAGTGGCCTTGTTCTTAACCCTTTAAAATCGAAGTTTCTTGTGATGGGTACAAAGCAGAGTGTCGCTAAGGTAATGGCCCGTAGCCTAATGGCCGTAATCTATAGAAACCTGGGGAGGTTTCTATAGATGATGGACCCTTAGAATGTGTGTCTGAAGCTAGAAATCTGGGTGTTATCATGGATAGTACTCTGCATTTTGAGAAACATGTGCTTGAAACTGTACGCAATTGTTTTTATCGGCTAAAAGTTCTATATAGGGTCCGAAATTATCTTTCTGTAGACATACGAATAAAACTTTGCGACTCTCTAATTCTCTCGAAGCTTAATTACGCTGATACGGTGTTTGGCCCATGTTTGCTTTCTCGTTCTAAAAAGTTGATTCAGCGCTTACAAAATGCATGCGCAAGATTCTGTTATCCCATTCCACCTCGAGCACACATCACTCCCTTTTATAACAAAGGTAAGCTTCTCAAGATGGAGGCCCGCCGTATAATGTATTTAGCCACGCTCCTTTTCGGAATTATTAATTTTAAAGAGCCCTCGTACCTTTTACACATGCTTCGTTTCACCAAGCCAAAACCTAGACGTGCCCCTCGCCTTATCTGTCCTCGACACGGAAGCGCTTCCTTTCGTGGCAGTTTTAGTTACTCTGCCACGAAATGCTGGAACAATATCCCACCTCCAATCAAAAATGCTTCTTCTGTATTTATTTTCAAGAAACGTTTAAAATTATATTTGTTAGACCAGCAGCTTGGTCCAGCACGGTAGGCTTTTCGTGTTCCAGGTCGGATTATATTCTGTCACAGTCTGATTTTGTAAAGTTTAAACGTGTTAGTTTTAGTTTTAGTCACGGTTTTGTGAGATAAACATGCCTACTTATAGTACTTTATATAAATGTATTACAATCAGTTTGTTCACTCTATTTTTAGTTCAATGAGAATATGAATGTATAACGTGCAGTCCTGTTTCGCTCAACTTGAGGATCCACATAATACCAGCCGTCAAGTCACCCCCGTGGTTTGGCAATGTGCTGAGTGGACTCCTTTTTCGCACAGTGCTTGTAATTTTCATGTTATAATATGTACTTAATACTAATTGCGGCGAAATAAATTTTCTTTCTTTCTTTCTATTATTTACCAATAAGTGGTTTGATATTTTTGCAAACAGTACTCACAAAAGCCTTTTCAGAGAATTCCAATATGCTGAGTTTGATATATTTGATTAGTCGCTAGCTTTGGCAATCTGTCGTAAATAACTCAAATTAAGTATACAAGATTGCTCGTTGCGAAAAGAATAAAATTAAGTTTCATATTAGCATAAAAAAATGCAAAAATTCAGTTTTATTGTGTGTATAAAACACATACAAGTCTTCTCTACGTAGGTACTCCTGATTTGGTACCTATTAATTGATTTGCTAAACAACTTATCTTGTATAATAGTTAAAACGCTTTCGACCAAGTTATTTTACATTAATAAAAAGAAAAAAAAAAGTCTTCAAATAATATTAGCTGATAAGTCAAAAAGAATCCGTTCATGTACAGGTTCCTTCGGATTTACACAGAGCCTCCTTCATTTTTTGCAGTCGGTAAATATTTAGTAACTCGAAAATATCAAACTGTTAATAGTACCTAAAATATTAAATTTAATAATACTTAGAAACATCTCAAACTTACAAAGCCCATTTAAACCTAGCCAAGTATAAACGTTTTCGTCGTTTAAATTTAATTATTTTCGGTATTTCGCTATCAATGCAATGAAATACCAAGTTAAGACATTTGGTATTGCTCGATAAAGGAATTGAATCGGAATATTTGTGGCTGAAATTAAAGTTACTGCGAGACCCCGCATGTATTTATGAAATCAACATTGCAATGGCTTCAACTGAAACCGGCATATTGTGGTATTGAAAAAATGGGCAAGTGCAAGTCCGACTCGCGCATGAAGGGTTCCGTACCATAATCTATAACAAGATTGTTGTATGGGACCCCCTTAAATATTTAGGTATTTTATTTCATTTTTAGTATTTGTTGTTATAGCGGCAATAGAAATACATCATCTGTGAAAATTTCAACTGTCTAGCTATCACCGTTCTTGAGATACAGCCTGGTGTCAGGCGGACGGTTGGACGGACGGACAGCGAAGTCTCAGTAATAGGGTCCCGTTTTTACCGTTTGGGTACGGAACCCTAAAAACCGGTCACGTTAAGGCTCCTAATCCGTTCAAAAATGCTGATTGTTTTCATGCGGTCTCTTAAAAAGAAAACAAAAGTGCCAAAGTTATTCGGGCCGTTCCTGAAAATGTCACGTGAATGTACCTAAGCCGCTTAATAAGAGGATGCTCACTGCTTCTTTTCCCTATTAATTTGCGTTAAGTTTACACCTGGTTACTATGGCGTCGCATAAAAATTAAGTCCAAACGTAACCGAGTTACTCAAATCGACGATTCGTTCTCGTATGTTTCCTCTTCCAAAAATTAACTAATCTTTACGAAATTTTAGAAACTGAAAGGGAAAGAAATGTTTTGTGTCGGACCGTTTCGCTTTTTGCGTTAGGCGTCCATTTACGGCGAAATTTAAACTAAAAACCTAAAATAAAATTAAAATTTAGACTTAAGTGCGAGTCTGACTCGCGCACCGACGGTTCCGTACAAACTTTCGCTTCATCATCATCATCATCATCATCAGCCCGGAGTCGTCCACTGCTGGACATAGGCCTTCCCCAGTTCGCGCCACCATACCCGGTCCTCAGCTTTCCGCATCCAACCGCTTCCCGCCACTCTTTTTAGGTCGTCGGTCCACCTGGCGGGAGGCCGTCCTACAGGGCGTGTCGTTCGTGGTCTCCACTCTAGAACTCGTCTGCCCCATCGACCATCGGCTCTACGACAAATATGCCCCGCCCACTGCCACTTCAACTTGCATATCTTAAGGACTATGTCGGTCACTTTGGTTCTCCGTCGGATCTCCTGGTTCCGGATTTTGTCCTTCAGAGAAACTCCGAGCATAGCCCTCTCCATAGCTCGTTGAGCAACTTGGAATTTGTGGACGAGGCCCAAATGTGAACTTTCGCTTATCCCATCTTAACTGGCCTGGTTGAGTTAAGTTTGAAAAGGTTTATATTTTTTATGATTTCATTACAAATGTATAGTTTTCAGATTTTTATAAATATTTGTAGTAAGGTCATCGGGAAGTATCCTCTATCATTTTGATTACATTTCTTGTTAGATGGCGTTAATAATATAAGATTTATAGTTTTCGATATTTTTATGACATGTGCGCTTGCCTCGTGTTGTGCGCTTGTCCTGACTGACAAAGTTACCTTCCTAGTATTTACATAGAGTTAGCGCTAAACCTTGGACTCATACCGAGATCTCATAAGGGTTACTCTATAACCAACTCATTAACCAAGGAACTCTAAATAGGATTTCAATATTTTTTTCTCAAACAATGTCGTCATAGCTTGCGTTATAACATGCTTCGAACACGTCTCGGACGGAACAACTCGAGAGAACTGTTAAGGAATTTCATACAAAATTGATGGCCTATGCCGGGAAGATTTTTTTTTAAACATGGCGTCTGGGTTCGTTAACAGGCTAAACAGCTGAAAAAAAAAATTCTCAACCATGCAATGAAATGTCTTCATAACGTGCGTTATAACAGGCTTCGAAGTATCACGTTTCGGGCAGAACAACTCTAAAGAATTTTAAATGAGTTTCATAAAAAATTGAAGGCCGGGAAGTATTTTTTAAAACCACGTCTATGTTCATGAACAGGCTAAACAGCTGAACTTAGTGGTGTATTTTTTATTTCAATGCATATGTTTGTGGAAAGCACTATACATGCCTTACCCGTAAAAAGGGCTTGCCGGCTTCGTATTACTATCCGGCTTCGTCTATACCTACCACAGACCACCCCCACTAGACGGAGCATGTAGGGCGACCCGTAGGCGACCCGCGCGCACCAACGATATGGTACGGCAGAACATTAAAGTATCAACACGGCGGCCACCGTTTAGTTGCGTCCATGTTTATGAGGTCTCTCTACACCACTTAACACTACAATTTACCATGTTATTTATTTAATTTCTTTTGTCGTTGACGTACGCATGGATCATAAACAAGGACGCAACTAAACGGTGGCCGCCGTGTTGATACTTTAATGTTCTGCCGTACCATATCGTTGGTGCGCGCGGGTCGCCTTACATGCTCCGTCTAGTGGGGGTTGTCTGTGATACCTACTCACCCGGCAAGCCCTTCTTTCCTGGCGTCTGCACTAATGTACAAAATTGAGTGGTGTTTTGTTTTTGAGTGGTGTATTTTTTTATTTCATTCCATATGTTTGAGAAAAGTACTATACATGCCTGGCCGGTAAATAATAAATAAACATGTAATAATAAGGAACAATTCGTATTTATAACAAAAGCGATTAGCCAGATAAGCCTTTACTTACCAAAACATTGTATTAAAAGAATGACGAAAGGCAAGAAATTATTCATCCGGATATTTACTTAATTGATGTTGAAAGGCAATATTCGACATTTTACGCAAAGTGCTATTTGAGCAAAATGGAGGTATGTGTTCCAACGCAAATAAGAATTCAACCTGACTTTCTAAGAATTCTTCATATTGTTTCCTTGCTTAGCAATCAAAAATATTTCGTATAAACGTAATTGCTTTAATAAGGCCAGATTTGGTTTCCATTTTCCTTTTGATGGATCAAAGCGTTTTGTGAAAGTGATCCGTCAAAGAAAATCGAATAACAAATGCTAGAGAATAAACAATATTAAGTAAGGTAAAAATTCTAGTTCAAGGGTAAGTAGTTATTTAGTGCTTTTTACTAAAACACGATGGGTGTATTGCCCACCATCCCCAATTTAAAATAAACACATTTTGAGAGCTGAATATGAATTGGTCAATAATGTTAGAAGAATCGACGCGCGTTTGAACCGCGCAGTTATATCGTCATTTTGGTCAGTGCCATATTTACCCCTAGCTCACAAGGCCCTGGCCTAGGGACCCAGCCAGTCTAGGGGCCGCCCATAGAGTATATTGAAGGGCCGCCAGACCCAGAAGCAGAACTTGCACCATAACTACTTATGTTCTCGTTATTTTATCAGTTAAAATACTACTGCCTACTATTAAATTTGCTGAAAAGCGTTTTGAGATAGGGGAGGGGGGCCCAAATGCCAAGGGCCCTGGCCCTCTAAGTCCGGACCTGATTTTGTTCTCATGTTTATTACCACGTTATTGCCACAATGGAAGAACAAGACGCTTAAACTGTGATCAAACTAAAATAAGGCTCCAGAGTGTATTTCGGATTCATAAGATAAATAAAACTTTTATAGGACTTTAACAATCATCTGTCTTCATAAATCATACCCAATATTTGTTGAAATGAGAATCAAGAACAAAAACAATCCATACTAATATTATAAATGCGAAAGTGTGTCTATCTGTCTGTTACCTCTTCACGCTTAAACCGCTGTCGACCCGTTAATATTTAAGAGAATGTTCGAGCATAAACAGTGACGGTGTTTTTATTGCCACAGCTGTTTACTTGCAATTGACGTTGATTACTACCTAAGTGGCATGTATTTTATACACAATACTTACATATGTAATTGTATAAACATAGTGAAGGTAGTAGTGGCAAACAAAATGATCACAGAACGTAAACTAGCATTTTAACGAACCGATTTTTTGCTGAACTGAAGTGGTAAAGGGATCAGCAAATCGGCAGTAGCCTTATACCGGTGTTGAAAGGAGAATACAGAGGTTCATAAGTGGCGATTACTTGTACAACCCAGAAGAGTACAGGGCTAGATGGACGATATTAAAGGGATATGTGAAACTGTGGGATATGGGTATATAAATACCACTCACTGAAGCGAACCTTGAACGAGATCTTTGTTTGCTTAACTTTATTACTGTTTACTACGGAAAAAAATACTTATTAATTTCACATAATGGATAGTGGATTGAAAGTCACCCATTTCGACCATAGGACGGAAAAGTCATTTGAAAAAATTAAATCTCGGGTTTGCATAGCAAATGAAAGTATGCTAAATATGTAACTTGTACAGCCAAGAAAAAAAACAATAAGCATTGTAGTGCAGCGACAGAAAGTAAACGCATAAAAGTGACAGACCAATCTTTATAATTAATAACTACTATAAAATATACTTCATTAAAATCCAACTACGACGTCTAGATTTTTTTTATTTTAAATAAGCTGATTACTGTGTTCATAGAGAACTAAAAAATACCGTTTTTTTTCACACGAACGTATTCTGATTGGTAAAATAGGTACGGGTAAAAAAAAAACAAACATAGTAGTTTGTGTTTTTCTACGATAACTTTTGATTACTTTCCTCATATTCGAAATGAAAAGTATGGTCAACTCGGATTAAAAGGCACCAATTTCTCCGCTCTTGCGTCAAAATATCTCGAGTGAAATGGGTGCCTTTCAATACCTTGTTTATCAATCATACAGATTATCAAACGGTTGATGCTCAAAATACGTAGTGACTAATGAGTTTTCTGTACAGGTACTGTATATATACTCTACTAGATGTGCCCCGCGGTGTTACCCGCTCATCCCACGGGAACACTAAATTTATTCGGGATGAAAAGTATTCTATGTCCTTTCCCGGGTCTCAAACTATCTCCATACCAAATTTCATCTTAGTCGGTTCAGCGGTTTAAGCGTGAAGAGGTAACATACAGACAGACACACTTTCGCATTTATAATATTAGTATGGATTTCACATAGCTCTGTGTTTGTGACCATCTGTCATTTCAGAACATTTCAATCAAATTTTGATTAAACGGACTGAGATGCCTCAAACACTAAAAACCATTGACCGAATTTCATTTGTCCGAAAACTATTCGAATTATTATCGTTTGTCCAATGATAGGATTCGTACATTTTTCTTTTCACCATTTCACATTTAGTAGAAGTATCGTTTGTCCGAAAAACTTTTCCCGTCACATTCACTTGCCCTATGAGTTGTTACGTATTTTTTTTCGTAGCCCATTTTTCATTTACCCAATGATACTTTTGGCACTACATACATTTAAACAAACTTTCAGTTTACCTTTTAACTTTTCCCGCCCCATTCACTTGCCCTCTGAATTGAGATGTCTTTCGTTTAATACCCATTTTTTCATTTACGTGATATTTTTGGCATTACATAAGAACTGCGACCACAACAGCACGCCAGCCGAGCGAGTGAACCTAGCGGCAGCAGCCGGCAAAGCTCCAAAACCGACCTGGCTGGGTTAGGTTAGGTTAGAACTGTGACCACAACAGCGCGCGAGCCGAGCGAGCGAAGCTAGCGTGCCGCGGCAGCAGCCGGCAAAGCTCCAAAACCTACCTGGCTGGGTTAGGTTAGGTTAGAACTGTGACCACAACAGTGCGCGAGCCGAGCGAGTAAAGCTAGCGTGCCGCGGCAGCAGCCGGCAAAGCTCCAAAACCGACCTGGGTGGGTTAGGTTAGGTTAGAACTGTGACCACAACAGCGCGCGAGCCAAGCGAGCGAAGCTAGCGTGCCGTGGCAGCAGCCGGCAAAGCTCCAAAACCGACCTGGCTGGGTTAGGTTAGGTTAGAGCTGTGACCACAACAGCGCGCGAGCCGAGCGAGCAAAGCTAGCGTGCCGCGGCAGCAGCCGGCAAAGCTCCAAAACCGACCTAGGTGGGTTAGGTTAGGTCAGAACTGTGACCACAACAGCGCGCGAGCCGAGCGAGCGAAGCTAGCATGCCGCGGCAGCAGCCGGCAAAGCTCCAAAAACCGACCTGGCTGGGTTAGGTTAGGTTAGAACTGTGACCACAACAGAACCACCAGTCCACTTGAGAACCGTCGAGTAGTTAATAAACCGAATCGTTACATCGGACGAATGAAACCAAAGTCATACCAAAAAGTCGAATAATTAATAAACCAAAACGTTACATCGGAAAACTGATATTACGGACAAATGAGATTTAGGGAAACGTGTCATTAGTCGATTGAATAAAAAACGAAACGATTAATGCCCAATCCTAAAATATCGAATTGAATTTTCGGACAAATGATAAAATGTTAAAATGATATTTGTCGAAACGAAATTCGGATTAACGTTTTTAGTGTTTCAGATAGGTAACCTTGAAAAGTGAATATAGAGGTTTTCTCGTAGTTGATTATAATAAAGTTACGAGTACAAGCCTCGTTTCTCTGAAACGTGAAAGATGAAATATAAGTTCATACGTTGAACAAGATCAGACAAATATTGACTTTTCAGATATGAAGATGCTTCAGTACTGTAATAAAGTTACGATGTTGCAGCAAAGTCTTGAATTGTATTGATTTTGAGTCTGACGTAGATTGCTAACGGAGGCGATGGGTCAGCTACTAAAAGTAGCAATTTGTCTGGAGTATGACTAAAGTTGGCAAACGAGAAATGTTGCAAAACTTTTCAATAACATATTGTCAATAGCGTACGGGTTCAACTGTACAAGTACGTATACTAACGTTGGTATTTTATCACTCATAAACTCAGATGTTAACTGAAAACAATCCGTTATAAGTTCGTCTTTGTACATTTATCTTTGTCAATTCTACACAAAGACAAGAAACATTTAAAAATAATTAATCTGATTCTAATTTATCTTTTTTAATTATTTTGTGTTTGTGATCTTTGTGTAGAATAAAGCTTTTACATAAAAATATATTTATATAAGCACTTTATTATTCAACGGTGGCGTGATCTGAAATATAACAATATATAATAGCGCAGAGAAAATTATACCATTGATCACATAATTACACCCTTACCATGTACACTAACATCTTTTAACATCTTGTAATTATAACCATGGTATTGCAATAAATAAATAAATAAATTTAGTTTATACCCATGTTCACAGTAAATAAATCTTCGAAATTTTGATGAACAGATTTTGTGATAGTTAAAGTATTGTTAGACATGTTTAAACACAAAATTCGAAGACTTTCTGACTAGATCCTTACGCATAGGTGGTAGGTTCAGAGCGCGTCGCTCCGACATGACAAGACACTGGTTCAAGTCAAGTCAGGGTGTATTTTTATTTGTTAGTAGTTTTTTGTACTTACTAGCACTTATAATTATTTAACAAATGACAATGCTCTTGACTACAATAAAGGGGATAGAGCAACCGTACGCTGACTTTGTTTTAAGTTCAAAAAGATGACAACCTAGCACAGACAAATACAGAGGGTTTTCTATTTTGATATTTGAAAAAGCCTCATGAGTTCTGTATTTTATTGGTTATTTGGGTAAAATGCCACGCCATTGAGGTTGAGGCCAGTGGATGTGAGGGTACGCACCGGTGGATACTCTATTAAAGCGGCCCTCGGCTCATAGTGAATCCATCTAATTGGACAGAAAACTTATAGTTCTTTGAGTGCCAACGGACGAAATCACTTAAAAGTTAGACAACGCTTTGAGCTGTGCTAATACTGGGTCAATCGGTCGAACTTCCAATATCGTAAACTATTGCAGTACTAAATGTCAGCGCTTGTTCAGGCTGCGGATCCGAAGTCCGGTATGTTTTAGAAAATATTTCAATTTTAAATTATATTGGCGATGTCCCGTCATCGCAAAATTGGATGAAGTTAAAATATTTATCGGTCAATAAAATCTGTTCTGGTGTTTATTTAAAATCATCTTTGTTTTTAACGACATATATTTATGTACAAGTTTCCTCAAAGACAATTCTTAGTGAAATTTATCTGTAGTGCAAAATATAACTAGGAGGTAACACCGAAATATAAATGAAGTCTGAGGAATATTAGAAGCACCAAATTAGCCGTCGTTTTATAATCTAACTGGCTGCGCCCCGCGGTGTTACCCGTATGACCGTATGAGATAAAAAGTTGTGTTAATCCAGGGTATCTTCTACCTCCATACCGAATTTTATCGAAATCGTTCTAGCCGTTGAGCGTGAAGAAGTAACAAACATACACATAAACACACTCACAAACTCTTAATTTTATAATATTAGTGAGATTATCTGTGTTTCTTTACTTGCTTCCATACTTTACTAATATTTATTTTGTTTTCAATTATTTTTTATTCCTATTCATAGATTATGAGCATATATTACCAAACTTATGCCAAAACTTCGTACGGCGCTATCCCAAATGAAATTTAAATAGTTAAACTTAGCTCAAACTAGTCCACTTAAGTAAACAAATTTTCAAGTCTCCAACATGAAACTTCTTTCAAGACTAATTTAAATTTCTAGTGCTGTATTTTTACGACGATAACGAATTAACTTAATATTTAAATGATAAACTCATACATTACAAGTTTTTTACTCAACATAGAATGTAAAGGTAGCTCGGAATCTTTGCATTTAAATACATTATCTAGGTATCCAAATATCATAATCTGAAACACTAAAAACGTTACTAATTATAAAAACGGTATAAACTCACGTAAAAATTGTCAGGAACGGCCCGACATGTTTCGAACTCATTTGGAGCTCTTCATCAGGGGTAGCTATCCGTAAAGTGCAGTGGGTCGCGAGTCGCGTAGCAGCACGGATAGCTACCCCTGATGAAGAGCTCCAAATGAGTTCGAAACATGTCGGGCCGTTCCTGACAATTTTTACGTGAGTTTATACCGTTTTTATAATTAGTAAAGATGTCTCACGATAGTTTTAATAACATTACTAAAAACGTTAATCCGAATTTCGTTTCGACAAAAACTATTCGACAAATATCATTTTAACTTTTTTTCATTTGTCCGAAAATTCAATTCGATATTTTAGGATTGGGCATTAATCGTTTCGGTTTTTTATTCACTCGACAAATGACACGTTTCCCTAAATCTCATTTGTACGTAATATCAGTTTTCCGATGTAACGTTTCGGTTTATTAATTATTCGACTTTTTTTGTATGACTTTGGTTTCATTCGTCCGATGTAACGATTCGGTTTATTAACTACTCGACTGCTCTCAAGTGGACTGGTGGTTCTGTTGTGGTCACAGTTCTAACCAAACATAACCCAGCCAGGTGGGTTTTGGAGCTTTGCCGGCTGCTGCCGCGGCACGCTAGCTTCGCTCGCTCGGCTCGCGCGCTGTTGTGGTCACAGCTCTAACCTAACCTAACCCAGCCAGGTCGGTTTTGGAGCTTTGCCGGTTGCTGCCGCGGCACGCTAGCTTCGCTCGCTCGGCTCGCGCGCTGTTGTAGTTACAGTTCTAACCTAACCTAACCCAGCCAGGTCGGTTTTGGAGCTTTGCCAGCTGTTGCCGCGGCACGCTAGCTTCACTCGCTCGGCTCGCGCGCTGTTGTGGTCACAGTTCTAACCTAACCTAACCCACCCAGGTCGGTTTTGGAGCTTTGCCGGTTGCTGCCGCGGCACGCTAGCATCGCTCGCTCGGCTCGCGCGCTGTTGTAGTTACAGTTCTAACCTAACCTAACCCAGCCAGGTCGGTTTTGGAGCTTTGCCAGCTGTTGCCGCGGCACGCTAGCTTCGCTCGCTCGGCTCGCGCGCTGTTGTGGTCACAGTTCTAACCTAACCTAACCCAGCCAGGTCGGTTTTGGAGCTTTGCCAGCTGCTGCCGCGGCACGCTAGGTTCACTCTCTCGGCTGGCGCGCTGTTGTGGTGGCAGTTCTAATGTAATGCCAAAAATATCACGTAAATGAAAAAATGGGTATTAAACGAAAGACATGTCAATTCAGAGGGCAAGTGAATGGGGCGGGAAAAGTTAAAACGTAAACTGAAAATTTGTTTAAATGTATGTAGTGCCAAAAGTATCATTGGGTAAATGAAAAATGGGCTACGAAAAAAAATACGTAACAACTCATAGGGCAAGTGAATGTGACGGAAAAAGTTTTTCGGACAAACGATACTTCTACTAAATGTGAAATGGTGAAAATAAAAATGTACGAGTCCTGTCATCGGACAAACGATAATAATTCGAATAGTTTTCGGACAAATGAAATTCGGTCAATGGTTTTTAGTGTTTGAGATAGGTTACCCTCCATAGCAGCACGACGGTAAACTATTTATACTGGGCTGTCAAAGTTGGAAGCTTTGTGATAAAGTGGACGACCATCGTAGAAAATCTATGCATATATCATATATCACGTGATGTCACGTCAGAATGTCAGTTTACCGTGCAACCATCTTAGGAAGTATCGACAAAAGCTTTATCATTTATTTATCCCGTGATAAACGCAACCATCATAGCCCCCCTGTACGTCTAGCATAACTGTGAAACGTGGCTCTTTGTCATGCGACAAATACTCCCTGTCACTTTCCTTTCAATACCATGCGAGCAGGGACGGGTGGTGCTGAGTCACGCGACTACTGCCATGCTACGGCAAAAGGACGTATCTTACTATGTCATCCGTATAAAGATAAGACCTTTTACAGTAACACGGCAGACTAGTGAATTTGTGGCAGGATATGCTAGCCCTGTTGATATATCTATCAGAGAGTTAAAGCTGGTTGATGATGAGGACTTATACGTTGGTCTACTCACTTTCTTCCTTCATCCCTCTCTGCTGCGGGCACTGTATGGAGTCATACTCAGTACGGCCATACTGTGCTGAGTATACCGTGCGAGCAAGACGGGTGATGCTGAGTCCTCGCCCTGCTGGTATATCTGGCAGAGAGTTGTAGCTGGTTGATGATGATAAGGACTTATGTTGGTCTACTCACTTTCTTCCTTCATCCCCCTCGGCTGCGGGCACTGTATGGAGTCATACTCAGTACGGCCATACTGTGCCGAGTATATGGCCACTCTTGAGTGCGGGTTACAGCTGAGATGCAGAACATCGTTCTCGCAACCCACTTTACTGCGGAACTCATCTGCAACAAAAATTAAAAAGTCAGCAAAAAAACTAAGGTCTTCATACTACCCATCTAGCACAACTATGCTTCGCGCGGCATCGGTCACTATCTCACAGTACTGCACAGAAAGAGATAGGTAAATATCTCACGCGAAAATGAGTCGCGTAACATAGTTGTGCTAGGGGTACTGGACACGTGTTACAAACCGGAGTGCGGGGTGGCCCATTTATCATTGTATTAGAGTATAAAGTAGCGACAACAGGTCTATCATATTCTGACATATAAATTTTATGATTACCTGATGGGTTCTAAGGATAGGATCCAAATTAAAATTGCGAAAATCTAAATAGATAACAAAATGTAAAAATACGTACTCTTTGTATAGTTACAATTATTATTATATTCGGAACTTCCAAATAGTACTGAAAGTGAAATGATGAAGAAACGATTCTTAAAGAGGCACACAATGATTTAAATAATTATATGAATACAAAAATAAACGTGATTTGCTTGAAGTGAAATTGCAGGATAGTATTTGATCCCTAAACCTTTTGCGATGTTAAAAGTCTGGCATCATTCCTACAAAATACACAGATATGTATGATCAATTTATTTGCCGCTACATTATCTCCGTTCGAAAACATCTGCCCATCACACTATACCCGGAGATCAGGCTATGTTCGAAGATTCCTTGCTACATAAATAACATAAAATCCGCAGGAAAACCAAAATCTGGCAGAGTCCAAAGAATCACCAAACTAAAGTAGCAATGGGCGGGGCCATCAGTCGTAGAAACGACGGTCGATATGGTAGAAAGGTTCTTAATACGAGTTCTCGATTCGAGTAAAGTATCAACTTGTCACAGTCAAAAGTCGATGTATCGTGAGTTCTTTGCAAAAACTTTTATCTGTAGCCAACTGCGTTAAAAAGGTAGTAAG
Source organism: Apotomis betuletana (assembly GCA_932273695.1). Classification (NCBI taxonomy): domain Eukaryota; kingdom Metazoa; phylum Arthropoda; class Insecta; order Lepidoptera; family Tortricidae; genus Apotomis; species Apotomis betuletana. Next base: position 18,121,619 of record OW026307.1, read on the forward strand.
TCCATAATAATATAAATAAATAAATATTATGGGACAATCATACACAAATCGACCTAGTCCCAAACTAAGCAAAGCTTGTACTATGGGTACTAGACGACGATATACATAGAGAGTGATTATACGTAAGTGAACTCCAAATGGATAAAGTTATAAATTTTTTCGTTGGAGATAAATCAGATACGATTTTTTTTGTTAAGTAGTAACGATATCCGTTACATGGCCGCCATGGTTAATAAGCCGAATCCTCAAAGCCTCATCGAATTAAGAACTAAGACTACTTGGATTCTCCTTGATATACATTCGGAGAGATTACTTCGCCAAACCTATCGCGTTATGTTGCGTCTCATTTATATGCGACGCCACAGATATCAGACGCAAACTTAACTTGACCGATGTCACTTTATGCGTTAGGCTAAAGGCGATATACCTAAGACCGCTTATTTTCTTTGGCGATATCTCAAAGTACACTCGAATTAGTGCCAAGATTTCTAAATCGATCTGTAGCTTTCAAGGGTAACGCCCCTAAAAAGGATAGGCAACGTGGGTTGATTGAAATTTGAAATATCTGGCTATAAGGAATATGTTCGACGATATTATTTAATTTTTAGGGGTCAGTAAACTGGGCCTTAATTAAACATACTTTGCGATATTCCTAACTCATCGATCCTTTTTTAATTAATACCAATTTTTTTTCCGGTTGTATTATTTAGTGTTCGGATTAGGGTGTGCAATTTCCCTGGACATCGTAACGTAATATTAAGATGGATATGACATAATCCCGGGATTATAATAATAAGCTTAAAACAATACGTGTTTCGTCTCAAAATATTACTCATTTATAAAAAGGTAGATACTTATATTATTATACCTACAGGCATTTATATAGTCTCCAACTCCAATATAAATATATACATTACTAATGCCTTGTAAAAGCATTAGTAATATTTTTATTTTGTTTTATTAAGCTATACTCTATTTCCCAAAAACGCAATGCTATTATAATGTCGCCAAAAAACGGGATATCCGGAAATCCTCAGAGCAAATCCATATTTAGTATCATTCGAATTGCACAACCTAATTCGACCAGTGATCATTTACTAACCAACAAGAGTCAATACGTTTCCACTAAGTGGTATTGTCAATTTGTCATTTTAAAGGTAAATTTATTTCATCACAAAAATAAGGAAAAACAAAGGAACAGTAAATAAAAACTTAAACTAAATAAGGTAAAAATAAAATAAAGGTAAAACGCCACTGTGTTAATAGGACACTGTGTTTATCATCTTTATTACCGTGAAATCCGTTTGAAAGTTCCATCTAATATTCTAATGGGATCAACTAAGGACATTTTATCTTTTTGTGATTTTTTTCACTTTTAATTGGCTCAACACATAGAATTACTTACATAAATTTGACACGTGCGTCATTTACACTGTCATATTTAATAAGATTTGATTTCTAAAGTAAAAATACAGATACGAATTCATAAAAAATTCAAGCGGCAGTAAACGTTTCGCTAAGAATTCCGAAGTGTGTATATTACTGCAGAGGCAGGGTAAAGTAAGTTTGTGGATGAGTACCCTATACATGATTCCTTCGATAGTATGAGGATGAGTATGATTTTGAAGGATGAGGCGGCGTAGCCGAATCCTTCAATAATACGAATCTGTGAACTGACATTCCCGCCGAGGCCGCGAGAAATGTTCAGTGCGAGAACTAAACGCAGAAAACAATTAAAAAGTTTCTAGTTATAATTTTTTTAATTTAGTTTTTGATACTTGGCTGTTGGGCTGTATGGTGAATTATCAGTCTTTGAAAAAATTTAAAGTAAAATTCTCTTCATTGCAGTAACCGGCCAAATTAAGAGTACCCTCATTTGTATGAGACGTCATAAACAAAGGTGTGTTTTTTACTTAATCGTCTTATTTAAATAATAGCTATTTCCCGGCCGAGGCCAATAATATATATATTTTTAATTTGTGTTAAATAACGAACGATTTCGCGGTCCAGTTTTACTACAAGGGAACTACTTTGGGAACATTTCCAAGCAAATAGGAGAAAAAAAAAATACTAAATGTTAAATTGTATGGCGGAACTACTTTCACATAAAGTCCGACTCGAACTTAGCCCATACACCTACAAAATATGATTTTATTCGTGAACAGAATATAATCGTGCGGAATATTGATGAAAGGCTGTAATAAAGCATTATTTTCCATTTTGTCACGAACGAACGTAACCACATCAAAAAACTGATTGCCCAACATTTATTTTAAAAACAAAATTTTAAATACTTACCTTTTAATTTATGAGAGCACATGTTTTGACAAAGTCCACGAAAATATTAATTGAATATTATGGGCCAGTTTTTAATTTGTTGTCTATGTCATTTTTCTCAGATTTCTATTTTTGGTGAGTTGGTCATGTTGCTTATTCTGACTATGGTAAGCCTAATTTCACGGTATGTGACTTATGACTTACTTCATGACTTATCGCTAATGAACGATCTCTTCCAGACAACCTTTTGGTGGTGTCATAGTATACGTCCAAAGCCTTCCTATACCTACACGTTTAATGATAAAGGTGAGTTGCATTGTGCGCCTGGTAACAGAACCTTCAAAACCAAATTCGGTTTTACAACCCACATTCGTGCACATGACCGACGCTCGTGAAGGTCATGGAGCCAGGTTTCGCCATTGACGGATACGTCAAGGAGGACGATACTACTACTATACTGTATAACATATTATATTGTATAACATTGTAAATTTTAATTCAATCTAGTTTTTTTTTTTTTAGTTCTTTTTGTTTCTATGTTACCTATTGAACATAAAGTCAGTTAACGTAAGCGATTTTTTGTTCATAACGCACGTTGTGTTTGCCTGTAATTGGGTGAATACTCTGATATGTTTCGTACTTGCATTTGTTTTTTATGTATGTTATATAGTATTGTACCTGTTGGCAAACCTAATAAATAAATAAATAAATAAATAAATAAATAAATAAATACAGATAGATCGATATTGATTTATTTACTTACATGGACGGCATTTGTAGGCTACTTCGACGAACCTCCTCGACCCAGGACAGGGGTCCACTCCGAAAGCCTTTGGGCTGGTATGGAACTTGCACTGTCGCTTCTTCTGACACGCCTCCACCACAGTCTGCAACAATGAATACTGAACACATCGGTTAGCATGCCAGTAACAGAAGTATTAATCGATTTTTCCTCAAAATTATCGGGAATCTTGACTCTATTAATAAAAAATCAGGGCAATCAGTGCGTAGTTTATGGTTAGTCAAAATTTAAAAAAAATTAACCTTGACGGCTCGGTTTGCTCGACAATAATTTTGTATGAAATTCCTTTATTCGTCGAGGTACAAACTTTAAAAAAAGTTAAAACGGTCATATAAAAACGGAATAGGTCCTAAACAGCCAAAACGGAAGATCAGCAGCTACGACTTATCGCGACATTTTATTTGCCTTAAATAGCTTATGGCGTTTTCGGAAGAAAAGTACACCTCTACCTTTTAAACTCCATGGAAAGATTGGTAGTCCAGGGCCAGATAGAAGGCAAGAGAGGACGAGGCCGATCACCGACTCGCTGGACCGACCTTATTAAAAAGACCACACGGAGCTCTTTGGTGCAGTGCACTCGCTCCGCAGACAACCGGGTGAAATGGAGATGCATCGCGAGAGGTGCGGTCTGCCAGAGGAAGGATGAGGACGAGAACCCAAATGTGGACACTATTGCCGTAACCACGACCACGACCACAAGAGTGAACGACTGGTGATGATGACCTTTTAAACCAAATAAAAAGGCGGTAATACGTGGTAAGTAATGCAAAAATTCAGATTTGACATATATTTATTTTGTTTTCATGCACCGTTTTTGAGAAAAGCTCTAAATTTGTTCGGTTTCCATTAGATTCGGTTATTATAAATTATAACAATCCAGAAAGGTGAACAGTTTTGTAGTGATCCTCTTTATACATTTTATTTTTATACTAGATATATGTCATATTCTTATGTCAAGTTTTGCAAATTAAAACCTGCAGTCAGGTTTTGGCTTTTATTTCAATTTAATTTGCAAACTTATCGACTAATATCGCATGGACAAGTATCTACGACCGGAGCGGTTCGACGGCGACCCGTCGCAAAGCTCGGCGGCCGCAGAGTGGTCGCACTGGAAAAAAAACCTTCACAAATTTTCTTGCGGCGCAGGATCCGGCCACCACAGACGGGGTCAAGCTGACGATACTGATTAACCACATCTCTCCAAATGTTTATAGTCACGTAAGCGATTGTCAAACATATGAACAGGCTTTAAGCCTCTTGAACCGACTGTATGTAAAACCTAACAATATTCTTTACGCACGTCATGCTCTTGCTACGCGAAGGCAGCATAGCCACGAGACTATTGACACGTACATTCAGGCATTAAAACAATTGTCCAAAGACTTTAATTTCACCGATGTCGACCGTAAGACAAATCGAGACGATAACATTCGTGATGCTTTTATAGCTGGCATCTCTTCGACTAAAATAAGAGAGCGACTCCTGGAAAATCTCAACTTAACATTAGACGAAGCGCATAACCAGGCACGTTCCTTGGAAATGGCTGAAGTTAACACACTGCAGTACGACACCATACCTGGAACGCTATCAACGAAAACATTAATTCTGTCCCCAGCGGAAATGCTTCTGCCGCCACGCCGACCTTTCTGAACCGATCAAACCGTAAATGCTTCTTTTGTGGGGGTCGGGTGCATCCACGCAAAACGTGTCCTGCCTTCGATGCTACGTGCCAGATATGCAGCAAGAAAGGGCATTTCGCAAATGTCTGCCGGAGTAAAAACCTTATCAGCGCTGCCATGACAGATCAGGAGATCGTTGACGCTTGTATCATTGCCGCATCACCAGCATCGCTTCGCAAAGCTACCGTGCCTGCGTATATTAAAGGAATTAGAGCAGAAGCATTATTAGACACTGGTAGTTCAAAAAGTTTTATCAATTTCGAATTTTCCAAATTATGCTCATTGAAGCTAAAACCCAGTCAACAGACAATATCCATGGCCTCTCTTAACCATACATCATCAGTCAAAGGAGAAACCTGCCTCTCACTTACCCTGGGTAAACACACGTACGAAAACATCCAACTACTAGTAGTAGATAACCTGTGCTCCGATATGATCATAGGACACGACGTACTAGAAAAGCATTCTTCCCTTGAATTCGCATTCGGTGGTCCAAAAGAACCTCTCGTCGTCTGTAATGTGGCTGAAGCTTCCGTTCCTGCTGTGCCTCTTTTCACCAACTTAACTCCTGAATGCAGACCAATCGCTATCTAGTCTCGAAGATACACTGATGACGACAGACGCTTTGTTGAGGAAGAGGTGAAGAATCTCCTAAACGAAGGCATCATCGAAGAGAGCAGGTCACCATGGCGAGCACAAGTGCTCATTACAAAGAACGCTAACCACAAGAAACGCCTTGTTATCGATTATTCAAGAACAATAAATCAGTTCACTGAACTAGATGCATATCCACTTCCCAAAATAGAGGAATTGATTTCAAAAGTAGCCAAATATTCTGCTTTTAGCGCCATTGACCTGAAAAGTGCATATCATCAAGTTCCAATCTTGCCGGAAGAAAAACCGTACACTGCATTCGAAGCCGCTGGAAATTTATATCAGTTTCGTCGTATTCCTTTTGGCGTGACCAATGGGGTTGCCAGTTTTCAAAGAACGATTGATTGGCTTATTCGTACGGAGAAGCTTGAAGGTACATTCGCTTATCTAGATGATATAACGATTTGCGGAAAGAGTCCGGAAGAACACGACAGAAATCTGCAAAATTTCCTTACGTGTGCTAAAAAGTATGGCCTAACACTTAATGAAACTAAATCCATATTCAAACAAACTTCAATTAACATACTCGGGTATACAATCTCGAATAATATAATAAAACCCGATAATGACAGATTAGAACCACTTCTAAATTTACCGCCACCTCACGATTTGCCTAGTATGCGGAGAGCCCTGGGCATGTTCGCCCACTATTCAAAGTGGATACCAAACTTCTCTGAAAAGGTAAACGAGCTGTCCAAAACTAAAACATTCCCACTGAACAACGCATTGATCGAAGATTTTCAAAAACTTAAAAATGACGTTGTCAAATCTTGCGTTCACGCGATTGATGATAACGTGCCATTCACCGTAGAAACTGATGCGTCTGAACACTCAATTGCAGCGACTCTTTCTCAAGCAGGCAGGCCCGTGGCATTCTATTCTAGGACACTCAATCAAAGCGAGCAGAATCATTCTGCCATTGAGAAGGAAGCTTACGCAATTGTAGAATCGTTGAAGAAGTGGCGACATTTTCTCATAGGAAAAGCATTTCTGCTTATCACTGATCAACGATCTGTCTCTTTCATGTTCGATGTGAAGCACTCTAGCAAAATTAAAAACGAGAAGATTCAGCGCTGGCGATTAGAACTATCTGCATATAAATACGACATCATATACAGGCCTGGGGCACAGAACCATGTAGCAGATGCTCTATCTCGGGTTAGCGCTATCGTCACGACGCCTTCGAAGCTACGAGCGCTCCACGAAGCCCTCTGTCACCCTGGAGTGACCAGAATGGCGCATTGGGTTCGTTCTAAAAATTTGGCTTATACCATCGAGGAAATAAGACGCATAACTAGTGAATGCCGCATCTGCTCTGAAGTCAAGCCTCGGTTCCATAAGACTGACCAGCAAAACAAACTGATCAAAGCTATAGCGCCGTTTGAAAGACTGAGCATCGATTTTAAAGGACCCGTACCATCAAAATCGAATAATAGATTTATTTTAACAATCATTGACGAGTACTCACGGTTCCCTTTTGCTTTCCCGTGCTCTGACATTAGCGCGAAGACTGTCATAAAGCATCTAGATACTATTTTTACGATGTTTGGTAATCCGGCTTACGTACATTCTGACCGGGGGACATCATTTCTATCGGCAGATGTAAAAGATTTTCTGCATTCTAGACAAATAGCTACGAGTCGCACAACCCCATACAATCCTCAAGGCAATGGCCAGGTTGAAAGGCTCAATTCTACGCTTTGGAAAGCTGTACAATTGGCGTTGAAAACTAAAAATCTTCCAATAGAGAGCTGGGAGGACGTCCTGTCGCAAGCATTACACTCCATACGCTCACTTCTATGTACTACTACGAACTGCACTCCGCATGAAAGAATGTTCCGCCATTCTAGGAGATCGGCAAACGGAGATTCGATTCCAACATGGCTAACGAGCTCAACCAAAGTGCTTATGCGACGTTTTGATCGGAGAACTAAATATCAACCATTAGTCGAAGAAGTGGAAGTGCTGGAAACTAATCCCGCCTACTCCTACGTAAGGACAATGGACGGACGGGAAACAACTATATCTAACCGTCATTTAGCGCCTCTAGGGAGCAACAGCAACGATTTCTCCGCAAATGATGACTTTGTGGACGCTGAGACCGAAAGATCACAGTCACCACCATTAAGCTCGCCACCTCGCACGCCACCTGCCTCACCGCTGGCAACTCCTTCCTCGCCGCCCACGTCGGAAACTCTGCAAGAGACGCCCGAGCATGCAAGCCCTGATAGTAACGAACCAGTGGTCGCGGAGCCATTAAGGAGGTCGAGCAGAACCCGAAACCAGCCGAAGTTCTTACTCGACTACATATGGCCGGGGTGAATGTAGTGATCCTCTTTATACATTTTATTTTTATAATAGATATATGTCATATTCTTATGTCAAGTTTTGCAAATTAAAACCTGCAGTCAGGTTTTGGCTTTTATTTCAAGTTTCTAAGAAGAAACCATGTACCAAAAACAAAAATAATGACAATAAATTGTATGTCAAGCAATGGCAGAGATCGTACGGATGGGCGTCATTAAGGACGGTGTCCCGTGTTTAATGGACAACCAATCCCCTCAGAACAGTCCAGAAAATAGGCCTATTTTTTTACCTTGTTTTCGAGATATATATATATTTTTTTATGACTGGGAATATGGCTCCTTGTCAATGGATTTTCAGCAAATCATCAGAAGCATAGTTCTCGATTACGATCGTCTTTACTGTATTTTCACTGTTGTTTCTCATTAAAACGAATGAACTACCCGTTGTGGCCAGTATGTAGCGATTTTTTACGTAGTGCATTTCATATTTTCGGTCAAGATGGGCTTATTAAAACTCCGCCGGCTGCAGTGGTAAAACATTACGAGCGGCACCAAATTAAAAACAGCGCTTGGTATTTTAACATAGCAGCTGCACGTTGAAATGTTTCACAATTTATTAGTACGTACCGAAAGTACAGCGGAAAGGGTTCATTTGCACGCTGCCGTTTTTTCGACGTTTGCTTTGTATTTTAAATATAAAAAATATATGTGAGGATTGTTCACGTTTTTAAGGTTACGTAACTCAAAAGGAAAAACAGTACCTTTATCCCTAAACTTGGCAGTGTATCTTATAATGCACATTGTAAAGTAAAAAAATCTACCGGTCAGTAACGATCGATTTATATTTTCTGTTTAGTATTAAATCGAAGCATGATGTGCACACTTTCTACCAAAAAAATATTTTTGTGCTCTGGCAACAAATTTTGACCAGTAGCTCGCCAGATGGCAGACCATACGCGTGCGACTATGAAGCTCAAGGTAAAAAAAAAATATATAAATTTTTAATATTGACTTGGTAAATAGAAAATCACTTTAACTTATTGCCGAATAGTTGAACTAACGATTTTAAAATAAAATTAATGGAAAAACACTCATTTTCCAAGTAAAATATTAGCATATTTTTGGGTGTATCTTTTAATGCACACTGCCAGCTTATTAGTAATTTTAATATGTGCATTTTGGGATACACTGCCAGGTTGCGGTTATTATAATTGACCGGCAATTGACCTCAGTATCACCTGATGGTAAGTGACTACGGGGTCGAAGATGTAGGTCGCTGGTTCATCAACAATATCAACAACAATACACACCATGGGAGCGAGTTCCATCCCTTATAGCGATAGTAATTAGAATATAAACTTACAACATAAGGATGAAGTCGGTTCTCTTGCCTGGATGGCCGATGGTGAAATACCGATAGTGGGATTGAATCCTGCAATTCCTACACAAAATCTCCAAAATAGATCCGATAGAAAACTGACATGCTGGTTACTTTGCGGCGATGTTTGAGGCTCTCGATGATGCCCCTAACCGGCGCAGCCGGCAGCATTACCAATGAGCTCGCGTTCTGCCGAATCCAAGGTACCCCCTTTGTGTTTTTGTTAGAGCACTTTTATTTAGCTCTATAAGTAAGTAGTATCCATGAAACGGTGTGATTTGAGAAAATTTCTTAAACATTTTTGTAAAAAAGCACTAGATTCTCTTTTGCTATGTAGCAGGCAAAGTATCCTTAAAGATACAAATCTAGTTTTGTGAACACTTGGCAATGTATCCCATAAGATACATGCTATAAATATTAAAATACGAGTGAAATATTTTTTTATATATTTTTTTAGTGTATTATTATCGCTAACTAACTAAATAAAACAAGAAAAAAAATTAAAAACGCACATCTAATTCCCTGCCAAGTATAGGGTTATAGAATCACTTTTTTGTCCGTCCGTCTGTCTGCAAAGACTCTTTATCTCGGCAACGATGGTTTATCGCGTAAAAAAACAATTTACCAATTTTCGAATGATTCCCCTTTTTATTTGTGTAAATTGTAATAGTTACGGTAGTAGTAGTAGTGGTTTTGTGGTAAGGTTCATTTAGACATTAGTCGTACAAAATGCATCGATCTTATAATTAACGTGGCACGAGATATTCAATTACCAATTTACCATGGTGATAATAGGACAGCGCGGCCAGTTAGCAAACACTGCAATAATGCCTCGTTTAGTATGCGGTGCCAATACCGGGACTATTTAATATTGTGGCGGTAGTCTGTCTTATTAGAATAGGACTCAAATTTATACGTACAGACCGAACAAGCTTCCAAGATCAAATAAAGAGCAATAAAGTCTTGTCTTCTAATAATTACAAATACCAATTGTAATTAAGTGATTGACTCAATAACAGGAGATCAATAAAAAAAAATACTTCTCATCTATAACAGCATCTGACATTTACCAGAAAGCGTTAATAATAAACAATGCATCGATCTATTAATTAGCGCGGCACGAGATATTCAATTACCATGGTGATAATAGGACAGCGCGGAAAATTAGCAAACACCGCAATAATGCCTTGTTTAGTATGCGGCGGCAATACCGGGGCTGTTTAACATTGTGGCGGTAGTCTATCTTACGGAAATAGGACTTAAATGTTATACAGATAGACCGAACAAACTACAAAGCTTTCTAGATTGTTTAACGAGTCCTGAACATCTTGTCTTCTAAAAAGACTGGAGCTAACTGACTGATCAAACAGAAATTTTTGATGCGTCAATTTTGTATATTTTTTGTCAATAATGTCGGGTAAAAAAGCGAGACTGATTATAAAAAAAAAACAACAATATAACTATTAACAACAGCTAGTAACATTTATTAGAATGTGTTAGTAGTAAACTGAACAATGCATCGATCTATTAATTAGCGCGGCACGAGATATTCAATTACCGTGGCGATAATAGGACAGCGCGGCAAGTTAGCAAACACCGCAATAATGCCTCGTTTAGTATGCGGCGGCAATACCGGGGCTGTTTAACATTGTGGCGGTAGTCTATCTTACGGAAATAGGACTTAAATGTTATACAGATAGACCGAACAAACTATAAAGCTTCCTAGATTTTTTAACGAGTCCTGAACATCTTGTCTTCTAAAAAGACTGGAGCTAACTGACTGATCAAACAGAAATTTTTGATGCGTCAATTTTGCATATTTTTTGTTAATAATGTCGGGTAAAAAAGCGAGACTGATTATAAAAAAAAACAACAACAATATAACTATTAACAACAGCTAGTGACATTTATTAGAATGTGTTAGTAGTAAACTGAACAATGCATCGATCTATTAATTAGCGCGGCACGAGATATTCAATTACCGTGGCGATAATAGGACAGCGCGGCAAGTTAGCAAACACCGCAATAATGCCTCGTTTAGTATGCGGCGGCAATACCGGGGCTGTTTAATGTTGTGACGGTAGTTTGTCTCACGGGAATAGGTCATGCATATTATGCATTCTTCTATAGCTGTGAAAGTTTGTTTGTTAGTTTATCGTAGTATCAAGCAATGGACCTAATATTTTACATATAGTTATAATATGGAACGGAAATTCACATAAAGCACTGCCTCTGTTTTTGTTAGTTTCTGAAAGACAGACGACATACCGAGTTCTATCATACATGTAGAGATGTAAAAGACTGGCCAAAAGCATGTCGGGCTATGTCATGCCCTGAGTAGGGTTGGCCGTCAGTACAAAGAATAGAATAGGACACTGCGACAAGTTAGTAAACACCGAAATTATGCCTCGTTTATTATGCGGTGCTAATACCGGAGCTGTTTAATATTGTGGCAGTAGTCTGTCTTATGGAATACTGGTAGGGCAAAAATTCTATACTTACAGACACACCGACAAACCGACATGCCCAAATTATTAACCTTTAAATGCATGATTTTTATTTTTTACTATATTCTAGTAGTTTGGTGCTTTTATTGTTAACCAAATATAAAATATATATTATATATTTTTTCTTAAATTAATTTTGACAAAAATAAACCTTGTGAATTTCATACCTACATTACTAAACTTAGTATCAGTACAATTATTTAATATTATGTAAAAACATTTAATTTTAATTAAAAAGAAATATACCTACTGAACAAAAAGACTGCCAAAACACTCATCTAAAACCACAGTTTGCGATGCATAAAAAATATAGCGGTTTTTTTTTCAATTTCCGGTTTTTCGTTAATAAACAACTGTAACTCATTTAATTTCGTTCCGCATTTAAGAATCTTTCTGAAGACGGTCAAAATTTAAAAATAACTAGGTACATAATGGTACAAGAAAACCATCCTCCCTCTTAAAGTCGTCTGTTAAAAGACACCGCTGACTTCATCGGCATGATGCTCTTTAAAAACCAATAAAACAAAAAGTCAGGGCACGAAGACGAGAAATAAAATTTGCCAGCAAGGTTGTTCAGTTGGATTTTTTTGATATTCCATTCACTTTAAACATTCCCTGCAAAAGGCAGTGCAGAAATATTGCATAAAAATATTTTCCAAGATACAGGCAACTATGCAGCGTTTGAACTGAACTAAATGGAGAATGCATCAGTTAAATATTCCAATAACGAAATTTCTGATTTAATATCGGAGATATTTTTAAGATTGCGAACTTATGCAGAGAGAGGCACGTGACTTTTGCGATTTGTGTTGGATCAGATAATATTTCTTTCAATGCGATTTGATAAACTTTATTGCGAAGAAACGATTTTTTTTGCATTTTCATCATAAAAATAAACAAAAAAAAAGAAGGTTTGCCGCAAGGTTTCTAGCGGGCCTTTGCACTTTGGTTGCATTTATTAAAATAAGTGACAACCAAGTGAAAGCATCTGTCACTCACACTTGAATTTTGTCAAAACGTGACGGATGCTTTGTCGTTTATTTATTACGTGATAAAAGCAACCATCATAGGCCCGCAGTTTCATTCTGTCAAGCTTAAAAATGGTTATACAGAAGGAAAGAAGATTTGTGCTGATAATTTTGATTTGATTTTCAATGCTCAAAATATCACTAATCTACCTATACAACTTCAAAATAGTATCTGTTGAGTCATTACCCGTCTTGACAGAGCAAAGATGGCTTTGTATGGGCTAGACGGATTGTAGCCCATTTCGGTAAAGGTACAGCTAAACATCGAATGATAGTTATAGGATACTTTTTACCCGACTATGATAAAAAAAAAATACGCGGATGAAGTTGCGGGCGCTAGTTTAAATAATATAATTATCAAATGATGGAGATTTTACTAAGGTGCGCCATCTACGATAGATTGGTAGAATGATATTTTGTATTTGCAGTCCTCTCGAATCGTTGGTCCATGGTCAATTCGCTAGTTTCATGTAATATATCCCGTAACTTATTTAGTATGCGAGACCACCGACCCGGGGTCTCGCCACGTTCCACTGCGTTACTTCTTCCTTCCGTCACGTCACGGTATTGTGACCAGTTTAATTCTTCGGAAAACTGTGACAAAATACGGGCATATTTCTTTGTGTTTCGATATAATGCCACGCAAAATATAACCAGGGCATTTGGTTATTGTTTTTAACCAGTTTTTATCAAGTTTTGTTAAGTAAAATGACCAAAAACTTACCTGTAGCTATGTATCATGCATTATCAAAGCTAAAAATCAGGATAAATGTCAATTTTAAATCTGAAAAACGGCCAGGACAAGTGATAGTCGAAAAACGAAATATCAAGTCATATTGTCACAATCTAATTGTTTTTTAGGGTTCCGTACCTCAAAAGGAAAACAACGGAACCCTTATAGGATCAATTTGTTGTCCGTCTGTCTGTCTGTCAAGGCCCTTTTTCTCAGGAACGCGTGAAGGTATCAAGCGGAAATTCATATGAAATACTCAGGTCTACTGTCCCTTGGAGCTGTGAAAAAATCAAACTTCCAAGCCAACGCAATGAAAAGATACAGCCGTTTATGCTGCAAATTTTCGACACTCGCAAGGGAAACAAAACCTACAGGGTACTTTCCCGTGATCTCAGAATCTTTAAATTTGGTACGAAGAAACGTAAACGCACAGATAAAGGAAAAATTGCGAAAACCTTAAATTTTTAGTAACTTCACATTGTACGGAACCCTCGGTGCGCGAGTCCGAATCGCACTTGGCCGGGTTTTTGATATATACTCGATAAGTCACTCAAATTATTTCTAATGTCAGCTGCATGAGGTCCACTTTTTTTTTGTCGTTACTTGTTCCTTTCTAAAAGGAATGCTTTGCGCAAAAATAGCTGTTCGAGTATCCGAAGCAGAATTGAATAAATAGGACCAAAACGGGCGAGCATTCCTTGGATTCTTGGTTCAGTTGACAAGTTCGGTATTCGTCTTTTAGTTCAGTTTTTAGTGATAAATCTAAAGCGAGAGAAATAAAGACGTTCAGTAAAAGAGCAATAACTTTTCCGGACAGTTCGTCGAGACCGTAAATTAGGACCCTAATGATACGGCACCACGTCTGTGGACGGCGACTTTTATCATCGCAAAACTGACACTTTGTCTACTGCTGACATTTTTCTTAGATTTTTATATAAATGCCTGGTGCCGTTTTTGGCAAGGACTTCTTTGTATGAGTTTTGAATTTTTCGCAGCATACAGTTCTGAAGATGGTCCTGTGGCCCTGAATTTAAATAAATTAATGGAAGTAGTAAAGACAAGATAGTAAGACACGTTATACCTAATTTTAAGAAAGACATTACTCTGATCAACAGGTGTAGATTATCAAATGAATTTGTTCTTGAACGACTTCTTATTTTCCATTGAGCTTGCCAATCTTAATAATTTCAGAATCAGACTTGCTACAATTAAAAAAAAAACAGTACTCTGTTTTGTTAGCAAGGTGTCACTCATGCTTTTTTTTAAAGCAAGGGCGTAGGGACTGCACTTTCCAAAGCACAGGAGAATAACCAACATTGAGCTCATGCAGAACATTAAAAGTATATCTTGAATAATTTCAAAAATAAAATACCTTCAAAATAAAGTCAAAAGGGTTGCATCCTCTTCCCCTATCACCAAGTTAATAACCTTATTTTATTATCATGTACGTACAACGGAAAGATAATACCAAAGTATTTCATGCATCGTTAGAGTTAAGCTGCAATGAATATAGTCTGAAATGTTTTTTAATGTTTTTTATGACCAAACGTAAAGCTTCGCCATAGCTAACGCTGTTACTTCATTGTTTCGAGCGAGAATATTATTTTTAAGTTATGGTTTTAAATTACACGGTAGGTTTTTGGAAAGTGTTTATCTTTTCGGTTATGGAATAACTTCTCCGATAATTAAAAATACTGCATCACTTTATATGTGTTTTTTTTACCTTACCGAAGATAATTTCTATAACCCATCATATCAATTACCTGGGGGTGCATATACTTGTCGCGAATGCGGCCGAGGGATTCAGTCCCGAACAGGACTATATTTAGTCACGAGCGCAAGCGTTGTCGCGATGCTGCTTAAATCATCTGTTTTAGATGAAAAGGCTTATTATTTTTATTATAAAAAATGAAATACGTGTATAGAATGTTGTCGAGTTTGACATATAGTTGAACCTAGATAGCTTTCAGCTACCAAAAACTTGAAAGTACAAATCACAACTTTCAAATACCTGATGTTTTCCTGTTAGACTGACAGACATGGTGAAACTTGAGGGTCTCTAACGCCCCATAAATCAGGAATTCTCACCTGCAATGCACTGGGCCAAGCGCAGCTGGTGCCTCCTATCACCTCGACAGCAACCGGCTGGTACTCCGCCAGCTCCGAGGCACAGGACCCTTGGGACGCCGAGGCTCCATACTGCGCCACTTGGATGCTGATAGTTGTGCCTCGAGGGCATATGAGGGACACCATCTCCTCGTCGCAAGCGGCTTTCTGATGCGTGCGGAGCGTGCCGAGGAGAAGTTCTGTGGACAATGTAAGAGTGAAATAAGTATTACGAAGTACTGTACACACACTATACTGTATTTTGGGGGGTTTTGCCGTAATTGCCACGCTACGTGGGTTGGCGATCGAGTACCTAATTTCCATCGGACTAAAAACAAGGATGCTGCTACCCATCCTACGGTGGTCTTGGACGTAGTTTTAGGACCTTCCCGGGTCCACTCAGAGGGCAGGAGCGAGCTATGCTCTGAGTTTCCTTACGGAATCGAATTCGAAATGATGAGATACGCAAGAGAACCAGGGTTGTAGATATAGCTCAGATAGCCGCCAAACTTAAGTGGCTGTGGGCGGGGCACATTGCTCGTTGGGGCAGAAAGGTTCTTGAGTGGCGATCACAGACCGGACGATGCAGCGTTGGAAGATCCTCAACAAGGTGGGCCGATGGCCTGGTTAGAATCTCGGGCAGAAATTGGATGAGGGTGATGCAAACCGATCGTTGTAGAGAACTTTGGAGAGGCCTTTGTCCAGCAGTGGACGTCTATTGGCTGATATGATGATAATACTGTACTAGTTGAGCCTCTTCATTCAGTATAGATTGAAAAGGCCACCAAGTGTGGAAATTATGATAGTTATAGAAATTTTACAAAAAGTGGACAATTTCCGAGTCAGATTTGAGATGATCATAAATCATGATATACGTATAGGTTATACCGGACATTTTCTATAATCATAAAGATGTAAATGTTAGGGTTAGTGTTTCATGAGTCAGTCAGTGTAAATGACTCACGCATGAACACTAAGAACAACACTTACATACGTGCACTTACATAGCTATTCGCTGGGTGCAAAGTAGGTGGTGGGGGAACCACGAATCGATCGCAGCGCGCGCCGTGGCCAAAAAAGGAACTTTCGTCAGGCCAACTGTCACTTTTTACTAGAGAAATTAAGGCATCTAAAAATAAATAAATATGCGGCACGAAACCTGCAGCGAAAATTGCAGAAACAATGGCAAAAACAGTAATCATAAATAAATAAATTTCCACAAGCAAGTTGGAAACGGGAAGAACGAATTAAATGGATAATCGCTATGAAGAGGAAAAAGTTAGTATAACCTATAGAACATTTTTAATATTATATCTTGTATGTTGTAGGGAGTAGCATGTTTATGCGTTTATTTTCTTTTACATTTTGGGAATGTTGAGGAAAAACGTATTCTTTCTCATTTTATTGTAGTTTGGGATTTGAAAGCGATGTTGTGTTTGATTCAGCAGAATCCAGTTATGATAATTAATTTGGCCATGTTTAACTGAAAAAACAAAATAATCTGTATTATTACGAAAATACAGTCATAAATGATCGGTTGCATTATGCATGAAATGGGTTTTTCGGGTAAATTTGTTTATTTTGTAACTTACTTCTCGTGAAGACAGCCATGAAAAGGTCCGTGTGAATTACATCTGAAAGTTATTGATTTTGCCATTTTAGACGGGAAATAAAGAAGGTCAACGTTTTATCGACACTATAGATTAACATAATCGAATAAAATGAAAGAAAATTACGATATTTCATTGAAATTATTTGTTTGTTTACTTACTATTCGTAAAGACAGTCAGCCATTTGACATTAAAAAGCCCGCCGTAATTGTAACCGCTAGTTGACGCTGTCATCGCGCACCCAGCAAATAGGGTTGTATCGCTTCAACGTCACTATTTGGGTAAAATATAGGAGCTCCCGTCAGTTTTTGTTATGAAATGTAGACGGATAATAATATAACATAATTTTTACTAACTAGAATGTGCTTATGATAAACATAGTTTTCGACGACGCGTTTGGCTCGGTTTGTAGACACCTGCCTACTGAGTCGGCGGTCCCGGGTTCGAATCCCGGCCGGGGCAAATATTTGTGCAAAATTTCTTGGGTCATGGATGTTATCTATATATGTATTTATATATTATGTATATCGTCGTCTAGTACCCATAGTACAAGCTTTGCTTAGTTTGGGACTAGGTCGATTCGTGTATGATTGTCCCTTAATATTTATTTATTTATTTATTATAGTTTAATTGCAAAAGTATAATAAGACTTAACATTTCCTTGTTTGCAAGAAAACCCTTAGTTCTGTTTCACCTTGTATGAACATGAAATGAAAACAGACTAGCAGTTCTACGACACGATACATAAATATGTGATACGATCACTGTATCAGTGTATCTGCACGGGCGCGTATGTTATCGCTTCTGCGGTTACGGTAAGCGACCCCGATGCGCGGCGTAGTTCAGTTAGGTGTGTGATTGTCAGACCATTTTTATCTACACTGCTTTTCTATGCGCTTTAGTATGTGTAAAGCAAGCTATAAGTCATATTATCGTAATAATTTATGATTGTGTTAACATGTTTCCCATTTTCATATTACCGTACCTCGAAAGTAATCAATAGAGCTCATATTATAATATCAAAAGTCACAGAAATTTATGCCAAGACCACACGCTTGCTAAGCCTCAGCAGGACGCAGTTATATGTTAGAGTGAGCACGACGTAGTTCCGTCTCACTCTAACATATAACTGACTTCTGCAGGCGTGCCAAGGCTTGGCAAGTATGTGGACCCGGAATTACAAAACCGCCCTAAAGGTTATCGCACATCTAAGCGCCCGACTCAAGTAGAATTGGTTAGTATGGGTAGTATCGACAAATCCGGTATTTTCCTCAACTCGAGTATTCTTACAAGCTTTTATTTAATTTCACCTTTCCCGTTGTAATGGAATTTTGCAAGTTAAATTTGACCCACTTTCCTCTTTCCGATTTTGCACGAATATGCAAATCGCGTGACAATGCAATATTATGATGACGTGGAGCTGATCTGATGATGGAAGCTAGAAGGTGGCCATAGGAACTCCTTAATAGCAATCATATCGAGTTTGGGATCTTTAGAATCGTCTCTGTGAGCAATTGATGGATGTTCAAAGAAAAGTGCAGTCGGCTATAAAAGCTTCTCACTAAAATGAAATTTTTGTCAGAAACTTTTTTGTATGACTTTTCGAACTAGACCGCACACCTATCAAATCCGTATCAGCATCAACTCTCATCAACACATGCTACGGTGGAAGTGGAACAACACGCTGTCATCACGCTTACGTCGAGTACCTACGCGGGGGATTGCGCGTGGTTTCCGCGCTTATAAAAACAATTTCAAAAAGTGGACGGCTCGTCGCAAGCGCGGCGTCGCCTCGCCGTCAGCGCGCGATCATGTCAGCCAGCGGTGCTGGTCCGGTGTACAGCTACGTGGTTGACCCCGGTGGACTGGACGGCGAGCTAATGAGGTGAGGCGGCGCTGGTCCAGTGCCCCGGTGCAGAGTGGTTAGGGGTACGATAACCTTAAGACGTACTAGTCATGAAGGTGGATACATTCGATATTTGAACCATTGGCTTAAATCACTTCACTTCAGATCTCTTTACGAGAATATGTGTGAACGATTACTCTGTTAAAGAATTTTTAGTTCAATTTGTATGCGTTTTGGCGCCTCATAGTGACACATGTAACATGGTAACAGCTTTTGACCGATGTTGGAGAAATAAAATATTATTGACTCGTTTCCATCGCTCCCCCGACCAAAACGGGCAGCAGCCCAGTTACATGATCGACTGCCGCTCCAAGCATAAATATTTTTCAACTTTATGCTTCAGTATAAACATTATCCATTGATGTAATATTTCAAGTTAATGACAGACGATTATCGTACAGCAATAATCGTTTAAAGTGTTGATATTTTGGCCCGTATTTATTCAATAATTTCATGAAAGTGTAATATACTTACTAGATATTCTGGATGATGTATGAGATGGAAGATGGAGCACTTTCTCGCGAAAACTAGCATCGATGTTGCCACTGCATTTTGCCTTCGTATACCAAAAAGGCACATCTAACAATAAAACTTGACTGTACAGTGATGGATTTTTTTCAGTTGGCACGAAATACGTACGACAACAATGTGATAAAGTGCTGGGGTGCTTGTAATATTAAATAGTTCTATAACTATGATGACATGTTTTTTTTATAACGACACAACATAGTGGCTCTATTTCACCTGATGGTAAATGAAAAGGGGAGCCCAAGGCAAGTCGCAATGGCAACTGACAAGAAACCAACGGTGCCATGCCAGTTGACACTGCTATGCTGGCCCGAGAGATGCCTCTTCACGCTTCAAAATTACATTAATGGAAACTAAAAGTGAAAACCAGCCTAGACTGGAATTATGATAAGGTTAATAAAATTGACAGGTGGAACGTAATGGTATCCATAGAAGGCAAAGCAAAGGTAGACCACAAAAAAAATGGGTATATGAATTTGAAAACAGTTCGGTGACTAGTAGAAAATGTCTTATGGCGTTAAGTTTGCCAGCGCAATCGAATTTATTCAACAAAGCGATAAATGTGATAAAATAGATTTGTGTAATATATCGTTTAAACAGAAAGGATAACGTAGATATAAATTAGCATTTATGAAATTAAAAAACGCTCATGAAATTAAACCGTTATAATTTCCGCTATAAGGCTGCGTCTCCACCAGAGATGTGCCAGGATGCGTAGCGAGGGATTTGTTTTTGGTAACTAATATAATCAGCTGCGCTGACTGAGAATAGGTAAATGGAGTTATTCCATCGGTTCTTAGCAAACACATAACTCGGTACGCATCCTCGCACGTCTTTGGGAAACGCAGCCTAATACAAGTGGGAGTAATCTTAATAATTAACTGAGAGCATGTAGCGTAAACTCCGAGAATATTAAGCAAACGTTCTAGATAAAAGCTAGTAATTATCACGCGGAATTGCCTACGCGACAGTAACTACCATGCTACGATATAAGCCGTATCTTACTATGAAATCTACAGAAAGATACGACCTTTTACCGTCACGGCAGAACTGCCAATCTCGGCGACACTTGATATTACCAGACTTGCTTGAGGGCACACATTTTAGCTTAATTATGTCTTTGATGCCTTTACAGTGTCTCTTTGTAAACTACCAAAGTGACATTGCAGTCGACATTGTTGACAAGTGCCATGTAACTGCTCTAAATTTTGTATGTGAATTCATTCAACACCCGGATTTGAATTTGACTTTATGATTTACAGTGTAATTGTATTGCGAGTTAAACATTTCGACAACAAAAAAAAGCGATATTTAAAAAAAATGATATTTTTAGGGTTCCGTACGTCAATCGGCAAAAACGAAATCATTATATAGGATTATTTAGATGTATGTCTGTCGATACCTTTTTTTTTAAACGCGTGAAGGTATCAATCTGAAATTACACAAATCGCACACAATCTTACACAAATCGACCTAGTCCCAAACTAAGCAATGCTTGTACTATGGGTACTAGACGACGGGAAGTATATACAATATATAAGTAGATATAATATATAGATATCATCCATGACCGAGGAACAAATATTCGAGTTCTTCATACAAATATAACATATTTTGTCCTTGCCGAGATTCGAACCCAGGACCGATGGCTGCAATAAAAACTGCGCACTTAGACTGTACTTTAAGCTCTGCACAGCAATATTAAATATTGTGTTGTAGGTATTCAGAGAACGCTAAGTATACTCTAGTACTTTTATTATTTGTTTTTTGTAAACGCGATGTCAACTTTTATTTATTTTGGTTATTAGACGTACAAGGACTTTGAGTCAGGAGTCGTTTATTCTGGATTTAAAAAAGGAAAGTTATCTTAGTTTACACTGACTAACAAGACATTCTTTTTTTTAAATCCAGAATAAACGACTCCCTGACTCAGAGTTGACTTGACTCGAGAGCAAAGTGTTTCATGAAGATTCTTAAATCTTACTATCAAGGTTGTTACCGATTATAAGTACCTACGTTTTTTTACAAAACTAAAAAACTACCATGAGAGTCAGACATATTACAATACCTACACCGTGATTTAATGGTCAGTGCCCCCAAGCTGGAGAATATAAATACTACATCTGTGGTTGTGGACGAGATCTTAGCAAATGACGTAGTGAGCGTTGTGTGCGGCAAGTATACTACAATTACTACACAACACTACCATGACACTACACAGCAATTCACCACACACGACACACACACACACGTAAACACACCCAGAAGCAACGTGTAAACCGATAGCACCGCGCTTCTGAAACAGAACACTATCCAATGAGGATTTCCTCCTCTGCGCAAAAAAAAAACCGACATTTGACAACATTAATTTTCAACTACTCCGCTACCTGAAGGTTGTCTGGAAGAGATCGCTATTTAGCGATAAGACCGCCTGTTGTTTACCTCTGCCTGTTATTTTAATGTATCTCATGTTGTGTTGTATATTCCTTTATGTTGGAGGTGTGCAATAAAGAGTATTTGTATTTGTATTGTGTGTGCAACGAGGGTAGATTCTCGCCTCCGTCGGTGACGCCCGCGTCGAGCAGCCGCACGGACAGAACGTTGCCCGCAGTGCTTGGTTGGCCGCCGCGCCTGATCGGCTATCCTGATGATGACTCGCGTACCGATTTTAAATACGTCGAGCGATATTCAACTTCTACGACGTGAGTAAACCCGTTTTGTAGGTATTTTTATGTAAATACGTCAATTTCGCGGTATTTAAATCCGTTAACAACTCGGCAACAAAGCTATTTAGACGTGTTTCACCGCCCGCGGGCCCCTTATTGTACGTCCTTGCTTCGCTAACAAATGTAGATCCGAGAAATTGACGTTGTTTCAACTCACCTCTGTTTCAATACCCCTTGGCCTTCCCTATATCACTCAGATGAAACATACTTTAAGGAAAGTCCCCCTGTTTGGTTGCACTATACATAACATTTAAATATCTTCATAGAAGACTTTGCTTGTCTGACTTCAAACATGATTAAATTATTACCCAAGCACACAACCTGTCTTATACAGCACTTGAACCGTTAATTTAAGCTGAATAACCGCTTTATAAGCGCTTATGTGCTACTTAGGTTACTAATTCTTGTCTAATTAAAGGAACTAGACGCAGATCTTCTAAATTCAGTCTTGTACGATGTTCGGAGTGATTTATGTGCAAGTCGAATTAATGTAGTATTTCCTGAGCTAGTGGGTACCGCCCTTACTTATGTCCGTCGTAAAATGGTAGAGAATTGCATTGTTGCATTCTAGTTTGAACATAATGTGTTTAAAGTGTGTTAATTCAGAAACTTTTTCTGAATATAGGGTTTTTAGACCGCAACAGACAATTAAGTACCTAACACAAATTATAACGGGTCTAATGCGATATTCCTTGATTTACCTTCACGATACAATTGCCTAAATATATCTTTCTCGCGTAACAAATATCGTCTGTTGAAAGCCAAAAGTCACTAAATAACAAATACCTACTTAAAACATAGCTCTTATCTCAGTATCAATCTACAAACTAGATACGAGGTTTGAAGAGTAGTGACAAAGATTTAGTGAGTTTAATTATAGTACCTAGTTACCCGGCGATATTATCCATCTGTAGACATGACGAATCCATGTAAGTGACTAACAAAATCATAATATAGATTTCTAATATTAATTATTTGAACTGTTATTTGATTGCTGTGTAGGTATGCGGTATGCCATACGATCAAATATTATAAGACTTGTTGATGAACAGATATCGAAAGTGATCGCTGACTAATTATTTTCTCAATATTATTATTTTGTCCTTTCAGTAAAATTATAACGTATATTTAACTAAAAAGTGTTTGTACAATTATTTACATTTAGAAAATTTGAGCGTGTCTACAATGTAAAATATTTTCTCTACACAGAACTGTAAAAAGTTCAGCTCTCAAAACATTAGACAAATAAATATAAATTTACTAAGAAACTATTCTTTGTTTTCTTTTACCGAGACTGGTGATAAATTCGAACATAACTTTCTTAAAAGGGTCGTTGTTTCCCTTCCCATCCTACACGTTGCTTCACAAAAAACAAATACCTAAGTTACAATAACGTTATTTTGTTCATAAAATACCACATTATCTTTTTCAGCCCTTTGGCTATGTCGTGGGGTACAGAGTTACTTGTATTTTATCTACACTCACTGTAAAGATTCAGACTTCATGATCATGATTCTGACTTTATGATTTTTAGTTTTTTCGCTTCAATGTAAACATTTGGTTTACGTTAGCATTAGCAGTCGTTGCTTTAATAAAATTAATTAGTTTGGGTGTAGCACATCGTTACTATCGATTCTCAACGTAATTTGAGGGCAACGATAGTGCCGACCATGAAATCTGAATCTTTACGGTAGATGGCACTACGAAGCCACCCTAAGGCATGCAAGAAGCAACTGTTTGAAAAATTCAAAGGCTCTTGCATCAGGTTCAATGGTCCGTGTTGTCGCGGAAAGCCGTTAGAGACGCAGGTTCGAACCTTGCCGGAACCAAAGAATATATATATATACTAACGTAAAAAGAAACGACAGCGACACTTGTGTGCAGTAACAAAACTCGCGGCTATGTGTGCGTGTCGAGGGGCGAGCGCGGGATGCGCGAGGTGGGGAAAGGCATTCACGTGAATGCCTTGTCGAAGGATTCGGCATTACAAGGTCACCGACGCCCGAGTTATACCGATAGGCCGCTGTCGCGCCTGTGCCTGAACCATTAAACTTTTCGATTCACTGTAAACATTTAGTCCTGTCTTCTCCTCAAACTAAAAAAGTTTCAGAGCCCGTGTACGCACTGGGTTTGTATACCTGTGTGGTCGCTTAGTTTAATTTTATTTACCATATAGTCAAAACTGCTCTTAATTTTTAATAGTTTCCCATAGACCAATCAAGTTTTGTGGTAATGTTAACGTATAATGCTCAATCAAAGTGGTTTCCAAATTGTAAGAGCTTTCTGGGAACTATTTGATAGCCTTTAAGATTAGGATTGTTTATTATTATGGGATATTTACAACCATGCTCTACAGGAATTAATCCTGTTTACAGTATTCCGTGTTTTATTACAAACAGTGTTAATCCCAATACACGTGAGCGATTATAAAACTTTAGTGCCGATGGTATAAATATTTATACAAAACGTGTACCTCCTATTTTATGTTATTTATTATCGTTGATTGTACGTTATGTTTTACTTTAACTGGATTTTATGCGAATTACACTATTGGTATGTAAATAGGCATATTGTTTTAAAAATGTGCAACCAATTTGCTGGTCCTGGCATCTTGATGGCACCGATTAAGGTGATATTTGGTAATCCGTAATATTGTGTAGAAAAAGTAATGGAAAAATTGTATTTTTCTCACTCAAACTTTGACAACGACTTATACAAATAATGAATATACGCGATATAATCCGTTTAAACTGTTTAAAAAAAGAAAAATATGCTATAATCAGATTTATTACAGTTTTTGTTCTTCCGAAAATTGTGACATGAAGGTGATTACTGCGAGGAAAGTTTAATAGTGCGCTATAAGAATTTATTTAATATAAAAATGTGGTGCTCTTAGAAAGCTTAAAGATAAAATTATATAGTAGGGAATTAGGTCATTTAGTCAGTTATTTGCCTATATATATATATATATATATATATATATATATATATATTTTTTTTTTTTTTTATTTAACTTTAAACAATAACATTTAACAATGTAATATTACTCGCCAAACTGTGACGTTTAATGGCGAGAGGCGCTCAGTTTTAATAAATATAATAACAACTTAGTATGCCTAAATTAAATTATGTTAATAATAGGTACAAATACAATAAACGGTTATTAGTACAATCTGCATACGCATCGTATTTACTATGCGGGTACTTCGCCCTCGACGACAGCGCGTGTCAGCGTGTTTACGGTGACACCGGCTTATCGTCGAGAAGGAAGTCCTTTAGTTTTGATTTTAACACTGTTTTACTTATTTTACTATCTTGTCTAAGTAAGTTAATCTTATTAAAAATATTTGGTACTAAATATTTAGAGGTCCTTTTACCATAATAGTTTTGTACACTTGGCTGAATTAGTTTTCCCTGTGTAACACTTCTAGTCTTAATCCTATTATTCTTAGCTACTTTGTGCTCATCGCGATAAAAATACTCTAAACCTATCAGATATTTAACTTTTTTATCAACGGGTAGTATTTTACATAACGGAAATAACTTTTCATATTCTCTATTACACTTGTTTTTAACATTATTATATAGATACAATTCCTTTTCAAATTTCTACTATTCAATTAGTGCAGTAGTATTTTATTAATCGCTGCTTGAAATAATTATTATTGCAATAGGTACCTAATTGAACTGTACAGAGTATCTCGTTGCTTAGTTATTAAAATACAATATTTGTCTTTTACATGTACCTAATTTCGAATGTAAATGGTTATTTCCATATTGAATAAATGCCGTCCGCGATTGTGAAACTAAAAGTTAAAAATGAATTGGTATATAACAAAAATTTATGATTTCAAAATATGCAAGACAAGGCACATAAGTATTTATTCATAGCATCTTGGTTTTTAAATCAGTTGTCAGTTTAAATTCGTTTTTATTTGTATTCGAAGATGCCCGGTGCGAATTATTTGTCCCCGTATTTTTTTTTTGCCGAAGTCGGATAAAAAACATCGTATACCTATAACCATCTATGCCTATACCTACCTATAACTATCCCTGTATCAAAATTGCTTAGAATCCGTTCAACTGCTTTAGCGTGATGAGAGGATAAAAATTGGGCAAGTGCGAGTCCGACTCGCGCATGAAGGGTTCCGTACCATAATGTACAACGTAGTTTGTTGGAGCCCCCCTTAAATATTTATTTTATTTTATTTTAGTATTTTTTGTTATAGCGGCAATAGAAATACATCATCTGTTAAAATGTCAACTGTCTAGCTATCACCGTTCTTGAGATACAGCCTGGTGACAGACGGACGGACGGACAGCGAAGTCTCAGTAATAGGGTCCCGTTTTTACCCTTTGGGTACGGAACCCTAAAAAATATTTCCCAAGAGATGGCGTTGTACGGCGAGCGTTAGATTTTTCCTGAAAAATCTCCACAGAAAAAAGATTTCAATAAAATTTCATACTTAATAGTACTTATGATGTTTATTTTTTCATCGTAATATTTTTTTTTATAGTTAGAACTAAAACTTTTGCTCTACGTTTAATTTGTAACAAATGAACTAG
This sequence comes from Apotomis betuletana, assembly GCA_932273695.1. Lineage (NCBI taxonomy): Eukaryota > Metazoa > Arthropoda > Insecta > Lepidoptera > Tortricidae > Apotomis > Apotomis betuletana. The sequence goes on from OW026307.1 coordinate 18,148,425, forward strand.
GTCAGCCACTTTAAAAAAAATTTACTATTAAAAATTTGTTTGCTGCACATTTATAAAACAATCAGTAACACTATTTTTTTTTCTCAACGAAAACTGCACTCGGTTAACTTATTAAAGCAGAGCCGGCATTATCTCGAGATAAAAATATTTACAAGCTCTGTTCAGCTTAGGGAGCTCAAACAACGGGTCATTAAGGGGAAGTGATCTATTTATAGCGTGTGCTCGTATTTCATAGCCGACGAGAGGCGTAATAGGGAGCACGTGGTGTGGGCCATTCTGTGGCCGACTTGAGGCATAGGAGGCAGCGGGAGCAAGAAATAATATCATCCACAGCTCACTGTTAACTGCAGACGATGTCAGTAGCCGACAAGAGGCGTGCTAGAGAACGTGGTACGGGCCATTCTGTGGCTGACTGAAGGCATAGGAGATAGCGAGAGCGACAAACATTTTTTTTTTATGGTAATATCATGACGACGCGAGGGTATGGGTATGGAGCCGGCGGCCCTGGTTTTGATTCCTGGCAGGAGCAAATATGTGTATGCGGAGTTCGAATCTTTGTTGGCGGGCTAAGGATTTTTTGTGTATTTAATTATGTATACTGTCGTCTTATTCTCATTGTACGACCATTAGGTACTTAGTATGAGACTACATCGAATTGTAAAAAGATTTTCCATGAATTATAAGTTTTGATTGCGATTTTTATTATAATTAGTACAAGTAAACAAGCTGCAAAACATGTTGGGCGCATCTTTGAACCACACAAGTACTTTGAAATCGGTAGTTGAAGTACCAGCCCTAAAATGAGGATGGGCTCATAGAGATAGCAACAGAAACCACTTGACTTTTACTTATATCGGGGTCTAAGGGTTTTACGTATTTTTTCTACGTCCTGGTACATGCCACACATGTTTTGTTGATATTACATTCTAAACGTATTTTTTTCGTAGCTGCGGGACTGCAAAGAACCGGTAAGTAATGTTTTATAGAAGCAATCTAATTTTGACTTATTATACAAAACATAATTCACTTTTTTTTGTTCCTTACTTAGTGCTTATAGTTGTTAATTTATGTTTATAGGTTTCGTTGGTCTTGTTTTTTGCGACTCAAATATATCTATACCTACGAATACTTTGATTAAATCAATCACTGTATATGTTTAATAAACTGTTGTTGAAATTAATTACTTGCAATAAAATAAAGAGTTTGTCGTGATTTTAAATATTTCTTAGAACAATAAATAGGTATATTCTATTTAAAGCTTTTTTTAAACGATCGACAACTTTTGTATCATCATCATCATCATTTCAGCCATAGGACGTCCACTGCTGGACACAGGCCTCCTCAATTGACTTCCACATGGGCCGGATAGAAGCGACCCGCATCCAGCGTGTCCCCGCAACCCTGACCAGGTCATCCGACCACCTTGCGGGTGGCCGTCCTACGCTGCACTTGCCGGTACGTAGTCTCCACTCGAGAACCTTTCTGCCCCAACGGCCATCGGTTCTTCGAGCTATGTGCCCTGCCCATTGCCACTTCAGTTTGCTTTTGTATAATATTGTTGAATTTCTCAGATACAAAGCTATGTTGTAACACCCGAATAAACAACAATTATGTATCTAACATAATATTTAGCTTTTTATTATGTCTATAATATATTGACGACAAAAACAGTGAATACAGGCCACACCCAAAACAAAAGAACCAAACGTAAATTTTTAAACGCCGAATATTGTACCAAAGCCTCTAGGATCTCGCAATTAACTTAAGCCCTTGAGGGGCCTCACCATAATGAGAAGTGAGCTTGATGAAGATTTGGTTAGCACTCCATATGGACGCTTTTTCACATAAATATAAGAATAAAGCGAGCCTGTACGTTTCTCGCGAGATAAATAAGAACCTACCATACATTTTCTGAGAATGTGTTTTACGTTTCTAGAACCATGTTTTTTTGGAATAAACGATTGCTTGTTACTCTCCGGCCTATATTACACATATCTTTTAACTGGCGACCCGCCCCGGCATCGCACATGCTGATAAATTATGCATGTGTTGTACATATAATCCTTCCTCTTGAAACAATCTAGCTATTAAAAAAACACATAAAAATCTGTTGCGAAGTTTTAAACACACAGGGACAGAAAGACAGATAGCAGGAAGCGACTTTGTTTGTACTTACTATGTAGATTACAAAAAACATACAACTATAAAGGGAATATTTTTCAAATTACAATAATTAAATTGGGCCACACCCAAAACAAAAGAACTCAACCTACATTTTTAAACGCCGAACATTGTACCAAAACCTCAACCATCTGTCTCGCGGTTAACATGCAGCCCTTGAGCGGACTCACCATAATGAGAGGTGAGCTTGATGAAGACTTGGTTAGCGCATCATTAATCTTTGTCGCATAAATACAAGAAAACGATGGCCTTTAATAATCACGTTGTGAGAGAAATGACAACACATCAAACACATGGCTTTCCTTTTGAGATAAAAAGTAGCTTATGTTACTCTTCGGCCTATATTCTATTTCTTAGTAAAATATCACAATAATCTATAAGGGACTTTTTCAAATTATAATGATTAAATTGGGCCACACCCAAAACAAAAGAACTCAACGTACATTTTTAAACGCCGAACATTGTACCAAAACCTCAACCATCTGTCTCGTGGTTAACATAACCTTGAGCGGACTCACCATAATGAGAGGTGAGCTTGATGAAGACTTGGTTAGCGCATCATTAATCTTAGTCACATAAATACGGGATGACACTTTGTGACGCCGTTTCGGATCCAATATAACGGTTTTAAAATAGGAAGGAAGACGATGTGCTTTTTTGAAGATGATTATTACATGTTAAAGTTACTGTGATTACTAGTTATAGACGACTACTTTATTTCTATCCATGAGTTCAACTTACTTGTTAAAAATGGTTTAGCATCTACATTCTACGTATCTACTCATAGTATTGCGTTTAAATCAGACAACCTCACACAAATCCATCTAGTCCCAAATTAAGCTCAATAAGTTTTGTGTTATGGGTACAAGACGACGATGTACAATACGACTTATATAGATAGATATATACAACAACCATGTCCCAAGCATAAATATTTCAGTTTATCACACAAATATTTGCTCTGGCCGCGATTCGAACCCGGGACCGCCAGCTCAGTACAAATATACTCACTACAAACTGCGCCAACAGATTCGTCATAACAATCCGTTTAAGGTTTTGATTTAAACACAATTGATCAGAGTAACAACTAATTCGTGATCGATTTTATTACTCAATTTCGACCTTTATTCTGATGACGAGAGGATTACACTGAATAAAAAAAATAGCTCAACTAGTTTAATTACTTGAGAAATACCCAAATTGTGCATAGTATTAACCAAAATAATGCTTATTTTACATAACTTATTTCGGTTACTAGTAGCTTGTCAGTCCTCTGATTTATGCAACTAGCAGCTATCATTTGGGCTAAGTAGCCCAAGTGGGTTTTCAATGTAGATGTGAAATAATGTAAAATTTTGACGTGATAAATGCAAGGTACCGAAAAAAATATTAAAACTTTACCGTTTTATTTCTTTTATTTCATTAACGGTAAAGAAATCTTATTACTTCCCCTCGTCCTATTGAGTAGATAAAAATAACTTGACTATTTGTGGCGTCGTTACAACGTGTCAGATGTCATTAGGCGCATTGTCCTCTCAAATACTTGGATATGGAAATATCCAGTGACAGACTCCGAGTGAATATACTTATATGTCGTAGGCAACCGAAAATGGCGCCTCAGATCATTGGGACTTTGTCAATATTACAGAAATGATATTGAAACGGTTAAAACATATCACTACTCTTTCCCCGTACTATCGTACGTTAAGTTTGCACCTCATAACTATGGCGTCGGATACAAATGAGCTCCAAACTTAACGTAACTGGGCTATTCAAATCGAGTCTTCGTTCTTGCTTTTTGCGCAAATTATAATAGAACTTGTGAACTAGACGTCCGTTTGCGGCGAAATTTCGGCCAAAAACATGCGCAGAAACAGTCTAATAATAATTGCGCAAACATTTAAATGGTCCGACAGAGAGCATTTCCTTGCTATTCAGTTCCTAAAATTTCGTAAAGATTGGTTTATTTTTGGAGGAGAAAACAAACAAAAACGAAAACTCAATTTGTATGGAAAAATGTGCAGTGGTAAGTAGGTACAAATATTTTCTCTTAAAATGCTCAAATAATTACCCTTTTGCGAAAATCAAACTGAGAATTCTTCTAAGAATGTGTTTATATTACAAGCGAGCGAGCGTTTTCGGTTATGATTATTGGACGACGCGGTTGTCGCGGAGGTAAAGCAGCTGCCTACTGAGCCGACGGTCCAGGGTTCAAATCCCGGCAAGGGCAAAAATGTGTGTGATGATTTGATGAACTCGAATATTTGTGACTGGGTCATGGATGTTATTTGTATTTATGTAATTATGTATTTATCTATATATTTATCGCCGTTTAGTGTTCATAACACAAGCCTACTAGCGCTTACTGTGGGACTAGAACGATTTGTGTGAGTTTGTCCGATATTTATTTATTTATTATGAGTGGTATCAGCTTTGTTAAAAGTAGACACACGATCGTGAACAAAGGTTTTTATAATACCTATCAGACTAAGTTAGATTGGTACCTGCAGGTACCATGTTATCTACTATAATCCAAATTAAGTGTAAACCTTATTAAATCAGGTAGTAAATACCCCTCCGGCCGCGTGGTTCGACAGCGTTGTCCGACACTCGGACTACAAGGAATTTTATATTCCACTTAGTTCGACACTCGGACTACAAGGAATTATTATTTTCCACTTAGTCCGACAATCGGACTGTAAGGAATTCTTATTTTCCACTTAGTCCGACACTCGGACTGCAAGGAATTCTTATTTTCCAGTAAGTTCGACCTTCAAACCTCAATTTCATCTTTTTTAATTAATTAAAACACTCATGGGTTACGGAATAATAAGCACAAATTTATTGAATGAAATAGTAAACCAAATATAACATACTTCTTGAAACTAAACTATAATATGTCCTATTTTTAACCCCCGACGAAAAAAAGAGGGGTGTTATAAGTTAAACATGTGTATCTGTGTGTCTGTGTGTCTGTGTATCTGTGTGTCTGTCTGTGGCACCGTAGCGCCACAGCCCAATGACTTCCGCCAAACAGCGCAATGACGGCGGATGGACCAATTTAAGTGCGGTTTTTTTTAATCGAAAGACTTTTCCGCTGAGATGGTTCTTAGCTATGTTTAGTGGAAGTACGACCAGTAGTTTCCAAGATATTCAGCTTTAATTGGAACAAGTGATAAGATCTCAAACAATATTGAAAGCAATATTTCGAAATATTGGCTAAATGTTGAGTTTTATTAGCATTTTCTATATGACTCACTTATTCCGTAACCCATGGGTGTTAAATTAAAGAAAAAAGATGAAATTGAGGTTTGAAGGTCGAACTAACTGGAAAATAAGAATTTCTTGCAGTCCGAGTGTCGGACTAAGTGGAAAATAAGAATTCCTTACAGTCCGAGTGTCGGACTAAGTGGAAAATAATAATTCCCTGTAGTCCGAGTGACGAACTAAGTGAAATATAAAATTCCTTGTAGTCCGAGTGTCGGACAACGCTGTCGAACCACGCGGCCGGAGGGGTAAATACCTTAGTTATAAGTTCAACGGCTTCATAAAAATAAAAGTTGAAGAGTTTATATTATAAAATCAAGCTACAAAATAAATAAATATTAAGGGACAATCATACACAAATCGACCTTGTCCCAAACTAAGCAAAGCTTGTACTGTGGGTACTAGACGACGATATAAATAATATATATAAATACATATATAGATAACATCCATGACCCAGGAACAAATTCACTATAATGGTTGAGATCTTAACCTCAAAGGGTTTAAAAATACAAAACATTCTGTAATAAACTTCGCGCAGGTATGCGATCGTAATTAATATTTTAATGAGCTGTACCACTTATCCGGAAAATGGCCGCACAATTTCATAACGCAGTAAGACTGGTAATATTTAAATTGTTTGTGCAGATTCATATGGGTAATTTAACCAAAAATTCGAACCACGACGCAGTGTTGTCACTACTACTAACTTTTCAGTAGATCTATCTATTTTGCATCCGTTCTACGTACCTATCTACTACCCTCAGCATCAAATCTAACTATTTTTCAAAATTTTATGATCGTAAACAATTCTCAACGCGTGGAACGAAATGTTACTCACTTACAATTGAATGTAGCCTGTTGTCCATAGATAGAGCCATAGCCTATCTTGTAATTTCATAGAGAATGCCTTGTGGCATTAGGTTGCCATTTGCACTAGTTCGATCTGTGCAATAAATTTTAATTAAATAAATAAATACATCTACATTATTTTAAAAGTCTAATGTTAAATATTATTATTTTTTTGGAGATGTGACATAATGTTGGAAAAACTTTAACAGCGCGATGCAGCGTATATTTGTCGTCTCATCACGCCGAAACGGCTTAAATGGCTGGATAGATATTAACAAATTTTGGCACAGTTTGGCTTTAGCCATTATAGGCCACTTTTTATTCGACGAATATGGTTAAAAAAAGTTTTACACAATCGTGTACGACGCGCGTACGACGAACTTGCGGACAACTTCCAGTTTATGTATACTAAAAGTTTACTAAAAGAACAACTTTGTTCTCGCGTAAAAACATTATTTTTACTGTAGCAGGGTAAAAATAATCCAACATCAAAAATGCTGTAAATACCAAGGAGATTAATTCGCAGTTGCTTCGCTAAGAAGACATTTTTGTATAATTAATAATTATAACTAATTTTGTAAGAAAATGTTTCGAATCCTCATGGACCAACACGGAATCTAGTCCGCACATCATTTCAAAATCTGTCTGTTTAAGTTTGGTGAAAATATCGCGTTAACGAATAAAAATTATACATTAAAAACATCTTCTCAACGAAGTTTCCTTTAGAACTAGGATTTGCAATACGAGATGTATAGGAGTTAATTAAACTAACTGAAAAATGTTTCTTAGAGGCGAATTTAATTACCTACGTTGATAGCAAAAAAATTAAGAAAACAGTTAGTACCGCTCCGAGCGAGGAAAATAAACGAAAACAACGTTTTGCTTGCTTTCTTCGGAAACGTTCAAGTGAATACTTACGCGTTTTTTCACTACAATATCAATGCTATTTTTCGTAAAACGAGGATATCATAAATTGCATATTGATTCAAATTTATTCTTAAAATCACAATAAGATACACTAATGAATTTTACATACGATTATAGGATTAAGGTACTAATTAGTTATGAAAATGAAATCCATAAAAGCAACATTTTGTAGTTACGCGTTTTATAAATTAACCAAAATCAAATTAAAAAGTATATTCCTTTGGCACTTGTATATAATAACACTAGCTGTGCCCCGCGGTGTTACCCGCTCATCCCACGGGAACACTAAATTTATTCGGGATGAAAAGTATCCTATGTCGTTCCCCGGGACTGAAACTATCTATATACCAAATTTCATCTAAATCGGTTCAGCGGTTTAAGCGTGAAGAGGTAACAGACAGACAGACAGACAGACACACTTTCGCATTTATAATATTAGTATATAATATTAGTATATGGAAGTATGGATTAAAGTACATTAAAATTTCTTTGTTTTTCCCATTTTGTGTATTAAAATAACGCCGGGGAAACTCGCGTGTGACAGTTGTGCCAGAGGTGCTGCCATCTCTGTACTAAAATTGGTTACAATGCAGCCATTTTGGCGTGACGAGAGGACAAAGAGAATTGGACTAACATCTGTTAAGAGTTTTCCAGAAATATTGACCCCTCTGTATGGAAAACTGATTTTGAATGCAATTTTAGTATTTATAATAGTAGGTATAGATTATTCAAGTGACCGCAAATACGTCCGCGAGTAAAATCATAATGTTTTTATCCCGTATATATATATAATTATATTACGCGGTTCTCAAACCACTGACATTTATTTTACGAATTGAATTGTAAAGTATGGAATATTGCAGTAAAAAGCGTTGGAAGAATTCCAGTTCCACTTACCAAACCAAAAACGAAATTCTTCTTATTCATCTTCGTATTCGAGCAAGGCATGATAGATTTCACTTCAAATAGGTATCGCTGTTGAATTGAAAGTCTTGTAAAACATGAAAGTTAGGTATTCGTTTTTAAGAGTCAATCTCTTGTCGGTGTAGTGGATGAGGTATGTAAAGTCTGTAGTGTCTTGACCTAACTTTATACGTAGCCACCTCCCTAATTTCGTTATAAATAGGTACTTCACGTCTCTTTCTCTTTTTTAGGGTTCCGTAGTCAACTAGGAACCCTTATAGTTTCGCCATGTCCGTCTGTCCGTTCGTCCGTCCGTCCGCGGCTTAGCTCCGTGATCATTAGTACTAGAACTAGAAAGCTGAAATTTGGTATGAGTATGTATGTGTTTGTATCACGCAGACAAAACAGTAAAATTAAAACAAAAAAAAACTTTTTTTTGGGTACCTCTCGAACACCTACACTTGGGGTAATTTTTTTTTTTTCGCTTCAACACTAGTTTGTGGGGTGTAGTTGAATAGGTCTTTTAAAAATAATAGGGGTCTCCAAAACATTATTTTTTGTAAATATTCGCTCCGAAAATAAAAGAAATAGCGCCAGCAAACTTTTCTTTAAAATGTCGTAAGTACCGCGCGGTGTCCTTATACTTCGAAAGTTACACATATTAATTAGGTGCCATACTGCATTAAAACATTCCTTTCAATCTGGCGCGTATAATCGATAACTTCCAGAAGGTAATAAGTAACTTTGTAAGTTTCTTTACTTTACTTTTAGCTAAGTAAGTTACTTTGGCGTTTACGACTTTTTTATAGAGCTTGAAATCTTTCTCGCAATTTAAACCTCGGTCCATTGTGAAGGATGTGTAACTACGGAACCCTACACTGAGCGGGGCCCGGCATGCTCTTGGCTGGTTTTTAGGGTTCCGTACCCAAAGGGTAAAAACGGGACCCTATTACTGAGACTTCGCCGTCCGTCCGTCCGTCCGTCCGTCCGTCCGTCCGTCCGTCTGTCACCAGGCTGTATCTCAACAACGGTGATAGCTAGACAGTTGAAATTTTCACAGATGATGTATTTCTATTGCCGCTATAACAACAAATACTAAAAATAAAATAAAATAAATATTTAAGGGGGGCTCCCATACAACAAACTTGTTATAGATTATATATATATATAGGTACGGAACCCTTCATGCGCGAGTCGGGCTCGCACTTGCCCAATTTTTTTTGTTTTATGTGGCTAAGTCATGGTCAATTGGCCATCCGCTTCCTTCCTTCGACCTTTCCTTTTATGATGTTTATAAAAGCGTCATATCGTATAAGGTGACCAACCATTTTCCCTCTCCTATTCTCTATGATTTGTAACCAAGTTCTTTTTTCTTTAATTCTTTTGAACATTTCTTTATTTGTGATTTTTACCATCTAACTAATCTTCTGCATCCTTCGCCAGTGCACATGAAATAATCAAGCAAAATTTCATTGTCATTGTAAGGACCGTATTTAGTAATTAAAGGTTAAGTTAATTAATAATTATATCCGTAAAAGTAGACATTGGTGACATTTTGGCCAGATGCCATTAGGAACATAAAATTTAGCTGAATGATATCATGATGACAAACGATAGACAAATCGATCGAAACTCAATAGATGGCGCTGCAAGAAGCTGTCGAAATGAAATCCGCGTAAAACATGAAAGTAATTAACAGGTCGCCAGGCGTAGCACTCGCGCCCCGGGGAAATCTGTGACTCGACATGCTCCATGATAAATATTAAAAGGAAAAATACCGCAGTGATGGTGTGACCTGGTTAGCCGGCCAAGTGCAGAAAAGTTGAGTTTCAGGCGGACTTTTGTATAATAGGTGTCTGTCTTTAAACCACAATCAGAGTGGGAGGGGGGCTGATTTTGACTATCGTTCTGTGTTACATTCTGTGCTTCTTACTTTATCCGGAATATTATAATAAGTCATTGTAGCTAGGAGAGGTCATCGCAAATCTAAATTTATTTATAAAAATTAATTTGAAAATAGAAAAATATTTAATAATATAGTCGTATTACGTAGAATATTATTTAATCATACATATTTTCCAATTAACAATTTTCTTATAACCGCAATCGTAGTAATTTTTCCCGAGTTGTAGTTCTTTTGGGATGAGCTCTGGTCAACTATAAATATTAAATAAAAAATCGACCTAGTCCCAAACTAAGCAAAGCTTGTACTATATTAATCTGTGCTATGGATACTAGACGATGATATACATAATATATAAATACATATATAGATAACATGACCCAAGAACAAATATTCGAGTTCATCACACAAATATTTGCCCTGGCCGGGATTCGAACCAGGTGTCTGCAAACTGCGCCAACTGCGTCGTCAACTATGTCGGATGTCAAATATGCTAACGATAGTATAATGAAATCTTTAAGCACTGGACCGATTGATAATGGTAAAGAAATTTCCTTACCACAATTCAATGAGAAAACCCCATAGCAAGTAAAATCATGAAAGCGTAGGAATATTTTTTAAAATGCGGCAGAGAATCAGAGGTCACTGCCGAATTCGTATCTTCAACCTATCGGTTAGTTTCAATCAGCGACGAAGTGAAAACATATAAAGGAAGCGACCCTTCTAAGATTTTATCGGATATTATATAAGGGCGAATAGAAAAACTTTGACTTTGAGTTCGAAAGAAACAGGAATCGCTATCGACACATACTCATAAATCAAACCTCGTCCATTAAAGAGCTTCAAAATTACCCTTATTCAGAGTTATAAAATATACCTACGTACATAATTATTATTCAAAATTGTACATTACAACAGTAAAAGTAGCAGGCGAATAAATTAAATTTCTTATTTAAGTACACCAAACATTTCCGACTTTACATATTTATACAAAAAATAAGTGTAATCTGTTCTTTTCAATAAAAAAAATACTTCATTGACAAATTTCAGACCTTGATTGATTACAGTGTCCTGTTAGCGGGAATTACTTGAAAATTACTTTTATGTATGTACATAATTATAATAACTTTTTTGTATCAAAATTAAATTATGTTTTATCAAAAGCAAAATATTGGATATTTAATAGCATTATAACGCTAAGGCAATGCCAACGTTGGACAGCGTACATTACAAATACTATTTCACTTATTATTTGTTTCAAATACCTATTGAACTACTGAAACTATCTATTTTTTTAGGTTGCTGAACAAATGTTGTTTAGTTTGAAGAGTAGAATCACAGGCTACAGCCTGAACTGTATATCAGAAAAGTACCCAGATCATGTCATTTTGAAAAAGATAGGAAATGCTGATCCATCCACCATACGGGATACATAACCGAGATGAGAGAGCTCTTAGCAAAGTAGGTACCCAACTTTAGTTAACTATACACAGTGCTCGCGAGGAATCCAAATGATTTTAACAGCGCATTCCTGAGTATGTGTAGAAAATAAAATGTCGTATAAAGTAAGCCGAAATCGGCTTAGTTTTCGAGATATTAGCATTTTTTGTTTTAAAACATCTCCAGTGTACCTAAATCATCTTTATCATTGCGATGTTGCGAGACCGTCACATTATCTGACAAACGTTGACTATTGAAAACCGTTCCTGTCACGATCATTGTTTATGTGTCAATCATTACAAATTTCATTCAAAAATTCAGTTAAGAAATTAATTACGTAGCATCTTAGCATACATACGCCTAGAACGATAGTCTTCGTACAACAGATTTGCACAGTATGAAGCCGGTATTGATATTCCTTTTGATGGTGGAAAAACTATGGCTTAAGTTGTGAGAACTGCGTTATCTAGTTAAAACCTTGAAAACAAAATGGTCCGTGATAATAAACGTATTGTGTTTTTTACTGGTCATATGTAATATTTATTTAATACTTTGTTATTACCTAATTTATTTGATTAAAGTTTACAATAAATATCATGTTACTAATTACCTAATTAAACAAACACAATTATTCATCAAATTATTTATTTAACACACTACAAGCAGTATGATTATTCTCAACAATTGCTGTATGCTTCTCACTGTATCAGCTACACTAGACTACACTAGGCAGCTGAACTAGAATCCGCAAAATCTTTTTCAGTTTTTACACCACCCTTGTGATATTTTGCACCGTGGAGTACTCAAAAACATATTTTTCTTCAGCTGTTATAAAGGTTGACTGCGTGAGCTAGACACCGCAATTTATTCGAAGGCTAATGTAATTATTATTTTTAAGTTAGATTGCATATGTAACACCGTTAAAATCAATCACAACAATGACTTGTCATATGACTGGAGTCATTGTCAAAAGTAGTTATTATAATAAGGGTATTTCTTAGTGGCCAGTCTGTATTATAATCATAATCCATGGAGTTTAATAGCAAAATTATTAAAAGAGAGTGTAGAGCAGGCTTTAGATAAATCATAAGATTCATGAGTAAGGAGTTTTGATCGCATATTTAAGTAAAGCCTGTTTTGAAAAAAACATTGCCCAACAAGAAAATTTCTTTATGACATTGACTCCCCTTTTAATGAAAAGAGATAACAATAACAAACGTTGCCAGCTCGTTCTAAAGCATTGTTTTACTGGTGAAGTAAAGGAAATTTATTTATTATGTATGAATATATAAAAAAAAGTTAAAAATCATATTTCGACATAGGTTCATATAACATTTTTTACTCCATACGACCTCAGGAATCCGCTGTTAAAAGCATTTGGATTCCTGACGAGAACCCTGTATATTTTAGAAGCCTGCAACCTGAATGGATGTCACCTAAAGTAAAAATATCCCACATTTCAATCCTTCGATTCGAGATTCGAGCATCGTATTCCTAAGGGATCTCACATGTGCATCTAGAATCGATGCTTTTAACTCCAGGTGATCCAGTTTCCCAGTGATTCCCTGAAAATGGGTTATCTGGTAGTGACAGTCTCTTAGTTACCTCTCAAGTTAATAGTTTGTAAGATAAATCGATATTGTACTGGGTTTGATGTCGTTGAAGCGTTGGTGAATTATTGAGGTATACTGGGCAGATATAATGCGGCATTTTGCCTGTGTCATGGTCGTTACCTAGGTACCTAAGTATTGGAAATTTCAACATGATTTGACAAAAAAAATATATATTTAGGAAACATCTTACAAAATAATCTTGTAACTAGTAGCTATAAGATTTTGTAATTGTAATTTTTACCCACTGTTATCTCAATAAACTATATTTGATTTGATTTGAATAAGGGCGATAATCTATATCTTGAGGTCTCTGAATATATAGTATAGTACTTATTAGTAGAATATATAGTACTTATATGTTTCAGTGTATGTAAACGTTTTTGCGTCCTCGTCATGCTCAAACAGCTGAACTGATAAAAAAACATAAACTGGAAAATTAGAACCCAACTACGATTAGATTAAAATATTTTTCGACATTGTGCGAAGATCTTAAAAAAAACAGTAGGTATTTTAGAGTCGCGAAAATACAAAAAGTTATTTAAATATCTAATTGAATAAGCAGCAATCTTGAATAAACAGCAATCTTCTATGATTGATTTATTTGATACAGAAAATAATTAATATCATTAATTACTTGCTGTCGAAAACCAGTTGATATGCACTGCAATAGACAGGCAAAATCCCCCAAAGGACTGAGTTTAAGAGTAGTAGTAGGAAAGAAAATTTAAAACTAAAATAATAGAAACGGATTTATACGAAAGTATCAAGCACAACTTCACACTAATACATGGCGTGCGTGATGTGATTTTGCGTGAGATAATGTATAAATTTCCGCTTTTTATTGTTGTTCAATTACCGACAAGTTAATAACACTTATTCTTAGTTATCAGTTTTATCAGTTTGTTGTTTTTGTTTTTTTTTCATGCTTTATTATACCTAGTTACTTTGATTTAATTTTATTTAATATATATATTGATTAGGTTTAGGATTTTATATATTGCCTTCAAATTTGTTTAAGTCTAATTAATAAAGTATCTTCTCGTTTTATTTATTGTAAAAATATTGATTCCAAAAAGTTTCTCTTCATTTACAAATTGGGACCTGGCCGAAGGCCGAATCAACACAACATAATTAAAATTTCTAAAAACTTTCCTTCCGTTTTTCCAAACCTCCTTTCCGTTTTTTTATCAATATCTTTACCATTCATCTTCCTTCCTACCCAGAAACAATTAAAGAAATACAATCAAACTGCTCAGACACTCCGGCATCAAAGAACAAGAATCACTAGTACAATACGCGCTTTGAAGTGAACCACGGTGAACTAAATTATTTATATTCCGAGGAATCACTCAAAGAGATCGTTTTACGGCCGGCAAAGAAAAAAAGCCTGACAGAGACACGAGGGATGGCCCGACATTAATGTCAGTGGAATGTATTGCCCACACGTCCCGTCAAAACGTTTTTATTACTAATCGGGTTAAGGCACGAGCGAGAGCGGATCGAAGAGCGATTGTGACGCCAATCACAGTACGTGGTTGTTCGAAGTTACATATTTTAGGGTTAAAAGTTCGACGCTCTTTATGAGATTACTCTATTTAACGGAGATGCCGTCACCAGCGGCGCGGCGAGCGGTTGAGTGAGAGATCCGAGCGTGTTGGCCATATGAGTGAGTAAGACACACGTACCGAGCACCGCTGCCGCTGTCGCGCATAGTCGTGGCATCTACGTAATGTGCTCAGCTCAATCTGCACTCAAATATCACGTTGTCAATGTCACTTAATGCAACTTGAATAGCAAATAACATTTAAATAAAACAAAAATAAAAATTAAAATATTAGCAATTTATGTATGTACAATTGCAACCAACTTTTTTGTGAAACGGCGAAATGAGGAACTGCAAATGTCATGCTGAAGTCTCTGCGTTTAAGTTCTCTGTGTGTGAAGATTGTGGCGACATCCTTCAGTTCACAAAAAAGTTGGTCGCACTATATAAAGGTACAATGAGTTGCAGAACTGCATGGCCCATTTATAAATACATTCATTCATAAATGGGCCATACATTTGTGCAGGCCTTAGTCCTACCTATCGTGTGTTTCATACAGGGTCTGTTCACGATAAGGCTAATCTACCACAAACGGCTAAATGTACACTTATGTAGGTAAATAGAATAGGACCCTCACTATGTTGCACTGCGGTTGACCGACATTATTTTTAACATAGTCGATTTTGAACATCGGCTCGCGATTACGATTAGAGATACAATTAATATCGGATTTGTGCTTTGGGCAGCAAAACCTATCACAACTGAAATTTACTCTAAATGGATTAAAATGAAATTGACCGTTTAATAAACGGAACGTAGAAAGGTAAAGCGATCTTCACAAATAATTATCATGCATTCCTCGCAATCAACATTTGAACAAAGAGCGTGCGAAGTTTCCATGTAATATAATACATTACGAAATCTGCAGAAGCTAATCCACAAATTACGCTACCTAAGTACGAGTAGGTAGCCTACGGCACACACGCCTTTATTAGGGAAAAGCAGGAGCGCGTTCGTAATCACTCGTAGCGCCACACAGGCGTCGGTCGGTCGTATCATAGACACACAGATACATAAGCACTTACCTTAAACTTATAACACCCCTTAGAAAGGTCCTTACAGATATACCTCTCAAAGAAGAAAACCTAACCCTCGGCCGATAGTCCCTGATGAAGAATTCCATATGAGTTCAAAACATGTCGGACCGTTCCTGACAATGTTTACGTGAGTTTACACAGTTTTTATAATTATTAAAGATGTCTCACGATAATTTCAATATTACACACATCTCTAAATCGCTATTATCTCTTAGCTTGTACCAATAAATTCCCCTACGTCTTGCATGGTCAATACTAGAAAACGGCCCCGAATGACTGATTTACTGCCATTCCGTTGAAAAACATAAAAGATACAGCTGCGGACATATCTCCGATTAATAGCTTACTTTAGTACGTAAAAGTCCCGAACAATATGGCCTCCCCGGTTGTAAACAGTAAGAAAAACATATTTATGCAATTAACATGAGATCCGAAAAAGGCTATTAAATACACAGTTTTAAGAAACGACTGTAACCATTACACCCTGGCATTGAGTTACATTGAGAAGTTGTCATTTATAAGTAAAACATTATCGATAAAGTGTGTACTTTTTTATAAACAGTGTTTGTGATATTTTCGACATATTCATGTTTATTTAAAGTCACTGACTTTAAAAAATCCAAGTATTTTTTAACAGTGAGTTATCAAACTGAAATACATTAAAAAGGAACAAGGAAATTTTATTAATTATATTCAACAATCCAATTCCGAAATTCGCTGAACAGATTTTGCGCCGAGAATATTAATTTACTGCCATTTTTGTCGGCTAAGAGCTAGCAAATACGAAATAAACGATCGATAGATATTAACAGGGCTAGAACACTAACACCGCTTGCCATACAAATGTGTACATCAAGTTCCAAAACAGTTACATCAATGCGTCGTCGTAAAATGTTGCAATGACGTAATTGGCTCACTTCGGTGCATTTTCGTAATATTGTGGTAAGATTATACGACGACTTAACAACGAACGACAATCTAAATATTATTTCCGCGCTTGTGTTCCGCCCTTATTGATATTACGATAAATGTCAAGAGCACACGACAGACTCGCAAGGATTCCCTGTAGAAGTCTCGCAAGTTCTAATTGAAACAGGCACGATTCTCCGCAGCTCTAACGACGCGGAAATTAAACATGTCAGCATCCAGATAGCATTACAACCTGCGGATTTCTCGCAGCCATCGTGCACACAGCCAAATTTCAAGCGGTCTTCATACGGGCGGTAGATTTTACATTGTATGTGGTGAGTATCTCAGTTCGTTTAATATACACAACACGGCTCGGTACACATTTACTACGGCAGTCTTGTGTAAAAAGGAATCTCGCCACCAAATTCATGATGTAGTTTGCTGGAAGACATAAGACGAGAGCCGAATAAGAAAAGGTTTAAAAACACTTTCATAATTTACTTGCCTCATGTACACTACAAGTAATTAATTACCTCACCTATCATTAAACCTCATGTCTTTAAAGAGATACTCAAATTTGTTTTGTGGTCCACTGTTTTAGTGTATAAGATTATTTTAGTTTCAATATTAAATAAATAAGAAGCAATAATAAATAAATAAGAATAAATAATGCATTATGCGTGTACCTGGTCAGTTCGTACTTAAATATAAATATGGCGGTAAAAGCCTTCGAAGAAAAAATAACGAGTGAGCTAGACGCTAAGCGCGAGAAGCTTAAGGCTCGATCACCAGCCGGTCTTCCAGAACAATTTTGTCGGTGGGGTGCTGACTTGCAGCGAATGGGGCCGCATTTGTTGCGAAAATTGGCTACATCAGCCACCTGACAGTTCATGAGCAGCGTCCAGTCGCCGCGGCCGAAATCAGCCGGATGCAATGATGATGATAATACATATCTAATAGAAAATTCTATTTGACGACGTGGTTGGCGCAGTGGTGGAACAACTGCCTACTGAGCCGGCGGTCCCGGGTTCGAATCCCGGCAAGGGCAAATATTTGTGTGATGAACTCGAATATTTGTGACTGGGTTATGGATGTATAATGTATTTAAATATATATTTATCTATAGAAGTATATACATACTTCTATAGATAAATATATACTTAAATATCGTTGTCTAGTACCCATAACACAAACTTTCTTGAGCTTAATTTGGGACTAGGTCGATTTGTGTGAGGTTGTCTGATATTTAATATTATTATTTTATAGGTATGTATGAGCGTAGATTATAACGCCATTACAATTTAATCCATATTCTTTGTGGCTGTATTTACTATTTAATTGTTTGAAGCGGGCAGACTGGCTTCAACCTATTTTTGTTACAAGCTCGATATCCAAAGATGGTTGTAGGGCAATTTTTATCACACAATGGTTACAACAAAGGAGGGTGGCATGTGATTTTCAGTATTTTAAGAAATAATTTTTCGTTCTCTACTACCCAAAGGTTATCTGGAAGAGATCACTCTTTAGCGATAAGACCGCCTGTTGTTTACCTCTAATTGTAATCTCGTGCGTTGTATTTCTACTGAATGTTGTATGAGGTGTGCAATAAAGAGTATAATGTATTATATTGTACTGTATTATTATAAAATGTTTTTACAACAGAAAAATAAAATAATTTTGTGTGGCAGTCGGATCTTCGTTCGTTCGGATCTATGTTGAAGAGCGAAACGTTTTTCCAATAAGTCCCCTTTTGTCTCAGTGTCTATTTTCACTTTTTTCTATCTACACGAAACAAAAGGACTATTTTCGTGGGATTGTATTATCAATTAGAACCTTGTGCTTGAAGAAACAATTTATCTGAGCTTAAGTGGATTTCTGTTTGTAGTCTAGTTATTTGTTTAATAATATAGGTTGTTGGCAATAATGTTCATCGTATTGGCCGATATTGTCGGGACAGTGACATTCTGCTAAATTAAGGTTACAATTAAAATAAATAGATAAATGAATATCGGATAATCTCACACAAATCTATCTAATCCTCCAGTAAGCTCTAGTAGGCTTTTGTTATCACTAGATGACAATTAATATACTTACATAAAGACATGCTTACATACAGTTATTCTACATCTTTATTACGTTATAGCAATACCTAACAACATTTCTGTGATTATTTTATATGGTCATACATAATATGTATGCTAGTTACTTCGGTTTTTCTAAACCTAAGTAACTAACTGATAATATTATCTCGGAGAGATTACTGAAGTGGCAATATAAATCAAATAAAATAAATAAATATTAAGGGACAATCTTACACAAATCGACCTAGTCCCAAACTAAGCAAAGCTTGTACTATGGGTACTAGACGACGATATACATAATATATAAATACATACATAGATAACATCCATGACCCAAGAACAAATATTTGCACAAATATTTGCCCCGGCCGGGATTCGAACCCGGGACCGCCGACTCAGTAAGCAGGTGTCTACCAACCGAGCCAAACGCGTCGTCAATAGGTATACTATGTACATATATATATATATATATATATATATATATATAGTTTGCGCATTTATATGCGACGTTATAGACATCATTTGCAAACTTTACTTGGCAGTACACCCGGAGGTTAAATTACAGTTCAGGTGTTATACCTGGAAAATACCTGAGACTTTTATTTGGCGATACTTCAAATCATACTCGAATTAGCGCGCTGGATCACTTATCATTCGGCAGCACGTATCAAAACCAATATTTCCACGTAATCACGAACACCGTCCAATTGCAATTAAGTAATTATGTATTCAAATGATCATACCACGAAAGGAGAATAAAACAAGTCCTACCTAACCGACAACTTCGTGTAGCTCATCTTTGAGCCTTACATCACAGTCTATAGAGTTTATTCTTAATGCAGTCACGACATGTTTTTCAAATCACCATATTGCATACGCTGTACACGATTTTATTAGATTCATTCGGCGTCGAGCACAAAATGAGCAAGATAATTTCAATTTTCCAATTTGTCTGATTTAATTGAGTTTGTGATCGGCACAATTAGAATCAATATAGCTTCTGAATGTTATCCTTCGTTTGCATGGACCGCGAACTGTGCTATATCTGGGGGCACGGACGTTATCTTATATTCACATATATAGCAGTTTACCCGAATCCGTGATTAGTGCACCCTCAGTGAACTCTTTCAAAAATAGACTAGACAAACATTTACAAACACAGAACACAAGTGAATAGTGATATGCACGCATCAGCTATAAGCTGCCTGTGCATTAAAAAAAAATATATATTCCAGTGCAGGGTCATTACTGTACCTTTACGTCATGCTAGGCCGTAAGTGGAATATTCTGTGGCGAAACATTTTTACCAAGGCAAGACGTAAAACCTTAGACAACGGGCGATTATTCGTGAAGCCCTAGATCGCATATTTATGATTCGAGATTCGCATACAAATACCTGCGTCTGGGACATTCACGAATTTACCATCCTAGGATCCTAGGTAAGCACTACGGGAGTAATGAGGCAAATTAGTACGACAGTTCAATATAGAGCTACTTACACAATGAATGCTATCTAGATTTCTGCTGATAGCTGGGTAAATGCTATGTTTGACTATATGTTTGTCTTTGGATTAGAGTAGTAGCTTATTGAAAAAAAAAATGGTTGGTTATGGCAATTGAAAAATAAGAAAAATGTTTTTAGAGTAGGTGCCATTTTTAATTCATCACAGACTAGCTAGCGGTCTAGCATAACTATCACCTACAGCAGAAGGGACATTTTGTTGCGCGACAATTATTTTTTACAATCATGTTTTTTTCTTCAATTAATTAATTGTTTTCAATTATGTACGAGCTTATATATATTTTTCAATTTATTTGTGCAATCATGGAACTCTCTGTAATATAATTATTAAACCAAAAATAAAAACTTACATTCCATCGAAATCTTCGCCTACTATTTATCTTAAAAGTCATTCAAGATTTCAAATTCGCCTCTAGCTTGGTTCCTGTTTACAAAGTTGCAGCGAAGTGCTAAACCACTTGAGAGTAAAGCATACGCTTTGTAATATTCGACTTTAACCCTTTAACCTCAATGCATGCGGTAACCAGCGGCCTAGAGCAGTTTCAGCCAAGTTGTTAACTCCCAACAAGATTTTACTTACATACATAATTAGTTGAACACTGTGTTTAGTACCCAAAAGGGCGTATTTAAATAGGAAGCTGTTTTCACTTATGTCTGTTTGTCTACGGAAGATTAGGGAGTTCCGTTGGGTAATAAAAAGGGGATATTTAAGCAGGGAAATGATGGAGGTTACGTCTTTTCGTCTACAAAAGGTTAGGAGTTACGTATGCTGGTCTTGCGCGGTACACGTAACTTATTTTGTTAACAGTCTGTGATTCCTGTAAATGAGCTGTAAGCAGTTTAAAGTGTGAAGAAATATATAGTTTACCTGAACTATTTTATACTAGTTTTTTTATTCTACACGTTACCCGTATCTTTTACTTAGATATAAATTATAAAAATAATCGTTCTAAGACGCATACTAGAGTAGTATCTAGAACTATTGAGATATCTGGTGCACATTGAATATTCTTAGTAAAAGAATAAAAATATTCGTTTAGGACATATCTGGCACGAAAAAAAAACTTCACTAAACGCCATAGTACAATTTATTATAAAGTCAAAAGCAGGATTTAAATAATGGATTATGTAAACTGGGATAACTTTGATCGAACTTTTCATCCGACAAAACATAATTTATTTATAAGAGGTCTTTTGGCCTGGCAAACTGCTTTGGTACTTATTTTGTTGAATTTCACAATTGCTAATATAAATGTAGATACATAGTACGTACATTCTCGAAACCAAAGTCTTAATAGGACTTCTTAAGTGATTAAAAACGGGATGTGTTTCAGAATATTTATTAAGAACTATATCCTGATCTTCTCCACCATCGCACCTGAATGCTCCGCAGCATTCAGACAGGTCGCCTGCTTGTTTATCACCAGTGTACAAATAAATCACACAGTACTGTTTTTTGCACTATGTTTAATAAACGCAATAAAAACAAAAAAAAATCTGTCATTGTCACTTTAAACTCTCAACAAAAAATGGGTGACTCTCTGGTAAATAGGTAATTACGTCATAATAATTATATGTTAATCAGGATCGTAAAATGCGAGTCAAATTGATTTAAATGACTTTTGACAACCAGTGACGACACTTCAAAGAATTTTGCTCGCATATTGCGAACCTTGATTATAATTTATAATACATTATAAAATTGTCACTTCAACTCCATTAAATGAAGTGCTAAAGCGTCTCACACAAAACTCATTTCGACGACGGACAAAATAAAAAGTGTTTCTGTACGACGCACGATAACTAAACAAAAAACGGTGGCGAAGTAAACAAAAAGTATCATTAAAACGTTGACAGCGGCAAGACAAAATACTATTGTCAATTTTTCTCGCCCTAAACCCATCTCACGCTGCCACTAGCACGCTTTTCTTGCCTTGTTCCCGTTTAATCTGTCAGTTTCAGTTTCGGTTTCGGTAGCCCGTTATACAGACGTGTTATTATTGTTTTAATAAGTATCACGGCTCGATTTCGTAGCTTTTTAAATAAGGCACATTCGACCATTTTTTGAGATATCTCCGTTATCTCGCCATCTGTCACTTTTGATGTGACATATGGCGAGATGTGGCGATGTCCTTAGAAGATCGCAACTTTGCCAACTCGGACGGTTGGGTCTCCTTTGTATGTGACTTCATAGATATCAGGCGCACACTTAACTTGACCGACTAGTACGTGAAATTAGACAGAAGCAAGATTGAATTCGCCGCTAGTGACGTTGTATCGTGTGGGATCATCGTAACTGACAGATGTATACAAATTACTAATATTATTAATTTATGTACTTTTATCGCGATTTCCTTTAACTTACTCATGGCCATCGTAAATCTTGTGATGTTATTATTAGTTAATGGCACACATACAATATGGATATAGGGGTCAGCAAATATAAATACAGAAAAAATCAATAAATAGGGTTTTATTTTAAGTATTTGAAAGATTTCGATGTGTCTACATTGTGCAGTTCTGATTTGTTTTAATGACCTCACTCGATAGCGACAGATAAGCTAACTAAGAATTATTTGAGGACATTAAAAAAACTCCCGCACAAAAAAGGAGTGAGATCCGGAATAAGATAAATCCAAAAAATATATGGTCACACTATTGCTGAAAAAGAATGTACACTTTTTCTGAATAGGTAATGCCCATTTTGATTGAGATGGACTATGCGATAACAGCCGAAAAAATATTCGTAAAAATGCCCAAGCATGAGATTATTAGCGTAACTTATGGGAAATACACTACCAAAAACGGAAGAAAGTAATAGACAAGGTAGTAAAGATAACATATTCCCACGGCCTTAACTTAGATAATATAGTTTCTTTCATAACAAGAACCATTCAAAAAGGAAAGTATAAATGTTTTTACGGCTCCAAACAACAGCAATAATGTCAGAAATGTTTAATGACAGTATAGCACAGAGGAATACTAATAAGTACAGTCCTCTGAAATAATAAATGAAGAACGGACGCGATCAGGGTACGGGTACAAACGGTAGATGTTTTTTCAAACAAAAAAGTGCTCAGTAAATATACGTTAGACAAAAATTGTACAAAATTTTAGCCGAGACTTTATGAAATCGTTATGTTCATCATCATCATCATCATCATTTCAGCCATAGGACGCCCACTGCTGGACACAGGCCTCCTCAATAGATTTCCACATGGGCCGGATAGCAGCGACCCGCATCCAGCGAGTCCCCGCAACTCTAACCAGGTCGTCCGACCACCTTGCGGGTGGTCGTCCTACACTGCGCTTGCCGGTAAGTGGTGATCGTTATGTTAGTCATTTTAGATTTCTGAGAGTTAGACAGCAAACATCAAAGATGCAATCAAAATGCATGAAGACAGTCAATGACACCTAGAGATAGGAAAAAGGGGTACTTTTCCGTTGGCGTTGGAAAAAAAATACTATAAAAATACACTGTGACTTCGTTATGCCTACGGTTACTCACGTCAATGTTACTTTCTGTAATGTAATGACTAATGAGATCAATATTAATCAATGTTATAGTGACTTTGTCGCACTTGTGTCTCCCATTTTTGAGCAGTTGGCCGCTTTTACACAAAAAAAACGGACTAGATAGTGACAGCAGTGCTCTGACGAAAGAACTAGACATCAAAAAAAATAGCAAGAAAACCGTTGTTCCTCAGTGACAAGGCACAGTGAAAACACTAATAATACTTTTGGATCACCGATGACTGTGACTTTCCATCTTCGCTTTATCATCACCGATCTATAGTGATAACGCCATAATACAAATCTCACATACTTGTTACTCAACTAAGACGCCAGCTGATCTATGATCTGCCCTGTTTGCATGTATATTGGCTTCCTTAAACACCAGCCGAGCAAACGAGGTTTTGTTAATATGGGAAAATACTGCGCTGACTAGTTTTCACTGTGGTGATGGTGGTTGCCTCTGCTAAACGAAGGATGCTCTTTGTTCTCAATAATATGGTTAGTATGCTTTTGACAGTAAAGCATGAAATAGTCTAAAAGCTCATTGATCAATATCAATGTATCACTTGATGGTTTTATTAGATATATTTAAACGATTATTCGATATTTAAAAAACAAGATGCAATAACCATTAAAAGAAATAGGATTGTAACAGTCAAAACCTAATATTTATTATGAAATACCTATATGTATTTCGAAGATGAATCTACTTTAGCGACTTACTTTTAAAATATTTTTTTGACAGTCAAATTTAACGTAAGTATAGGTAGTACAGTTCAGAGCGCTAAAAGATGCCGCATGTGATATTTCATTGCGTAAACGCACCGTAAGCTTGTTTTTTGAGCAGCGGTTTTTTTTTTGTTTTTATGTCACAACGTTGTGTTTTTACCAGCAAACGGATTGCCTGATGGAAAGCGATTACCGTCGTCCATGCGTCCATACCTGCAACACCAGAAGAGTCACAGGTGCGTTGCCGGCCTTTCAGGTGGGACTACGCTCTTTTCATGAAGGTTTGAAGGTCCTTCCACAATGCAGTCGTGTGAGGCAGGAAATTTCTAGAAAAACGCACAGTTGTGGACTGCCAACTATCTAAGATGCTTTCAAACCAGTTCACATATAAAAAATCCTAGCAACGTAGCAACACAAATAGCACACGTTAACACCGCTAAAGTTTGCCAGAGTAGTGACTTGAGATGTTTGTTCTAACTCCAACCAAAGGTACTGTTTGTGAAAGCGACCGGGTGAGTGGGAAACTTCGGCTCAATCACACCCCGTTCAAAGCTTTATGATACACTTAGTTCACGAGTCGAGAAAATTAACATTCTTGTTCCTTGTACGTTATAGTATTAAGAAAGTTTTTCTGTTCAGTTCTGCCAAAAATCTGAAAATAGTTACAAGCGCCACTTCATTTTCGCTTAACGCCCTTTTTCCTTAAAGACAGATTGTTTGACAAGGCGAAATTAGCCACTATGACGCGAAATGATTTTCTGGACGAGCGAACGCAGGTAGTGAGGACACAATTATATATTTTGAGTATCATAATGGCTTTTAGCCATTTAAATTGGATTGCGAGAAAATAAAAAATGTTTAATAATGAATATGGTGCCCATGCGCAATAAGCTCACTGATTATATTAATAGCTATAATAAGCGGAAACAGACAATTGTAAAATCGTCGATAAAATATTTCATTTTAATAATATTCAATTTTTTTGCCAATCTGACCAGGTTTACGTATTTATGAAGGCCAAGAGCAAGTTATTTTTTTCATAGAAATTAGTTTAATATTATGGCTTCCACCACCACCTTAGCCACCCGCTACGCGAAAATGACAGCCTTTTTGATTAGCACAAGTGAAAACACCGTTATACCCCTGAAGTTCGTGAAACAAATTCAAGCATAATTTTCCTTAGTACTTACTACTTTCTGACATTAATTTCTACAAATTTTCTTTCCAGTCTATAGGTACAACCAGGAATTCATCTTGACGTAGACTTTAATAACTTTCATATTCGAGACGGGCTTGCCAATTCGTTCCTTACATTTTTATTACTTCCTTGCCATAGAACTAATTGCTTGCTTTCGCGATAGGTGGCAATAGGTACGCGTAGTAGGTAGATGAATAATTTGAGATATCGCCAAATAAGCGATGTCTCAGTTAATCATCATTCCCTTGCCGTTACCCTTTATTTGAGGTCGCCGCAGCAATTTTTGCTTCCCACATTTTCCCCCATTCCTTTATTTTAATTCTATTGAATACAGAAAAAAAACTAATTTGTCGTTTTAACTTGCAACATATAAAACAAAATCAAAACAGAAGGCAAGATAATGAAGCTGATTTCCAGTGGCGTCTTATTACTAAAAACGAATATAAACCTAGTAGATCGCAGCAGATATTATGTTAGGTAGTATTTTTCTGTATTGTAGTAGTAAATGCTCTACAAATTAGCATAGCTTGAAACTTTATTCATGACCTTTCACTTAAAATAACAGAACAGTAAATAATGCTAATTATATTTAGCATTTTCAGTTAATTATAACGTTGTAATAGCCATAAATTACCTACATCGCGTATTCATAACATTAATTGAAATAAACCACACCGAAATAAAACCAACATAAAACTACAAGTGTTATTTTAACACAATAGCGTTCTAAATTTGCTTATTAATTGTGTAACATAATTAAAAGTATTTTCCTACTGAGACCGTAAGTGAGGGAATCGCCTAACGATTAATTAAAGATGGCCGTGTGTTAACTAAGAAAACTAAATGCAAGAAAAAATACTGAAACAAAAAGACGATTACCTACATCAACCACTCTAGCACAATTATTTATGACATCACACTTTTTCACGCGACTAGCACAATGGAGAATGGATGACAATATCAGAAGTGCTATTGGAAGTGCTTACATTTTTTAATGGTGGTAGCAATAAGGTTTCTTAGCACCAGAAAAAGTTTCAGATTTTTTTACTGCGCCGGTGATTTAAAAAAAAATCATAGAGCCTGCATCGGCGGTACGACCCAGATCTCTCTCCATGTCTCTTTCTTTACAATACTGCGGCGTGAGCTTGGGTGATGCTTAACCACACGGGAAACCAAGTCCGAAAAATTGTACTGTAAGCCTTCGATAAAATACAAAACTCAATATATATTTTTTAATTTTAGGTTACAAGTTTTCAATAAGTACCAATGATGTATTTAGCGGTCTGTTATCGCGAAAATATGTAAGTACAATATCTCCATGACCTGTCTTACCTTCCGAGCTTGATAAAAACGCGCAACGTCATCACAGCAAAAAAAAACCCCTGGACATAGTCGTGCTAAGGGTGTTGTATCCACTTACTAGTAGCTAGGCAAAGCAGATTCTTAACAGATAAAATGAAACACATTTGTAGACACATGTACAAACGCAAGTGGAACACGGCTTAAAAGAGCTGAAGCTGCGCGAAAAGGGATGTGAAGGATGTGTACGATAAGTCGCGTTTTCCTATTCTTAGCTATACAAACACGAGGTTCATGTGCAAGTTCACAACTTGGTGACTGCCACGCGTTTGCTGAGCATTCTAATCGCGTTCAACGTGTCTCGTCAGCTCGTTTAAAAAATGCCGTGAGCTTAGGATTCTGAGGGTCTGTTTCTGAAGCGTAGTGGTTAAAAAAGAAGTTCACCAGTCACAGTGCTTGTCTCTACTTCAAGTTATTGAAAACTGTTTTTGCTACGAGATCATACTCAATGAAAAATTGGCCATCTTACCGGAGTTGAACCGCTTGAATCTTTTGACATGCCCGGGCGATTGCTCTCCCGATTGAGCCAACGGCGAATGTTAAGAGGTTGACAAGAAGCACTGTGTTGTTACCACCGATCTTTTAACTTATGTTTGAGGTTTAAACAGCTTTATAACCATCAAATTATCTTTTCACTTTTCACTGCTCTTTACCTATCCGCTCCGTCTATAGCTCAGTAGTAATGCACCTTAATAATATAACGTAACTTTGTAAAATATTGCACGTCACCTATCGCGTGTACAAAATCGGTTGCGTCAATCAGCCACTTCCTACTGCCCTGCATACTATAAATCACCGCAAAGCATTACAAAAGAAACCCATAAGTAAAAAATCATTCAGCCCCACATTTCTCACTTTTACGTTGCGTTTAAAGCGAACTTCATAATGTCCTGAATAAGATTCCTTCTAAAACGCACGATTGAACAAGATGTGAGCTTGTGAAAGTTAGGATTTTTTTTTTTTTTTGAGGAATGAATAATAACAATATAACAATAAGAGAGTCATTAGGTAAATAAGACTGCATTCGAAATTGAATCTTAATATTATGTTTCATGAATGTAAAACTGTACTAAGTCTGAATGTGACAAAATTCTGTTTTGTTCTGTGAAATGTAATGAGACGTTACGTTGCATAATAAATTGCTTATTCAATCCTATAATTGCTTATCCAACCTATAATGTGCCTTCAGTAATTTAATTAAGTTAAATAATGTTATTTGTATTTCAGAAGTACGTACCTTCAAAACGTGTCTAAATAAGAAAAAGGTGTAGACTCAATGACTAAGCTAATCTCTATCATAAATCATAAATCATTTATTTGCTTGAATAGGGTCATATTACAGGTGTTTAGTATATTACATTGGTATCTCCTAATTCAGCTGTCCACAAGACAGCATGCAAATATTAATACACTTATTAAAACATTTTAACAGTAGTACAGTAAACGGCGATAAAGTTTGCACATCGATCTTTGGAAAGAGGCAATCGGCTAATTTCGACTTCGTATAGCGATATCTGTGTCGCACACACCATGACGTTTGTTTTGTCAGTCGTGGTTCAAATGCGAGAGAGTGCAGTCGCATATCCAAGTCAATATATAATATATAGAGTTGCTAAAACTTACACAAAATTAAATTTGTACTATGGCATCTATAGGGAAAAAAGGTATGCCGTTACTTTGCCAGTCACGCGAAATTATTTACAATGTTTATAAATATTTTGTAACTGAAGCCGACCAATCTTAAAAACATGAGAATGTTAATGTAAGTAATTACACTTTTTGTCGATCTTTAAACCCACATTTAAGTATCCTAGTAGTATAACATCAGTTGCAAAATAATCAGCTCAGTCAACCCCTTTTAGGAATGTGGGCCTGAATATATATATATGTATATTATTTTTCCCCAACAAGAACATTATAGCAATTACTATATATAATCACATCTAGTTTTACAGCTCTATATATTCCACGTGAAATCAAAACAAAACAACAATAAAGTACTTAGTTCTAAATTCAAATTCTGATGAACGATTAATCTAATAATTGATGTACATGGAAATTAGCATTCGTTTGTATTCGGAAATGCGATGATTGCCGATGTGCATTCTTTATCGCCGTTTACTGTAAGTACTAATTTACAATTATTGAAATGTAACAATTATTAATTTATATTGATCATACACTAGAATGTCATTAACTACCTACATTAAAATAACAAAGTAAAAACTATTATTACATTAAAGCTTTGCAATTATATTATTATTACTTATCTAATTAATTAATATGCCTACTATACCCAAAGAATCAAAAATGTAATGTAAAATGTTTCTAATGTAATATAATAATCTAATCTAATTTTACTAACATTCTTATATAGTAATATGTATGTTTTTCCAAATGCTCTCATTTAAATGCCAAAATTGTGTTTAAGCGATTGTGTGGTGTCACAGGGCAAGCCCCGCCTAGTGTGAGACACAATTTTTTTTTTATAAAAAAAAAAAAAAAACATTTACATTAGCTTAATGGGAAGAATTGCGAGTTTTATTTGCTTAGAGATAAACTAATTTTAAATAAGCATGAGAGCGCAGCCAATATTTTGGACAAAGGTGTAGCTACAAATATTAAAATATTATACTTTTAGCGAACTACGGTAGGTAAAATAAGAATACCTACATATTATATTATGACTATTTCATTTGCGAGGAATAAGTGGTTAAAAATCATTATAACGTCCAAATTGCAAAAGCGATGAAATTTCAAATGCCTCCAGCCTTTTAGCAGTGCGATACAAAATCAGGAAAGGTATAATGATTTCGAAATAACTTACTTATGTGACGCTTCAGGGTAAACGAATGGAAACAAATAGGTAGATGGGATCTCAGAGTAACACATAGGTAAGCGCCTTTTATCTCTGGGAAAAGGCTCCCATGAGGAAACGTATTCTGGTTTCGTAAAAGGTCATTTCTTGTGAGGATTTACTTGTCATTTTGGTCCTTTTGTGATTGTGAGTTACCGAGGCTGGCGCTGGCCGGGATTTAGCTTAGTCGCTTTGAGACCGGTTGGAAAGTGAAGTCTTAAAAGCGTAAATATTTGGAAGACAAAAAAAGAAATGCATTACGCTTAAGATTTTATGGGATTGCACACGCCGGATTGGCTGATTTAAACTGATGAGCCTCGTACGACGACATTTAATTTCATGAATAAAAATTTCTCCGGTGTCGCTCATTGCAGTTGAAGTTGTAGAAGAAACGGTGAAGAAATTGTGGATAGGGGAATGGGAGGTTGAAAATCCGCGAAAAATTAAGAATCCGCACAGGGGTGTGTTTGTTTGAGAAGAAATGGATATTGCCAGTGTCTGGGTGCGGTATGTATACAAATATATTGCACTCTGAATAGATGGAGTTAAAATTCTGGTTTATGAAGGATATATATTTGCCATGTCAAGTCCGAATATTGGTCGGTGAATGGCTATACCTATTATATCAATATAGATCTAATCAATCCCCTGGAAAATATAAGACTCTATAGCTGATAGAGACATTGCATAGGCTTCGGTTCAGCAAAGCGGGTTCTTTGCAAAATATTAGTAGTAAGGTGTTTGCAAAAAAAACGAAACTGTCAAAACTAAAGACAATAGCTTCAGTTTTGCTCAGGTGAGCGGATAGACGTCTTTATTGTGTCAGGCAGCCAAAAGTGTTTCTCTACGGTGAGATTTTCGAGGCGAGGTGAAGCCAGTAAAGCAGGGTAAGATGAGAATTTAAAAAAGAAGAAAAAAATTTGACAGATTCTGTTTTTCTGTTTTCTAGCTAGCCTTTTTAGAACGAGTCCTTCATTCGACGTGGTGAGTAAAATCTCGGAGCATATTGCTAGTAAAACATACAGAGCGTGAGATATATCATTAGAAGCGCTGAAATTAGCCTGTCATGCCGTAACAAGAACCAATGATTGAGATGAAATTTAATGACTGGAGAGAACAGCACTGACAAGACAATACTAAGTAGGTATGCTAGAAAAAATATTCTGATGGTAAGTATTTATTACTAATTATGTAGAATAGGTATTCTAAAATTGATTTTATAATTAACCAGGAAGCATGACTACCGAATTCGGACACAACGTCGTTGCTATGTTCAATTTCATTGAACTTGACGACACATAACTTGCGAGTTTCCATGCGAAGGAGCAGAGACATCGAAATTGCATTAAGTCATCATTACGCTGTGATGGTTCAGTTGTAATGAAGTCAAGGCTGTGCCAGAATTATGTGACTGAAATTCGTCATACGATAGGTAAGTAGAATTTTTCTTCTACTTAGAAGGATAGTAGAATTCTACTTCTATTATAATTCTTTCTGTCACCGACTGTCTGCTCCTTCGTATGGAAACTCGCAATGCAGTGCATCGCAGTGGCAATGCATTATAGATGATAGAATCAGCGACTTGTTAAGCATCCGGGTTTATAACTACCTCGAGCGATTTGATCCTATCTCATATCACGCTACGCCCTAAGATCACACAGACTGTATTTAGGTGTATTAACCGCTGTCGACATGATAATCTGCCGCCATATTACTCCCGTCAGAAGCAAATTGGTCGTCGTTGAACCGCGGCCTTTCTCGCGTAAAAGGACTAGCTCAACTAGAATAGAAATAAACCTGATTAGTTAGTCCTTCTGCTATCCTTGTATGGGATGCACAAAGAGACCGTAACTATCTGCTTCATGCACGGACTGTTTCGGATTAATCGGATCTAATTAACTATTGGTCGACGTCTAGTAGATGCATACATGCCTCAGTGACGCAGCGGAGCCCGACGATAGGTTAGGGAACAACAGATCAGGGCCCATTGACCCGCCCTGGGGTCAATCAAGCCATTTCATTGATACGGCTGATACGGCGGTATCTGTGCCTTTGATGGCACTGGAAGACGATGACTGGATTAGGCTTCCACCATATTGACCCCTGTTAATAACAACACAACACACCGTGCAGTGGTATTATTTATTATTATCGTATGGCATTTATTCCTGAAATTATTTACTTTATAATTTAATGTCTAAATTAAGTAGCCACTCCCTAGCGCCTGGTGAAAGTGTGAGTAGGTCTCCCATGCCCCCCGCAAAACATCTTCTAGGGCATTCCTCAACGATGTGGCGGATGGTTTGATCTGATGCTCCGCAGTCACAAGACGCTGTCGCAGAGATACCCCAGCAGATTGTGGTTGCACCGGCCCACGTCTGTGCGAATGCGATTTAGAGCAACCCAGATCTTGCGGTGTTCCTTCAGTCCAGATGGCATTTTGGTAGGATCGGTAGTGGGGCGCCGCCTTGCTCATGTCACCGTGCAGTGATCAAAGTGCAATATCGGTGTAAAGGATTATGGTAGAGGTTTAATACTGAGCATGAACCCAAAATCAACTCGCTACTATGCTAAATATCGAAATAAACACGTATAGGTGCGTCTTCTTTGAATCGAGGCGGAGCGGAGGCGTTTGGAATACACCAATCACCTGAGTTGAAATCCGTATCTCAGCTCCGCTTTACTTTTATGATTGGTCGATTCCTCACGTCTCCGCTCCGTTCCGCTCGGCTTCAGTGGGGCCGCACCCTAAGGCGCTGGCTAGTAGGCGATTATAATTTTATTAATCGACCACTCCAATTCAATACAATCCAATTACATTTGCAAGTTTAAATAAAATGAAATAAGGAATGCGTTGCGTGGACATTTGACATAGTGTCAGACGAGTCAGTTTTGTTCAAACGATGTACATAGGTTGTAAATAAATAGTGTATATAATGTAAATGAGAAGACATTCAAGAAGATCTGTTCGTTTCTCTTCCTATCCCCTCACATATATTTTCACAGCCATTATATGTACAATAAAACTATAATTAACCAAAGCACGGTTGTGGGCATACCTACACTAAGTAGCTAAGAAAGCAGACTCATTTTCTGAATAAGAGTATAATATGAACACGGAGATACCATTTACTTTACCACTTTATCTCAAAATGTTCATTTAAATTCAGCATCTAAAATGTAACTTGCAATATTTACGTTTAATAAAAAGTTTAAATACAAGAGAATCACTGTTTGTACATAAAATGTTTGCCAAGCAATGCACGTAAATGGGAAATAATATTGAACACGAGCCAAAGTCATAGCAATATTGCAAATGGTGTTCTACTCAGTTACCGTGTGAATTGCTGGAGTCAAAGCCTTAGAGTATGTTTAGGTTAATACGAGTGGAAAAAGGAGTGAAAAGTGACAAGTTTAGTATATCATTTCATATACAAAGACTCGATTCCACTTGAGAACGTCATTAAGCGGTAACTATGGAACAAAACATAACGATAAGGATACGAACTTCATTGTTTAGTAATAACGACACGTGCCAATCAGAAAAGATGAGATCATAAAGCAATAAGTCAACAAAATATTATAAAGATTATAGTGGTTCTCATTGCGTAGTTTCAACCCGTAAATTGTAAGAGAAGTATAAGTAGGTTAAGTTACGATGAGGCTGACATAATCATTAAGGATTAAATGCCCCTAAACAATAAGGAGAAAAAAAAAAGAAAAAAAAAGTAAAATCGGGTATACCAAGGGGTATAATGTATTATATTAACTACCACTGACGTGTAGATGGGCTACGTGTTTTGTCTTAAAGCCTGCTTAGCCTCCGTCTACACTGTTTCCACTGAGAATGAGTGGAGAGTTCGTGCACTGTGATTAGTCAATTCACAGTCCGTGCCTCTGCTCCATCCAGGATCCTAATTCGACATATATCTGTTTGATATCTCTGAAACCCGCCAACCCCATCGCATTAAGTGCTCGTCTCATTTATATGCGATGCTATAGATATCCGGTGCAAAACTTAACTTAACCGAGTAGTAACGAAAAATGTAATTTTGCAACTAGATTTGCAAACATCGCGTTTTAATGACAGTTAAAGGCAGACCTCAGACATTGCTTATTTGCGATATCTAAATCGAGTAAATTTTAGTGGAACCTAAAAAAGTAATACACTACGTCACTGGCATGACTTTTTTTTTAACATATGGCAGGCCTAGTCTAGCAATTAATATTTGCCCTTTATGCCACTTTATTATAAGGCACCTACAACTTGTGTGCTTGCAACGCGCGGCGAAGAAAAAAGTTGTAGCGTAGGTACCTACCATTACCGTTATCGTGTAAAAAGTATCCTCTAACCATCTATGAATACCCACCCTTAACATTTCACTGACATATTCTTGTGGTAAATCATTTTCGAAAACTCAATACCCTTACTTAACAAACTGAAGTAAGTACTATTTCATAGATATAAAGAGCATTTACCACTCATACTTGAAAAGACCGTCGGGTGCGATCTTGTTCTATGAACCTTGAGATTATCCGGCCTCGTCACGTGCGAGATTTCAGAGTGCTCTTGACCACTTAGTAGCCCAGAAGGGTCCCTTGAGGTACACCCAATATAAATAGTCTATGAACTGTCGATAGCGTTTGGCACGTGCGCACGTGGTGTTTGGTATATCAAATGTTCCAATGAGATTTCGAGCTTCCCGAAAAGGCTGACATGATTTTTCTATTAGGTGAATCTTTCTCACCTTGAAGAAATGTAGGTTACTATTTTGATACATGGACGGACCGAATGCTAGGAAATTGCAGAACGTTTGCGAGAATTGAAAAAAATCACGAATCATTTGAGAGCCTTTAGCTGGTTTGCACTCTACAATTTGTGAGGTTTCATTCACGGGATGGAAAGTGGAATTGAGAGTTTTTAAATTCAAATCTTTATTTTGCGGAGTCCACAGGTTCTTTTATAAGTACTACGCGAGTAGTAAAACACTTCGAAAGTGATACGTTTAGAAAAATAGGTAAATTTAAAGCGACCGAAGATAAATGATATATGTAATTTGTTTTAACACCAGTAATACTTACAAATATAATAATTAGGCATCTGACTTCTCATAGCACAGTACTTTAGGGAGCTATGGAGGTGATATTAACGTTAAAATACATTTATACTCATACTCATTTCTTTATTTCATTCCAAACTGCTTTTATGGTTATTGTAACTAATATTCCCAAGCACTAAATGACTCAAATATATTACAAACTCCTAGATTCAACTCTGCTAATTGTACATAATATATCATGCATTTTATATTTAGTCATAACTGGATATTTGATCTACGTATATATAGAAACCAATTTACTCCAGAAAACATGGAAAATGTCACAAATATTTTCGTATTTTATAACGACAAAAAAAATGCCTACACAAATCAGGTACCTACCTATTTCTATATTCTTCTCACATTGTCCTTGACTATAAAATTTAAATACGCACATGAGTATGAGTATGAATTTTATTTGAATGCTACTAAACCATATTATTATTAGGAGTTCTGATAGCAGATAAGTCCGATGCCTAATAATAATATGGTTTGAGACTATATTTATGCTAACTAAAGCTGCTTTTCCACTGATGCTGAGCTGAATAGGTAAATCATGTACAAGAAAAAAACCAATGAACCCCAGAAGTTCATTCTGATAAACCGCCAGTGTCATAATTTGAGAGTACTTACATGTTCATACTTTGATCACCGGTCAAAATATATTGGTCTGTCAAGCAGATTGTCAGATTTTATGATTACAAGTATTTGAGTGCCTGAGGCTGAGGTCTCGAAAATAGCAATGCACATAAATATCTTCTCGGTGTTTGTCACCTCGATGATACTAGATATTGAAAAAAATGCGGAAAACAAAATCCAATGTTTATATGTACAGCGTGTATATTTGATACAACCGCATATTGTAGCCAGACGGAGATTTTAGTGTTATAATCTGATATTTATAACAATTATTAACTTAGCGTTAACTGCCATAGCGTTATTAATTTTTGAAAAGTTTCTGAGCAGCAATGTATGGCGTAGTTATTACTAGTGACAGTTGTGACATCACGATGTTATGTGTCAACAAACAACAACAAACAAGTATATTGCTTGCTGATTTATTTTATATGGAAAAAAAATTGATCGAGTTTTTTTATAATTTATGGATAAATATATTAATAAGTGCCTAAACTAAGCCCCCGTAAACTATGCGGTTATATCAAACATACACACTGTATAATTATCTGAAGCAATTGACCTTGGTTATAAATATTCGTCAATCCCAATATTCCCCGTTATTCATTCAAGAAAATGAGCTTTCAATTATTCTTGAATCTTTATAATTTAGAACAGACAAGTTTAGAACTGTTAATTTGATTTCAGTGATTGATGGTAGAGTTGCGGACCTACCCAGGGGTTAGCGATACCTTGGGAATTGTTTCAAGGAACTTAGATCCATTTATTTGGATTGGTAGGAATTTGGAGAACAATTGTAGCGCTATAATTTTTATGCCCTAGTTTGGAATTCATCCAAGTGATTAATGCGATACTTACTAGATATTATGTAAGTCATTGGTAGGCATTTTTTGAGACGGGAACACGCGTCGGTCAGTCGCACCACGTTTCACGACCAATTGCGTCGCAATTTACGCAAACAAGTAATAAAATGAAGCTTTGAGGCGGCTTTAGCAAATATCTTCTGTAATATTTTGTTGTGTTTCTTATCTTAAACTAATTAATTATTGACTCTGTTGGCTATACACATCACGTTTTATTAATGGCTGAAATATGTTTTTTTACGTTTTCAACCCCGATATCTTCACCATTTTGGAAAAATCTAAAAACTGAACCTACAAAAAAACTTTTAGCATTACTAATAGCATTGCTGACAATGAAAGTAGACTTAGAATGACAAACAAATGCAGATAAACAGCCGATATGCGTCGATCGTGACAATTCGCAGTTCGACAGGATTGCACATTGTATTCTCCGTAACATATTGCAATTCTTTGTTGACTTTTCTATAAGAGTGCTTGTTTATGCGATTTATATTATTCGTGTTCTAGTACGATTTTATTTATTATTGTAAAGTAGCATAACCAAGTCGAATGCTTGGCATCTTATGGCTCCTAATAGGTATATAATACTGCTGCAAAAGGTAGGCTGGCGCCTGTTACTTAACCTTTTTAGCTCAAAATAGAAGGAAAATTATATCATGGATTATTTTTTACGTTTGCCAGTGAAATTTATCACTCGGAAGCGAGATTGGATAACGATACACATGGAATTATTAATGAAGATTAATGTTTCTAGAATAAGTGAACTAAGTTCTATTTATGTTTGTGCTGTTTAACCCCCGAAGAAAGGAAGGTTTTATAACTACACTAAGGGATGCCCGCAACTTCGTTCGCGTATCAAAAAATATCTTATCGTATCAAAAAAATATCATATCTCTGTACCAAAATTGGTTAAAATTTGTCCAGCCGTTTCGGCGTGATGAGAGGCCAAAATAAATTATGAAAACAGATGGCAACAGGCAGACATGGCGCCGCGCACCCTTACAAATCAAATGACGATCCTGCATCACGTTATTAAGATGTTTCCTGAAATTATAACCCCTTTCCATAGAAAACTGATTATTACTACAAATCTAGAATTGTATAATAGTATAGAAGTATAACGTCTGTATCTCTGTGTCCATCAGTGGCAGCAATTGCACAAGCAGATGATCAGATTTGGGTAAGCGCGGTAACATATTTTAATCAAAATTTGTGTTTGTAGAGATGGTTCTAGCTATATTTGATGGAAAGCAGTCGTTTCCATCATTCAAGTAGGTACTTATATCGTGTTTTTTTAGGGTTCCGTACCCAAAGGGTACAAACGGGACCCTATTACTGAGACTTCGCTGTCCGTCCGTCCGTCCGTCCGTCTGTCACCAGGCTGTATCTCAAGAACGGTGATAGCTAGACAGTTGAAATTTTCACAGATGATGTATTTCTATTGCCGCTATAACAACAAATACTAAAAATAAAATAAAATAAATATTTAAGGGGGGCTCCCATACAACAAACTTGTTATAGATTATATTATATATATAAGTATATACAGGTACGGAACCCTTCATGCGCGATTCGGACTCGCACTTGCCCAATTTTTTAATCAATGGCGTTAGCAAGCCATTGATACAAAATTCAAAGCTCAAAGTAAAATTGAAAATGCATAACCTGGTCGACGAGACCGAAAATCGAACCCGGTACTTCTTGATTGCCGGTCCAGCACGATAACCTTTCCGCCACCTTTACCGCCAGGCAACCTTTTTTTTCCTTGTGCTTTATGTGTCGATTTTTGCATTGTTTATTTGAAACCTTAGCAACCTCTATGTGAATACGTTAATATTCACATCTTACCGCACTACTTTACAGCAGTGAACGAGCAAGCGAGAGATGGAGGGAGTATAAGGAAAAACTCGTAGGGTTACCTGGCGGTAAAAGTGGCGGAAAGGTTAACGCGCAGGACCGGCAATCCAGAGGTACCGGGTTCGATTCCAGGTCTCTGCCACCAGGTTGCGCATTTTAAATTTTACTTTGAGCTTTGATCTTTGTATCAATGGTTTACTATAAAAATCATGGTGTCTTTCCACATTAAAAACATTGAAATTACATGTTTCATAAATGTATAATGGCATTAGCAGTTAAGGCATAATTTATTTGTTGTAAAGGCCTTGGAAACATGTCAATACAACCGAATTGATCCCCTGTTTGGCATATTTAATGGCGCATACATCCTTTTTCCCGTCAGAGTACCACACGCATCCATCAAACTCGTTCAGACAATGCGTGTCACGTGTTCATTTAATGATACACTTAATTTTCACTTTGCAAGGTACGGCACGTTTCGCGTTTTATCGTTGACAATTTACAAGAATATCGGTGAAAGTAATTTTGGCAATTACACGTGTGCTTAATGGTGAGGAAGGTTGGGAATGTTATTTTTCTCCAACTTGCTTGGAAATGTTCCCATTAATGTAGTAAAACTGGACCACGAAATCGTTCGTTATTATTACAAGGCGTTAATACAATTTAAAAAGAAAAAATATTATAGGCCTCAGCCGGGAAATCAATATTATTTAAAGAAGACGATTAAGTAAAAAACACACCTTCCGTTTATGACGTCTCATACTAATGAAGGTACTCTTAATTTGGCCGGTTACTGCATTTTTCCTTTGAATTTTTTCAAAGACTGATAATTCACCATACAGCCAATTGTCCACTAAATTTAAAAAATAAAAACTTGTTTAAACTTTTTAATTGTTCTCTGCGTTTAGTTCTTGCACTGAACACAACTGCTCTGCTACTGTCAATGTATTTTAAATGTCGACAAACTTCGAATAACGGACAAACAATTTAAATAATAATCTTATATGCTCTTATAAATTTATTTTCTTGATTCTTAGTTATTTATTAGAGATATCTCACGAAAGTTTTAATTTTAATAACATGATGGTATTTAATGAGTGAGTTGAAAATTCATAAGTGTACCAAACGTAAACAATTAAAAAATAAAACAGAAATGATTGTGTCCAAATCGATATAAAAGTTATTTTGAACTTATGATCTTCGAATGATAAATATGGTATGGTTTATAAAAAAAACAGAGCGTTTAGAAGTTGTTGATTTAACTAAAATTAATAATTATGTGCATATTTTTTATTAGTGTTTTCATATAATTTTAATTTTTATTAATATATTTTGTTTTAAATCAAACATATGATTCGGACCCGAATTTTTATTCCTATCCCTTAAAAAAATAAGTACCAAACGAACAACATTGCACTGATAATATTAAATTAAAATGTAGATTGGTGATTATTTCCAAGCATATTTGGAGAAAAGCACTATACAAGCCTCGGCGGGAATGTCAGTTCGCAGATTCGTATTATTGAAGGACTCGGCTACGCCTCGTCCTTCAAAATCATACTCATCCACGAACTGACTTTTCCCTGCCTCGGCAGTAATATACTATTATTTAGGTTAGTTCATTATGTGGCAGAACCGCACTGGCCCACCGACCACCACTGGCACCGCCCAGCAGTGGGACACCTAAAAAGGCTAATGAAAAAATCTTTAAATTAAAGTGAAATATGAAATCATCAACATTTGACAATTTTAAAATCTTCGAATTTTGGCGTTTGGATAAATGATGACATTTGAAAGCTACTTTCTGAATGTTAGAAAATCTATGCTTGTGCATTCGCTGCAATTCAAATAAGTTCTAGTTTTGGTTCTTATTTTACACTAGCATTAACCCGCGGCTTCGTCATCATCCTACGGGAACAAATGCTCTTTTATTTCAGGATTAAAAGTAGGCTATTTGTTAAGTTAGGGTATAATCTGCAATCTGCATTTCCCTCATGCATATCCGTCCAGCCGTTTTAGCGTGAAGAAGTAACAAACATACACAGACTTTCGCTTTTCTAATATCACGGGGAAATACTTTTTATGTTATCACAACTCCACTTTAACAAATCAACCCGAAAACTCAAGCACTCAAATCAAGCGATCTCAGCTTTTACTGTATCCAAATAAAGTTCACTTCAAAATTCATAACTCGAAGTGAAGCTAAGACACCGGGAAATGTGTGCATTTTATTTGTATAAAGCTTTTATAATGTCCCGAGCCTTTCGCTTATCGACTTAGGACTTTCGAGATATTGGTTTAATGATTCTAAGCCATGTTCTAAGTTACGTCATGTTCTATTGTAAGATATTGAGGTTCTCATCGTTGATGAATGAAAAATGTATTATTTTGAGCCAGATAAACGTAATTCAGAATTCTTGACTTAACATAATTATTGAAAAGCTTGAATGTATTTATTACGGATGCAGGAAGTTTCCCGATCATTCCTCCTCCCGTCCCAACGCGCCGCCCGCCTAGGTACCGATTGCCGACGATCGAGATGCCACCAAATACTATTTTTTAATCTATTAGGATAACGCGGGTCTCTATCCATACCTCAAAAGCAAAAATATAACCCCCTTATAGGATCACGTGTAGCTGTCTGTCAGTCCGTCTGTTACAACCGATTTGCTGCAAAACTACTGGACCGATTAAATTGCAATTTGGCGCAAATGCTTTCAAGAATTTTCATGTCCACAGTGTAAAATTTCAAAATCGGTGGCATTTTGTAATTAACGTCCCAAGAAACCATAAAAATTACACCCATACTCATATTTAGTCATTTCAATCCCATCGCACCCCAACAGGCGAGACGGTATTTCACGTCCAACACGTTTGTTTTTAAAATCGTTGTTGTTTTGGTAATCAGCGACCCGATAAACCATAGAACCTTTACCCTAGTTAATTTTCAGACTTTGTCACCATATTCTCCTCCTTTAGGGGTTGAATTTTCAAAAAACATGACGTGTTTCATGTTTTTTGAGAATTCATGCTTACTCATTTATCGTTAGAAATACTCCTTGGAAGATTTGAATAAAATAGTCTAACTAATCTTTTTTCCCCATACAAACTTACGACCCCCATTTCACCCCTTTGGGGGGTGACTTTTGACAAATGCTTCTTTTATTGCACCCCTAGACTT
Source organism: Apotomis betuletana (assembly GCA_932273695.1). Taxonomy (NCBI): domain Eukaryota; kingdom Metazoa; phylum Arthropoda; class Insecta; order Lepidoptera; family Tortricidae; genus Apotomis; species Apotomis betuletana. Next base: position 18,189,958 of record OW026307.1, read on the forward strand.
TATAAGGACACGTAGGTTTCAAATATGGACTCTCTAGAACCAGCGGTTTAGTATTTAGATATTTCAACCCCATTTCACCCCAACAGGGGAGATGTTAATTCACGTCCGCCACGTTGTATTTTAAAATCGTTGCGGTTTCCGTAATCAGCGACCCGAGAAACCATAAAAGCATTACCAATGTTGATTTTCAGACTTTGTCACCACATTTCTCCCTTTTAGGGGTTGAATTTTCAAAAACCTGAAACACGTGTTTTTCATTTATCGTTAGAAATACTCCTGTGACGTTTCGAATAAAATAGTTTAACTAATCTTGTTTCCCCATACAAACTTTGGAACCCCATTTCATCCCTTTGGGGGGTGACTTTTGAAAAATTCTCTCTTAGTGCACCCCTTCACCTTATAAGGTACCTACGTGCCAAATTGGACTCTCTGGAATCAGCGGTTTAGTATTTAAACATTTCAACTCCATTTCCTCCAGTTTAACTAATCTCGTTGCCCCATACAAACTTTGGACCCCCATTTCACCGTTTTGGGGGATGACTTCTGAAAAATTCTCTCTTAGTGCACCCCTACACCTTATAAGGAACCTACGTGCCAAATTTGAACTCTTTAGAACCAGCGGTTTAGTATTTAGACATTTCAACCCCATTTCACCCCAACAGGGGAGATGCTAACTCGCGTCCGCCACGTTGTATTTTAAAATCGTTGCGGTTTTTGTAATCAGCGACCCGATAAACCATAAAAACAATACCCATGTTGGTTTTCAGACTTTGTCACCACATTTCTCCCTTTTAGGGGTTGAATTTTCAAAAAACTTAAAACACCTGTTTACCTATTTATTGTAAGAAATACTCCTTTCAAGTTTCCAATAAAATAGTCTAGCTAATCTTGTTTCCCCATACAAACTTTGGAACCCCATTTCACCCCTTTAGGGGGTGAGTTTTGAAAAATCCTTTCTTAGTGCACCCCTACACCTTATAAGGAACCTACGTGCCAAATTTGAACTCTTTAGAACCAGCGGTTTAGTATTTAGACATTTCAACCCCATTTCACCCTAACCGGGGAGATGGTAACTCGCGTCTACCACGTTGGATTTTAAAATCGTTGCGGTTTTTGTAATCAGCGACCCGATAAACCATAAAAACAATACCCATGTTGGTTTCCAGACTTTGTCACCACATTTCTCCCTTTTAGGGGATGAATTTTCAAAAAACCTAAAACGTGTTTACCTATTTATTGTAAGAATTACTCCTTTCAAGTTTCCAATAAAATAGTCTAGCTAATCTTGTTTCCCCATACAAACTTTGGAACCCCATTTCACCCCTTTAGGAAGTGAGTTTTGAAAAATTCTTTCTTTGTGCATCCCTACACCTTATAACAAACCTAGGTGCCAAATTTGAACACTTTAGAACCAGCGGTTTAGTATTTAGACATTTCAACCCCATTTCACCACAACAGGGGAGATGGTAACTCACGTCCGCCACGTTGGATTTTAAAATCGTTGTGGTTTTCGTAATCAGCGATCCGATAAACCATAAAAACAATACCCATGTTGGTTTTCAGACTTTGTCACCACATTTCTCCCTTTAAGGGGTTGAATTTTCAAAAAACCTGAAACACGTGTTTACTTATTTATTGTAAGAAATACTCCTTTCAAGTTTCCAATAAAATAGTCTAGCTAATCTTGTTTCCCCATACAAACTTTGGAACCCCATTTCACCCCTTTAGGAAGTGAGTTTTGAAAAATTCTTTCTTTGTGCACCCCTACACCTTATAACAAACCTAGGTGCCAAATTTGAACACTTTAGAACCAGCGGTTTAGTATTTAGACATTTCAACCCCATTTCACCCCAACAGGGGAGATGGTAACTCACGTCCGCCACGTTGGATTTTAAAATCGTTGTGGTTTTCGTAATCAGCGATCCGATAAACCATAAAAACAATACCCATGTTGGTTTTCAGACTTTGTCACCACATTTCTCCCTTTAAGGGGTTGAATTTTCAAAAAACCTGAAACACGTGTTTACTCATTTATCATTAGAAATACTGCTGTGAAGTTTCGAATAAAATAGTATAACTAATCTTGTTTCCCCATACAAACTTTGGAACCACATTTCACCCCTTTAGGGGGTGAGTTTTGAGAAATCCTTTCTTAGTGCACCCTTAAACCTTATAAGGAACCTACGTGCCAAATTTGAACTCTCTAGAACCAGCGGTTTGGGCTGTGCGTTGATATGTCAGTCAGTCAGTCAGTCAGTCAGTCAGTCAGTCAGTCAGTCAGTTTCTTCTTTTATATATTTAGATTTAGGGAATATTTTTTTCTGTTTAAGGTATGTTGTTTTAAGTTTTTAAATATATTTATTATTACTATTTAGAACATTCATATTTATTTGATTAAATTACTAACTCTCACTTATTATATAAACAGTAGAACGAGAATTAAATGCTGTGGAATACTGATAGGCTTTCTGTAGTTACTTATATTTCTTATACATAGCTCTCCATTTATTGCACTAGAAATAGGTAAGAATAGGTATATATTATGAGTCATTTTCAAAATACATGTACATAGTTAAGGGCTTTAATGAAAACAAAACTTAATTGATTCCTTTGTGTAACGATCGTTACCCATATCTTTTGTATGAGTAACTTTCGTAACACAAAAGAAGCGATCGTAATTTTGTTTTTATGAAGCCTTTAACTATGTTACATGTTTTCTGAAAATGACACATATATTTTTTAGTACTGCCTACGACAATAACCCGATATCTTCCTCCTAGCCCGCTAATAGGAATGAGAACTGAAGTGTCAAACTAAACAAATACGCGGCTCTTTTATTTTCCGTAACATCACCCGCGAAATATTTAACGTAAGTGAGAAAATAGATTGAACGTTAATCCGTTTACCACATTACCAATGAGAATAAAGCCTTAGGCGAAAGTGATACAGTCGGGAATAGAAAGATGTCAGTGCAGTTTCAATTTGAACAGACTCACCAAGATTATCCGCTCGGTACAATGGGAAAATTGCTATCCACAGGAGGACGAGGAGGCCTGTTTTCCGCGCCATTGCTGCCCTCACATCCATGTTAGCTGGGTCCATTCAATTCACACATGTTTTACACTCTTAAAACCGTATGTAACTGTCCACTTGACATCACGAAAAAGTTTTCACCGGTGGACTCGTGGAATGTCCGCGGTGGGATTTCTGAAACAAAAGAACGTTGGTTAGTTTGTGAATTTTTGGGTTAAATAAGCTTATTTGTGTTGGGAAATCAAATAGGGAATTGTGTAAGTTAGTTAATATTTCATGTAATATAGACTACTAGCTGCTGCTGCGCCGCGAGGTGTTACCCACTCATACCACGGAAACACTAACTTTTACGGGATAAAAAGTAACCTATGTGTTAATCCAGCGTGTCAGTCAGCTACCTTCATACCAAATTTTATAAAAATTGGTGCAGCCGTTTTAGCGTGCAGTGAAGTAACAAACTCACAAACGTTCGCCTTTATTTATTTATTACATTTTTGTTGCACAAAAGAAAGAACTTATCGTTCAAAAGGTGGATTTAATGTCATTAGTCAAAGTAATTTTAAAATCTTGTATAATAATAATCTAAGAAACACGCCTTAAGTGATAAAGTTTCTAAAACGCACAGTTCCTGAGGGCAGAATCGCGAGCGAAACAACAGGAAAACAGCACAAATTTTATATTGGACAGGTACAGTACGATTATCTCCACTTTGACATTCGGCATTTCTCGACAATTATCGGGAGAGATCGGAACTTCAAATGACACGAGATACATTGCTGCATATTCATAACATCCTACTAGGATATTACAGTCTAAAACAGTAATATAAATCACCTGCCAAAATTTATTTTTTTACAGTAGACCTCTATGAATAACACAGACGTGTCGCATTACAAAAAACACGAAGCAAAAGAAAAACACAAATTCGTACAAGGGAATTTGAGTCATTTTCAAAATACATGTACATAGTTAAGGGCTTTAATTAAAACAAAACTTAATTGATTCCTTTGTGTGACGATACCCATACCTTTTGTATGAGTAACTTTTGGAACACAAAAGAAGCGATTGTAATTTTGTTTTTATTAAGCCTTTAACTATGTATACATGTTTCTTGAAAATGACTAATTTGTCTTTATAAAAGCATTATTTGCAATAAGTAAAATCACTTTCACTGTCTGAATTAGAATTTGATTACTAATTACCTATATTAAATTAATGTTTAATTTTATTAGAAAATACAAAAACGCAAACTACACATAAAATATTATTTTACAATGATTTAAATATTTTACGTGAGAAAATTCTAGCATTTTATATACTTTCAAAGTGGAAATAAACGTAGTCTAGTCTTCATCGCCAACTGCTCATTTAAATTACGTAACAATTAGGTATGAGTAACGGTCTTTATTAATGATATTCTCTGATAATTAGTAAAAATTAATATCGCGTCTGTGGCTAATTTACGTAAAGTTAACGAAGCTCTGCGGAGAAAATTTAATTAAATCCGAGTATTAAATAACGTTAAGCTTCCAAAATCCTTAATCACCTAGTTTCGTGATAGTGTACAATATAAATATATTCCAGTGATTGGTGTTCGTAGGTGAGAGAAAAACATAGAAAAAATAGGAGTAAGGTTGCCTCGAGACATTTTTTCAATTCTCGACCTACAAGGGAAACTAATAACTTAGTGAAGGTCACTGGAGTCCAATGTTGTGTCAGTATGTAAAGTTATATAGGTATTAAATTTTGCTTTATGATTAGGTAACTTTTAGTGAAACCTGTTAAAAAAATTCGAATGTTGCATTGGTCTGGAAGTGTCACACTGATGGATATAGTTAAAAACTAGTACTTTAGAGGAAATTTCAAAGTTGCGCCTATATCTGACAAACTTGTAGGAGATCGCCTCCATTGATACGGACACATCCTACGACGGCCGATGGTTGCTTTTATCACGAGATAAATAAGTGACAAAGCATCCGTCACGTTTTGACAAAATGCGAGTGTGAGTGACGGAAGCTTTGTCACTTATTTATCACATGATAAACGAAACGAAAATCATAGGCCCCTGAAGGCCATATGGTGGGGTTATCCCAAAATTTACTGACACAGAAACTAGGACATTAAAGATCACCCGGCACTTGGCTGACGACAAGACTTGAATGACGCTAACGTCGAACTACGTCCAAGTATTGTGTACTCTGGAGAAATAGGACCAGAAAAAGCTCTGACCTCAATAACAGACGGACAGCGGTCAAAGAAGAAGAAAAAAAGAAGAAAATTTTAGCCCATCTTGCAGTATTCGTTTAAATTTCATGTTGGTACGAAAATAAGGCATTCATTTTGAAATCTTCTGTGAATTCATGATTATGCATTTGTGTGCACAACCACAACCTCAAATATGTAGCCTAAGTATGCATGTATCCATATGAAAGTCTTCCCGTAATGTTTATTGAAATTATATAAAGGTGAAATTCATGTAAAAAGATGAAGTAAAGCTCAGATTGTCTTAAATAGCACAAGCAAAAGGAGAACATTCAGTATGCACGAGTAAAATAGGATAGAATAATAAAATATATTACTTTAAGATATAATTTGGTAACCCTAGGTTAACGAATTAATATCATTTGGTAACCCTATATCGGATGCGAAAAGGAGAATTTCGAGGGAAAAAATTGAGAATAAAAACGCGAAAGTCACGTTCGTGTAGTAAAACTGAACCGTCAATCGCAGCGCAGGCGATTTTTAGGAGTACAAGTTCTACGGGTGAGTTTTTTAAAATCAAATAGCTTGGAAACCTACGTCGTTAACTGGGACACGCTACAAAGGATGCAAATTGCAAAAAATATTGCTCAGACAGTGCAGATAGAGATATTTTGTGTTCGTTTTTAGGGTTCCGTAGCCAAATAACAAAAAACGGAACCCTTATAGATTCGTCATGTCTGTCTGTCCGTCTGTCCGTCTGTCCGTCTGTCTGTCCGTCTGTCCGTCCGTATGTCACAGCCATTTTTTTCCGAAACTATAAGAGCTATACTGTTGAAACTTGGTAGGTAGATGTATTCTGTAAACCGCATTAAGATTTTGATGCAAAAATAAAAAAATAATAATAAATATTGGGGCTCCCCATACTTAGAACTGAAACACAAAAATTTTTTTTTCATCAAACACATACGTGTGGGGTGGTATCTATGGATAGGGCTTCAAAAAATTATATCGAGGTTTCTAAAATATTTTGTTTCTAAACCGAATAGTTTGCGTGACAGACGCTTATAAAGTGGAAAAAAGTTGGTCCCCCCCCTCTAACTTCTAAAATAAGAAAATTAAAAATCTAAAAAAAACACATGATGTATACATTAGTATAAAAACTACCAACGAAAATTGTTTTGAACGAGATCTAGTAGGTAGTTTTTTTTTTAATACCTAACTTTGCACCTAATTTATATGGGGCGCTATACATACCAGGTGCAAACTTAACTTAACCACTTAGGGATGGAAAGTGTTTGTACCGAACCCTCCGTGCGCGAGTCCGACTCGCACTTGGCCGGTTTTTTATTGATTTAAATACTACAAAAGTTGCACAATATCACTACCAAACAGGACTATCTACTTATAAACATAACTTATTTAACTATCTCGTGTTGGACGTTGATCGACATTTTTGCCGCTTAATTACGATCGTGGTCTTCAATAAACTGCATATTGGGATACACCAACATCTTACACCCGTGCGAGTTAAACTCGCAGAGTTTTTCGAACTAACACCAAATATCCACCAATGTCCACAAATGTCCAATACAATCACCTAGGTAGACATCCAAAATAAATAAATAAAATAAATACTTACCCCAGAAAGAAATATTATTCTGCAAGTTATTCTAGTGGACGAACTTATCCATCAAAATCACCCACTTGATTCTTTTGGATTATGTTGTATAATATTAGGATCACTCAGGAGATTTAAAAGGACTGGTTATTGTCCAAAACAATCACCCGGATCCATTTATAATAGAAATTAAAAAATTGTGACAATTTAAACGATCAAATTACTATTGAATAGTAAAAATTCTGAAGATAATTGAAAAAATAAAGCACAAAAGTAAGTGAGTATGTAGTTCGAAATACTATTGTGATTTGGACACATGGAGTTCATTGTGCAAATATTCAGCTAATTTTACTGTTCATATAATTTTCCTTGATTATGCTACGTAAATAGGTATCTAGGACCACAACAACACTCCTGCCAAGTCGGAAAAATTATCACCTCGGTTATGTTACTGTACGATGTAGAATTGATGTAGGTACTGTATGAGGCAGGAAAAAACTTTATTAAGCTACAGAAAAATCTGTATGTTTTTCTAGGAACGGTTTATTACTACCTATAAACAAAAATCCAAGATTTTTTTCAAAATTTCATCCATTCCCCATTCTATAAAATCGTAGTGAGGTTTTTTAAATCTTAAATTATTATTCCCTAAATAACGCGGGTTTGCCCTTTTTATAAAAAAAAAACATATTTTTTTTCTAAATTTGTCTTTTTTTAAGCGACCTCGTGCAATGTTGAACGGATTGCCACGCTTCATTCGCCGGGTCGCTCACATGAGGTGAACAATTCGATTAAGGCTTTAACCGTGTCGGAATAACTTGAACTGTAAAACGCCTTTACCCGACTGCGTTAGGAGGGGTATGATTTTCGAGTGTATAATATATTATGTAAGTATTGTTCCAGCACTGTACATTAAAAGGCTTAACGAATTGTAATAATGTGTAATGTCTTTATATTCGTCTGAGATGTAGCACTGAAATAATTTTATGTTGACAAGGAAACATTAATTACGGATATATTTTATTATTTTAAAATTTAATGTACAGTCGAATTTTAAAATTTATATTTATTTTAATTTATTTATAAGCAAAGATGGGATCAAAAATATCTGAGCAAGCCTCTATGCCGTTAAAAGTAGTGATGTGTTCACATATTTATTGCGTGTTCGTTTTTTTCTAAAATATATAAGTTAGAGCGGTATCATACTCCATAATGCAGAGCCACAATGATTCTTTAAGAATACTATTGAAAGCTACATATGAACTGGTGACGGCACGGCAGTGAGGTGGTGACGAGGAGTGTGAATGAATAAACGTTTATGATAACTTCTTGGTGTTATATTTCTCGTAAAAGTTCACAAAGGAATGAGCAGAATGTCACTGCACCTGGTATTTAAAGACTATCAAAAACACCATTAAATGGAGGGGGGAAACAAGTAAGTGGTAGTCGTCAAGTAACCAGGTCTTAGTAGCATTTTTAATCTATTGACACACTGTGTAAATAATTTAACAATACTAATGTTGAATCTACTATTTCTTAAATTTCTATTAGCAATTACAATATTACTCATGCACTTCACATTGACTAATAACTTATAACTAAATTATCAAGATACTCAATGATCTATTCAAATGTGCTTCTGAGGTAAAGATAAATTAATAATCATCATTTGTTTTCTAAGATGCATTGCGTGCACATGCGAGATAATCTCTAAGGCGCTATCATATATATTTCTTTTTGTTATAAAATAAAAAATTAAATTAGGGCCTTTAACGTGTCGAAATAACTTGAACATGACACTTTTTTACCCGACCGCGTTAGGAGTGATTTCGAGTAACCGTCATGCATATTCAAATAGGAATATACAGGTTGTATTATATTGGCTTGGACCCCTTGGCAAATGAGTAAACTCGCGCTTGTTTTTAACCTTAAATCATTTGTATATTTTCCAAATAATGAGAATTTTTAGAATAATATGATTACCATGTTATAATTTATACCAATCACCTTAGCTGACCGAATCGAGGACCTTAAAGATGAACTCCATACAAGTTCGATACATGTCTGGCAATTCGACGTATGACCAAGTGAAACCGTTATTTTTCAATAATTACGGGTCATCTATATTAATATAAAATACTAAATTAGATGATTTCAGGAAAAATATTAATTGCGCGATGTAGGTTTTGTACGGACGCGCGACAGCAGCGCCATCAGTAAAATTTTCTATATCCTGATCACGCCGAAACGGCTGGATGGATTTTAACCAATCTAAGTACAGATATAGCAGGGATATCTGGAAATCCAAAGGTTATACGATACTTTTTAACCAACTACGGTATAGAGAAGTTACACGCAGACGAAATTGCCGGCACCTTCCATTTTATGATAACATTTTAAAATAGTCCATGGCGTAAAGAAAAACGCGGCTGCCCTCAATTGCCTTAATTTATTTCTTAAGAAATTTTACTTAAGCATGTCTGCCTTTATGCCGAGGGCATTAACGAAGAGGAATTTTATTTTTAAAGGTTTGACTTTAGGCTGACAGATGTAAGGCTTTCCGCAGTTGTATTCTCTTATTATGTAGCTGTAATAAGAGTGAACATTTATTATGTGTCGCTTTAGCTTTCTGTTTGGTTATTTATATCTTCTAGGTTATCTCCGTCAACATCGCAATTTTGGCAATAGGTCAGAAAACGAGAAACTAACGCAGATGATGCCACAATCCTATGTCGTAAATATGTGAATTCCTTTATAGCAAGCCAGCCTATCATAATTAATGTGTTCCATTGTTCACTTAATTAATTCACAAAGATAACTTTATTTGTATTATGTTATTGCTCGTAGGTAAATATAATAATTCAATTCAATTCAATTCAATTATTTATTCATAAAAATACATTTTATACGTCATTATATTAAATTTTACATTTTACATTGTAATTAATAATCTTATAATATTGTTATGTGTTGCTACTCTATCGCATTGGGAAACTGTCATGATAGATGTAATGTTGATGTAAATAAATAAGTAATAAAATAAATAATATTATATTAATATATTATCTATCCTACTTATTATTATAATTCTAGATTTGTGTAAAAAATCAGTTTTCTATGGGTCATGATTTCAGGAATAATCTTAATAGATTGATGCATGGTCGTCGGTGGTTCTTGCACGGTGCCATGCCAGACTGGCGCCATCTGTTATTCATAATTTCCATTGACCTCTCATCACGCCAAAATGGCTGGACAAGCTATTCCTTTACCAATTTTGGTACAGGGATAGCTTGACATATACAAAGGTTATAGAATACTTTTTACCCGTCTACAGTAATGAAAATACTAAAATACGCGAACGAAGTTAGAATAGAATAGAATCATTTAATGCATATCACATTATAACTCATAGATGGAATTATAGGAAATAGTGAGACATGTGACACCCTGCAAGGGCACAGCAATATCAGTGTCAGAGGGCACTTAATTATTTTACATGCTATGGATCAGATACACATGCATATTTACACAAAACAAAACATTACGGTTACATTATTCACTCAATTTTCATTATTAAAATATTCATTTAAATTATAAAAACATTTATTAATTAGGAATAATTTCAATTGCTTTTGAATAGTTGTGAATAAATGCAGAATTTATTAAATCGATCAAAAGATTTGACAACATTTCATATTTATAAGACTACAATTTTATTACTTTTCTGAAGTCGGTTTAGAAAGATAAATAATCAATGTTTTTTTTTCTGAGATAATTATTTATTTTATTATTAATTTATAAAAACTTAATCATTTTAAAATGTGGCAACACCAAAACTATGACTTAATGGAACGGTTACTTTAGTCCGATTTCTAAAAAAAAAAACGCAATGACGTTGATTGAGGTCCACGTGATATTGTCAAAATTAAAAAAAAAAAAAAAAACGCTGTTGGACGTCTTGTTGCCTAAGACGACGCCGTATTCAGGCCTAATTGTTTTAGATTGTGATAATTTTATGTATTTTCTTATATTTCTTTAAATACAGAAGAATAAATTCAAAGATTTTTTTGCGCGTACACGACACAAAGCCCTGTCGATCTCTATTTTAATTTCCACCTGTTAGAAATATGAAATGTAGTCAATTATTGTTAACATTTCACAAAGGATAAATATAACAAAGGATCATACTCGTAAACAAAAGTAGACTCCCTAGATTCGCGGGAAACCTAAGTTATTCATTGAATTTCGCCGACGAGCTATAACAAATGCCCTTGAGCAGATAACAAGAAATAAAAATAGAACCTATATATATAACTATCTCACAATAATACGATAAAATGTACTGGAATGTAGGTATATAATCACCCAATTGAGAATAATCACCCTTGCGTTGACAAGAAAATAACTATATCGACGCTGGAACGACTAATTGACTAACGTGCATTTATCAAACTTTACAGGAGAGCAAAAACAAAAAAAAATTTTTGGAAAAAAATTCATAACTTTTTTTCTTTTTATTATACGATAAAATGATGTATCGACGAGTAGAAGATAATTGCGATGCAAATTTATCTATGATTGTTATTTTTCGAAATTTCGTGTATTTTAGAAATAAATTGCACGTTAGCCAATCGGCCTCTAATTGCGAATCGGGAAAAAGGCTTAATATGCCTAATTAGACTAGTATAACAAAACTGTAACCGAATAAAAGGATTTACTGAACATTTGCTTTATTAAGCAAGTCATGTATAATTTCTTAAGAAACACTTGCACTAAAGTAAATCCTTTCTTTAGTTTTTGTTGACATAATGCAAATTAGAATTAATTGTTAAACCGCTATGGAGTCTTGAATTGAGTTTAATTTCTGCAAATCTTCCATTTATGATATAAATTAGCTTAATAATAGAACATGGCTTCAATATAGACGGGTAGGATTATTTTAAACGCCTTAAACTCATATAAAAAATAATTTACTATGATCACGTATGGATATCTCCTTACTAGTTCGAAATATATGTCGGGCCGTTCCTGACAAAGTTTATGCTATAAGAAAATCTTATAATAACATTACTTAACCAGAATGGCTTTAATTATGTAACAGAATAATATGGAGCATAGAGAAATGGAGCCAATTAAAAAAAAAACTTGCCTGCACCAGTTTTATGTTCTTCTGAGGTGCACATTGAAATTTTCGTGCACAAGCCTTCTTTTCACCTCCCATCAAAGTATTAAGCATGATATTGATAATTTTATTTCGGTTAGTACGAAAGACAGGCATTTTTTGCTATGTCCAGACATTGCTAATAACTTATCTTGACACAAAAAAATAATAATAAGTCCATCAGGTGGCGGGGATGGTCCTCCTTTTTTATGTCATAGGGAGCAAACGTGCAAACGGATCGCCTGATGGAAAGCTATAACGGTCGTCAATCGCCCATCGCCCACCTGCAACACCAGAAGAGTTACAAGTGCGCTGCCAGCACTTTCAAGTGGGAGTACGCTCTTTTCTTGAATGTCGTATCGTCCGGAAATACCGCAAGCGACATTTTCACTATGCAGTCGTGCGAGTCAAGAAATTTCTAGAAAAACGCACAGTTGTGGACTGCTAACTATCTAAGTGGTGAGGATGAAAGGATTGTCGCGTAGAACGATGGCGGAAAGATGCGGCAGGAATCAATCCGAACAATTCCTCGGAGCGCTCCCCGTTATATATGTAAGTGATAAAAGATGCAGAGAGAGGCTACATCTCTACGCAGCACCTAGGAGTCAAGGCGATCTGAAATTCACTGGTAGCCGACGATACGAGTCACTCCCCGTTGAATGCGGTTTAGAGGGAGAAGCTGGTACTTGGTCGCCCTGCAGGATTTGATAAGGATTGAGAGAAGTATTTTCCAAGTTGACAAATTAAGTCCTCAGTGATTCTGCCTAGCCCTGAATCAGCTCAGCACTCTGCTCAAGGATTCAGGACTAGGTTCCCGGCTTCTAAGAGGGGGTGAGGTCATTTCTCATCTGCTGTAAATGGACGACCTCAAGCTGTAACTATGCACCAAAACACCACAATATGGTGGAACTACTGGAAGTAACTGAAACCTTCAGTCGCGCCATCAAACGGAACGGAACGGCGCCATCGGAACGGAACGGAACAGACCTATTTCCGAAGCTGGAACCTACAAGTACCTTGGTATGACACAGTCATTGGGTATTGCGGGCGGAAACATTAGGCAGGCGATAAAGGACCGTTTTTTTGGTCGCTTGACAAAAGTATTTAACAGTATTTTGTCCGGTGGCGATCAGGCGTGCACTTTCAAAGCTTGGGTGATACCCCTCCTCACTTACTCCTTTGGCGTACTAAGGTGGACTCAGACCGAACGAGGCGCTCTGGATCCGAGAGTCCGTCAGATGCTCACTACACATCGCATGAGGCAGCCACGCTCACCAGTTGATGAGACTGTACATCCTACGTAAGTTGGAGGCCGTGGCTTTTTAAACGCCAAGGATAACTGCGAGGTGTACCTACAATCTTAGGAAGTATTTCCTAAACAACGAGTGTGCAATTTATCGCGATGTAGTAGCAGTTGACAAACGCCTCACCGCTCTCTCCTTGACAAACAAAAACTGGCGCAGACCAAAGGTGCTTCACATCGATGACCGCAGGTATGTATGGAAGACCAGGGAGCTACACGGATGATTCTACAAGGCCCTGACGGGGCCCGATGTAGATCCGCTCGTGTCAATGAACTGCCTACGCTTTGGTTCGGCTGATTTCTACGGGGAAACCGAAGGTTTTGTCTGTGCAATTGCGGACGAAGTAATGAAATGATGAACAACTACCGGAGATATATCCTGAAGGACAGTACGGTCGACATTTGTCGGGCATCCCGCCGTCCTGGAGAGTCACTCAGGCATATAATCTCCGGTTGTTCACATCTTGCTAACGGCGAGTGCTTGCACAGACATAATCTATAATGATTTACCGTCAGAATGCAAGAGTACATGTATAACAAAACAAATGTTTGTAAAGAAAGTAAGAAGCGTACTATTAGTTAAAACAAAAAATACAACACAACCAGTATAAACTGTATCTTATATCCCTATTACTCGTATTGTACCCGGTTTTGAATTGTGCCATCGCCAACGCGGCTAACTTACCATTGTGAACCATATCACAATGTGATTGGGTCCACCGGTGGTCAGTTGGGTGCGTTGCTGTTGTGCTGCTGTTTAATTTAGTTTAAGTATAGAAGAGTAGTGTAGTTAGCAAGTATGTACTTAATAGTTAAATATATGGAGCCTCAACTGCCAATAAACCGCCTTGTGGTTTGGCAGAGGATGAACATTAGTGATAAGGTTTTGCATTGAATAAACGTTATTATTATTATTATTATTATTAAGTAGCCAGGATCATTCACCAGCAATTTGCTCTTCGATACGGTCTTCTGGAGTCTGAGGTGCCATACTACAAGTATGCACCGATGCCAGTTCTCGAGACTGTTCGTGCCACGCTCTAGTGGAATCGATCAATCACCACAGACAGGACTATATTGTAGCCAACAAGCCTGATATCGTGTTGGTAGATTGATCTAAGTAATAGTACAATAAACTTTCTAAATATCTGCCAAACTGCACAGTAGTTGAATAAGTGGCAAAACTTTATTAACAACATCCCTACATTTGCACAAGTAAGACGGTAGGGACTAACACCCCCGCAACATGCACGCGCAGAAATAACGACCATCGGACGTGTCATAAAACTCAATACCGCTCACATGTGCTTGCGCACGGTTCGTTTGTTAAAAAATATATTTACAAAAAGGCGGCTTGCTAAATATTTACCTATTTTGTGTATAAATATCACTTAATAATATAATAAACATTTATTTAAACTTAAGTGTTCTTCGTTCATTCACGCAGTCAAAACAGTTTTATGTAATTAACACTATTTAAAACTAAACTAACCCGATATTCATGAAAAGTAAAATGGACTCTCGATCAGCAAAATTTGGCACGAAAGTCGACACATCCTTCCTCGCGCACCTTTGACCGACGTCTAACGAGTCGGACCTCTCCTAAGTCCTTGAAAATGTTTACGCTTACGCGCAGTATTCTGAGAAAACTCTTTTTTTAAATTGACTTATATTGATAAAACTACAATTAATGTGTCCGGATGAAATGACTATTGATGCAATGTTGAAAAAAATCAATAAGAATGAAACGGTTAAACTTCGGATGTAACATTATAATTTTCTAGACTATTAGCGTAAATACCATAAACTTGTGCTTCACCAGTTGGGATAAACAGCTAACGTGCAATACCCATGTATCAGGATTTTAGAAAAAGGTCTAACCTCCACTAAAAGCATTTTTTTCACCCCAGCAAAATGGTTATTTAGCCAACGGGAATGAAATTTCCGAAAACAAAAACCGCTAAAGGCAAAAAAATATTTTACGTTTTAACTAACGGCCATTTTTTCTAAATCTCGACAAAATGCTGGCTCTTTAGGCAAAAGTTTTTTAGTAAATCTACTTTTTCTGAATTGCTAACAAGCCAAAAAAGTCCTCTGATCGAGCTCAAACCCGGCTCATTAGACGCAGAAAAATTCGCTGATTTCAACGGTGTATATATAACTCCATTTGCCCAAAAATGGCTCGTTAGTCAATTAGTCGTTCCAGCGTCGATATTATTAATGAAACAAATTTATGGCTATTTTGGGTGTATGTCTACCTCTTGAATTTTATCATCAAATTAAGGGCCCAATTTAGGGTAGCAGATGAGATATAACCGAGATATTAACATTGCATGTTTGATTTAAGAGCTGGCAGCATCCTCGCACAACGCATTAGCATTCCTATTCAGCGAGGAAATGCTGGCAGCGTCTTCGGGACCTTGCCGCGGGGGCACAATTTTTACATCTTTTTAGGGTTCTGCACCCAAAGGGTAAAAACGGGACCCTATAACAAAGGTTCCACTGTCCGTCTGTCTATGTATCACCAGGCTGTATCTCATGATCCGTGATAGCTAGAAAGTTGAAATTTTCGCAAATGATGTATTTCTGTTACCGCTATAGCACAAAATACTAAAAACAGAATAAAATAAATATTTAATGACGATGATTTTTTTGCCGTTTTTTTATGCGCGAGTCCGACTCGCACTTAGCCGGTTTTTTTTTAATTAGTTGGTTTAAATTTATTTTAGCGTATAGTACTTTCAGGACAATCACCTTCATCTTATTTCTGTTTTTGCTCCATTGAGCCATATCACCGTTAATGAAATGTTATTTGGCTGATCAACATTTTTCTAATTGTTAAACTAATGCAATTACAAAGTTTTTGCTAAATATAACCGCCCAAATCGTAATTTTAATCATGCTTTTAAAGAGTGGCCCAGGGGACATAACCATAGCAACGAGCATCAGAAAAAAAAAATGGACCCATTTAACGCAGTTCGGATAGTAAATACCGATTTATAACCGTAACATGACAGTAATATGCCCGTGGAAATTTAATGGTTGAGATACCTACTGCGCAACTGTAGGATATTTGCCACATCGAATTTAGTCTCAAATTACATTATTTGTTGAATTGTATATGATTATTCAAATTGAAGCACGGGAGAGTGTGTCGTTAGGCCGATGTGACTAGTCTACTTGCGAGTTGGTATCTTCAGAGTAGTCTCCTCAGGTAACGTATTTCAGGGAAAAGTACAGAACACATTCCTCCTGTGGCGCGGAGATAATCCCATTAGCGGGTGATACTCCCACACAAAGTCCGACTCACTGGTAGTGAGGGCTAATCAGCCCTGATAGTTCCAGTCATGTCTAAAAAAAAAGATCAGAACAGTGTTTGATAAAATTAGACTAGCTATATTAGTCTTTTATTGTTATAGACGCTGCAAAGATAGCAAAAGATAAACGAGTGAGTTAAATGTCTGACCCGAAGGAAAGTTCCTCGAAACACGAGTTCATTTATTGCATTTTCGGCCGAGATAGGTACATATACCAACTGCTTTTCACGACTAATTTGAAGTAAAAAAATATCTCATTATTTACACAAAATGCAAGTTTGACATTACTCATCTCTGTTTTTTTCTTAAGTGAGCCCGTTCTTATTGGTCAGTACCTACTAAAAAAGGAATTAATATTTTGTACAAGTTTTTTTAATTTATGTTACCTACTTAATTTTCAATAATATGGTATAATGGAGCTGATCTGATGATGGAGCCAGATGGTGTTCATAAGAAATCTGTAATAAAATAACGAAAACGTTTCGAACTTGAGTTCTTTAGAGTCGTCTGGGTCGTTGATGAATGCTTAAAGAAAAGACATTCGGTACTAAAAGCTTCACACAAGAATAAAAAATTCGTCACAAACTTATTTCCAGGGATGTTTGGAAATAGTTATTTAAAAATCTTCTAATCCTTACACTAATGATGGTACAAAGACCTCACGAAATCATTTCATTAATCGTTTTCACGTCAAGTCTAAAAACCAATGTTCAGTTAAGCAAATCGTGAAAAGGTATAGTCGATATGTATAACATTTCAAGATCTTGTAAAAGCCACATAAATGTAACGATGCTGATGAGGTATTAAAACGAAGACCCGCTAAAATAACAGTTTTTTTTTTATAACTTATATAAATTTTTAAAACACCATCCCTGGCACAAGCCTAAGCCAGAAATCAATCAGGGGACATAACGCGGACTACTATTTGTGAGAACCATAATAATTCGACTTAAATAATATTTTGTTTCTTTAGCATACAAGGGGGAGTCATTTTAAACATCAAATTCAATAATATAAATTATCTTAAATAACGAAACTAACAGCAAAAGAAAATACTTACTTCGCAATAATACGAAACACAAATCCTCTTCGTGGAAACTTAATTATGAAAATAAAAACGCCCCAATGCGTCCAATCCCAATCAACACCTCCAAACAACCCGCTCCCATAACATCATTCAAACACTGATTTTTAAATTTCGAACACCAATCGCAAATTCAAAAATCGAATTCCACTCAATGGTCAACAGTTAGCACTGGCACTTTAGACAGACACTGGCACTTCACGTTTGAATTTCGAATTCGTAAAGTTACTACGAATGGCACGCGCGCGAATGAATGAATCTCGAGATGACGCACGCGTCCCTGTGCGTCGACGGTTGGCGGGCGACTGGCCGCCCATTCAGATGACTGTATTTTCAGAGCTTTCGCCAGATTCTCTGCGCAGAGCGGTTATCACATAACGCGCGGAGTGCCGCTGAAATATTGCTGAACTGGTATTAACTGGTATTGGATACGTGCATCGTGGGTTAAAATAACAGGTGAGAGTAAACAGATTAAAATATGAAGCAGGCAACATATTATCATAAAACGAATCCTGGTTGAATAGATTAGAACAGAAAAAAAACTGAAAAATTACCTTGAATTGCCTTTATGTTCAATTGAACATTTTAAATGAATAATATTGTAACCTAAACAATTATTACGTTGATTACTGAACGTAATTAATAGCAAACGAATCAAAAACAGTAAGTAAATCAAATGAAACTTACGTATTAGAAAAGGAAAACTTAATTTCGTTGTTCTTATTATATTTTAGCAGTCTTTTAGAGCCTAATACCCATTTCAATTGCAAATTGTTGTTGCTACTAAATCGGCGATATGCGATATACCTACTATAATTACTATTATTTAAGTATCAATTTGCTAGTGCACTTTTTCGTTTTGTTGAGGATCTAGAGTCTATAAACGAGAGAGGAGTCTATAACCTTTTCGATAACGTAATTATATTTATCCACCCTCAAACCATAAAGTCGAGTTTCATCAACTATGTAATTAAACTAACCGATTGACAATTAAAAAAAATACAGCGTTAACAGCATCTCTTATATTTGCCTTTGATATATTTGCCTTTGTACTTCATATTTAAACATTTCTAAAGGGTTTGCACACACACTTTTGCCTATTGTTCATATCCTGTTTGTCTCCTCTCCGTCCTGTTTGTCTTATTTTGCGTTCGCTTCCTTTGATTAATTTAAATTAATATACCTACCGACTTGAAGCTGTTCTGAATTACCTCCTCGATGTGTAAACTTAAGTCACGACCGTGTAGGCCGACGATCTGGTCAGGGTCACGGGAAACGGTTGCATGAGTGAGGGCGACATGCGACTGGTTCATTTGGAAATCCACGGCAGAGGGCTTTGTGCAGAAACGGATATTATGATGAAAATATGATGATGATGAAGCTTTTTCTTTTGAGCACCAAATCTCTAAGTAACAAATACCCACTTAAAATAAATTTCGTATTTTCGTATTTTAGTATCATACTCAATCTAGTACCGTCTACGAAGTCACTCAAATCAGAGTTGAATACCATGCCCTGCGCAGTTTTGAAGAGCATTGACAGACATTTTAATGAATTTTGGTTGACACGATAATGTAAGTCTTGACTTACTGTTCTAATAATGTCGACTGCGCGCCGTCTGCGGTCGATCGCCCCAGTCGAGTCCCAGTTCTCGGCGTGCGCCTCCTTTGATTAATTTAAATTATTATACCGACTTGGCGCTGTTTTGCATAATCTCCTCGACGTGTAAACGGAGCGTATTGTTTAAATAAAACAATTAAAGTGCCAAAACTTGACTGCGACGATTCGTCAATGTTCTCAATATTCAGATTACTTAAGTTTGTTCGTACGTTTAGCTTAAAGTGCTCCACTACCGACTAGAGCGTGCTTTCTATCAATAAATTTCTATACAGTGCGGCACCGGCAAGAGGGCTTTTCTTTAAGTAGGTTAATTAAAATGGCCATTCACCTATTTGTGAAATTTAATTTTGCAGTTAATTACTTACTTATGGTTTAGCAATTTTAAGAAATGCCCTCGTAACACACTGTATACCGAGATCGAGCACTTCTTTCTAATACAATATGTATTATTGTCAGTTGTTATAAATGCCAGCGTGTCAGTATCACACCGTATACTGCAATCGAACAATTTTAATAAAGTTAAGCGCTAGTGCAAAGCGAAGTGGTGTCAGTGACCTCCCAACCACTTCAGGTGGAAGCCAGACCTCTTGAACTCTAGCACTGGGGCAGACCTAAAAGTGAATTTTCCGAGCAAAAGCAACTCTTAGGAAATTAGATGAAAATGCTTCACTAGAACGCCTTCTATCAATACACTTTTATAAGTTGAGTTACCGACAAGAGGGCTTTTCTTAAAGTAAGGTAATTTAAATATGCCTGCATTTACCTATTTAATAAATGCAATTGTGCAGTTTTATGATTTGCCCACACATGTTGTGAACAATCACATTTATATTATTGTACAGGCGAAAGTTTGTGAGTGTGTTTATTTGTTACTTCTTCACGGTCAAACGGCTGGACCAATTTGGATACATTTTTGGTAGGTAGCTGTCACTCTAAATAAACACATAAGCTACTTTAAAAAAAAAATGTGTTCCCGTGGGTAACACCGCGTGGCGCAGCTAGTTGCTAATAAAACATTAATTATCAGTTTTAATCCATGCCAGCGTTCCGTTGACACACTGTATACTATGATCGAACTATTTTAATAAAGTTAAACGCTAGTTCATAGCGAAGTGGTGTCAGTGAACTCCAAAAACACTTCAGGTGACCGGACCAGACCTTTCAAACTCTAGCACTGGGGCAGACGTAAATATAAATTTTCCGAGCAAAAGCAAATTTTAAGGTGCTCATACTACTGCAAGCATTGTAATGTGACATTTATGTTTAAATTTTGAGCATCACGGTTCCTTATCCGTTCAAAAATGCTGATATTTTTAGACAGTTTTCTCTCTGATAAAACATGTTATCAATGTTACTACTTAGAACAGGGCTATTGCGATTTAGTGGTATATACCTATACCCTAAACGTCGCAAAATAAAAAGAAACCCAGGTTCAAACCTCGGTGCCGGTAAAAGTAGTCAAAAAAAGATGGTAAAAAATATGTATTATATCTCGCTATTATCATCAGCATCGTGAAATTAAGGGTTAAAACCTACTTACAGTTTGAATATTTCTTTGAAATTTTTTTTTTTTAAATACTCGAATTTGACTAAAGTCACGCAGGTAACTATTTTTGCAACTTATTTTTGACTGCGCGCGATGATAGCAGCTATGTTACTTACTATCTAGAACTTAGGGGAAAGTATTATTCACTTTAAAGAGTTGGTTGATAATAATTACATAATAATCAATGTATTTGTCATCATTATGTTTTTTTTTTATTATAAATTGTATAAGGCCTGCTGCTCCTCACCGTGAGTCTGTAATGTAACATTCATGATTCCCTTTGGAGCATAACACTATCACCTGCCTCTCTTTGTTGTCCTTTTTGATTCTCCGGGGCTAATATCTGAAACACTAATGTTTGTTTCCCATCTATAACGTTTCGCCAAATTTTCATTATGTCATTTGTCGTCGTACCAATATTGGTGCTCAAAAAATATAATGACGTCACGATTAGGTGGCCATTTGTATGGAGCGTTTTTAGCGCTCTGTAGGAATGTTGAACTTTGACGGTCATTTCTGACTTTTACAGCAGTCTAAGTGTAGTTAGTCCCATATAGACTCGATCCCAATAAAAAAATTAAACGATCGACCTTCGTAAAAAAAAAAATAGCTATTCTCAAATCTGCATGGTTAGAAGTTTTGCACTGTAATCCCTCACTGATATAATGTATCTGTAACGCAACTTTACATGCAAATGCACGCGGCAAAGGAGCACCTTAAGATAAATTAGATCAAAGTGCTTCACTACCGACTAGAGCGTGCTTTGACTTTATCGTGAAGTTTACATGCATAAGTTGACTATCTGAAATTTAAACTTTAACAGCATAGAAAACATGTTGAGGTTTTAAAACCTGAAGAGTGAGAAAAAAATAAGAAAGAATAGAAGTAAGATTTTGTTTGTCACTCTTCAGTAATGCATGTGCATTAGGGTGGAGCGTAGATGTATGGAGAAAAAAAAAAGTTGTCTGTTCGACCTGGAACAGTTGTAATATGTTGCCTTTAGATAAGATATTAATGAATATATATATATGTAATTGATTTTAAATATGTTTCAGCCCTCTACTTGAGCCAGAAAAAATTTTTTTTACTCATAATTGGTAAAAAAAAAACTTTTTTTTTAACGTAATTAGTATCAGATTTATAAAGAAGGGTTTCAACTTCAAATGTTTTGAGCTTATTTCATACTTACGGCAACTACTACGTGAACCTGTGACCCATATTAAAATTCAGTATTAAAAAAAAATATATATTTTTAATATTGTTATATATTTATGCAATAAATATCTTTTATTTCGAGTATTATGTGCTTAGAAAAAAATCACTTGACTTTCTTTTAAAAAAAACAAGATTTTGATAAAAAAAAATTTTTTTCAATATGGGCTTGTTCATAATATTCAAGATGACAGTAGAGGGCTAAAAGTAGTATTGCATATTTTTATTATTATTTTTTTCGTACACCTGGCAGCCTAATGCAACGTTTTAGAGATGTTCTGATTTGAATTTCCAAAAAAAAAATTCGCTCCACCCTAAAGTGCATCATGAAAACATGATGTCGAGAAGAGAAAACTCTACTCGTATATGAAAGACATATACGGTCGGGGATAGTGCAATAACGCGTAAGTCACAAGTGTAGATACGAATCAATATATTCCACAGACAACCCCCACTAGACGGAGCATGTAAGGCGACCCGCGCGCACCAACGATATGGTACGGCAGAACATTAAAGTATCAACACGGCGGCCGGCGGCCACCGTTTAGTTGCGTCCTTGTTTATGAGGTCTCTCTACACCACTCAACACTACAATTTACCATGTTATTTATTTAATTTCTTTTTTCGTTGACCTACGCATGGATCATAAACAAGGACGCAACTAAACGGTGGCCGCCGTGATGATACTTTAATGTTCTGCCGTACCATATCGATGGTGCGCGCGGGTCGCCTTACATGCTCCGTCTAGTGGGGGTTGTCTGTGATATATTCAAACAAATGCTAAGTGTTTTATTGAAATGAGAACTTTATCGACAGCTGTTATTTACGCGGTATTGCACTATCCCGACGATATATAAAAACTCCATTAAAACTCCTTAGCCGTTCAAAAACTCTGATATGATAGGTATGATAAGTAATTTTGTTTCAAAAAACTACTCGAAATTGACAAAATTCACGCAGAAAACTGTCACTGACTGCACGCAACGACAGCATGAAATAGCTGTTACTATCTAGAACTCAGGAAAAAATAATATTCACTAAAAAGTTGTTTGAAATTACCAATATTATTTGTCATTATATGAAACAAAAAATTATATTGAAATAGAGCACGTAGAACCGATGGCCATTGAGGCAGAAATGTTTTTAAAAAGGGCGACCGCATGCCAGATGATTCAGCGTGGGAATGCCCCCAATAAAGTTGTCACACGACCTGGTCAGGATTGCAAGAAGCCGTTGGAAAACGGTGGAGCACGAACGATCGTTGTGGAAAACTTTGAGGGAGACTTTTGTCCAGCAGTGGATGTATTACGGCTGATATGATGATGAACTGAACTTTAAATAATGTATTTGACCCTCAAAATTCCGTTAAATGTACCTATATTTTTTACAATTTTATATTTGTTCTAGCGACCCTTTGCTTTGCACGGGTGCAATGCTGATAAATTATGCATGTATTATACATATAAACCTTCCTGTTGAATCACTCTATTCATACAAACCTGCCTCTTGAATCATTCTATTCATACAAACCTTCCTCTTGAATCACTCTATAAAAAAAAAACTTTGTTTTTTATACTATGTAGTGATTTAGGTACAAACGACGATGCACTGAAGATACTTCTTTGTTCTTTGGAAAATTTCATCTAGTTAAATCTTTCCTTGTTACGGACCGAAATAAACAAATAATTATACAGAATTTCTTCCGTTGTTGTTCTTTTTCTTGCTTGCTCGGTTGAAAGAACTTTATTGCAAGGTTGCAAAATAAAGGCAAATTAAACATAATTGGCAACAAAAACTACCAAACGAGAAAGAAAAAATCCGACCAAGTGTGAGTCGGACTCGCGCACGAAGTATTCCGTATAATTGTATTAATTTTTATTTTCTTTTTTAATTTTAAGATTTTTTAAATAATTTATTGTGTACAATAATTTTAGATTTCTAATCTTTTGCCATTTAACCTTTAGAAAACCCTAGAATCAAGTTTTTTTGGGGAACTTACACTGAAATTATAAAAAACATTTTAAACTAACCGTAATAGTTAGAGACTTGAAAATTCCGAATAATTTATGTAAGTATGGTAGCCATAACAAGAAATAGGTACACTGAAGTTATAAAAAAACATTTTAATCTATTTCTTGTTATAGCTACCATACTTACATAAATTATTCGGAATTTTCAAGTCTCTACCTATTACGGTTAGAAAGATGCAGCTCACACAGTCGGTCAGACCGACGGACAGACAAACAGCGGAGGATTAGTAATAAGGCCCCGTTAGATCCTAAAAATGCTATGAAAATAAGTAATCATGTTAAAATACATAAATATGTCGAGCCGACATATTTCGAATGACCGGTCCACTCCGGCCGTGAGTCGCGCAGCAGCACGGATAGCTATCGCGGTTGTCTATTGTTTGACCGAAATTTATATGCAATAATATTGATTTGCTTGAATTTCACTAACCTGAATTGAATTTGCCCGAATGTTTCGTTTACTAGAAAAGTCATTTGCAATTCTCTTATATTCCCGAATATTATATGCCATAATCATACAAATGCCATAGTATTAATTTACAAATGCCATAATATGGTTCATAGAATATTTAAACGCCATAATACTAAATATTTTTTCTTTGCGAATCCATCCTGGCTATGCATTTGCTTCTTATTTTCTTTCTTTAGTTTTAGATCTTTGTTTTATTTGGTCGCAGTTCATCTAAAACTATAGGTTAGATTATGTTTCTGTTTGACGCTCCGCTCGCTCCGCTATACGGGTCACAACACAAACCTAACCTAACCTATAGTTTTCGGTTTTGGATCTTTGTTCTATTTGGTCGCAGTTCTTCTAAAACTAGGTTGGATTGGGTTTGTATTTTGACGCTCCGCTCGCTTCGCGCGCTCCACTATACGGGGTCATAAAACAAACCTAACCTAACCTACAGATTTCGGTTTTCAACCTATGTTCCATTTGGATGGCATATGACTTTATAGCAGGTGATAATTTTACTATGGATTACAATCATTATGGAAAATGTGATTATTGGAATTAATATTATGGGGACCAAAGATTCTGGCATAGAATGAATATGGTAAACAATGATTACGGGAAACATAATTATAAGAAACAAGATTCAGACAATTGAATATTATGGCAGACAAAATTCGGGCATATGAAACTGGCAAGTGAAGGTATACCAGCTGTCGCTGATGAAGAGCAGCTCCATATCAGTTCGAATCGAAACATGTCGGGCCATTCCTGGCAATTTTTACACGAGTTTAAACAGTTTTTATAATAAAATAATTGCTAACATACTTAAAAAGGGGAGACTTTCTGTACTTAGTTATTTATTCTGTGCCCATTGAAACTTTAATATACCTATTACGAGTCAACTTAATCAAATGACTCGAAAGCAATCATAGATAATGTAGCATCAGATGATAAAGTACATATTAATACGGAACCATTACATGATTGGGTGAGCTGTTAATTTCCGGCTACCGATGGATGTTTTATGCAAAATGGTTTAATCCCGCCTATGTCATTTATGAATGCGTCCGTGACATCCGATACATCCAACATGTTGTTAAACATAGAAATGTGTTCATTTCATTATGAGTTCATTTCAATTTATGAAGCTTGCTATTCAAAAATAAACAAACGGATATTTATGTGGTATTTTTTTTGTCCTATGTAATAGAGATCTCTAATGGCATGTAATTACATTTTTAAGAAAATATGGGGTTGAATCGTTACTTTTACGTAAGGTTACAATACAGATATGTTACAACGTTTGACATACTGTTTGTCATCTTTATTATTATTATGAAATTTATGAATTAAAATTGAATGTTCCATCTAAATTAGATGGAACCTTCGACTTTTGCTTGACACTGTCCCATTAAATGTTTATAAAAATAAAACGGGTGCGTAATTTTTCATATTACGATTGATTATCATAACGTATTGTTTGTCATAAAATCGTTAGCCATAACTCTACACATATTGACTTAAAAAAAAGTTTGAGAGTAAAACCCATTAGGTTAGGTTAGGTTTGTGTCGGTGGCGGCCCCCGCTTCCTTGGGGCTTGGGGAAGTGGGTGAGGCTGGTATGCTACAGTGTGTCTTTCGGCGAGGGTTCGCCCTGGGGCGAAAGTGCCGGTGGTATCGTGGTGAAATGTTCGCGATCCCATGGCACCACCACTACGGCACGGGTTGGCAGCATCCCAGAGTTTTTAGTGGGTAGGCTAGTCCTTCGTGGACTAGAGAGCCCTACATCACCAATGCGTAACATTTGACTCTACCCTCGAGGGTCTGGGGTGTTACGTAGTGGCATGCAATTCAATGCATTTCTCTGGGTAAAAAAAAAGGTTTGTATTATAAGAATCCTGAATAGTTATGTGTTCCAGAGAAGTAGAAATTATGACTACGAAAATTATGACTGATGACAATTATGAATTAGAATTTTATGTGAGCCTACATGGACCCGTTTTACATGTTAACTAGCTTTTGAGTTTGATCACACAATATATATACTTAACTACAACAACGGCGAAAGTGATTTTTTTTATGAAGTTTATTATTTCTATGATTTATTTTAAATTTATTGAAGCCACATTTTATCATAATTACTATGAAAAAGCATAACCAAAAATTCACCTTAAACCGCGACCGAATACGCCGCGTTGGTTCGTGTCACGGTCCGTTCAACTGAGAATCGCGATAAGGCACCCCTATCCGAGCTCGTCGGTTCGCTCACAAGCGAAGAAAAACTCAAAAACATTTCCAGTCAAATATGTTAGCACAGGAAAAATAGAATATTTTGGGGGCAAAACAGGAACATCAATAAAACTTTGAAATGTGGATCTGCTGAATCCTGCAAAAAGTTTGGGTCCTGCAACCAAAATTTTGGGGTCTTACCAAACATGGCAAATGTAGTAATTCTTTGTTATTTCTGGTGCCGAATCTAATGAGACCATGCGAAATTGCACATACTTATAGAATTCTTATATTACGAGATAGGTAATATAAGTATTTTTCTGAAGTACCAATATTTTATTCTAGACCAACCTTTTGATCCTTTTTAATAGAAATGTTTTATTCGATAGTTGGTAAAGGTCTCGTGAGATCTACATATATCACGTTGCAAAAGACAAGGTGTTCCATGAATAGTTACCCTTACTAACTCACGAACGAACGAACGAAGGCTGTGGTGAGACTCCGATCGACTAAAAGGGACCCCGAACACATACCGAGGCCATAGATTGGAATCCCCAAGGAAAGCGCAAACGTGCCTACCCTAAACAATCCTGGCGGCGGACGATCACTGCAGCAGGGAAGGCCATAGGAATAACCTGGCGCGAAGTAAAACGCAAAGCCCAAGACCGTTCGGGATGACGACGCACTGGGGACGCCCCATCCAGGGGACATAGGACATTAAGTCAAGACAGCCAAGTTACTAACCCATAAACGTTCCGCTCTAGATAGTGTCAAATTATTTGTTACTGTAACACGTTCAAAACGTTAACAAATCTATTCCAGACACAATATGCACTAAACCAAGTACCTTCACGGTACAATATATTTCGTACATTACGAGTACATGCAAAATCTAAAACGTCAGTCGACTTCCTGGTGTGGAAAATTATTTTCATCGCACGTTCGGATTAATTCACAACATGAAACTGGACAACGGTCGCTTAAATCAAAATTTGTAATAGTGACTCTGGCTGTGATTAAGCGACAATGACTCGACAGTATTATGCTCCACTGCATGATAATTTAGTCGTAGTCGTATCGTGTTCCGATTTGACCGTAAGCGTTATCGAGCAGAGTGGCACCTGTATTACAACGTAACTCAACCTTACATTCTTAATTGATTTTTAACTGACGTCAGAAGCGGACGAGTTTCTCTGTTTGTAGCGATGTTTTTTTTTAGTTATCCCTTACGAAGTTTTATCAAGATAATTCTTTTATCAAGCTACCCGGTTACCCGTAACTAATAATTATTTATCAAAATTTTATCAGAAAAATTGTATATAAGATGTTTTTTTACAAATAGATAACTTAGTCAAATGGTATGTTTATTTTATTTGATTACCATTTTAGCCGTAAGAGTAGTAAGTACAGTATTTTGGTGGACTATTCACAGACATTTTGTAGTTGCCGTCCTCTTAACAAAACATTATGCTTATTTCGCTGTTCGCGTTTTCCCTAATTTCATTGATTTAGGAATAGTTTCAGTTCCCATCACCAATGAGTAAGTCACTACATTCTAATTTTACTAAATAAATTAAATTTATGAAATAAACCACGCAAAAGCGACATCTGTCTAACAAAATTCTTGTAGGTTGTAATATATTTTTGTCTAAACACGTTTCAAAATAGAAACTCAAATTAGAACTCTATTTTCATAGTTTATGCTGAAATCACAATAAAATTCTACAGATGGTTATTATATTGTCGCAAAAGTCACCAGAGAATCCTTATTTTATTGGTTGAGTAAAAACACACTCCTCTAAACAACAAAACAAACGCGCTTCGATTTTGCCCGAACAAAGACACAGAAGGTGGAGCCGGGCGTCCTCATACGTGTTAAAAGCGTGCTAAAGAAATGTTTCTCTTGCATGTAGTGTTATTTGTTGGAAGGCCGTGATGCTGTCCATGTTTGTCTATGTTATATTTTGAATTTGTTTTAGGAATTATATTCAAAAACTGATTGATGTACAGTGTCATGTAAGATTTTCTATTTTGTTTCAATAGATACAAATATAAACATTAATGTTTTGTATTTCTACGTTTTAATTCTTTCCAAAGCCAATCCACCCTATCAGTGGTAGCAGAGCGTTGAATAATTAGTGGCAAATGGAAGAAAAATAAATAAAACCGTGAGTAAATGAGATAATAAAATTTTTCAAAATGAGCTCAAGTCTAAGAAGCATAGAATCGCTGACAAAATCAAATTACGATACCTGGTGCTTACAAGCACAGGCGATTCTCATAAGATACGATCTGTGGGAGTACGCTAGTGGTGAAAAAACGTTAGCGGCAACTGCGACTGCCGAACAAAAGAGTGCGTTCCTAAAGGAAGACTTAAAGGCAAGGTCAGAGCTACTTTTACTTATATCTCCACCAGAACTTAAGCAAATAAAGGGATGTAACACATCCAAGGAGGTGTGGGATAAACTAAAATCTGTACACCAAAGTTCAGGACCTGCGAGAAAGGCTACGCTATTAAAGCAGCTAGTATTAAAGAAAATGACTTCACAAGAAGATGTGAGAGACCATCTTAGTAACTTTATGGACGTAGTGGGTAAATTAGAAGACATGGATGTCAAAATTCATCCAGAATTATTAAGCATTATGATGCTATACAGTTTACCTACAAATTACGATAGCTTCAGAACGGCAATAGAGTCGAGAGATGTTTTACCAAGTCCTGACATGTTAAAAGTAAAAATCATAGAAGAATACGAAGCAAGAAGGCAAAGCGAAACAAGTGAACCTCAAACTTCAGAAGCATTTTATGCTAAGACTAAGAAAAAGGTACTATATTGCAACAATTGTAAGAAGAAAGGGCATTCCACAGAAACCTGTTGGTCAAAGAAGAATCCTAATAAAACTAAAGGTCCAGAAAAGACATACAACATTTGTCTAACAACAGAAACGTCGGAATGTATAAGCAATTTATGGTGTCTGGATAGTGGCTGTACGTCACATATGACGGGTGACAAAAGTATACTCTGTAACTTAATCCCTGCATCTGACACTCTACGACTAGCTTCAGAAAAGCATACGACCGAAGTTAAAGGGAAAGGAAAAGCTGAACTCTATACAGAAGATTGCAAACATAATATAACTGACACATTATATGTACCAGATTTGTCAAACAACTTGATGTCAGTAAGCAAGATTACAGATCATGGCTATAAAGTTTTATTTGAAAAGGAACAAGCCAGCGTCATAAAAGACGGAAGTGTTAGCTTAAAAGCTAAAAGAAGAAATGGATTATATTTTATTGAATTCGATAAGCCGGAAGAGACAGCAAATTTCACGCCCAGTGCTGAAAGCGAAATTATGAAATGGCACAAGAAATTAGGTCATGTCAATGAAAGAGACCTAAAGGAAATGGTTAAGAATAAAATGATGCGAGGACTTGACTTTAAGGAAAAAACTTTGGGTACCTGCGAGACTTGTATCAAGAGTAAATTTACCACTCTACCATTCCAAAGCCATGAACAAATAATCTCTACCGAAGTGCTCCAGATAATTCACAGCGATGTATGTGGCCCCTTTGAGCATAAATCAATGGCCGGATCAAAGTATTTCGTTACATTTATTGACGACTATACAAGATACTGCTGTGTTTACTTCTTAAAAGAAAAGAGCGAAGTAATCGAAAAATTCAAAGAGTATAAAAACTATGTTGAACAATTTCATAAGAAGAAAATTCAAAACCTTCAGTCTGACAATGGAGGCGAATATAGGTCGAAAGCGTTTGACAAATTCCTCAAAGATAACGGTATAAGCCGAAGACTATCTGCACCCTATACACCGCAGCAAAATGGCATGAGTGAAAGGAAAAATCGGTCGCTGATGGATAAAGCAAGATGTCTGATGCTGGATTCCAATATTCCTGCAAATCTATGGGCAGAAGCAGTGAATACTGCAAACTATTTGATAAATAGAAGCCCAGCAAAAGCTCTCAAAGGAAACTCCCCATATGAGAAGTGGGTAGGAAGAACACCATCGGGAAATCATTTACACGTGTTTGGAAATAGAGCATTTGTGATGAACAAGAACCGAAGAGGAAAATTCACAGCCAAAGCGACAGAAGGAGTATTTTTGGGATACGCGAATAATACCAAAGGCTTTAGAATCTACATACCGGAAAAGAATGACGTTGTTATCAGCAGAGACGTAAAAGTAATCGAAAAGATGCATTATGGCAATACTTCTGCTGAGAAAAACGAAGACTCTACTCTAGGACCAAAATCGGACGAATTAATTGAGATTGAAGAACCTGAAATTAAAAACAAAATTAATAATAACTTACCTTTTCAGGAACCTACAATTTTTCCTTCTTCCAGCTCCAGTCAAGATCCAATTGACCCACCTCCCTCAAGTGGAAGACCACAAAGAGAAGTGAGACCACCAACATGGACCAAAGACTATGAGTTAAGTCGTTGCGTGACTATGTTTACTTCAGATAGTAATGATGATTATGACTATTCATTGCTTACATATCAAGATGCAGTGACGGGCACCGACAGACAAAATTGGGAGAAGGCAATACAGTCTGAAATGGATTCATTACAGAAAAATAACACCTGGGTACTAGTTGACAGATCAGAAGCCAAAGGACACAAAATTTTGTCGAACAAATGGGTATTTCGGATTAAAGATGACGGTACGTACAAGGCCAGATTAGTCGTACGTGGCTGCGAGCAGAAGGGAAACCTGGATTTTGAAGACATATATAGTCCAGTCGTGGCTCAATCTGCATTGAAAACTTTACTAGCCGTTGCCGCATCCAAATCTTACCACTTCATGACATTTGACGTAAAGACAGCATTCTTGTACGGAGAGTTGACAGATGAAGTTTATATGAAATTACCTGTTGGCTATAAAACTGACTACAACACTACTGAAGTAGTATGCTGGCTAAAAAAGTCGTTATATGGATTAAAACAAGCTCCATTCACTTGGAACAAAACTTTTACCCAAGCGATGTTTGAGTTGGGTTTCAAGACGATAAAAACCGATCGATGCGTTTTCATAAACGAAGATAAGTCAATAATAATCGGATTATTTGTCGATGACGGACTTGTCATAGGTAAAGACATGAAAAAGATCGAAGTTATTTTGAAGAAGCTTGAAACCAAATTTGAAATGAAAAAGAATCAAAATCCAAGTACTTATCTGGGTATGGAAATAAGAAATTCAAAAGAAGGAATAATTCTTACTCAGAGATCTTATATAAATGACGTACTGGAAAAATATAATATGAAAAATGCCAAACCTTGTGACACGCCCGCAAGTACAAGTAGCGATTCGAAGTCGATACAGGAAACTGCCCAGGAGAAGGAATATCCCTACAGGGAGGCAGTGGGAAGTTTACTGTACCTGTCTACCAGAACTAGACCAGACATCGCACAAGCGGTCAATCAAGTTAGCAGGAAGGTCGAAAATCCCACTAGAGAAGATGTCACAAAACTGAAGAAAATATTTAAATATTTGGTTGGAACCAAAGACAAAGGCATTTTGTTCAAAAGAAACACACCGATAGAGAATATCGATGCATACAGCGACTTGGACTATGCTGGAGATCCATTGACGCGAAGAAGCACTTCTGGCTCCGTGCTCATGATAGCAGATGGACCAATCGTATGGGCATCCAAGAGACAGCCTATAGTGGCGTTATCGTCGACCGAAGCCGAGTACATAGCCGCAGCTGACTGTTGCAAAGAGGCATTGCATCTGAAATCTTTATTGAAGGAAATAACCGATATGGATATAAAAATTAATTTACACGTTGATAACCAAAGTTCGATTCAACTTGTGAAATCTGGATCATTCAACAAAAGGTCGAAGCACATAGATGTGCGATACCATTTTATACACGAACACTTCGTGAACGGACTGATCAATATCAGCTACTGTCCAACTGAGATTCAGTTAGCTGACGTAATGACAAAACCACTGTCAAAAGTAAAGTTTGAAAGACACTGTGCAAGATTAATGCATGTATAGAAACGTGTCTCAGCAACATGAACGAACATCAGGAGAAGGTGTTGGAAGGCCGTGATGCTGTCCATGTTTGTCTATGTTATATTTTGAATTTGTTTTAGGAATTATATTCAAAAACTGATTGATGTACAGTGTCATGTAAGATTTTCTATTTTGTTTCAATAGATACAAATATAAACATTAATGTTTTGTATTTCTACGTTTTAATTCTTTCCAAAGCCAATCCACCCTATCATTATTATGGTGTAGATACTTCTCTGCTGTGTGTGTATTACCTGTAAGTTCCTTCCAGAAAATATCTACAAAAAAGAGGGAATCTTTTGACCGTCGCAGATGTCGCCTGAAAACTGTATTTTATTGGTTATTTGTGTAAAATCAACGAAATTACTGCGTGTTCTGGTTTCGGCGCGAAATAGAACCGTTTTGGTAATTCGGAAAAGGATAAATTTCAAATTTCTAACGTCTTCGCACATATTACCCACATGTAAGGGCATTTATTAAGTTTTTACTCGTCTTTTAGTGTCGTTTATATGCTGGATTCGTCGCTAGATACGCGATTTGCTTTCGAAATTCCAGTTCGATGGAGCTGGCTCGCTTGTGTCAGTGGTCAGAGATACTAAACGGGTGACAGACGAACGCTTGACTATCTTAGTGTAGCAAAGTGTAGTTAGCTATCTGAAAGACAAATTTTTGTTTCCCATCTGTAACTTTAAGCCAAATTTTCATTTGCCATTTTTTTCCAAAACTGTTAAGTTTTCGGGATAATAATAAAACAAAGCTAACCTTACGCAATGGGTTCTTAAAAACATGCTTTCGGACAAATTAAAATTTGGCGAAACGTTACAAATGGGAAACGATGTTTAGGAGTTGAGATACGATACCGTTGTTAGCAACTTCGAGCGCATAGACGTCGGTTGTTCGTATCGTCTCACCCGTCGACTCATCGTGTTAAATTTTTCACAACAAACAACCAATCAAGGTAGAGGACCTTCTGTAGCGATTTATTCTATGGTAGTACGACAAACCATAATTTTCAAATATCGAACGTCTTGCCCCGCTTGCCCTCATGTAAGGGCATCCCTTAAGTTTTTACTCCCATTTCACTATCGTTTAAATGCTGTATTCGTCGTAAGATGCACGATATGCTATCGCTATTCCGGTTGGATGAAGCTGGCTCGCTTGTATCAGTGGCCAGAGATACTAGACGAGTGACAGATTTCGGAGCTAGCCAAATCTGTTTGTATCAATCTGGAGTTCGTTGTTGGCTATGACGTAGTAAAAAATCTGTGCCTTCTTTCTTTAGAACTAACGGTCTTAGAGTCATTTAAATAAAATAATTTAAACGCGATATAATTATCGCGTATATTAATTATTTGAGCCTCCCTGACGTTTAACTGGAAAGTTGCCAAAACGTCAGGGAGGCTGAATAATGCGATGTAATCCGTTTAAATGGTTTTATTGAAATGTGTGACAATTACGGAAACCGAGCCGCGGAAATGTACCTTTTTTAACTTATTTAATCTTCGGCCTCTGCTTATATTTTTTAAATTGCACAGCCAGTTATAAACTGCATATCATATCGTTTGTTTTATTTATCGTCCCTTGTAAGAAATGTAAGAAATATAAAGAAATTTCCAATCCCAACTCAGTCGTCGTAGTAACGACGTCATTGTAGAAAATATATGATTCCTCAGACCGGAGCTAAAAGGCTAACAAACCCTGGGACGGGCAACGACATGATTCTCGCAAACAATACCATACATACAGTCGTGACAAACTGTCTATCATACCTGTGTATTTTTTATTTTCCTTTATTTATTCAAATGGGACTTACACAATTAAAAAAAAAAACAATTTTATAAATCAAATAGGTATTATAAACTAAAATAAATTTAAAACGGAGTGAAAAACTGGGCCCGCGGCATGGTCCCGAAGACGCTGGCAGCATTTCCTCGCTGAATCGCAATGCTAATGCGTTGTGCGAGGAAGCTGCCAGCACTCGGGTAATGTATGAAATATCACACTTTTACCATATCGAAAAAGGTGCAAAATAATAATTTGCCATTTCACATTGTGCGCCTTTCGAAAAAATTAGTTTTTATTATTATTTCACATTCTACATACATATTTTTTTATATTCGTTATTTAAAATTTTGCCAATTTTAATAAATAACTAATATAAAGATCGCAGTTCTAACTTAAACTAACCTCCTTTACTGGTAACAGTTCAAATCTGGCGCTTCATCGATATTTCGACTGATAGAAATGATGTAAAAATCAATGCCTTTACGAAACAAAAAAACAATCATCGTGCAGTTAAAATTGTTCCCACAATCATGAATATTAAATATGTATATAGAAAATTGGTTTTCGATTCAGTTTACAGTTCGTTACTGTTTTGGTACAGAAACCAACGCCGTAGGCTAAATCATGCGCCTAAATGCAAGAGTACATGTATAACAAAACAAATGTTTGTAAAGAAAGTAAGAAGCGTACTATTAGCTAAAACAATAAATACAACACAACCAGTATAAGCTGTAAGTATCGTATATCCCTATATTGTACCCGGTTTTGAATTGTGCCATCGCCAACGCGGCTAGCTTACCATTGTGAACCATATCACAATGTGATTGGGTCCACCGGTGGTCAGTTGGGTGCGTTGATATTGTGCTGCTGTTAATGTAAAAAAAGAAGAAAAAGTATGTTAACTAATTTAGTTTAAGTATAGAAGAGTAGTGTAATTAGCAAGTATGTACTTAATAGTTAAATATATGGAGCCTCAACTGCCAATAAACCGCCTTGTGGTTTGACAGAGGATGAACATTAGCAATAAGGTTTTGTTTTGAATAAACGTTATTCCTGTATGTCGCACCCGCTCACGGGACAATAGTGTCCCGGACCTTTGGGAGGCGTGCACGGAGCCGAAGCCAACGCGTAGAGGCCCTTTCGACAATTTAATGAAATGCAAGGTGTACATCGAGCGGATGCTGTCCCTATCCGTGTCATGGGACACACACAGAGACAGCGCCCGCTAGGTGCAAGAACTATTGATGGAGACATGGAATCTAAATACAAATTGGGCTATGGGGATGAAATGGAGGACTGGCTAATATTATTATTATTATTATTATTAAAAAACCGAGATCACTGGAGTGTGTTGAGTTCCTAGGCAAAATTCTATTAGGGAAGTTTGTTCGAGTAGCCTCTCGATAGAAATCTCTTGTACTAGGCTAGCAGAGGGTGTTAAGAGCTAAAAGAGCAAAGAAGCCAAAGGACCACTTCGAAAGTTTGTATATAGTGGGTATTTTCTTAGACGATCACCTTTTACCTACTGAAATGTGAAAGGTCACGGGTCCTGGTAAAAAAGGGCGTGAGTTTATTATAGATAACTAGGTCACAGTTTATCGTTATTTCAATAACTCATGCGATTATGCCACTTTACTCACAAAAATATGATTCAATATGATTCAATCATTTCATTTCATTTCATTTCATTTCATTTCATTTCATTTCATTTCATTTCATTTCATTTCATATTTTTTTCAAAGACTGAAAATTCACCGCCAATTGTCCAATAGCTAGCCAAGTATCAAAAACTGAGTTTAAAAAATAAGGACTAGTAAAAACTTTTTGAATGATCTGCTACTGTCAGTGTATTTTAAATGTCAACAAGTTTAAAAAAAATGAGATTTTTTTTTATTTGTAATTTTATATGCGGTTCATTATTTTTATAATTCTTAATTATTTATTAGATATTTAGAAATGAAGCGGAAATTGAAAAATTTAATGATTCGGACAGGATTCGAACCTGCGTTTCCAACGGCTTTCCGAATCATTAAATTTTTCAATTTTCGCTTTATTTGTAAACATGTAGTTACGTAAACTTTAATAAATATTCTGGTCATAATTTTGATTGACATAAGTTCATAACATAACTCCTTTTGCATACTGGCTTTCCTCATACAAGTTCTTTGTCATAAATGATTCTTCGCATAACACTTTATATTATTATACATAAAATTAACTGTGATCTGTCCAACATATCAACCTGGGCCACAAATATCAGTTTACCATTTAAAATGAAATATCTAATTTTTGGTAGCAATTCGATGTTCTCAGTCCATCCTATGATATAAAACTGATGGGCGAGCCACTAGAACGGGTAGGTATATGAAGCACGAAACCTAGGTCTCATAATCAACTGTCATTTTGAGATATGAGAATCATGTTGCAAGTTCTGTTAGAAGTTGCCTATATAAACTTAAATTACTTTTATATATATAACAATTTAATAATTTTATAAATGAAAAGTTATGTGCCCAACTGGTTGAGTCATTTGTTTTATCTCAATTAAATAATAATACGGATATAGTGCTTGGTCTACTTTTTCTTACTGAAACAAAGAGGCTCATCCAGTGTGTTCAAAACGCTTGCTCTCGCTACTGTTTTAATATCCCATTGATAAGCATTTCTGAATGATCACAATATACTTAAAATGCAACACCGTCGTTAACTCCACTCGGCAAGTTTGCTTTTCGGAGTAATACAGCACAGTGTAGCTTGCAGCTTATGACTTCGCAATACGCTTCAGCTGCTTTCAAAGGTACTCTCCGTTATGTCGCCACGAAATGTTGGAATAACATTCCACCGCCAATTAGGAACCTGCAACTATTAAAATTAAACTTAATAAATTCATATCTGAACATCAATTTAAACAAGAAACTTTGAGACTGGATACAAGCTGTTTTAATGGCGCCTTAATTAGTTAAAGGTAAAAATTATGTAAAACACATAACTCACTTTTATGTTGGTTTCATTTCTTCTTTCACTATGCAGTTGTTTATATTTGTTGCTCTGTTTTTCTTTGTGGTAATTTATAGTTTTGCTTGCTTGAAAAGTTACTAGGGGGACTTGATAGATATTGCTACAAAACAACTACTACATATCACTTAATTTGTTAAATAAATAAGGCGTAGCTTTCACGTTAAAATTTTATTATCATAAAGAGCCGAATTCGTTTAAATTAGTTGACAAAAAAAATAACTAACACCGATAATAACAAGTTCACAACGACAAAGCACGGACCTCCTAAGGGCAGGTCATAAAGAAACACTCACAGTCTGTTCGCACAGGCTAAAATATATGTATCCGGTATAACCAGATCTGCAGGACGCAGTTGCATAGACGTGATTATTGTTGAAAAGAAAGGTTTTAAGTGGTTCCAAATCCAAGTGGAAACTCCGTACGTATCTACACCTTCATATAATCGGCGTAGGTCACTAAAAGGTGGTGAGGCGTGGTGAAATGAGATGAAAATGGGTGAGCTTAGCCGAAAAATGAACGATTAAAAAGATAATTCACCCGACATAAGAGGTAGCTTTGAAATTTGGAGGAAATTTCCAACAATAAAAGTCAAACCTGCACTTTAAGTTATCAGAAAGTAAACTATATACTACTATGCTCCTAGCCTTAAATGATATAAATGTTACGTATGGCGTTCCACGCGTAAATAATCCATGGTTGTGACCCACAAATGTCCCGATGGTTGGTCGCAGCCGTTGGTATCTGTCTTCAACCAAGCCGAGAGTTGCGCGCGGTAATGGAGCCGCTGGCAACAGCCTCCAGGCCAGCCGAACACCGCATTCGGAGTAGCACGCCGAAATAGGGCGCAGGGCCTGAGATGATCAGCCCGTAACCGGAAGCTACGGAATATTTAAGAAGGTAAATACTAGTCCTTATAAGCAAACTGTTACGCCAATAAAGAGCCAAATAGAATAATATGAAACTTACCCAGTCCAGAAGAGTGAACTGGCTTTAACAATCCGAAAACCCCCTTTTTAGAGAAAAATTGGAACCTGAAAAGAAATCACAAAATTTACAATATAGGCCTACGAAAACGGATCACGCAAGAAGGAATTGGAAGCGCAGTAGACGGCACAACTCACCTGAACACACAATCACAAGATATAGCATCTCCGGGTGGATATCTCAAATTACAAGTTCATATTCCTCGCACAAACAACAGACGCTCATCAGCGCAACCACAGAATTAATAAACAGACCACTACACAGTCCAGAAATACTAAATATCAGTATAATCCTATAAGAAATACTAAATATAATATATCAGTAAATATCTCTTCAGGAGTAAACACACCATTTTTACCATGAATCCAGAAACAAAATTGACACGCTGACAAAATAAAACACGCTCTCAATATGAATTTTAAATAATAAAAAGAAATCCGCTGAACAAAAAGGTTATAAAAAACTCCTTGCATATCGTCAGCTCATGCAACAGCAAGCCATGAGGTTTAATAACAACACCACCTGCACATCGTAGCCGAAACTACCAAGCGTGATATTAGCTCGTAGCAAAACCATTATCTAGACCTAAAAAGACGTCAACACTTGCACAAGTTTACACCGACAAAATTGGCCAGATAGCGGTATAAGCAATAGCGGCTAGCTACAACAGTTTAGAATAAACATGTAGCGATTTTTAACGCTACAGCATCTCTCAAACACACAAAGAAAAACAAACAAAGTTGGATAACCAGGATTCAACGATAGTACCATAAAGCTAAAAGAAGACCGGATCCCGGATAACCTTTTCCAAGAAGAGACAGCGATTCAGGAAATCAGAGTCGTAAAACCTGACAGACATAACACGCGGTAACGTCCACAGAATAACTCCTAAAGTACCGACGGAGAAACCAGCAACAGGTAGAACGGAAAAAACAACCGGCACAGGTATACAAACCTTAACACTACCCAACAAAACAAAACCAAGCAAAACTTGAAACAGAAAAGAATCTGCAAAAGATGAAACCCTAAACCTCGGAGCTTAAAGCCTTACAGTAGAAAGAGTAGGGGCATCGCCATGGTCTCGAAGAAGATGCAGACCGGAGAACCCTAAAAAAACTCAAGAAACGAGGAATCGGAAAGAGCCGAGGCGATTAAAGAAAATGCAATCCGTTGAATTCCCAAACCGACAGCGCAATATGACGACCAAACAATAATACTATCGCACAGACCATAACAACTAACGTCAGACACGTGTTGGCAAATAAAGCATAAAACTATCCAACTAACCTAAAACCCTAAAATTACACCGCGAAAGCGTAACTTAAACCGCCAGGTACGATCAAGCATGAAACACGAATACCCGGTATTCGGACCCGGACAACTAAATCAGACCTTTACCCACAACCAGAGCACAACCCTACACAACTAATACCTAGCCTAAAATCTTAAATACCAATGTATTGCACTTACGATTATGTACGAATACACGTATAAACACGATTACCAGACAACTGGACCCGGCCGGTATCCTAAACTGGTAAGCGCGTTATACGAACTTAGCCAACAATTAACCTACGTAAAATAATATTAAATTACCCTACATTAACGCTAACCAATGTAACCTACGAGAGAAACATGAATCAGGGAACAGGTTCCAACCGTATATTACGTGGTCCACACGCACTAAACGGGATAGAGCTTGTCCAACGACTAGCGCCGGGACAACACCCCTTAAACCATACCTTCAAAAGTGGCACAACCAATGCGGCGCTGTCAAGACAAACACCTAAGTTTAAACTAGGAATCGAATCCAAGAGAACAATCCGAGTAAGAACTTGAAACGCGGTACCAACCGAACAATCGAGATGAGGCACGATTCGTGTGAGCGCAAAATCGAAACCCCTCATACACGCGCTCAAGGAAACCGATAAACATCGGTAGACCAAACCGAACGCCAAGAGGCGGAGAAATAGCCAAGTCCGGAAAATTTAACGGGTACAAGGCCCATGACCTTAAACTAACGACTTAAACTACGCTAATAATAAACTATACAGCCAGAAACCTAACCTATAAACTACGTCTGTCTCAGGGGACCCTTGACAAAAGGAAGCCTACTCCGACCGAAAAGAAAACACGCCAACCTGTGTTTTCAGCAATTTGAGGAAATGTTCCTCAAGCGGGAAGCCAGCCAAACCGCTAAGGAAACATCAATAATGCTTAAAGAAATCGAATTAAAGAACCAAAGAAAAGATGTTAGCGGACAAACGCGCTTCTTAGAATTTGGAAGATTACAAACAACATTATGACAAAAAAAATACGGGATAAACAACCAAAAGAGGAGAGCGGACGAACGCGCTTCTTAGAATTTGGAAGATGACAACTGGGTTAAACCCCCCTAGGAAGTGACCCTAATGAATAAACTACTTCAAAATGTCCTTAATGTGGTACGTGCCCACGTGTTCTGTATCAATGTCGGCCAACACATACACCTGTGGGGAAACGCGCCTCACTACTCTACACTGCGTAAATCGCGGTGCAAACTTGCCTCCTCTGAGTGGATCTGGCGTCCCCCTCTGAAAGTTCCTGCGCCAAACTAACTGTCCGACATTGAGCCTAACGGACCTACGATTCGAATTGAATTTCCTAGCGTTACGGTGAAAAGCCAACACCATAGAATCCGAAACCCTTTCATATACTTCGCGGAGTGTTTGAAGATTTGCTGCGCGTTCAGCCCGGCTAGGTCCCACTTCTTGGTCCAAAGCCTGACCATCGACACGTTCCCGAACCATCGGTAACTCGCGACCGTACATTAGGAAATTAGGAGTATACGATGTAGCCAAATTGATACACGAATTCAGATACAGAGCCACCCTATGTAAATGATTCGGCCAACTGTGCTGATCGCCTTCAACCAAAATACTAAGGGTGGTGATAACAACCTGATTGTATCTTTCGACAACGTTTGCTTGAGGTGAATAATACGGAGTATAGCAAGGGTGTGGTATGCCATAACCCGTTAAGAATCCAAGGAACTGCACACTATGGAAAACAGTCGCATTATCACACAAAATATTCGCCGGAATGCCATAACGTAAAAATACCTCATTCTCGAGCGCCGTAGTAATAGTCGCCGCACTCACACTTTTTAGTGGCGCCAACCATACAAATTTAGTAAAAACGTCGACCATTGTTAGAATATACCGGTAGCCGTTGCGACCGTCAGCCATAGGTCCAATTAAATCAATCGACAGGAGATCCATTGGAGCGGTAACAGGACGAGGATATAGTCGTTCCCCGCGTGGTTGCGAGTTAGCGATCTTAAACGCCTTACAAACGTCGCACTCCCTAAGAAACCTAGCAACATCACGGTACATATACGGCCAATAATATAGATCACGGGCTTTCAGGTACGTCTTCATAACGCCAGGATGCACGTTAGGGAATCCGTTATGGATTTCAGCAACGGCCTCCCTAGTTCTTGTCGAGGGTAGAACAATCCGCCATGGGTTGGGAGCTAAAGGATTGTCCACCACGACCCTACGCATTAAGACACCATCACGCAGAGCATAGGCGGTGAACAGTTGAGGTGTCTCTCTCACGCCCTGATGGATACGCTCGTACCATGGATCTCCAGAAGGATCAGCACCGCGCGTATAGGAAACAAGCCCAACCTGAGCCCGTGACAAGGCATCAGGAACGACATTCAAGACGCCCTTCTTATGCTCAACCTCGAAGTTATACTGGGAAATCAAGGTAGCCCAACGAGCTAATCGTCCAGTAGGGTTATCGAGGGTAATTAGCCACTTGAGAGCGATATGATCGGTAATGATCTTAAATTTCATCCCATCGAGATAACCGCGGAAATGCTTGATAGAATCGATGACCGCGAGAAGCTCGTGCTCAGTAGTACCGTAACCACGTTCAGCCTTAGTAAACAAACGGGAATAATAAGCAATTGGGTGTTCTACTCCGTCAAATTCCTGTGCTAGAACTGAACCTAGGCCAACCTGACTAGCGTCACACTGCAGGATGAAAGGCTTCGAGAAATCGGGGCAAGCCATTAACGGTGCGTTCATCAAAGCATCTTTTAATTTCACGAAAGCCTCAGCAGCGCTACCCAACTAGCAAAAATATGTGCTATAAAAGTCGAGAGCACGTTTCTGTTTTTGCTAATTAGTGCTATAAAGGTGGTCAAAATAATCGAGTAAGGGGTCTATAAACGTTTACTCAACGCGATTTGGGCGCACATTGTTCAGCCTAAAGTGCTGTAAAAGTTCTGTAATTGCAGTTAAAAAACTAAAAACAGTTGTATAAAAGCTGACTAAAAGCTAAAAAGTTACCATTAGTGCTGTTAAGGTAAAATGTTTGCACTTATTCGATTAATCTGTATATATAAAAGTTACCAGATTGCTTCTATTCAGCAATTTAGTCGTATAAAAGAATCTGAATTGCTTTTACTCCACCTTTAAGCCGAGAAAGAGTGAATTATTTGCTTTAATTCGCTATCTGTGTGTGTTGTTCAAACGTGTTTACATATTAGCTGCCTGACAAATATATGTGACAGTAAACATCGACAAGGTAAATCAGTTATTTTAATATTACTTCATAATAATTATAACACACTGCCCTAACGTTATAAAAAAGTGTCTACGCTGGTGGTAATCGTAGCGAACGGCATGCGCAAATAACTTTACTGATAAAACCTGAGATGATAGTTCGTATATATTTAAGCGCTCACGTTTTTTTTCAATTTTGTATAATAAATATTAATCAAAAATAAAAAGTGAGAAAATATTTTATTGTCTTTCACCTTTACTTCGAACTATTACGACTTTAACTCGAATAAAGGTGATTGAATTATCTTTATAGCACTTGATGCCGCCATTGAAATTGTATTTTAGGGTTCATTTGGTATATGGCTAAAACCATATATATTGTGGCAGTAATTAAAACTACTAGGTTACATTACAAACAACGTACCTACATTATCGCTATTTTTGTTTTTGTCTTCAGTGATAATGCCGATATACTTTGATGTGGATAAATTTATAACTATAAATGATATACAGCTACTTAATTATATGAGATGGCCTTGGAAAAAACCCATTTTGTACTAATAGAAAGATGTTACGGATGTGGTGCAAGTACAAATGATATTCCGGAACGAATATTCCATTTTTTACTCTACGACAACGAGACACAAATGTTACTTCAATCAGTTTATTTTTTGTCAGATTTGTAAACAATACGCTGTTTATGATCATTTTACCAACGATGAATGTAGTTATTGTAACTAATTCTTATCGCCGTATGCCATTTTATACAGGTAGGTACTTGTGTGTATCGGC
Source organism: Apotomis betuletana (assembly GCA_932273695.1). Taxonomy (NCBI): domain Eukaryota; kingdom Metazoa; phylum Arthropoda; class Insecta; order Lepidoptera; family Tortricidae; genus Apotomis; species Apotomis betuletana. Next base: position 18,233,952 of record OW026307.1, read on the forward strand.
CCTATTTGTTAAGTGGTCTTTCTCTCTCTCGCATTTAGACAAACATACATAGATTGCCTTGAGTGCAAGTGCTTGAGATCAGAAGGTATAATATTTACGTGGGAGAAAGGCGTCTGTGTTTTTTTAGTTATACGCCAGTTTGGAGTTTATTTTTTGAGTTACATATACCCCAATTAAGAAATTGTTAAAGCTGAGATCAATTTAGTTCATTTGGGAACGCTACTAAGAAAAATAAAAATGCCCTGTTATTGTAATAAAAAAACTAAAGGTAAATCAACACTTCAAAAGTAAAATAATATACACCGTTTTTTTTTATTTCCATTCAATTATATACGTTGCTTAGTACGATGACAGAAGTTAGTTTATATACATCGCTTTTGGTTGAATTCGAACAATTTTTTTTTGTTTTTGATACATAGTAAATCAATATGTACTACTGTGTACGATAACCTTTAAAGTTACACAAAAACACCTGTCAATAATGACAACTTCATTTAGCTACATGCCATGATAAAGATCGTAGCACACTTATGCAGCGATTAAATTTATTTATTGAATATCTCAAAACCCGTAAGAGGTAAAACGTTAGTTTCTTCGAGAAATTAACTCAATAACACGTAAAGAATCTGCCCCAAAAGTTAACGGAAATCAATAAAAACACGGTGTATAAAACTCGTTGTTACTTGTAGAACTTGAAGCTACGGAATCACCCAAAATATGAACAGAGTTCGCACTTGACCCAGTCATTGACGGTAAGTTGGCATTGGAGAATTGAATAGATTTTTACGCGCTGTAAATGATTTTCGGGCCTCTTTTAGGCCACTCTTAGCTGAGTAAAGTGGGTATAAGAATTACTGAATACACTTAAAGTGCAATAAAGGCAATCCAAACAAGTTTATAGGACTAGTGACATAAGCGTGCAGTTAAAGCAACACGACGCTTTTTAGTAAATAGATTACTTTTACAGCACATTTATGGACACAAAACAAGAATGTCGTATAATGGTGGTATAAAAGCGACCATCGTTGCGAATTAGCTATTTCATGACTGTTATACTACTTTTATAGCACACAATACTGAGATAAAGTAATTTGATAACGTTTATTCCGCTTTTTTCAAGATATTGTGTAAAGGTGCTATAGTATGGTGCTAAAAACGTTTATTCGACCTCTTTATAGCACTATTTAGTGAAAATTACTGAACAGTCGTATTAATGACTACTATACCACTATTGAGTGATTTGGAAACATTAATTCAGCTGTTACTCGATCTTAAGCTGAGTAAATGATTCCTTATACGACTTTTTTGCTCATTGGGTAGTATTCCAGTCAATGGGATCACGACCCTTCCTTTTTCCAATCAACGCCGTAAGAGGAGCTATTATCGACGAGAAGCCATCCACAAACCTACGATAGTAAGAACACATGCCGATGAAAGCGCGGAGAGCCTTAGCACTCGAAGGAGTCGGGTAATCTCTGATCGCCTCGAGTTTCTTCGGATCAGTCTGGAGTCCCTGCTCATTGACGATGTAGCCGAGATACTTCAATTCTGACTTACAGAACTCGCACTTTTTTAAATTGACAGTGAGCCCAGCTTCTTTTAATCTGTCACGAACCTGACGGATGAGGCAAAGATGGCTGTCAAAATCCCGTGAAACTAAGATTAGATCGTCAACGTAACCAAAAATGAAGTCGTCTGACTCTGGAGTATATTCAAAGTTAACGATCATGTCAGTGAGCCTCTGCATCTCGGACGCCGCATTTGTAAGTCCAAATGGAAGGCGTACAAATTCGAAGAGACCCCGCTGCGGAACGATGAAAGCAGTCTTCTCGCAGCTTGCCTTATCTGCCAACGGAATCTGCCAGAAAGCGCTCCTAAAATCGAGCGAAGTCAAATATTTGGCACCGCGTAAGTTGTCTAAGATGTCCTGGACGCGTGGGAGAGGATAAGAATCCCGAATGGTGACGCTGTTCAGTTTCCTACTGTCGACGCAGAATCTCACACTACCGTCCTTCTTGGTGACCATGACTACAGGAGAAGCCCAAGGCGATCGCGACGGGCGGATAACCCCTAACTCTAACATCTTGTCAATCTCCTCGTTGAGAACCTTCAACTTGACCGGCGATAACGGATAATAGCGTTGGCGAATAGGAGAGCCAACCGTCTCAATTTTATGAGAAAGCCATGTAGTACAACCAAGTCCGGCCTTTTCGGAAGAGATTTCCTCGAATTCCCCAATTACCGCTTGGAGACTAGCCTCTTGATCCGACGAAAGCACTGTGCGTGGGTGGATATAACGCACCTCGCTCACCACTGAACGGTCCAATCCAGAATGGCCAGGTGACGGGACAAAAAGCCTCCCTGTCACACCACTAGAGAACGCATCCTTCAAGATGTCCGTAAGCCCAAAAGAATTCCAAAATTCGATTCCTAAAATGAATGGTGTCGGCAGTTTGCTGCTTACTAGGCACGAGTGTAAAAAACGAGCACCGTTAAAGGCAATAGGGATGTCCAAACCACCCAAAATGTCGATAGGTGAGTTGTCGGCAGATACAACATTTGGACGAACGTTGTTGTGATAAGTTAAACCGAGTTCCGACAAAAGGTCGATATCGATAAGTGAAATTTGAGCGCCAGAATCTAGGAGAGCCTTAACAGGGTGACAGGCAATAGTAACTTCAATAAATAATCTGTTGTCACGCATCCTATTAACAACAACAGGCGACACTGACGGACCCCTCAGTGCGCCATCGATACGTTTTTTGACGTGGAAGGGTTACAGGATGGACAGTCACGGGTGATCGTTCCTACGCGCCTACATTTAAAACATACCGCCTGGCTAACGTTCGGACAGTAACGATAATTGTGGCCGGTCGCCTCACACTTCATGCAAACGAGGGCCCTAGAACTGTTCGACTCGACGGTATTTACTGGTGCTACTGCCAACCGCGCCGGACGTGAGCCTTGGAAAGCTTCAAAGTTCCTGGAGACTTCCAGCAATCCGTCAATATCTCTAACTACGTTAGTCGCGAGGCAAGGATGATACCTGGGATTCATACCGTATTTAATTATATTAAATAAAGTATCTTCAGATACAGGGGAACGGAGTTTGGCGTTAAGGTCCCGCGCCTGAATTACAAAGTCTACTACCGACTGGTTAGCCTTCTGTGAAAGAGCACGGAGTTGACTTTCAACCTTAAAGTAATAATCCGCAACGTCAAAAGTCTTTAGGAAGGCGGATTTTAGTGTCGGATATAATAAAGAAGGGCACCTAATTGACCTAAAATATTTTAATGCGCTACCTGCCAACAACTCATGAAAGCGCCTTACCACATAAGAAGGGGGTACATTGCGAGCCAAAGCTTCTTCTTCAACTCTAAAGAAGAATTCGCGAACACACGTTTCGCCCGAAAAAACCAAGTTCCATTTGGTCAAAGACTCGCCGTTCGATGGCACTGGGGATTGAAATACCGCTTCGCGTATAGGCTGGAATCGAGACTCAGAATCGAAAAACAGTTCCTCTTCTTCATCATGGAACTGCTGATCTAACACCCTAGGTCCTTGTGCACCCCACTCCGAGCGAGCGCGAGGGGTATCACCGATAGAATCCTCATCCATGCGCAGCGACATAGTGAATATCCAGGTGACAAGCTGTGCAATATCGCAGAAACAAATTTAAGCAATCGAAGCGAAATGAATCCTGTATAAGTCAACGACCACAAAGGATAAATCTCAATGACAAAGCGTTACCTTAAAAATAGAACTACGTCTGACTTACCGTAATGAAGAGTTCACTAACATCTACGGGTTCAAACTACGGGTTTCTAAATACCAATAAATAACACGGGGTTCAATTATGGGATTAAATGAAAAAACGCAATTAAAATCAGCAAGAAGTTATGAACAGTTATGTTTCGCAGAACAAATTCTTTAAAATTAAAATGTCAAAAACAATTAACATCATAAATAATTGTAACTTCAGACGGACGACATCAGCGGCAGGGTTGAATCCTAGACTTCCGACGCCGTGACAGGGTACGGTGGTACGTCAAATTGAGTTCGTACGTCAAATCACCTCGTGGCGTTGGGAAAAGATTGTTTTAGCTGGAAAATAATAAAAAGGTTATAACCGCGACCGGATTAAGGTCACCATCCACTGACACAACAAAAAAAAAATTAAATTTCAAAATATTCAATAAAAATATATAAACCAGGGTTACTCACATATGTTCGGGCGCCATTTGCTACAAAACAACTACTACATATCACTTAATTTGTTAAATAAATAAGGCGTAGCTTTCACGTTAAAATTTTATTATCATAAAGAGCCGAATTCGTTTAAATTAGTTGACAAAAAAAATAACTAACACCGATAATAACAAGTTCACAACGACAAAGCACGGACCTCCTAAGGGCAGGTCATAAAGAAACACTCACAGTCTGTTCGCACAGGCTAAAATATATGTATCCGGTATAACCAGATCTGCAGGACGCAGTTGCATAGACGTGATTATTGTTGAAAAGAAAGGTTTTAAGTGGTTCCAAATCCAAGTGGAAACTCCGTACGTATCTACACCTTCATATAATCGGCGTAGGTCACTAAAAGGTGGTGAGGCGTGGTGAAATGAGATGAAAATGGGTGAGCTTAGCCGAAAAATGAACGATTAAAAAGATAATTCACCCGACATAAGAGGTAGCTTTGAAATTTGGAGGAAATTTCCAACAATAAAAGTCAAACCTGCACTTTAAGTTATCAGAAAGTAAACTATATACTACTATGCTCCTAGCCTTAAATGATATAAATGTTACGTATGGCGTTCCACGCGTAAATAATCCATGGTTGTGACCCACAAATGTCCCGATGGTTGGTCGCAGCCGTTGGTATCTGTCTTCAACCAAGCCGAGAGTTGCGCGCGGTAATGGAGCCGCTGGCAACAGCCTCCAGGCCAGCCGAACACCGCATTCGGAGTAGCACGCCGAAATAGGGCGCAGGGCCTGAGATGATCAGCCCGTAACCGGAAGCTACGGAATATTTAAGAAGGTAAATACTAGTCCTTATAAGCAAACTGTTACGCCAATAAAGAGCCAAATAGAATAATATGAAACTTACCCAGTCCAGAAGAGTGAACTGGCTTTAACAATCCGAAAACCCCCTTTTTAGAGAAAAATTGGAACCTGAAAAGAAATCACAAAATTTACAATATAGGCCTACGAAAACGGATCACGCAAGATGGAATTGGAAGCGCAGTAGACGGCACAACTCACCTGAACACACAATCACAAGATATAGCATCTCCGGGTGGATATCTCAAATTACAAGTTCATATTCCTCGCACAAACAACAGACGCTCATCAGCGCAACCACAGAATTAATAAACAGACCACTACACAGTCCAGAAATACTAAATATCAGTATAATCCTATAAGAAATACTAAATATAATATATCAGTAAATATCTCTTCAGGAGTAAACACACCATTTTTACCATGAATCCAGAAACAAAATTGACACGCTGACAAAATAAAACACGCTCTCAATATGAATTTTAAATAATAAAAAGAAATCCGCTGAACAAAAAGGTTATAAAAAACTCCTTGCATATCGTCAGCTCATGCAACAGCAAGCCATGAGGTTTAATAACAACACCACCTGCACATCGTAGCCGAAACTACCAAGCGTGATATTAGCTCGTAGCAAAACCATTATCTAGACCTAAAAAGACGTCAACACTTGCACAAGTTTACACCGACAAAATTGGCCAGATAGCGGTATAAGCAATAGCGGCTAGCTACAACAGTTTAGAATAAACATGTAGCGATTTTTAACGCTACAATATATAATAATAATGACATTATGTGTCAAAAAAGTAGGTACAATCGGAAATAAAGGCGTAGATCTGAAGATCTTTTTTGTTATCAATTATTAGAACTTGGCTTAACACGCTCCCGCGTCTAGATTATTTCAGCAACGATGGATTGCGTCCTTGTCCCTAACGACGTGAAATTTTAAAACCGAATTATTGTAATCACGAGAGTAATTTATACCGACCTACACCGTAAATCGTAAATCTATCCGATTACATAAAACGTGGGGTGTAGTTAATCTCTCACTCGTTTAGATTTAGCACCAATGGATTATCTGAAGGTTTTTGGAGCACTGTTGGGCTGAATCTTAGGGCTTATTATATAGGCATTATATATTTTTTTTATAAATTAAATATTAAATTTGTGCATCGAAGATATGTTACAAAAAATAAGAATAATAAGCGATAACGGGGCCATTATTAAAAAAAATGGTATATATTTAAAAAAAAAAATTGTATGTCTTCGCAGCTTTAACTATACACGATGATTTTTTATCGGTGATCAGGTACCAACTTTTGTAACTCAGTAATTGATGGCGGTCACGATGAAGTAGTAATTACATGAAAAGAAACTTTTATTTTTCTAAGATTTTTTTTTATTTTGAAACCAATTTTGTCTTAAATTCCTTGTCACCCTACTAATCTGTATCTGTGAGCTTACAACCTCTTTAATAATTGAATGGCAATGACAATTTATGAGTAATAACTTGTCATTGTCATTACATAAACAAAATCATGAAAAATTCGTAAAATTTTCCGCCAAAGCGATGACACTACTGGACGTATATCGTACTTCAATAATGTATGTAGGATGACCATGTATGTATCTAGTGGTTATTAGTTTTAATTAAGTTTTATCTATTAATTATGAGGAGGGAAGATGAAAGCCTTGAAAAGCTGATCATTGTTGGGAACACGGAGGGCAAACGAGCCCGGGGACGGTCCCCAACCAGATGGACCGATCAAGTGAAGGGCCCTTCCTCAGCCAAGTTTTGCTCGGTCATCAGAGATGCGATGAACAGGCACCGGTGGAGGCAGATCATAAAAACTAGGTGTAGAGCATCTATATCCACCGATGACCACGATCCTCAGTCATGAGGGAGCGACCACAGAGAGAGAGAGAGATCTTTAAATTAAAACAGTGAGGTAAATGCGTGAGACCTCGCCTATTAAGTTTAGTTTTAGCTGGATATATTCATATTTTTCTGCTCCTGATCACCGATTAAGAATCATCGTGTATTTGCTACACGGATAGCATGGTATAGATACATAAATGGCTAGAAGTATCCTATAACTAGAAGGCACTTGCAACTCCGTTCGCGCGGGTATTATAAGTCATAACAAAACCCACTTCTTACTCTATGACAGAAAAAAAAGGATTATGATTTTTTCTTCTCTGTGTAAAATTATAGTTGAAATGTCTTCTGGTTCCTGAATAAAATGTACAACACCTACCTACAGTCAATCAAATTTTGTCCAATACGAATAAAATCCATCAGAAATACATATAAGAGAGTCCAATTACCTCATACAGTCGACCAACAGTAATTGTACATTAATGCAAATAAGGACCTGCCGGCTGAGTAGGTATGGACGGATAGTGCTGGCAAGCCCTTTTCACGGCTAAGGCGTGTATAGTGCTTTCTCAAACATATGCAATGAAATAAAAAAAATCACCACTCAAAACAACATAATTCAGCTGTTTAATCCGTTTACGAACACAGACACCATGTTTATAAAAAATACTTCCCGGCCCAGGCCTTCAATTTTGCATGAAATTCCTTTACAGTTCTCTCGAATTGTTCCGCCTGAAACGTGACACTTTGAAGCCTGTTTTAATGCACGGTATGACTATATTTCATTGCATGTTTGAGAAAAAGTGTATTCTAGATGCATTAATATTCATAAATTTAAAAAATATTTGTTGGTTTTTACTCAGGTTGGTTGGTAGTAGACGACTTCATAGTCATAGGTAGTGGACGGAACCTATTAAATTAACCGTTTTATATCAATACTACTGATGTGCCTGCAACTTCGTCCGAACAGAAAAGATAACCCACTCGTTTATTTTCCCGTAGGCGGTAAAAATATATGTAAGTAAATCTGTCTGAAATATACCAGTGTCGAACAATAGTCAAATTCTTGAGGCCAAAAAGAGTAAACGTATTATAGACAAACACAATATATTATATACATACACATAATAGTTAATTATTACTCCTTTGATTAATTGAGCTCCAAACTATAGCCATAATATTTCATACAAAATATCTTCAACGTACAGACAATTTGTTTTTACATCTAGTATAGATTCGTACGACGTTACACAATGTTCACAAATACCATAAAAATAAAACGATTTACGCATAAAAATATCAGTGTCGTAAAATATGGCAATTTCAACATTTTTTCTGGAGCACGAATGTGAATTTTCCACATATTTGAATCTGGGCTGAAATTATGAATTTGGTACGTAGAACAGAATTCAGCTAAAATATTTACTGCCTCAGTGAAATGAAAATATTCCCTTAATTTGGGTACAGTGCGTTAGCTGATAGAATGTGTTTCGAGTTTTATACCTGTCTCGCTCGCTCTTATATATGCATAGGCCTTTGAAGAAAACAAGCGACTCGCCCCGGCTTCGCACGGGTGCAAACCTGATAAATTATACATGTAGTAGGCAGGAAGCGACTTTGTTTTATACTAGGTATACAGGATGATCAATCCAAATGGGTCAGTGAGAGGGTCAGAGAGATAGGGAAATCAGTTCTTAGGAGCTATGGCGACGATTTTAGATTTAATAAAAACTGCATTAATTTCTTTTTTATAAATTTCATACATAACCGGGAATTGAACCTGGTTAAAATTCTGTAAGTAATCGCATGTCGTATTGTAACATTCTTTACAGCGGTTTTGACTGGGTTATGTATGAAATGATGTATGAGACTTATACAAAAATAATATTTCCGTTGTTATTAAATCTAAAATGGACGCCATGGTTCCTAAGTACAGATTTCCCTATCCCTTGTAGTTTCGGACTTCCTCCTACTGACCCATTTCGATTGATCACCCGGTATAATAGTGATGATGTATTTATTTTATTTTTTCTGATTGGCTTTAGGCAACTGTACGTACTATTGTCAATTCTTTTATATTTATCTATAGTTTTTGTAGTGTGAATATGTTTCATGTGTTTATTTAAAAATAAACTCTTTATAGCTTTATTTATTCTTTATTGCATATTACAATTATAGTGTTAATGGCGGACTTAATGCTATGAGGCATTCTCTACCAGTCAACTACAAGGCCAAACAGAGACATTATTAGCGCGGGATCGGTTTACAACAAAACGTATGCTCACGATGCCAATGTCGATACAAAATTCATCTATTACATAGCTAAATATATGAAAACACTACTGCATATACAGGCTGTTTTTTTATGATTTGCGTTAACTTCAACATAATGCTTGGTACGTTAAAATAAACTATCTTGTAAATCAGTTTTAATTAATTTCGAAAAAGAAAATATTTTTTTCTTTTCATACAAACTCATTTAATATTGAGTTGGTGACCATTGTAAAGGGCACTTTTGTGTTAGAGAAAGTTAGTGTCAATTAAATATCAGTGTTAGAATTATCTTTGACACATTCCTGTTTTGACCATCTTGTCATGCATGTGTCAGAACTGAAAACTCTTTACTTGAACGAATTGATATTAAATAATATTTGGTTATGGATTAAGAAGACTTTACACTGGTTTAACGTACTTAAGTGAGAAAATTAAGATCTTGAATATTTTAATAACGGCATAGCGTTATTAAAATATTCAAGATCTTAAGTTTCTTAACTCATAAGTTAAGACATTAGTTTCTTGGAGAGATTTACTTAATTCGATCTGAAGAATGTGCCCTCGAAGTTAACGCAAATCTATAAAAACATGTAGTACAATAAAATATATAAATATATAATAAGTACATAAATATACAACAAGAAATGAATATTCATAATATATAGGGTAACTGCTAGAAATGTAACTTTGACAAAGAAAAATTGTTACTTTCTCAGTCAATTTTTGACGACGGTAAATGTAAAGTTGCCGGAACATCAGGGCCGCTTAAACTGTGAAAATACGCGATATAATCCATTGAAATTAATCTATTAAAGTAAATTTTAACTTGAATTTTTAATTTCAGATATCATTAATACCTCTAATATACATATGCTCTGCTCCAAGTTCGGCAGTGAAACTGGAAAAGATATTCTTATTCATGGAAGCGCCCCCCGCCCCACACTCACAAGGGGTCCTGCACATCGGCAATGACTATTCAATATACCTCAGAACACCTTCGTCTAATGACACGTTCTTAACCTACGAATTATACGAAACTCTCAATGCACCGAAAGCTCCTTCAAACCAGGAGTCGGATTACAAGGCTTCTCTGATAGCAGTATCTCAAATACCCATAGAATTCATAAAAGAACAGTTACTAACATTCAGAAAGGAATTGCGTAATGCTGCATTAGATGATAAAGTTGTGCCTGGGACCCAAGTGAAGACGGCGAGAGAATGGCAAATTGACCAAGTATTAAGATCACGGGGAAACAATGAGACGAATGTTCCTTTAAGAAGCCAACCAATGATTTTAAGGACGCGTGTGAACTAACATAAATACACTCTCTCTTCAGTCGGTCCCTCATTACTGAGAGGACTGTGATCACTGGCTGGTTAGCCTTGATGATTTTTCTCTCCTTCGGCCTCAGTCCATCGTGGACCTCACCGCCTGGTGCAATTTGCTCGAGGAGGTTGCTTCTTTGACTTGGTCAGACCATCTAGTTTGTGAACGGCCACAGACTCTCTTGCTCTCAATGTCCCCAACCACGAACAGCTTTTTAATGAAGATACAGAAGAAGAAGTAGAATATATTTATTTTGCAAACCAATTACATTTTATATCCAAATAAGTGAATTATATTTCTTTTTCAATGAAGATTAACTTAAACTAGTAATTCTATGAGCTAAACTGTTTCCTGGATACAAAAATGGAGTCCACTCAGCATATCGTGATAGGACTCGTGAGCACCACGACACTGATTTTCCGTAGATCTGGATCAGGATATGCGTAGAACAGCGTGCAGTGTGCCTGTATTTGTTGTGTAAAAAATAGACATGCAAAATAATGGGTTATGATGTTTTAGAACCACTGGTCAATATGTAACAACTGTATAGTTGGTGTGCATAGTCAATGCATTTTGGGACTAAGTCAGACACATTGGAGGGACTCTGGATACTTCTCTACAATAAATACACTTAAATTAAATAAAAGCCTTTTCAATGTTACACGTCTGTCATGTTTATATAAGTTTGCAGTCCCGGATAATTTTGGTATTTTCATACTCCTACTAATATTTCTCGGAACTAGAAACGCTGTCCATAAGAATATAACGATTCGGTAGTCTTATATGAGAATATTATCAAAAAAAAAACGCAATCGGTTTTTAAAACGCAAAAAATATCTAACAAAAGATATTATCTAGAGATTTGGTAGATGGGTGCCTCGAACGTATTTTTTATCGGTAGGATTTTCCCCCTAATCGCATTTTGCCACGATCGTGTTTATTGTCAAGTGTGCTATATGTTTGATCGTATATTTTCCTATGGGTCATTTGCCTTACAGCATGTTGTCTGGTTCGCTTTTTGGTCTATAAATAATTTGCCTAACAGCGTATAGTCCTATATGCCAAGGACCATATACCCGGGACTTATGTTCTCATACAAGAAAACGTAACTCTGAAAAAGCTCAAAATTCGGTATAAAAACTAGATGGCGCTGCTTCGTAGCCTGGAAGTGACAAAAATGATATGTTTTACCAATATTTATGTGATTTTTGATTTTTGAAAATCAAACGCGTTACTGCTTTGTTTTAATACGATAATATAACTTAAATACACAATTTTTAAGGATTTCATTTTTTAGTCTTCAACAACGTGGTTTGATCGTATTAAAATAGATGGCACTACCTCTGGATAGCTCAAGGTTGCTTGCGGGCTCGCCAATTTTTGCTACACAAAATAGCTAGATGGCGTTGGTGCACTGATGTAATGGACAAAATAAGTTACGCCCGAATTGTCAAGCGACATTTCCCACTAACAAACAGTCAGTAACGTAATATTTGTTAGATAAGTTTTGTACAGTCAAGGAATTTCATTTCCTACCCATTTCGATAAAATGTCGTTAGACATTCGCAATGCATTAAGGCCGAAAATTATATTTCAATAATAGTATTGAAATGTCAATATTATTATTTGTCACTTCATTTTACAAAAAACCTCCTCGCGAAAGGTTATCATTTGCTTTTAATTTCTAATTAGGAACATATGTCAGTGTCAATCGAGAAAATCGTAAAATAATTTTCAGCAACGTTATTAATTTGAAAAATAAAATGCTTGCCGCTAACCGTGAACTATTAAAAGATAATGATAATGACTGAAAACAATGAAGAGCTCAAAGAGTGGAGTTACACCAGGAAGGAATACGGATTTATGAGATCACACGTCGGTTAAATGCTAGCAGGGACACAGTTTGACGTTGGGTACGGCGATATAATGCTGAAGGAAACCTTATTGATCTACTGCAAAGCAAAGTAACCATTGCATCGTCCGCTTGCCATGGCCCAAGACCAACGCCGACGACAAAATGGCTTTACGCCAACGGGACGATTTGCGGAAATGTTTGACATTTACCCTAGAACAATTAGGAATTGCCTACATGCAGGCGGCCTGCGAAAATATATTCGTTCGTTTTGTTTTTGTTAAAAGTAATATAAAGAAAACGTTTATAAAATTGTGGTTTTATTGAATTATCACTGTCGTTAGTTCTGTTAGTTTTTGTATAGATAAATTTCGGGTGCCTGTCGTATCGCATAACGTTTTTTGTCCTAAAAATGTTTGGCCGAGAATGTTTGGCATACTGTTGAATGGCATACTACTCGTTTGTCCTACTATTTTCAGATGATGTGCGTATCGAAAGTTTCGATTCGAAACGTGATACCTACCTGAAGGGCTACTCCGATGTTGGAAATTTTACTGTCGTATAGTGCTATTCCATTCACTAAAATATTCTTTGACAGATGATCGAGAAGGATGGCGCTATTCGACAGTCAAATTTTGAACATCGGGGTAGCCCTTCTGGCATCACTGGTTTGACATGTCTTGCCAGATGGGTGTGTGATGTCGTCAAATCAAATGTCATTGTTTCAATTTTGTAAAATTGTATGTATTTTATTCATGAAATTACGCGATTAATCGAATTTTGCGGTTACGTGTTTCCATATCAGAATTTATTGTTTTTTTACAAAGAATAGTTTGGTATGCGTTTCGTGAAGGTCTATCGTAGGCCCAGACAAAATTATTATTATATTGATTAGTTTACGTCAAAACGATGACATGTAGGGAATTGTTGCAACTACAATGATTTGCTCTCCATACAAATTTTAATCCCGTTTTTCGTCCCTAAAAGGGATAAAACTTGGTATAAATGATAGCCTATGTCCTATTCTGATATATAAGGTACATAACTGGAAAGTTTCATCATAATACGTCCAGTAGTTTTTGAGATTAAGTGAAACGTACATACATACATCCATCCAAACTTTCACGTTTATAATATTATTAGGATTAGGATTAGGATGTAAGTAATTTTTATGTTTAAATAAAACATACACAAATAGTGAAATGAGACGAAACGGAACGTAGTAAACAAACATCGCACCTAACGTCATCTATTCACTTTTTACTGTATCACTTGGAACTTGGAAGTTGGAATGTCGTTGAACGCTTGACGACTGTGTTACTTCACGCTTGCGCGTACCGTACGGTAGAGATTGAAAAATGACGACTTTTGAATGAATTGAGACCCTTAGCGGCATCTAGCGACGTAGAACGATAGTAACTAACGGAGTACGGTGCGTAGTATGAAGAATAGCGGTCCCGTGTATATGGTCCTTGTATATGCTTATTGTTCTACTGTAAATTGTCAGATTGCAATTTGTTTTTCTTTTTAGTTGTATTAACAGATTTACTGTCATTAAGTATCTACAAATGGAAAATCGGCCACTTGGAACCATTTGGAATTTTAGCCAAAATATAATTCTGCTGAAAAGTATTTATGACCGAAGATGTTTTTATTATTAAACGGTTTTATTTAGCTTGCCCTGTTTGTTTATTTGGGTCAAATCTAGTGATTAAAATTTGACCCCCTTTTTGTTGACGTATTGATCTGAAATTTGGTACAGATCTTTAGTTTTGGTGACAATGTAATTTAATAAATTCGGTATCATGGTAAATCCAAGATAGCCGCCGCTACAAAATGCCGAATTAAATATTTATTCGTTACTTCCTCAATATGGGTATCAAATGAAAGGGCTTGATCAGTAGAATAGAGTTATTTATGAAAATAAAATGAAAATCTAATATGGCCGCCAACAAAATGGCAGGTTCATTTTTCTTTTCATAACCTCTTCAATATGGGTACCAAATAAAAGGTCTTCACTAGTAGAATAGATTACACAATGAAAAATAAATAAAAATCCAATATGGCCACCAACAAGATGGCAGGTGATTTTTTTTTCACGACTCCTTCAATTTAAAATCTAAGATGGCCGCCGGAAATGCTAGACTTATTAATTGTTCCAATATGGGTGATGGATATCAAATGAAAGGGCAAGTCGAAAGCTGCATAGTGGATCGTAGAGTTTAGAGCAGTCAATACTTAACAGTAATATGAATTATGTAATTTAAGCAACTAATAAATACAAAGAATTTAGTCAACTTAGAATCGGGATTCAAACATGGATCTTGGTCCCACCCAAGTCAAGATTTTGTATCGAATCGAGGACTGTGTGGCGTTAGCGTGGCTAAAAATGAAACGTCGATAGAGTGAAACTGAAACTCATAGTCGACTTTAAAAACGTATAGAAAGGTTAGCGTCAGAGACACCTGAGCGATATGAGTGAAATAAAACTCATAGCCGACTACAAAAACGAAGAGAACGGTTAGCGTCAGAAACACCTGAGCAATATGAGGCCAGGATAACAGGCCAAGGTGAGAGACAAAGGGATCTAGTCTGGCAGCGTCCGAAACACCTGAGCAACGCAAAGTCAGGTAATACAACCAATGGAGCGTACCCTGCAATCATCTGAATCATCGGAAATCATCTGCAAACGTTCGAAAATGCTATTAATACTTTGGTCAGTCACGTTTGTGAAATTTGCACCAAGCGTTGCTATCCTAATCAAGTACATACAGTACAATACTGGCGCATTAAAATATCTACCAGCAGAATTATCTTCAAAAACAACGTTACTTTTAATGTTCCCGCTGCCAAACACATGTCACTAGTAATAAAACAATAGCACCATCAAATGCTTTCTGGAATAATCTGGATCCGGGTTCTATACTGATATAATGTGACACTGGATGAATTAAACAGAATGAGAAGTATGTAACAAAATTATTTAAAAAGTTTTTTACTAATTTTTTATTTTATTTTGTTTGCGAAACCAACGGTGCAGAGAGATGCTTCTTCACGCTTCGTTTGAAGAGTCCCAAGTCATAAGAAGGAGGAAACACACGGGCCGGCCAGGCGCTCCATATTTTGATAGTTCGGCATATGAAGGAATTGCCAAGCTTCTTGGCTCTCCACGGTGAGGCGATGACACACCGGCATGTTGGGTTCTATGACGGAAAGGGGAGGGTGGGATAAGAGAAAATAGCTCTTCATATCACTCACCATGGTATAGGCGATAGAAAACGCTCAGTGACCCAATGTCCCTACGTAATTGAAGGGGTTCGAGGAACCTGGTACTTTTCTCGTCATGCGGTCCGCCCGCCGCTGCAATCTGTCAAGAGCGCCGAGTAGATATTGGGCGGAGCCATCCCAAAGATGCGAGCAGTACTCAACGCACGACCGAACTTATAAAAAAGGCAGAGCTGGTTTGGCGTGAAGAACCGTTGCACCCTGTTCAGGATCCCCAGTTTTTTTGATGCTGTGGCAATCTGTGACTGACAATGTATTTGTTTTGATTAAGATTGCAGCGGATATCCATGCCTCGCATATTCAGGCTGTCACGCAAACCGAGAGGAGTGCTCTGGATACTAGGAAGAAACGAAGACGTTTTGGTTGAGAACGCACACACTTGAACTCAACCAGGTTATCAGAACCCCAATTGCTAATGAGGTCCAGAACCTGGTCCAGTCCATGAAGTATGAAAGTAATTATGAAGATATTACGTTGGAACTCTTTAGCAGTATTTTTTTTTTGAGCAGTAGAGCCCCAAGTACTCTGTATGAGTATGTGTCATGATCGAGGACTACAACGATGAAAATGTGTCTTTAAGGGTTCAATGCAATAAGAAAAACTGAGATTAAAAATAAAGAGTTTATGACTAAATGCGGCTAGAAAAAGTGAGTTTAAAAAAAAAGAGTTTATGACTAAATGCGGCTAGAAAAAGTAAGATTATGAAATGGGAGACTAAGGAAAAAATCGATTATACATAAAGCACACGTGACAAAACACGATCGTGGCAAAATGCGATTAGGGGAAAAATCCTACCGATAAAAAATACGTTCGAGGCACCCATCTACCAAATCTATCTAGATAAGGCGGATACTATAGCACAAGCCTACCAGAGCTTACTGTGGAACTAGATTGATTTGTGTGACGTTGTTCGATATTTATTTACTTATGTATTATTTTCTGTCAAATTTTTTGCACGTCATTGTACGTATCACTTCATTGAAACTCGTTATGACCTCTTAAGTATTTTCTGAATGCCAAATAGAACCAATCATGTCCGCCTGTCGGAATAGCATGAGACAGGGTGTCGCTCGCAGTAATTCTTAATATCCAGTGCTCGGATCGGCTATCATCCATCATTGGGCTCGTCGACAACGGATCACTGTTCCCGCCCCTACCATTTTAATAAGAATGTTGCTAAGTTTAATATACATGGAAAATTTGGATAGATATTTTTTATCCTGTAATTGATAGTGCGGAGACCTAATAACCATGTAGTGAGAAAGTGCCTATCCATAGCTACGAAGAGAAGAGGGAGAGGTAGGCCTCAAACTACCTAGATGACGAATGTCCAGAGAGACATGAAGGATTTAGGCCTAGCTTCAGAAGACACCTATCATCGAAGCGAATGGCACCTCAAGATTAGGAAAGCCGACCCCGCGTAGCGGGAACAGGCGAGGAAGAAGAAGAAGAGGTAAAATCCTATAAATCCTATTAAAATTAATTTATTTCAAGCATCATCTGACGCATAAATCAGCCGACGTCATAGCTTAGGAAAATGTCTTTCCGTATTTCAGATGGTCATATTTGAGGTAGGTTATTATGTCGTTTAGCTATGTAGTCTTATTATGTTCAACAAGATGGGTGCTCTGCTCCACCTTCTGCTTTTGATAGGCCGAAATTGATGCGTGTTTGTAGCCAATCATATCGATGCGCCCGTCTCGGTCAATCGCCTTATCACGATCCACGAACAATAGTTGCATTTTTTTTTGTAGGTAGTTTTTGCAAAGATCAAATGAGAGAACCATTGACCGAGCAACAAATGAATATTTACTCGACTACGATAAAGCTAAACATCATGGCTTTCTCTTCCACGCAGGCAAACTTGAACCTTTAAAGGTTTAGGGCAGTGACTTGCGTCAAAATTACCCGAATGCAGTGAAAGACATCACCGTTTTCAGGCACGATCTGCCTTTGCCTTCTGCCTGCCCACGGCAGGCTCTTCTTTACCGGAGTGGTGTTCTTACTACTGAACTATCGCACCGCTATGAGGATTATAAATGAAAGAATACTTTCGCAGTCCGCTTTTTTGCAGTGGCCTCTGTTATTTTATGTTATTTATTTATTTATTCAAATTAGTTGCACAGCATTACAGTAATAAAATTAAGCTAAGGCACTGTGAACTACAAAACCATACATATTAAAATAAACTTAAATCTAGTTGGATTTAGGCGACGTAACAGCGTGGCTCCGTTGCGTCGTCTGATCTGGCGCAGGATTCGGCAGATTGCCCCGGAACTGCCGAAACACAACACCCTTCGGCCAAAAGTCTGCACTTGCGATGGTGTCCTGCAGCGGCCGCGGTACGCGCACCACAAACGAGCTGAAGTGCACGTAGTGGCGGGACTGCAGCTGGTGCACCCTCAGCGAGAAGCCAGTCTTCCGGCGAACGTACTCCACCACATCGTCAGCCACGGCGGAGTGATGCAAGCGCGACACATAGAGCGCCTTACTCGGTGTGGCAATCCGAAGACCAGAACCAACCGGCTCGGCAGTGCCACTCAGAGTCTTGCGGGGCACGCTACGCGCCTTGCTCTTCCTTTCCACCAGTGTGAACCCCTCATTATCCACATTGGTGCGGGAGGACTTTTCCTTATCAGGAACCCGTACTGAATCCCGGTTAGCTACGACAGGCTGACCGGCGACGTCAGCATAAGCACGCTGGCGTGACGTCGAAACTTGAGGCGGCTGCACGCGCGGGGGGCGCGCGGGCGGTGGAGCGGTGGGTGCGGCACCTTTTACAGTGTCAGCAACACGCAAATTCACGGACTCAGCGTTTATAGCAGCGGGCCGGTCGTCGTTCTTGAAATTTGATGCCACCTGCTGAGTTGGAGCACTATTTCGCAAACTGTTTACTTCGTTGCGTAACTCAGTAATTTTAGTGACTTGGTAAGCTTCAAATTTCAAAATGATTTCAGCTAAACTTGTTTTTAGGGCCACGATCTCCTTATACAAGCAGCTAACGTCGATGCTATCCGGAACATGAGACGGCAGGATAGGGGCACCCGTCGCCACAAACTCCGGAATCTGATCTTGGTTCTCCCCTAGGATTTTCATTATATCCGCAATCAATCCCAAGGGACTGGCACAACACCTGCTTTGCTTCACAGATGTCTTCGATGGTGAAACTCGATGCCCGCGAACTGAACTGGTATGCTAAGTGCATTAGTCTAACTCTAGAACGCACGGTTACACATGTTCTCCATCCCACTGCTCCTCGCTCCGCAATCCCCACTTAACCAATCCTCACTTGGACTATAATGGATTGTATAAAATGTTGTCTTCACAATCAACCTTTCTAACAATCAATATACAAATCCGAAAACTTTTCCGCTGATTGTCTAGTTAGTTCACTTAGTCCGTAGTAGGGCCACTGCCTTCATTACTCTGTAATTTATTGCCTTCGGGAGGGAAGGGTTCATCAACCAAAACATCTCGTAAAAAATCGCTTCTGAGCAGAATGGAGATTTGCTTACTCGTTACTTTCATTTTTTGTAGGTATAACTTCGGGATTCCAGTTATTCGATACATTCCAATATTTTTCTGGCTATTGGGTCAAAGGAATTGATTTCTAAATTGTGTTACTGATAACATTGAGATGGGGCCTGATTGTAAATATATAGTATTTTGCATCAATGTATAGACTATATCACGGATAGGTGGTCTTAACAATGCCATCAAATGCAGCTCTAATTCTTAAAATATATTTTTATTTAAGTATTACTACGACTAGGAAATTTGTCCGCGCGAAAGATAAAGTCATAGTCTTATTTTATGCTTCTCAGTAGTAAGGTAACAATATTGTATACCTCTGGATACCCAGATACTCGTCTATCAAAACTAGTTGAAGTTCGTTTAACCGTTTTGAAGTAAAGAGGTCTAAACATGGAATTCAGACCTGTCTGCCGTGGATCTAAATGGCACATACATACAAAAAATACATATGTTTCAATTCAGTAATCTCCAAAATAATTAAATTGCCGTGTTCTCCATTTCGAATTCCGAATCCTTAGTTGGCGTTGAAACCAATTTGAAACAATTTTATTTACAGCACAGCATGCTCCCCAGCATGATCCCAGATTTGAAGTTTAATGACATCTGGCCGATATAATTATATCTCGTTCAGCGTTATTTCACCGTTAGGCGTGTAGACATTTTTTGGTTTGATTGGGTACCAGAAATGGATGGAGAAAATAAGTAATTTGCCATTTTCACTGTGATACAGTGCGTTTAACTTCATGGTTGACATACAATTATAGTTTTAGTAGATTATAAGGATTCTAAACAAAAAATTGTCGTGATCAGATCGCTGGTCGACCTTGCTCGGGGCAGGTACCCTATAATATTTCTGACCTAACTACCGATTCTACAAGAAAATTAAATCGGCACTCAATTTAGGTCAAAGAAAATGAACAGTTCAAACACCATAAAACTCTGCAAGTTCGTCCCGACCGCGATAACGCTTAGTAAATTAAGCGTAGCCAGATAACACCGTCTCCCGTAGTCGGTTTACTTTGCTCCTTGCTTTGCCACTTGTCTTAATGAATTACCCTGTAAACCACATTAATTAAGGTAGAAACTTATAAAGTACATCTTGTTTAAAGATGTAGTGAATAATAATTTTCCATCGTATTTTGTCGGAAAAGTCGTTTTTAATTCAGTAAGATTAGCTGAAAATTTGGCAAAATGAAAGGACAACTTATATCTATCAGGATATGTAGGTTATAGAGCCAAGTTTAATTTTATCTACTCTCCCCCCCTCTCAGGGGTGAGCGTCACCCCCCCGCGCCCTCGAATGTGTCCCGGAGCGCGGTATTTTCCACTTTAGAAGAAAACCGTGTACGATACATACAAAGTGTATAAGAACGAAATAATTCTGAATAAATTTACTATAAACCTTTCATACATACAAAAGCGATAGCACTTATACAATCAGCGCAATCTGTTACCAAATACTAACGTTTTTAATTATTGATCTTTTTTTTCTGCTAAAAGGTTAGGTATCTCAAAAACTGCACACTTCTCGGCCAAAATATGTATGACAAAAGTAAAGAATGGTCAATGTTCTTTCTAAAAATGTATAATTTATTTCTGTTACTCTTTAATTTACCGTTGCAATGCTATTTTTAAAATTTAAGTCATTTGGCCATTATGCGAAATATAAATATTCGTACTAGTTAAACGGTGTTACTTGCAATACCATAGACTTCTTATATGTTTTTCTGTAATCTACAAATATTGAACTATATCCTGTTTTTTTTTTTTTTTTTTTTAGTTCTACTATTTTAGGAAATAAGGGATGTGTGGGGAAATCGTCAAGTATCGCTCATTTTCGTAAATAACTTCAAAACCGTTTAATTTAGAATGATGAAATATATATATTTGAGATGTTCATAATGTACCCTTTCATTTGATATGTCACACGATATACTTTGCGATTTTTTTTCTAATTTGCCCCCTATAACTGGCCCTCATGTCAAAATTTATTAATTTGCGTTACGTTACGTTACACGTCCATGTTTGGGTCATCAATTTACATATGTGTACCAAATTTCAACTCAATCGGTCCAGTAGTTTCGGAGAAAATTCGCTATGATTATAGTAGGATCCCTCGTGTGTCTGTGTCAGTCCGTCCGTCTGTCATAGCCAATTTGCTTAAACTGTTTTGAAGTTATTTACGAAAATGAGCAATACTTGACGATTTCCCCACACATCCCATATTTCCTAAAATAGTGGGTCTAAAAAAAAAAAAAAAAAACAGGATATAGTTCAATATTTGTAGATTACAGAAAAACATATAAGAAGTCTATGGTATTGCAAGTAACACCGTTTAACTAGTACGAATATTTATATTTCGCATAATGGCCAAATGACTTAAATTTTAAAAATAGCATTGCAACGGTAAATTAAAGAGTAACAGAAATAAATTATACATTTTTAGAAAGAACATTGACCATTCTTTACTTTTGTCATACATATTTTGGCCGAGAAGTGTGCAGTTTTTGAGATAACTAACCTTTTAGCAGAAAAAAAAGATCAATAATTAAAAACGTTAGTATTTGGTAACAGATTGCGCTGATTGTATAAGTGCTATCGCTTTTGTATGTATGAAAGGTTTATAGTAAATTTATTCAGGATTATTTCGTTTTTATTTACTTTGTATGTATCGTACACGGTTTTCTTTTAAAGTGGAAAATACCGCGCTCCGGGACACATTCGAGGTCGCGGGGGGGTGACGCTCACCCCTGAGAGGGGGGGAGAGTAGATAAAATTAAACTTGGCTCTATAACCTACATATCCTGATAGATAAAAGTTGTCCTTTCATTTTGCCAAATTTTCCATATATTGCAATCTAATTTTCTTGGATTATTTAGCATGTTTTCTTTATCAACTTCGGTGAAAAAGATGAGATGTTATTTAATTTATCCGAGATTTCGTAATTAGAACCATAATATTACTAAGTTAGAACGAAATAAAGTTATCAACGATGAGGATACCCGTAGAAGAACCAAGCTAACCGACATAGCTCACAGGATTGCACGGTTGACGTGGCAATGGGCAGATCAAAGTAGCCCGGAGAAGCATGGCCGTTGGGGCAGCAAAGTACTATAGTGGCGACCATGCATAGGAAAGCGCAGCGTGTGACGGCCCCCAACTAGATGGACGGATGACCTCGTGAGGGAAAATCAATGGTGCATGGGATCGTACTTTGTGGCGAGCTATGGGGAAAGCCTATGTTTAGCAGTGGACGACTGCGGCTGATAGATAAAAAAATTTCTTTCCCATTATTTTTCATATCATTCAAAAGTCGTATCGCTAATTTACAAATGAAGGTAGCGAGCAATATCGCTGGCCCAATATTACAGGGTTCTATGTAACATTTATCAGGGTAGTTAAAATTAGACTTATTTATTATTTATTTATTTATTTATTCAAATTAGTTACACAGCATTACAGTGATTAAACTAAGCCACTGTGAACTACAAAATTAAACATAAAATAAAATAAAAACTTAAATCTAGTTTGATGTAGGTGACGTAACAGCGTGGCTCCGTTGTGTCGTCTGATCTGGCGCAGGATTCGGCAGATTGCCCCGGAACTGCCGAAACACAACACCCTTCGGCCAGAAGTCTGCACTTGCGATGGTGTCCTGCAGCGGCCGCGGTACGCGCACCACAAACGAGCTGAAGTGCACTTAATGTTATTACGACAATATTTAAATTTGAACTCATCAAAAGTCAAACATAGAACCCTGTAATATTGAGCCAGCGATGTCAAACGTTACCCTACATATGACGATATAGCTAAAATAGCAAAAACCGGTATGTTTCTGCTGTAATGGCATGAATAGTATAGCAATAGTACTTAAGTAAGCGCAAGCAAACTTCAATATACAAACGAGCAACATAACGAAAACTGCACTCAACACTCCAAGTCGTGCAGCCTCCGCGTTTATTCAAGACGAAGAAAAATGATTGTTACGCTTTTTATTCAATAGATCCCCTCGCCCGAGATCCAAGCGTTTAGTAGACAAATAGCGTCTTACAAAATATTTTTCTCTCCCTTTGTTTTTGATGAGTTCTCTCCCATTTATTTTGGAGAGTTTCCATTTGATATTGTTTTGGGGATGGGCTTTTCGCGAATTAACCCTGAACGTTTAGCCCCGATAGTAATTTGTTTTTTTCGGGCATCGTTGACCGGGTTATCTTTCAAAATTGTTCATGAGGCGACTCAAATGTCCAGATTGCTAGCTGTTGTTTTGTATTAGAGATTTACAGAGGATACACTATGGACTAACTAACCACAATGTTTGATCATAATTAAAAATCCCAAGCAGCACATTAGTGAATTTTGCAGCTTATCTTATAGCTTTAAGTTCTAAATGAGTGGTTTAACAGTGTTTGATACAACTTATAGCTTTATATACAACTCAAAACTGTATATGAGTTCATCCTATCACTTGTAGTTGCATAGGAACGTTTTTTGTTTCTACTTTATTACTTATGGGATAAAGTCGATTTTGCTACTTAAAGTTGCATGCAGGTTCAAATAGTCACTCAATAAGAAGCAATAGTGCTATATAAGGCCTTAAAATCACTTATAAGCAACTTTTAAATATAAGTGGGAACATACCCTTATTTGGAACTAAAAGTTCCAAATGACTAGTACAATAGCGAATTATATCACCAATAGTGGCTAAAGGGATAATTTTACGGCTCTTTTGGAACCAAAAAATATTGCAACTTTAAGGCCTAAGAAGTACCTTATTGCCACTCCAACGCATAAATAGGTCTCAATAGGAGGTTCTTGGAACCAAAAGTAGTTATTTTCACTTATTTCAAACCACTAACGAACTAAAAGTTCTATTATTGTTCCAATTTGCGCCTTGTCAAAATATATTTAATAGTCTTGCTTGTTTAGTAGTCTAAAAAAGAGCAAATAATTACTATTGGTAATATCATTCACTGCTTTGCCACTCGCAAGATACAAATAAGTGATTATTAGACTTGATAGTTCCAAATAAGGAACAAATAAGTGAAAATAAACACTGTAGGATCTTTTTTGTTTCGCCATGTTTACAAATGGAAGCCTCTGAAAATTGATTATTTTAATCAGAATTTTATCACACGCATAATCACAGATTTTTCATAGTTGTGACGATGTTACTTTAACATTGTACGTAACCTACAATCATTAAGTCAGGTTTTTAACAGTTTTATTTCTTATCAGTATCTATTCCTTATTTAATTTAGCACTCTCTTTTTAGGGTTCCGTACCCAAAGGGTAAAAACGGGACCCTATTACTGAGACTTCGCTGTCCGTCCGTCCGTCCGTCCGTCCGTCTGTCACCAGGCTGTATCTCAACAACGGTGATAGCTAGACAGTTGAAATTTTCACAGATGATGTATTTCAATTGCCGCTATAACAACAAATACTAAAAATAAAATAAAATAAATATTTAAGGGGGGCTCCCATACAACAAACTTGTTATACATTATATATATATGTATAGGTACGGAACCCTTCATGCGCGAGTCGGGCTCGCACTTGCCCAATTTTTTAATATTCCTGATCAAATGAAAGGCGCGTCGAAATTTACAAAGAAAACATACTATAGTTTCACAGTAAAAAAAAATTCGCAAGAATTTCGTGCTTATTTCAATGCTTGTATAACGTAAAGTTTTAATCACGCACCAAACAGACGTATAAATCCAAAATGCATATGGCAGATCACGTATTACTTTTAATAAAACACAATTTGACAGTTGCCTCGCCACTCAAAGATAATTTTGGCGACTCATTTATCACTAATTGACCGAACTGAAATGTTTTCATTCGTTCACTGCGCATAACTTTTACCACTTAAGGTAATTGTGAGATCTCTTATGGATTCTATTTAGCACCAAAAATAGGCTGCAATTTTTCTCCTTTTGGTTCTATACTGGTGGCATAAGGGTTCTTGCCACCTATATAGCACTTAGTCATGGTGGTAAATTTCACTTAAGCATCTAATTAGATATGATATACGAGCTATTTAGACCCAGTTGTGCTACTTGGGATGTCTAATAACTTTGTAAACTTACGACCTTTGCTCAAGAGTATGTATCAGGTACAGTCTAAAGAACATCGAGCTCACCGCTGTACATTGTCCCGAAAGATGAACTCCATAAACGAGTTCGAAAGATACCGGGCAGTTCCCGACTCATAACTGTGAGCATCTGTGAGTGAAAACTGTATTTTTATGAACCGAGATTTGCATTTTTTTTACGTTTCAACACTCATGGAAACTAAATCGGCAAAAAACAAGACTATATGCTTACTTATAGAGCTTACTCACAAAATTTCATTAGAATTCGATTGAGGCATGCGACCTGTAAGTTTTTTTTGACCAAGGTTCCCTCGCTCGGTCAATTAATTAATTCTTATAGGGTATGGAAGTTAAATATTTTAGTAGATCTTAATCAAAGAACTGCACGTTTTTTGTCGCATCAGAATTTAAATATTTGGAGGTTCCAAATTATAAATTAGAAAAATGCTTTTAAAAGTCGGCAACATGACCTACCTATGTGGTAACCACACGTGGGCCAAAATATCATGAAAAAACTTTTTTTTAATTGATAGGACAACCTTCCTGTAACCTTCTTTTTGAATTCGATTAAATAGTTGTTGATAACGTTTCCACAGGACATCCCTCGCTAATACGGGTGTCGCTTGTAGTAAACTAAACTGCTATGACCTAAGTGGTAGTTACCTAACTTTCAATAAGTTAATGAGAAGCTTCGTAAGTGCTTGCTAACTACCAATTAAATTATTCTAGCTGGCATATTTCATAATGTCGAGGAACAATAATTCCAGACTGCCTATGCCTTTGCAAATCGTTCCTCTGACATCTAAGAGATGGCGCCTATTTAGTAAGTAGGTATCTACTAAAGATGCCACGAATATACGGCAACTATTCGGTATTCGGCCTATTCGGCCACTTTTTTGCTATTCGGTATTCGGCCGAATAGTGCGCACTATTCGGCCGAATACCGAATAGCAAATCATGTAAAAAAAGACACGTTATTTTACTCAAAATTATGTATTTATTTCCAAATTACAACATTTTAGTACTTAAAATTAATCAGTGGTAAGTTGTGATGGATAAAAACGAGCTTTTCATCATTTTTTGGTAGCAAACGATTTTCATCGTAAACGTTACCAGGCTCAGAAAATTACCTCTCACTATAAACGCTACTTCCAGGCGAAGAAAAATTAACTTTTGCAAATTTCGAAAGGTTCGGGTATTGTTTTTCGTTTGCTGACCACCACTTGTAAGGATCGGCCTTCCGATCTAGGCGAACTGTTTTCAAATAAAAATCCAACTCGTTTGCCACAGCATTCTTCTCCACGTCCGGCCGAATATTCGGCGCTTCGGACGACAGCGTTGCCGAATATTCGGTATTCGGTATTCGGCCAATTCACTATTCGTGGCATCTCTAGTATCTACCTTAAAGGTTTAGTATTACGCTTGGTGATAATTATAACAGATTTCCGGCCGTTCTTGACTACGGATCTCATTTCTCAAGCGATTCTCGTTAAATTTTGTGAGTACCTAGATACTAAATTTTGTAATTTGTAGTTTTTTTTGTCCATTCAGTTTTTCACAGTTTTGTAAAATGGGTTATATGGGTTAAAAACGTTAAAAATATATTTAAGGTCAGAGCCACTCATGGTTTATTTAAAATTTAAAATGTTTCTCTTAGACAGCGTTGAGTAAACGTGTTAGGTCTACACGTCATAATGAGGTCTCCGCAGGTAACCAGAGAACGAATAAATTTATTATTTTAAAATAGCAATATCAAATCAACGTAGCATTTCAGCACTGGACTAAAATTTAATATTTATTTTTCAATGTTAGGAAATAGTAATCTATAAATATTTATTACAGTAACAATTCTCATTTTTAGGGTTCCGTAGTCAACTAGGAACCCTTATAGTTTCGCCATGTCCGTCTGTCCGTCTGTCCGTCCGTCCGTCCACGGCTTAGCTCCGTGATCATTAGTACTAGAAACCTGAAATTTGGTATGAGTATGTGTATGTAAAACGCCGACAGAACGGTAAAAAAAAATTAAAAATTTTTTTTTTTTTTCAATTACCTCTTTAACACCTAAAGTGGGGGTGTTTTTTTTTTCAACACTAGTGTGTGGGGTGTCGTTGAATAGGGGTGCGTCTCATTTCATAGAAAAACAATTTACCTACATATTTTCAAATGACCGAACATACGTTTGGTAGAATTTTCAGATTGTATAACAAAACAACGTTTCATAGAATGTTCATTTCATATATCGTTATTTCGTAGAAGCACAATTGATAGAAAGTCATTTCTTATAACAATCATTTGATAGAATGCACGTTTAATATAATGCACTTTTCTTATAACAATATAGAATGTACGTTTAATAGAATGTATTTTTCATAGAATGTACGTTTAATAGAATGTATTTTTCGTATAATATACTTTCGAATTCATAAATTACAAAATTTGAACAAGCGAGCGAGCGAAGCGAGCGAGCAAAACCTTTTAGAGCAGATCCAACGTGGCCGGGTTAGGTTAGAAGGTCAGGCGGGAGCGAAGCGTAGCGAGCTCCCGCCTGGCCTTCGAGGTTATTTTTTTTTGCGTACTGAAGAAAGTTTTGCTTGTAATCATACTGTTTACATACAAGAACAAATCCACCCAACCACTTCCAGGAAAGTATTAAGTTTGGAGCTAAGGCGGAGTACTGGCCAAAAAAAAACATACGAGCGAGCGAGCGAAGCGAGCGAGCAAAACCTTTCAGAGCAGATCCGACGTGGCCGGGTTAGGTTAGAAGGTCAGGCGGAAGCGAAGCGTAGCGAGCTCCCGCCTGGCCTTCGAGGTTATTTTTTTTTTGCGTACCGAAACCAGTTTTGCTTGTATTCATACTGTTTACATACAAGAACAATCCACCCAACCACTTCCAGGAAAGTATTAAGTTTGGAGCTAAGGTGAAGTACTGGCAAAAAAAAACAAGTAATTGAATTTTATACATTTTAATTCATAAGCGCGTAAATTATACAAAATAGTCACTCTCTCTTGACAAAAAATGTATGAAATGTATTTGTTTATTCTATTAAATGTTTATTGTATGAAATGTTCATTATATTAAGTATGTATTATGTTATTTGTTTATTCTATTAAATGTTTATTATATTAAATGTTCAATATATTAAGTGTTCATTATTTTTAGTGTTTATATACGAAACAAAAAATATATCAAGTGTTGTTATAAGAAATGAAAATATATGAACTGATTTTCTACGAAATGAGAACTCTATCAATTGATCGATTCTATGTGTTGAAATTATATTATATGTTATTCGATGGGATGAACGTTATACCATTTCTTGTTCTATAAATTATTACACACCCGTTGAATAGGTCTTGTAAAAATAATAGGGGTCTTCTAACATTATTTTTTGATAA
This sequence comes from Apotomis betuletana, assembly GCA_932273695.1. Classification (NCBI taxonomy): domain Eukaryota; kingdom Metazoa; phylum Arthropoda; class Insecta; order Lepidoptera; family Tortricidae; genus Apotomis; species Apotomis betuletana. The sequence continues at coordinate 18,262,654 of OW026307.1, forward strand.
AGTCAGCAGTTTTGTAAATATTCGCTCCGAAAACAAAAAAAATAGTGTCCCCCCCCTCTAACTTTTCAACCACGGGTCAAAAAAAATCGGAAAAATTCATGTAAATGAGGCCTTATAAGTACTTTCAATGAAAACTATATTGAACAAAAATCGGTCGAGCCGTTTTTGAGTTATCGCCAAATTTCATATTTTTTCTTTTAAAGGACTTAAGTTGACTTCCAGAAGGTAATAAGTGATTACAGTTTCTAGGGCGTTTACGACCTTTTTATAGAGCTTAAAATCTTTCTTAACTTAAAACTCGGGCTTAAAACAGCAGTTTATTGTGAAGGATGAGCAACTACGGAACCCTACACTGAGCGTGGCCCGACATGCTCTTGGCCGGTTTTTTTACTAAAATTAACTTTAGGAGTTTAATACTACAAGCGGGGTTTAAAATATATAAGTTCGACTTTGTACATATCTGTAGTTTTTATTAATTAGTCAGTTTAAGTTTGCTTATTTATATAGTCAAATGATGTTTAGTTAATCGAATGTATTATGTAAGAAATAAAGTAAGCAAGTACCTACTATCTACTTAGCTCGTAAATAATATACATACTTACAAACAATTCGATAGCATACAAATACACATAAATTTTGCGTGAAAAGTTAACCCAACACACCAACTGACAGCAATGTTTGAGTCTGATACATTCACCTGGCGCTATATAGTAAAAGTAGGTCACGTAAACAAACTGACCAACAATTCAAAAAAGCAGACTAAAAACTGTGTTAGTGACCGGTCGAAAACATTCGCGCTCCCAGACGTAATAAACAGTTAACTGAATTAGCCAAAATACGCTGCTGAATTGGGTTTTTTAGTTTTTGGCACTAGTTACACTGTCGCGTAGAAAAAGCAATCTAAATTTGACGTTTTCAAAACTCTGAAGTAATCGTTTTGACATTTTATAAAAAAAAAAACTAATTAGCCAAAATTAACCCGTTCATATACAGGTCGGTGCCAAGCCACTCAATTATTACTATTAAAAACAGATGCCGGGCATGAAGCCTTTTATGATTACCATTTGGTATTTACGAGTATTTTTGTTCGCTAAAGTAGTTCACTTCAGAAAGTGATTCAAGGTAAGTACACCGGTTATTTTTGGCTTTTGCAGTTTTTTTTTGTTTCGAGGTTTTGTTTGCATGAATCTTCCTCCTCCTTCCTCCTTTGAATTATCCTCTAACTCCTAACCGTTAAGGAGTTTATACCTTCCATCATCAGCACAGCATAGGAAGATTATGACTATCAGACGCAAATTAAAAAGGTGTTCAAGATTAGGTTTTGCCAGATTATAAAGTTGTTCATGAACAACTTTATAAGTAATCGCGAAAAACATACATATATACGGGACACACTGCGAGAACCTCTTTTTTGAAGTCGGTTAAAATATCAAAATCTTCTCCTAAGTGTAATAAATACTTTACTAAAACTGCATCAAAATCGGTTCAGACAATCGGACAAACATACAAATTTACATACATACTTACAGGTCAAACAGAGAACCTTCTTTTTTTGAACTCGGTTAAAAATGTTTCAAATATACCAATAAAATTTCTCAGGCAAACAAGACAACAATAGCATAGTTGGTGATTAGGTGTAGTTTTTTTATAAACTTACTCATCCAACTATTATTTAAATAAATACTGGACACTATTGTCTACTTTCAGACCTCTACAACAAACTACTACTTTACCAAAAGTATTTTTCACTCCAGTTTGAGTGACCTTGTGATTGCGAGTGAGTGAGACCTTTTCATTGTGCCATGGCTCTACGGTGTTACGCGAGAAAATAAGTGGACCTGTACATTTTAAAATTTATTCTCTTCATATTATTACCAATTATGTATATCGATATGTCAACCAACTTCTAGACCCGACCCGAGTTCTATTACATGCTTTCAATGCGTGCATTCGAAAATAAGTAGAAAAAAAAAACAGTTACCTGCGTGAATTTTGTCAATTTAGAGTAGTATTTCAAACAAAAATAGGCAATGAAAAATTCAAACTGTAGGTTAAAAAAATATACCAATAAATTGCAATAGTCCTGTTCTAGATATTAACATTGATATGTTAAGAAACATGTTTGATTATAGAGGAAAATGTCTAAAACAATCAGCATTTTTGATCGGACAATGAACCTTAATTGATACAATCATTAAACTACTTATTACAGTACGGTGTTACACGCAGTCCTCTAGTTTCCCAACGACACGTTACTCAGTCGTTTTTCACAAGGGAAGCATTATGTTGGAGCCCTGAATGTGCCAGCTCCATTAACAACTCTCTTTCCACTAATAAGCAAGATGGAATGACGTGCAAAAAGGTTTTTGTCCGTGAATATTTAAGCAATAAAAATACATCAAATACAAGCTTTTGAATACTAACTAGCGATTTAAAGTTAAGAAAATGAAATGTTTGTAGGTGTAGAAGGAAGGAGGAAGAAAAAGGTTTGTCACTTTTCGATTTTATGTGATGGTATTAAGGTTTTGTACATGGATATTTCAGCTAGTAACAACAAGTGAAATATTTTAGGGTATTTATTTTTTCAGATGTTTGTACAAATGACTGTCTAAAAACTTGATTTCATTGATTGTTTGTATATAATGGATGACAATAAGAGTTAAAAAGGTACGCATTTCGGTTTCCTTTGCCGAGCATCGTACACCGTACACCGCTCTGTTCAGTTGTAGGTAGGTACGTCATTTATTTGAGCACGGGATGCAAAACATCAATTTGATGGCATTGGTTTCAACTAAAATTTATTAAATGGAAATAAATACCTCTGCTCATTTTGTCCATACAAATCGAAGTTTCGTTCTCGTCTGTTTGATCTTAAGCTTTGTTCCGTTACAAAGTGCAAAAGACAATGTCACGTGATCCTAATAAACTCTGAAAAATACTTATCAACACTTATTAAAAAGCTGTTTTTACTTAATTGGCTTATTTTCTTGTGGTTTCAGTATAACTGTGCGTCAGTAAAGTCTGCAAAAGACAGTCTATGGTAAAATTTCTCTAGAATTTCTTATTAACCACAAAATGCCAACCTCATAAAGTAAGAAAAGCTTAATAACGAACGTGTGGTTAGAACTCACTAATGTGAATTCCCTAAGCCAGTGCCCCAAATGTTTTCGTCTGAACATGCTCAAAACATCAACCGAAACCACACCTCGGTTTGTGGCGAGATTTCATAAGAATTGACAACATTTCATATTTTCTAGCAGGAAAATTAATTTAGAGATCGAGAGAGCTTTACGTGGTGTAGGTACACCATAAAAAAAATACGGATTTATTTTTTTGTCTTTAAAATAATATAAGAAAATACATAACGGCAATATGCCTGCATTTTTTTGTAGCCTTCGACATGTCCGCGAAAGAAATATAGGCTGCCCGTCAAGTCAAGTTCAACGTTTTTTTTTATTAGACACCAGACTAAAGTTACTTTTCAATTGTGTCATAGTTTTGGAGTTACAACATTTTAGAATTAGTACATTTTCATAAATTTATAATATAAAATTAGTAATCTTAGGAATAATATAAAAACAGTGATTACGCCTTCTTTCTCAGTGGAATACGGATAAGTAATAGAATTGTAGTCCTAAAAATATCAAATCCTGTCAATTCCAAGCGGCTTTTGCCTCTACCGAGCCCCAAAACGACGTTTGGCATTGACATCAGATCTGCTATTTTACTGCTATAATTCTACTTTAGCGATATACTACGCTATTCAATCAGTAAAACTGCTAACGAATGTATTTTCTTATTGAGATTAATACCTACATTTTTAAATAGGCGTATATTTCAAAATACCGAATCATAATAATAAGAGAGACATAACAAGTGGGCAATGTATACCTATATTATAACCTTATCTAAAAAGAGCGGTGTCAAACTTATGGCGCAGTAAAAAAGAGATACCACTTTTTTAACGCGCGATTAAGTATAACTATCTTTTAGATACCTAATATATTATTATGTTATCTCCTTTCAAAATGTCAACTTGTGCATGTTACTCAGTGAAGGGTGAATAGCTTCAAACACCTTCTACCAGGTTACGCATTAAATTTTTTCTTTAAGCTTTGATCTTTCTATCAATGGTTTAATGTCAAAATTGTGATGTGTGTCTAAGTGTCTACCCACGTTCAAAAAAATAAGACATTACATGTTTCATATCATAAATGTATCATCAAACAAGTATTTATATATTTCTGATTTAAAGTGCAGATATTGTTAAATTTTGGATATGTATGGATCGAATTGAAGCCCGTGTATATTGGTGTGATTTGGAAGAATATTGGCCTCAATAAAGAAACAATATTGTATGAATAGGAGATTTCCTCAGCAAGTAATATTTGTTTGGCACCAGATGTATAAAGGTCATATTGAATCCATAGTGTCATGATGTCTCCCAGAATTCATAGAATAGCTTTCGATTTCAATAATAAATTGAGGTATTGAGGTATACAAAAAAGGTAGACAATCGGAAAATACAGAAAAGTTTGCGGCGAAAATAAATGCCTATTAGTATGGATTAAATGATGCAGAAATATTGTGCCATATGTTTGGGCCCATCGATCACTAAAACCGTGTTTTCCGCTTGTAAAAATGTATTATGTTTAGGATTCCGTTCCCAAAAATATTAATAGAGCGCTTTTTGAATAATACATCGGTACTATCAGTAGCATGTTTGCGTTTATCAAGCGATAAAAATAAAAAAAAACTGGATCAAATCCAATCAAATTAAATCGAAAAGTTTATTATGTAAGGCCACTTTCACAAATCTGAATCTGAATCTGCCGGTTTTCACAAGAGGTGAGGAGACCGCTGTCGAAAAAAAACAAAGTGTGACTATTTTTTTTTGTTAAATTCGATCCATCCCGCACGCACATGCCTATTAGTCTGATCATTATGCAGCCTTTGATAACTCTATAATCCTTGGTTTTTGCTGAGTGAATAGATATCTAATGTCAATAGAAAGCTATTTTGAAAAAATGATGAATTTTACAAGCTATGCCTTTTTTTAGGTTTAGGTATTTCAGATTTTTGTATTTAATTACGATTGCATCGAGTTAAGAATGAATATAATTACAACATATATTAGAAAGTAACGGGTGCTTTTAAATTAATCTATCGCTTGACTAGGGAAATCAAACCAGTAATTTATTTATGAAATTTACCGGATCACCGGTAATTTGCCGGTAATCCCGTAAAAAACCATACAAAAATTTACGGGTTTGCATTCGCTACTACTAGTATCTAGAGGTAAGGGCTAACCAGCCCAGAATCACTGTTACTGAATCACTGATACTGTTCAAGTCATGTCTTAAAAAAAGCCGGTCGGTACGAACTATGAAAGCGCTGCATATTGCTCTAACGAAAATATTAACTATACTGAGCGACTAACTTAATTTTATCGTTGGAAAACTATTACGTATTTTAAATAGAGACTATATTTTTATGATTTAATTACAAATGTATAGTTCTTAGTGTATCCCTCCATATATATAATGTAGTTTAAGTGTTTAAAATTTCACAGTTCTAGGTCAATGGAAAATACCTACCCCATAAATTGAAATTCCCTTGAAAGTGCCACAATTTACTTTTTTGTTGCATAAACGGCCTCATGTTTTTTTTTACGTTAACTTAGAAGTTTTATTTTTTCGCAGCTTCAAGGGACTGTTGTTTTATTTTCAACTCGATACCTCCACGCGTTCCCAAGATAAAGGGTCTTAACAGATAGAGGGACGGGTGGACAACAAATTGATTACACATAAGGATTCCGTTTTTTTTTAGGTACAGAACCTTAAAACAGCACTTGGCCGTTATTTGTAAACAGTATATAATGTGAAAAAAGTGCGTGATTAAATTCCCGGAGGTGTGATGCATCCTATGCTGTCTTGCTATGGCAAAGTGATGGACGAGTCCGTTTTATTTATTAGTGTATTTTTAAGGCATAGCCTGCTATGGCCTTATTACACATTAAAAAGTAAATTGGAACAAGTTAAAATTGACGAATTCACACGATATGAATGGAGCAAGTAATGCTTGTAATACTTATTAACGAATTCACAGTCTAAAGCAGGAATTGTATCAACTTTAGTATAAAGCAATAATAAATTATATAAACTAAACAGTCAAAATTAATTCAAATTCAGTCAAAATGTATGTTATATATACTTATCGGAAACTTGCTATAAATAGAAATCAAGGAAAGCGATTAATTAATATAACATTTTCTGCTTAGCTAATCTTAATACATAATTTTTACCCTATGTACAGTACAGTCAACGACAAACACATATGCCTAGACTTTCTAACCATATAGGGTAAATCTCCAATTACTGGCCACCGTTCAATAACTGGCCACCTCATACTAAAAATTAACTCTCTACCTACAAACTGAACTCATTTTAGTATATCGTGGCCAGTTATTGAAGGTTGGCCAGTAATTAACACCTTATACTAAAATGAATTATGTTAAAAGTCAAAGTCAAAGTTATTTATTGCACACATGTTGTTAATATAGTAAATTTTAAAATGATTATAGTTTCAAACATGGACCCTGCTAGGGTATGCAATATTTATAAATAAAACTTAAAATTAACAAACCACATTTTCGTACTAATAGGCACCTTGTTTATCGTTTAGATATGATGTTTGTTGGTGAATAGAGTTCATTTTTAGTATGAGGTGGCCAGTTACTGTACGGTGGCCAGTAATTGGCGATTTACCCTACAAGGCGAAAAATTAAATGTTGTGTAAATAAGCCCTAGCTCGATACTACCATATAAATATTAATCTATCACCAAAAAATACATAAATACTATGCCAAATATTAGAACTAGTAAATAAAGTACCAAAATTATTTATAGAGGGCCCACCTACTAAATTGTTTAAATCATAGACAATTGGTGATACCACAAGGAAATATCTGTCAACATTATTTGGCTAGCCGGACTCTAGTATAATTATATCCCACCAAAAACATTCTGTAAAAAACTAGCCAAGTCTCGATGGAGCTGCTTGTTTATCTCTAAAAAGTAATGAAATCTAGACAAAGTCGTACCAAGTCTAAGGTTCCTTACTGCGATTTCTTTATTATTATAGTTAATGTTGTGTGACTTGGCCGTTGAAGGGTACACAAGGGTACAAAACCAGGTGCTCCATGACACCATTGCACCAATCTGTCCCCAGAACAAGTCAATTTTGTTTACACGTAATGTTATATCTGTTGTAACTAGATATGTTTGTTAAGCGAGATAATAGCCCATACTGGTATTGGTAATTTGACGCTAGTGTCTCATTTTAGGCTGTTGTTGACAATGCTGACTTCTGCTCTGTTCTTTTTGGAGCGTCAAATCGACCACCGATCTAACATAAAATAGACGTACAGACGGACTTCTATCAATGATTAGAGGTCCGTCTGTACTAGAAATATTTTTTATACTGTTTGTTTCAGGCTCACCTATACATAAGTATTATTGAAATACGCAGCTTTATCAAGCCTACAATTGACTGGTTATTGAATCAACGTTTTCCAAGTGGCAATTTTCCATCGTCAATGGGGAGCGGTTCTGGCGACAGATTGGTGCAATGGTATCATGGAGCACCTGGTTTTGTACCCTTGTGTACCCTTCAACGGCCAAGTCACACAACATTAACTATAATAATAAAGAAATCGCAGTAAGGAACCTTAGACTTGGTACGACTTTGTCTAGATTTCATTACTTTTTAGAGATAAACAAGCAGCTCCATCGAGACTTGGCTAGTTTTTTACAGAATGTTTTTGGTGGGATTTCACTTCTTTTTGTAGAAACGTGGGCATATTGTTTTATAACAACCTGCTAATTCACTTTAGCGAACCTCACGAAATAATAAGCGAAATTAACGAAATGCAAATAATCCCTCCTAATCCCTAGCAAACGTTTCCAAGCGCAGTAGAAGAATTTCGTAAACGACTGTAACGCGGCCGGTTGCCACATCGCCATATAAGGTTATCGGAAAAACAAACGTAGGCGCGTTTTAAAATACAGTCAGCGCCATCTAGCGACGTGTATCACCGCCATTCTTAGTCCAATGCATAATATTTTGACCAAATTTTGAGCGAAATTAATATTTTGGTGTAATTTGTTTTTTTTAATTTGTGTAATGTTCGAGTAGAATAAAGTTAATCGTTCGACTATTTCTTCTTGTAAACTTGTAAGTATAAGTATAAAAGCCAGTCTAGTCTTATCCAGAGTTTTCCTTTAATTTTATTTATATGCGTATTAAAAGCAGAAGGGGAGGCATTCGCCCAGCGGGTACGTATTACAATGCCGAAGTTCAAAATACCGAATTTCATAAGACCTATGGACGGAAAGCCGAAAATTAAAATGTCGAATGTTTATTTGACCGAAAGTTTAAAATCCCGAAAGAACGTTTGATCGAAAGGATGAAATACCGAATATTATAATCTCGAAGACTGTAATCCCGAACAATGTAATCCCGAAGACTGTAATCCCGAAGATTATAATCCCGAAGACTATGATCCTGCCTGAAGGTTGTAATCCAGAATATTATTTAAACTCTCGAGAATTATATTTCTGTAGTCTTACAGATTCTAATGTTTATTTTATACAAAGAATATTAACCTAAATTACGTAACCTACTTGCCTACTACTATACTTACTACTTATTTATTAGTGAACTCTTCTGTGGAACCGATCTGCTCCGGCGCTGCGGGATGTGCAGCCCCTCCGCCCTAGCGTAAGAAAGTGCGGGCATCAAGCGAGTCGCAGCGGCTGAGGCTGGTCGCCGAAGGTGACCAAAAAGGCGAGCGTTGACAGCTTCGGTTCCAGACAAGTTCGGTTCGGTTGGCAGTCCATGACAGAATATTTTATCATAATATCGAATATTTAGTGTCATAATTTCCCACTTTCCCGGACTCTTTCCTTTTCTTAATCGACTTGCCACAGAACCGAAGCTGTCAACCCCGATTCCACGTGGTCTTGTCTGCCCTACCCCTAGATTGATATAAAAGCCCGAAAGGCGCGGAGGGAGGGCAGCCCCCGGCCGCCGTAAGAAAGTGCGGGCATCAAGCGAGCCGCAGCGGCTGAGGCTGGTCGCCGAAGGTGACCAAAAAGCCGAAGCTGCGGAGGCGAGCGTAGGTTTCGAGATTTTGAACTTTCGATTTTCTGAAAATAGGTAATTTGAGCTTCGGTTTATCGAATATCGGCTTTTTGAACTTTCGGTATTTTGACCATCGGTATTTCAACTGTAGGTATTATGAACTTTCGGGATTGTAATACGTAACCCGCCCAGCTGTGGGACGCTATAGGCTAGATTCGATCTCGACACACAAATCGATCTAGTCCCAAATTAAGCTCTAGAAGGCTTGTGTTATGGGTACTAGACGACGATATACATACTTATATAGATAAATATATACTTACATACATAGAACAACCATGACCCAAGCACAAATATTCGAGTTCATCACACAAATATTTGCCCTGACCGGGACTCGAGCCCGGGACAGCCGGCTCAGTAGGCAGGTGTCTACAAACCGAGCAAAACGCGTCGTCAAAATACTTCAGACCTTGGATTTTTGACATCAAATGAAGCGGCCCACCAAGTTGAATATTAAAATACTTAAACGGGTTTACTCACGTCGTAGAAGTCGAATAACGCTCGACATGTTTCGAATCGGTACGCGATCCATCATCAGGAGAGACGATCAGTCGCGATGGCGGCCAACCGAACACAACAACAAGTTGAATATTTTTTGTAAAGGCGGTAGGTCGATCTCTAATAGTTTGGTTGGGCTCTTGTGTTTTCTAATCAGAGTACTCCAGATCTTCGATTATCCTATTTTTTAGGGTCCGTACCCAAAGGGTAAAAACGAGACCCTATTACTGAGACTTCGCTGTCCGTCCGTCCGTCCGTCCGTCCGTCCGTCTGTCACCAGGCTGTATATCAAGAACGGTGACAGCTAGACAGTTGAAATTTTCACAGATGATCTATTTCTATTGCCGCTATAACAACAAATACTAAAAATAAAATAAAATAAATATTTAAGGGGGTTAAAATATTAACAGGTTTGTTGTATGGGAGCCCCCCATACAACAAACCTGTTTTATGGTACGGAACTCTTCATGCGCGAGTCGGACTCGCACTTGGCCAATTTTTATAGTTTTCGCTTTATGTGGCCATTAAACCCTAACTCTGTACCAAATTTCAGCTCTCTGAATTTATGGGAAGTACTAGTTCTTTACTGATGATCATGAGTGAGTGAGTGAGTGAGTGTCATAAATGTGAAACTTTGCTTTCGCTTAACTTCGGAACTAAATGACCTACAGACTTGAAATTTTGGACTTTAAGTATGTGATTATAGCTTACTGGATGACGAAAATTTCTGCGTTCTGGTCTTATCCAGAGGTGCTCAAATAGGGGCCTGAAAATGCGGCGAAATGGTTCCAGTAAAGGATGGTACGGCAGTGTTTGCTTCGCGCTCGACTTGGCGGGGGCACTGCCGTGCCCCCCGATATACATCGTCAGCCTAAATCGCATACCTCGTTACTCCATTTTTTTTGAAAATCATGTTTTGACACTTTTAGATACTACTATTCTGAACGCATCTAACGGCAAAACTCTTAAATACCAAAAATAAACCGTTAACTTTTAAAAAGCAAAATAGAAAACCTCGCAACTCCTGACCGCCATTTTGTAAAAAGAATACCTCGTATCTCCCCCCCCGCCACTCCCTTCAGTACAGTTTGCGATGGCGTTGTGACTGCACGTCAGTTTTGCGTAAATATTTAGGAAGAAAACGGGTGCTGAATAACAGGTATGTGTTATAAGGTTCTACGATTTTACTGATTGTGTATTCTTGATAGATATTTACCATATTTAAACACATTAGACTATTGAAAATGTCGTTTGGTTGCGTGCCGTGGACATACGAGGTTTGCTTCGCGTGGATCTTTACGCATGAAGATTAGTTACGTGGTCTTCTACGCAAATTATTTAATCTTTCTGTGACTTTGGTCGAGACTTTATCTCGTTTTTAAAGGCATGTATTTAACGCGGCGACAAATTAATCAGATTTAGGGATTTATAAAAAATTAAAGGGGGTAGCAAAAATAATAAGTTGGCGACTAATTGCGGAGACTAATAAAGTAAAAAGTAGCAGCTAAGTAATCAATTTTCGGCTTTGTTTCAATATAAACTAGCATCGAGTTATTGTTTTGGCGACTGAATTAACTAATTAAGCGGAAACATGACAGCGGATAAAAAGTTGAAAATGGCCTACTCTAATTGTTCAATGGAGATTGCATATAAAATAAATCAAGGTCATAAAAAAAATACTTTGTGCGACACTTTAAGAGCTTTAATTAAAGTTGAAAATTGCATGTATAAATAATAATTTTGGTCTATACTTTTATTAAGTTTACAACAAAAGGAGCGTTTTTTAGGGATATAAAAAAAAAAAACTAACCTAACCTAACCCGGCCGAGTCGGATCTGCTCTGAACGGTGAGTTTATTTAAAGTTTGAGAATAAGTAGGTTGAGGTGAATCAATCACCTTTCAGCAACAGCAAACAACAACAAACGCGCGAGTCTCGTGACGTTCGCCCGCCTGCGCCGCGTGCTGGTCAGTAGCGCGCTCCCCCCCCCCCCCCCCACCGCGCGACGACCCGCACTCCACTTCAAACGAACGCGCTTGTCGCCGTTTTCATTAAATTATGGTTTCGAAAACTAAAAAAATAACTCCCCATTACTTTTATATAGTACCCATTTTAATATTTAAGCTGCCAGCAAATCAAAGCCCAAAATGCTTTTTTAGATGGAGACCTGTAGTTGCCATTAATATAAAGTTTGTTATCCTTCTGCTAATATTAGTCGCCAAGTCATTATTTATAGTACCTCGCCTATGATTTCAGTAATCTTGTTTATTATTTTTGCTACCTTAAAGTAGCTGCCATTATTTGAATTTTAAAATATCCTTAGTTTAAAGCTCATTTAATATAAATGATTGCCAAAATATTTAATCGCTGACAAGTTATTATTTTAGTTGCAAATAGTTTGCTGCTCTTTAATTTTTCTGTCGCCGGGAAAATAATAAGCCGTTTTTAAATAATTAATTTATAAATCCCGACGTTTCTAATACGAAGTTATGTCCGTAATGTAAGCCGGATATAGGACGAGAACGTTAATACGCATTATCCAATAAATTCAAAGTAATAAAAATAATATTTAAGAAAAACATCAAAAACCTTTGGACTTGGACCACGCCGGATAAACAACACAAAAATCAGATTGACTATGTACTGAACAACTGCTCTTCATTTCACAAACATAGAAATTTTGAATAACAGAATATTCCCCAGCGATCATAGATTAGTGAGAGGCACCGTTCAACTACAAAAAACTAGAAGAAGTCGAGCGACATTCAGCGAACATAGTCGATCTATCGTGCGACAAAAATCAACAAGAATACCTCAGGACATTAAGGGAAAAAATAGAAAAGATGCAGTGGGAAAATAGCGACGACATAGAGACCTTCTATTTTAAGTTAGAGACAGCCGTGAAACAAAGTCTTAAAATTATTACAATCTATCCCCGCTTGAGATGGTCACGGGTTTAAACTGAGATGCACCGGAAGCCTGGCAGAGATCTCAGGTGGTCGTGGGTATGTTTTAGGTATTGCAAATTTCAGATTCCCAGGAAAAGATTACAGATGTTTCTTAGTAGTAGTTTGGACGCCAGCACATTTTAACCTGATACAAATGGCAAGGTAAGCAAGGAAAACAATCTGCAGTATTTTACTGAAAACTTGAAATATTAAGTTGAAAGAAACAAAAGTTTATGTACAGTACGCTTATATTGTAGGTCCAATTGGGAAATCACAAAGCAGTTTTACATACACTGCTAGAACAGTGCTGCGGGAAGGCGTTCTATCTTACTTAATATTATGTACTTAACTAATATCATAAGGATTTAACACTAACACTGTAGATGGTTTTAAGAATTGTGTAGAAAGGCTTTATAGTCTAATATCAGTAGTAATTTAAAGCATGAAGAGTAGCGTGTAGAATGTGAGTATGGTGACTCAACACAACAAACAAGAAAACCCGAATTATAAAAGAAGTGAGACAAGGAATAGTATCACCTGGTTAAGAAAGTAGCATAGTTTCTCAGCCTCGGACTCATCACTTGACAACCGTTGGCTTAGAAACGAAGTGAAGCCCTAGATGTGACAGCCGACACCAGCAGAAGAACATGCACGCAGGTACGTGCAAGAATTCCGTAGGAACGTGTCTGCATGCACACTCCTGGCTGCAGAACTGCGGCTCACACACAGGCACGTGCAAGACTCCGTGAGGACCGTCCCTGCATGTGGACACGCAGCCACTACAGCAGCCTGGCGACTCCGTCTATGACACCCGGTGGCACTGTAATAAACAGTTTTATAAGCAAAGGAAAGCAACATTCACTTTTACACGTGTCATTACTTTCACACGTGTCATTCCCTGCACACGTGTCATTCTGAATTTAATTGAAGGAAAACGATAACACACGAACAAAATGCAGCAGTCGCGTGCATCCTAGCAACAGAATATCGTCGCTAGTCGAAGAAAAGAATCAAATTTGTCACACACTCACCCGGGACAGTTTCATGTTTTAATGAATTTGGAAATAATTCGAGCTGCCGTCATCCGTGTGGCAGCCTACGGAGCCATGTTTTTAAGCTGTAACAGAATAATAAAATGAGTAACTGAGTCTAGAGGATTACGTAACGCCACGCGTCCAAATTGGTTACGTAACTGCTTCTACTTACATGTGTGATAGTTTTAGAACCAAGCCTCCCTTGGAAATATCCTTGTTTAAGGTTTAACACATTTTATAGAGATGAGAAAGTTATAACGCTGAAACAATAAGAAATAAACCGATTAGATATGAACAACTCCAATCATCAATGGACCGCAACGCGAACGTCACATTCCATCAATTTCTTCACAAAATATACATACCTGCCATCACAAATGGTAGGGGCGTTCGTGGTTGGGATTATTAAAGGCTTCCCTAAGCCGAAGTCCAGATTCCTTGACGAAAATACACTTGTAATTTTTAAGCCATGTTGAGCGCAACGACTCGTACAAGGAATGACCGCCACGCCGTCAACTGTCAGTGTTGCCCGCTTTCATCATGTCAGACGCGATCCATGCGTTGGACATTGTGATTTAATTAATCATGTTCGAGAAATATTTTGGAAAGGCCAAAAGGAAGAAAATTGTATTTGTGACATTTAATTTACACAAATAATAAACTACAAATTGAAATAATTTAATATTGTTGAGAAGAAAACAAATATGGCACTAGCGCCATCTAACGGAGGACGATAGAATTACTTGACCAACGGAACTCACTTCGATAGTGTTATCTGCCGTGATAGATTTTGCTATGTATTTCCGAAAAATACCAACAGATGTCTCCGTCAACCCTATCCAAAGAAAAAAAGTCCTCAATCAAGTTTTACAGCGTAACATTACCTCTTAAGTTGTCCAAAAAAAAAAATTAAAAAAAAAGAATTTAAGCCACTTTTCAAATTCCACCGCAAGAGCTAGATTTACCTATTTCTATCTACAAACAATCCAAAACAGGTCGCTCGTAAACTCCAAATCAGAAAGAACCTGACAAGTGACAAGGCCTTCCCTACGAAGAAGTGACACAACGCAGAACCAACAGCGACGAAATTTCAACGCATCTCCAGGATTATCTGCAAGACACCGACAAAATCAAAAAAAAATGGAACTCCTATCCTATTTACTTATGAAATTATAACCTACTCGACTGATACTATTAAAATTATTCAACCCTTGAATAAAATTTATTCCCATAATGGAAAGCATTTTAAGTACCTATTGTAAATTATCCTCTGCTTTAACTTGACTCTGTTTCTTTATTGAGGTGTGCCTCCCTCGATGAAGAAACAAAAGACAATCGTAATTAACAGTAACTAATCTTAATTCAAGCTAACCTACAGGCTTGTTAAGTTTATATCTATTCTAAACCTTACCACTAGGAACAGTTGAACGAATTCAAACGCTTTTAAAGAGCAGAACCTAGTGAGACCTATGTCTCTAATTCCTCGTTCAACTATATCTAAGCATGAGTGAGCATCACTCTTAAGTATTAAAGTTCAGTTTTAACTTACAACCTACGACAGTTAAAAGCATACTAGCTTGTTTCCTAGTATGTATATATTTAGACAGCAAGTAGAAAAACACACTATGCGAGTGCTTTTAGAAGTAGTTGTGAAAACGTAGTGACGACCCTTCGTATTCAGAGTAGTCTGAAACTAATAGCTTATTAGATAAAAATTATATTAAACTTAAGTACAGTCGAACAGTTTCATGTGTAGTCAAAGGTTATTTGACCCTAGGTAGTTGCATAACTAGCCTATCTAACTAACTAGCATATATATTTCTGAACCCGACACCATACAGGTTAGATCCTTTAGTCGCCTTCTACGACACCCACAGGAAGATTGGGATGGTGCTATTCTGAACCCGACACCATACAGGTTAGTATACCGTACTAAATACATACTATAAAATACTAATGTAAAATTAAATTCTCACCTAATGTCAGAACGAATAGTTATATTAAATCTAATTTACTTAAAGTTAGCGAACTAAGTACTTAAGTCCTATAATTAAGTTAAAGTATCTTAGGGTTCATTGACCCCTTTGTGCGTCAGCTGTTCTGTTTGACAGCTAACTACATATATCTTTAAGTATTTGTGTGTGAATGCACAAAGCTTTATCTAAGCGTCATTAGGGTGAGCTTTTAATATGTCCTTGACATGCCATATGCCCAATGACTTACCAGAAGTAAAGTCCTTAAGTTCATAGGTTACAGCTGATATTTTCTTTTTGACTATACATTTTTTAAACTTAGGTGCAAGTTTTTTAGTGAAGAATTTATCAGCATCGGATAGTGGATATTCTTTCTTCCAAACTACCTGATTTTCCTCGTATTCGATATTACGCCTGTTTTTATTATAGTAAATTCGACTTCGCTGATAAGATTTATGAAGGGATTCATTAACCTTGCTAAAAATAGGTTTAAGATGACCTAACATAGACGAATATATATCTCTGTCCGTGAACTGCAATTCGTCACTCTGCAGCGGTCCAGTTGGATACCAATCTCCTGAGAGTATGGCTTCCCGTCCAGTGTTTAAGAAATATGGACTATATCCTGTGACCTCATGCACAGCAGTGTTTATTGCAAATTCTATAGAGCTTAATTCCTCTGCCCAAGTACGATGATTAGATCTTGTATAAGAGGCTATTGCAGTTACTACTACCCGTATAACGCGTTCAGCCGGGTTATTCTGAGGAGAGAAGCGACAGTTATAAAAGAGTCTAGGTATTTTGTATTTGTCTTTTAATGCATGCATGTTCCTAGAAATGTATTGAGGACCATTGTCCAGGATCAAACACTGAGGAACTCCATATTTTAATATAACGTTATTTTCTATTAACTCTACTACAGTTTTAGCTAATGAATTTCTCATTGGAAATAAACAGGTGTACTTGGTAAAGCAATCACATACGACTAGGATGAATTTATACCCTTTATAGCTACGAGGTAGTGGACCGAGGATGTCAGTGCACACCACCTGCCATGGTCTTTGAATACGTTTAGGATTCTCCATCAACCCCGGGGGAGCTTCATTCGTACTCTTGTATGCTAAACATATGTGACAGTTTTTTATATAGCCTTTTATGTCATTTAACATCTTGGGCCAATAGTAGCTTTGGGCCACACGTTTTAAAGTCTTAAAAGTTCCTAAATGAGCCGCGTCAGGCCTATCATGACACTGCTTCAAGATATCTTGTCGTAATTCCTGCGGAATCACCCGTTTCCACTCACAATCTTTAGACAAAGGATTTTTATTGCGAATACGCTTATACAAGTTATCATTTAGCACTCTGTAATCAGGATATTTCTGAGGAGACTTTTCTACTCTATTGAACAAGTTAAGGTACCATGTATCTGAGGAAGCACTAATAGGACAAAGCATTTCTACTTCTCCCGCTGAAACAGGGGCACGTGACAGTGCATCTGCCAGTTTATTTTCAACACCCTTCCTATGTTGTATGTCAAAGTTAAATTGTGAAAGACGCAAAGCCCATCTGGCCAACCGTCCAGTAGGGGATTTGAGAGTGACTAGCCAGCGAAGACTGCTATGGTCACTGAAGACCTGTGTTCTAAATGGAGAACCCTCTATGTAACCCCTAAACTTTTCTAAAGCAAATAGTAAAGCGTTCAGTTCTTTTTCTGTGGTAGTGTGTAGAATGTGAGTATGGTGACTCAACACAACAAACAAGAAAACCCGAATTATAAAAGAAGTGAGACAAGGAATAGTATCACCTGGTTAAGAAAGTAGCATAGTTTCTCAGCCTCGGACTCATCATCGCCTCGGGCTGCCACCTCGAAAAAAAGTAATAAAGAAATACTAACTGACGAAACTAAACAACAACTTAAAAGGCGGACTCTACTACAGTCGAAACCATCAAAAACTAAAGAAGAGAAAAAAGAACTAGCGAATCTCTATAAACTACTAACAAATGTTAAAAAGGGACTATGGAAACTACAGAATGGAAGTGATCGAAAAAAACCTCGTCAACACCGGAAGCCAAAAGAAAGCGTATAAACAACTAAATACAGAGAAAACATGGATAACCCCATTGAAAGCGCAAAAAGAAACAGGCAAGATACAAACATGAAAATAGCTAATAAGCATTGCAACAGACTTCTACCGGAATCTTTACCACGATGAACACAAAAAAGAAAATGTATTACGAAACCACGAAACACAGCTTACCTAATACACCTATTATACATTTTGACTATAGAGAAATCATAGAAAAAATTGAAGAAGGATAAAAGCCCGGGCCATGACAATATTCCAAACGAAGCTCTAAAAATTGGGCAGAAAATACTAATAGGTCCAATAATAACTCTATTTAATAAAATTTTATATTTTGGATATGCAGAAAACTCCAAGGAGCTGGGGAGTCACAAATCATTTTATTGTACAAAAAGGGAGATCCTTCCGATATAAACAACTATCGACCTATCAGTCTGCTGCCAACCTTATGCAAACTGTTCTCTAGAAATTAAAAAGTATATAAACACATTATAAAAAAACCTAACCTAGGGTGCCGCCGGAGGGGCCCAGGCTACCGTGGTTAGGGCTGCAGAGAGGAACCTCCTGACGATGCGCGCCGTGTCCAGTGAGGAGTACCGCCTTCTGTATCTGGCCCTTGATCCAGAGTCTCTTAAGATGTTTGTCGAGACTCATCGCTACAAGACCGTTCGCCGAAACGACTATCGGGACGATGATCGTCGAGTCAACATCCCACATGGCGGTCACCTCGTGAGCATGATTATTATAGAAGCGTTGTTTTGTTGTTTGAGAAATGTTGTAGTTTATAATATTTTTAGCCCTATTTAGTTGAAAAAAAAAATTATAATTATAATCTTGCTGCCCACATTTTTGAAGCCAGAAGAGGCTTTTCTGTTTAAAGTTTAATCAATATTTTTTAATTTGCAAGTTTTTTATTTTTTTTTATCCACAATTACCTTGCTCAGATCAAAAGACTATCCTCTATTTTTACGGATTTTTATAGCAAAGCTCTTAACTCCCGATTAGCTTTCTAAAATTTTCAGGAAAAACTCGTAACTCCAAATTTTCCAGGTTCAGGTGATTACAAAAAAATAGGTTTTAGCAATATGACGGCTAAATTTTACTTAACATTATGTAAAAAAAATACTAAGTAAGTCTTCATGCAAAATTTTTGGTAATCAAGTTTTTTGTGCCTCCTGTAAAATTTGGTCAGATTGAGTTACGAGGTTTGCGATTTAGGCCGACGAATATATAACATATACATATAACATCTTTTTAAAAGGGTCTAGCGGGCTAAGCGAACAAGAAGTGCCCCCAACGACGGATTTGGTCATTCTTTCGGGTCTAAAAACACTCTATGCTTTATATCAGTCCTCGATCTTCTTTTGTTTTCGAGTTATTCAAGATAATGTAAAATAATCACGGTATCATTGAAAGCGGCATATCTTGTAAACCATTCAAGTTAGATTAACCAAACAAAATTATATTTGACAATAATAAAATAGGCTACAAAATGCATATTTTTAACCCGCATCATGTCCATTATACTTCAGTAAGTAAAATATATTTTTTAAATTCTTCTGACTTTTTTAACTTCTCGCGGAGTTACACCTTCAGAAAAAATATGCATGAGTAGCCACTAGTACCCGCTACATACACATATAAAAATATTTGTATAAATCTTCGTGCTCATGTAAAAAAAAAACATTATCGTACAAGTAGTTACGAGCATATATAAATAAAGTACTAATGCAGTGTAGATAGGTTAGTATGTAGAGAAATATAATCTCTTGTAATAAACCATCGCCATAATTTATAATGCATCGATGATGACAATATGTCATCGTTGATAACATTTGACACATATCTGCATTTGTTTTATTTGCATTTTGTGTTAGAAAATGGATAACATTAAGTGTAAGTCGGTAAGTCTTGTGAAAAAACATTAAAGAATATTGATCGCAAGAAAAAATGCATAAAAACTGGGCAAGAGGCTGATTTATATAGCAAATGCTCAAATAAGTGTATTTATATCAATGATACTTTGTGTGGTAAGTGTCGACTTTTGGTGTATAAACATAAAGTAGTAGCATCAACTTCTACGTGTAGCAGCACAGCACTTGGCGATGCTGGCTCTTCGTCTACAACCTCCGACGCATCCGATTATAATGTATCTGATGATGATAATTTTGTGTGTAATTCAGAGGAACGATTTGAAACGAGAATGCCTCGGGTTGTCTCCACTCATAAATACTAGCACAAAGAGCAAATAAAACAAATATTTTTATATGCGGCTCCACTCATAAACACTAGCACAAAGAGCAAATAAAACAAATATTTTTATATGTGGCTACTAATGCATATTTTTTCTGAAGGTGTACGCGAGAAGTAAAAAAAAGTCAGAAGAATATTAAAATTATTTTTTACATACTGAAGTATAAGGACATGATTTGGATTAAAAATATGCATTTTGTAGCCTATTTTATTATCGTCAAATATAATTTTGTTCGGTTAATCTAACTTGAATGGTTTACAAAATAGGATGCCAAATTTCAATGATACCGTGATTATTTTACATTATCTTGAATAACTCGAAAACAAAAGAAGATCGAGGACTGATATTAAGCATAGAGTGTTTTTAGGACTTGCCAGTACACCACCTGAAAGAATGACCAAATCCGTCGTTGGGGGCACTTCTTGTTGGCTTACCCTGCTAGACCCTTTACAGGGTAACATCATTTTAGGTGTATTTTTTGCTTACAAGATGTTACTAAGTACTAAACCTGAGGTTCTTTAACACGTTCGCGGACAGTAAGACACACCTGTTTGACAGTAAAATTTTGTATGGAATATTTGAAACTGTTATAGCAGTTTCGTCATAATTGTAAGATTGAGTACAATTTATATGTGACAGTGAACACTATGCAAGTCGAATGCTATACCAGTTGCGTCAAATATGATACGTTTTTATACTACCTTATGTGACAACAAATGCTATAGCATTATACTTCCATAGCAGTTCTGCTACATAGCTTAGCTAGCTCGTGGTACATTTATGGCATTGAATGTTATAGCAGCTGCCTGCTACGCTTATATGTGATAGCGAAAACGAATATAGGCGTTGATAACAGGACTTATAGTTATCAACGGGTTTGTCACCATGGAAGAATTTGTCACTCACGCCTATTCTATTTTAAGTCTCTCTTGTTACTTTCAGACGACGCACCAGACGAGTTTGGCATATAGTCTTCGTAGGAACTTCACTGCTCCGCTTTATTGTAAAATGGGACTTGATCAGATTCACCGGTATCGTTGGTTACACTTCTGACTCTTCTCTTGATCATTGGTTGATGTTTTTGACTCTTCAACGCTAATTTGATCCTCCAATGACTCCTCGGTCACCTCTTCGAACATTTTCAGTAACTTCTCACTATCGTGGGCTTAAAAACTCGTATTGGACGAGCCTTTCGTTGATCTAATGATTTTGGTGGTAAAGGCGGTGACGGTGAAGTCTGTATAGGTCAGGTGCAGTCTATATGGCGCCACCGAGTCGGCGGTCGGGCTCGAGCGAGGACCTTCTTTGGAGGCATGTAACTCAAATTAAAAGCACTTTTTTACACTGCGATAAAGCTACAATACCCTTCACTATGTTAGCAGTTGAATGGTGAACCAAGAGACCTATAATTCCAAGATATTTGCTGACAATTATGTTTACTGTGTTTGTGTATAATATAAAATATGTACATTAATCTATGCCTGTATTTTAAATTATAACCAACGTCAAAGCTCGTTGAAGGGCAATAAACAGTTAGTAAATATAGCTAATTATTACAACCCCAAAATATCTAAGAAAATACTTGAATAAATGATACTTACGATGATAAAAACAATCCTTCGAAATGTTGACGACACGCAAAATTCTCAAAATAGGTACTGATGGTCAACACAGCGGCGCACTCGCCGGGCGACTGAACTAACTTCCATACAACCGAGAATGCTATGGCATCTGTGTGCGGGAGAGGGGGGTACGAGTGTCGGCAACACATGTCAACTTGTCAGTGTACGAAAAGCAAGTGATGTGACAGTAAGCGTACCCGGATTGCAGAGAAATTGACAGTAAATGTTAATGTACACGTTTTCACTATGGCAAAGCGCATTCTTTAGCATTTGCGCTCAGGAAAGAAGCTCGATTAAAGACTGCTATAGAATTCGCGTCACAAGAGGTACTCAAAATTCGAATGCCATAGAATGCCCGTCCGCGAACGTTGCGCGAACGTGTTAACTACTATATTAATGTTAATTTTACGATATTCTAATAATATATTAGAATATCCTAAGAACATACTTTTTCTTTTTTTTTCAAATTCAAAATAGAATGGCTTCTTGGGCAAACTCAAAATAGATAATTATAGAAGCCATTCTATAGCACTATATTAAGATTAACTCGTTTGAGTGCAAAAACAAAGGAACAAGTTTCTATTCTTGCCCTAATCACCGAAAGCGAACCCACGATTTATCGGCTCATCGAGAATTTAGTGGTGTTGAGCATGAAACACCGCCATTTGTCTTTCAGTTAATATCCAGTTCTCCTACTCCTAATTCAATTAGTAGGGCAATTGTTTGAAAAATTTACAGACAAGCTTTTGGATGAGTATAAATCAGTAAGAGAAATGAGGCGAATCTGTTGGATTAAAAATTAAAAGTGTTTTGGTAGATTTTATTCAGGTCTAAAAGGAGTAACTTTGTCAGTGAGGCGAAAAATAGAATGATTGAAAAAAAAACTTAACTTAGTTTTCACTACCGATTTCCGTGTTTGTTTACAGACAATCAAATCTTGCAAGTTTTTTTTTAAATCTAACCCCTAGAAAAGAAGGAAAAGTGAAGAAGAAACATTGCATATTATGCGTAATTCGGATGACAAATTAGGTTTGTTTCCAGAAATGAGGAGTTGATTACCTATGTATGTGTTCCTTTCATTCGTCTTAACAGGAAAATTTACGTTTGCGTCAAAAAGTAAAGTCGGCTCCGGCCCTTTGCCTATCCGTATTCCATCATCGGCTACTCGTAAGGGCAAAGGCTAGCAAGCTAACCCATGCCCACCCCAAGTCCTGCCCATAACTGGCACAGTCTGGTCTAGGCGAGATGGGTACCTAAGAGTGCACACTAAGACAATGCCAGCTATCTGCAGCACCCAGGTTAACCCTAACCCAAATTAATCCTGTGGCGCAGAGATAATCCCATTAGAAGGTTATACTCCCACAAAAAGTCCGACTACTAGTGAGGGCTAACCAGCCCTGATACAGTTCAAGTCATGTCTTTTAAAAAAATAACCCAGGTTACTTCAACCGTGAGGGTGAGTCACGAATGGGTGAGTTTTGCGATGAGTTGGAAAAATCTACACGTGTCCTCCAACCCATAGCCCCGCCCCAGCCCTGGTACTACCCTTCTCCGTGGATTCCAGGCCAAGATCACAACAACCTGCGGTTACCCCTTTTTGACCCAGTCGTCCACAGACACACAGACGATTCTCTCTCTGATCATCGCAAGGCCGCTTGCGAACTGTATTTTATTAGTTATTAGTGTAAAACGCGACGATATCGACTGTGGAGTGTAACGTTGCGACCAAAACGTGACCATTGCTACGACTGGCTATACACGCGCCAAATAAAAGTGGAAGGCGGAGCTATTGCGCTCGCCTTGATCACATACAAGCACACTGACTCTGAGCCCAGTGATGTTTACTAATTAGTCGATATCTCACGCAGCCAGTACAGTTAGCCCAGATTACAACAACCTGCGGTTACCCCTTTTCGGCCCAATCATGCTAAATTGGATCGGAAATTAAACCAAAATTAATTTGGAGCCTCGTACGACGTACAATCTATGTAAACACAAAAGCGATGTTGTGCTTATCAGTAATTTTAATGATTGAAGCTCACATCAGCTTATTTCATTTTATTTCATTGATGATGGAAACCTTAGTCAATTCAGTTATCGGAATCTACACATTATTTATTAAGGTCCACTGTACGCCATAACGTCAACTTTCGTCGCTTGAAAATATCATCATATTCATCATATTGATTAGGATAGTGAACGGGAATCTTCGATAACTGGAGCGAAGGAAAAACCAAGCAGCTTTACAAGTATCGACAAGCAACATTACTTAAAAAAATAGACAAAATAAAACATAGACAATAATATAAGCAATATAAAATCTCAACAGGTTAGGTTTCTTTTTTAACAATCCTAATTTTTTCGAAAGAAAAACGTTTTTTCATGTAATGAAACAATCGATGAATCCTTTTTCAACGAAACAAGGGTATATATATGTATTATATTTATTGATTTAAAGGTGTATATATGTATATATGTATGTGCCGTGGGGTGACCGGCCTTAGAATTGTCCCCCACCATATCGTCCCGTGGTTGCAGTAGAAGCCTGCTAAGGGAATAATAATAATAATATACCGGGAGATGGGCAGCAGCGTCTTCCAGAGACCTTAAAGAAAAAAAACTGCGCGCGCCAACCCGCCTGCCAAGCGTGGCGCGTACGGCAAATCCCCCCTTTATGATGAGTCACACAAATACCAGGCCCCCAGTCTCCGGCAGCTCTGCTATCCCTGGCGTGGGTAGCGGCCAAGGTAATAGCGGAGCAGGGGGTGCTAAGAATCCCCGGACGAAATCCGGCTACCCATCCCCACGACGACTGGCCCTGGTAACACACAACATACGCACAATGAGGACTGATGAAAAGATTTGCGAGTTGGAAGAGGAACTGAGCAGGTTACACTGGGACATTTTAGGATTATGCGAAGTCCGTAGAGAGGGGGAGGACACCGTAACCCTGAAGTCTGGTAACCTGCTCTACTACCGGGAGGGCGCCCAACAGTCCCAAGGTGGTGTCGGGTTTCTCGTTCACAAGTCCCTCGTTAACAACATCACTACCATCGACAGTGTGTCGAGCAGGGTGGTATACCTAATACTCAGAATATCCAAAAGATATTCGTTGAAGGTCATTCAGGTATACGCACCGACCTCGTCACATTCTGATGAGGAAGTAGAGGCTATGTATGAGGACGTAAGTAGGGCCATACATACTTCCAAAACCTACTTCACTCTTGTTATGGGGGACTTCAATGCAAAGTTGGGCAAGAACAGCGGTGATGAGTTGAGAGTGGGGCAATTTGGATACGGGCAACGGAACCCTAGGGGACAGAGGCTGGCCGACTTTCTAGAGAAAGAGGAACTCTTCATGATGAACTCTTTCTTCCAGAAGCCGCCTCACAGGAAATGGACCTGGATAAGTCCCGATGGTTCCACGAGAAACGAGATTGACTTCATCATGACCGACAAGAAACGGATTTTCAGTGATGTGTCTGTTATCAATAGGGTCAAGACCGGCAGTGATCATCGAATCGTAAGAGGCACACTGAATATCAATGTTAAATTGGAAAGGTCCAGTCTGATGAAGTCTACGCTCCGACCTACTCAGGCCCATATTCAAAACCCCGAGAGCTTTCAACTCGAGATCTCCAACCGCTTCGCTTGTCTGGAGAACTTTGTCTCAGTGGACGAGATCAACGACGGGCTAGTGGAAACTGTCCACACGGTAGGGTCTAAGTTTTTCAGACCCCGCCGTAAAGATAGACCTCAGAAATTGTCTGATCGAACCTTAAACCTCATGGCTGAACGACGCTCGCTACAGTTGCAGTCTCCCGATGACGCGAGGTCATATAGGCAGCTTAATAGACGTATATCGAAGTCCTTGCGACATGATCTGCGGCTCTTTAATACGAACCTTGTTAAAGAGACCATTGAGCAGAACAAAGGCTCCAAAGTGTTCGCAAAGGACAAGTCTATTGGACAAAGCCAGCTGACCAAGCTGAAACGGGAAGATGGCAGCATAGCGTCGACCAAAGCAGAGGTTCTAGGCGAGATCGAGAGGTTCTATGGTCAGTTATACACTTCAGTCGCAAAGCCCGTTGACAGCTTGGTAGGCGATCCAAGAGCCAAGCTGTCCCGACATTATACCGAAGATATCCCGGACATCAGTCTGTACGAGATTAGGATGGCCCTGAAGCACCTTAAGAACAACAAGGCGCCGGGCGAAGACGGAATCACCTCAGAGCTTCTGAGAGCGGGTGGAACACCGGTACTTAAGGTCCTCCAGAAGCTCTTTAATTCCGTCTTGTCCGAGGGCAAAACGCCTGAAGCATGGAATAGAGGCGAGGTGGTACTGTTCTTCAAGAAAGGTGATAAAACCCTATTGAAGAACTACAGGCCCATCACGCTTCTAAGCCATGTTTATAAGTTGTTTTCAAGGGTCATCACGAACCGTCTCGAACATAGACTTGATGACTTCCAGCCTCCCGAACAAGCCGGTTTCCGAAGAAGCTATAGTACCATAGACCACATACATACGCTGCGACAAGTTATACAGAAGACTGAAGAGTATAACTTGCCATTATGCTTAGCGTTTGTGGACTATGAGAAAGCCTTCGATTCGGTGGAAACATGGGCGGTGCTCGAGTCACTTCAGCGATGCCATATTGACTATCGGTACATTGAAGTGTTGAAGTGTTTGTATAGTAACGCCACCATGTCGGTCCGAGTTCAGGAGCAGAGCACAAAGGCCATTCCATTGAGAAGAGGCGTAAGACAGGGGGACGTTGTGTCCCCGAAACTGTTTACGGCCGTTATGGAAGACGCCTTCAAGCTCCTGGAATGGCAAGGACTTGGCATCAACATCAATGGCGAATACATCACTCACCTTCGGTTTGCCGACGACATCGTAGTCATGGCAAAGTCGATGGAGGAACTCAGCATGATGCTCGATGACCTCAATCGAGTTTCTCAACGGGTGGGCTTAAAAATGAACATGGACAAGACGAAACTCATGTCAAATGCCAAGGTTGTGCCCATCCCAGTCTCTGTTGAAAACTCGGTACTCGAAGTTGTTGACTCATACATCTACCTAGGACAAGTGGTCCAATTAGGTAGGTCCAACTTCGAGAAAGAGGTCAACCGCCGAATCCAACTCGGCTGGGCAGCGTTCGGGAAACTACGCAATGTCTTTTCGTCCGACATACCTCAGTGCCTCAAGACGAAAGTCTTCAACCAATGTGTGTTACCAGTGATGACTTACGGCACCGAAACGTGGTCTTTCACTATCGGCCTCATCTCAAAGCTCAAAGTCGCTCAACGTGCAATGGAGAGGGCTATGCTCGGGGTG
The DNA here is from genome assembly GCA_932273695.1 of Apotomis betuletana. Taxonomy (NCBI): domain Eukaryota; kingdom Metazoa; phylum Arthropoda; class Insecta; order Lepidoptera; family Tortricidae; genus Apotomis; species Apotomis betuletana. The sequence goes on from OW026307.1 coordinate 18,289,608, forward strand.
TCTCTACGTGATCGAATCAGAAATGAGGAAATCCGTAGACGAACTAAAGTGACCGATATAGCTCACCGGATTAGCAAGTTGAAGTGGCAATGGGCAGGCCACATAGCACGCAGAGCAGATGGCCGATGGGGCCGAAAAGTGCTCGAGTGGAGACCTCGGACCAGCAAGCGCAGCGTAGGACGTCCACCTACAAGGTGGACAGATGACCTTATAAAGGTCGCCGGAAGGCGCTGGATGCAGGTCGCTTCCAACCGGTATATATGGAAGTCCAAAGGGGAGGCCTATGTTCAGCAGTGGACGTCCTATGGCTGAGATGATGATGATGATGATGATGATATGTATATTCAAGTTTTTATATCTATTTATGATTTAGATATTCTGTACGTTACGATGTGTCCCATTCGCCTTTTGCATCACCTACTCAATAAACTATTTTTAGCATAAATTCCACTACCCAAAGGTTGTCTGGAAGAGATCGCTCTTTAGCGATAAGACCGCCTGTTGTTTATCGTTTTTAATTTGTTTATAGGTGATTTCTTGTGTATATGTTTTTTTGGTGTGCAATAAAGCGTACTTGTCTTGTCTTGTATTCCCTGCTAGCCATTCTAAATAGCTTCTTTGCGCACAAGGGTGTCTGAGTCCACCTTCTACCTTTGTTCGGGCAAAATAAGCGCGCGTGTAGGAGTAGTGTTCATAGTTAAAATTTTGCTTGGTTTTCATCTTCATCTAGAGGCTAAAATAAGACGTAAGTACTTATTGAAAGACATCTCTCTGAAACATATTGCTTACGAAAGTCCAATTTTTGCGTCTTTTGTTTTCTAATAATAAAAACCATTGGCGATTCACTAAGAAACGACTGAAATCCTTGAAAGAAACGGCAGCAAAAATATGAATAGCCATAAAACAATTGCCACCACGACGCTAACGCGGTGCGAAGTCTTCAATTAATTATATTACCGCGATAAAATAATAATTCAAGGCATAGCATGACCGGAAATAATATCCGGGGGTATAAAACAAAAGGGAACGTAATGTCGGCTCGTTCTTTTGGCAATATCGGGAATTCGCGAGGTGTGGCCGGGCTATAAGTCTCGTCGAGTTTTATTAGGGCTTCATTAAATTATCCGGCAATTTTATTTTTAATCAACGTGAGTAGATGCCGCGGATCTGATTATTACGGAAAATTCCGGGTACCTTCGATGTTTATGGAATGAGGTTGCCGTTGGGGAATTTTGTTTGAAATGTAATATGGCGGTGCAACTGCTGGTATTTAGTGTCTAAGATCAGCGGCATATGTAACATTATTTTCTTTTTTTAGGGTTCCGTACCCAAAGGGTAAAAACGGGACCCTATTACTGAGGCTTCGCTGTCCGTCCGTCCGTCCCTCCGTCTATCACCAGGCTGTATCTCAAGAACGGTGATAGCTAGACAGTTGAAATTTTCACAGATGATGTATTTCTATTGCCGCTATAGCATCAAATACTAAAAATAAAAATAAAAATATTATATATTTAAGGGGCGCTCCCATACAACAAACTTGTTATAGATTACGGAACCCTTCATGCGCGAGTCAGACTCGCACTTGCCCAATTTTTTTTTTGGTTGACGACACGGTTAGCGCAGTAAAGCAGCTGCCTACTGAGCCGATGGTTCTGGGTTCGAATCCCAGCAAGGGAAAATATTTGTGTGATGAGCTCGAATATTTGTGCCTGGTTCATGAATGTTATTTGTAATTAAGTATGTATTATCTATATACGCATGTAGGTATAACGTCGTCTAGTGTCCATAACATAGTTTACTGATTTGTGTGAGGTTTTCCAATATTTATATATTTACTTTACGACATTTAATTGTCATGCAAAACTAGAAAGATTTTACAACGTCATCACTCTTTCTTCATTTCACTGTGTAGTTGGGTACAAAGTATCCTTACTTAAGAAGTGTTGCACGGCGGTAGACCTTATATACATCTCAGGAATAAAACATTAACAATCATTTTTTTTGTAAATTGCAACGCTCTAAGAAATATAGTTTTAATATATTTTTTTTAATTTGTATAATTTCTTATTCAGTCCGCCTAGAGACCAACTCTACATCTCTGAAAAATTCACTTTTATTTATATAATTAAATAACTGAAAACATTCATTTGGAGAATCTTGCACATCACCTCTATATGTATATCTATCAATGGCGATTGATAACTAAATAATTGATAATAACTAGATATATAACTCTTACTGTTGAGTTTCTTTCGGCTGTCTTCTCACTAGCGGTCTCCTCTTGTGAAATGCTGGTAGATTCAGATTCAGATATGTAAAAGTGCCCTTGAGGCCTACTTACAGAATAAACGTTTTGATTTTGATTTCATTTTGGTTACATCATTAGATGGTGTGATGACGCCGCAAATAATACGCGTCATATGCCCAAAAAAAACATGTCTACATTTACGAATTTTCCTAGTTCGTCGATAGTTTTTTTTCCTGTGTGTCTCAAAGTCTCACCGCATTTGTTTTACCCAGCGAACAGACTATGCCTCGCAACAAATCGTACACTTTCCCGATTGATTTATCCAGGGACAAAAACGTGAGAAGAGGCTACACATTCGATATATAAATGGGTAGTTTCCATTTATTAGGCAACCCAAGAACGTGTCGCCCTGACACGTTGCCGATTCGTCCGGAGCGTGGCACATGTGAAAATGCCTATTAGACGGGACGAATGTCAGCAGTTCGTATGTTTGATTTGAGTGCCGCATCCGATATAGGGGATAATGCGTCAACGTAAATATTTAAAGGGCGTTCGGATCAGTGTTTTACGATTTGGTGCGTTTGTTCTTAGCGGTGAACGTCAGTGAGCGGGTTTTAAACCACAACATTTATAATTTTCTTAATGAAACGTCGCTCATTTAGATTGATCGGAAAACTATTATAAATTTATGGAACATGTAATGTCTATTTTTTTTTATGTGGGTACACACCACATTTTTTTTTATTATTAAACCATTGATATAACGATGAAAGCTAAAACAAATTGAAATGCGTGACCTGGTAGAAGAGACCGGCAATCGAACTCTGCAAACAAGTCAATTTTTTTTAAATGTAGTTACTCACCACAATTATTTTGATATTAATATACCTATTGATTGATACAAAGATCTATGCTTAAAACAAAATTGAAATGCGTAACCTGGAGGGTTCCTGGTACAGTCTTTTGATTCCCGATTTCTTTCACCAGGTTACGTACATAAAAAATCAGACATTACATGTTTCATAAATTTATAAATAACAGCGCCCTCTATGGCTCGCTCGGGTAGTTTCCACTTATTAGGCAACCCAAGAACGTGTCGTCCTGATACGTTGCCGATACGTCCGGAGCGTGGCACATGTGAAAATGCCTATTAGACGGGACGAGTGTCAGCAGTTCGTATGTTTGATTTGAGTGCCGCATCCGATATATTCATATCTTATTCAATATAATTGACTACTTAATCTCAATTATTAATATAAATTAAATTATTTGTAACACTTGACTTGTTGGTACTTGACATATATGTATACCAAATGTAAAATAAGAATACTGAATTTAATTTATTCCATATGTAATAATAATAATAGCTATGATTGTGTTATAGCTTAGATTGACAATGTATGATTATTACAAATAAAAAATCTATCTATCTATCTATCTATAGGGGATAATGCGTCAACGTAAATATTTAAAGGGCGTTCGGATTAGTGTTTTACGATTTGGTGCGTTTGTTCCTAGCGGTGAACGTCAGTGAACGGGTTTAAACCACAACATTTTAGCTGTTTTCTTATAAGACGTCTCTGATTTCGACCGATTGGAAAATTATTTTTAGGTTTAAGCCAGGAATATACATTTGCAAATTTACTCACTTCTTTATGTCGGTATTATTTTTCATTCGAATAATAGGTACCCATTTCAGTCGTCGGCCTTTTCAATTCAATTCATTAATTCAGACGCCTAATCGTTTACTTTTTGTAATTTAAATTTAACATTATACAAAGCAAAAATAATAATAATTAAAACAACAAAAAAAAAAAGAACACAGGTAAAACATTGATAACACATGTTCCTCTTAGTAAGAAATGGTACTTAGTCAATTCATAAAAAAAAACATTAGAAAGGTCATATAAATAAATTAAGTACTAAACAAAAAACAATACAAACGCAAATAAATAATTACTTTACTGTTTCTAGTGCGGCATATTTTAAGCTTCCAATGTTTGATAAAAAAAAATCATTATTATTTCTTGTTACTTTCTCTTACGTTAAGATATAAGTTTTTTACTAATATAAAATATGGAAATATAACTAAAAATCTAATCTGATGCACATAGCTTTCTTCAGTTTAGTCAAATTACATGACACGACACCGACTTGTTCGATTGGAGATATTTCAACGCCTCATCGAATTTGGACGTAGAATTGAATCGTTGAACTAATTTAACTAACTTAATGCATAGTAATTTTTTTAATTCCTTAAATAAACTGCAGTGATCCCAAGATCACCCATAGTTCAGCCGCACTTATTGGCTCGCTATGGCACCAGCTGGTCAGACGTCCGTCACAGCCGGTAGCTCTCACGTGACTGCCTTTCGCACCTTTACTTTCGAGACAACGTCATAACTACCTACCTAATAGGTTTTATACAGATCTACAAACACTACATATAACATCGAGCAAATATTTCATAGAAACCAATAACGTTTCGGGAACATCTATTGCGTCGTTATTGGCAGTCCAGGTGTTCTTAAAGGCGCCCTTTGAGTTGTTAGAAATGAGAGTTACTTACCACCTCAGATTCATCGTCATAACACGGCTTAGTTTATTTTATGAATAATATATCTCTACTTGTATCCAGAAGTAGAGTTATACTATATATAGTGAATACGAACTAGAAACGACCCTATACCCATCAGTATAATTAATTTTTTTCACACTACGAAGGTGACAAACAAGCACGCGGCCTACCTGATGTTAAGCAGTTGCCGCCGCCTAAGGACGCTTGCGACGCCAGGAGCATCACACGCGCGTTGCCGACCCTTTAAGAACCTATTTACTCCCCTCTTGAACAACCCAATACTGCCCCGGGGAAAACCTTGGCAGGGTGCAGGCTCATTCCACACGTGGAGCGTTTGAAATCATATTATGTTCATATAGGTTAATTTGGCACATGATGCAGCTCGAAAAGCAAAAATCGATATCTGTATACCGAAAGCCAGAGACATTGATTAGGTATATTGCTATATAGGCCATATATAAATGCCGCCTCGAATTATGAACAAGGACTGTCACCCCACAACCTAAAAATAACATGGCTCCTAACAAAAATCTACACAATTATCTAAAATTAAATTTGAACTTTAAAACGGCGTTAATTATACTAAGCAAGGCACGAGCAAAAAGTCGAGGGCTAAATTTAACACAAAAATCTGATGCTTCCCTTTTTTCTCTGTACAAAATGGTAGAAATAATTAAGCGGGGAGGCGAAGCGTCACAGACTGTAATAAAACACCAAGCGTTGACTGAAGAGATTCTCTACGACAGCCATATATAATTTGGACAGTTTGGAATTTTTAAGATGCCCTTTAACGATCTAAAGCACCTGTGACGTGGATTTTTATAACCGACTTGTCTTAATTTTGACGTAAAACAGCCTGTCGGGACGTGTTGCGTGGCGGTGAAATTGAATTATGGCCCAAATTGTGTTACTCTTTTTAATGGATATAAAATTTGTTTTACGCTGCTCGTTAAGGTTGTCATAGAAGCGCATTAGAGGCAAAAATAATCTTGATTGTTTTAAATTGTAAGTAAACCGTTCTTCCGCAAATTTGAATCGTCTGCCTACCACATTTTGACTCCTGTGGACCACTGGTTGGGAATCACTGATCTAAGTATACTATTGGTACATTACCACTATTACCACATTGGCGAATTACCGCCCCTAGTTTGTCTAAAGTTTTACGTCTTGCCTTGGCCATGGCCATAGCCTAGGGTGATGTAAAATATTATCTTATTATAGCATTTGTGATTATTGGTGTTGTCAGCTACAAAGTATAATCGCCAGAAGCCTGAAGGTTGAAAGAGAAACCTCCTGTAATATTTTGTTCCATAGTAGTAGGTATTGCTATTTGCTTATAGATTGAGATTGAAATAAATGCCAGTAACCATTATCCACCTCTCGATCGGCTTACGTAAGTTGGAACATAAATTGCGCACAGTGCCGAAAATCCTTACTTTTCTTAGTAAGTATATAGGAGAAATTACTACAATTTCGGTTTCATTCGCTTAAAAATGCAACATACGAATCATGATAGTCAATTTTATATCTACCCTAAAAAATACCTTGAAACCGTAGCTTAAGAAGAAGTTACTTAAAAATTGTTTTGCAGAAGAATGGTCTGCAAAACAGATTTTAAGAGCGAAGATCACTCTTGATGAAAGTTACTTGTCGGGGGTTAAAAATTAAACTTCTATGCTATAAAGACACACATACTGACAAAATAAAGGCAAACGGAAGCAGAAGGCAAAAGAAAACGCTATAAATAGACATAATACGGTGAATAGAGACTAAAGTACTATGTGTGACCTTACAAACGGTCCGGTAGTTTTGAATTTTTGATATGTTGTCTAGGATGGTTAGTCAGTGTTTAAAATGCAAAATGCACAATTCCCCCCCCTCCGCGCCCGCCGCCATATTGAAAAAACCGGCACTTTCTTCATATTTTTGCTCATATCTTCCTTTAGGAGCATTTTAGCTAGAAGAAAGCTTCGACAATGTTATAGAGAGTTAAATTTACTACACTTTCCATTTTATATTGTTTTTCTAGGACAGATAGTTACGGAGATATCTACATTTAAAAAAACGTAAAAAATCCCAATTTCCTACTGAAAAACAAACTTCTGGATTATATCTTCGTTTAGAAGCATTTTAGCTACAACAAAGCTTGGGCAATGTTGTAGAGAATTAAATTTACTATAATTTACACTTCAAATTTTGTTTCAAGGACGGTTAGTTACGGAGATATGCACATTTAAAAAACAGGAAAAGTCGAATTTTCCGAAAATTTCTGAAAATTCTTGATTTAGAACGCTGTCATTCAGTTAGGGACTAGTCTAGGACAAATTAAAACATGTAGGAAATATAATTGCTTATAAAACTCATGTCCATTTTTACATACATTTTCGGAAAATGTAACTTTGTTTTTTACATATCTCCGTAATTATCTGTCCTAGAAACAAAATTTGAAATGTTAATTATAGTAAATTTAATTCTCTACAAAATTGCCCAAGCACTGCTCTAGCTAAAATGCTCCTAAACGAAGATATAATCCAGAAGTTTGTTTTTGAGTTGAAAATTGCAATTTCTTAAGTTTTTTTAAATGTGCATATCTCCGTAACTATCTGTCTTAGAAACAAAATATAAAATGGAAAATGTAGTAAATTTAACTCTCTATAACATTGTCGAAGCTTTCTTCTAGCTAAAATGCTCTTAAAGGAAGATATGAGCAAAAATATGAAGAAAGTGCCGGTTTTTTCAATATGGCGGCGGGCGCGGAGGGGGGGGAATTGTGCATTTTGCATTTTAAACACTGACTAACCATCCTAGACAACATATCAAAAATTCAAAACTACCGGACCGTTTGAAAGGTCAAAATCCTTTATTCACTGAATTAACATACTGATTGACACAAGGACGAGTGTGTCAAAATTATAATAAACACCCTCTTTGGTCGGGAGTTAAAAGGGCTCGATAAAAAACAACCGCTACAACCCACACCCATTTTTGCTCAAACCGCGATAATATATGGCTCAAGTTAAAACTTAATATTCGCCGTACCTAAGTGTTTTAGGCTAAGTGCTGATGCCGAGAAATTTGCTGCAAAGTGCGTCCATTAACAGTCATTTAAGTTCCACCGTTAAACTCCGGATGAAGTGGAATTGAGGTTCGGTTAAGCCCTCCCTTGGCTGGCTTCTTTCATGGGGCAACTATTATAAACGGTGGCAGTTAACCTTCATAATAAGAGATTATGCAGAAACTGAGGATAACATGGAAACGGGTACATCTAAGTCAGTTTTGAACATAGAACACTTTTCTTTGTTGTTCCCGAGGACCAATTAAAAAACAAATTCTCTTCCTCGCCTGCTCTCCACCGATGAGTTGCCCGCAAATTTGAATCGTATGCGTACCACATTTTGACTACAGCGGTCACTCCAGTGACAAAGCATCCGTCACGTGGTAAAAGCAATCATCATAAGCTGTGGACAACTGGTTAGGAATCACTGAACTAAAGTATACTATCGGAAAGTGTAGGGGGAGGTCATGATTGCACGTTTCTTTTTTGGGCACTGATTATAATTCCATTCACACAGGTTTCACGGATATTTACCAATTTCGGTAAAAGGATAGTTAGCCATCCAAAGGTTAGTGATACTTTTTGTTCGATTATAGAACGAAAATGGGAGCGTTACCCTGGAGAATTTGCAGGCAGCTTTTAGAGAATGTACTTTGATTTAAAAATTAACATGATTGCGCCAATGAGGTAACAGCATTCTGTCAGCGATTAATGATTTTGGTGGATGTCCTTCACAATATAGAAGTATAAATATACGGCGTCCGGTGAGGCTAGTCCAGAGACCTGCGTTAGCAGAGTGAGTCTTCTGAACCAAAAAGTAAGGACGGAGAACGATCTTCTTTTTTGGTGCAGGACCAAAATAATCTATGATAATGAGTCATATCGCTGCGAATATTATTTGTTACTTTGAGATGATTCACATTTACAGATATTACTAAGTTGAAGATCGCAAAGCTCCGAATTAATACTCTGGGCCCTAGTTCCATTTTGATCTATCGGAAAAACTCCGAAGTAAAGATTATGCCCAGTGTACATAGGTACACTCGGCATTGTCTTTACCGAATCCAACGCCACTTCGCAAACCCGGTCGAGTTACATTTGCACCTCATTTAATTATGCGACGCCATTGATCTCAGGTACATACTTAACTTGTCCGGATAGTTTCGTGAAATATTGCGTCTTAATTACAGTTAAAGGCGATACATTGCTTATTTGCTGCCTCTCAAAGTACACTCAAATAACCGCCCTGATTTCCATGAACGGAACGTGTTAAAAAGTAATCGCCTTGCTATTGTTCTCGTCACGCCGAATTAATTCCGTTGGGCACCATCTTGGCCTCAATCAGTTGCATGGGGCGATTGATTAATCACCCGGACATTAATCATTGCTTGATATAGTGACCGCAATCACATTTGCCGCTATCCCACGTGTAAGCCATCTAATTTGGAACTTCATCTAAGGGAGCAAAACGTTGGTTTTCAAGTGATAATTTACTAGGATTAGGATCTTAAATGTTGAGGTCATTTCACTCATGAATTGGCACGCGAGGATTATTTTTTTACTGGTTTTATTTCTGGTTTCTCTCTATTTCTGTTCCTGCCTCTGAAAACTTTGATTTTTAGAAGCATTTACCCACACGTTGCTGATTTTAATGTTCTTAAATGATCGAATTACGTTCTCTTTTATACGTATATTTTTCTTCACCAGATTCAGACTACTTACTTAGCGCTAATTTGAGTGTACTTTGAAATATTATCGTCAAATTCATGTTTCAGATACGAGTATAACTGTCATTAAACATCCCGTGATGTTTGAAATCAGAGTTGCATAAAGTGACATTACTACTCAGTCAAATTAAGTTGTCACCTGACATCAATACCGTCACATATTTGAATGAGTAAACGTAACGCGACCGGGTTGGCCAAGGTATATCGCCATTTCGGAAATCTCGCCGAGATATCAGAAGGATATATGTAGAATTAGGACCGTAGTCTTTATCCGTTTTTAGGGTTCCGTACCCAAAGGGTACAAACGGGACCCTATTACTGAGACTTCACTGTCCATCCGTCCGTCCGACCGTCCGTCCGTCCGTCTGTCACCAGGCTGTATCTCAAGAACGGTGATAGCTAGCTAGACAGTTGAAATTTTCAAAGTGTATTTCTATTACCGCTATAACAACAAATACTAAAAATAAAATAAAATATATATTTAAGGGGGCTCCCATACAACAAACTTGTTGTAGATTATATATATATATATATATACGTACGGAACCCTTCATGCGCGAGTCGGACTCGCACTTGCCCAATTTTTTTTTTAATTAAGTATTGTAAGCGTCCATTTAATAGCTCCACCTAGCAATACTAGAGAAAGACAAGACAAGATAATACCTTCCTCTTCCATTTCATTCAAACGTATGTATAGGTATAGCTATAGATACTGAGACTCGATCCTTATTATATACTTGTATTCTTCATAGTTATTATCAGGAGGGAACAAAGGGTGTTGTTGGGCGTATCATGTTTCCAATGTTAATAGAAGTGAAGTAAACAAAAGAAATTGCTTAATATTATCAAGCTCTTTTATGAAACATTTATTATCGATATTATAGAACTACATTAAATAAACTGAAAATGAAAAAATGAAAAAAAAAATGAAAATGAAAAAAGGAAAATAAAAATGAAAATGAAAAAATTAAATTTTAAAAACTAACATTACAAAAATCAAACTACTTACAATAAAATGGGAATTTTCCAAAAAAAGTGTAAATACTAAGAATTGGATTCTTATGAACCTCATACAAGGAAGAAACAAAACTATAAAACCCTTTTTTATGGTTCCGTACCCAAAGGGTAAAAACGGGACCCTATTACTGAGACTTCACTGTCCGTCTGTCACCAGGCTGTATCTCAAGAACGGTGATAGCTAGACAGTTGAAATTTTCACAAATGATGTATTTCTATTGCCGCTATAACAACAAATACTACCAAGACAACAAGGGCTCCCATACAACAAACTTGTTTTATGGTACGGAACCCTTCATGCGCGAGTCGGACTCGCACTTGCCTAATTTTTTGTATATTAGAACGTTCATACAATTCCGAGTAAGACACACCGATAAAATCGATATAAATATTAAAAAAAAAAACATTTGACGACGCGGTTGGCGCAGTTTGCAGTGCAGACACCTGCCTACTAAGCCGGCGGCGGTCCCGGGTTCGAATCCCGGCCGGGGCAAATATTTGTGTGATGAACTCGAATATTCTTGAGTCATGGATGTTATCTAAATATGTATGTATTTATATATTATGTATATCGTCGTCTAGTACCCATAGTACAAGCTTTGCTTAGTTTGGGACTAGGCCGATTTGTATGATTGTCCCATAATATCTATTTATTTATTTACTATATTTGTAATATTTATTTATTTATTTACTTGATGTACACTTTCTTTCTAAAATGCCTTTATATTTAGCGTCATACCCAGTAAAACTGTTCAAATAATAAAAAATATATATATTTTAAGCCAGACCAGGTTTAACAAGAAAGACATTAAGAGCACTAATTGCAAAAATAAAGTTTGTTTTACTCGCTTATGATTCACTCTTTCGCTCGCCAAAAGCCATACTGGAGTGGAATTCGAGGAGAGATTGAACTCATGGAGAATATGTAATTGTAAGTAAATCACGGGGCTAAATCTACTTACTGGTCCTTCAAATAAAATATTCAACCTGATATAAGAAAACTAATATTAAGCTTAAGGTGACATGAAGGACTAATAATGTTTGATACCCGTTGGATTTGTCTACACTGAGAAAAAAGTGATTTAATCAAGTCGACTTTTTGCTTGATTAGGAAAAATATGATTGAATTAATTATTTAATTGATCATATACACAAGGTATACTTTATAACTACAACAAAGTTAAATTGATCGAAAGGTTTAATTAAGTAACAATGTTTCATTTGATCAACTTCTTAATTGACTTTTAATTTAATCATTTACTTTACTCATCGAAACATGGAGTTATTTGAATCTAGTAAGTCAGTTTATTAACGGTATCATTGAACTTAATCACACGAATTAACTTGAATCATTAATTCAATTAAAAGCAATTAATTGCATCAAACTTAAACGAGATTGAATTAAATAATCAACTTATTTCAATAAATCATGCGCTAAATAAAATTAAACAATGTACTTGAGTAAAGTTATCAAGTTAATTATTGAACTTAATTACACGAATTAAGTTAAAACATTAATTCAATTAAAAGCAATTAATTGCATCAAACATAAACGAGATTGAATTAAATAATCAACTTATTTCAATTAATCATGCGCTTAATAAAATTAAACAATGTACTTGACTAAAGTTATCAAGTTAATTATTGAACTTAATCACACGAATCAAGTAAAATCATAAATTCAATTAAATGCAATTAATTACATCAAACAGGCAGGAGATTAAATTAAATAATCAACTTATTTCAATTAAGCAATGTATTTGACTAAAATTATTAAGTCAATTATGAAATTGTTTGAATCTATTAAGTTCGTTTATTAATGGTATCATTGAACTTAAACACACGAATTAAGTTAAAACATTAATTCAATTAAAAGCGATTAATTGCATCAAACATAAACGAGATTGAATTAAATAATCAACTTATTTCAACTAATCATGCGTGTTTAAGTTGTTATTAAATAGTTAGTTGTCTTAATTGTCTGATAGATGGCGCTGTACCGTAGAGCGTGAATTGTACATCGCGCCAACGTTTGTTTACCATAAAATGCATAAGTACTGTAAATTATTATTGTTATTTTGTCGATATGTGTGGAGTGCATATAGTCCAAAGAATTAAACATACGTTGAATTGTTATCAATCTCGGTGTTTGATTCTATCCCTTCGAGACCAGAGTGCATTTTTTACATGGTCCTTACGAACGGGATTAGCCCTACTGTGGCTTTTTTGGTTCATTACATACAATTCATAAAGTAGACTTGATTAATTGAATCGTGCACTATATTTATTTCATAAAGTACACTTGATTGATTCAATCGTGCACTATACACATTTCATAAAGTAGACTTGATTAATTGAATCGTGCACTATATATATTTCATAAAAGAAACTTGATTGATTTAATCGTGCACTATATAAATTCCATAAAGGAGACTTGATTTATTTAATCGTGCACTATATATATTTCATAAAGTAGACTTGATTAATTGAATCGTGCACTATATATATTTCATAAAGTAGACTTGATTGATTTAATCATTTTACTTGATTTCATCAAACATTTTCTTTAATTGTATCTGTAAAGACGTTGATGGGTTTTATTAAGGATTTCTTGATTATAGTAGTCAACAAACATGATTTTTATATTTAAGTCATGACCGGATTTACAAAGTTACTTTATTACCTTTTTCAATCATTTCAACTTGATTGCTGCAATCAGTTAACTTTATCTGCTCCCTATACATTAAGTTACTTTGTTAAAACAATCAAAATTTTGATTAATGTAATCAATTTTTTTTCTCAGTGTAGGGTTTATATTAAAGTGTCGACAGGCTCAAAAACTTCCAAGTTTCATTTGTCATTCCGAATTTTCACAAAAAAAAAATCTTGTCTAATCTGGGGGCATGGCAGTGCCCCCGCCAAGTCGAGCAAACGCGCGCGCCGGCACGCCGATAGGCATTCATGTTCGTGTTAATGAAGCCAGAATCACCTACTAAGTACCTAATATATAATTTACACGGTTCTTGAGGACTTTTTTCTCCTCTGTTCAATGGTGTTACCGTTTTGTTATTGATTCTCGATCAGCACAGCTAACTGAATTAATGTTAATTTCTTGGAAATTTCCTAAGTATAGCCTGCCAGACAAACTGCCATGGAAAAAGGTCGGTATTTGCTAATGTCACCTTAGATAAAATGCAAGATATTGATCTGAAATTAAATTACTTAACGGCAGAATATCAGCAGTTCATGTTAACGAATAATAGATCAATGTAAAATTAATTCCTCAACCCTTTTGTGTTAATTAACAACTTTTAAAAATTTCAAATAGTGTTAAGTTTAATCATATTTATTATCATTGAACCCAAACTTTTATTTTTATCACTGGTTTTGAAAGAATTAAAAGAAGGTGAAAACAGCATCGTCTACGAATAGGCACTCAAATGACGTCATCTTGTGGAAAATTAACAGTAAACGCAACCTACAAAAAAAAAACAGTGGTACAATTTCCAAACTAAATCTGCCTTGGAAATAGTCCGTCCGATCATAAGTATGATTTACTGCGCTGTCACCAAATTACTAGTCGCTTACGCTCTTTTAGAATGACGACCTGTTCAAATGGTTTTTATAATCATAAATTGGGATATTATTGAAAATGTAAAAATGTGAATACATTTTATTTTTTATCGTTTATTTGATTATATTATCGGATAAAGGCCTGGCCATAAAATGAAAAGTTCTCAATTGAACATACATATAAAAGTAGTGGACATTGGTTCAGTAAAGTTGCGCTCCTAATCGCATGTAACGGTTTAAACTTTCGAACCGCTCCTCAAATTGGCAAGTTACCTAATCTACTTACCTAATTCTATGAATCTGTTTACCTAATTCAAATTGCTTCTACAATAAATAATAATAAATAGGAGTACTATGTGAAATAAACGTGAAGCCATTTATCCACAGCGTCTTATACAATTTGACCAGACAAAATAATTGTTTAACTAATTCTTTTGAATAATATCTAAGAAAATTTTATTTCCTTATGAAAGTTCAAATCACTTCGGGCATAAAAGTTGGAAGACCAATTTTATGCTTAATTTATGGACAAACTTTATCTGCAAGACATTACTTCTGTGAAACGAAAAAATCTCTTTTTAATTTTTTTTAAAGGATTAACTTGCTTTTTAAAGTTCGGTTTTTGTTTTAGTAAGTAATCTTCTTATTTTAAATCTTATCTTTAAATGTTGACCCAAATTCTTGTTTTATATACTTGTGTCATCGAATGTTTAATTCCATCAAAATCAGCTTTCTATTTGCATTTTTTTAATTCCTACAAAGCAAACGTTGGCTAATGGGTTCTATGCGAAATCTTTACCAAAAGCAATAAAACAATTTAGGTAGGTATCTGGGAAAAAAGTTGTCGATAAAACGAAAATTACATAAAATGAAATATTTTAGAATCGTGTGTCGGCAAAAAATTGGGTGTTTATCAACTATAAATGCTGAAATCATTAAAAAATGTAAAACCCTCATCTGGCAGAAAATTGTTAAACCGAACGTAATGTTTCGCATAATGCTCATTTCGAAGAAATTTTTCTTAGCTGAAATGGGAAATATATTTAAAAATGTTTTGGTGTATCCTAGTAGATTAGGGTAGGTTAGGTTAGGTTTATTTTATATTTTTCAGAGAAATCGATGGTGTCCGTCGAATAACAATTATGCGAAATGAGCATTATGCGAAACATGACCTTCGGTAAAATAGCTTTCTGCGAAACATTAGTAAACCTTAAAAAATATATCTCAATACTAGCTGCACCGCGTGGTGTTACCCGCTCATCCCACGGGACATTTTTTCGGGATAAAAAGTAGCCTCTGAGTTAATCCTGGGTGTCAGCTACCTTCAATCACAAACTTTCGCCTATATAATATTAATGTGATTATATCTGAATTTTAAATAATATTTCCATCATATTTCTTTTCATAAACCCTTTTAAACGTTCTGTTTATTTACGAGCTACAATCAAGACGGCTTTCATGAGATTACCCTCTTGTTTATTTGAGATATTTATTCCATTAAGATGAGGAAGCAGCGTCCCCCGAGGTGAGTCGTAAATGGATCATGGAGTCACTTTTGCTTAGTTTATGTTGATTTAGCTGGCGATGTTTAATTATTTCTTCTTATTTGGAACTAGCATTGAGGTAAAGAGTCTTTTGTATTAATCCATAGTAGCTTAGATGGCTTAGCTTAGATGTAACTTGGCGTAAACACAAATCGGGGCGCTAAATCGAGTGTAATGTAATTTGCAATATAGCCAAATAAGCGATTTTAGGTGAAGCATTAAGTTTGCGCCTCATTTATATGCAATGCTGCTAATAGATATCATGCACCGGGTAGTTTCTGAAATGTCACTTTTTGCAACTCGAATCGCAAACTTAGCGTTTTAATGAGAGTTAAAGAAGACGATGTAACTGCAACATCGATAATCTTAAAGTACACAATAATTAGCACCCTTGGGGCCTATGGTTGCGTTTATGAAGTGATAAATAAGTCACAAAGCATAATATGTCACCCATTCATTTATTCATTAAATACCAAGCATATTACTAATATCCTTAACAGTGAACAATTAAAAATTGACAACAAAGAGTGAAAAAACATAATTATTATTATTTACTATTTATTATTTACTTTAGTGCACAGCCAAACTATTTACAATAGAAAAATACGGATACAAATATTGAATAGCGGTAGTGAATAGGCGGTCGTATCGCTCAAGAGCGATCTCTTCCAGGCAATCTTTGGGTATTAACATTTTATAAAATTTAAACTAAAGTTAATAACCCTTTTATATTGCGTATTTACTGCCGTTCAAGATATTTCCTGCACTCCACCAGTAGTTTCGCAAAGCTAGTAGCAAATACATCGCAGTGCGGCACCCATACACGCATTTTGTCCAACTATGACGGATGCTTTTTCACTTATTTATCGCGTAATAAAAGCCACCATCATAGGCCAAGTGTGCGTTTGTTTGTGTGTCAAGTTACATCTTAGCTACTGGCTACGTATACCACTTTATTAAGTACTTAATAAACATCCAAGTATTCAGACATCTTCAGATACTTTTCTATCGATAATATTAGGATTGGGTACAACTATTTAGCATTTTTCGACCTAGCAAACCGTGTAAGCAGACGGCCGTTGGGGCAGAAAGGTTCTCGAGTGGAGACCACATGCCAGCAAGCACAGTGTAGCACTTAGGGAATGCAATAACCGGAAAAATATCGTAACCGGGTTTCCTATCGGTTATGATCGTAAAATAACCGATAACCGGATATAACCGGTTATTTAAAAAAAATATTAAAATAAGAAATAATGACGTAAATATTGGGAAAAATGCGGTATAAATATAACATGTACATCTCATTAATATTATAATTATCTTTAACAAAGGATAATCAGCTTCTATCATTACCTAAATCAACAGTCAAAATAACATCACGTCAAAACTCAGATATCTAACACAAAAATGTTAAGTTTTATATTCATTACAAGCAACGATAAAATATCTCAAATTCTCAATCACAAATGTTCAAGGCTTGTTTTGTCATTATTTATGCTAAGGAAGGGAACAAAAAGGACGACACTTTTAACGTAATTTCCGCGTGTGTTGATGACTATTAGTCACTAGCTACGTAAGTTCATACAATGTAATTATTTTTACTTGACGAGGCACTATACCATACCATTCATACCATACACGTATTATTTAATTAAACATCCAGTTAAGGTACTTCAGCATGTAATACGGTATTTTGAGTAAAATATGCGTTGAACTATAAATAAAGAGATCGTGTTTTTGTAAATTTTAAGTAAGCGTATGCTTATGTAGCATTAGAAGAAAATAACCGCGAAATAACCGTAACCGGTTCTGGCACTCACAAAACCCGGTTACACAATTAGACCAAAATAACCGGTTAAAACCGGTTTATACGGTTTCGGTTATAACCGGGTTGCATTCCCTAGTAGCACTCCTGCCCGCTAGGTTTAGGGTTGCGGGGCCTTGCTAGATACGGGTCGTTTCTATCCGGCCATGTGGAAGTCTATTGAGGAGGCCTGTTTCCAGCTGTCAACTATAGCTGAAGTGATAATCATTCTGCGTTGATTAACATTAGAATAATACCTATATATTTAGGTCAGTTGAATTTAAAAACTACTAAGTAATTACCTACTAAATTGGAAGAGATTCATTTGATACCAATTTTTGTTTATGAAAACAATACAAATCACCATATGCATCAATCGTTTTAATTCAATTAAGATGATCGAGATTTGGGAAGTAATGATAAGAAGTAAAGATAATACCGTTTTGAATTCACCGTTCGTTATCCTTTCTTATTATAAAACGGACGCTAAAAGTTTCCTAATACCCTCCGGTTTAAATTCCAGGTAGGGACGAAAATCTCAATCAAACTTTGGAGCTTTGGACCGTATATTTTTAGCGCAGCTTCGAACTTCGAAAACGTGACAAGTAGTTGAAATATTAAAGCTGACAACATTCTGTCGGTATCGATTTTGGAAGTTGGAAATATTGACGGTACCTACAATATCTAGAGATGGACTCTTTACGTCCAGCGTTTTTCTTGTCCAGCGTAAAAGTATAGCCTGTTATAGTCTCGAATTATACAACCTAGGTCCCAAGGTCTGTCGGTATGAAATCAAATAATTCCCTATTAATTACTTTGACATACTTATATATTATTTATTATTAAAGCAGTAGTAGCGCCTTCTAGCGTAAACCAAATGTTTAGATAGAAGCGAAAAATAAAAAAAAAAATTGACACTATAGGGATTTGAACACGCGCCTCCAACGGTTTTCCGGGCCAACACGGGCGCTCTGTCCACTAGCTGAATCTCACACATCATTATAACAAAAAAAACATATAATGAAACATAGAACCCCCTCCTTTTTTGAAGTTGGTTATAAACGGGACTTGATGGCGTTCAAAAAGGTGTTTTTACTTACCTCGACGTTCTGGACGTGATGTTACGTCCACTGTGTTGAAGGGACTGAAGAGATGGGTATCGACATCTTCTTGTCGTGTTTAGAACTACCCGCACTTGGTAATTATTATTAGTCTTGGGGTTGGGGGTTGCCAATCGAGCGACTCACTAACACTTTGCTTTGGATATCTGCAGCTAGACAAGATCCTTTTTAATTTATGTGAGTTACATTTGGTAATCACTGGATTCCATGATGAGGAAAGCTTAAAACCGGTGTGAGTTACGTCCGCCATGGAATCCAGTGATGATCAATTTCACTGGATTCCATTATGACTATTTAATTGGACTATTCGCCGCAAAAGTGACCGCATTGAGGGAGTTGACGAAGAACTTTATACTAGTTCGAAGCATCATAGGTTTGCTGGCGGGTGGTGGCCGACAGTGGCGCCATCTATTCGTCAAGGATGAAGTTGGGGTCCCACCACGGGCGATGTAACGGCGCGGATTGAGAATCAATAAAAGGGCTCCGCCAGAGCGCTCTCTTTCGGCTGATGTTCCTTGCGGTGATAACAGGAGATAGAAAATGCCTGATGTCACTGAAATTGGACTTGTAATTATAGTTAAATGTATTGTTTCTTTTGTTATCTGAAATAACATGCCATACGAATAATAATAGGAGATGTGCGTGTGTGTGCATAATTGTAGTTATTTGTTTGTTCATATGTTTGTTTCATAGTTTGTTTTATAATAGGCTAATTGCACGTAAGAACAACTCAGCACTAAATCGTAATAATGCAATGGGTATGGCAGTCCAAATTTACAATAAGATTCCATCACATATAGCTGATCTTCCACAAAGAAATTTCTCTAATGTTCTACTAAAGTGGCTGGGTGAGCAAAATTTTTACTCTGTACAAGAATTTCTAGCTCATACTTAGACTAAGAATTTAAGCAAGTTAAGTATAGTGTTTATTATTATTGAATTATAAAGATATTAAATTGTTATACTACGGTCATTTGACATACGATTGACTTAATTAATATGAATTTTGCATGCCTAATATAAGGTACAAACATTACTGAGACTGTTGACTAATGTGATCCATCTTGTATACATTTACGTATTGTTTGTATTGTTTAGCAAATAAAATATGTCATTCATTTCATTTCAATAAATGTATATAATTTATCCGTTGTTTGAAGAATATTAACCTGCTCCCTTTCTGATCGCTAACAGGTTATTTCTGATATAATCGAGGGTGAAACCGTCATTATCAATATCGTCTATAATTATTATATTAGAAATTAGAATATTTTATATTATCAATATAGAATATTCTAAATAAATCCTTTTGGCCGCCAGGTCTAAGTCTTAATTGATTTTATATCAAAATAGGCACCCGTATTTGCTAAACTATTACTGTTCACTGCACAATCCATTCCGGCTACAATATTGGTACAGAAATTGAAATCCAGCTCCAAATCCTATGCAGGATTGGACTAAACGAAAATTGTGCATCCCTCGCATAAAATTCCATGGCGCATGGATGTAGGAAATAATCGAACGAACGGTATAACATTCGGACCGGCAGTGGTACAGTGAAGGCCAAAAATGCAATGTCGGGTTCAGATTTAAGGTCTAAAAAGCCTTTGGTACTTTCCTTGATGTGCTATTGGAGGTAAAATTGATGTGATATAATTTTATGTTTATTAATTTGATCCATGATATGCTAGCATTTGGCGTAAGCCATCAGCCTTTATAGTAATTTTGACCAAAGCTACAAAAACGCTGCATAGTAATGAAGTGATAAATAAGTGAATGTTTGATTTTGTGATAATGAAATAGACAAAAGATCACACAGGCTTCCATCGGCTTTTCACGCTAATATTATAAGTGTGTTTGTAGGCTTGTTACTTCTTCACGCTCGAACGGCTTAACCAATATTGATAAAATTTGGTATTTGATTCCCGTGGGATTAGCAGGTAACTGCCGGGCGCAGCTAGTGATAAAATAATCGCGATTATCACGCGATAAATAAACGATAATCGTCACTCTTGCCTACTTGTCGAAAAGTGGCTGTCTTGTCACTTATCTATTGCGTGACAAACGCGACCATCGTAAGTTCATGATTGGATTAAAAGAAATATTATGACGAAATATTCGTTATTTATTATTAGTTTTTTAACGCACTTGCTCGTAAGTGGGGTTATTATACGTATACGATGTGGGTGGTAAATAGGTTCATCATTATGCACACAGAAATAATTGGTTTTCATTAAATAATACGCCCGGGAGATGGATATATAGACAGCCATCATGGCACATGAAAAACATTGTGTGCATCTTGGGCGGTAAAGGAATTACAAGCTCGAATCATAAAACCCCTCGGCTTCGCTTCGGGCTTCTTAGGTATAGATTCTCGTTCATAGTTCCTGACTTACCGCTCTTGATATGAGTACAAACTTTTTGGTTTACCTATCTTAATTATTATGTATTTGGTTATACCAGTAGCATGAACACTAATCATAACGTGCAATGCGCAAAATACATTATTTACAATTTTCAGTTTTCAGTGATGTTATATCTGAAAACTGAAAATAATCCAACTCAAAACACGCGGAATGCTAAATTAGGAATGCATAAAAGATGCATGAGCACTTACAAATATGAGAATTTTGCATCCAGAGAGGTGGGTGGGTGTTATTGCAGCTTGCAGTTTGGAGTTTTAATAAGCGTATAATATAATAAGTACGAGCTTGTATATTTATGTCAAATAGTTTTACTTCGACGGAATCTAATAAATGTTATCACAGATTAGTTACGAATGTATATATTTTACTTAAGTTTACACGAACCCAGACATAATTACGCTTTAGCTTCATTAAATTTGTCTTCAGATTTTGAGCCTTATTTCATTACTACAGTTACTTACGAGTAAGTATTCGCGTTCACAATCAGTCTCCTAACTAGTGGTTACATTCCTGCTCAAATTTTTTATTAACTTGAAGTTGAACTTTAAGTCCTGAACTAGTATTGTAGCCAATTGTAATAATTCAAATAGCTATTATGGAGGGACTTAGCTCCGCCCTACGGACTAGCGGTATATGTACCTACCATAAATTAATTTGGAACACGGTACCTTTCTCGCTGTTGTCACAATTGCAAAAAAGGGTTAAAATAGTACGCGTTTCAGTTTCCTTTACTGTAATAAATGCTTTTTTAAATTAAAAGTGCAGTTTCGACTTCGTAGGGGTTTTAGAGGGGGAGATATGGTGTCAATTTTTTGCACGTGGTTTTGATTTTATTTCTATCATGTGACAAATCAAATAACGCCTTTGAATCTAAATATTTTCCATATTAATGTATTAAAGCTCTAAGGCAAGAATGTGGAATTACAAATACCCTTTTATTTGAGTTATCACATGAATACAAAAATACAAAATCCCGTACAAAAAATTGATGGTAGTGACCTCCACTCCATACCACTGAAGCGACTACCGCTTTTTTTGTGTTTACAAAAACATACCAAACAAGGTATCCGCCATATGGACTACATTTATTCGAAGACTACAATGGGGTAAGTACTACTATTCGCTGTGCAAACCCCAGCAACATAAACTATGTAGATATATGCTGATGTTTAATAGCAGTCGTGAAGAATACGTCAGAACCTCTAGAACATTACTACTCACGGGTTGTGTGGTAATTATGCAGTAACATATACTCATAATAATGCTCATGTAGGTGTGTAAATTATATTGTAATCCTACTTATTAAACAGATCAGTATATTGTTTTGGTAGCACTAATGACTTTTACTTAATTTAGCTCATAATTCCGACACATTTTCCCATAAACGCAGCTTCACGCTCGTACCCTTAAATATTCGGGACCATTCACCATAACAAACAACGCAGCACCGCTGTAAAATAGATGAATAATTTGCCAAATTTGTGAGCAAAAGGATCCTCACAATTAATTTGTAGGCCCCCGTTCCATTTGTAGTGGTCATCTTAACTTAAGAGAAATTGAGCAATACATTACAGGGATCTTGACAGAAGTAGTTGGCGTGGATTGATATACCGCATGGCCTGAATTGAAATATCGGTAGAGCAGCGGATTTATGGTCTGGCTAAACAAACCCGGTAACAATGGTATCCTCTATGGCTCCACAGTGCAGCTGTCAGAAATCGGTGAAATATTTTTATTTGTTCGCCAACTTTCGTGATTTGTGGCAGAGGTCCCACCATATATGCGGTAATTGTACAAAAAGTTGAAAAAAGATTTTTTTTTTTTACTTTTATCAACTTTTTATCGACTTGTTGTGCGTGACAGTGCACCGTTGGCATCCAAACTTAATTTTTTTTTTATTTTGCTGAAAAGCTTAGGTACGTTTAGTTAAATCTAATCATTTTATTATTATTAGCCCGAATACATTAATAAAAATATAACTTTTTTAGTTTTATCAATATTCGTTTCAAATGTTTCAAACCTGGGTGTATGTTGTTTCAAAATAGTTTCACTAATAACTAGTTTATTACCATATATACCCCGTGGTTTTCGGTGCACGAATAATTTTGCACTATAACAACATATATGCTACGACAAAAGGACGTATCTTACTATAACATCCGTATAAAGATACGACCTTTTACCGTAACACGGCAGAATTTTGGCGTCAAATCATTCGTGCATCGAAAACCCCGGGGTATGTTCATTACACAGATTATAAACTAGAAAAAATATTAGAATCAGTCGGATCAAATAATTAATATATTTAAAAGTGAAAGTTGCGGTAACCGAAGCAAATGTCATTAAGAGTATACCTACATAATGACAATCGGTAAAAAAGTTTTCAATTCCACTGAAGCGGAGAGCGGAGACGTGCGGAATTGACCAATCACAAAAAGCGGAGCCGAGATTCAGATTCACTTTAAGTGATTGGTCGATTCCGCAGTCTCCGCTTTGGTCCGCTTTAGTGTAGACGCACCCTTAGGCTGCCTGTCCACTGAAGCGGAGAGGAGAAAAGGAACTCGTTTGCGATATAGTATAAAGTTCTGGGGGCACAGTTATGAATACAATATTAATAAAGCTTTCATTGCACAAAAACGAGCGATAAGAACAATGGTTCGTATCCCACCATGGCAGTCAGTAGAGAACACTTTGTAAAGCTAGAAATTCTAACGGTCCCGTGTCTCTACATTCTTGTTTTACTGACCAGCGTTCTTAAACACCCAGAAAGATACGAGACAGAGGAAGAAAGAGTATCTATCTAGACAGAACACTCGCAGAAAGGACTTAAAAGATTTGATTGCACCCAAATTAAAAGTTGTTAATCATAGTATGCGAAATCAGGCTGTTAAATTGTATAACTGTCTGCCTAATGATTTCAAATCACTGAATAATGTTAATAGCTTCAAATGTCGACTCAGGGATTTCTTGATAAATAAATGCTATTATCATGTTAGCGATTTTGTCTGTAATCAATAATTAATTGTCCGAAATATATGTTTATAATTGTTTAAGCAGATAATTGTTGTCTTTGTAACTATTAAATAATATTTTCTTTGTTTTTAGTTAAGGTTATGTTACCTATATTATAAATAAAAATGCATTTATTTTATTTTAATTTAATAGTGACATTAGAATGTAATATTTTGATAATTGATTGTAATACTTTGATAATTTATTATTATTATTATTTCCGACACAATTGTAAGATTGTTATGGAATAAATTTCTTTATCTTATCTTATCTTATCTTAACTAATCAGGGGGGTAATTCGACGTACGATATCTCTCCATTTCATCGCCCTCCGTCACTTTTGACATGTTGATGACATGAAAGAAACAGATATAATATATATATTACCTGGTATATTTTAAGGAGAAGACTTTAAATTCGGATACAATATGTTAGTTGTGGTTAGGGTTTGCAGTCTCGAGAAAATTTAGTATGCCAGTCTTGGTGATTTCCGGGACTCTCTCTCTCCATTTCATCACCATCCGTCACTTTTGACATGTCCCTACTTGACAAGTGGCTATATCCCTAGAACATCGCAACTTCATCAATCCGGTCGCGCTTAATTTGCGTTTCCTTTGTATGCGACGCCATAAATAACAGGCGCATACTTAACTTGACCGTGTAGTTTGTGAAATTAGTCAGTTACGTTTCGTTCAAAACAGAAATGCATATGCATTAATAGCATTTTTTATAATGATTATGGCCTTCATATTTCCAAAATCAAGATGAGATATGTCACTTCAAGTTCATCGCATTTTAATGACAGATCAAAGGCGATATCACTGTTATCTAATAGAGATTTGACGTTTAGCGATCTCTCAAACGGCATTCTCGAATTAGGTCCCAGGCTGCGTCTGTAAAGTCCAAAAGAAGGGCATTTAAATCCGAGGAATGTGAAAGATCCATTTCACAGTGGATTTAGGATTACGGGGCTTTGTACTCGCAGTCGGCTTAGGTGTAATAATTGCTCTGAATTTGAGTTACCTACTTTCATTAAGTATATAGTTTGACTTTTCTACTTCGAATTTCTCAATTGCTCAAAGGTTAACTAGATGCGATCGCTAATAGAGATAAGTTAGCCTGTTGTTGTGTACGATAAAGTATTAATAATTTATTCATAGCGATTTCAAAATTCACCGGATTCTGTAAAATGGTTGCTTATAATTCTGTAAAATGAAATAAATGAAGTGATGCATCTGCTACATGTAGGTATATTCGACAAATCAACATTCTGTAATATGAATATGTTGCATAATAAGATATTCGTCAAGTAAGCTGATCGTATAGTCAGTATCTGAAAGTACTTTATTCCTTCTAAAGTATCTAAGTGATCAAACCAATAGCCATTCAAATAAACTCCCCTTCACAAACGGATTCCATCAGGCGCTCCCTAAACAACATAATTAATATTAATATTATTTATTTTAATATTATTAAAACGAAACATCGAATATCGTAAATGATCCGAACAACCCATACAAAGATACGTACCTTAATAAAATAAAAAGCATCGGAATAACATGTTGTCAAAACAGCAGTTCTCTTTTATTAAACCCATTATTTTGGTTTCAAGGAAATCGTAAATCCGTAATGGACTTTCCTTGTTTCGCTTGATCATGTGTTGAGAGAAAATATGCGAGCACCCACGAAACGTATTTTTGCGCTCCAAACGTCAATATGTACTGTCGATGGAATGAAGGTTTGACAGGAACCAATAGAAGACTTGGTTTACTACCTATTGATTATATTGGTTAATAAAAGCAATACTTTAGGAAATTATACTATATTTTGGTTAGCTAGCCGAAAGGAAATAGTAGGTACATACCTAGGTCGGTAAATTACTGAATGTCCCAGATCGCAGGTGTTTGTTGCCATAAATATGCGACCTAAGGCTTAATTAATTGCCGGCCGTGTTGTTTCTAGTTTTGTGTCAAGTGAGCCCACTTATAGCCTAGGGTGAAATATGTTAGATACGTTTTCCATACATTTGAACGGAAAAGTCCTGACTGACTGACTGACTCTGACTCACTCATCAACGTAGAACCGAAACTACTGAACCTAGGAACTTAAAATTTCTAGAATAGATCAAGTATACGATGCAGGCAAGCACTAAGAAAGGATATTTCAAAATTCATCCCTTAAGGGTGTCAAATTGGGGTTGAAAGTTACACAGACAACGTTTCCAGACCGTGTGCGAGCGAAGCCGCGGGCAAAAGCTAGTTTTCAATAAAATATTAGAAAAATACTGCACTGTAAGCAAATAAAATTGACAAAGAGTCTTTAACAACGCGTCCATAACCGTGCTGTTGCTATAAATAAACAAAAACATAAGTACTCAATGAAAAGAAAAGCGATGTTACAAGTTTTAAACATTATTTGGTGATCAAATCGAGGTGATGAACGTAACTAAACACTACAGGCACTGGTTTGTTAACGTAACGTCTCTATAACTGCAGCTCCACACTACTTGCGAAGTTGGACGAGGCGAAGTTGGCCGAATTAGGGCTTGTGCACAAATCACGTGATGTTTTTTCGGCTACTTTTTGACCCCCCCCCTCCCCCCTGGTGATATTTGGTGAGGTTCTTTGCTAACCCCCCCCCCCCCCCCTCCCCCTCACTACCTCACGTGTATTTTTTTTCCGCCAAAATTTCGTAAAATAGACTCGCTATTTTGAGGTATTTAACAAGTCAAGACTTATTTTTAACAAAACCGAGAAAAAAATATTGACTTTTTCTTAGTTCGTTCACTGTAGAAAAAATACACGTGAGGTCTCCTTATACCCCCCCCCTCCCCCAACGTGATATTTCGTGATTTTTTCGTGACCCCCCCCCTCCCCCTATGTAACCTCACGTGATTTGTGCACAAGCCCTTATGGGTTACCGCAGCGAAGTACCCCTCCACCACACCTCGGACAATGGCGATCAAATGTATGAAAGAAACGCGTTGCTACGCACACAGTCTAAGCTCGTGTAGGTGAACGCGTACCATGCTTGTGTGAGTGAGATAAGACATGCTAGGGTTGCCGCCATTTTGAACGCACGAGTCGGGAACACATGTGCAGCAATATGAGATGACCTTGTAATAGCGGCGTCGAATTAATTTTGTGTGCTTATAATTAAACTAATGTTAAACTACGATTTCTAATTCCGCCCGCGTTCAAATTCGATAACCTCTATGACTAAAAACTCATTGCGCGAATTAGGAAGAAATAAGAATCATATACATATTACGCTGTAATGTGGGTATCGAAGCTCGATTTATACAAATAGTTTCCTATTTTGAATCATAAACGAAGTACCTACTTAACTAAATTTTTGTAAGGAAATTCAGGCCGCCATAATATTACGTAAGTTGAAAACATGATTTTTTGTTCATATATATATTGTGTTGTTTTCAGTGTGATCTGATAGGTTTAGGTCGAAAACGGATAGGGCAAAAAAAATACTAAACATAAGTACCTATTGTAAGTTGGTTTTCTACTAAAACATAAAACACTTTGAAAATAACTGGGTATGTATTTGTCTTGATTCATCCAATGGGAATCTGTAGAACTTTCTTTTATTTTTGTTGTTTATAGAGCTTAAACAACCGTACACACACCCATTACAAAAATATTTGTTTAATATTTGAATATTATACGTGGCCTCCGCTCTGCGCACCGCGTCGTCGCGTCCTTGCCAGCCGGTAACTGCGAGGTAACCGAGCGCGGGTGGGCGGCACTTTCGGCGGGAGGCAGGGAGTGTCCATACTGTACGTTAGTACTCTTTATTATACTGTGCCTCCACACTATCATATTCGCCCAACCTCGGCCAAATTCGCGAGTAGTGTAGTGCTAGGGTAAGAATCATTGTTACAGTGAGAACTTCAAAGTCGATTTGTAGCGAGAGCACCAAATGTCCAGTTGACGTCTTTCATGAAGGAGGATTCCAGTCGAAAGGTAACATGTTTAGGGGTTTCGTTGGCCGGTTAATTCTCACTCTGAATTTGACTCACAGGTCGCTGATTTAACGTGTTAGTGCGTATGAAGATATTAATAATATTGACCTAGAAGATTCTCGAAATACTTTCTCTTCTGGGCCGTAATCGAGGAAAAACGTTGTAGCATACGTCCTAGTTCGGATGTCCAACTATCCACATGGATACAGGGGACCGATGACCGATATAGACCGATGGAGTAATAATGAAATCAAATAAAACATCTCCCCATAGAAATTGTTTAATATTAATAATAAAAAAGCTGCGCCCTGCGGTGCTACCCACTGATCCGACGGGAACACTAAATTTTTCCGGGATAAAAGTAGCCTATGTGTTAATCCAAAATGTCCACCGCCATACCAAATTGTATTTAAATTGGTCCAGCCGTTTGAGCCTGAAGAAGTAACAAACATACACAAACACACTCACAAACTTTCGCCTTTAGTGTGATATGTATAGATGTATAAGTTGGATCGTAAAATATATATTGGCCACTGAAATTAAGCTTGGAATATAATTTAAAATTGTGAAGAGCTTTTCTATTACTCCTTGAGATCTTCAAAATTAACTGTACAAGTCTTTTGAGTACTTTATGAGCACTTTTGATTTAATATTATTAGTTCCAACTGCCCGTTTAATTGTACGGAGACGAAACCTTCACTAATATCAAAGAGAACACAGCGCGATGCAAAATCATACTTTCAACAATAATTTACTCTTTTCTTTTACAGGCTGCGATAAGGGTAGACAGTGAAGTGGCACATTAAATTATGCGTGACGTTAGGTATAGAGGGATAATCCTACAAAAGTTCCGCTCCTTTATTGGACACGGCCGCATTAAACCCCTCATTTTTTTTAACGCCATCACAATGTACAATGCCTTCATGCTCCCTGTGGCGTTATTCAAATTTCGTAATACGGTGTTGTTAAAATAAGTTGATCGTTTAAGATGATGTCGTTTGTTAGAGAGGGTGATTTAGAAGTTGAGCTAATTTAGGAAGTGATTCGATAAAAAAAAAAAAAACAGGGAAACATAAAGAATTAAAATTACTAACTTCATTGTTGATATTCTTTACAACCGATATTGTCATAGAGTAGAGCTTTGGAATGATAAAACAATGATCCAAAGTAAACTTAAAATAATTACATTCTTCCGCTGTCCGCTTTGCTTATGCGAAAATGCTTGTATGCACAAATTTCAAAATTTCAATAATACCTACACCCCACCACCCCAAAAGTATGGAAACAAGCTTATATTACAATACAAAGCTCTTTATGCAATTAATAACAAAATTACATAGTAAAAACTATACCTAATACTTAACACGTTCGCCGGCGGTATACGGCTATAGCCGTACTGGTGTAGGACTGTGAACCTTGTGTCTTGACAGTACGGACATCGCCGTAGTACCGCCGGCGAACGTGTTAAATATTTTACAAGTCAATAACCTATTATTCTGCTTATGAAAATTGCCAGTGCAATATTTTGTAGAACATTAAAAAAGGCGACATGCAACTTTTTTCCGGAGCTAGGAAAGTATATATATTTTTACAATATTAATATGATCTTTTAATAGTGAAGTTTAATGTCTTAACCTTTTGGGGGAGGCCTAAATGGTTACTAACATTTATACAATGAATAATCATTGGAAACTTTAAATATTAATAGAAACACTTTGTTTCCATACTTTTAGCCTGGGGTGTATGGAAAATTTCGCTTCAATTGGATGCATAGGCCTATAATTTTCAAATTTAAATTTTATAACAGAAAGACAGAAATCGTGACAGGTTAAAATAAATAAAAGCTTGAAAAAAAAACTATCTATAATGAAAATATTTCGTACATTAAAATTCCAAATTGCATTGTCTTTATCTATGTAATATATATCCTGCGGTTCGTTTTGTTTGAGGCATGAGATGATTTTCAATGAAGTAACCATTTAATTAAAGCCCGTTTATTTAGATTATTTAATCAAAACCGGAACAAAAGAGACGCAACAATAGCGCTGTTGCATTATTAATGAAATCTAAAAATAATTAAAAAATAAAAAGTTACTAGTATTCTTGGCCAGGTCAAATTCGACGAACAAGGTGTTGAAGAAACCAAGAACACAATATCGCAGATATACCACAGCCGTATATCGCATACTTATCGATAATTTGCTATTTGACTTGTGTGAAGTGCCATTGGTAGCACATCGTATACAGTATACAGTAGAGATCATTTGGACAGATGTTATTAGAAATGTCTATTTAAGATACTATTTAGTGCTAAACTGAAATAAAGTTTCTTGAGTCAGATCCTTCAACTCTACAGAGTAAACACATGGCATTATGTAGGTATTTCACACATTTAAATTACATTATGCATTAGTACATAAAAACAGGTTGTTATTTCTATCGATGCAAAAAAGATACTATTTTCCATCTGTTATACTATAATCCAGCTGTTAATAAATTAGTACATACTGAGCTGAATTATTCGTACGGAATCATGCAGTCTTTTATTTTATAAAACTTGTTTTTTTTTTTTTTATATTAAGGGACAATCATACACAAATCGACCTAGTCCCAAACTAAGCAAAGCTTGTACTATGGGTACTAGACGACGATATACATGATATATAAATACGTAACTATATAGATAACATCCATGACCCAAGAACAAATATTTTGCACAAATATTAAATTTGCCCCGGCCGGGATTCGAACCCGGGACCGCCGACTCAGTAGGCAGGTGTCTACAAACCGAGCCAAACGCGTCGTCACGCGATACGAGTATGTACTTATTATGTTTATAAGGGCCCATATTATCTGTCCTTATAATTTGAGGTTATCTCAAAAATATAACCTATTGTATAACTTAACTGGCGCCTAAACCATCAAGTTAGAAGCAGTTTCTTAGAAAATAGGGTTAATGTACCTATGTGTAAATTTCATAAATTTAAATTCCGCATTCGTAATTCAAGTAAATTTCCCGGGCATGTCTCAAAATTCGGGGAATAAATGTACATTGGAATCATGATTTATTCTCTTACATTGTATACCATATCCAGACAATGCTTGGGAAGTAGAATTGTTTAGATACATTTTCTGACGCTGTGTACACATGTTCTAGATGAATAACTGTCATAAATAAAATAAATAAATAAATATCAGACAACCACACACAAATCGATCTAGTCCCAAATTAAGCTCAAGACGGCCTGTGTTATGGGTACTAGATGACGATATACATACTTATATAGATAAATATATACTTAAATACATAGAACAACCATGATCCCAAGATTCCCAAGCACAAATATTCGAGTTCACACAAATATTTGCCCTGGCCGGGATTCGAACCTGAGACCGCCGGCTCAGTAGGCAGATGCTTACAAACTGAGCCAACCGCGTCGTCGTGTCATAGGTACTTAGTTTTCCTTTTTTTTTATTCATAAACAAACTGTCCAGCGATTGACCTCACTAACACCAGCACCAGCACCTCTGGTACAACTGTGACACGCGACTTTTCCTCACGCGAGATACATTACCTATCGCTTTCTGAACCGTACTGTGAGAGAGTGACGGGTGACGCTAAGTCGTGCGACAAGAGTCGCGAAGCATAGTTGTGCTAGACGGGCTGATGGTAAGTGACTACGGGATGGAAGATGTAGCTCGTTGCTTCAGGAACAGCCCATTCTACCTTGTCTCGAAGAGACCAAAGTTATAATTTTCAGGAAAAACACACTACATAGCTCCCATGAGCTCCCATACAAACTGACTCACTCTGTATGGTTTGACAGGTCATTTGCTTGGAAGAGTTAGTGTGGTCTGACTCTATGATCCATGCACGAAAAAGGAACACATGAAAAAAAACGCAGAAAATAAAAAAGAAATTCTTATATTTCTGCACTTATCCATACTATACTAATATTATAAATGCGAAAGTGTGTCTGTCTGTCTGTCTGTCTGTCTGTCTGTCTGTCTGTTACCTCTTCACGCTTAAACCGCTGAACCGATTTAGATGAAATTTGGTATATAGATAGTTTCAGTCCCGGGGAAGGACATAGGATACTTTTCATCCCGAATAAATGTAGTGTTCCCGTGAAAAACGGGATTAAACTTTGTATGGAGAGCAAATCATTGTAGTTGCAACAACTCCCTACATGTCATCGTTTTGACGTAAACTAATCTACCTACGATAGACCTTCACCAAACGCATACCAAACTATTCTTTGTAAATAACGATAAATTCTGATATGGGAAAATGTATCCGCAAAATTCGATTAATCGTGTAATTTCAAGAATCAAATACATAATATTTTACAAATTTGAATAAATCACATTTGATTTGACAAACGTCACACACCCATCTGGCAAGACATGTCAAACCAGTGATTGCAGAAGGGCTACTCCGATGTTCAAAATTTGACTGTCGAATAGTGCCATCCCTCTCGATCTCCTGTCAAGGTATATTTGAGTGAATGGAATAGCACTATACGAAAGTAAAATTTCGAACATCGGAGTAGCCCTTCAGGTAGGTATCACGTTCCGATACGCACATCATCTGAAAATAGTGCCTACGAGCTTTGATTAGGTATGTACCTCCGCTTGGTAACTGAGTATAAATAAAGTAGTAAATAACTCAGTATGCAAAGATACGATACTTAACATATATAAATAATCCTAATAATATTATAAACGAGAAAGTATTTACGTTCATTCCCATTTCATCATCTTAATTTTAAACAATGATTGATGGAAGGTCGCCAGTGTTCGGAAATCGTCGTAAATAAACAGCCAATTGCTGAATTGCCTCTTTCTAACCCATAATTTGGCGTGTATGGCAGGGTGAACAAATTCTTTGACCATCTCTTTCCATATATATTATTTTCGAACCAGAATATTTTGCTCTATTTTACCATAACGAGGCTTGAACCAGCCTTTTTTGACCTTCGTCATCTTTTGTCAAATTAAGGGCTAAAGACCGATGTGCAATATTTATCGCCGAGTACAGTATTAGTGCATAAAGTTTTTGTATTTTTCGGATCTTAGACTCGGATACTCGACAAGACCCGAATTGTCAATCAATTATTATGCTACATAATCGACGTGCTTAAGTCAAGGGCCTGACACGCTTTGATGGAGAAGGATAACCTTATTATGATACTTATAAGA
Organism: Apotomis betuletana; assembly: GCA_932273695.1. NCBI lineage: Eukaryota > Metazoa > Arthropoda > Insecta > Lepidoptera > Tortricidae > Apotomis > Apotomis betuletana. The sequence goes on from OW026307.1 coordinate 18,322,894, forward strand.
GGAAATAGAAAAAGTGCAATTTTTTGGCTCTATCACCGACCGAGCATTTTTTCATGGTCGGTTTATAGGCACACTTATATTCATGACGAAAACTGGCTATGTGAAAAAACCATATTGGCATCAAAAATGATATTGTTTTCAAAATCAATAAAAAAAGTACCAGTTTTGTTAATGCGCAACTTAGACGCACCCAAATTTGGCAACGGCGCTAGATTGAGAATCACCTAATTAGGGAAATACATTGTGAAGGGCACGATTTTAACGGGAGAAGCCAAGGGACAAAGTGTACTTATACCACGTGTTCCAATTATACCGAATAATTTACCATTTAATTCTAAACGTCTACAGTTTCCATTAAAAGTTTTTAACATTTTCTATGACTATTAATAAATCACAGGGGCGAACATGAAAAGTAGCAGGAATACATTTGGGCACGAAATGTTTTTCTCATGAACAGTATGTAGCTTGGTCATGTCTCCAAATCAAAAAAATTACATGTTTTTACTGACCTAAATAAATCATTTAGGATAATTTATTGAACTAAACTTCAATAAACTAAGTTGTAAAAACCAAGTTAGAAAAATAATAGTAGCTACCTAATAATTATTTTGTCCCAATTTCATAATGTGACAAAATTCTTTGGTGAATAGAACCATACCTTCTTCGTCAGTTGATTATGGACCGTCACCATCTCGAGCCATTTCTGAGCATAGCTTATGGAATCGAATAGGACTTAGCCTCGGATAACTTATTGAATCGAATGAGACTTAGCCTTGCAACTCCAAAAATATTAAAAAAAGGATGTTTTGCATTTTGTCCATGGCTTTCACCCAATAGCCCAGAACTAAACTACTAACTAGATTCCATTCGAGTATTGAATACCTGAAAGGGTTGAAAGTCTAATTGTTTTTATTTTTTATTGTCCGTACGAAGTCGCGGGCAAAAGCTAGTACTAGAGTATAAATGACACGAATGTGATTGGTAGTACATACCTATTTACACGAAACCAAACAATGTACAGTCTGCACCAAAAATAGCTGACAATTTCGCTTATGTCTAGACCTGGGAATATACGGGGCAAAATTAAATGATAGCTGCTAGCTGCTAGGGATCACATATATCGATAAACTCAACTATCGATCGATACTTTTCCCATATCTACCACGAAGAGACCAAAGTTATAATTTTCAGGAAATACACACTCCATAGCTCCCATGAGCTAGTTCCATTCCTTAGCGGTTCACATTAGAAATGATGAGTCAAATTGCTTCGTACAAATAAGCGGTAAACTGACAACACGAAGTCATGAAGTAGCTCCTCGCCTGGACGCCCGATAGTAAAACAAAAATGTCGGGATTAATTCGTGCAATTCCTGCACGCACTCACCAAAATATATCCGGTAAAACACTGATTAAGCTGGCAACTTAAGCATCACCAATATGGTATTTGATGACAGTTCAAATTAGCTACTCTTTTTGAAATGTCAAAAACGATCTGATAATATGAAACTTCTATGAAGATACAGGCATGTGACGTCATAAAAAGCCGTAGTCAAAACATGTCTTGTTTTTAGTTATTGTACAATTAAAAATTGTAAAATGTCCAAAAGTTAGTAATAGTTTATTTGGTTCTGCGTATTTTTTAATGTGTGTTTAGTGGTTTGCAATGCCACAATTTATATTCACTATTTCAAACACCGTATTATTCCCAGGGAACGGCCGTTCTACTGAGGTGGCTAACTAGTACTTCGTAGAGCCGTCCCAAAAATGGCAGCAGTTTACGAAATACTACAAATTATTTATTGGCAACTAGCGCGAAGCGATGTAAGATCGGGACAAGTGGTGCAAACTCGTGTGGAAGGCCAAGATTCGCTTTGGATCTGTAATCGTAGCAGATATTTTACAGATAGATACTCATATTTATGTACTTTTTTATGATATGCAGAAGACGAATCCCCTGATGGTAAGTGACAATGGACACTGCACCGCCAGAGAAGTTACAACCAACTCTGTATGTAATTAAATGTATGAATTTTATCTTTAACTGTATTAAAATATGAACTTAATATGTCTGTTAATGTTTCTTATGATATTTCTTTATTTATTTCATTAATTATCAATTAAAGTCTACGTGTATCGAGCTAAGCAAAGCTAAAATCTATAATGTTCGTTGTTGACTTCTGTACGGTAATATAGTGAAGTTATTGAAATTGCAATGCAAATTCAAATTATTAGGGTAATGAGAATTCACTCAGCCATCAACAACATGCGGTATCTGAATGAAAATGATGAAATGTGAAGGCAAGTGGTCTCTTGATTCAATCGATAACTATAGTGTTATGCCGACCGAACAGCGCAAAACTTTAAATGCGTTTTAAAGACCTGTCATCGGCCTTTGAAGTTAATTTCTGGCCAATAAAACGGAGACTCTTCGCTCCCTTCACTCAAACCATTGTTTTAATTCATAATATCCTTTTCATTTATTTATGTATACTTTCTTCCATGAATTATCATAGAAATCCGATTAACATTATTCAGAACTTTATGAGGCCTTATACGTTTTAATAGTAAGCATTTTATGCAATCGTTGCACAATGAAGGTTCTAAAGTCGAGTACCGCGTTGAGGTCACGAGGTTTGCCGAGGTTTATCCTTCCGTAATTGGTTACGAAAAAGGTATTTTTAAGTCTTATACGATCGACCGTAGTTTCGTAAGAATACAAAAACCTCTTTTATCGCTACTGGTTTCATACAAGTAGAAAAAAGTTGTTTTTTCAACCAATTACGAACTTCCGGCTTCGTACGCGGCTAAATTTAAAAGTCAGTCATTTATGTGCATTAAACGAGATGGGTATATAGTACATTATGATGATGCTACAAATAATTTTCGGCGTACAAATATTTATTAATATTCATATAAACAAGTCTAAGCACTAATTCTATCAAATCTAACGTCTAATTATTTTAATTCAAAAGCTGTAACGATTCAAAATAACATTGATTGTTACATTTAATACCCCGACGATACTTTCTAATACGAACCAGTAAGAGACATGTACACCCTAATTTCGGTTCGTACAACAGTAATCCATTTGTCCTTAAGATAGGCATCTATTAAGTAACTCCCAAATCCGCTCAACTTAAGGCAGCATTAAATGAATCCCTTTATTCACACAGAGTCACGTCTCAGAATTTGTTAGAGAAAACAGATTTTGCTCGAAACGCATCGCGGGGTGAAACACGTGACCATTCCAACCTGACCCTTCCAAACGCTCAGTATCTTTCCCTTTACGTCTGGTCTCTGTAAAGAAAGGAGAGCTGGATGGGCCAAATAATTCTGGTCTACAAATACACTCAAACACTAATCCTTAGTAAATTGAAATGTAACGCCGAAGATTGACGTCGCGCAGTCCGCCATTTCGCGTTAAATAATTTTGTACGCGCTAAGTGGGGTCGTTAATTATGAGAGTTTGCTTTCTCCGCTGTACCTATGAAACATGCAGAGCCGCATTCGACATTTGACACTGACATATGGGCGATCAACACAGTCTCTGGCGTTACTCAGAATAACATGACATATCTCTGTAGTTACCAAGGAATCGGGCTTCTTAGACATTATTATCTGCTTAACTATTAGGTATTGTTGGCAAGACTGCGTCAAGCGAGACATGCACGCGTTTACACAAAAAAAAATAGCTCAACTAGTTTAACTACATGAAAATTTGCCAAATCGTGCTTACAAGGAAAGGTACCGAACTGTTCGACTCCGATTTAATTCATTTTGATATATGTTATATAGTAGTCTGAAATAGCAGACACGTATTTTTTTTAGCTGCCCAAATTCAACCTGTTAGGACTAATAATTGTCCTTCAAAGTACTGAAAATTGGTCGAACCCTCTAACTTCTGTAGAAAGATGTGTTCAAGCAAATCGATAATTAATTACTGGTTTCACTATATGTTGGAGAACATGATAAAAGAATGGACACGTGTTTTGTCATTTACAAGATACGGTTAATTAAAAGATCTGGCGGATTCGCCACGCCAAAACGTTGAACCATTTTCAATCATTTTTGCATATGGTTACAAATTTTGTCCGATTACAGAAAAGAAATAAAAATTGGGCAAGTGCGAGTCCGACTCGCGCATGTAGGGTTCCGTACCTATATATATTTATATATATATATAATCTATAACAAGTTTGTTGTATGGGAGCCCCCCTTAAATATTTATTTTATTTTATTTTTAGTATTTGTTGTTATAGCGGCAATAGAAATACATCATCTGTGAAAATTTCAACTGTCTAGCTATCACCGTTCTTGAGATACAGCCTGGTGACAGACGGACGGACGGACGGACGGACGGACGGACGGACGGACGGACGGACGGACGGACGGACAGCGAAGTCTCAGTAATAGGGTCCCGTTTTTACCCTTTGGGTACGGAACCCTAAAAAGAGGGTAATTACTTTATCATCGCAGCTGTGGTAGCATAGATGGGTAAACAACAAACTGAAACATCGACACATTACAGGTAAACTGCAAGAATAAGACTTCTCCGAGGGAGCGCGTTTGCCGCGCGGCAATCCGTAGGCAATGATGGATGTTCTCCTGCTCTAATTAATCTTGTTCAACTCTAGCCGCGGTATTTGTCGCAATAGTGGAGGATTTAGGTTAACTTGAAAATGTTCTAGTATCCTAGAAGTAAGTTTCCTTAAGTTATTTAAGTTGTTTATTATTGCAACACACGAATTTGGTCATTACAAAGTGTTAATGGGAAATATCTTCGTTTTGTTTCACTTTCTGTTGGGTTTTCAGTTATATCTAATGAAATTATGACAATCATGACAGGCATAATGAGTTTAAATATTCACAACTAGGGTATGCTGTCCCGGGAAATTTCCCAATTAGCATACAAGCTGCATAACCGCTTATAGCCCTTGTACAGCTAATTTAAGTTGTATAAGGGATGTATAAGCACTATTGCCATATTTCTAGGACGTGCATTTATGTAACGCCTTATTGCTTCTCCAAAAAATTTAGAATTATTACCTACTAATTAAAATTATTACCTCGGACACAGCGACACTTTTAAACAGTGACCAAAAATATATATAGACATCCCTTTCATCTTATTGCAAAACAGGGACCTAATTCGAGAACGTCGTTTGAGAGATCGAAAAACGTCATTATTAGATAACAGTGATATCGCCTTTGAACTGTCATTAAACTGCGATGAGCTTCGAGTGACATATCTCATCTCAATTTTGGAAATACGAAGGCGATATTAATTGTCAAAAATGCTATTTATGCATAGGTATATTGTATTGAACGAAACGTAACTGACTAATTTCACGCACTACACGGTCAAGTTAAAGTATGCGCCTGTTATTTATGCCGTCACATACAAAGGAAACGCAAATTAAGCGCGACCGATTTGACGAAGTTGCGATGTTCTAGGAATATCGCCACTTGTCAAGGGACACGTCAAAAGTGACGGATGGTGATGAAATGGAGAGATTTCCATCATCTCTCTAAAATTAGTCGAATTACCCCCCAGTCCCAGAAATCACCAAGACTGGCATACAAAATTTTCTCGAGACTGCAAACCCTAACCACAACTAAAGTCTGGCTAGCCAAATAATGTTGACAGATATTTCCTTGTGGTGTCACCAATTGTCTATGATTTAAACAATTTGGTAGGTGAGTCATCTATAAATAATTTTGATACTTTATGTTCTTGTTCTAACATTCCGATCGAGAAGAAATTTGACATAGTACTTATGTAATTTTTTTGGTGATAGGTTTATATAGTATTATCGTGCTAGGTCTTATTTACACTACATTTAATTTTTCACCTTGTATATAGTTAGAACGTGTAAACATAGTATGTGTTTGTCGTTGACTGTACTGTACATAGTGGTAGAAATTACGTGAGCTGACTATGAGTATACGTCAGCATATATTTAACTTTTTTTTTAGGTACCTTACGTGTGCAAGTGCATAGAAAACCAAAATATGTTCTAGTATCAAAACTATAATTCCTACTACACAAAGTGTGACCAGCCGCAGATTTTTTAAATTTCCCGCCAATTCTTTGAGTGATATTTCATTAGCCAGACTATAACATAATGTATCCGAATTTTAAGTCTTATCCTTGGAATATACCGGGTAATATATAATATATTATATCTGTTTTTTTTTCCGTAAACTTTGTTAAAAAAGCATCATTGTATTGTAATATCCAACTTATTAGATGTTGCATATTTCGAAAGATGCAGCTCGCAACGAAAACCACACTTTAGAATTTTATTCAAACTGACGATATTTTCATAGCAGAATTGCAGATTTGAGAGGAGCACATAACAAGCGCCGCCCGATGCCTTCGGTCTAATATAATCGCCACTCCGACCTCTTCAGCGAAGTGTTTGAATAAAACGGGATTGAATAAAATTTGACCCGTTTTTTTGATAATTGTCTAATTTGATTAGAACCGGCTTAGCGTTTTGTTTTAGTATAGGTAATCTTTTTTTGATTCTGTTTTTAATGTAGAATAAATATTGACATAAAGGTAAATTATGAAAGAAAAACGTAGTAAGATCGCCAGCAATGTAAGCAGGACTCGAAACTGCTACCCTAGGTTTCCGGCGTAGTGCTCTCCCAACTGAGCTATCACATCATTTGGTACGTCAATATCAACTCAAATCCATACGTCTCGATGTACATACAGCAAAAGGCAATTAAATTAAAATTATGTACAGTCTGTGAGCTCTTACATTGGGATTGAGGTTTGGATGAAAGACACTTGCATTTTGGCAAAACGTGACGGACGCTTTGTCACTTATTTATCGCGTGACAAAAGCAACCTTCATAAGCCCGCAGATCTCTTCATTTCTGATTCAATCTCACAGAGAAACTCCGAGCATATAATGCAGGTAAATCACATTAAAGGCTTAATGAATGTTGTGAGCACGTATACAAACAGAAATCTACCGCGTTTCAAACGAAAACCAAGCGACAACCTCCGCGTCTTCGTCAATTTGACGTTTATTAATTTGATCAACCAAACACTTTTTATTAAATTACGACAAACGCTGAAAGGAGATGATTTATAAAGGAAGCCGGTTCCTAATACAAGCCATTGTTTGTGTTTACAGCGGAAATTCTCTGGATACAAAGTTTATTAAATAAGCGTTCCTTATTGCAGCGGCGCAAATAAAAATGAGCTAATGGAAATCGCTGCACGTTCTATGTGAATCCTTACAGTTGTAGCGGTAAAGTAATTATGGTTCCGTATACGACTTGGATTGAATAAAACTGGAAAGACGGGAAAAGTACATTACTGCAGACGCCGGGAAAAAAGGGATTGCCGGATGAGGCGGTAGAGACAGTGACACGAAGCCGGCAAGCCCTTTTCATGGCTAAGGCATGTATAGTGCTTTTCTCAAACAAATGCGATGAAATAAAATAAAAATACACTCAAAAAATATATAATTGTGTCAGTGCATCTGGAAAGGTACCTTGTTTCAGGTATTGAGTTATGCATAGTTCCAAAAAGTAGATTAAATTTGCTATCAATACAAAAAAGAATAATGACTGTAGGTGGAACCACTATTTTTATATACATTTTTGAATTTTCGACTTCCGAAATGCACAAGTTGAGAAAATTGCATTTAAAGTTTATAGTGGCAAAAAACACACTTCTACTTCGAAGTTACATAGTGAAGGGTATAATCATTATCTTTGAATGTTAAAGAATTATAATAAAGGTGAATTGTCTAAAAATACATGTTAATTATTCTGATTTCTTAGGTTGAACATGCCAGGGTGGAAGAAACACGAAAGTGTTAATTATACCCAATTCATAAAGTAACGAGATTAAAACTGTTAGTTTCTCATCATAGTTACATATTCTATGGCATTTTGGGACAATTTAATGAAAGAAAACTCCATAATCATAAAGAAATTTAATAATTACCGCATTTTTAACAGTTACAAAAAAGATCACTTATAATATTAAAAACCAACAAAATAATTTTTATATTCATGCTATATCATAAGATCAAATGGTATTTAGCGTGGTGTACCACAATGGTATAATAGAAATGGTGTTAAAGCAATTTTTTTTACAATAAAGTTTAGTGACTCGGTCGAAACTTTTGTATGGAAACGTAACTAGGGTACCTTGTCACGACATTTACTAAACTTTAACTTAAACTCGAAGATCACTATTTTAGTACCTATAATGCAAGAAATAACTGTAACAAAATGTTATTTGGGATAATTATAGCGGAAATCAATGTATTCTTATTTATAAAAACTTCTGTTTTATTCGTGTAAGACATCAAGTTTAGCATTTTACTAAACTGGGTACCTTGTCACGCTAAGTCATTATCTTACATAAATGGAGTAACTAGAAAAAACCGGCCAAGTGCGAGTCGGACTCGCGCACCGAGTGTTCCGTAAAAACACTTTCCATCCCTAAGTGGTTAAGTTAAGTTTGCACCTGGTATGTATATCGCCCCATATAAATGAGGTGCAAAGTTAGGTATTAAAAAAATCTACTTACTAGATCTCGTTCAAAACAATTTTCGTTGGTAGTTTTTTTTTATAGTAATGTACATCATATGTTTTTTTCATTTTCTTATTTTAGAAGTTAGAGGGGGGGGGGGGGGGGGGGCAACTTTTTTCCACTTTGGAAGCGTCTGTCACGCAAACTATTCGGTTTAGAAAAAAAATATTTTAGTATCCTTGATATCATTTTTGAAGACCTATCCCCCCCCCCCCACACGTAGATACCCCACACGTATGTGTTTGATGAAAAAAAAAATTTGAGTTTCAGTTCTAAGTATGGGGAGCCCCCAATATTTTTTTATTTTTTTTTATTTTTGCATCAAAATCTTAATGCGGATCACAGAATACATCTACCTACCAAGTTTCAACAGTATAGCTCTTATAGTTTCGGAAAAAAATGGCTGTGACATACGGACGGACAGACGGACAGACAGACAGACGGACAGACAGACAGATGGACAGACAGACATGACGAATCTATAAGGGTTCCGTTTTTTGCCATTTGGCTACGGAACTCTAAAAATAACTCAATTGTGTACATAACTGCACCTAATTTATGATTTATTACGTATTAAATTAAAATAAATAGTTATTTCATACAAGAGTCATGCAAATTGAATGTTTTCTTATAAAAAACATTAAGTATTTTTTTTTGTTCAAAAAAATATTTTGCTATAGACCGATCCTATACCCTATCTTAGAAAGAGGTAGTTGACTACCCGCGATGGAAATATTGACAAAATTATTCAAAATTTAAAGGCTTTTAAGACATGGCGTGACAAGGTACCCTGACTACTAAACTTTATAGTCGGAGAAATATACTTAAAAAACATAATTTTACTGATATTCTTGTACACACGTGTTCCTTAGGATGTAAATAACCCAATTACAACACAAACCCATTTTGGCACTTTTTCACCAGCTTCCACAAAAACTCATGCAACTCGGTAACTAGATGTCGTGACTAGGTACCTTTCCAGATGCACTGACACAATTCAGCTGTTTAGCCTGTTCGTGAACACAGACGCCATGTTAAAAAAAAAACTTCCCGGCCTAGGCCTTCAATTTTGTATGAAATTCCTTTACAGTTCTCTCGAGTTTTGCCACCCGAAACGTGATACTTAGAAGCCTGTTATAACGCACATTATGACGAAATTTCATTGCATGTTTGAGAAAAAATATTTACTACATTTACCTACGGATTCTCCCATTATACTTATTTACGGAGTTTTGATACTTACCTTAAGGCTGGTTGTGAAGGTGCTTTTTTTCTATTAAACTTGTTTTATTAAAATTATGCACAAAAGGCTCTAACTACATAATTAGGTCTCTGCAAAAGAAATGCTCATATAAGATAAACTTTTATGAATGGAAGTCATCTCAGTAATAATAAAAAACCTTTTTCCTCGAAGCAAATAGTAAGGCAATGGTCCAAAATTAACAAAACAAAATATCCTTTTACTCACTCAAACTTATTGGGTTAAATCTCTTAAAGAAAATTGCTATTTTAATGAAACCGAACGGATTCAGTCCTATTTATCTAAAAATGAAAGCAAAACGGAGAGAAACGGACGGGAAGATCTAATAGAATTTATTTCTCCATCATGATTCCTCTTGTTATGACTTTATGACCAATCTTGTACAAACCTGAATTCTTAGGTAAGTAATTTATTTTGAAGTCCGAAACTTGTCTTATGAAATAATTCATACATAATTCGAGCTACAATTGGCATTGATCACAAAAAATTGCATTTTATTATTTATTTTCAAAATTTTTCTGCACGGATGCTTCTTCATAATATTTTCTGTTTCGGTATTATAGGAGAATATTCACGTAAGACTGCTTGAGTGACTTGCGCGGGTGTTATTGACACGTTGGACAGCTTTATGAGAAGTTTTTATGTATAATGTTCCACCATGTAGGAATGATCATCATTAAATGACATGCTTAATTAATCTAAAAAAATACCCCTTCATATTTGGGTTAAATTCTGTGCCGCTAAGTGTTCAGAGAACAGAATTCATGCATCAGCAACCTCAATGCATTTACGCAAATAAAGAATTGAGATCAAGCTCAGCTTGCAGTTTACACGTACAGTAGACAAAGAAAATGTATAGTAGTGTGCTGTACGTGAGATTTGTATATATAGCGTTAAGAAGTAAAATAAATCAGATACCAATTGTCCGTTGGTGTTTCACTACCTCTCTGGGGTCGGGTAAGCCCCATGCGTGTTCAGGGCTACTCTCTGAGCGTATGGTCCCATCCAACCCCTTAGACTAAGCTCCTCTTACTGTGGCGAAGACACCCTCAAGCCCTTAATCGGTCAACTGAGCCTGGTTGACTGGCAGTAAGAAAACCACCACTCCCCGACACCCCGTTCCTCCCCGTAGGAATCCATCTGTTACCTTAGGTCTCCTGGTAACAGATTTCCCGCTACAAGTCGTAGGTTAAGGTGTTAGGTTAGGGACTTAGGGCAGTAGGCTCCCTAGTCATAGTCAACCCTTAGCTGTACGCAGTCTGTGCAGACACACGCTGGATAGTTAACTTACTTACCAATTACATTACATTACCAAACTTACCTTACTTACTTACCTTACTTAGCTACCTAACTCTATACAAATATACCTAATTTGTATAGTTACCCCACAAGCCAGTGTGTGCCTGTGTACCTGTGTGTATATTGTATTCTATAGCGATCTTCTTTGAAACCCTAATAATTGTTTTATGTTAAGGATTCAAGTTCCCAGGCCAGGGCCAAAAGCATGGCAATGTCCCTGCCTTAATAGCGGTCATTACAATGGCATAATATTTAGGTGATAATTCTGAACAGATTTCATTAGATTTTTTTATCCGGTCATGTTAAGTTTAAGCCCCATTTATATTATACGAAGCCATATCAGACGCAAACTTAAATTGACTAGGTAGTAACTAGTAACGTCAAAACGTCACTTTATCAACAGCAGCTCGAATCGCGTTTTAATGACAGTCAATGGCGATATACTTCGGATATACCTGTGACATCGCTTCTTTGACGATATTTCATAGGCCACTTGAATTAGCTCCGTGATTAAAAAATTAATGAAATAAATAAATTGCAGACAACCTCACACAAATCGATCTAGTCCCAAATTAAGCCCAAGAAGGCTAGTGTTATGGACACTAGACGACGACATACATACTTATATAGATAAATATATACTTAAATACATAGATCCAACAACCATGACCCGAGCACGAATATTCAAGTTCATCACACAAATATTTTCCCGGGCCGGGATTCGAACCCGGAACCGCCGGCTCAGTACGCAGGTGCAATACACACTGCGCCAACCGCGTCGTCATTAAATGGAGTGTGTATTTTTGTGTGTTATTTCACTCCGGCAACATTTACGTAGACTCGTTGCTTATTTTACGCTTCAGTGTGGTTCAGCTCTATTTTTCTCTCTTATTCTTGCTATAATGGCTAAAGACTAGTAAATCTGCATAACTGCAAGTATTATTTTATGTAAATGTGACTTTAGTATGAAGAGTTATAATTATTCATCACCAACAATGCTGTGTATAATGTAATCGATCCGTGCCACTCTCAAGTTCCTCTTCACTCCGAATATGAGTCGTCTGAATGTCATGTCAGATATAATAGGGTACCCTTGTACTATGTTACTGTTCTTAATGTGGTATAGATTTGCATTTAATACCTTTCCACTGATATAGAGCTGGGCGGAGCCTAATAGGCGTGTATTTTTTTTAATGAGGATAGGAATCGATTCTATTTTTTATTCCTTTGTCCAGCAGTGGGCGTCTATTGACTAGTAGGCTGACATGATGATGACGATGAATAGGGAATATATATATAAATAAATAAATTTTATTAAATTAAGTTCAACATTTGAGGTACATTCGGAATTACACTAAATTACAAAATAATTAAGTAACTAAAATAAACTAAAAAAGGTGTAAAAAACTGTGCCCCCGCGGCATGGTCCCGAAGACGCTGGCAGCATTTCCTCGCTGAATAGCAATGCTAATGCGTTGTGCGAGGAAACTGCCAGATCTTCGTTCCCCAGTAGTTTCAAACAATCTTTTAGCGAGGTCTTTATAGAGTTTGTGGGCGCTGGGACCCCACGGACCTAAAGTCTCGACCCCGAAAGGAATGAAATTATATTCGGGGCCGAGACCTCTATACTTAATATGTTTCAATTTTTCGGCCGCCTCTGCTGCCGCCCCTGCTCTGTTTGATGTTCCGTGAAGGTGAGACGGGGCCAGTGTGTCTACGCAAGTGGCGTCCCACACCAGCACCCGGCCTAACCTCCACGGAATCAGTGACATTCCGTCCGGTCTCTTGCCATCATCCCTGGCGATGCCCGGTGGCTCTAGAACTGCCGGCACGTTGGCGGTGGCAAGAGAGCGGCGCATAATGTCGTTAAGAGCGGCATGTCTAGAGAAGCGGCCTGCACTTTTTTGACATAAGAGGCCGTGATGTCCCAGCGCGTTGACCTCGCTGCCGCAGGGGCATGTGTGTGGCGTGCATAAATTAATTCCTAGGCGCAGGCAGGTGGCAATGCGGAGGGTGTCGGGCTCTAAAAAGGTACCAGTGTTGGCTGATGGGAAAGCGTGCAGCCAGTGGCCAGCTTCTTTGGTACCCGCTGCCAATATTCTGGCACGTTCAGAGCCCGTACTGCGACTCAAGAGGGAATTATAAATAAAATTTGATTGAATGTCATCCCAGGCCCTTTGGGAATTTAAATTTTCAGGGAAGTCCTCTCCCGGGCTAGCAGCGGACCAAGCTCTTTTGGCCTCTGTCAAGCCCGCAGTCTCATAGTTTAAGGGAAAGAAAGCCCTTAGAATTTTACCTATGAGACCTGCCGAGCTATGGGCAGAGGACAAAAAAGCTGGCGTAGAGATGGAGGTAATTTTGCGAATCCCAAGCCCACCAAAGCGAATGGGAAGGGATGCTTGGGTCCAGGATTCTTCGCTGAACTGAATATTTAAAATGCATTCCAGATTTGCTTTGATTATGTCATCAATTTGACCAAGTAAATTTGGAAATTTAAAGAATGGACAGCAGCGAAGGACATAAGTGAATTTCGGGACAAAAAGGCAGAATTTAAGAATGGTAGTAGCGAAATGGGGGCTAATTTCAAGTAGACGGCTTTCATAGCTTTGGAATTTGGAAACACATTCTGAAATGAAGTTCGGAAAAGATTCTTCGAAAATTGGAGACCCTAGGAGGCTGAGGGAATATCGGTCTACCATTTTTATGTTCGGTGTTAGAGCATCGAATTTTTGTTTTAAATCGAGAACATTTAAGGTGGGGTTTTGTATGAAGAGCTCGCATTTGCTAAAGTTGAGCTCTAAGCCAATTGATTTGAATTCAGAATTGATGGTTGAAAGGTCAGACAGTAAGGTATCCAAGTCGCCTCCTAGGGTTCCGTCATCCAGGTACCAAACGTTAAATTTTGATTTTAAATTTCGAATAATAGGGTTAATAGCCAAACTGAAAATTGCTGGCCCGAGTGGGTCGCCCTGCTGACAGCCTACTTCTGATGATAAAGCATTTTCTCGGTAAATAATATGTGATGGATCGGCATAACAATGGAGAAGGTAGTTGTATATTTCCGGAACATTGTTTTTGACTTCTGTCAGCAGGGTGTCCCTATTTACAGAATTAAAAGCATTTTTTACATCAATTTTGACTAGTACATCGCAGGATTCTTTAGAGAGGTAAGTTCGCAAGGCATGGACGGCTGCCTCGCACCCTCCTTTTACAGCGAAACCGAGTTGTGTAGGTTCGAAAACGGACTGTAATTTGGAAGAGATAAACCTAACAGCAATTTTGGATGCGAGACGTCTGAGAGTAGATCCAACGGCAATTGGTCTCACCCCTCCGTCCTTTTTGGTTAGGGCAATGAGGTTTGCGCCATAGAGAATCGGAACTATCTGTGGGTTGACATTGCCCAAGTACATAGCATTGACCAATTTTGTTAAGGACTCTACTAGGCGTTCACCAGCATCATAGGGAATATTAAAAGTATAAGAATATTTAGAATTTTTCTTTGTAGGTCCAATAAAACCGTGAATATGTTTATTCCCACCTTGTATAATAAGTACTTGAACGTGATTTTTAGTCAAAATGCTAATGCCCGCCTTTTCAGTCCCTTCGAGACGTCCATGGACATAAAATCACGTGCAAAACGTCGATATAATTAAAAAACAATGTTTTGAACGTGATTAAGACCCGTTTTGTTATAATAAAATTAAATAAGTTGTGAAAAATATATCGCAAATTAACTAGCATTTCATGAGAAAACCAATCTGCCATCTTCAAAGATATCTCAAAAGTCAAATTAAATATCGACGCTTAAAATATTCCTCCTCAGATTGCGTCAAGCTCACAACATAATTATTTTCAAGCGGAAGTAGCGCATGTCTGTGAAAAGCTTCAAGATTAGGTAAGACTTTTCCGTCTTCATAGTAATTTAGCAGTATACGCTTTATATGTACGAGTACCTAGTATTTTGAATTAGAATTGGGATATACTTACCAAATTAATACCCCATTTAAAAAATAAATGAATAAGAGAATCGGTCTACAGTAGGTGGAGAAATCAGAGGACATACAGTTAAATATAGAAAACCTCCTTTTTTTGAGTCGGTTAAAAATAGCAAAGCAAAAAATTCACTCGCATTATAAATGAGTACGAATTAGTCTAAATAAATCACTATATGTACTAAATAAATTATCTGCTACATAGAACTGTACCTGTGACTGTACGTGCAAGGTAGCCAAAACAAATTTACCACCATACATCGACTTCAACAGCAGCTTGTTATGTCAACAAACAGAATAAATTTGGAGACAAAGGTCAACATCCTGCATTTTGGGAGACACGGTCTTACACCGTTATATCGAGGTCGTCCCTGAATACATTACTGTGGGTCCAGAATGGCGCTAAAGGAGCCTATGGCTGCGGCCAGCACATACAAATGAGGAAACTTGCACGTTGATGGTGCTCAACCAGCTGCGTTGTTTGGGACGAGTGTCGTTTGTACAACTACAACTACTGATACTCATTTTTGATCAAGCGACTCAAGATACACCTTTCAGTAAAATGTGGTGATGAATGGTCTATAATACAATACAATTTCTCTTTATTGCACACCTCATAAAACATACAGGAGTAATACAACACAAGAAATTACAATTAGATGTCTATGATCAGAGCAAAAAATTGCGATTTGTTAAATTAAAAACAAAACTGTAAATCTATTAAACAAACCAACTATATTATAGTTAGATAGTCAATAGAAATTCGTGGAAGAATATCCATTTCAGATTTGAGATCACGGAAATCTCTTATCAGGAATTGAAGGTTCCAAAAATTGAATTTCAAAATGCATTTTTACAAAAAAATAAAGAAATTCGATTTTGTTGCCTCTTAGGTTGCAGATTAAAAGAAAGCAAAGTACGCCTTGATAACCAACTGCGTTATTTGGGACGAGTGTGGTTTGTACAATAACAACTACGTAGGTATAGGTACTCATTTTTGATCGAGCGAATCAAAATAAACTCTTCATGAAAATATAATATATGCTAGGCATGGATATCCGCTGCAATCTTAACCAAAACGAATACATCGAGTCACTGATTACCACAGCTTCCAAAAAACTGGGGATCCTGAACAGGGTGCGACGGTTCTTCACGCCGGACCAGCTTTGCCTTCTTTATAAGACTCAAGTTCGGTCGTGCGTTGAGTACTGCTCGCATCTTTGGGATGGATCCGCCCAATATCTACTCGATGCTCTTGACAGATTGCAGCGTCGGGCGGTCCGCATCATAGGAGACGAGAAAAGTACCAGATTCCTCGAACCCCTTCAATTAGGTAGGGACATTGGGTCGCTGAGCGTTTTTTATCGCCTATACCGAGGCGAGTGTTCTGAAGAGTTATTTTCTCTTATCCCACCCTCCCCTTTCCGTCATAGAACCACACGTGCCAGCTTGCGGTGTCATCGCCTCACCGTGGAGAATATTCCCACACGTACCAAGAAGTTTGGCAATTCCTTCATCTGCCGAACTATTAAAGTATGGAACTCCTTGCCGGCTCATGTGTTTCCTCCTTCTTATAACTTGGGACCCTTCAAACGAAGCGTGAAGAAGCATCTCTCGGGCCAGCATGGCAGTGTCAACTGACTTGGCACCGTTGGTCTCTCGTCAGTTGCCATTGCGACTTGGGCTGCTTTTTGCTTACCATCAGGCGAAGAGGAGCCACTATGTTGTGCCGTTATAAAAAAAAAAAAAATATGGCGACGAATAATTCTAAGGTGGTCTAAGACCAGATCAAAAAATTGCGAGTTGTTCTACCTACAATTAAAAACAAATCTTCTGTGAATCTAGAAAACAAACTAACTGTATTATTGTTGGATGATCAATAGAAATTCGTCAAACATCGTCCATTTCCGATTTCAAGATTAAGACAACCCTTTTTCGGGAATCGAAGGTTCCAAAAATCGGATATCAAAATGCATTGTTACAGAACGAGGAATTTGATTAAATTTTGATCAAGTGACTCAAAGCCTCCATGAAAATATGGTGATGGATGGTCTAAACTCAGATCCAAAAGTTGCAAACCTACCTATGGTTTGTACGATTAAAAACAAGCATTATGTGAGTCTAGCAAATAAACCAACAATATTATTGTGCCCAACTGATTGACCAATAAAAAGGTTTTTCTTTGATTATGATGATAGATTTCGGATGCGACAACTTTTAAAATTGCCGACATCATTTATTAAAAAAGAAAAAATATAGATCTTGGTTACTTGGAGCGTATCGTATCCACAATAATAACGCTTTTTTTGGGCCAAGGAGGCGTGCATGTTTTTATTAGGAGTCAGGAATGTTGTTGCTGGTTTATGGAAATTACTAGCATGGTACTGGGGCACTCCTACGTCTAATAGCATCATTAACACATTTTTATCTGACGATATCAAAAACCCCAACAAGAATACTGAACTTCAGCTGCCCGCCATTTCCCTAATACAATTTGCCTGAACGCTTTACGTACGGGTATGTAAACTACATAGCACAAATGAGATAGCAACAGCCATAGCCGTTTGGAAAATATAAGAGGTCGATTTTACGGGCGCCGTAAGTGTTTTCTGACCGTCGTTTTCTTTTCCAATCCCGTGGAACTGCCCCCAAAGGTCGAAGGCACCTGCGCCAGTCAAAAGTTAGATGTAGATGGGTAATGTCATGTCCCTTATTATCTGAATACGGACTCGTACGTGATGTTTGCCAACTTTGCTTGGGTATGGTTGTATTACTAAAGTTAAACGCAGTATACGGCTCTATAAATTACTGCTATCGTCTTCTGTACTAAATCAGTTAGGTTAAAAGACGATTTCACGGGACGTGACGTGGAACGTATATTTGTGTCATCTCCCGATCGTTGAATTCGCCTGATCATGAAATTCCTAGGTATATCATGAATGACGCCAATTTATAACCCCCCGGATGGTTATCGGATACTTTTCAACCGACTTTTTAACGTACATAAGTACATTATTAAATTGTAATCATATATTTTGATAATTCTTTGAAGTTATTAAATATATGATGGAATTTAAAGGCAAAAAACATATGGAAAGAAAATAAAGAAAGAAATACATTTTGAATTTAAAGGCAAAAACATATGGGACTTGAGAATCTCCTCCATGAGGAATCATGAAGCAACTGTTAGTAATCAGTACCGCACCATATGCAGCTAGTGTTGTCTGTGGTGTTGTTTGATTGATGGCGTGTGTCGGCAGCGAGGCGGGGCTTAGCCGGGGATTGATTATAGCCGACTGGCGCTTCTTGACGGCGGATCCTATGCCGATGTATAAAATAGATGGAGATTAAACTTACCTGTTCAATCTTTTAAGTACTACCTATGTTTTCACTGTAGAAATAATTGATAAGCTTTGTACTTACAAGTACACATGTTTGGAAACAACATTAGAATAACGGAATTTAAAGGCAAAAAACACTTGAAAATTTACACCAATTTGCAGTCGGTGGAAGAGCGTGAATTTCCCCTCACAAAAGCCCAAGCTTGCTCCCATACACTAGGGCCTTGTTGCTCTGGCCCGCCGGGATCATGAAGCAACTGTTGAGTAATCAGTACCGCACCATTTGCAGCTAGTGATGTCTGTGGTGTTGTTTGATTGATGGTGTGTGTCGGCAGCGAGGCGGGGCTTAGCCGGGGATTGATTAAAGCTGACTGGCACTTCTTGACGGCGGATCCTATGCCGATGTATAAAATAGGTGGAGATTAAACTTACCTGTTCAATCTTTTAAGTACTACCTATGTTTTCACTGTAGAAATAATTGATAAGCTTTGTACTTACAAGTACACATGTTTGGAAACAACATCAGAATAACGGAATTTAAAAACAAAAAACACTTGAAAATTTACTCCAATTTGAAGTCGGTGGAAGAGCGTGAATTTCCCCTCACAAAAGCCCAAGCTTGCTCCTGTACACTAGGGCCTTGTTGCTCTGGCCCGCCGGGATCATGAAGCAACTGTTGAGTAATCAGTACCGCACCATTTGCAGCTAGTGATGTCTGTGGTGTTGTTTGATTGATGGTGTGTGTCGGCAGCGAAGCGGGGCTTAGCCGGGGATTGATTATAGCCGACCAGCGCTTCTTGACGGTGAATCCTGTCCCGGTGTGAAAGTTTTCAATATATTAAGTACTTTATTTTATCACTGTAGAGATAACACACATGTTTGCAATCAACATCTGTACAACTATCGTAACTTCTACAATGACGGATTTGAAGGCAAGAGACACACACGTGTCTTAAAAAATCTTCTAATTTTAAGTCGGTGGAAGGGTGTGAATTTCTATTCGCAAAAACACTAGCTCGCCCCGTTACACTAGGATCTGGTTGCTCTGGCCCGCAACTATTGAGTAATCACCACCGGCAATAATGGTACTCGTATTCGTATCCAATATCGGACGAGATATGCATCTTGCATACCTAACAAGCTACGTTACGAGTATGTCACTGGCGCGTCACCTGTTATGTCACTGGTGCACCACCTGCTACGTCATCACACGTCATCGCATGTATGTACACCATGTGTACATACGTGCCAGGTGGGCCTAATGAAAATGTACCTAATTCTCCTTAGCAAGCCTTACAGTGAACCGCTGGTAGATATTTTTAAATATAATAATTAATGCCCTTCAGGCAAATGTGTAACTGTCTTTACACATTAGGCCTATCTGGCATGTATGTACACCTTTATTTTTATTTATAAAAAGGGTAGATTGCACAAATGTAACTTTAACAGAGAATAATTGTGTTTTTCTTAGTCAACCTTTGACAACGATAACTGGAAAGCTATTAATATACGCGATATAATCCGTTTAAATAGTTTCATTTAAATGTGTGACAGTCGTGAAAACCGAAGCACCTAATAGGCATAGCTGTTCGGAATTCGTTTAGCTTATTATTATTTTTGTTAATAATAAATCCAAATCGCTCGGATATACCCTCCCTGAATTTCCTTGATCGTATAGTTTTTGGCTTCTCCTGAAAAGTAGGTCATTCTGAGTTATGCCCTTTCTCACTAGATGTACTGAAATATAACCGTAAATGTTAAATGCAGCAACCAGATAATTTACTGTTTATCCGGACGCTTTTAGAGTATTATTCTCAATAAATAGAAGAATCCGAGGAGACCCAAGCCAATAGTGTGTCCCACATAAATGTCAAATATCATGCCTTAACGAAAATAAACAACGGATCGGCCAATCCGAACCAAAAACTACCGTGGGTCTACTCCGGTTGTTGGTCCAAATTGTATCGAAAATGTTTCGGATACATTGCGTTCTCTTCGTTGATACGAGTTTCAACACTGGTCTGGCCTTTTTAAATCACCCTAAGTGTGGATAGTAGAGCCGAACTGACCGTTTCCATATATCGTCTGTTGACAACCAAACGTCAGTAAGTAATAAATACCTACTTAAAACGAAGCTCCTATCTCAGTATCAATTGGGGTATCCCAAAAAAAATTACCCCCCCTTTTTATATTTTTAGTCGATGAAATAGGCCATTTTATAATACCAATTTCATTAACTCTTCATTAGAATAAGTATTTATTTTTTTATTAATTATTTTAAGAAGCTCACAAGATGACGTCATGATTTCCGCGTGTGTTTGAGGATAGTAAAAAAACGCTATTCAGCGCACTCTTATTTGTATTTTTTACTATTTCACTGGTAAACCTACGCATTTCTGAAGTTGTGAAACTGGCCATGAAAATCACAAAAAAAATATATTCGATATCTTGTCAAAGAACTGTCACGTGACAGTTTGTAAATAACCAACAAAAAATGTAATCGTTTTCAAGTTTGTTTTCATTATTTTACTACAAGTTATATGTGCTGCTTTTCGTAGCTCTGTCTTAATTTTGGACTTATTTTTCACGCCAGGCTAGTCTCCATGGCTATGCTTTGACCGTACCAACAAATATTTGACTTGGAATACGATAAAAGTATTTGTGTGATACTAGATCAGTCCTAAAACCTAAAAATTCAACATCCCAACAAGCTTCATGGAGCAGATTATTGTTACTACTTTAAAACAGTCAAAGGATTCACTATGCAGAATTATGTTTAAGGACGAAAATATTGCTGTCAAGATTCCTAGGAAAATCTCATCACGTCTAACAACATTAAAGATAGAAAATTTGCTAGTAAATGGATCCGGAAGATTAAATTGACAAAAATGTACAAACTACTAAGTGTGAATTACATCATAGTTATATTTCATTCCTATATATGAAGTAAAGTTTTTGGATGATGTATATGCTGTGTCATAACTTTAATGAATGTATAATGTAGCAGAAAAAATTAAACTCATGTTATTATAACAGTTTTTTCATTGAAAGTAAATAATATTTGTGACATTTTCAAGAAAAAAATCCTCGATCGAACCTTCCTTGTGTACTTGTAGTGGATCTGATCGAGATTCATGTCTCTGAAAGTATCGAAGGTGTCGAAGGGCACGTTTAAGATTTTCTTGGGATCCAACATACCATCAAAGTTTTGGTTTTGGTCATACGCCTAAAAGTAAAACACACGTAAGTGTCTAATTTTTAGATACAAATATAAAACAAACCTCAAATGTTTTGAGATGATTACCTTCTTATTAAATCAGCATTTTTAATAACCACCGATGCATTTCTCCTTCAAAGCTCGGTTTGGTGCATTCACGCAGTCTTTGTTAATCGCAGTTAATTGACAAGAAATATAAACAATATAGGTAAAATCGCTTGAACTATTTCTCGAGATATTAGTCTGCATCCTAATTTTTTATAACCGATGTTATTTTTATTTCCACTCATCGTCTCGTAAGTGTTTAATAAAACTCTTTTTCTTGTTGAACGTAAGTTACACGAGTTAAGAGACGATGTAAATATATACATATATATTAATCCTGGAATGGCAGCTCCTGGTTTTTGCAAATGTCAGTTTTTAATAAATAATCTGATTCACTTTATAAAGAATAATAAACCATATGCTTGTATATGTTCAATACCATTTCTAGAAAATCCCGATGTAAATATTGAAAATGTAAATAAATAGTTGTCATTGTTACTGTCAGACGAAATATTTACCGGTCCAAACATAAAATCTGTGATAATTTGTGTTCAATTTAGTTTCAATTGCCAGCGCAATCAAGTATTTAAAATATTCTTGAATGTTTGATTCACAACTTCAACATTATAATATTAAAGAATTATCATAATTATTGAAGGAAAGGGCAGTATAATAGCAGTAAGATAATAATTATAAGAACCGTTAGTATAATTTGGACCGAGCATTGGGGTAACCACAGATAACACCACCTGTACCTTTCCAAACTACTGTGACGTAGTAAAACCCCGGTTACTGAAGGTCAAGTGAAAAATTGGGTAGTATCTTTTTTACGAAATTTTTGTAATTTTTTTCAATAACTAGAAATGGTTCAGAAAGAACCCAGCTCGTCAGTCATAATCGAATTAACGGTTTTGAAAAAAAACGGTACACCCCAATTTACAAAGTAGATACGAGGTTTTCAAGAG
The DNA here is from genome assembly GCA_932273695.1 of Apotomis betuletana. Lineage (NCBI taxonomy): Eukaryota > Metazoa > Arthropoda > Insecta > Lepidoptera > Tortricidae > Apotomis > Apotomis betuletana. The sequence goes on from OW026307.1 coordinate 18,345,582, forward strand.
CAGTGACGGAAATGTTAGTGTTTTGATTGTCCCAAGGTTTGCTACCAACCTCACCTCGAGGTGCCTTTATGCCTATTTTAGCGAACGGTGCTATACGAAGTACCTAACCGTACCTAATGACATTTACTTCTTCATTGAGATAATTAATAATTATGTTTCGTATAATTCAATTCGGTAATTATTATCACTTATATACAAAGTTAATGGATATTAACCCATTCATTGCCGACGCCTCATATTTTTACTCATCACGCAGTGCCGCCTTCCAAGCGACGGCGCGAATTCGCGTCCGCGGCATTAGGTTAACCTATTTCAAGGACGCGAATTCGCGTCCGCGGCATTACGTTGTCAGGGACGCGAATTCGCGTCCGCGGCATTACGTTGTCACGGACGCAATTTCGCGTTTTCGGCATTACGATTACACATACATGGGACGCGAATTCGCGTCTTCGGCATCCGAGATAAGAATTATGAAAATTACAAATGCACGAAATCCAAAAACCAGCAACAGTATAATATTATCCTTCATAAATAGAGTAACATTTTGGTATCAGCATTTAAGTACAGTTGTTTTCTAGCAAAAAAAAACAAATAACTCGAGGACGCGAAATCGCGTCCTCGGCATTACGATTACACATATTCATTGCCGACGCCTCATATTTTTACTCATCACGCAGTGCCGCCTTCCAAGCGACGACGCGAATTCGCGTCCGCGGCATTAGGTTAACCCATTTCAAGGACGCGAATTCGCGTCCGCGGCATTACGTTGTCAGGGACGCGAATTCGCGTCCGCGGCATTACGTTATCACGGACGCAATTTCGCGTTTTCGGCATTACGATTACACATACATGGGACGCGAATTCGCGTCTTCGGCATCCGAGATAAGAATTATGAAAATTACAAATGCACGGAATCCAAGAACCAGCAACAGTATTAGTATTATCCTTCATAAATTAAGTAACATTTTGGTATCAGCATTTAAGTACACTTGATTTCTAGCAAATAAAAACAAATAACTCGAGGACGCGAAATCGCGTCCTCGGCATTACGATTACACAAACATGGGACGCGAATTCGCGTCCTCGGCAATGAATGGGTTAATGGCCTTATTAAGCCTGCTTGTTTATATCAACCAATGCAATGCGAATAGGTAGTAGAACATTTAGTTTTGACGGTGACATTCAAAATTCGATATACTGGTACTTATGCATTTATGAATATCTCGAAATACAAAACGACCGCGGACAGCAGGCCTCTGCTCATTTTTCTTTTTCAATCCCTGGATTTAGATTTTGGTTAGAAGGAATTTAACAAGCCGCTTCGATAGCAATCGTATTTGAAATGTGTTTAAATAGATAATACTGATGAGATTGTATCAAAAGACAAGTACAATTTAGTTTGAGTGGCCAGTGCTGCCACCTGTTGTAGTGTATAGTTTGAACTTAGAATGCATTTCTACTTTCCTGTGTTTCTTGTCTATGAAAGTGCTCTGCGAATAAAGATGACGGACTGAACGACGTTTTTATTTTTGTCCAATTTTAATACGCTTCCACTGCGCTATTTGTAAAACAACAGATGAAATAATAAAATAAATAAGTAATTAGCGCAAAATGGCAACAGAATATAATGTAATACGATTGAGTGAAAAGTGTAACTTTGGGAATTGGAAATTTAGAGTGAAACTTATATTAGAAGAAAAAGGCGTACATAAAGTATTATTAGAAGAGTCTTTCGATAGTACAAAGCCAGCAGATATCATCAGTGATGCGAAAGCAAGATCCATAATCGTGCAATGTTTAAGTGATAAATATATCGAAATAGTGAAACAATCGAAAACTGCGGCGGACATGTTGTCTAAACTAGAAGACATTTTCGAAAGGAAAAGTATTTGCAACAAGTTAAGACTAAAACGACAACTTATCATGTTGAAATGCGGTGCAACGGAGAAATTACAAGATTTTTTCTTAAAGTTTGATTCTCTTCTCGGAGAACTCAATGCAATCGGGTCTAAAGTTGAGGAGATTGATAAAATTTGCTATTTACTAGCAGCGCTACCATCTGCTTATGACAACGTTATAACATCAATTGAAACGATGATCAGTGAGAAAATGCTAAATATAGAATCGATCAAAGCAAGATTACTCGACGCGGAACTAAAATTAAGTGAAGAACCTCATCAGGACACAAAGGAGGAGGCATTTCTTGTATGCTATGGCTGCGGACGGAAAGGACACATCATCAGGGACTGTAGGATGAAACAACCGGAGACCTACACTCACAACAATACTCACCGAGGACGACCAGCGACAAGAGGATATCGTGGACCTACCAGATACAGAAGCTATTCCAGTCGACAGCGGGGAATGCCACATCGTGACTATCAGGGGCAAGCTAGCAACATGGTACAACTTGTAGATGAGGATGTATTATCATTCACTGCATTTAATGCAAATAATTGTAATGTGAGTAATGGAAATGACTGTATAAATTTCATTGTAGATTCTGGCGCAACTGAACATTTGCTAAAAACTGAATTTGAGCAAAATATGACAGATGTAGTAAGATTAGAAAAAGAAATAAAAGTGTTTGTAGCAAATGGTCAATATCTGACATGTAACAAAAGGGGTAAATTACATTTAAAATGTGGGAATGTTTCAGTAAATATAGAGGGTTTGATAGTACCTAAATTGTCACACAACCTACTGTCTGTTAGGAAATTGTTACAAAAAGGTTATATGGTTCAATTTAATAAAGAAAATGTGTCAATTAAAAATAAAACTCAGGAAATTTTTGGAAACTTACTTGGAAATTTGTATGTTATACCTATGCAATTAGATGATGACAGGTGCTTAGCAACTAACAATATCAACAGTGACTTTTTATGGCATCAGAGACTAGGGCATGCTAATCGAAAACACTTGAGGATGATGAAGCTGCCATATAGTGACCAACCCTGTGAAGCCTGCATGGAAGGTAAGTCTACCAGATTACCATTTTGTACCACTCCGAAGCCCCGATCCGGATATATAGGAGAATTAATTCATACTGATCTCTCTGGTCCTGTCAGCACTCCAACAGCTAACGGTGAGATTTATTACCAAACAATAATTGATGATTACACTCATTTCTGCGAAATTTATCTATTGAAGAGGAAAAGTGAAGCAACAGAAAAATTAATTAATTATATAAATAAAATGGAAACACAAACAGGTAATAAAGTAAGAAAAATTAGGGCAGACAATGGCGGAGAATTTAAAAATCAAGTGATGCAAGACTTCTGCAATAGAAAAGGTATAATTTTACAATTTACAATTGCTTATAGCCCACAATCGAATGGTGTTGCAGAACGGATGAATCGCACCATATATAACCGTGCAAGAACATTGTTGGCCGAAACAAAACTACCAAAAACATTATGGGGTGAAGCGGTAAGATGCTCCGTTTATCAAATAAATAGATGTCCTTCAGCTGCCATCAGTTTTCATACACCAGCTGAAATGATGTTTGGACATCGAGATCTGTCACGACTAAGAATATTTGGATGTAAGGTATGGGTTCATATATTACCAAGGCAAGACAAACTTGAAAAGAGAGCGAAAACAATGAGATTTGTTGGATATGCACCTACTGGCTATCGTGTATGGGATCCAGAAACGGATAAGATCATAGTAACAAGAGATATAAGATTTGATGAGACACAAGTGAAGTTTGAACAGTCAGAGCGAGAACATGAAGAGGTAAGATACAGGTATTATGAATATGATGAAGAAGATGACCAGAAATTAAAGGAAACACAGTCTGAAGAGCAAGAGAAACAGGTAGAAAATGTTGAAAAGAATCAAGAGGATGATGAATATTTTACAGAAACTGAAGAGGAAAGTAATATCGAAGAACAAAGACAAGAAAGTGAGGAATTTCATACAAGATCGGGAAGACAAGTGCGAAAACCAAGGGAATTACTTGAAAAATATGACTTAAATTATACAGCATACTGCTTACTATCAGGTGACCCACAAGATTTTGAAGAAGCCATACAAAGTGAAGAATGGGAACAAGCAATAAAGAAAGAGCTGAACTCACAGCAGAAATTAGAGACATGGGAAGAAGCGACTTTACCAAAAGGGTGTAAAGCTATAGATACAAAGTGGATTTTTTAGAACAAAGCAAGATGGAATAAAGAAAGCGAGACTTGTAGCTAAAGGGTTTCAACAGAGTAGCTCATACAACAATTATGCACCAGTAGCTAAATCATCAACAATGAGACTAATGATGAGCATAGCAGTTCAAGAAGATAAAATAATAAAACAGCTGGATGTTCCCACAGCTTTCTTAAACGGATTTTTAGACCAGGATGTATATATAAAATGTCCACAAGGATTGAAAATAAAAGAAGGAAAAGTATTGAAACTAAAAAAGGCGTTATATGGACTGAAGGAAGCACCCAAATGCTGGAACAATCGATTTCATGAATTTATTACAGGACAAGGATACATACAATCAAAATATGACTATTGTTTGTACAGAAAAGGAAAAACCTGGATATTACTGTATGTAGATGACATTTTAATACTAGGTGATGGAAATTTTATCATAACCCAACTGAAAAAAGAATTTAATGTGAAGGAATTGGGAGAAGTAAAGAATTATTTAGGACTGGAAATTACAAGAAAGAAGGACAGAATGGAAATTAAACAGACAGACATGATAAACAGATTACTAGAAAAATTCAATATGCAAGATTGTAAGAAAAGTAGTACTCCAATGGAAATCAACTACAGCGCAGACACCAAGTCAGAGGTAATTAATGTACCATTTAAAGAATTAGTTGGTTCACTTTTATATATATCCACAAACAGTCGACCAGATATCACTTATGCTGTTTCCTATCTGAGTAGATTTTTGGACAGACCGACAGCAGACTTATGGAAAGCAGGTAAGCGAATTTTGCGTTATCTTAAAGGGACTGCAGAAAAGGGGCTGCTGTATAAGAAGTCAAAGGAGGCCATCACACTTCGAGCTTACTCCGATGCAGACTGGGCAGGAGACAAGACAGATCGTAAGAGCACCAGTGGCTGCGTCATATATCAAGGTGAAAATGTTATATCTTGGTTCTCAAGGAAACAGACATGCACAGCATTGTCAACAGCTGAGGCAGAATTTGTGGCAGGTGCACATGCTGTAAGTGAACTCATGCATATTAAGGGTGTTCTGTCAGATTTCTCAAGTAATGAAACAAATATTCCTGCTTATTTATTTATTGATAACCAGAGTACTATTAAATTGTTTCAAAACCAGATTAATAGTAAAGCGTCAAAACATATTGACATTAAATATCATTATGTGAAAGATATAGTAAATAAGAAACTCATATCATTATTCTATGTACCAACAAATGAAAATATTTCTGATATTTTTACAAAAGCTTTACCTTGTATTAAACATAGTTATTTCTTGAGTAAATTAAATTTAGTATAGTAATTTCTGTGTAATTAAAATAAAACAATTTAAATGTATTAAGCTAGTACTCAATGTACTCATATGACATTTGAACTTATGTTAATTAATGTGTAGTAAAACATAATAATTATGTTGTTGTTATGTTGTTTATTATCTAGTGGTGCAGACTGATCCCAAGACTTTGATCGTAGGGCTAGATAGAAGACACATAATTTTTTCTTTGACTTTGAATGTATCAAGTCATATCAAGTTACATCAAGTTATGTAAACTTAGTTATAATTGTTTATATAAAAGTTAAGTTGTTTTACAAGTTTTAACTTCAGCTTCTTTCGTTATAAACTTGAGGGGCTGTGATGAGATTGTATCAAAAGACAAGTACAATTTAGTTTGAGTGGCCAGTGCTGCCACCTGTTGTAGTGTATAGTTTGAACTTAGAATGCATTTCTACTTTCCTGTGTTTCTTGTCTATGAAAGTGCTCTGCGAATAAAGATGACGGACTGAACGACGTTTTTATTTTTGTCCAATTTTAATAAATACTGCACCATTACAATCGATAATATTTATCATAAAAGTAATCTACTTTCTAAAGATTTTAACTAATTTCAAACGTCCGGACCGACAATCCAAAGGTACCGGGTTCGTTTCCCGGTCTCGTCCACCAAGTAAATCATTGAATTTTTCTTTGAGCTTTGATCTTTGTATCAATGTTTTAATTTCAAACGATTCCTGTATAGGTAAGGTTAGCTTCAAAAGTAAAAAAAATGTTAGCGTATCAAGTATCATCCTATGCCACGCTCAAAAACTCTTTGAGCTCTTTAATAAGATTTTGAGTCCGTCGAGACTAGGACTAGCTCTCATCTGAGGACTTCATTGCCTCTTGACATTAACAGAGATTGCTATCTCATACTGAGCTGCTTCACGCTGCTTTGCATAAAATAAAACTGTTAATACTCACTACCAAGACCGCAAAGCTGGGCTGGACACGTCTGCCGCATGCATCCGTAACGATGGGCCAGAATAATTACCAAATGGACACCACATGGCTACCGGAGCAGAGGCAGACCGAAAAGGAGATGGCGGGACAACTTGAATGCATTCAGTAAAGAGTCGAGGGAGCAGGCAGCTAATTAATAGAGACAAGCGCAAGAGACGCGGGATACATCTATAGGCTAGAAGAAAATATTAGAATATTAACCCATCAATGGAGACTGAACTTAAAAAACTTTCCAAGTAACTGAATACGCCTGTCCAATAGTAGCCATGGAATGGAAACAATAACAATAAATAATGATACGGGAAGGAGCGGGCCGGATGGACACGACCGTTTACAGTGAAACGAACTGTGCGAACCGATTGTGTACTATAAATGGGTGCGCTTTATCAAAACCCGATCGCACGCGTATCGGCGGGCCTTTTTACTGATGGCTAAAATACTTTAAGGCAGCTTCGTCGGTATAATGTATTGGTATAACCCTTTCGCATCAATGTCGACGGAAAGTTGGTGTTATACGACGAGATCGTTGAAGAAATGTGTGTTATATTTGGCGCATTTGCGCGTGTCTTTCGATGAGATGCGATGTATACGTCCAAGAGGGTTTTGGTTTATAGGGTTTCGTACCCTAAGGATAAAAATTTAAGCCTATTACTAAAAGCCTCCGTTGACCGTCCGTCTGTCCGTCTGTCACCAGGCTGTATCTCATGAGCCGTGACAGCTAGACAATTGAAATTTGATGACAGAAATGTGTTTCTGTTGCCGCTATAACAACAAACACTAAAAACATAATAAAATAAATATTTAAGTGGGGCTCCCATATAACCCGTTTTTTTGCTCGATACTGTCACCAGGCAGTATACCATGAACCGTGATAGCTAGACAGTTGAAATTATCACAGATGATGTATTTCTGTTGCCGCTTTAATTGGACAAAACCAACTAATATAAAGAGACGGACTGAGGATCATCAAGGCATATTAGAATTTGCCCATGATAAAATTGTTACGCATTCTGGTTTTTCAATTTCACAATAAAATTATTATACATAACTGTTCACAGTAAAATAAAGAAATCTTGTTAAATAATGGAGTCAGATTGACTTTTTACAAAATTTTATTTAACTTGCAATGTATGTAAGTATATGTCGGGGACAGGGTCTGGATGGCCGGTGTGGTGTGTTGCACATTAGTTGAGCTATTCGATATAGTTGTGGACGAGGAGGTAGTTCGAGCGAGATGAAACACTTCAAATACAATTAACTTGATTTATTCCTTATACAATAAAGCACAAAATAACAGTTCCTGGCACAGAGGTCTGTAAGCTAGGTTATCGAAGTCTCGAACAGAATAGTCTTTATTAAATTAACACTAGGCACATTGCGGGGTTATAACACTGACTCTAAACTTGGTATAGCACAACGAAACGGGACAGTTCCAAGGCAGTAGTGCACTTGAAGGTGACCCAAAGTGAAGTGTGGGTCGGCGTTGGCTGAGTGAACCGCCAAGACTCTGTCTAGCGCGCCAAAACAGGTTCAAGGGGGCGCTACTGTTGCCTTCCAATGACGCGCTGGCTTCGTTGAGCTTCCATACTCATTACCGTCTACGACACAGCCATCCTGCGATAACACACGTCCTCGTGTGTTGCTCTGAAACAATCAACAACCAAAACAGTATCCGCTCGGTCACTCCTGACAAACACGACAAAATGGTAAGACAAAACAAAAACTTCATCTTTCCTTTCGCATCAAATAGTTACTGACACCAAAACTAAAAATATCACAAAAATCATTTTGACAACTAAGTGAAAGTTTTTGTTTTATAACCGCAATATTTCAAAAGATACAAATCGAATTATGGTATGTAGGATACCAACCAATTACCAATTGTAACATTACTTATTCTTTCAATAGTGCAATACGTTTTAAATGAGATTGTACTACAATGTTACTTGTTGTGAAACAAACTAGCTATTTACCACTTCTACCTTAGAAAACACATTAGGAACCATGTACCATCATTTAACTTCCTCATGGCTCACCTTGACAATATCAAAACATTTAAATCAACAAAAATCCGTTCGGCAAAACAGGTATCTCGATCGCCGAGTCAACCCTATTGACAAGGTAAAATGTCTCAAAGTCACATGTCATGCCCACCAAAACAATCTGAATTAACAATCGCATCTTGAATCGTGATTTCACAAACTCACTTTACTAGAGACAGCAGTCTCCCGGGGCTTCATTACGCAATGAGCCCAATTAACTTCGCAGAATAGAATCGCTATGATTCCCGGGCCACTCCAAGTCAGCCAAAACTTCGCAGAATAGAATCGCTATGATTCCCGGGCCACTCCAAGTCAGCCAATTAGTCTCATAGAGACCCGGGCTCAGCCGCATCACCGCCACGCACCGCGCTCTGAACGACCAATGGCCGCAGTTACGACTATGGCAGGTGAATACGGGCAGCCAAAAAAATCACGATGCTCGATCTCTGTTACTAGTGCTTGGACCAGCAGAAGTACCGACAACTTCATTATCATCGCTCGAATAATCTAACTCTAAAGGGACTTGACATTGAGGCATTTTCCTGATTCGATCATGAGCGTATTTGTACGTTCGAAAGTCAAATTTATGACAAATGGTCTTGCAATTTACAATACTACATGTCAACATTTCTAATAGGCTTGCTTCAGTAAGTCTATTTACTGCACAGTACTAACAATTTTAGCTAGACTGATACATGTCCTACATAGTCACTGAATAATGCACCCGTTTGCCATGAAACTTATTGGAAATCAACTTGTCCATAAGCGATCACTCGGCAAACAAATCACAATAAAATGAGAACTCCTCACCAGATTGCCCCATATAGTTTGGTGACGTCACACGTCAACCCTCGTCCCAGTGGATGAAGGCGCCCTGCCGCTCGCCTTCGTGCGGTTCTTTGCGTGATGTCTTGTACCGTGCTAGCTGAAGCAGACGACTCATGGCTTCGCTGTTAGCTGCTAAGTTCGCGTATCTTTTTCTGAAACAAAAACTCGAAGCACAGTATCACAAAGCTCGGTCGTTCTAACCTTAAATCCAACAAAAAAAAAGGAAATTCAAATCAATCAAGCAAAGTTAGGTAGACTGAAATTATGATTCGTTAATGCGAACAAATAATCTACGGCGTAGATGCAAGAAGAGATTTAAATCAAATCATTATTTGCACTTTAATAACAAACTTTACTTTGTATGATAATTTTTGGATTACCAAGGCTTTACCGATTATTAAAACATTAATGATAAAAATCAAACTTCAATTTCAAATTCTTGTGTTCTAATATTTACCTAATCCTATTAGTGTCTCCAGTTTAAATATTTTAGGCTATAGCGATCACCACAGTTAAAAGTAACATTAGGATCGTTTAAACAAATCTCAAGCTCACCAGTTCTTACGAAAGTTATAGACGCTAAACTATACACCAGCTAAAGTACACAGAGTAAGAAACTATTCGAGACGTAAACAAATTAAATTCTACGGAACGATTGGAAAATCATGAAAAAGAGGGTACTTAATAGATTATTATTACCGCAGCCGCTCCTACTACTAAGTACTGTGTATGATTGATGCGCCCTCACAGCGCAACTTTTAAATAATAAACTTTAATAATGGTAAACTGCGTAGTGGTCATATTAATCAACACTAAATCTCTGTAGAAACATTTCGCGTTCGGTCATACTATATCACTACGAAAACAATCGTTAGAAAAACGTGCAATAAACTTTGTTTCAAATGATTATTAATTTCTATCACACAATATTCAACTTTTACTTGGAGGGTACTGTACTGATAATACTTTTTGACAAATACCCACTAAACTGAATAAGTGCGACTCAAGTCTACCCCAGAATCTAGCTACACTTTTATTTGTGAACAAAATATTGGAATCGTAGTGAAAAGTTAACGACTGACCTGATGTGTTTTAAAATGTGTCGGTGAGGCCATAGTGCCTACGTCCACGCGTCGCTTGTAGTTGACCGTCGCTTCTGGGTCAATTCCACTGGTGCAACAACTGACGATGTGTCCCGCTGTTATTGAAGCAAACAATGAACTTCGATGTAGTTTGTTGTTGACTGCTGGCGCTGGTCGCCGAGGTGGTAAGTAGTCCCGATGATTTCTCTTTTATACGAAGTAAACAATCGATTTTTCCATGTCCGTTTCTCTCGCAATGTAAACAATTTAAACAGTGCAATCTTCATTTGTTTTCATACGGTTTTGTAGGTCTCCGCCGTCTCCGTGACGGTGTTAGCTTGAGTTTCAATATAACGCAAACGCATGTAGCTCCTGCTCCTTGATTTAGTGATGTCAAGTTCGTTGTATTTCAAAGAGTAACCACAAACTTTTTCTTCCGTTTTATTCGCTTCGAATTCCATCATTCTTCGTGTTCGCTCATGGGCCGTAGATACCATCCCAACTTCTGATGTCGGGGACAGGGTCTGGATGGCCGGTGTGGTGTGTTGCACATTAGTTGAGCTATTCGATATAGTTGTGGACGAGGAGGTAGTTCGAGCGAGATGAAACACTTCAGATACAATTAACTTGATTTATTCCTTATACAATAAAGCACAAAATAACAGTTCCTGGCACAGAGGTCTGTAAGCTAGGTTATCGAAGTCTCGAACAGAATAGTCTTTATTAAATTAACACTAGGCACATTGCGGGGTTATAACACTGACTCTAAACTTGGTATAGCACAACGAAACGGGACAGTTCCAAGGCAGTAGTGCACTTGACGGTGACCCAAAGTGAAGTGTGGGTCGGCGTTGGCTGAGTGAACCGCCAAGACTCTGTCTAGCGCGCCAAAACAGGTTCAAGGGGGCGCTACTGTTGCCTTCCAATGACGCGCTGGCTTCGTTGAGCTTCCATACTCATGACCGTCTACGACATATATATATCTCTATCAGCCATCGACTCCCTGCGACCCGCACGAGGTCATCTGTCCACCTAGTCGCGGGCCGTCCCACACTGCGCTTTCCTATACCTGGTCACCACTCCAGGACTTTAATAAACATTTAGTTTACTATGGTATTTAAAATGAGTCAACTATCCTATTGCGCCGGATTGTCTAGATTTGCTTCACATCAAATTTCAACATTCTGGTCACGGTCTTGTGGAATACCTAACATGGCTTCTTAGCTACGTCATCGGTTTTCAAACTGTGGGGTGCGGCTCACAAGGGGGGCGTGTAGGAACACAAAGGGGGGCGCAGACAAAATTATAATTTAGCTGACTTAAAATCATCAGTTTATTATACGTTTTATATACGTTTTATATTTATATTTATCTTTCTATATTAAATATATAGCATTGTATATTTCTAGATTGTATCTTATGTTTGAACTTGGAACACGTGAGGTGTATTTTTTTTGACGTGATAACGTCTTATAAATCGATGAACGCCGGCTGCACGTACGAAAAAGCTTGACCCATTGTCACGTTCCGCCTGAGCCGAGCGTGCAAGTGAGGGCGCGGAACAAGCGATAGAGAGGCACGATCAGCCTAAGCGTTCGGCTTGTAACGCATCTGTTTCTCTTCCACTCCACCGGCCGGTATTCCATTCATAAAAGTATGCAATTTTTCATCAAGGCTTTCTTATGACATTATCACGTAAAATTGCTGTCCGTAAACCGACTTTACAGACAACCAATTTTTTTTCTCATAATATGGGTAATAGAAAAAAGTTTGGAAACCCCCGCACTGTGTCTTTAATTTTGCGCATATTTTGGCCAGTGAGCGTCCACGTTTCAGCACCGTACGTGAGTATAGGCGAGACATATTCGTTATACCACACGGCCTGCAACCAAAGTAGGCACTTGGTTGAATATTTGAAAAATTCTGGCACGTTTTATGCGGGTTTTTAAACAGTGACTGCAATATTTGGATATATCTCAGTGTTATAAGGGCTTTTAGCCACGAGTTAAACACTCCGTTTTTTACTTCGACTGCGAGAATATAAATAAATATGCAAACATTATAAGTAATTGTTGTCACCATGCGCAAAATTCACAGTTTTTTTTACTATGACAAGCGGGCATAGACAATTATAAAAGACGTTTTTTCATATAAAAAGCTGCCAGACGATCAGAAATGTTTCAGGTTGGTTTGTCTTTAATGTTGTAGTTAGCCGCTAACAAGGTGTTTTTTTAAACAATTATTTTATGGTTTCTATTTAAACCCTAGGGGCTAAAATTACCAAATTAGGAACTATTATGAATGTGTATCCCGCTCCCGGATGTTAAATGACGTACTTTTGGAACAGGCGAAATGAAATAACACTTTTTACTTCAGTTTATGGCTAAACTTTGTACAATAATCAAATAAAAGAAAAGCAAAATTAAATTATGAATGAATGCCCCTAGATTGAGACAAATTACCAACAGCGAAGCAAACACATTCATAATACCCGTAAATTAGAATGTAGCCGAATTAAATCCATAAACAAACAAAATTCAATTTGACCTGGTGTAATCAAGGAACTTACACTGTGAATTTTAATGGACCTTTTCGCAGCTTACACTGCTAAATCAAATTTAAAGTCTCGGCTCGTTTTCAAAGTGAACTAGGATGGGTACACGAATTCGGGATGTTTTAATTTGTCCGGTTTTGTCCGTTAAGGGGACGGGTAATGCGAAACTAGCGCTACTTACGAATTTTTATTATACCTTCCAAACCAGATCAATTTTCAGTAATTGCAAGATATTAGGAGCTGGAAAAACACCTTTAGTGTTTATTAAATCATTAAACACAATTTCTTGTTCTTTAGTTGTCTCTAAAAACTTGCCCAAAACTATTGTGGCCGCTTTTGACGTGAACAAGTTTTGTAAGGTAAACTAGAGTGCACAAATTGTATATAGTGATTTAATAAATATTAAAGGTGTTTTGCTAGCTCCTAGACTTCAGCTATTTCTAAAAAAATATCAGATTATGAAGATATAAGAAAAAAAACGAAAGTGGCGCTAGTTTTGCATTACCCGTCGCCTTAAGTGTGGTTGAATGCATAAGCTAGGCAGAAAGCTGTAAATAAAAAATAAATCTACCATAAAGTGACATAAATTTACGTTGAGCCTTGTTAGGATTACAACGAAGGTTCTAAATAATGATAGAAAACTAGAAGGTGCTTGACGACGCGGTTCCGGGTTCGAATCCCGGCCAGGGCAAATATTTTGTGTGATGAACTCGAATATTTATTCTTGGGTCATGGATGTTATCTAAATAATATGTATTTATCAGTTTATCAGTTTATTTATTGCTTTCATAGGTACATTTACAGGTGGTACATTATATATTGTTTCCGCTATAAAACCCTGTAGGGCACTGCAACATTTGACAGAATGTCAGTTTACTAACACTAAATATTCTTAATACTAAATTATATACTAACAACAATTATGAGATTGACCCTTAATTTGGTCTGTAGTGTTTAAAGACTTATATAAAAAAGAAAAAGAAAAAAAATGGTTTAACTTATTAAATTATTATAGTACAACAATGACAATTATTAATCTTTTTTTATCTTATGGCAACATGGACGGGTTGAACTATGAGATTAACATTAGACATAGGTATAAACATTCTACATTATACTTGTATCATTAATTACTACTTTCAAAGAACTCTCCCATGGTGTAAAAACAATTATCAACTAAGTATTTGGTCAATTTTTTATTAAAAATTGTATTTTTTTCCTCGTTTCTAATATTCTTTGGGAGTTTGTTATAAATTTTGATACACATTACATATGGGCTTGAACTATGGAGTTTTAGTTTAGAGAATGGGACAGGAATAATATCTCTAGGACGCAAGTTGGTGGTTGATTGGTTCGTGGATGATGGGAAGAAGTGGGGATATTTTTTAAAGAATTTGCATACTTCTAGTATATAATTATATGGAAGTTAAAGTTAGTATATTAAGTTTACGGAAATGGGGTCTGCAGCTTTCGGTTGGTTTTATGTTTACTATAATTCTTATGCATTTCTTTTGTAGCAGGAACAGGTCAGGTATATTTGTGCTATTGCCCCACATCAGGATACCGTACCGGAGCCAGGAATGGGCGAATGCATAGTAAGCACATAGAGCAGTTTTATGATCAGCATGTTTTTTTACTTCCATTAGGGCATAGGTGAATTTCGACAATTTGGATGTAATTTTTTGGATATGCAATTTCCAGTTTATGTTTGTATCGATTTCCAGGCCAAGCAGATTAGAAGAATTTGTGCATTTTAAGTTTTGATTATTATATAAAAAGTTAATATCTAAAATACGTTTCTGATGAGGTTTAAACTGCATAATTTTTGTTTTATCTATGTTTATTTCAAGGTGGTGAAGTTCTAACCAATCGATTACTTTTGTAAAGGTATTGCTTAAAACAGAGTTTAAGTTGTTGTCTTGTGTTTTATATGGGAACACTATGGAGATATCATCTGCAAAAAGGACACAGGTGTGGTCAACTACTTTTGGGAGATCATTTATATAAATGAGGAACAATAGACAGCCGAGTACGCTGCCTTGAGGGATAGATCCTAACATTTTCCTGGCATTGGATTTAATATTCTCTATTGTTCTAGTTTGGAAGTTGTGGTATTCGATTTGGACAAGTTGTGCACGATTTGACAAATATGACTGGAACCATTTATGGGCAATTCCTCTTACTCCTATGTTATAAAGTTTGTCTAATAATATTTTATAGGAAACTTTGTCATAGGCTTTACTCATGTCTAACAAAACGCCAATGGCATAGCTTTTACTGTTAATAATGTCAAGTATTTCTTGCACGTATTTGAATAGAGCTAAAGATGTGGACCTATTCTTACGAAATCCATTTTGGTTATCGTTTAGTATATTAAATTTCTCGCAGAATGAGTAGAGCCGGTTAGCCATTGTGGTCTCAATAATTTTTGCAAATGTGGGCAATAAAGCTATTGGACGATATTGGGCTGGGTTATTGCAATCACCTTTTTTGTATATCGGTTTAATTACGGATATTTTAAGTAAGTCAGGCATAACACCTTCATATAACGATTGGTTTATAATGTATGTGAGTGGAATAGTTAATTCATTTGCACATTGTTTAATAATTGCAGGGGGTAATTCGTCGTGTCCAGAACTTTTTTTATTTTTTAGCTTAGTTATTATTTTGTGTATTTCATGTTCGCTAACAGGGCTTAAATAAAATGAGTTTATTGGCGAATTGCCAGTGTGGGAGTTCGTGGAGGGGGGTATCAAAGTGTCAATTTTTTTGGGTTGTTGACTGCTCAATGATACAAAATAGTCATTAAATAAATTAGCAACAGTATTTGGTTCATCTGTAATTTTATCAGAGACGAGTAGAGATATATTTTTATATTTCTTCTTTCGAGATTTATTTGTATTTTCGTTTATAACTTGCCACATTCCTTTTATTTTATTATCTGATTTACAAATTTTTTTGACGTTTTGAAGTTTTTTTGATGTTTTTATAGCAGTTTTGAGGATTTTTCATACTTTTTGTAATAATTATTGAGAATATCATTATCTTTTTTTGATATCATTATTTTTAAAGATCGTTTGTACCTACATGACTTTTTTAGACCTTTTGTTAGCCAAATTTTTCTTTTTGTAGTTTTAAGTTTGATTTTAATTTTAGGTATTGTTTTATGAAACACGTCTAACACTTGATATAAAAATTGGTTATAGTTCTCATGGACATTTTTTTGTGGTGAAATAATTGAGCTCCAATCAAGTTTTTGTAATTCTAACTTAAATTTATCAATTTTACGTTCATTATAATATTATTTTCTCACAAAACCAAGCTTTATTATTACTATCAGGCAATGGTAGATTTACTAAGACTCCTTTATGATCTGACAATCCATATTCTTTATATATTATGTATATCGTCGTCTAGTACCCATAGTACAAGCTTTGCTTAGTAGACTAGGTCGATTATCCCTTATTATTTATTTATTTTTATTTATTGCTAGCGAAATTCACGCAGAAGAATAAAAATGGTTTACGTATAACTTTTTTGCTCCTCCGTAGTAGTGAATCATTTTTTTGTCCTCTCACCACGCCAAAACAGCTAGACTGATTTTAACAAATTATCGTCTGTTGACAACTGTAACTCACTAAGGAAGAAATAACTACAAAACAAAGCTTGTATCATATGTAACGTTCTTCAATGTATTAAAGAAATGGTCAACAACCAATGCTTTTTACAACATCGACGAATTTTACGAATTTAATAATGAAATAATATGAAAATTAAAAAAAATGAAAATGAAAAAATTTATTTAACTAAACAACACAACATAACTATTTATGCCTTTGGGTCCTGAGCTAGGATTCCCTGTGTTACAGGACCCAGTAGGGTATTAAGGAAAGTTAGACACGTTCAAATATAATAATTAATAATTAATAATACTAATAATGTCACTACCTATTCCAATTTGTATTTAATAATGTTTTTTATAATAATTTGTATTTTGAAATTGAATAGAATTTTTATAATGTATTGACTTGTAAAATGTTGACATTTTATTAATAAATGAGTATGAGTATGAGTATCCCTATGTCAATCTACTTACTAGCTATACGAGGTTTTTAAGAGAAGTGACAGAAATTTTGGTGAGTTTTGGTTGACACCAGCATCTCTAGCACAACTGTCACAAGCGACTATTTCTCGCGCGTGATAATTGCCTGTCTCTTTTTGTGCAGTAATGATAGAGGTTGACGCTATGTCACGCGACAAGAGTCGCGAAGCATATCTAGTTGTGCTAGACGGGCAGGCGTTTTAGTACAGGGATAGCTCCACATACTTAGTTATAGGATAACCATCTCTCCTCATACGAGGGTTACCAACCACGATTTCCGTGTCAATATTGTAAAATAAAAACACCTTCACGTACACGTCAGAATGAAAAATCTTCTAAAAATTACAAAATAAAACAAAAACAATTGAGAACTTTCAATTTTTTTTTTAACTAGCGACCCGCCCCATGTTATGCATGTATTATACATAGGGTAACGGCACCAGTGGTCAGCCAGGAACCAGTGGACAGCCTCTTGGGTCATTTATTGGTCATAAATATCGCTATGGTTGAAATAAACGAATCACGTATACTTAAAATGATGCTCTGATTCCTCATTGGTTAATATATCACGCGACAAGAGCAGCAGGGGATCAGAGAGGAGAAATAAACTCGTTCAGACAGGTGCTTTCCACCGACCAGAGCAGTAGTGTCATGTCCGCCATATTTTGTGTTACACGTGGTGTTCCCGTAAAAGGTAAGAAAAGACATGTTTTATTCAAAAGAGTGATTGTTACTTATACAAATTAGCTTTACGATTAATTCATGTACTAAATTATATTACATTTTAATGAAAATATCGCTGATTTATGCATAAATTGAGGGGGCTGTCCACTGGGTACCACTTTTTTGTAAATTATCCAATCGTCAGCCTCCCCGGCTGTTTATTGGGTATTTCAATTATTTTTTAAATTGTGAGTAAAAACGACCGTTTGAACCGTTAAATTCAAATTTAAAAAAAATGTAAGGCATGTCTTGTCGTAATCGTGCAAAAACCCAGTGGTCAGCCGCATTTCAAATGATTGTTTACGCGGCTGAACATTGGGTACTCCCAATTATTGCTATTGCGGCTCCAGTATTCAGCCACTATCTTGTTGGTACCAATTTAAGTGATATTTTTAAAGCGGTAGCTAAATATTTGTATAGGAATCTAGAAAGTATACAGCATATAAAGTATTAAAAAATATAATTATTCCAATAAAAAGTAAATTAAACGTATATTGGAATTTAAACTGGAATAATTTACTTCTATACAGGCACCTAACTGAATAATTTTCGACCGTTTCTTCTGTTAAAATAAATTTTTCGTCTACCTATATCGCCGATTTTTTCAGATAAGATTTATTATATATTAATACAGTCTCGATTATTTTAAACAATTAACGAGTTCTCTCTTATAAATTTGTGAATACGTAATGTCCCATTATTTTAATGTGGATACACCACATTTTTTTGCGCTTTGATCTTTGTATCAATGGAGTTCTTTGTTTTATGAGAATAGTAGCTATAAAAAACAAGATTTACATAAATAATATCGTAGATTTTGATATGAATAATGCTAATTTTGATCTCATTCTTATTAATTGTTACAAGGGCTGGGGACTGGATTAAGCGAGGCTGTTAACCCTTAACCACCTACCTCCCGTCTCACAGACTCATTCAAACCTAAAATTGTTAACATACTTATGTGCGAGCATCCTACAAACGTTTGTGTCCTTGTACCTTCTCCCCTCCTGCCTCAGTGCCGTGTCGTCGGTCGACAATGTCGGTCGTGCACGCATTTAATTTTGGTGAGCATATTACTGTGTCCGACCGTCTCTGAGACGGGTGGTAGGTGGATACGTATTTTTTCTTAAGGGTCTCGGAGACGGGTGGTAGGTGGTTACGTGATTATGGATACTTTTTTTCTTTACTTAGCCGACTGCTTAGTCAGGTTGGTAGTGATTGGAAGTACGGAATAGTACATTTTACAACTAGTATGAAAAGAATGTCTTTTTACCACTAGTACCGAGGTATCTTGCCACGAGCTGAAAGCGAGTGGCAAGACTCGGTACGAGTAGTAAAAAGACATTTCACACGTGTTGTAAACGACGTTTTTTAATGCAATTGCGAAAAAATAACAAATTAATATATCATTGCGATAAAATATGCTTGCTTCGAAGTTATTTTTGAACGAACCCATACTTTACAAATGACATGGTACATTAAGACCATCATCATCGTCATCGTCATCGCCATAGTCATCGTCATCGTCATCGTCATCGTCATCGTCATCGTCATCGTCATCGTCATCGTCATCGTCATCGTCATCGTCATCGTCATCGTCATCGTCATCGTCATCGTCATCGTCATCGTCATCGTCATCGTCATCGTCATCGTCATCGTCATCGTCATCGTCATCGTCATCGCCATCGCCATCGCAATCGCCATCGCCATCGCCATCGCCATCGCCATCGCCATCGCCATCGCCATCGCCATCTTCATCGTCATCGTCATCGTCATCGTCATCGTCATCGTCATAGTCATCGTCATCGTCATCGTCATCGTCATCGTCATCGTCATCGTCATCGTCATCATCATCACTGACATTCGAAACTCAGTTACTGCGTTTCGAAAGTATAGTTTGGAACTAATAAGTAAAAAGCACTAGTTCGAGAAAATGAGCTTCTCGCACGCTACGCAGCCACAAAAAGTACCACTTTTTGAGCAACTGTATTAAAAAACCTGTTCTACTTGTGACCTGAATAAAAAACGGGACCCAGTACGTATGTTTCTAATGCAAAAAATCTATTTGCCTAGAATATGCAAACAACTTACATTTAATGCCGCGCACAAATCGAATAAATTAGTGGTCTGCAATTCTATAAAAATATTACCTTTATTTTAACAAAACTTATTGATTTAGCATTGTAAATTATTGAATTATTAGAAACTATTACTTAGATCTTTATATAGTCATTTTGTTTTATTAGTCTTACCTTCCAAAGGATATATAGTTTCTAAAGTAGAAATAAGGACTGTTGCCATATGTTTACAGTAAAAAATTGTTTTGTTAATGTTTCCAGAATTATTATTAGTTTTATAAATATTTTAATATGTCTATATTACCATTATTATTTTAATTTTCCCATTCGATCTATACAATTTAATATATAAGGCCGACATTATGTATCCGTCCAGGGGACGGGAGGTAGGTGTTTGTGTGACTAAAGAAGCAGGTAGGTAGTTAAGGGTTAATAGGATTTTAGAGGCTGACCACTGGGAAAACGTGCCATTTTTTGTTTAAACTTAAATATATATTTTATTAAAACAATGACTGTTTTTGATATATATTGCTCAAAAACTACAATAGACTATTCATCCAATCATGTGGTATGTTTCATTATCCGACGAATACTGTACAATTGCCAACTGTTCAAACTTCAAAAAGTCGATTGGGGGCTGACCACTGGTGCCTTTACTAAACCTTCCTCTTAAATCAATCTAAAACCGCATGAAAATCCGTTGCGTAGTGTTAAAGACACAGACATAAATATCTATAGACATAGATAGAAAGGGACAGACGGACAGAAGGAAGCGACTTTGCTTTATACTATGTACCTAGTAAGAAAGGAAAAAAAAATAGGTATCCCATAAAAATAAAAATATACCAATTTATGAATAAAAACCTATTTGAAAAGTCCATCATTCTAAAACAGCGTAGGCGACAAGTAATTGGACACAGCGCAAAAAATCTTACAGTTGGACTATTACTAAGACGGATTGCCTGTTCTCTTTGTAGTGTGCAACTGTCATTTTTCCACAAGGTGACGTGAATAAGTGCTGATTCTTAGACGACGCTGCTTTCACCTTTTTTTTATATTTTCAAAACTAGTCCGTATAACCAAATAAACATAATAGTTTTAGGTTATTTAATAATAACTAACTAACTAACTAAGTGAGCGCAACGACTCAAAGTGGATCTTGGCCTCCGACACCAGATCACGCCACGCTCCACGATAACACAAAAAACATTAAAAGCAATTTTGTAACCCCCTTCAAAAGTCCAGTTTGCGACCGCGCCTTTGCGGCGGAAACATAACTCCATCTAATTCCTTTTTTACATGCAGGTTTCCATCGGTAGGCCCGTCACGTTTTTTATATGAATTTAGCGTAAAAGGAGACGAGCTCACGACCCCCATTCTGCTTGTCGGCCGATCTCGACATGTTGAATTTATGTTTTTCGTACGTCAAATGCGTGTAAACTGCTGCTTCCCTGGAACGGACCTTGACCCTGTCTGGGTAGAATTAATGTCTTAATGTATATATTTATTGCTGCACTGAAAAAAAATTGTTTGTCTGTAAAGTCGGTTTACCGATGATAGTTTTACGTGATAACGTCATAAGAAAATATTGATGAAAATTTGCATACTTTTATGAATTCAATGCCAGCCGATGGAGTGGAAGAGAGGTAGATACGTCACAAGCCGAACACTTAGGCCGATCGCGCCTCTCTATCGCTTGTTCCACGCTCTCGCTTGCACGCTCGGCTCAGACGGAACGTGACAATGGGTCATGCTTTTTCGTGCGTGCAGCCGGCGTTCATCGATATATAGCGTGTATATTTGATACAACCGCATATTGTAGCCAGACGGAGATTTTAGTGCTATAATCTGATGTTTATAACAATTATTAACTTAGCGTTAAATGCCATAGCCTAATTAATTTTTGAAAATTTTCTGTGCAGCATTGTATGGCGTAGTTATTACTAGTGACAGTTGTGACATCACGATGTTATGTGTCAACAAACAACAACAAACAACTACATTGCTTGCTGATTTATTTAATACTAGCTTTTGCCCGCGACTACGTCCGCGTGGAACTTGGAAGTATGGAAGCAACCTCTACGACACGATAAATATCCACCTAATCACCTTAATTAATAAAAGGGATTATTAAAAGCGCCTAAGCAAATGTAAGAGCAATTGTGCTTTTGGTCTAATCATAACATTTCCTACAGGGTCATCAATGTCATCATGAATTACTTACTCACTTTTCAATCTTTTTAGGGATAATTTCCAGGATGAAAACTATCCTATGTCCTTCCTCGGCCCTTAAACTATCTCCATGCCAAATTTCATCAAAATCGATTCAGCGGTTTAAGCGTGAAGAGGTAACAGACAGACACACTTTCGCATTTATAATATTAGTATGGATGGAAAAAAGTTAGATTTTTTTATAATCTTCGGATAAATATATTAATAAGTGCCTATACTAAGCTCCCGTAAAGTATGCAGTTACTAGCTTTTGCCCGCGACTACGTCCGCGTGGAACTTGGAAGGATGGAAGCAACCTCGTACAACACGATAGATATCCACCCACAGACCACTTAACCCATCCACCTAATCACCTTAATTAATAAAAGGGATTATTTAAAGCGCCTAAGCAAATGTAGGAGCAATTGTGCTTTTGGTCTAATCATTACATTTCCGACAGGGTCATCAATGTCATCATGAAATACTTACTCACTTTTCAATCTTTTTAGGGATAATTTCCAGGATGAGAACTATCCTTTGTCCTTCCTCGGATCTTAAACTATCTCCATGCCAAATTTCATCAAAATCGATTCAGCGGTTTAAGCGTGAAG
Organism: Apotomis betuletana; assembly: GCA_932273695.1. Taxonomy (NCBI): domain Eukaryota; kingdom Metazoa; phylum Arthropoda; class Insecta; order Lepidoptera; family Tortricidae; genus Apotomis; species Apotomis betuletana. The sequence continues at coordinate 18,368,267 of OW026307.1, forward strand.
AGGTAACAGACAGACAGACAGACACACTTTCGCATATAATATTAGTATGGATATCAAACTAGCTGTGCCCCGCGGTGTTACCCGCTCATCCCACGGGAACACTAAATTTATTCGGGATGAAAGTATCTTTTGTCCTTCCCGGGGACTGAAACTATCTATATACCAAATTTCATCTAAATCGGTTCAGCGGTTTAAGCGTGAAGAGGTAACAGACAGACAGACAGACAGACACACTTTCGCATTTATAATATTAGTATGGATTAGTATGGATATACACACTGTATAATACTTTACCACGTCAAAAAAATAGCTCAACTAGTTTAACTAGTTGAGAAATAGCCAAATTGTGATAATTATAATTAAAAACGGTTTGAACTCACGTAAAAATTGTCAGGAACGGCCCGACATGTTTCGAACTCATATGGAGCTCTTCATCAGGGGCTGCTATGCGTGCTGCTATGCAACTCGCGGCGCATTTTATTATGATTAAAGATGTCTTACGATAGAATAATATTATAGCCAAATTGTGCTTAGTAGTAACCAAAAGGGTTACTAATGTGTTGCACAAAATTTATTGGCATATTTTCGTTTCGCATAGCAACCATTGGCACAATCATCATTTCGCACAATTGCTTTTTGCCTAAATTTCTTGGCATACTATCATTTCACACACGTTTCTTTGGCAGAATAGTACATTGGCATAATGTTGATTAGAACAATACTCCTATGGTCGAATAATTGTGTCGCCGAAATTTATATGGCATAATATTCCGTTCGCATGATTATTTTAATACACCGAAAAATGAAAAGTCCGACTCAATATTAATATGAAACAACAAAATACCTACCTAATCTAAGCAAAGTCGGACCTGCGCAGCTCGCTCGCTTCGCTCGCTCGTTAGGGTCGTAGTTCAACCTAACACTCCTCCTCGCTTCACTCGTCGTCGTACCTAACCTAAGCCAAGTCGGACCTGCCTTAAGGTGAAATAGGTAATGTTAGGAATCGTAAGCCTGAGTCGGACCTGCGCGGCTCGCTCGCTTCGCTCGCTCGTTAGGGTCATAGTTCAACCTAACACTCCTCCTCGCTTCGCTCGTCGTCGTACCTAACCTAAGCCAAGTTGGATCTGCCTTAAGGTGAAATAGGTAATGTTAGGAATCGTAAGCCAAGTCGGACCTGCGCGGCTCGCTCGCTTCGCTCGCTCGTTAGGGTCGCAGTTCAACCTAACACTCCTCCTCGCTTCGCTCGTCGTCGTACCTAACCTAAGCCAAGTCGGATCTGCCTTAAGGTGAAATTGGTAATGTTAGGAATCGTAAGCCAAGTCGGACCTGCGCGGCTCGCTCGCTTCGCTCGCTCGTTAGGGTCACAGTTCAACCTAACACTCCTCCTCGCTTCGCTCGTCGTCGTACCTAACCTAAACCAAGTCGGACCTGCCTTACTTACCTGCCTTGCCTTCGTTTCTGTGAGGGACACAGTTTCAACCTAACCTAACTTTGTTTTCTGGCAGCGATTCGGTTCTGTGGGTATGCTATGGTACAATTATGCCGCAATAAATTCGGCGGGACTTATATTGTGCTACATAAAATTCTGCGAAATAAAAGTTGGCGATATTAGTATTCTGCTAAACAAATTTGTGCCAAATGAATATTATGCGACATAACAATTGTGGTGAGTATATAATTATGCGATAGTATCATTCGGCTAAAAATGATTGTGCGAAAACGATTATGCGAAGTGTATTTCGGACAATAGAGATAGTGCAAGATAAGGGGTACCCATAATTTCAACCAACTTTTTGAAGTGAATAATACTTTATCTACGCACATATCATTAGTGCTCTAAAATGCGTTCAGAAATCGTAGGAAATTACCAGCATTATTTCAACCAATTTTACTATGAGTTTTTTTTTGTCTGTGGTAGTAGGTAAAATCTGTACTGTAATGTAATTAAAGCCTGACCAGAAATATATGAGGATTGTCAAGAGGGCGCTATTTATAAGACTTATATGGCAACAATTTTGCAACCAATCGCAACCTACTATAATGACATTAGTTTAAATACAATATGTCAGTTCCACTATGTTAACCTCGTAAAATTATTAAATGGAATGCACTCTTTTCCTGGCCGTTTTTCGTGTATTAAACAGATCTACAATTTATGTATAATCTTACGGTTCACGACTGTGATGGTTTTCGGCATTTTTTTTTGATAATATGAAATATTTCGATACCTGCTACGTATACTGATACAAGTGCAAAATCACGATTTTACAGGACGGCTGTTCAAAGGTATGAAGTGCTAACTCATACGTTGAAATAATGTAATGAAAATTTCAAATACTTTTATTGAATATATTTTCCTTAAATCTACATATTTACTATTTCAAAATTAATTATACTTTTAGTAAAAAAGGTAGTTATACCAGTATTCGTGAAATTTACTAGTTCTAAGTTTTTGGTATACTGATACAACTACCACTTGATCCAGTATACGTCGTAAACTATGATTAGATGAATATGGATAATTATACTATTATTATGCCTATTATAGACATGTATAATTTATTAGATATATAAACAAACTCAAAGCTCGTGTTTGGATGGATCTGATCGGTTAGTTTCATCTGATTTGTCACTTGTACCAGTATACGCCTGAATCATTCCGTTATGTACCAGTATACTGTTAAGGTTATTTTGTATGTTATGTCCAATATAGTAAGTTCAGAGGTTGGTATTTAGGATATTTAAGCAAATTACGTTTGAAAGACAATAAATAAAGCAAATTTACACTAAAATTACGTTTATTTAAAAGGTAATTAAAATCACAGCATTTAGGGAATGGTGTTTTTGTCTTTGTTACAGCGGTATTATCAACATTATTACTGTTTTAATATTTATATATAATAGATTCCGGTTCCTATTTTGTCCATTAGAATTGTCAGACCAAAACCTGAATTCATCTACATCATCTTGAAGTATTAATTTAATTAAGTCAAATAATTTGTCATTTAGTCATGTCAACAGTACCTAACAAGTAGCATTCCCAAACCAAATGCTGTGAATTATACAGTTTAAGTTTTTATTGTAATAAAACATGCTTATATTACCGTGAGGAGATGACAAGGTTTTTGAAGGTCGAATACAGCAGTCGCATTTTTTTGTTAAGTTCGAGATTTATTTCCTATTTATTTCAAGTCTCTTTCCTCCATGTGCCAATGTGTTTGGATGTTTGTTTTTCAGAAGGTGTTTTCAAATTGTCGTAAATGTGACAAGCGTCAACTTAATATTTTGACTGAAAATATCACGGTATTGTCGAACAGACTAAGCTTGCCCTTCGTATTTGGTAGTATTAAACGACTCCTTGTACAAATTATGCATTTCAATCAAATTCAAACAGCCGCCAGCAAAAATGTGTGTGATGAACTTGAATATTTATTCCTGGTCATGGATGTTATCTCTACATGTACTTTATAAAGTAAGTATATATATTATCGTCATCTTGTACCCATAGTACAAGCTTCACTTTGCTTGGGACACTGGGTCGATTCGTGTAAGTTGGTCCCTTAAAATGTATTTATTATTTAAAAAAAAATCCGTTTAGACACTAAAATTTAACGTAATTATTGTCTTATATATGTTTATTTTTTGTTTTCTTGGCTTGTTTTTCCCGTATTTATTTTATTATTTAAACTCATGATTAGATTTTTACTTTCTTTGTTCGTTGATCCAAATATTTTTTAAATTACACGTAAGTTAAAAACCCGGACATTTGGCGTAACTTGGATTTCCTCCATTAATAAAATAAAAAAAACTAATTGCTTTATTTTTTATTGACATTAAACCCCGGACGGCCCCCGTACGGCCCCCGGACAGCTTCAAACTAGGACAAATCCGGGGTAACCCGGTCGGATGACAGCCCTAGTGGTGACTCTGGTTTACTGTAGGTAATGGTGACAGATGGCTATTATTGTACTCCAAACAACCATCGGTACTGATTGGAGAAAACTGTATCATAACCAAAAGTAAGCCTAATTTGATACGTAGTAGGTAGAAAAGACGTAGGCCGCATCGACTGTCCGTCGCGCATAGTGGGACATCTTACGTCCGCAACGATGACGAGCAAGCATACTGAGATAACTGCCACTTGTACTTGATACGTGTACTGCGTACAGTGGTACAAGTGACTTATCTCAGTATACGATGTTCTAAATTAAAAAACGGTGTTAGTTGTATCAGTATACGTCACTTTATTTCGAAAACTAGCAGTAATTTTGGCATGAAAATTTTATAGCATGTAGATATAAGTATTTTGATCCTAAATATGCAAAAAAACGAAAATCGTAAAAATGTCAGTTGCATCAGTAGGTATACGTAGGAGGTATCGATTTGTCTTTTTAAGAAACCAGCACGAATGACATTGACAGTGTTGACAAACCATCATAAAATCATTGCCAGTGTAAGAAATTAGTTCCAGTGAAATTTCGCAATATGGCGCATCCTCATATATTTCTGGTCAGGCTTTACAGTACCGATTTTTGTAAGGTTACGAGTTTAAATTAGGAACAGCTGTCAAAACACAAGTTGGTCTCTATTCTAGTATCCATAGATATTAATATTGCTATCGATACGAAACGTCAATTCAGTGACATGAGAATATGCACACATTTGTTTGTATATGATTTAGAAAAAAAAAACATTCGTCTTGACGGAGCTCGGAGGTTCGAATTGCCGCCATTATTTTTGTCATTTGTTTGTTGGTTCTTTGCTGTTACGAAAGTAAAATTGTGAAAAGTTTATTGTTATTCACATTTTAGTTGAAAATATTGTTTCACTGTAAATGTACATTACAACTATTACAATAAATAATCTGTTTATGTATTTGTTCAGATTTATTTCTTACTGCATTAGTATATGTCGTTTTTAGATATTTTACAGGTAGCACTAGTGGTGCCGGTCATTTTTATGGCTTCTGAACCCATCTTAGAGTACTTATGATATGTGTTTAGATAAAGTAGTGTATACAACTGTACATAATTAGGCCTTAAAACACTCGTGTGATCCTATTATGAAACTCGCTGACGCTCGTTTCATAAAACCACACTCGTGTTTTAAGGCCTCTTATTAATGTATCAGTTGCATAAACTATTATTCCTCCCTGCAGCCTTACCACGATCTCTTAACGCGACTCACTTTAGGCCCTAAACTGAACTGTATCGCTATTTCATACCATGACATTGTATTTACGACTCAGTTCAGATGACAGTTCAGTAAGAGCGTCTCAACTATTTCATTCTCTCATTTCAAGTACTTTTCGTACCACGATGTGTCACTTGAGACGAAACTGAATCGCACGAGTGTCAAATTTTGCGACTCATAAAAAGTTCCTCATTGAATGTATCGTTCTGGATAGTTTTGTGTAGAATATTTATTAGTTCTTAGCTTTTGTTCGCGACTTGTCTCGCACAGGTCTGGAAACGTGTCTGTGTAACTTCCTACCGTTTTATTCAGGGACGTATTTACCCTAGGGCGATCCGGGCTATAGCCCGGGGCGCCAAACCGACAGGGGCGGCGTAGGCGCCCCTGGCCGTTTGCATTTTGTTTTGGTATTGGCGCCTTTCAACCAACTATTACTTTTCACCTTTTTTTGTCAACTTTTTCTGAACTACAAAAATACATATAAACAAGACTTAAAACTAGTTAATTTAGGCGACACAACCGCGTGGGTCCTTTGCGTCGTCTGATCTGGTGTATAATTCGGCAAATTACCGCGGAACTGCCGAAACACAACACCCTTCCGCCAGAAGTCTGCACTTGCGATGGTGTCCTGCAGCGGCCGCGGCACGCACACCACAAATGAGCTGAAGTACACGTACTGCCGGGACTGCAGCTGGATAATATTGATATCATGGGGTCAAAAATATAAGCCCGATTTCAAATGTCTCTATCTCGGCGGGAGACAGCTGGCGATAAAAACGGAGCTTTTAACATTGTCATTGACACACTTGATATTATATGGGTGATAAAATCACTTCACCGCATTTCCTGGTCACAATTTCTTTCCCCTGAACGAATACACTAAATCCGCGGAGGATTAAACTGAATTCGAAGATTGGCATACCACGTAAAATTCATTTGAAATTTAATAAATTTACATGTCAATGATTGACATGACATTATCACAGGCGGAAGGCGGCACACGTTCCGAGTCTTAATTACAATTCTTTTGAAATACAGACATTTTAAACTTTATTTCATTCAATAAAGCATTTGGTATGGCAAATATTGTCATTAAATTAAAAAAAGAACATAAGTCCGCTATGAAATATATGTCTTTTCTTTTCAAAATTACCAATTAGTTTTAAACAAAGTGTGCTGCGAAATTTATTTGTAATATTTTAGTTACCGAACGGATAGAAGCCAGAAAGAGATAAACATATACGAAACTCACATAGCGGCATCCCTTTCGCGCCGTAGCGTCTCAATTGCGGACCAGAGACAAATATCGGTCTTTCATTCACTTTATGCGATCGAGACTCAGCGCTGCTTTTTTGTTATGGTACGAAATTCAGCGATTCAATTTAGGTGCCTAAACTGAACTGCACTGCTTTTGGATAGTTTTTATAAAGATTGTGGTAAGGCTCCAGTTCTTGGTAGTACCATAGCTATTTCATGCTGTCGTTGCGTGCAGTCGAAAATAAGTTGAAAAACTAATTTTCCGCGTTAATTTTGTCAATTTCAAGTCGTTTTTTGAAACAAAAATTATCAATGAAAAATTCAAACTAGGTTTCAAATAAATTTCAATAAATCCTAATACTGTTCTAGGTAGTAACATCAATAATAATTATGTTAAGAAAAATGTTTGATTATAGAGAATAATGTTTAAAACAATCAGGCCGGAGGAAAGGAATAAGGCCGTTAATTGGATTACATTGCGTGTATTAACCCTTTCAAGTTATTTATAAATAGCTGCCGTGCTTACCAGTTATATAGAAAAAAAAAGAATACTTTGTGTTGACTCCCCAGACTAATAAAAAGTTGAAAAGAACGCCACGATACTTCACCGAGACTGCCGCATTATTAAAATATCCTAGTTATTGCAACACTGAATCTAGCTAAACTACTTTTAACGAGAAAAATATTACGCTAGAACACCGTTCAAAGTTAAGCTTTTCCAGTCTTGTGTCTTCTTTGTTCGTCAATTAAAAGGTTCGCAAGATCCCAAGCTGTTGGTAGCGATGAAGTATCTTCTCTATTAAAATATTGATTTCAATCGCATCATACATTTTGTCTTTGGCAAGGTTCAAAGGAGTATCAAATGTACTTAAATGGTTTGGTTTATCAATGACATATGTTCCCAGTTAATTATCACTTAATATTAATACCGACTATGGTCGGTAATGATTGTGACTCGAAAACCTAGCCTAATGGATTATTGCTTACTAATATTTTAATTATGAAGTTGTATGGACAATCTGGTAAAATAAGTCAGCTCCTGTAATTTCTAGAACTATCTTTATCAAGGGATATATTCGTATTCATCTCAGTGAGAAAGCTAATAATAATCACTTTTTAATAAATAATAACCGACATCAACAAAAACAAACTGCTCTTGACGTCAGTTAAGCATTACATTATGGTAAGTTTGACTAAAACACACGACTTAAATAGATCTCAGATGCCAGTTGAATTTAGTCCTAGGTGCCGGATTAGTGGAACAATATCTCTATACTAGGATGTCCAAGTCAGATGCACCTAACACCCATCTGAACAGTTATTCATCTCGGCCCCATTTAACCCATCTGGATAATTAATGAGAACCACAATAACACCTTAAGCACCTGGGAACAATAACCAACATCATCGCCCAAGGAATAAGACACAGAATTGTCTGACCATGGGAATGTAGCCAGTTTCTTCAGCGTGGCAGTGTACGATAACAGACTTTTCTCTATTTCAGGTGATTAATCAACTTCATCAGGTAAGAGTAATAAAATGAATAGTCTCAATGAGCTTAGTATTTCTGAGCTATTTCTATTGAGTGGCCAAGAAATTTTATTATATTATATTATATATATTAAGAAACGTACCGACTTAAATTCATTGGATAAAATTGATAACAAACTTTTAAGCTTTATGAAATCTGTTTTTGAAGGCATTCATTACTTACAAAGAGTAATTTTTAAGCAAAAATATTGACATATACCTATGAAATGATTATATAAAGACTAGGAGGTGCTCGCAACCACGTTTGCGTTTATATTTTTTTTATCGTAGTCAGGTGAAGAGTATTCTGTAACCATCTTTGGATGCCCAACTATCCCTGCACCAAAGTTGATTAAAATCCATTCAGCCATTTCGGCATGATGAGAGGTAAAATAAATTATGACCAATTAAATAGCGCCGGACTAGCATAGCGCCGCGCCGGGCGCCACTCCAAAATAAAAAGCGATCCTGCATTGTGCTATAAAGATTTTTCCTGAAATCGTGACTCCTCCCTATAGAAAATCGGCTTTCATAACAAATTAAAATTTTATAATACGGGGTATAGATATTTATTTGTGCAACTTAATCTAACTAAGCCAGCCGTGTATCAAATGATAGAAACGATAATAATATACATACTTATTTATATAAATAGAAAACATGAATAAATAGCAAAATTTACGGCTTAGAAACAAAATATTTCTGTTCATCACATAGACATGCTCGTTTCGTGATTTGAACCAGCACGTCTAGCGTAACTTTGACACGCGACTCATGTCACGCGAGATAGCAACATCCGTCACTATCTCATAGTACTGTACAGATAGAGACAGGTAGTATATACCGCGCGAGAAAGAGTCGGGTGTCAAAGTTATGCTAGCCGTGGGGACCAATCAAGGAGCACTGCTTTGTAGGCCGTTCTACAACCGATTTTTCCCAAACACGTCATCCAATTAGAACAATTTAATTAAAATATTAAACAACATAATTAAATATCATCCGAATATAATAAAACAGCTGAACAATGTAATATTCTATAACAATTCGGGCCGAAAGTTTCATTGTAACAAGAAATAATGAGTACCGCTGTGTACAAATTAGGAGATAGAGTTACCTTAAGAAAATAGCTACGAAAAACGCTATAAAGGTTTTCTTTCTTCTTAACAATGACAGGGACTGCTATCAGGTATAATTTGAAATTAAGTTGTTTTTGTTTTTGTCTCCTTTTCATTGTGAGATGCAACTGCAAATTTACTTTTGTGAACAAGCTGTTAATATTAAATAGAATTTTATTAAAGACTAGGTTTTTTTCTAACGTGAATATTTCTGCAATCTATGTTATCTGTGACAATGTGTAAGTTGCACATATTTTTTGATACAAAATTATGTTTTTAAATGTGTTTAAATTGAGTAAATTATGTTTCTTACGTCTAAGTCTTACATAATTATACTTACAATCAATGAATCAATTTAAAAAGAGTTAATAATTCTGACCCCTTTAGACGCTGGCAGCATTTTCTCGCTGTTAATGGGGGATGCCATTGCCAGTGTCTGACGATTTACATACATTGAAAATACCTACTAATTAACTAGTCTGAAATAATAAACTTCTGAAAATTGTTTTTTTAAATGCTGCTGACCAAATGTTCAATTTGAAAAGTAAAATCTAAATTGTCATTGCTCCTTTTTCTGGCAACACCCAGTATATTTTTGTTTTTCCTCTAACTATATCTATGCAAATTATCTCATGCAGTTCACAAATGTAACACAAGTTTTTGTAGTTATATTAGTATAGATCTCTAGATAGCAACGACCTCTTCACGTCATGACGTAGACAAATTGGACGCCACTGGGAATATAGAGGAATAAGTTGTTCGGGGTTGACGGACAAAGTCAATGTAGTTTAGACGGGCGACAATTTCACGAGCACGTTGTGAAATGGACATGAGGCAATTAGTAGACATAACACAAGACTAGTGGGTATTTCGAGGTACATTGTAGTCTTCGCGTATTAAAGAAAATCCTTACCTACTGAGAAAAGTTCGACTGCCAATTTGTTTTCGAAAAAAATACGTTAGTCGACTATGTTTACAAAGTCTTTTACGGCTTTAATGATGTTTATATTATTAGTCTAATGCGTAAAATTTCATAAAGCTGTAATGGAAGATTATGAACGAAAACAACAAAACATCATTTTCAATATATAGCTAAACATGCAAAGTATATCCTCTAAGAATATATCTAAGGTTAAATGAGTCCAACTATTAATTTGCCACATCATCGGATCGGTCCAGCTACAACTACAATTTATAATTTCTATAACATCTACATGGATTTCCTTCGTTTCTTCAGCCTTTAATCTAAAGCGTAAAATTAAGGCGGGCATTACTCTCCTCTAAAAGGCGGAATGACTCGCGATAGTTGCGGAAGATTAGCCATGAATCTCGCTAACTGCAGCTAAGACCTTGAAAACTCATAATTCATGTGTGGTACTAGTAGCTTCTAAATAAAAGGTAAGGATAGATACGGAATTTCCAAAGTATTCATTTATTCTTGCTATCGATCGCTAAGCCACAATTCGAATCGTCTTACTAACTTCATTTACAACATAGTTCCTACAGCCTTACGACCTTAATCGAAGGCGTAAAATTAAGGCGGCCATAACTCTCCTCTAAAAGGCGGAATGACTCGCGATAGTTGCGGCAAATTAGCCATGAATCTCGTTAACTGCAGCTCAGACCTTGATTACTCATAATTCACTAGAATTGTTAAATTTAAGGCGACAGTAGATCTGGTAAGTTCAAGAAAACAAACTTTACTTATATGAAGTTTTTTTGTATTTATATGACGAATCGCGACGGTCTTTGTGGTCTTGCGCATCACCCATGGTAGGTAGATCGAAAATAAAAGCACTCGTCGGTAGTATAGACGTGTATTAATCAATTCCAAATTAGAAATCAACTTGATCTATCGCGATTACAAGGATACGCACGGATTACTTTTAGGAACGTAGTGAGTTCAATACGGGGCTGGCTCAAGTTGTTGACTCGACCGCTGCTCAATCAAAAGTGAGGTCTGTCACCTCCAACCACACCTCCTGTCATCCACTCCCCACCAACTTCCTGCCGTGTACCAACCTCCCAGCACTAAGCAAATGTTGCTACAGTTGCCACAGTTGCCACAGTTGCCAGCCCGGTATCGACCTCACTCAAGCTACCCACTTGACGTTCCTTATTAAAAGAAATGATAACAATTTCTGAACGTAGCTCGAGTGACAGCGCCTGTCAAAACATTCAATCAGGCGAAATGTCATAACTATTTGTGCCACCCGTTGTTACGCTTCGACACGGCCGTCCTGGCATCTCACGCGTCCTCGTGTGAGGTATCTGAAAAGACAAAAGAGGCTTGCAGAGTAATTGTTCTCATCTGCTCGGTCAACCTGACCATGAATAAGCAACTCAAGTTTTTTTTTGTGGATTTTTTGAAAAACTTTAAAATTTATCGTTATTCTAATATTAGCAATAACAACACACAGAACAAAACAACTTTCGTAATAGAAGCTCAAATAAAATTAAAACCTGTCGAACAGCAATCATTCACACTTTCATCATTATACGCTTACAACAGTATCATCTCAACATTATACATCCAATCTGAAATTACATCATGTCATGGTTTACTCATAAACATCCCTCAAGACAGCCTACATCCGGCGTCTGACAGTGACTCAAGACAACCTACATCCGGCGTCTGATAGTCTGATTGTTTGCCGTCAAAGACAACCTACATCCGGCGTCTGATAGGCACTCAAGACAACCTACATCTGGCGTCTGACAAACTCTCATTTAAAGCAAAGCATGACGTATGACTTCACGAATTAACAAAATTATGCAATATACAATAATAAAAAAATGAAAAATCATTGCTCAACAGTTTCACTAGTATTCGAATCACCCATATGATCAATGTCTTGTCTCAAATTTAACAACTATGCCTTTGCCAAATCGGGAATTCTTGGTACGTATACTTCTTCTCAATATTCTGAACAGCGCATTCTTTCAATACCTACTACATGTCAAAATTTCTAATAGGCTCGCTTCAGTAAGTCTATTTACTGCACAGTACTAACAATCTTAGCTAGACTGATACATGTCCTACATAGTCACTGAATAATGCACCCGTTTGCCATGGAACTTATTGGAAATCAACTCTTCCATAAGCGATCACTAGGCAAGCAAATCACAATAAAATGAGAACTGCTCACCAGATTGTCTCGTATGGTGTGGTGACGTCACACGTCAACCCTCTTCCCGGTGGATGAAGGCGCCCTGCCGCTTGCCTTCACGCGGTTCTTTGCGTGATGTCTTGTACCGCGGCAGCTGAAGCGGACGACTCATGGCTTCGCTGTTAGCTGCTAAGTTCACGTATCTTTTCCTGAGATTTTAAAATCTGTCGGTGTGGGGTCATAGTGCCTACGTCCACGCGTCGCTTGTTGTTGACCGTCGCTTCTGGGTCACTTCCACTGGTGCAACAACTGACGATGTGTCCCGCTGTTCTTGAAGCAAGCAATGAACTTCGATGTAGTTTGTTGTTAACCGCTGGCTTTTGTCGCTGAGGTGGTAAGTTGTAGCCCCGATGATTTCTCTTTTATACGAAGTAAACAATCGAATTTTTCATGTCCGTTTCTCTCGCAATGAAAGCAATTTAAACAGTGCAATCTTCATTTGTTTTCATGCCATTTCGTATCCGTGAAGGTGTTAGCTTTGTGTTTTAATGCTCGTGTTCCCTGATTTAGAGCATTCAGGTTCGTAGTATTTTGAAGAGTAGCCACAAATTTTTGGTCGTTCCGTTTCTTCGCTTCGTGTTCCATCTTTTCGCTCATTAGCCCGTAGGTAGTATCCCAACTTCTGATGACGAATCGCGACGGTCTTTGTGGTCTTGCGCATCACCCATGGTAGGTAGATCGAAAATAAAAGCACTCGTCGGTAGTATAGACGTGTATTAATCAATTCCAAATTAGAAATCAACTTGATCTATCGCGATTACAAGGATACGCACGGATTACTTTTAGGAACGTAGTGAGTTCAATACGGGGCTGGCTCAAGTTGTTGACTCGACCGCTGCTCAATCAAAAGTGAGGTCTGTCACCTCCAACCACACCTCCTGTCATCCACTCCCCACCAACTTCCTGCCGTGTACCAACCTCCCAGCACTAAGCAAATGTTGCTACAGTTGCCACAGTTGCCACAGTTGCCAGCCCGGTATCGACCTCACTCAAGCTACCCACTTGACGTTCCTTATTAAAAGAAATGATAACAATTTCTGAACGTAGCTCGAGTGACAGCGCCTGTCAAAACATTCAATCAGGCGAAATGTCATAACTATTTGTGCCACCCGTTGTTACGCTTCGACATATATTATATTTTTATTGATTTATTCGTAGTTTTAAGGGTTACTAACTTTACAAAAATATCGATAAAATAACCCCATTAATTTCCGCGAAATAGTCTTGGGTAAATGTCGTAATGACGGGTGGGGTTATACATGAATTTTAACATACGGATCCCCATAAACCAGGATTGCATTTCAAAAGCTTACTCATTTTATGAATAGGTATGTGTTATTTTTGCCTTACATATCAAATTGCATATGAAAATTAAACACTGATATGGTTTTACTTATTTTATTGTGTTACTCTAGATAGCATTGTATTTTGATGACTCTTGACCTCGTGCCTCACTAATCTGTTATTTGCTATTTATTGTAAACTGCTAGTGGATTTAAAATAGCTCACCACATCAATTCACCAATGTGAATTCATCCATAAATCATATTATTTTGGTTCGTGTAATCTCCGAAGTCTAAAATAGATGGATCTGGCAGTGTCGCATCTATTGCAACGTGTAATCTACCGACGTAACTCAGGGTTCAAGTGACAAATATGTCGCCGCGTGAAACGTCTTAACTCTAAACGAGGGGGTTGATCATGATCATAAACCTGTACCTACTCTTCATGTCACACCTGACTTTATGGCGACATAACCGAAGGGGTTCCACCCATTAACGGGTCGTAAAACATGCTTAGGAACCCGTAAAATGTACCTCACCTTTACTAACATGGCATAATTTCTTAAAGAGTGCTTGGGCATGTTTTAACGTGCTTTCAGTGAATCAAATGGGTAATAAACGTTGACTGTCAAAAGGGTTTTTATGAACCGTAATTTTATGAATACAACGAAGTTCTAACTTTTTGTATTTTCCGCTTCTTAGACGTCAATTTATGCGTGGAAAAGTGTATCTAAGTATGCAATGGACAAAAAACTCCTCTAGCACAACTGTGGCACGCGACTCTTTCTCGCTCGAGAAATATCACCTAACTCTTTCTTCGCAGTACTGTGAGAGAGTGACGGGTGATGCTATGTCGCGCGATAAGAGTCACGAAGCGTAGTTGTGCTAGACAGGCTACAGAACGTGCGTGGCATTAAATGTGTAACATTAAATCTATATTAAGAAAAAATCTACCAGTATATTTTTCCAAACATGGTTAAAGTTAAAACTTTTTTCTATTTCTTTGATTATCGCACCCGATACCGCAAAACAATTTAGTTCATACGTTTTTCTATCATCTAGAAATACTTCTTCATAAACTCACATGCAAATCGAAGAGGAGAGTAATAATCACCGGAGATTTAAATATTGATACCTTAAAAGAAAGTAGTGCTTCTAACAAACTTAAAGGTATAATGAAAAACTTTAACTTAACGTTACATATTACTAAACCTACACGCCAAAAGTCTTGCATAGATCACATAGCCAGCAATATCCCCGACGCTAGGGGCTATATCTATCCTGTTCAGCTATCTGATCATGATACATGTCAGCTCCTAAAATTTTCAATAAATACTACCACTAAAAAAGCCAATGACTTTTGGTATATAACAATACGTGATTTGTGTAAAAATAATATAGAAAAATTCAAATATTACATGTCAGGTCTTCATTGGGCTGACGAGCTCTCGGAAAATAATTTAAACGTCGCATTCAACAAATTCCATGACACGTTTACACAGTTCTACAATCTCTGCTTCCCTGTGAATAAAATAAAGATTAAAGTCAATACCACGGCGCCTAGATGGATAACAAAAGGTCTTATAAAATCCAGTAGGACTAAAAGGAAGTTAAGAACGTTGTATTATCGTAGGAAGACAGCGACAAACAAACAAAAGTTGTCGGCTTATTCCAAGCTGCTAAAAGCGTGCGTTATTGACTCGAAAAAAAACGTTAACAACAAATTCATTTCTAAGTCAAAAAATAAATGTAAAGCAGCTTGGAACATCATAAAGGAGAAGCATGACGACAATAGAAATAAACAAGAAATTGAGTGCATTGAGTTGGATGGTAATATCATTAATAGCCCCACTCGGATAGCACAAATATTCAATGATCATTTAATTGATTCAACAAATGTTAATATCAGTGCCAAAGGAACCAGTAGCCACCGTATATCACTAACAAAGATTAATAGCACTCGTGATAGTTTATTTCTACAACCGTGTACAGAAGACGAAGTAATAAAAATTATAAGGTCATTGAATAACTCTAACTCAGTAGGATTTGACCAGGTTGCGACCAAGGTGCTCAAAGAGTGTGCAGTAGAAATCTCTTCGATCGTGGCACATCTTGTCAACTTATCTTTCGCTTATGGTATCTTTCCCGAGCGACTGAAGCAGTCAATAGTAAAACCAATCCATAAAAAAGGAAATAAACAAGATATACGAAACTATCGACCGATAACTTTAGTACCGATATTCTCTAAAGTGTTTGAGAAGGCATTCCATACAAGAGTATCGCATTTCTTGGTTAAGCACAATATCATTGCAAAGGAACAGCACGGTTTCCAGAAGCACAAGTCCACCACTCACGCGGCTTATTCGCTCATGCGTACAATTACCCAATATATTGATGACAAAATTCCTATAACAGCAACATTTTTCGATATGACCAAAGCATTCGACTTTGTTGATCATAATCTACTA
This sequence comes from Apotomis betuletana, assembly GCA_932273695.1. Classification (NCBI taxonomy): domain Eukaryota; kingdom Metazoa; phylum Arthropoda; class Insecta; order Lepidoptera; family Tortricidae; genus Apotomis; species Apotomis betuletana. Next base: position 18,384,283 of record OW026307.1, read on the forward strand.
CTTAGGAAATGCGAATATTATGGTATAAGAGGAAATGTTTTAAACTGGATAGCAAGTTACCTAAGCAATCGAATGCAGTGCGTTGAAATAAGTAAAATTAATAGCTCAAATGTAAACATAGCTTATCGATCAGCGTACAGGCACAACGGGTACGGCGTCCCACAAGGAAGCATCTTAGGTCCAATGCTATTTCTTTTATATATAAACGACCTACCCAAAGTGACGACGTGCCCTATGTCTTTGTTCGCGGACGATATAGCGGTAATTATACCCGCTGACAATGACACCGCCGTCACGTATGTAGATAAGTTAAATTCTATAATAAATGTAATAGATTCATGGTTAAGCAGAAATAATCTGCAGACGAATACAACAAAAACATGTTACATACAATTTAGAAATTATAAAACACAACCATTAAGCTTAGAATTACTCTGTCAGAATCAAATAATTGAAGAAGTTAGCGATACCAAATTTTTGGGCATAACCGTGGATCAACATTGTTCATGGAAACAACATGTTAAGTCAATCTGTGACAAACTTGATAGATTCGTTTATGCGTTAAAACAGCTAAGGTTAGTGTCAGGAGACAAAACAGCATTGCTTGCTTACCATGGTTACGTTGCTTCGGTGTTAAGATATGGAATATCATAATGGGGTAACTGCACAGAAGCAAGCAAAGTTTTCAGTACACAGAAAAGATGTCTTAGAGCAGTGTGTGGAGTACACCCTAGGGATTCTTGTAGACCTTTATTTCAAAGACTTGGATTACTCACGTTGGTTGGCTTATATGTATTAGAATTAGCATGCCTCGTTCGAAAATTGCATCATCACTTTAAAAAACCGCAATTTAATAATAAATTAAGAGCAAGGGACGAACATAAGCTGCTAATGCCACCATGTAGAACTTCATTATTTAAAAAAAAATGTTACATAATGAGTATTCGAGTCTACAATAAGATACCTTACGAAATAAGATTGCTGCCTGACATAGTATTTGTAATTAAATTAAGAAAATGGTTAATAGACAAATGTTTCTATACGTTGACAGATTTTTTTAATTTTAAGGAATAGACATAATTTAGAGATGATTTTCCTGGATATATATAAATTCGACATTCATACTATTTAACTGTTAATTTTTGCATGCCATGTTGGCTAAACATGTGATACTCATACTAATTATGTTAAGATAAACACACAATGTTACAACCATGTTTATGCAAATAAATCATTTCATTTCATTTCATTTCATCCTTCATTTACATAAACCATTCAACCGCATTATCTCACGTAAATTATCTCATTTGTGTTTCTGGCGATTAAAAAGATTTAGAGCTTCCGGGTTAAATAAAAAAGGCAAGTTATCTTATTGCAGAAGGCTCACTTTCGGTTCAGAGAAACAAAAGAGCTTCAATTTGAAACGTGTGAAATGTTCGTTTCTAGTGATGTGCCGTTTCCGAAAATTTCCGGAAAGATTCTTCTTTTCTCATTAAAAATGAAGATATTCTAGAAAATTTCGGAAATTTTGTTTCATACTAATGCCCAAGGCCCAAGCAAGACACAACAACAATGGAATGTATTCCTGTTGTGTGACCATACATAAGTCACTCATTTTAAGCCCACGAGGAAGATGTCACAATATTTGTTTAAACTTTATTACACTTTACGAAAAAGTACAAATGGCGGACTTAATTCTCCATGTACCAAACCACTAAGGCCAAACTGAGTCATAGTTGGGGCGGGCTTTTGAAGACCAGCAGGGCTAGTATATCTTGCCCGGATTTTGCTTGTCGCGCGACTCGGCATCACCCGTCTTGGCTCACACGGTATAGAAAGAAAAGCGACCGGTAGTATTATGCCTTGATCACACGTACCGAGACAGTGGGCGAGACAGTGCTCTCGTCCCTGTCACACACAAGACAAACGGGCGAGACAGAGCACTGTCTCGCCCGTTTACTCGGTACGTGTGATCAAGGCATTAGTCGCACGTCAAAGAGTCGCGTGTCACAGTTATGCTAGTCGTACAGTGGAGAATGGCAACCTGTAGTTCTCAGTCACTAGTGACAGGCACAGGTTATAGTATAGTCAAAGGCGCGACAGCCGCCTATCGGTGTAGCTCGGGCGTCGGTGACCTTGTAATGCCGAATCCTTCGACGAGGCATTCATTTGACTGCCCTTCACCCCCGCGCGCGTCCCGCACTCGCTTCGCTCGCCCCTCGACACGCACACACAGCCGCGAGTTTTGTTGCTGCACACAAGTGTCGCTGTCGTTTCTTTTTACGTTAGTATATAATGTTCTTTGGGATAGTACATTACAATATTATTATATTATTACATTACATTATTCTGCTCAATATCCCAGATCGCAGGTGTTTGTGGCTCAAACCGAAGGTGAGGGTTAAATATGCGATCTGGGGCTTTACGAGTTACCACCCGTGGTTGTCTAAAGTGTTTCTTGCCTTGGCCAGGAAGCGAGATTTTCTCCCGATACCGGGCAGAAAATTCCACTTACGACCTAGGATGACGCAAAAAATCCGTATCTTACTGTGCTATTATCTACTATTATAGGGAAGATGATATTATGGATAGTAAGTATAAAACTCAGCAAAAATATTATGGAAAACAGGGCATTGTAGTCGAATGCCAAGGTCATGTTTGGCTAAGTGCCAAGAAATTTAAAGGCATCCCTAAACTATACTTTCGTGGAGGCGCCAAATTGTTGGCTCGAGTTCATGGCAAAGTTCAAGACATTTGCTCCTAGGTTATATTATATAATTAATACCCAATAAAGGTAAGTTTACAGCCATATCACGTTTAAAGAAGTGCTAAACTAGTTTCTATGATAGGTGAATACAAAATAACTACTATGTATATGACTGCCGTGCTACGAAAAGTCGTATCTTTATACGAATTACATAGTAAGATACGGCTTTTTATTGTACAGTCGAGTTCATTTACATCTACACACTTACGAGAACATAAATATCTGAACACGACCCTACTGTCAGGAGCATAAAGTCGTGTTCAGATATTTTTGTTCTCGTAAGTGTGTAGATGTTAATGAACTCGACTGTAACACGGCAGATGTACTTGTAAAAGATCAAGAGAACTACAAGTTTCGACACTTTCGGGGCTAGCACATCTTGACGCGACTTCGCTTGTTGCGTGACTTAGCGTCACCTATCTTGCTTGCCCAGTATTGACAGGAAAGTGACAGGTAGTATCTATCACGCTTCAAGTCACAGTTATGCTAAATGTGCTGTACTGGCTACTAGGAAGAAACTCGGGGCTCTCGCTAGGAAATAAACTTTTTATTTTAAAGCGATCCTGGAACCTATCTGGACATACGGCATTCTGATATAGGGAGTTGCCAGTAAGAGCAAATAGCATGCCTGCAAAGGGTTCAAAACAATAATACTAAGAACCATTAAACAAAAATAAATATCGAACAATCTTAAAGTCGATCTACTCCCGCAAGCTTTTAGGCCTGTGTTATGGGCATTAAACGAACGATAAACATATTTATATAAATAAATATATACTTATAATAAAATAAATACATAGAATATATCCATGGCACGGGTATAAGTACTTATTCGAAATCATCACACAAATATTTTCCATTCCCAAGATTCGAACTCAGGACCGCCGGTTTGGTAGGCAGTTGCTTTACCACTGCGCCAATAGCGTCACGCTGCTGGGCCGTGAGTCGCGTAGCAACAGTAGCAACACGGATAGCTGTCCCTGTTGAAGAGCTCCATGAGTTCGAAACATATTGGGCCGTTCCTGACAATTTTTACTTGAGTTTAAACCGTTCTTATAATTATTAACGATGAATTAACGAATATGTAAACAATGCAACCTTAGTTTCAGAAACAGAATGCTAAGGAACAACACATCGCCTGCTTATCGCCACCGCCATCACTCGAATCCTTTAGCATCGGGATTACTCAATTCAATTCAATCATCACTACATAATATAAATATAAAACAAAGTCGCTTCCTGTCTGTCTGTCCCTATGTATGCTTAGGTCTTTAAAACTACGCAACGGTTTTTTCTTATAGGTAGAGAGATTCAAGAGAATTGCACCCGTGCGAAGCCGGGGCGGGTCGCTAGGTTATTGATAAAGTGATGCCAGTATGGTTAAAAGACTGAAGCGTGTGATAATGTGGTTTATTGAAGTAATGAAAGAGGCACTGACCTCTAAATCTAGGTACCTACGTAACCTCATTCCTCATACAACTCACCTGATTATAGTCTGCCGACTGATTGTCAATTCCGAGAAAATCCGAAAACATTTCTCATTTTGTACATATGGGAATTATTCCTGAAAACGGCACATCTCGATTGATTTTGTAAACTTAGCATTAAACCATAATCTGATATGATAAGCCTCCTTAAATCGACATTGAGTGCCACGATAACATAACATAAAATAAAATTATGTTTTTCCCATGTATGACGTAACGATGGGATGGGATGTAACAGAGTTTTTCACATTGACTGTACAAGAATTATTATAAATTCAGGTGTAGTTACCAGAAAACTGTATACCAGACTTTGATAGCACATTTGTACTGCCAGGCGGCGTGGCCTAGGAACAAACTTGTATGACGGTGAAAATGCGAAAAAGCAAAGTAAAAAAATAAGGACTAAATTTTCAACCTGAATAAAATTAGAAAATACAAATTCCGATTCGGTATTAAATTGTATAGAAAAGTGAATAGAACTGTAATTCTAACATTCCAAAAAGGGTCTGGCCGGAATGCTATAGTAAAATCGCCCCTGGCTGATTATGGAATATTGTTATGCACGATTATTCGTTTTATTATAAGATATATTTTTGCTGAATATTATCCCTTAAAAACTTACGGTTAGTGAAAAATTAAAAAAAATTAAAAATCTTTTTTAATTTTTTTTTAGCCATACTACTTTACCAATTCATTTGGTTTTTGGATATTTTACGCATATATTTAAGATACATCTACACAAAAAAAAAATGCCCTAGGTGGTTTTGAAGCACATAATTTTGACTGTGTAAGTTTTTATATATTTTTTTTTTTTTATATTTGGAAGTTAGCGACACCTACCATATTTTGATATAAAATACGCAATTTTATGTTCTATTACATATATTTTTTTGAAAAAAAATTGTTTGGATCTACATAGTGGAAATAAGTTTTTTTTGTATCAAAGGGTGAAAATAAAGAAGAACACCCCTGAACTGCAACCACCGTAAATAATGAAAATTGTCAATGATACGCAAAATAGACACTTTTATTTTTGAAAACAACCAATACTACAGCCGTATTTTTTTTATTCATTTCCATTGGTTGGGAATCGAACCAGTCAAATATGATGAGAAAATTAATCATGAAGTAATGTATGATACATCATATGCCTTGGCTGTTGATAGGTACCTACACTGCCATTTTTTTAATATTATACTAGGTGTCCGCTTGAACTGATCGTAAACAAAGTAGAAATAAAATAATCGTTCTTGCAAAGTTGTGACAACAGACTTTTCTTACGATTATAAACTAAACCTGCATCACATAATTAAATAAATATTAAGGGACAATCTTACACATATCGACCTAGTCCCAAACTAAGCAAAGCTTGTACTATGGGTACTAGACGACGATATACATAATATATAAATACATACATATACAGCGTGTATATTTGATATTACCGCAAACTTTACGGGGTGTTAGTATAGGCATTTATTAATATATTGCACCGTAAATTATTTAAAAAAATCTAACTTTTTTTTCCATATAAAATAATTCAGCACGCAATGTATTTGTTTGTTGTTGTTTGTTGACACTTAACATCGTGATATGACAACTGTCACTAGTAATAACTACGCCATACGTTGCTGCTCAGAAAATTTTCAAAAATTAATTACGCTATAGCAGTTAACGCTAAATTAATAATTGTTATAAATATCAGATTATAGCACTAAAATCTCCGTCTGGCTTCAATTTGCGGCTATATCAAATATACACGCTGTATAGATAACATCCATGACCCAGGCACAAATAGTTCATCACACAAATATTTGACTTGGCCGGGATTCGAACCCAGGACCGCCGGCTCAGTAGGCAAGTGCTTACAAACTGAGCCAACCGCGTCGTCAAAAAATCTAATTCTAATCAAGTTCAAATTCTCTTTGAAACTCTGTGAAAACTGAAAACTACTTTTAGTAGTTCTTTAATTTTAGGCGAACAGCTAGCTTATAGAGGGCTCATGCACTTATCAGTACGGCTAAGCCATTTCATATTTAGCTGAGATTTTGGATGAAACAGGTAACATAAATATGTCATATGTAAAAGACCAAACAAATATGTATACAATCGCGTCATATAAAAAAGTAATACAAATGTTTTGTAATGTATAATCCCGACAAAAGATGCAATTGAAAACTATTGCTGTGAATGTGCTAATGGATTAAGGACGGTAGGCTGTTGCTTGTCACATCGCAGCTATGTATAATTTTTGCCATATGACCGATATTTCCCGCGTCCTAATCTCAAACTGAGCTCTTTATTTAAAAAACTAAGGTTTCAATATTGCCATCGAAAGTGACAGCGATAACGATTAGGTTGTGTTTGGTAATAAAAGCATTCTAAGTATTTGTTAATGAATAAATAAAGTCATGTTTACATTTTTTCGTTGTTAACTTTTATTTGTTTACACGGTAGTACAGCTTAAAACTCCAAGAACATGTTTATTATTCATGTAGGTATGGTGTATGAGCCCTCTATAAGCTAGCTGTCCGCCTAAATTTCAAGAACTACTGAAAGTAGTTTTCAGTTTTCACAGAGTTTCAAAGAGAATTATGTGACGCAGGTTTAGATTTATAATCGTAAGAAAAGTCAGTTGTCACAACAGCAAGAACGATTATTTTATTTCTACTTTGTTTACGATCAGTTTAAGCGGACACCTAGTATAATATTAAAAAAATGCCAGTGTAGGTACCTATCAACAGCCAAGGCATATGATGTACCATACATTACTTCATGATTTTCTCATCATATTTGACTGGTTCGATTCCCAACCAATGGAAATGAATAAAAAAAAATACGGCTGTAGTATTGGTTGTTTTCAAAAATAAAAGTGTCTATTTTGCGTAGCATTGACAATTTTCATTATTTACGGTGGTTGCAGTTCAGGGTGTTCTTCTTTATTTTCACCCTTTGATACAAAAAAAAACTTATTTCCACTATGTAGATCCAAACCAATTTTCTTCAAAAAAATATATGTAATAGAACATAAAATTGCGTATTTTATATCAAAATATGGTAGGTGTCGCTAACTTCCAAAAAAAAAAAAAAAATATATAAAAACTTACACAGTCAAAATTATGTGCTTCAAAACCACCTAGGGCATTTATTTTTTTTGTGTAGATGTATCTTAAATATATGTATAAAATATCCAAAAACCTAATAAATTGGTAAAGTAGTATGGCTAAAAAAAAATTAAAAAAGATTCTAATTTTTTTTAAATTTTTCACTAACCGTTAGTATTTAAGGGATAATATTCAGCAAAAATATATCTAATAATAAAACGAATAATCGTGCATAACAATATTCCATAATCAGCCAGGGGCGATTTTACTATAGCATTCCGGCCAGACCCTTTGATTATAATTTATTTTTTGTTGAAAAAGTCATCAAACCTGCCTTAGCTTTTCGCCGCTTGTTTTTTAAGTTTTGTTGTAGTGGATAGAATATTGACATTGCAAAGCAAAAGGCATCTCAAAAGTCCGAAGTTTGGTTCCGTATTTGCACTTCATATCGAAGCGTTTTACTAGGACATGGGAAAAATCGGACATGGTAAAAACTAGATCGTATCGAGGTTCAGATCCCAATACAATTATCAAGCGCCGCAAATACTCGTCGTTACTCAACAACTACGAATTTGCGGCGCTTGCAGTCGAGACATTGGGCCCATGGTCAGCTGACATGACAAGATTCATGAAGGCTTTGTCGAAACGGCTGATCGACGCTCCGGGAGACCCCAGAGCTGGCGCCTACCTCTGCCAGAGAATCTCTCTGGCCATACAAAGAGGTAACGCCGCCAGCATACTGGGGACCATGCCGGACCCTTTGGATGGGGTATTCCTTTTATGACCCCCTTTTTTATTATTGTTATTTAGCGTAAGGTTTTATAAATATTTATATTTGTTTTAACATTGAAAATTACTGGTCTCATGTAACATATTATATAAAAGACCCTGAATAAACTGTAGGTACTTAAACTTAAATAAATGTATTCGAAATTATCAAAATAAAATCAAATTGAAGCTCGGTAACAGTTTCACATATACTACTCTACTACGTTTCTCCTACCTTTTCCCCGCGGCTTCGCTCGCGCAGAAGACGGCACTGTGCCCATACTAAACTTTCAACTCTAGCGGGCCTATGATGGGTGCGTTTTTTTTTTCATTCCGTGGCTATTCTTCTTGTTGCGTTTATCACGTGATAAATGACAAAGCATCTTTCTGTCACTCACACTCTCATTTGTCAAAGCGTGACGGATGCTTTGTCGCTTTTTTATCGCACACTAAACGCAAAACATAGGCACGCTGCTTAGCACTTTTATGAATTATAAATTATAACCTACTAGCTGTGCCCCGCGGTGTTACCCGCTCATCCCACGGGAACACTAAATTTATTCGGGATGAAAAGTATCCTATGTCCTTTCCCTGGTCTCAAACTATCTCCATACCAAATTTCATCAAAGTCGGTTCAGCGGTTTAAGCGTGAAGAGGTAACACAGACACACACTTTCGCATTTATAATATTAGTATGGATAAGTTAAGCTATATAACCGAAAAGTTTTATGTACATCTGTTGGGTAGTTTTAAGTTTAAGTGGAATAGGATATATATACTCACACACTGTCACGTTTATAGAATCAGTCAGCGAAGCGTTTCCTTGTCGGCTTGGCAAAATATTCTTTCGGATGTATATCCGAAAGAATATTTTGCCATCCGTATGGATGTTTAAATGTTCAGATTTCCGTCTATTTTCGCATACAAGTCGCATTTCTCATCGGATTATCATGATTTTTTGTTAGTATATTTTATAAGTATAATACATATTTTATGTTGTCACATACCTACATATATTATTTGTAATTTTTCAAAATGCCGGATCTATGGGGGGCGGAAATACTTTAATTGCCATTTCGAAAGAAACTTGCAAGGTACAGCCCACAGAGACACTAGTTGTTATGTCGTTCTATAGAATTATACATTAAATAACAAGAGTAAAAAATTTACTAACATTTATAAAATAACTCCGCATAATTTCATTTCCAATTGTCTTTACAAGCGTGCCCCAATTTGCATGAAACCGATTAGACGGCACATTACAATCATTAAAAAGGATCCCACGTTACCTAATTATCAGTGATAATGCAAAATTCACGAATATCCCCACGAATTGCGTGGCCCCTAATTATCCGAATGACCGGATCTGACTTGGTCTAATGTGCCTACTCAAAATGGAAAGTTAAATTGCTTTTGTTCGATCTCATTCCGATCACTGTGTGACTGTAAGGCTAAGCTCACAATTAAGTTTAGAATGTAATTTTGTACCCTTTGGGGTCGAAATCCTAGGTCCTTGGGAGTCCCTGCACCCGCAATTTGCTCGAGGAATCCTCAAAGAAATTCCCGGAGACAACTGAGGATCAAAAGACGTGCATCAGCGTACCCAAGTAGTACATAGCCTGCATAAGCTCTTACACAGCTTGGGACCTTATTCGAGAAAGCCGTTTGAGAGATCGCAAAACGTCACTCTATAAGATAACAGTGATATCGCCTTTGAACTGTCATTAAAATGCGATGAGCTTCAAGTGACATTATCTCATCTCAATTTTGGAAATACGAAGGAATGATACGTAACTGACTTATTTCACGAGCTAGGTACATGGTCAAGATCAAGTATGCGCCTGTCATTTATGCCGTCACATACAAAGAAAACGCAAATTAAGCACGACCTGATTGACGAAGTTGCGATGTTCTAGGGATATCGCCACTTGTACACGTCAAAAGTGACGGATGGCGATGAAATGGAGAGATCTCCATCATCTCTCTAAAATTGGTCGAATTACCCCCCTTGGTATCTATTCATCGTGGAAATGCTGCCAGCATATTCGGTAGCATGCGCCAGGGCTGTAGTTTTCTTGTTTTAGTTTATTTAATTTATACTAATAATACTCTCCATTTAAAACTGCTTTTCAGTACAATTTTAGAATTGTATTACACGTACAGGTACATACTTATAACAATTCTGAATTCAAATTTCTAAAATGTAAAAAACCAAAATAAAAATTCTGCAGTAGAGAATGGTTATGGAAGACCTCTTTTGCGTTTGGAATTAAATGATAAACAAAATAGAAAATTCAATACTAAAGTCCCCATTTCACTGAAACTTTGTTACATAGCTGTTACCACAGACCATAAGAATACTCCGTGGCTGTTACTTTCCGTACCTACAAGCAGTATTACATAAAAAAAGTTTAGTGTTCATTAAATACCATTTCCATAAAAAATCCACCCGTAACTTCGGCATAATTAGTTAAAAATATCACTACAATAAAATCATGCATACATTACATTCTCAATTACCAATTAATTAGTAGAACAATTTTCGCACCATTAATTCCTCGATGTGAACTCGGCTTAACGGAAGATTTATAGTCTGCGTAATTTCGGTTAAGTTTCAATTTCAACTTTTTTAATGAGTATCGTGTATGGAATTTTTCATTCAGGATGGAATTTCCGAAATTGAACTTTCCGCGTAGTTTGTCGTACGTTAATCTGTCCTTGTCAGGACTATATAAAACGTCACAACAACATGCAATCTGTGTGTGTAAATATTGAGTGTATTCGAAGCGTGTCGAAATTAATTACCTGTCGCATTTATTTTCTCTTAAATACGTATAAAGACCCAAGTACTATGAGTATTTTTTTAAATAGTTGATATGACTCACCACATAAGTAACGGTTTAAAAATCAAATGACGCGAAAAAATTAAAATTTAATATTTCAGGCTGAACAAGTCTATAACTCAGGTCTCAAAAGTAAAGTCCGGAATTTAACAATACTTTTATTTCATAGTAAAAGAGAATCCAAATACATACAAAAAAAGTGCAACTCTTATATAAATTACGACAACACACCGTTCGCGCGATGCAGCATTCACCGTGCTCGGAACAGCGACATCTAGCGACGGATGTTAGAACCAATATTGATTCAACATACCGCCCACCAAGGACAGACTGTCCTTCATTAAGGCCGCCCACCATGACAGAATTAACCTTTCCCGAGGTTGCATAGAATATAGGCTAAAGATGAAATTCACAACTATACATAACTGTCTGTCCTTAGTCACATACACAATAATGCAAGGCAAGTAAGAAATCTAGATCCAAATGAATCAACTTAAACTAACTTATCGTACGTAACAACAATTAAATAACAAAAACAAATTGTAAATACACTTATTCACTAACAGGCAGAATACATAGTTTGGACGTAGGTCGTTTAATTACAGAGTCTTTACATCTTAAAGAGACTACTCTCGTTAAACCATCCTGTCCAGGGTACTTTTGTACGACTCTGCCAAGAAGCCATTTGGTAGGAGGTAAATCTTCCTCCTTCACTAAAACTAAATCTCCAATTTGAGGTTCCGGAGTCTGAAATGCCCACTTGTAGCGGTGTAAGCAATGTGTCAGGTATTCGGCTGACCAACGACGCCAAAACTCTTGAAGCATTTTTTGTGTTAATTGCCACCGCTTTAGAGTGCTGATCGTGGAGGTCTCATAGTTCCTTTCCGGAACTGTCACCAAAGGTTCTCCTATTAAGAAATGTCCTGGGGTTAAGGGAAAGGGCCCCGCAGGATCATTCGTCACAATTGTCATTGGACGGGAATTGAGACATGCCTCTATTTGAGTCAGGAGAGTGTACATCTCTTCAAAGGTCAACGTTGAGTCACCAATTACCCTCTTGATGTGATACTTAGTTGCCTTAATTCCGGCTTCCCATAAACCACCGAAGTTGGGTGCGCGCGGAAGTATGAAAGTCCATGTCGTTTTATGATTCGTCAAACCGTCTCTTATTTCTTGGCGAACGGTTGATTGTTCCTGGTAGAACAATTCCTTGAGTTCTTTGGAAGCTCCAATAAAATTTGAACCATTGTCACTGAAGAGCTCGATACAGCGACCACGGCGTCCGGTAAATCTCTTAAATGCTTCCAAAAAACCTCTTGACGTTAAATCGCTTACCAATTCTATGTGCACGGCTCGGGTAACCATGCATACAAACAAGCATATGTATCCCTTGTATGCATGATGTCCTCTTCCCTTGGATGTCCGGATTTGGATCGGCCCAGCAAAATCCACTCCGCTACGTATGAATGCCCTGTCAGGTGTGACTCTGACCGAAGGTAAAGATCCCATTAATTGCGTTCTTAATCTCTTCTTGTGTCTCACGCATCTTACACATTTGCTCACGTGATGTTTCACAAGATCCTTTGCTCTAGTAATATAATACGCTGATCTTATGTAGTTGAGCATCAGTTGGATATCCCCATGGAGTGTTTTTTCGTGAGCGTCGGCCACTATAAGTTTTGAGAGCGCCGATTTATTTGACGAAATAATCGGATGTTTCACGTTTTCACTCTCTTGTGATTGAGATATCCTTCCACCCACTCTTAATACTCCTTGTTGATCCAAAAAGGGAGTGAGGTTCAATATCGTTGATGTCTTTGTTTGTATAAAACCCTTTTCTTTAACATCCACCAATTCTTTCTCATATGACTCTCTTTGAGCAAGCCTTATGCAGACGGTGAGAGCCTCATCCAATTCCCACGTACGTAGATGTGAAGATCCTTTGTCAGAGTATCGTGGATCTCTTTTTGTCACAAATCGTCTGCAAACTGCTACAACTCTAACCAATCTGTTAAGTGACGAATATTTCGTCAGAAGTGGCACTTCATCTGGAACCTTTATATGCATGCTCCTCACTAATTCCGTTGTAGTGTCATTATTCTTCAGTTTACTGTAAGTGATGTCCTTTGCGCGTAAGAAGTCAGGCCCAGATTTCCATAAACTATGGTTAACCATTTCCGCTGGCCGCAACCCCCGCGAGGCGCAGTCTGCCGGATTGTCCTTAGTGGGCACATGACACCAGTGTGATGAGTCCAAGGTTGTCAGTATATCGGCCACTCTATTGGCTACAAACGTTTTCCACTGGCTGGGATGTTTGTTAAGCCACGCTAAAACCACTGTGGAATCCGTCCAAGCCTTGATATTGCCATATGGTATCTCCAAAACGTCTGCGACTTCAACAAGCAACTTTGTCAGTAAAACTGCGCCGCATAACTCCAAACGCGGTATACTGACTTGCTTCACTGGTGCCACCCTAGTCTTAGCCGCCACGAGACCCACATCAACCTTCCCTGATGACCTGACTACTCGGAGATAAACCACCGCGGCGTAGGCAGCCTTGGAGGCGTCGGAGAAACCGTGCAATTCCATCATCACATTGTCAGAACTGGTATTCAGCCATCTCGGGAGGCAAAACTTGTTCAACTGACCTAGTTCCTCTCGAAAGTTATGCCATTCCTCCTGGAGTTTGGCCGGAGGCTCTTCGTCCCATTCCACTCCAGATATCCATAAATCCTGGATGAACATTTTCGCCTTGATTACGCATGGCGCTATCCATCCGAGTGGGTCGAACAACCTAGAAATGTCCGAAATGATCTTCCTCTTGGTTACAGGTGAGACTAAGTTTGGTAGATTCACTGCATATTTAAATTCATCCTTTTGCCGGTTCCATGTTAGTCCTAAAATCTTCACTGTGCTGTTATCCTTCATTTCTAGGTCTTTCCTTTCCTTCGTACTATTGTCTTTAACCTTATCATGTATTCGTTTTAGTAATGACTCGTCATTACTCGACCATTTCTGCAGTATAAAACCTCCCTTTCCTAAAAGCTCATTCATTTCTGAAAATACTTGCCATGCTTCTTCCGAGGTTTGAGCACCCGTCATTAAGTCATCCATATAGAATTCCTTAGCCACTCTACTAGCTGCTAATGGAAATTCGGCCTTATGATCGATCGCTACCTGATTGAGAGACTTAACCGCTAGGTATGGAGCCGAAGACGTGCCAAAAGTGACTGTGAGAAGTTTGTAGTCACGTATCTCTTCCTTGGGGTCATCTCTCCATACTATGCGTTGGAAGTCAGTGTCATCCTCAGCTACCTTTACCATCCGATACATTTTCACGATGTCACTGATCACACATACTGGGTACTTTCTCCAACTCATTATGAGATGACGCAACTCGGGCTGTAACGTGGGACCGACCATTAGAGTGTCATTTAACGATACACCTGCCTTGTTCTTGCAAGATGCGTCAAAGACCACCCTGACCTTTGTAGTAGATTTATCCTCCCGGATGACTGCGTGGTGCGGCAAATACACTGCTCTTTCTCTTTGTTCTTCTGTTTCCGTCACCAATTCCATGTGTCCTAATTGTAAATATTCGTCTATTACTTCCTTATACCTCTCCTTCAGTACTGGGTTCCGTTTAAATTTTCTTTCCAAATTTTCCAATCTTTTCACCGCTATTTCCCGAGATTCTCCGTTCCTGCAAGCTGGCTCAGCATCGCGGAATGGCAGCCTTACCACGTACCTTCCATCTTCCGTTCGACTGGTCGTAGCGGCGAATATGTCCTCACATCTTTGTTCTTCTTCTGTAAATATTTTTCTTTTTGATACCGGCTCCGATTCCAACTCCCAGAAACGTTTTAATATCTCATCTTCCTCTATGTGCGCATGTAATACAGTAACACTGTGCTGACCTCTATCCGAGCTTACCGGACCAGATAAGATCCACCCAAGGGTGGTGTCCTGGGCTACTGGAGATCCCATAGGACCTCGCCGTATGCCTTCCTTCAAAACCTGACAGTAAGCTTCGGCCCCCAATAAAACATCAATTTTATTAGGTATCTCATAAGTTGGATCCGCTAGAGATAATTGACTTAATTCGACCCACTTCCCCAACGTCACTCTCCTCCCTGGCAAATATGTTGTAATGCTTCGAAGTACATATGCTCTCAATTCCATTTCGAAGTTTGGTTCTGTCCTAGATTTTATTTTTAATGACACCATAGATTTGGAAACCATCGATTTATCCCCGCCTAAACCTGATACCGCATTGTGGATAGGGGTTCTCTTCAAACCTAACCTTTGCACTGTAGCTTCAGTCACAAAGGAAGCCTGAGATCCTTGATCTAATAAGGCGCGGATCACTTGGTATCCTGTTCTCCCTTCAACGTCAACTAAAGCCGTGGCTAATAACACTTGAGTGCATACCTTGCTGCATGCCATATGAGCTGCTATTTGGGAATTATCTGACTCATTGCCTTCACCGCCAACCTCATCCGATACCTCTTCCCCAGCTTGATCTGACTTTCCTGAAGTAGCTAGGGAAACCGAAACGCTCCTAGGGTGAAGCAGAGAGTGATGCTTCTTTTTACACACCC
This sequence comes from Apotomis betuletana, assembly GCA_932273695.1. Classification (NCBI taxonomy): domain Eukaryota; kingdom Metazoa; phylum Arthropoda; class Insecta; order Lepidoptera; family Tortricidae; genus Apotomis; species Apotomis betuletana. The sequence continues at coordinate 18,399,853 of OW026307.1, forward strand.
TACAAGAGGTAGGCTTCTGGCAAAACCGTACACCGTGATTGCTCCCAAGACAGTTATAACATATTCTATTATTAGTAACAAATTCATGTTTTTTCTCATAGCTTAAACCGGCAAATTTCCGACAAAAACACAGTTTGTGACCCTCATTACAAAATTCACAACTCAATTTAGACATATTATCCGCCGCATGCAAAACCTTTGTATTATTTTGGTTGCTGCCGGGTTTTGCATGAGAAGTCGACGGTTTACTTACATGTTTGGGTTCGATAAATTCCAAGGCACGATACCTGCCAGTGAGGAATTTCTTAAATTGTTCGAACGTTGGCAAGTCATCTGAAGTCACATTCGTTGTTACATTCAGCTCCCACTGTTTACGGGATTCAGGATCCAGTTTGAGCGAGAGCAGGTGAATGACAATGATATCCCAGGATGAGACATTAATGCACAGGTTAGTTAACGCGTTTAAACAATCCGACGACGTATCTAATAACTCCTTCAGATAACTTGCCGACTCAGTAGAAGCATTCCGTTGGCTTAGCAACCGTTTTAAAATACAGTGAGAGAGGTACTTTTTATTACTGTAGCGTTCCTTTAAAGTTTCCCAACATTTGTCATAATTAGCCTCTGTCACGGGTATATACCGAATTAACTGCTCGGCTTCCCCAGTCAAGTAACCCTTGAGGTATTGCAATTTTTGCACTTTATCTAAAGACTCATTGTTATCAATCATGGACACAAACAAATCCCTGAATGTTGTCCACTCTGTATATTTACCTGAAAACACTGGTATACTAATTTTGGGTAGCTTGACTAGGGCTGACCGTACACTCGCATGCCCATCATTTACATTTACTGCACTCTGAGTCGGTGGCCTTAAAAACGATTCCAAACTGATCCTTAATTCGCACTTGTAAGTAGTGAACTCATCTTCAGTTTTATCGTAAGTGTCAGCTGTAGTATAAACCGACGCTTTGACTACCGCTGGCTCAAATCCTTGCATGAGTTCCCTATGACCTTGTCTAAACTCAGCCCATAACTGATCTAACGTCTCAAGTCTAGACTCGAGATAAACCTTAGTAATGCGATCTTTCGGAGATTTTTTAAAGTTCTGTCGCGCTTTAAATATACGTTTAGATACGTCATCTAGGTAGTTAACTAAAGATTCCATGTTTAACAATAAAAGTTCTTTCACTTATTTAACTGAACTACAAAGACTTAGAAAATTCACGTTGAAATTACAAAAAAATACAAGTCCTTTTATTCAACCAAAGACTTAGAAAATTCACAAGTAAAGTGCCGAAACTTTACAAGTGTTGAACTCAACTTAACTAAGGACTTAGAAAATTTACAGTTCAAGTGGCGAAAAAATTACAAGTGTTTTAAACACCGATTTCTAAGTAAATTCGGGCATAGGTTCCCCGTACCTTCGTTTTTTCGCTTATAATTCTAAGTCCTAATACTACTGGTTAGTAAAATTACTAAGTTAATGTTAAGAAACAATATTCAACAAATATGCTAAGTCCAGAACTGCTTCACCATAAGGTCCAAATTTCTTCAAATTATTAATGCTGCACTTAGTTCTCTTGATTTTCCAGAGTTAAATAAATTATTTGCACTAAAGCTCAACTTTGCATAAAATAATTTTTAATGTAAGTACTCACGGTTCGCACTTGACTACTTCACTCACACACACCAGCACACTTTCGTGTGACGTAGAACCTCCAACTCTCCGCTGTACTCCTGGTAGCCGTCCTCCAGCTATGACGCGCTGCCTGCAACGTTACCGCTACTCGCCACGAGATGGCGCTGCAATCGCTGCTGCCAAAAAAAATCCTTCGCCACCCTCTGGACCAGCAATCCGCTGTCACTATGGGCGCGACGCGGAGAATAGTTCTACGTTGAACTACACCCCTTTTTTTACTGCCTCAAAAACTTCCGATTCGAATGGACCATGAACAAGTCGATAACTCAGGTCTCAAAAGTAAAGTCCGGAATTTAACAATACTTTTATTTCATAGTAAAAGAGAATCCAAATACATACAAAAAAAGTGCAACTCTTATATAAATTACGACAACACACCGTTCGCGCGATGCAGCATTCACCGTGCTCGGAACAGCGACATCTAGCGACGGATGTTAGAACCAATATTGATTCAACACAGGCGGGGTTTGAACCCGCGTCTCCAACGGCCTTCCGGGCCAATACCTATTGGACCACTGAACCTGATGCCATTGAATTCAATTTATTTTATTTTTAATTTTTCGCTTCTTTGTTAACATTTGGTTAACGCTAGTTACTAGGCCTTACAGCTTTAATAAAAAAATATGACTAAAAGATTAGTTATATGGCAGTTTTTCATCCATCACTCCGCCGTGGCTGATGATGTGGTGGAGTACGTGCGCCGGAAGACTGGCTTCTCGCTGAGGGTGCACCAGCTGCAGTCCCGCCATTACGTGCACTTCAGCTCGTTTGTGGTGCGCGTGCCGCGGCCGCTGCAGGGCACCATCGCAAGTGTAGACTTCTGGCCGAAGGGTGTTGTGTTTCGGCGGTTCCGGGGCAATCTGCCGAATCCTGCGCCAGATCAGACGACGCAACGGAGCCACGCTGTTACGTCGCCTACATCAAACTAGATTTAAGCTTTTCTAAAATGTAATTTTGTAGTTCACAGTGCCTTGGTTTATACTGTAATACTGTGTAACTAATTTGAATAAATAAATAAATTCATTGTATTTTCCTCGATTAGGCCCTCGAAGAAGGTATATTTATTTGGTCCCATTGGCATCAGATCATCGAAAATCCTGGATACATCGAATAAACTCTTCAAATATTATGAGTCCATGTATCGTGATTTGGGTGTCTTTAACCAAAGTTAAAAACGGAGCAGGTTTTCAGTTCGTCGGGATATTATCTTCTGTTTAAGCTACTAGTAATATAATTGACCCGGTTTAACAAATCACATACCATTTTTGACAATCAGTTTTTCTAAGTTTTGGCACATTGATGGAGTTTATCTTGTGGGTTGTATAAGGTAAGGTGGGGTAAGACCAAAATAGTTTATTGTCTAATGGCGTTAAAGACTAATAATTACTCTTTTTTTATTTATTTTTTATAACGGCACCACATAAAGTGGCTCCACTTCGCCTGATGGTAAGCAAAAAGGGGAGCCCAAGTCGCAATGGCAACTGACGAGAAATCAACGGTGCCAAGTCAGTTGACACTGCCATACTGGCCCGAGAGATGCTTCTTCACGCTTCGTTTGAAGGGTCCCAAGTTATAAGAAGGAGGAAACACATGAACTGTATTGGACTGTGGCAGTCTTTTTCAGCCGAAAACTGGCGAGAAACTGCGCAGGATTGGGACAAGTGGCGTACTCTCGTTTCGTAGGTTAAAATCCTGTTTGGGCCACTGAGCTAAAATTGTTAATTAGTTAGTGGCAGTCTTCCCCTGGTGATAGTCTTACCCTACCTCACCTTACATAAACAAATCATATTTCACATCGGCGATTATGAAAGAGACTCGCGAGGTCGATAACCCCAAAAGCGACTAGAAATATTATTGCAGGCGACTGTACCATCGTGTTATCATCGTAAAGACAATTTCCGCTCCGTGGAAGGTCACGCGTCCTGATTTTGTTTGTTCTACCTACTCGAGCAGGAAATACAGCCAGGAGAGGCAGTAAAACGGCACGTGTCTCAGGGTTAAGCCGAAAGATCCAATATTTACGGCGAAATAATGAAATTTGTGTGATACCGTCTGTAGCAAAAGTAACTTGTGGTTTAATGAACTCGAGTTTCAAAATCGATACAATTTTTAATTTTTTACGTTTTCAATCTTATCTGCCATTTTGAAAAAACCTGTTATGAGACAAATGAGAGAATAATAGTGATGAGTGCAGACGCCGGGAAAGAAGGGCTTGTCGGGTGAGTAGGTATAGACGGCCGACCGTAGGGAGACCGGATGGTGATTCGAAGCCGGCAAGCCCTTTTCTCGGCTAAAGCATGTATAGTGCTTTCGCAAACATAATTATGCAATGAAATAAAAAAAAATGGGCAAGTGCGAGCCTGACTCGCGCATGAAGGGTTCCGTACCTATAGGTACATATATATAATCTATAACAAGTTTGTTGTATGGGAGCCCCCCTTAAATATTTATTTTATTTTATTTTTAGTATTTGTTGTTATAGCGGCAATAGAAATACATCATCTGTGACAATTTCAACTGTCTAGCTCCGTTCTTGAGATACAGCCTGGTGACAGACGGACGGACGGACGGACGGACGGACGGACGGACGGACCCGTTTTTACCCTTTGGGTACGGAACCCTAAAAATCACCACACAAAATATAATTCAGCTGTTTACCCTGTTCATGAAAACAGACGCCATGTTTAAAAAAAATACTTTCCGGCCTAGGCCTTCAATTCTGTATGATAATTCCTTTACAGTTAATTCCTTTACGCCCGAAACGTGATGCTTACGACGACATTTGATTGCATGTTTAAGAAACTTCGGGATGTATAAATGAAGTTGTCAACTGTTCGTTTGTTCTCGTACTGCAGCTCTAGCACAACTTTGACAAGCGACTCTTTCTCGCACAAGATAAGCTACTTATCCCTTTCTGTATAGTATTGTAAGAGAGTGATAGGTGATGCTATGTCGCGCAACATGAGTCGCGAACCATAGTTGTGCTAGACGGGCAGGTCTAAAAATATGTGAAAATCTTCAATAAACGGAATTATATGCTTTCAAGTGTGTTTTTCCTCATCAAATCCTATCAATTTCGAATCACTGAACCGATAATAGTTATTTACGATACAAGTGTGTAAGGTAGGTGATTTCAGACGAGTGTGATTTTTATTCACGAGCGAGGTACGAGCGAGTGATTAAACAAACACGAGTCGGAAATCATCTAACACACGAGTTTCGTACAAAACTTTACTATGCATGTACGAGAAAATAGAAAATACTTTAATACTCACAAAGACTGTTTGCATTGGAAAAAAGTGTTTTGATTTGATTTATCCAACAAGAAGCCGTCGTTAACATTTTTTGCTTCTTCAAAAACATTTTACGGGTTTAAATTTATAATTCGTCCCTTTATCTCGACATTATTTCAGCAGATTTGCACAAAACAACTTCGCAATAAACTAGGCATCAATAAAAAATGGCGGGGTTATTTGTAAACTGCGCTCGACATGTCTATTACTGCGCAAGTGCAAAAGTATTTTTTTAATATTCGTCTTATGTCAAAATGGCACAAGCGCGTGTACATTCAGCCAAATTTATTTAATGAATAACGATTTAAAGTTCGTTTATTAATCAAATTTTATATCTAATGTGATATATATGAAGTATTGGTTTTATTGTACTTTTATAATATGTAATAATAATCGGTATTTGGCTAATTCATCAAACATTTTGTAAATAATAAAACCTCCTATGTGAGGCAGTCAGATAAAGCTAGAAATTAAAAAAAAAATGAAAAGTAAAAGCACTGGTGTGGAAAAGTAGTACTTTCCGCACAGTTTGAATGCCTAGAATACGCTCTTTTCGAGCACATGCATTGTAAAATATATATATACATATAATTATCTGATCTTAATAGAAGTTAATCACAAAATTTCACGAGAATCGGTTGAAATCGGTTGAAAAATGCAACCCGTCGTCGAGAACAGCCTGAAATCTGGTCAAACGGACATCCGGAATTTGGATATACGAAAGAAGTTTTGGCCCAGAATCTCGCGTTTTTAGAAAACCATATCTATTTTCAGTAAGTTTGAGAAGTTTCCTCGCTTCGTCTAATTATCCGAGTTTTTGGAAAATTCCTAGTAACTTATACGTAGTCAAAAATGAAATGAAGTTATTTATTCAGTAAGTAGATCATGAGGGCACTTTTACAAGTCGGATTGTGAATCTACCGGAAACTTTCCCAAGAGGTGACCGCTGTTGACAAAAAAGCCGAAAGAAACTCAAGAGTAAGTATTTTTTTCGTACACTTAAAACAATCAATTACTTACATTTATGTTATAACTAATAACATTGTAGGTAAGTTCCTAAGTTGACAATATATATTTTAAAATATAAATACAAAATTTTACACGATCGATTACATTGCACGTGGGGATCGCATCCTCAACTTCTATTTGACGACCCGTTTGGGTCGGTTTGTAGACACCTGCCTACTGAGCCGGCGGTCCCGGGTTCGAATCCCGGCCAGGCCAAATATTTGTGTGATGAACTCAAATATTTGTGCTTGGGTCATAGTTGTTCAATGTATTTAAGTATATATTTATCTATATAAGTAGGTATATCATCGTCTAGAACCCATAACACAAGCCTTCTTGAGCTTAATTTGGGACGCGTGAAATGGAGAGATATAAATAAATACATAAAATAAATACTAAGGGACAATTTTAAACAAATCGACCTAGTCCCAAACTAAGCAAAGCTTGTACTATTGGGTACTAGCCGACGCTATACATATATATAAATATGTACATATGTAAATAGATAGCATCGTCGTGTTACATTCCAGAAAAGCGCCCCCTGTACCACTTTTTGTTTTAAGTAAGCGCATTCACTATATTTCTAGGACGTGCATTTACGTAGCCTTATTACTTCTCCAACAAGTTGAGAATTATTACTAAGTTTTCGGACACAGCAACACTTGTAAACAGTGACCAGAATATATCCGTGCATGGCGTGAAGAACTTGATAAGTCCAAAATGGCAATTGTTCAGGGCGTCGATTTTAAAGTTTGACATTTTCTCCAAAATCCATTTTCATCTTTAACTCGTGTTTAAAGCTTGATTTATGGATAATTTTCCGCGATCTTTTCATTTACCTTACGTATTCTAGTAAAATCCTCTTATTTTCTGTGATATAAGACTTATCAACATAGGTACCAACGACTTATCAAGTTATTCCCCATACATTAGTGCCCAAATTGGTGAAAATGTTTTTTAATTTAATTCCTAAAATTCAGTTTTTCATAGTAACTGAAACGTCTAAATTGATTTATAGGTAATTTTATGCAAACTTTTCAATTATTTTACTTATTTTGGTGGAAACATTGTATTTTGTGAGATATTAGACTTATCAACATATTCACCATAGAATATAGGGTATCAATTAAACAATTATATCGTTTCTATACAACTGTTTTGTTTATATAAGGCGATTTGAATGGATTATATCGCGTGTGTTCGTTGTTTGAGTCTCCTGACGTTTCGGCAACTATTTTTGATGAAAAAAACACAAATTTTCGGTGCCAAATACGTCAGAAAGGCACAAACAATGAATAAATATGATACAATCCGTTTGAATTGTTTTATTTTAGTCACGAAACCCGAAGAAAATAAAATTAAAAGTTATAAAAACATTGAATAAATTGTAGTAAATGAATCGTCTTTAATTCAGTAATGCAAAAGCACTTATTCTACAGAAAAACTAGATGAATTCATCTTATTTTTAACTGGCAACATCTTTGTTTTTCTGATCCATTAAATAAAACTGGTCGATGGTTGACAAGGTACCGGTAATGTGAATGATACATACGAAGACACTGTTAACTATACCCCATGGACCTTAACACATTGTACTAAGGTTTATATTATGTTCACAAATGTACAGTTATCAGTGTTTTCCTTTGTACCAGAGTACACCTCAGATGTGAGAATAACTTGACAAATCGAAATATACATTTAGATAAATTATGAATAATTAATTATGTCAACTTATTATTTGCTGTGTCCATCAACCTGAAAATGATAAATCGACATATGAATTTACGGTAGTTGTGTATAATGAGATAAAACGATATATTCATTTGTTATCGTTAAAGTGTGCTTGTCTTCATTCTAATATCTTGATTTGTCAAGTTACGAACGCTTTTTTTTTTTTTTGAGAATTTGTTGATAATTTGATATGCAATATTTTTTGTGCCTCATAGCGCTGATATCTCGTTTTGTTAAATAAAATCCGCTAAATATCGAGATATCAATATGATGTCACAGGCCAGATCTTCAAAAGTATCATAGATATCGAGTTGTCAATTTTTTTCCTACAAAACCTTGGCCGTAGAAAGCCATTACGCCAATAATAAAAAAACGTATAAGTCGAGTTATCAAGTTCTTCACGCCAGGCACGGATATATAGACATCGCTTTCATCTTAGTACAAAACAGGGACCTAATTCAAGAATGCCGTTAGAGAGATCGCAAAACGTCAAAACTCCATTAGATAGCAGTGATGTCGCCTTTGAACTGTCATCAAAATGCGATGAACTTCAAGTGACATATCTCATCTCAATTTTGGAAATACGAAGGCGATATTGATTGTCAAAAATGCTTTTCATGAATATGAATTTCTGTTTTGAACGAAACGTAACTGACTAATTTCACGCATTACACGGTCAAGTTAAAGTATGCGCCTATTATTTATGCCGTCACATACAAAGGAAACGCAAATTAAGATGAGATTGACGAAGTTGCGATGTTGTAGGGATATCGCCACTTGTTAAGTAGGGACACGTCAAAAGGTGACGGATGGCGATGAAATGGAGAGATCTCCATCATCTCTCTAAAATTGGACGAATTACCCCCCATCTCATGGTCCAAACATTTGACTGACAACCATCTCCTCCTCAATAATTTGTTCTGTCAACAGTTTTAAATATTAGCCTACGTAAATAAATATTAAGAAAATAAATTTTATTTATGAAATTTATGTTCACAATACTTTTCAGTTCATCATAAATATGACTGTCTAAAACAGGGATAAAACTCTCTGGGCCCCGAAATCTTTTGCTTTAATATTTTTACTTTTGTTGTTTGCTCACTTCTTCCAAATTATAGGCTCGCAAATGTATCAAAAATTTAGTTTTGTTTTCTAAAGCGGCATGTTACTTACGTTTATAATTAATGGTTTAAGACTGCTTATATTACCCATTTGCTTGGACTTTTTCCTGATGCCGACATTGTAGGCTCCTTGACAGGAACGGAATCAGAGGAAATGCTGGGATTCGTCATTTTTCGTTTCAGTTTGAAATCAATTTGAAATTCATCGACGTGATGATGATTTTTCCGACGATTGATATACATCTGACACCATATTATGAAAATAGACAGAAATCAAACAGTAAAGATATTAGAGACGTTTATTGCAAGATGAGAATTATAAGACTGTATATAAATACATCTTGTTATTTTCTATACATATGTCATCATAATGACAAGACAACCATAGACAAAGTTGTTTATTCAAATACCTACCTTTGTTTTAATTATTGTAAAGAGACTCGCACCTTTACTCTAAACAGTATAATATACTTAAATTGTATACTTTAATTAATAAAAAATAAAACATACTATCGTAACACATTCAGCCAAATAAAGAGATTTGACATCTTAAAATTGCCTGTACTGTAAAATTTTGCAAATGTAACTTAGTCAGTTCTTTCTCTTACTTTCATGTATTTTTATTGTGTAAGCAAGTGTCAGTACCATACTTTGTTTCTTTCAGTTATATATCACATTTTAAAACACCCTATTCATCTCGTTTTATGTAAGACAAAACAAAATATACTCTGTCCCTTAAATGGATGACGCAGAGGTAGATTCAGAGCACGAAAGAGCCATTAGAGAGGTTTTTTCTGCAGAACTGGAATTGACTTGAAACTAAAGTGATATTTTCTTCGTAAAAACCAGCCAAGAGCGATCTGAACTCGTGCACGAAGGGTTCAGTACGGACGTCCGCAAAACAGTGATCATAGTAATATATATACCTACAGGAACATAGAAAAGTAGTGGTGGTTATGTGTGAGCTGTAGACCCCTCTTTTTTGAAATTACTGAAAAAGGAGTTTTTAACGTTTTCATACAACCGCATATTGTAGCCAAACGGAGATTTTAGTGCTATAATCTGATATTTATAACAGTTATTAACTTAGCGTTAACTACCACTAGCGTAATTAATTTTTGAAAATTTTCTGAGCAGTAATGTATGGCGTAGTTATTACTAGTGACAGTTGTGACATCACGATGTTATGTGTTCACAAACAACAACAAACAAGTACAATGCTTGCTGATTAATTCTATATGGAAAAAAAAAACTATTTTTTTTATAATTTATGGATAAATATATTAATAAGTGCCTATACTAAGCCCCCGTAAAGTATGCGTTTATATCAAATATACACATTGTATCCCTACGCCATTTATAAAATTCGAAAAACGGAATCGGTTAAAAAGTTCAATATTATTATCGAACCTGCTCAATTTTAAAAATAATAATATGTGGTATTCCACATAAAAAAAAAAGAATCGATAACAAAGATTCTAAAAAAAAAAAGAAACTGCTCAACCAGATTTATTTTCCAGAATCTGTTGAGAATTGCAACCTGTAGGCGATAAAAGCCGTAAATCTGGACATGCAAACAACATCCAGAAGTCAAACATACGAAATAATTTGTTCGGTCAATTATAGACAAAGAAAGTTCATAAGTAATGGAAAACGGCTAAACACAAGACAATAGTAAAACAATAGTACCTAGTATTTTCTTCGGTTTCCGCGACTGTCACACATTTAAATAAAACAATTTAAACGGATTATATCGCGTATATTAATTATTTGAGCCTCCCTGACGTTTCAGTACCTTTACAGATACCGTTGTCAAAGGTTGACTGAGAAAAACATAATTTTTCTCTGTCAAAGTTACATTTGTGCAAACTACCCATTTTGCAAATATTAATTTAAAATAAAGGTGTTCATACATGCCAGATGGGGCTAATGTGTAAAGACAGAAACATGTGCCAGAAGGGCATTTATTATTTATTTAAAATATCTACCAGCGGTTCACTAAAGGCTTACTGAGGAGAAAGAACCGCTAAAGAAAACTCCCAGATTGCCTTATTTATTACTATAAAATACTTTTAAACAAAAACTCTACATATACTACTTTTAACACTAATTTGTTTTACACCGTTCGAGGCCCAAGGTTTCCAGTCTTGTGTCTTGCTTGATCCTTGATAAGATGTACAACAGGATCCCAAGCCGGTGGTAATGACAAACCATCTTCTCTATTGAAATTGGGATATTTTTTGATTTCAATAGCCTCGCGCAACATTCTGGGAAAATATCGTTTCTCTCTGGCAAGGATTGAAGTGTTATCAAACTTAATTGAATGGTTTGGATTGTCCATGACATGCTCGCAGACTGCAGACCTGTTGCAACGACGGTGCTTGACATCAGCTACATGCTCCTTAACCCGTGTAGCTATACTACGTTTCGTTTGGCCAATGTATGACAGACCACACTCGCAGTCCAGCTTGTAAACACCAGCACTCTGCAGAGGGATGCTACACTTCACGGGCCTCAGGTATTGAGACATCTTCTTCATCGGCTTGAAATATGTTTTAATGGAAGCCCGTTTCAAGATGTTTCCAATCCTATCCGTGACCCCTTTCACATATGGCAGGACCGCAGGTTTACGCTCGACTGTAGGAGTCTTCACACGGGGTTTCTGGTTGAGGCGTGGTATCTTGAGCCCATTGGCCCAAAGCGCACGCTTGACATGCTGTAGTTCATCAGTCAAATGTTGGTCGTCACAGATTCCCTTGGCTCTCTGAAACAAAGATTTACCCACTGTAGCAAGTTGACTAAGATGGTGATGTGATTTGCCATTTAAATACCTATCAGTGTGAGTAGGCTTCCTATAAACAGTATGACCTATTGTATTATCAGACCTTCTCAACACACTGACATCTAAGAAGGCTAGTGAATTTTCATTTTCTAACTCCATTGTAAACTTTATTTTCTCATGAATGGAGTTTAAATGGCCTAGGAAAACTGAAACACTAGATTTAGGTAAAATAGTAAAGGTATCATCTACGTATCTTTTAATGATCCTCGGCTTGACAGGTGACGATGAGAGTGCTTTCTCCTCGAAGTCCTCCATGAAGATATCGGCGACAACAGGATATACTGGAGACCCCATAGCCACACCATCCACTTGCACGTAGAATTCACCGTTCCATAGCATATAGCCAGATGTAAGGCAGTGTTCTAATAATTCAGCATATTCCATTGCCATATTCTGTTCACGTAGCCTCCTCCTCACAATATTGATGCAATCCTGTACTGGTAGGCATGTAAAGAGGGACTGGACATCAAAACTAACCATAATTTCATCATCAGTTAGTATCTGATCTTTAATTTCAGTGATAAAATGGTATGAATCCTGTGTGTATGCCTGCGTCTTTCCCCGCAACGAAGAAAGAACCCCAGCTAGGTACTGAGCCAAGCGATAGGTGGGAGCATCGATTTGACTCACTCTAGGGCGTAAAGGTGCATCTTGTTTGTGTATTTTTGGCAAACCGTACAACTTTGGTGGCAACGGGCAGGAGGGAACTAAACTTTTGACATCTAGCTTAAGGCTCTCGGAGTGCTTGCTTATTAGCTCAGTTGTAGATTTTAACACTTTCGCAGTTGGATCACGTTTCACAGGCTTATATGTTGATACATCCGACAGTAAAGCTGTTATTTTTTTAATGTAGTCATTGGTGTTCATGACAACCGTTGCATTTCCTTTGTCAGCTCGAAGAATGGTTAGGTCTGGATCCTCACGCAAGGTCTTGAGCGCGTGAAATTCAGTTTTTGCTAAGTTAACTTTCGGTGGCTTTGCCTTTCGCAAAACAGACGAAACGTCTTGGCGTATTGCCTCCAAATCTTCCTTTCGCATTTGATTTTTCACCAGACAATCTTCTACGCCGACTATAATATCTTCGAACGGGATAGTACGCGGAGCAATAACATAATTCAAGCCTTTTTCCAAAACTGCTATCTGAGCGGCGGAAAGTTCTTTCACAGGATTCATACCATTTTATCACTGAAATTAAAGATCAGATACTAACTGATGATGAAATTATGGTTAGTTTTGATGTCCAGTCCCTCTTTACATGCCTACCAGTACAGGATTGCATCAATATTGTGAGGAGGAGGCTACGTGAACAGAATATGGCAATGGAATATGCTGAATTATTAGAACACTGCCTTACATCTGGCTATATGCTATGGAACGGTGAATTCTACGTGCAAGTGGATGGTGTGGCTATGGGGTCTCCAGTATCTCCTGTTGTCGCCGATATCTTCATGGAGGACTTCGAGGAGAAAGCACTCTCATCGTCACCTGTCAAGCCGAGGATCTTTAAAAGATACGTAGATGATACAATAGGTCATACTGTTTATAGGAAGCCTACTCACACTGATAGGTATTTAAATGGCAAATCACATCACCATCCTAGTCAACTTGCTACAGTGGGTAAATCTTTGTTTCAGAGAGCCAAGGGAATCTGTGACGACCAACATTTGACTGATGAACTACAACAGCATGTCAAGCGTGCGCTTTGGGCCAATGGGCTCAAGATACCACGCCTCAACCAGAAACCCCGTGTGAAGACTCCTACAGTCGAGCGTAAACCTGCGGTCCTGCCATATGTGAAAGGGGTCACGGATAGGATTGGAAACATCTTGAAACGGGCTTCCATTAAAACATATTTCAAGCCGATGAAGAAGATGTCTCAATACCTGAGGCCCGTGAAGTGTAGCATCCCTCTGCAGAGTGCTGGTGTTTACAAGCTGGACTGCGAGTGTGGTCTGTCATACATTGGCCAAACGAAACGTAGTATAGCTACACGGGTTAAGGAGCATGTAGCTGATGTCAAGCACCGTCGTTGCAACAGGTCTGCAGTCTGCGAGCATGTCATGGACAATCCAAACCATTCAATTAAGTTTGATAACACTTCAATCCTTGCCAGAGAGAAACGATATTTTCCCAGAATGTTGCGCGAGGCTATTGAAATCAAAAAATATCCCAATTTCAATAGAGAAGATGGTTTGTCATTACCACCGGCTTGGGATCCTGTTGTACATCTTATCAAGGATCAAGCAAGACACAAGACTGGAAACCTTGGGCCTCGAACGGTGTAAAACAAATTAGTGTTAAAAGTAGTATATGTAGAGTTTTTGTTTAAAAGTATTTTATAGTAATAAATAAGGCAATCTGGGAGTTTTCTTTGGCGGTTCTTTCTCCTCAGTAAGCCTTTAGTGAACCGCTGGTAGATATTTTAAATAAATAATAAATGCCCTTCTGGCACATGTTTCTGTCTTTACACATTAGGCCCATCTGGCATGTATGAACACCTTTATTTTAAATTAATAAAATGGGTAGTTTGCACAAATGTAACTTTGACAGAGAAAAATTATGTTTTTCTCAGTCAACCTTTGACAACGGTATCTGTAAAGGTACTGAAACGTCAGGGAGGCTCAAATAATTAATATACGCGATATAATCCGTTTAAATTGTTTTATTTAAATAGTACCTAGTGTTAATGTTCTTCAACACATGATTGAATAAACAAAAACTTGAAAACATGTCCATTTCTCTTATTTCTATCAAAGTTTTTAAATTAGTTTTAATAATATTTTCTTCGGTTTCCGCAACTGTCACACAATTAAATAAAACAATTTTAAACGGATTATATCGCGGATATATTAATATTTATAAAATGGGTATTTTGCACTAATGTAACTTTGACAGAGAAAAATTGTGTTTTTCTCAGTCAACCTTTGACAACGGTATCTGTAAAGGTACCGAAACGCCAGGGAGCCGCTCAAATAATTAATAATTATACGCGATATAATTCGTTTAAATTGTTTTATTTAAATTAGTTTTAATAGTTTCTGTCATTTCACATTTTAAATTCTGTAAAAATTAATTTGCGTGACGGCCGCCAGTCATTTAATTTGGTTGTATCATAAATACACGGATAAAGACGCGTTGCGTAAGGAACCCTAAAAACTGAATTTATATTATGCCCGTGTCTGGAATAGCGTCTGGAGTTCGTGTAAATTTCATTTGTTTATTAATTTAAATACATTTTTGAATGTAATTAACTCACTCTGTAGTTTTATGTAAATTTTAATGGGATCGTTCAAAAGTCCTTTAGAGTCATCACGAGTTGAGAGTTCAAGTAGCACATTATAAAGATAACTTTATTATTTGAAAATGAATTTTATAAATGTATGCACGTGACATTTTGTTTCTAGTGGGATTTTTGCTATTGCTTTAAAGTTAAAACCAATTGACTGAGCGGCGCTCCTGAGGATGAATTGTGAACCAATTCAAAACATGCCAAAATCGCGAATTTTCGCCTTCGACTGATACGTCAAGGAGGACGATATATATATATATTATATTCTTCGGTGGCCAAAAAGGTTTGAAATTTTGGTAAAACTGAAATATTTCGCTGGGATTTTTTTCAATTTGGTTGGCAGACGCTACTGCTTTTATAAAAAGTATACACATTGTGTGTTGCCATTCTAGTATAGTCTTTGTGGCTATGCACTTACGTGTCCCATGTAAGTAATCGGGGAACTAAGATGGTTGAGACGTTCTAAGTACCGTCTACAGCCACATGACAAAGCCGGCTCAGCCTGGGAGTGGGACCACATTCAGTCATCCCCTTGTTTCTTAGAAACTTATTTCAGTCATTTATTTCCTAGAAACTTACTTCTTTGAATGTATCATTTCGTCGAAAATCGTTTCGCAGAATTCTTATTCCTCTATAGTCATAAATATTTCCGTATTATTGCAAATATCATTCTATTAGGTTAGGTTTGTTTTATAACAATTTCAAATAGTTTACAGTTGCAAAGAAATGTGTTTTCTACTCTTTTATGCTCAAGCGCCACAAAACAAAATATCTCGATCATGTTTACATCAATACTTTATTCTAAAATTGTATTGAAAATCAGTTCTACGAAGAGGGTTCATTATTATATTAGTTTACCTATCTGAAACGCTAATTTTTGTTCCCCATCTGTAGCGTTTCGCCAAATTTTAATTTGTCTGAAAGCCATTTTTTTCAAAACAGAATAATTATAAAACAAACCTAATAAATGAAACAAAATGTGTTGTTTAAAACGATGTTTATAAAAACCTGACCATATTACGGGATTCAGGAAAAAAATACTTTCGGACAATGTAGTACCAAAGCGCGTCGCCAGCTGTACGTAGGTAATTTTTAGGGTTCCGTACCCAAAGGGTAAAAACGGGACCCTATTACTTAGACTTCGCTGTCCGTCCGTCCGTCTGTCACCAGGCTGTATCTCAAGAACGGTGATAGCTAGACAGTTGAAATTTTCACAGATGATGATGTATTTCTAGGCGCTGGATGCAGGTCGCTTCCAACCGGTATATATGGAAGTCCCAAGGCGAGGCCTGTGTTCAGCAGTGGACGTCCTATGGCTGAGATGATGATGATGATGTATTTCTATTGCCGCTATAACAATAAATACTAAAAATAAAATAAAACAAATATTTAAGGGGGGCTCCCATACAAAAAACTTTTTATAGATTATGGTACGGAACCCTTCATGCGCGAGTCGGACTCGCACTTGCCCAATTTTTTCTTTGTTCGCTCATCACGGTTAAACGACTGGACTGGTTTTAACTAATATTAGTACATGGATAGTTGGCCACACGGAAATCGTTATAGGATAATTTATATCTGACTGCGGCAAAGAAAAAAGTTTTTGACAGACAATGTTGCAGGTTTTCTCATATATGAGTAACTGTCACAAAAAAGTTATCGAGACGATTTCGGCGTTAAACGCAAACTTAAGTACACTAGACCTCAGGCTCAGATTAGTGCATTAGGATGTACCTACTTCACAAAACGTGTGCACATACGTGACATAACGACTGGATATTACAAAGGAAGTAAACCTAAAAAAAACAGTTTTTTTTTTTTCAACATATTAATATAAAACGCTACGTTAATTCTGCTATATTCTTTGCTCCCTTCTCCTTTCTCTGCGGCTATGGTACGTTGAGGTGGATAGATAGCAAAATATTTAAGTAACTATGTACTGGATACAGCACTAATAAAAGCAACGGGCCAGCAGTTTACTCGACTTCAAATAATTGCATTCAAACTGCCAATATCACAAGTTTATTTCAGGTGTAAACAAATAGACATTTCATCAGCAAAACTCCGAATAACTTTGACAGGCAGTATTGAATTTGTATCGGAAAGGTCCTCAACGTTCACCCATAGATAGGTACAGCTGTCATTCCAAACAGGCTTCGGGTAACTTTCACTTCGGACCAAACTATTTTGTTTCAATATTGGATCCCTGAATACATTATGCTAAGCGGGGACCTCCGTTGGCTTATAATTTTACGAAGAATAATATTTTTTACTTAAAAAACACATCTTGCTCAAAACGATATTTTATTATGTTAGTCATTGTTGGGATATTACGTTCATTTTGAGAGATACTGAGATTTTTAGTAACTTTACTTTAGGTAATCATGTCGCTTTTGTTTTGAGAGTATGAAATAAAATTGTCTAAGCTAACTTTATAAACGACTAGCATTTCCCCGCGTCTTCGCTCGCACAGACCGATGAGATCTGTCCATATAACCTTTCCAAGTCCTGTAACACTCTTATAAATGAATATCTTTATAACTTATAGCATATTTACTATACTGAACTACTCGTATATTAATGAAAAATGTAGTAAAGCTGTTCAAGCTTGGTCGAAAAATCTTTTGTATGTCCGGAAGTTCGGATGTCCAGGTTTCCGGCTTTTGCTCAACCGAATCTCATCAAATTTTGTGAGTAGATTAGATAAGACCGCCTGCAATTTCTCTGCTTTGCCCTAAGGTTGACTGGTAGAGAATGCCTCGTGGCATTAAGTCCGCCTTTTGTTCGTTGAGTTTTTCTTTTGTGCAATAAATTTTAGTTCAAATAAATAAATAAATAAATAAGTATATAGAATTTATTGTCGATACAGTTCTTCGAAAAACTCTAAAATAGAGAAGATATATGGGGGTAAATGACGTAAAAAAGTTTTTTTTCTCTCTCAAATCTCTCAAATAACATCTCACAGACCCATTATTATAAAGACTATGTAAAAACGGACATCATTATATCTTTGAAAAGATATAGATAAAGGTGTAGTATTTATTTAATAAGATAAGAACTTGGCAAAATATTGATAATAGTGTCCACCGGAATGCCATTTTATAACACTTTAAAGTAAAATTCAAATAGAAAACAATATAGGTGTAAAAATTGTCAGACAAACTTATTCCTTAGATTCAGTCGCCGTGCTGTCTACGCCAACTCGTTATAACAGCCGCATTACTAAAAGTCGCATCTGAATAACAAAACTGCAGTACTTATGACCTTTCGTAAATTTGCATGGTCACGTAACGGTCAACTTGAACAAGTCGGGGAGTTATCTTTTCTTTCGTTTTTATGAAAGTTCGCCACGTCGTCGAGTTGCGAGTTGACAGGAAAGTTGGCGACGAGGCTTATGACTTGCCCTCAGACGTGACAGGAATGAAGACCTGTCGACATTTTCTTCGGTGTAATTAGCTTGTAGTTCGATTATAATTGTGAAGGTAAGCTAATGCGTTACTCTGAGGTTCGACTCCGTGACCAGCGGCAATAACAAATCATAGCCACTCAATTGCTTCGAATTTTGAGTTGGACTCTATTTATATAATAAAATAAGAGCGGTGACAGGTAGCCGTAGTTACCAAAAGCAATCTAGTGGCTAAGTACCGGTGTATTAAACATTTTCACATCAATGGGTACTTTTATCTTTTCAATAACAAGGTAATTGTATGTCTTCAATGTTTTTCAATCATCCCTTCTGTCTCACTGTTTAAAGTTTTAAAATTTTGTCATTGGCACACCTTCATTACCTTATCTCAATTTGTTATAATGTTATAATCTAGACTTCTCAGTATTTCTGTATTTTCTGTAATCAATGGATGACTGTTATTGGCCTTCTATTATGTAAACCATTTAATGTAAATATGTATAATAATTACGGCTGTTGTTATCCTGAATACCAATAAATAAATAAATAAGTGTGGTGTATGCAGCCTCCTTAGAGTGCTACAGTATGTGTTGAGATTAGCCGTCAGACAGATGACGTTGTCTAATAAATGGTTTTCTGCTGGATGAATGCTTTTCCTGGTCTCCGTCCCCAATACTCACAATAAGTATGAAGCATGCCACGAACCGCCGTAATACGCGGTGCCGCTCTAGCTGTTTTTGCCACAAGAAAAGAGATTAGATGCCACGCCTTTGCACGACCAGCGGCGCGGCGAGCGGCTGAGCGAGAGATCCGAGCGCGGCGGTCATACGAATGAGCGAGAAACGTAGCGTGCATACCCGATCTTGTACCTACAGATTACATTTCCGTTATGAAACGTATCAGGGTGCAAATCCGACAAGTCCTTGTAATTGTCCCCAAACTAGCAATATTTTTTCTCTCTTCTTAGCTCACCTACTCGATTTTATTCCAATTCTTTTAGTGTCCAAGCCGTTCTGCTATGGAACTCGCTCCCAGTGAATTACGAAGTGCTAATTCCCTGTCTATATTTAAGAATAAGAATAAAGAACAGTCATTATCTATCTCTCGAACAATAAAATTGTTGGTATAATTTATGAAACTGTTTTTCGTTACTGACTGTATTGCGTTGTGTTATATAAGATTCTTATGTCTATAGTGTCTATTTATATTATTGTATAATATGTATGTATATGTAAGTTTATGTATATCTATTTATGTATGTGTATATTTACCCATATGCGTACTTGTTTTCTGTTAGTATCTGATTATGTGCGCCCTTCACCTTCTGCTGCACCTAATCTGTATTAAGTAAAAAATTTCATCAATTTCACTACCCAAAGGTTGTCTGGAAGAGATCGCTTTTTAGCGATGAGACCACCTGTTGTCTACCGTTATTTATAAATTGTATATGTCTTGTTTCCTTTTGTAAACTTTTATTGGTGTGCAATAAAGTATTGTTGTATCGTATTGTATAGACTAGACTCATCATATAATACGACATGACATGTTCTCAGGTTCGCCGTAACACTAACGACAGGAATTCGGACTATGTCCAAACTGTCCCATGCAATCCGTTTGAGGGCATTGCATTCCACGATAATCCCAATAGTGACGACTTAGACTAACGGGACACCACGCTACAACGCGCAAAGCGTCAAGCACTGCAAGGCAAGCACTAGACTTGACGCTTTCATGTACCTACACAGGCATATTTTGAACATTATTAAATTCCCAGATTGCCTTATTTATTACTATGATTTATACTTTTAAACAAATACTCTACATATAGTAACTTTTAACACTAATTTGCTTGTTTGTTTAAAAGTATATCATACCTAGTAATAAATAAGGCAATCTGGGAAATTAATAATGTTCAAAATATGCCTGTGTAGGTACATGAACCAGATTGCCTTATTTATTACTATGATTTATACTTTTAAACAAATACTCTACATAAAGTAACTTTTAACACTAATTTGCTTGTTTGTTTAAAAGTATATCATACCTAGTAATAAATAAGGCAATCTGGGAATTTAATAATGTTCAAAATATGCCTGTGTAGGTACATGCAAGCGTTAAGTGCGGTGCTATAAAATGGATAGTTTGCACAAATATGTAACTTGAGAGAAAAAATGTGTTTTTCTCAGTCACCCTTTGACAACGGTATCTGTAAAGGTACCGAAACCGTCAGGGAGGCTCAAATAATTAATATACGCGATATTATCCGTTTAAATTGTTTTATTGAAATGTGTGACAGTCGCGGAAACCGTGTTCTTTTCAATTCAATTGATTTACTTATAAATATGTTTGTTTCAAAATTTTGCTTAAATCGCTGTCTATAATGTATTAAGCAAAGGTCTAAGTGCCATACGAAACTTATGAGACAAAGATCTTATAATAGTGGCGCCGTTTACAGCAGTTCAGTGAGACGCAAATGTACAAAATTCATTTATAGCGAATTATTTTTCTTTATGTTTATTCTTAAATAGATTTTGATGACGGTCCAATCATTGGACTGCGTGAATCGATGTTTAGCGAACAATAAACTTGCTGTTTGTCATAATCATCATATCAGCCTATAGACGTCCACTGCTGGACAAAGGCCTCCCCCAAAGTTCTCCACAACGATCGATCTTGCGCCGCCCTCATCCAATTTCTACCCGCGATCTTAACCAGGTCGTCGGTCCACCTTGTTGGAGGCCTTCCAACGCTGCGTCTTCCGGTCCGCGGTCGCCACTCAAGAACCTTTCTGCCCCAACGGCCATCGATTCTATTGATATATTCTATCTATTGTCATAATATCGGTTAGTAATCTCTTAAACAATATGGGGCAATATCGCTGAGGAAGGCGGACGCCCAAACGGTGCCTATAACAATAAATTATGATCTCTACAGCATGTAGAACGACTAATGGACTAGGTTCGAAGCCTCTGTTTAGGTAATGGATGACTGTCTTTATTTCTGTTCGATTTCTGCTTTACGAAGATAAAATCTCTGAGATATTGGCCCTATTGTGATCGAAGTCATAATGAGCAGGCAGTTAATTCCGACGAAATGTTACGCTCGTATTTTTGAGCTTCGTATTTATTTACTATTTTAATTATAAAACTTTGAATACTAATTATACGGTAGATAGAAGATATTTTAAAAAATAATAGTGAAATGGTGTCGAAGTGCCCTTCGTCTGAGTAGGTATTTTTTTACCATAGTCAATTCATATCATAGTCACTAAAAATATAACTAGGTGCCCCTTCTAGTTATAATATTTTTAGTGATATATTTTACAACATAGAAAAAACTAAAGGTTTTGGTTTGACGTTCAATATTCTGAACAATAATTATACTTTTCTAAAGTAACGTATCTAGATCTACTTATATTATCAAAATTCCCACTTTAAATACTAAGGGAAAAGGCTAATCTCGAAGATTCACCTCTTAAGCAATATTTGAGAGTGCTTTTATTTATAATGTATCAAGAATCAGTCTTTTAAGTACTCAAAAATGTATAAGGCTCTTTACATATTAGTCTTCCATACACGATGCTCATTTTCAGCTCCACAGTTCGTGTTACTTTTGATTATGTCACAAACATATTTACTATGACGTATAGATCTGTGGCTCTAGTGAAAAGGGGTTAAACTCGAAAAACACTACTTTACAGGAGACTCAAAAAACCGTTGCGGCTTAAATTTATTCAGACTTTTGATCACTGTACTTCAACCGCTATACTTACAAATAAACTTTAAATGCAGTTTTAATACTTAAAAAATCCTCTTTCACGGGGTAATATTCTTACTTCTCCAAAGTTAACGGATAAAAAAAAATGTGACTTATATCCGTGCCAAAAAGTGTTCTTAAGGACATAACTGACTTTGTACCCTTTTTCACCCATAATATTTACACTACCCGGGAATATAACTGAACTTATACCAATTTTCACCCTTATTTTAGAAAGTGAAAATGGACATGCTGTTCGGTTTATTTGAAGTTATCTCCTTTTATAAAGGAAAAATACATGAACATCCTTAATAAGAAATACCTGACTAAACGAAACCTATCATTTAAGAGCTTTATTTCAGACATAATCCTAAGAAAATAAACTTTTACCTTTTTGCACGCAATTAATTTAGGTAAACTGTAATACAAACACACTTTTACCAATGGTTTTTTAAAAGTTATATCCATTTTTTGCGGTGCAGTTGGCAATAAAAGATCTTAATTTTTATTGATTCATTATTACAAAAATGACAAAATTAGCATATACAACTATTCTCATAGTTTTTAACTAAATTTGGACTTTCCTCAATCAATCGTTTAATAGAAAAACATATTAAGCGATACAAGATGATATACCTAAAACGAGATAAGTACAAAATTTAGTTTTTCCAGTTGACTTACAATTACAAAAACTACGTATGAGACCTTGGTACTAAAATTTGATCGCAATTGTGAATATTTAGACACGGAAAATAACATGTATCACATTTTGGGTGTCAGCTTGTATAATTTCAATTCTTGTATAAAATCAATTCTTGCCTGTGCTCTGTTGGCGCCAAAGGATAGGAATCTACAACATCCCCAGAACATAACAAATTTTCGTGAAAGATCTTACACTCGGGTTTATCAAATTCAACAAAAAACTGTTTTTTTACCGATAACCGTATTGGACCGCTGTTAAGTCTTTCATATATACAGGAAATAATGAAATATGTTTCTCGACGGCTTTCAATCAACTTTTACTTATTTTGGTGGTACTCAGCATAATCCATCTCGCTGAATCTAGGACAAGTTCTTCACTGATTTTAAGTTTGTCAGTTACTCCTTGAACAAACTTTGATGTTTCGTCAAATTGTTATCGCATTAGCAGCCTCTGCAAATGCGATGACACTCTGTCTTTATTTTTAAATAATTTGCAAACTGTCTATTCTTTGTTGTTGCGTCCATTAAATTACCTAGCAATGAACTGAACCCTTTTTTACATTCTCCTAAAGCCCAATTAACTCTCAAATATTTTTTTCTGAGTTCTTCTTGTATATTTATTGCGCATTTCATTTTACAATTTCCTAGCATCCTAAACTCTCTTTAATTTTTTTTGCTTTCATACTATTTACCAAAATGTCTCCTCATTTTCCTTTCCTCCCTATGTTTATTCTCTCTTTGTCACTTTTTCTAGGCTATCCTTTTCGTCCTTGACCAACTTTGTCCCAAAACGAAAGTTGCTCTGCTTCTTCTGCCGTTCCGGTTTCTTTCGATTCTTGTAATTTTTTTGAGTCAGAATCAGTGAGCACTACGATCTGCCTTTTTCTGGAGTGCTAATAGAGTCGACGACATTGTTGCCACCTTTCTCCTCGACAAGTTTGAGCATTCGATCGATTCAAGATCGGCCTGCCATTCTGTGTAACAAACTAAAAAAATACTTTTAATCCTATGGGTGGCTTCATCTTCAGACCAGCCCCATAGTACCATATTATTTTATTGTCATGTTAAGTAGGTAGTAGGTACTTGGGAAAGATTTTAGCTCAATCGGTTGCAAATATTCTGCTTCAAAATTGAATTGCAAGATCCCACCCGAACAAACACAGTTACATAGGTATATTGCAAGTACAATAACTTGTAAAAAAATGCCTACAGCACTACTGTAGGTCATTCTACATACTGGTGACCCAAATTTTATAATAGGATGATCGATTAGACTCAAGTGTACTTAAAATAAACCACAGCGAAGAGACTTTTTATAAAGAACTTTTTGATACAAGTAATAATCGTGGTGTAAAATGATATATCTCACCAGTATAAGTCTATATACACCAATAAATACTAAATAATTATTCGTGACTATGGATTAATTTCGATTTATTTTTATGAATTATGGGTAAATTGCTCGTGCAAATCGGTACAAGTAAACATTGATCATTAAATACCAGATTTCTTAAAAGATACAATTCGACTTATATCAGTAATGTTTAACATTAAGTCGTGAATACAGATTAAAGTCGATTTATATTCTATAAGGTATGTAATCTTGTTTTGTAAAAAGGTATAAGTAAACATCGATCGTTTAACACAGGATGAGTCAAAAGAGACAAATGAACTTAAATCGTTCTCCACAAACAAAACCCCAAATTGTTCATTGTTAACTTTAGTTGCACCATATTTCACGACATAATTCACCAGATGTACCATTTGGCACAATCCTAACTTTGTCATTTTAAAAGATAACTTAGCTCCGATTACACCAAAAGATGCGCAATTTTTTTTGTGAATTTTGGTGTATATAACGCAAAAAGGTCATAAGTGCACTTTAACCCCTTTTCACTAGAGCCACAGAGATAAAGGTGAGTTGTTTTGTGCGCCTTGTAACAGAACCTTCAAAACCAAATTCGGTTTTGCAAGCCACATTCGTGCACATGACCGACGCTCGTGAAGGTCATGGAGCCAGGTTTCGCCATTGACGGATACGTCGGACGATATATATATATATATATATACTATGACGAGTATTTAGGTACCTGGGAACTAGGGAATGCGAACCGGTAATTTTCTATATGCAAAAAATTTTTATACAAAATATTACCGGTTTTAATTCCCTATTTGGAACTTGTTATTTATTGTTTTCACATTTTAACACCGATTAAGTAATTAACTCGCGTACCGCTGACGCCATATAGCATAAAAATAAAGACATGGTCCAAAATCTACTCTACAGGGATTAAATAACATTTGAATGACGTAATCATTGGATGCCATTTGATGACATTGTCGTCAGCAGTGGGCGTCTGTGTAGCTGATAGATAGATAGATATTCGTAAAATTTCAGCACATCCAAACAATGTAGTCTTTACATCAAGGTTTCATTCGTTTTATTTCATTTCGATCATTCCATAAATATTTATGGTTGTGGTTGATTACACCGGTCAACACGATTTCTGGGTCTGGCTCCTGAATGTGAAATTTTGGTTTCTCCTATGTCACAAATAAATAAAAAAATATCTGTTCCGATCAAAGTTTGCTTTTGTAGAAACTAGAGCAATTTTACGGAGTTTAAAAAAATACTAATTTTTATATTTTCTCTGTAATTTTATTTAAACAAAAGCAAACTTTAAGAGTTAAAAATGGATATCCGAGTGTTTTTCGATGTTTGGAATCAGAATTCAAGCATTAGAACAGAAACCCAAAAAAAAATTTTGTTTTTGTAGACCTGTGTTATTTATGATTTGTGTAGTATATCATAGATAAATATTGTAAATAGACTGCCAATGAGTCAGAGAGGCCTATCAGAGGGCTTTTTTATCAATCCGGAATGAGAATAGGATTGAAGCAAATCATCTCGGATTTTGACGCATGTATATGGAATAACTGTCATATTCAATCCCAAACTCATTGCGGTCTTGCATTATTCCGCGGCACCGTAGCGAGGGCTCTCTGTTCGTAAGATACTTCAGACCTATGCTAAACGCATTAGTGCCATCTAGAGAAAACTCCTATAAATCAATAGAACTTTTTATTACCCCCGATGGAAAAAAGAGGGGTATTATAAGTTTAACATGTGTATTTGTGTGATGTCTGTCTGTGGCATCATAGCTCCCAAACGGATGGCCCAATTTGAGTGCGGTTTTTTTTATCCATAAACTTGTCCGTCGAGATGGTTCTTAGCTATGTTTGGTAGAAATAGGTTGTTGTGTTCCGGTGTGGGGGTAAGATAGCCGGTGAAATTACTAGCATAGAGGCATTCTATCTTCGTCCTCCGGGTAGGCAAGCACTTGTGACACCTCTGGTGTTGCAGGTGTTTATGGGCGACGGTAATCGCTTTCCATCAGGCGATACGTTTGCTCGTTTGCCCCCTATGACATAAAAAAAAAAAAAAAAAAATATAACCAGAAGTGACAAAATCTCAGCCAATATTGAAGCTAAGAATCCCAAATTTTGTAGTCATGTTCAGTTTTAGCAGCATTTTCTATACCACTCATAGAATGAGGATCTTATTATGACCACATACATGTGTCGGGGGTGTTTTAAATTTTTTATTTATATTATAAATATACCGTAAAGATATATTACTTCTTTCCGTAGGGATGCAAAAGTCTGCTCTTAAATCTTACCGACGAAATATCTAGTTGAACTGATCAGGTAGTATTACGCCTTGGCGACTGGATTTTCCGAAACGCGAAGCCGAGATTAGATTGAGGATATCGGAGTGGCTGAGAATGGGGAAACGTGCCAGCAACTGGAGCCAACGGAGTCTAGTGATCGGTCGAGAAATATGCTTTGCTTCATCCTTAGTGTAGGTTGGTTAATCTATATATATAAAAATCAATTGCTGTTCATTTGTCTCGCTAAAACTCGAGAACGGCTTGGCAGATTTAGCTGATTTTGGTTATTAAATGTTTGTCGTATGGTCGTAGTCCAAGGAAGGTTGAAACGGTGAGGTATTAGCAGCTTACTGACACAGACCGAATTCCACGCGGGCGGAGCCGCGGGCACAGCTAGTAATAAATAAATAAACCCTGCAGTCACTGTAATTCTGCTGTATTAGCACAAAATCGATAACTTTCCTTTAATCGGTCGACATTTCCGATACAAAGCTCATCATCCTATGCAGTAGACATTTCATCATATTTATTATACATCATATACATCTTATAGTATGTAAATATATCATTGTATTTATGGTAGTTATGTTATATAATATACATGTATTCACTTGTATCTTAGACGCTCTCCGAACGATTAATTTTCTACTCTGCACCCGCTTGATGCATCCCTGTTTGGCCCTATGGTTGACTGGTAGAGAATGCCATTAGGCATTAAGTTCGCCATTTGTAGTGACTTATGATTTGTGCAAAAAAGTTTAAATAGATAAATATAATGCCGAGATAATTAGGAACTGAGGATATCGAAAAAGCTCCCTACAATTGTAACGTTTCGAGTGTTGAAATAGATAAAACCAAAAATTTAGTCATAAAATCCGTTTAAGGAACTCAAGCCAATTAAAAAAAAGTTAAATTTACCGTTAAGAATGACCCATTAAGACTTTGAGGTCGCGAGAAATCCACAAAGAAACTAGATATAATTCTTGGTGAACTTCAAAAGGCTTATTCTAATGTGACATTGATAAATGGTGCGGCAACAAGAGACCAAGACTTTAACTATTGATTACCTACCGTCGATACGAACTTGTAATCGAGGGGATTACAGTTGTGAAATTATGTAAATTTTGCCCTCACCGGCGACCCTTAGGGTAATTCCTACACTACCAACTTAGTTACGATATGTCGAAGTCCTTATACCGATGAGCAGAAGTCTGGTTTTGCGTGAATCGTGCGGATAGATCGTCGGTCCGTTGGTATTAACACAGCTATCATTTGACACTTAAGCATTGTTCGACTGTTAAATGAATAGAATAAATAACGAGGTAGTTGGGTAAGTGTTGTGATAGTTAGAATGTTGTAAACTATTGTTACGCCGGTAGGTTAGGTCCAAAACTTTGAACGTCAATTTCAGTGCTTTAGAGGCGTTTTCAGCAGGCTGAAAAGTCATTTCAGGCCGTTTCAGAAGTTGCCCTATCACATATCTAAAGATCGAAATTTCACCCAAGTTGCCGTCGTTTTCAGGCGCCTGAAACATGTTTTCAGTCCGTTTCAGGGCACCCTCTATCAGATGACGCTATAACCTGAAAACCCGTTTTCAGGCGTTTTCAGGACCCCTTATGGGCCTCTGAAGCACAAATCGTTATATGGCGAAATATCCCGTAGGAGTGACAGAGATAGCACTAGTAGAATGAGATAGCTATACTCGGAACATTCGAGAAGTGTGTGACAGAGATAGGACTACTAGAAAGAGATAGCTATACTCGGAACATTCGAGAAGGGAGTGACAGAGAGTGTACCATTAGAGAGAGACATATATGGCTTCGAATGTTCTCGGCCCTCACACTGGACCTTACGAGAATATTCGCGATATGTGTGGACAATGCGTCCAGAACGGTTCCGCGGGATATATAAGGCGACGACGGCCGGCGTGAGTTAGTTACATTTTAACTGCGATCAAGTGCTAGTACAAGGATAATCGGAGAGAAAGACTCTTGAGTGATTAGTGCGCTTAAGTACAGTTCGTGTGAATAGTGAGTGCATCATTTGTGAAATAGTGTGTGTGTTTTAATTAGTGGATTTTAAGTACAGTTCGTGTGATTTGTAAGTGCGTTATTTTGGTAATAAAGTGTGTGTTTTTTATTTGTGGATTAATTTGTGCTTTTCTATCGAATACGAACCCCACGCTCGTAACATTTGGTGTCAGAAGTGCGGATAGAAAATGCCGTTAATGCCACGAGAAACCGAGCCGAAGGGAGTGACGACGCGAAGCCAAACATCTGGATCGGGAGACTCGACGCCTGGTACATCAGAATCACCTGCTCCAGCTGCACAAGCAGTGGACCTTAACGCCATCTTTGTCCTTCTAAAGGAACAGGCGAGAGAACAAAAGGAACAGGTGAGGAAACAGGAGGAACAGGCTCGAATCCTCAAGAACGAGCTTCGGGAACAAAAAGAGGAACAGGCTCGAATCCTCCAGAAAGAGCTTCGAGTACAAAAGGAATACCAGGAGGAACAGGCACGAATGCTTCGTGAGGTACACGAGTCCACGACTGAATGGCGGAAAGAATTGTTTGAGGTTCAAGAAAAACTAGCCGATATGGATATAAAACTTGAAACTCGAGTCCATGAGGTCGATAAAAAAATTGAGGGCTTCAAGGAAAAGATCAATGAGGATGTGGAAGCCTACAAGAACCGCCTCCATAAACTAGAAGTAAAAGTGGCGAATGGTACAAGCACCTGTGTACCCGACGCATTGGTGGCGGGAGGCGGCAGGTTTAAGGTACCTCCTTTTGATGGTACCTCATCATGGACAGCCTACAAGCTACAGTTCGAGTCTGTCTCCCGGGCTAATGGCTGGAATAAGGAGCAAGCCAGAACAGCACTGACGTTGGCGCTGCGTGACGAGGCCCTTACCATACTTGAAGCTCTGGGAAACGACCAGACGTACGAACGCCTTCTAGAAGCTCTGGAGGCACGTTACGGCGACAGTCACCTGGAGCACGTATACCGAGCTCAGTTGAAGGATAGGACGCAAGGACGTAACGAGTCCTTACAACAGTGGGCCTTGGAAATCGAGAAGTTGGTTAGGAAGGCCTATCAACGTACGTCAGCATCCTTTGTGGACAGTATGCTGGTGCAGGCCTTCATCGATGGGATCCGGGATCTGGAAGTGAGGGCAGCCGTGCGATTGGGACATCACGGCAGCCTAAAAGATGCAGTAGCCCACGCTCTCGAGGTGGAAGCTGTACGACAGGACTCATCCAGGCCTTTCAGGGTGCGAGAAGTGTCGACTACGAAGCCAGTAGATTCCCGCCGCGAATTTGGGCCACGTTGCTACCATTGTGGAGAACGTGGTCACCTGCAGTCAGGCTGTCCGAAAAGGACTAGGAGGGACAGAGACCCTGCTCCAATGAGGACAATAGGCTCTGTGGAGTCAGAGCCCCAACAGGGAAACGAATTAAGCCAGGACTATGGGACGAGTGCTGGCTGGTGGTCGAAATGTCCCAATTATGATCTCACAGGCGAACGACGGGAATAGTCTGGTCGTCAAAGGAGAAATTGGTGGAATACCATGTCTCCTTACCATAGACACCGGAGCTTCTCGGACGGTGATCAGCTCTCGGCTACTGGAACACCTGACCAGAGATCATCTAGTCCGACCTAGGCATCTCCAGCTGCAGACCGCTACCGGCCAGTACATTTCCGTCCAAGGAGAGCGGGAGTTGGCTGTGAAAATAGGTGAAAAAGAATACTGGCATAGAATGATCGTTGCTAACATCGTGGACGACTGCATTATTGGATTGGATTTTATGAGGAGATATGACTGTAAAATCGACTTGAAGGTTGGAGTTCTAAAGTTTGGAGTTGATGAGATTCCTATACAAAGTGGAGTAAATGGAAATGTTTACTGTACCAGGAGAACCATTCTTCAACCAAGGTCGCAGGTTTTAGTTCCAGTGAAATTGCCGAACTCCACAAGGTCGCAATCTCACCGCTGTGTGGTGGTAGAGAGGTTGGATGCTGATAAACCGTGGATAACAGCCCGTACCATGGTAACCACGGCATCTACAGCATTTGTAAGGATCCTTAATCCAAGCGACACGGAATGCGTCCTCAATAAAGGAACGCTGGTAGGATCATGCGAAGAAATTTCTTGGATAAGAGGCTGTCGGGAATCTGAGGTAAACGTGAGACCTGGAAATGTTAAACCTTCAGTGGATGTCGAAAAGTTACTGAACGACTCCTGGAAGGGCCTTACCAAGGAGGAATTTCTTAAGGCGCGTAGCTTACTGCTACGATATCGTAACGTCTTTTCTGCGCATGACGATGATATTGGAAGAACTGGAGTGGTTCAGCATGAGATCGACACTGGGGAAACCATGCCTATCCGACAGCGCCCTCGAAGAGTTCCAGTAGCTCGGGAAAAGGAAGTCGAGAGCATGATCGAGGAAATGCGAAGAAGCGGCGTTATTGAACCTTCAACAAGCCCGTGGTGTTCCCCCGTAGTTCTGGTAAAGAAGAAGGACGGCACCATGAGATTCTGTATTGACTACCGTCGACTTAATGATGTGACCAAGAAGGACAGCTACCCACTTCCTCGAATCGACGACACCTTAGACACGTTGAACGGAATGAAATGGTTTTCAACGTTGGATCTGAAAAGTGGCTATTGGCAAGTCGAAATCAAGGACAAGGATAAGGAGAAAACGGCCTTCTCTACTGGCAAGGGGCTCTGGCAGTTCAATGTTATGCCATTTGGACTGTGTAATGCACCAGCCACATTTGAAAGATTAATGGAACAAATATTAGCTGGACTTCTAGGAGAAACTTGCTTGGTCTATTTGGATGACATCATTATCGTTGGTAGAGACTTCGATGACCACTTGAATAAATTGGAGCAGGTGCTAGCTAAACTACGAGGGGCAAATTTAAAACTCAGTCCCAAGAAATGCTCGTTTTTCAAACGTAAAGTGAATTACTTGGGACATGTGATTTCGAAGGACGGCATTCAAACAGATCCTGAGAAGATTAGCGCCGTGAAGGATTGGCCGACGCCAAAAGACAAGACTGCAGTACGTGCCTTTTTGGGGCTTTGCTCATACTACAGACGTTTTGTGAAGAACTTCTCGGATATAGCAAAGCCTTTGCATCAACTAACGGAAGAAAAGCGTTCATTTGACTGGAACGAACAATGTGAGTCAAGTTTCAACGAGCTTAAAGAAAGACTTTGTGAAACGCCAATATTGGGGTATCCAGATCCGGAAGTAGATTTCATTGTGGACACAGATGCTAGCAACACTGGTATTGGAGGCGTCTTGTCGCAAAAGAAAGGAGACAACGAAGTTGTGATTGCATATTTCAGTAAGTCACTGTCGAAACCAGAGAGGAATTACTGTGTCACTCGGAGGGAATTGCTAGCAGTTGTCAAGACGTTACAGCATTTCAGCAAATACCTGCTGGGAAGGAAGTTTCGTATCAGAACTGACCATGCTGCTTTAAAGTGGTTGCTAGAATTTAAAAATCCCGAGGGACAAGTCGCAAGATGGATTGAACAACTGCAGGAGTATGATTTCATCATCGAACACCGTAGTGGAAAATCGCATGGAAATGCTGACGCCCTATCACGAAGACCTTGTGCGGACGACTGTAAACATTGCTCAAGACAAGAAGACAAGGAATGTGTTCGAATGATAAGAACTGATACGGTTAGCGACGAGTGGAATGATGAAATCATGCAGCAAGCGCAACAAGAGGACCCTGACGTGAGACCCATTTTTGATTGGATTAATGCTGGTGCACCTAAACCAAGATGGTGTGATGTAGCTCCGATGAGTGCGGTAACAAAAAGCTACTGGGCACAATGGGATAGCTTGGTTATGCATAATGGCGTTCTATGTAGAAAATGGGAATCAACAAATGGGAAGGATGCTCACCTGCAAGTCGTTGTCCCAAAGAAAAGGGTGAAAGATGTTTTGAGAAGCTTTCACGATGGAGCATCCGGTGGACATCTTGGAGTAAAAAGGACCCTAATGAAAATTCGGCAACGCTTTTATTGGATTCACTGCCGAGAAGATGTTGAAAACTGGTGCAAAAGGTGCATTAACTGTGCATCAGTCAAGGGACCGCATACCCGTAGCCGAGGAACACTCAAGTTGTACAACGTTGGAGCCCCATGGGAACGGGTTGCATTAGACGTCGCAGGACCATTCCCAGCATCTGACTCCGGAAACAAGTACATTCTTGTCGTGATGGATTACTTCACGAAGTGGCCTGAAGTATTTGCGATTCCTAACCAAGAAGCTGTCACCATAGCGGAAAAGTTAGTGAACGAAGTGTTTTGTCGCTTTGGAGTGCCACTCGAAATCCACAGTGATCAGGGAAGAAACTTCGAATCTGCGGTCTTTCAGGAGACTTGTCGCATAATGGGAATTCATAAGACGAGGACTACGGCGTATCATCCACAGTCAGATGGAATGGTTGAGAGGTTTAACCAGACACTGGAGAGACATCTAGCCAAGGTCGTTGAGAGCCATCAAAAAGATTGGGATCGGCATATCCCCCTCTTCCTGTTGTCTTATAGGTCGGCAACTCACGAAAGTACGGCGGTTACTCCATCGTACGCGAATTTTGGAAGAGAACTCCGTTTGCCTGCAGATCTCCTGACTGGACGTCCGCCTGATACACCAAGGACCATCGCGGAATATGCAAGTGATTTGCGGGATCGGATTGATGATGTTCACAGCCTGGTACGTGAACACGGGCTCCACGCTAGCATAAAGATGAAAACCCGATATGACCGGAAGTCTTATCAAGTGGGTTTTGAGGAAGGTTCGTTGGTGTGGCTACATAACCCTATGCGACGAGTAGGAAAGTCTCCGAAACTATCTCCGAATTGGGAAGGGCCTTACAAGGTAGTCACCAAAATAAACGACGTCACGTATCGAATCCAGCGGAATCCTCGTAGTCCGAGCAAGATTGTTCATGTTGACCGGCTGGCCAGATACCACGGAAATAATGATGCTCGGGACGAGCATGTCTTAGGAGGGGGTAGTGTTACGCCGGTAGGTTAGGTCCAAAACTTTGAACGTCAATTTCAGTGCTTTAGAGGCGTTTTCAGCAGGCTGAAAAGTCATTTCAGGCCGTTTCAGAAGTTGCCCTATCACATATCTAAAGATCGAAATTTCACCCAAGTTGCCGTCGTTTTCAGGCGCCTGAAACATGTTTTCAGTCCGTTTCAGGGCACCCTCTATCAGATGACGCTATAACCTGAAAACCCGTTTTCAGGCGTTTTCAGGACCCCTTATGGGCCTCTGAAGCACAAATCGTTATATGGCGAAATATCCCGTAGGAGTGACAGAGATAGCACTAGTAGAATGAGATAGCTATACTCGGAACATTCGAGAAGGGAGTGACAGAGATAGGACTACTAGAAAGAGATAGCTATACTCGGAACATTCGAGAAGGGAGTGACAGAGAGTGTACCATTAGAGAGAGACATATATGGCTTCGAATGTTCTCGGCCCTCACACTGGACCTTACGAGAATATTCGCGATATGTGTGGACAATGCGTCCAGAACGGTTCCGCGGGATATATAAGGCGACGACGGCCGGCGTGAGTTAGTTACATTTTAACTGCGATCAAGTGCTAGTACAAGGATAATCGGAGAGAAAGACTCTTGAGTGATTAGTGCGCTTAAGTACAGTTCGTGTGAATAGTGAGTGCATCATTTGTGAAATAGTGTGTGTGTTTTAATTAGTGGATTTTAAGTACAGTTCGTGTGATTTGTAAGTGCGTTATTTTGGTAATAAAGTGTGTGTTTTTTATTTGTGGATTAATTTGTGCTTTTCTATCGAATACGAACCCCACGCTCGTAACACTATCATTGGCAACGTACCTGTAACTCCTTTCCTTTTGCAGGTATCCATGTGTGAAGGAAATCGCTTACTATCAGGCAACCCGACTGCTGTTTTCATTCCTAAATCATTAAATAACTTTAATAGTAGCTAGCGTGAGGCGTACCTTACACTAGGTGCGGTGGTAATCAGTTACTAAAATTTGCAAGTTAAATAAAAGCTAGTAATGAGGACGTGTTTTGAACTTTTGACTACTTACGGATTTTTGTGATGTCACAAGCCAGTATCTTCATAGAAACTACATGCTACCGAACCATTTTGACGCTTAAAAAAATAGCCTTTTTAAACTATAATCAAAACCGTATTATCTTTTAAGTTAACTCTAGTAGGTACTTAAATTCTATCTTTGGCTTATTTTCTTTACGTATCCTTAAAATAATATGACGTAATGCTGGCAAAAATGTCTTCTTGACGATTGCCAAAAAAGTAGGTACTGTTTTCCACGACAGAGTTACGCGTTAAAAAACACGCTATTTGTTAGTTACTTATTTATGAAGCAAATTTAAATGACAATGTACTTAGAATGAAAATAACACTTATTGAGAAATAAATTAACCCTTAAATTTGCGCCATAAATAAAAGATATAAAAAGAATAACAGGGAAAAGGTAATACGCAGACGTTTATGTTTATTACATTGACTGTACTGACGTCATGCTAAGCCCCGGATAATTTTAAGGGTAATAAATTACTAAATTTTATGAGCGTGACCAACAACCCTCTTTAGCTTTTTGAATGATCCACCCCACAATTTCCCTGAATAATGGTACTCGGTCACGCGGCCATTACTGACAAAAAAAATCTCATCATTGCGGATAATGACCTCGTTATAAAATACAGCTCACTCCTAATAGAATGCATTTTAGTGCATATTTTATGAAAAAAGCTATAAATTAAGGTATTTTTCGCAACACGTTACCTTCTAAGTGATAAATTGGGGCATTATTCATAATGTCGGAGAATTAGGTTTAGAATTTTTTTTGCTACAATAAATCTAGGTATGTGCCTACATACCTACATTTACAGCTACATAGCTATTCACAATGCTTGTACAATATGAAAAATAGCCAATTTATCACATGGTTCGTAACATTTATGAGCGGAGTTTTTTTTTTTGAGATAAACATACATAAATATCACGCCTTTTTAAAGTAGGCAGAGACCACATGAAGGGTATACAGAAAAAAACATTTCGTCACTTTTTTTAAACGAGATTTCAAGCTCAATAATATAGAGCACTCAATCGTTAGGCTATAGCTTACCACTCAGTTACAGATACAAACATTTATGAAACTTGTCTTTTTAATACTAATAAAATGTGAATAGGTAAATTATAGGTATGCATAATTAATCATATTAATTAGATATTAATTTTCAAATCGCGATAACTCAAAAAGTTGCTATTGTGACTAGACATGTACTTCTTGTGTATCCTTTCACATCTTTCCACATTATACGTGACTAGTAGGTACGCTTCTTTCTTCTTTCCCTTTAGCAACTTTCATCAAAATCATGGACACTCTAAGCTGGCTCGTCTCAATTTGATCAAGGAACGGAAGAGAATAAAATTGAAATTAATTTTAAAAAGTACAGCAACAAAGAACTCTGTGTAAATTTATGAAAACACACTAAAAAAGATTTATATTTTTTTTATCTCTACGATATGTGCAAATCGTGTTTAAACATAGCCTTTGGCGTTGACAGGAGTAAATAAAACGCAAATTTCAATCATTTTATTAAAAAAGTGATAAAAAATTGTACATTTTAACATAGATAATGTAACACGTATGTAACACGTATCTTCAATTACGTATAAGCATTATCTGTAGTTTGAATTATGTAGGAATATATGCCTAAAATAATTACAAAAATTGTAATAATTATAAAACCTTTATATAAAATGTATTGCTATTTATTTAACAACTGTGTGGCAATGTAGGGCAGTATTCAATAATTCTTTCTCAACGATTACATGTTTTTTAAAATGTATTTTTATTATATTATGACAAATATATTGATAATTTCAACCAACTTTTTAGAGTGAATAATAGTTTTGCCCAAGTTTTAGATAGTAACATAGCTATTTCAAGCTTCCTTTGCGTAAAGTTGAAAAAAAAAATTTTTTTTTGACAATTTTGCGTAAATTTTGTCAATTTCGAGTCGTTTTTGAAACAAAAATTATCATTGAACTAAATAAAAAATGTAAGTTACAAATATATACCAATGAAAATGAAAAAATGAAAAATTATTAATTTCTTTCCTAAGTAGTAAAAGTAAAAGTATAAAATTGCAAAAGCCCTGTTCTAACTAGTGACATTGATACCGTATTGTAATTAAGAAACATGTTTACTCAGAACAATGTCTAAAACAATCAGTATTTTTGAACAGATAACGAGCTTGCAAAGATGCAAATCAATTTCATTTCATTGAATTGAATTTCACCCCACAGATGTTGAAAGCCCCTTGGAGCCTCGTAATCGCGGGTCCTAGTCTTATTTGCGCCGTAATAAGTAAAAAAAGTATCTGCAAGAAATGCAAAAAGAGGGGCGGCGTAACAACGCGGCCCCGGGGGGTTTCCACAGCCGCGAGGTTATTGATTCGCAGTTGTTACAAATCCTCAATCATTAATAACAGACCATTTACATATTATAAGGTTTGAACAATGAATAAATCTTGAAAAAAAAAAATCTTTTTTTTTTGACAATATATATTTTCAACTGCTCCACCTACTAACCTTTCCATCTTTGGAGTTTGAAAGGTTAACCAAGGCATGGTATACGAAATTGAATATAAAATATATCTAAGTATTGACTTCTGTCTCGTTTTTTGTATTTAGCTGCTATTAATGATCCCACACTAACTGCTAGTTTCTGTTTAGCCCTAATGTTGACTGGTAGAGGATTCCTTACGGCATTAAGTCCGCCGTTTGTACTATTGCGTATTGTGCAATAAAGTTTATTTGTTTTATCGCATCCATGGTGACAAACGTGGTTAAATAACGTGTTTTCCTCTTTAAAAAAATATTATTTTCTTTTTTGAATAACCATTCAATTGATCACAACGACAGGAAGGACGCTGTTCAATGAAAACCATCCAACTTTATTTTTGATTCATTATCCAGCCGATAATTCTTTATTTGGGAAATCCCCAACCGCCAACACAATATTTCAGCTCAGCTATTGTAAATGTTTTTCAATAAAATTCATTCAACGGAAACATCCAAAATGTACGCTCAATTCATCACACTCTTTTGTCTATTATGAGCTAGTTTAAGTAAGAGTAATAGTGAGACGACTCATTTTTTTTTATTGAGATGATCGACGTTGTGCTCTTTTAAAATTATTATATTTTTATTGAGATGATCAACGACGGATCCTTATATGTATATAGTTACTTGTACAGTTAGCAGTAGTTGCCAAATAAATAATAAGGAAACAGATCTTTATTTGCATAGCCCTAAGGGTGTGATACACAGACCATATACGATATAGTTCGTCACTTTGTTGGACTCTAACCAGGTATACCATGCTGAATGTACAACGATTTAATTATTTTAAGTAATCAGTGCGCAGAATACAATTAAAACGTGTATGAAATGTTTTGTGACAACGTTTTTATTGTACAATTACCAAAAGATGTATATGTACAGTCTGACCAAAAAGAGTAGAATTTTAAAAGTGGCAATACTGTAGTGTTGTCCCTTTCTAATCAATTCAAGAAAACGGGGACGACAGTACAGTATTGCCACTTTTTAATTTCTTCTCTTTTTGGTCAGACTGTACTATAGCTTAGTGCTTATGGAATTTTTGGTAGTTACATATTGTAACAGACAGAGAATATACTGACTTATAGTCTTAAAAATGTTTTGCTAAGTCTCCTTATAATTACTATACAGATTTTTAATTACATTTACATTATATGAAAAAAAAAACTATCTTACAGTGAAAAATATTTCTTATTTTTAAAGGGAACTCTTAATGAAATTTTGATCACAATGGACGTTAATACTAGCTTTAAAGTAGGACGAATAGTGTCATATGTTATTTAATATTTTAAGGCAATTATATAGAAACATATGTTCTGTATCTTAATTTTCATATAATGTGTTCTCAATAGATCGTTTTTGATTAAAATCATTCACATATTTTCTTATATTAAGCGCATTTAATAATTTGACAGAAAAACATTATCACCTTTCTTAATTCCATTCCTATCTTTACATATCTATATGAAAAATGTAAAAAAAAACCAAACACTAAAAACAATAAGTTCTACATGAGTCGACATCATCACCTACATTATCCTGACGTCAGCCGTAATAATATTGCGAATTAGAAAACCTATTTAAACTCTTTGGACTAACTACAACTTCCTGATCTAATACCACATCATCTGCTTCCCTACTAGCTTCTCTACTGAGCCTACCAGCTGCTACTTCTCTGTACTGAGGAGGCACATGATCTAGATTACCGTACATGCTAGCACCAGCGCAAGGGTAGATGGTAGAGAGTGGTCTCATAGCTCGAAGTGTGCCTTTACTGCCCGGTACATCCCTGTACAGTATCATATCAGGATGCACTGGATCATAGAACGTTCCAGACATATGAGTAACATCAATATCATTGTCAATATCGGACACGGCATCATTGAAAACGTTAGGTGCTTCGGCGATAAACATATCGCCGTTTTTGGAGTTTCTGACGTTTTTCTTGATAATGTAGCAGCGCACGACGATGAGCAGAACGATGAATATTATGAACAGCAGAACGCTTACGCTGACATAGATTATTATATTTGGTGATGACCCTGGAAAGACAAATAAGCTCAATAAAAAAACAAACATTACTCGTACTTCGGGTTCAGCTTTCAGATTTTTTACCGATTATTCTCAAACAGCAGATCACTAAGTATAACAAAAGAGGATACCTTTTTACGAAAATTTAATCCGCATCGAATGTATGTTAAAAAATTTAAATTTAAAAAATCTCTAAATCTGTGTAGTGTATATGTATAAGTACTTCTTTCTTTCAGAATTAATATTATGCTATCTAAGAATTATATCTATCTACTCTTCAATAATTGTATTGTTTTGAACCGCAATAACCTGAGGTTAGCAAAATATTTTCAAAGGTATAGAGTTTTAAGTTACCTACTTGATTTTTGGAATTACATTATAATAGATATTTCTTAAAAATAAAAATATATAAAAAAATAAAAATAATTAATTTCGTCCATCTCCGTTCAGATAGACAACGTCACAAGGCAATACTATACTCATAAATAGTAACTAGCATAGTGTCTTCGGTCTACGGTTTCTTTAATTTCATGTATTAGAGGTAATTTGAATTACCTGTATAGTTTTTCGCATTATCCATAGGTACACCGGAGACAGACTGTTGGGTAGATGTCGCTGGGGTGCTGGCAGTCCATGGTGGCTGTATCGGGTAGGTCACTGGAGTCGCATTACCTCCTTCCCATTTTACACCGGAATTAGCTAAATGATAAAAACAGATGCTTGAAAAATTGATTATTTTTAATATTCGAAGGTTAGTATTAGTAAATTTGTATCGGTATTCGACCGAGTCTTAGCATTAAAAGGAAGTCACCTATCCAAATAACCGTGTGTCAAAACTATATTAATTTATATAAACATCATCGTTTTAAACAACTTTTTAAACAGCTAAATTCATTATTTATAAGTCCATCCAGCCCCGCTCCGCATGGGTCCTTGAAAGCTAAAAGACGATCGATTTTAGCTTAGCACGGATTTTAGCTTTCCTCTCTACACCGCCCAGTTTTGCGTCAGTGGAAATACCCCCATAAGGTTGGAAGGGTAGGAAAATAATGACGTACTTGAGTTGTCGAACAAGTCCGAGGGTCGTTGCCCGTTCGTCATACCGCTTCCAGACTCGTCTGCTTCTCTTTTGGATTCAATTTTCTCGTCAAGAACACCTAGAGGCACTGTAACAAATATTTATATCATTTATATCAATATTAAAACAATTTGTTTAAAACAATCCATTCCTAGGCGATACATGTCGCAAAAGGCTGACTATGTGTTCCTAGCTGACCACTTGTGCCTTTACCCTAGCGTGAGGGCCGACTCGGTTGGCGCAGTTTGAGGTGCACCTGCCTATTAAGCCGACAGTCCTGGGTTCGGATCCTGACAAGGACAAATATTTGTATGATGAACACGATTTGTTCATGGGTCATGGATATTATTTATATATGTATTTATGTAATATTATGTATGTAACCGACGGCCGCTGGGGCCATCGAGTTCTTGAGTGGTGACCACGCACCGGACAACGCAGCGTGGGTAGGCCCCCACAAGGTGGACTGATGACCTGGTGAAGGTCGCTGGAGTACGCTGGATGCGGGAGGCGCAGGACCGGTCATGGTGGCGTTCTCTGGGAGAGGCCTATGTCCAGCAGTGGACGTCTTTTGGCTGATGATGATGATGATTATGTATGTCGTCGTCTAGTACCCATAGTACAAGCATTGCTTAGTTTGAAACTAGGTCGAATGGTAAGAAAAGAAAAATAAATATGCAAATAAATATAACAAACCACCACCAAAATAATAAAACGTACCGTACGACATGTGTTTCGCCCCTCTACGAGGCATCATCAGATGTTGACGGTCTGGAGTCCAACAACCGTCTTGGTGGTGGTTTGTTATATTTATTTGCATATTTATTTATCTTTATCTTACCATTAAATGCATGTATGCATGAAAACATATACTAATAAGTATAACGGGCTAGCACAAATTAACTGGCACGTCATTATATCGTGGATTATCAAAGCAATTTATTATTATTTGAATTTAACGTGTTAAGTATAATCAGTCGTCACTCCTACTTAATCAGTATTTCGAATTATTTTACGTTCAGATGTTCGACAGTTATTTTTATTTAATTTTTAGCCTGTGCGGGGCAAATGCCTCCCTATTTTTCTTCAAGTCGTCCCTATTTGAGGTAGCAACAGACCAATCCCATAGGATGTGTCTACCGCGACGGCGAACTCTATTAACTGGGATCCCCTCTTAAACATGAGCTTCAAAATAAAAATCTTGGTAATATAATTAGCGTCGTAAAAAGTTTAAAAATTAAAACACAAAGCAAAATTTTCTTGTATAACGTCCAACCATTGTGTGCCTGAGGAGAAACTCAAGATGCAAACAAAATGAGATAGTTTCTTCGAAGTTGAATAACTATAAGAGCACCACGTATGATCCCGTTCGCTTCTCAAGTTAACAAAAGTGCAACCAAAAGAAAAGTTGGGCGTATATGCAAACGGCGCCAAACGAAAAGAACTGTAAACGCAAATAAAAATGTTTTTTTTTTTCATTTATTGCGAACTAATATTGATATAATGTTTTCTTTAGTT
Source organism: Apotomis betuletana (assembly GCA_932273695.1). Classification (NCBI taxonomy): domain Eukaryota; kingdom Metazoa; phylum Arthropoda; class Insecta; order Lepidoptera; family Tortricidae; genus Apotomis; species Apotomis betuletana. Next base: position 18,441,679 of record OW026307.1, read on the forward strand.
TCCGCGACTGTCACACAATTAATAAATCAATTTAAACGAATCATATCGAATAATATAATAAAAAAACGGTTTTTTATTAAAAAAAATCAAATGCTATATCGGTTGAGAGTGTTTACACTTGATTAGCATACCTGTGCTTACTCGGGGCACCGATACTAAAGTAATGTACTTAGCAAAATATTTTATCGACAAATAAATATATCGATGTTTACCGTCAACATCTAAATGTTAATCAACATAAATATTTTGTTTTTCTCTTCATTTCAGAATGAAAACAATATAGAAATTAAAGTTTATTTATTTGTTTATTTTAAATAAATTTTAATAGTAAGTATACAATCAATATTTTTTCCATATTCGTCGGTATTATGATTGCCGTCTAAATGAAAATATCCACTTCATTAGACATGATCGCACCGTTTTATAGTAATCGAGATCTTTCAATGAGACGTATTAATATATATCGATATCTTTTTATCGATATCAATTCCCTAGAGCGTGCTCCGAGTTAGCACAGGTATGTTGATTAGGTTTTGATTCCCTTTCACTGGTAAGTCAATAAATGCAACATATATATAAATCAAGAAAAAAAAGGGTTTTTTGAAATTAGAACTTTAATATAGGTATGTTAATGTGCATGGAGTTCTTATCACAAAGTTTTTTTTATTTTTTTTGGTTATGACCACGCGATATTTTTTTGCATTTCATCCCAAAATCAAAATGGGCAGCATAATTATACGAACATTATATAAAACACTATAGCATAGCACTACGTGATTATGTATACATCATAATTACGAAATGTAACGATTACGTATGTCAAAAAGTGGTAACATGTTATGAGTTATGAGGGATTTCATTACCTATGTTAGGATTACGGGTAAAACTTTTTAATGAACGTCGTACAACCTCAGCGAGCATAACCTTTAGCTTTATTTGAAGGATTTTATTAGTACTTAACAGATTAAGGGCTGTCAAGTTAGGTGGAGATTTTTGTTGATTAAATAATTCCCTTAAACAATAAAAAGAAATACAACGTCGACGAAAGGTAGTTATGTTATAAACGGTACCAAATAGAAAGTATACTCTTCCAAACAAAAAATAATTCCCAATAATTCGTTCGAAACAATGGAGATCCGAAGAGGAAAAATGATTGGACACCTGCTGCGACACGACGAATATATATAAAGACTATAACAGGGGGAAAGATTGAAGGGAGGAGAAAGAGAGGAACCAAGGAGAGCTTATATGGACCAAATGAAGGAGAATGTGAACGTCGTGTCCTACCAGGCTGTGAAGGAGAAGGCGCATGAACGAGATGCATGGAAATTGCTCCACAGACAAGAGCGTAGGTCTTAATTTTATTTCATTACATATCTTTCAGAAAAGCACTATACATGCCTAGCCGTGAAAAGGGCTTGCCGGCTTCGTATCACTATCCGGCCTCCCTACGGTCGGTCGTCTATACCTACTCACCCGGCAAGCCCTTCTTTCCCAGCGTCTGCAGTAATATACTATATCTCGTCGTAAACACCTATGCTACGATTGATAGATTTAATCCTTTTGGCCAGAGGCAGTATGGCACGGTTGCAGGGTTGACCTTTAACTCACTAAACAACGTATGTAACCGTTTGTTTCCATCTTCTATTTTATAAGGTGTCGGAATATGGAAATAACATGCCTTGTATCAACCAAACGGGCTTGCTTTTGATCCCAGTGTGACATGAAAGTGATCAAGGGGTGTTTTACCTAATGATACAGGAGTGAAGCGGACGCATGTCAGACTTACGTATAGTATATCCGGAATTCTAAGATCAAATTATTTCAAACTGGCACAAGTGAAGAATTACCTTAAATTTAGCTGGATACGGTTTTTTGTACCTTGTGCCAACGTGACTTCATTCGATCCTAGAGATCGGACAGACCTGTGGGACAGACTATACATTGAAACGAGTGAGTCTACTAATTTTAACCTTAATAAATCACTAAATAGAGTCTCAATTTGTGGTAAATTAGTTCCTAATGTTACTGTACATAAGTCCGTTAAACAATTCATTGCAAGTTGTTTATTCAGCAAAACAATGAAGATATGACAGGAAAATAAAACCTTAAAGTAAAAAATTAAAACTAGACTTAAAATTTAACGATAAATTCAGTTTTATACCATTACATAAAAAATAAATTTCTTATATTTTTGATGCGATACGTAAACTTTACCAATTTTAAACTTACAACAGAGGACAGATTTACAACAGATTAACATACTAATATATTCAGCAAAACAATAAAGATATATATGACAGGAAAATAAAACCTTAAAGTAAAAAATAAAAATAAAAAATAAACTATAAATTCAGTTCTTGTTCTTTACATAAAAAAAAATCACATATTTTTAATGCGATACTTAATAAGTAAACTTACTAATAGCCATATGACCGATATTGCATTGTTTTTTTTTGCTACATGAGCTCGAATTGTAGAGCTGGAAAGAAGTCAGGTAATATTAAATTCACGTAAGAATGGGTGTACCCGTTGTGTTAATTATGTTTTTAGCTAAAAAATACCCTCGAAAATTGTGACGGCTCGAAACATCACCATGCTAACGAGCAACAGAATAAAAATATGCCCCCAAAAACGAGTTTAATTTGGCGGCAATATTTTTTAAAGAGCAAAAAATGTACCTGGTCAAACGTCTGTCACTACCTACAGTTCGTAGTCCGTTTAGAAGTATATGTCCTTTTTAGGGTTCCGTAGTCAACTAGGAGTAGGAACCCTTCTAGTTTCGCCATGACCGTCTGTCCGTCTGTCCGTCTGTCCGTCCGTCCGCGGCTTAGCTCCGTGATCATTAGTACTAGAAAGTTGAAATTTGGTATGAGTATGTGTATGTATCACGTCGACAGAACGGTAAAATAAAACATAAAATTTTTTTTTTGTTTCGGGTACCTCCCGATCACCTAAACTTGTGACTTTTTTTTCGTTCCGACCCTAGTGTGTGGGATGTCATTGAATAGGTCTTTTAAAAATAATAGGAGTCTTCAAACATTATTTTTTGAAAAAGTCAGCAGTTTTGTAAATATTCGCTCCGAAAATAAAAAATAAAGTGTCCCCCCCCCCCCTCTAACTTTTCAACCACGGGTCAAAAAAATATGGAAAAATTCATGAAAATGAGGCCTTATAAGTACTATCAATGAAAACTATATTGAAAAAATTTGGTAAAGCCGTTTTTGAGTTATCGCCGAATTTCATAATTTTCTTTAAAATGACGTAAGTGCCGTAAGTGCTTTGGCGTTTACAACCTTTTTTATAGAGCTTGAAATCTTTCTCGTAATTTAAACCTCGGACTTAAAACCGCGGTTTTAAACCCGTCTATTCTGAAGGATGGGCAACTACGGAACCCTACACTGAGCGTGGCCCGACATGCTCTTGGCCGGTTTTTAAATGTATTGGTTTTAATACGTAGCAACAGTCTCCATAATTGCGATATTTCCCTAGAGAATATTTTTTACTGTTATAGAAGAAACATTGCTTCTAAAAAGAAACCTCTCTGAAAATTTAGCCTTAATGTTTCTAATTACATTCAATTATATTTCGAGGAGTGATTACCTGGTACGTAAAAAATAAAAGAAGGAAGACCAACCGGATGACTCCCGGCGGAATAATTTGGCACTCTAATCTAAAAAGATATTCCATTGAGACATATATAACATTTAGGTCACTTTTACATCGTAATCGGTCATAATTTATTTTTCAAGTGAAAAGTGCCAGCCGGTTTGACTGTGCAGAAGAGAAAGGCATAATCCTATTTTTTTTCTTTACCGTATTCAGGAAATTATCAGCTATTCGTGTATTAAGCAAAGTTGAAACCAGGCTGTCGCTTCAGCAAAATAAAGCCCCAAATAGGTACTTTAATAAAAAAATATACAAAAAATGAATGAATTAATTAAGTCACGAATTTATTGTAGAGTTATATTATATAAAAAAAAAATATTTTATGACTGGATATCCTTCATAACTTCAATTATTTTTTTGAAGGTTTTTTTTTAATGTAAGCCCAATCATTAATGGTAGGTACATAATATTAGAGTATTAATCATAATCGGCCATTATTTTGACTTTTTGAAGTGAAACTTCTAATGCGACTTCCAACAAGGTTGCGTTAAACGTTTAACGCTATCGTGGTTGGGTAGAAAAGCGCTGTTGCGTTAAACGTTCAACGCTCCTGGGGAGGGGGAATAGAAAGAGACAGCGCGAGAGTGAAGAAGTTTGTCTTAAAGAAACAATATGAGTTTACTAAAAATCAATTTCTACCCCTTCCTATTTTCATTTCCACATTTTGTCAGTCATTTCAAAATAGAATCTCCGCTTGGCTCTGCGCAGCAAGGGGTTGATGACGGGGCCTGTTGTGAGTCGGACTTTGTTCGTTTTACCTCTGAACAGGTCAAACACGTAATCTCGAAAATGACCAGAAGGAATAAGTCACCGGGTCACGATGGGCTCAGTATAGAACATTTGCAGTTTGCGGGAAAACAGTTAAATACAGTCCTGGCTAAGTTCTATTCTTTGTGCATGTCTCACTCCTACCTTCCGTACGACTTAATGAGAACTATTATTGTGCCTATTCTCAAGGATAAAACGGGCGATGTTTCTAGCAAATGTAATTATCGCCCCATCTCACTTGCTACTGTGCTGGCTAAGGTGCTGGATAGGTTACTGGACGCACAACTTGAGAAGCATTTAAATTTACACTATGCGCAGTTTGGGTTTCGAGCTGGACTATCCACTGAAAGTGCAATTTTAAGTTTAAAACACACGGTACAATACTACACTGAACGTCAAACACCTATATACGCATGTTTCCTTGATTTGTCCAGGGCGTTTGATGGCATATGATGTTCTGTGGGATAAATTAAGGAAACAAAACGTACCGGCGGAGTTACTTCGTATATTTCAGTATTGGTACCTTAACCAGGACAATAGCGTGAGATGGGCTGGTAGGTTTTCTCAATCTTACAGGTTGGAGTGCGGGGTGAGGCAGGGGGGTAACCTCCCCCAAGCTCTTCAACCTGTACGTTAACGACCTGATCGAGCGATTGAGCCGCACTCCAGTAGGCTGCAGAGTTGATGACGTTAGTATAAACAACATCAGCTATGCAGACGACATGGTTCTGCTCACTCCATCGGTCAGGGCGTTAAGAAAACTACTGAGCATATGTGAGGAGTACGTAAAAAAGCACGGTTTACTGTACAACGCTAAGAAAAGCGAATACTTGGTATTTAAGGCCGTCGGAGGCGAGCTACCGGAAAGTGTACCTTCCATAAAGCTTAATAACAACTAAATATTAATATAAATTTATAATATGTATAAATTTAAGTACCTTGGACACTATCTCACCGACGACCTTAAAGACCAATTAGATATAGAAAGGGAGCGCAGGGCACTGGCGGTCCGTTGTAACATGTTGGTAAGGAGGTTTGCACGTTGTAGTCAACAGGTAAAAATAACACTTTTTAAAGCCTATTGTCAGGTTTTCTACACGTGCAGCCTGTGGACTAACTTTACGCAGAAGACCATCAGTTCCCTGCGCGTCCAATACAACAACGGCTTCAGGATGTTGTTGGGGTTGCCGCGATTCTGCAGCGCATCCGGCATGTTTGCGGAAGCCCGCACCGACGATTATTACGCAATAATGCGGAAAAAATAGCATCGTTGATGTTCAGAGTGCGCGCCAGCTCCAACCCCATCCTGACTACTGTAGCGAGCCGGTATGACTCACCCATTATGCGGCATTACGAATGTGTGATGACCGCTACTTAGTAATTGTATCTTATATGTAATGTTATATTTCTGTCAATCTGTTTACTAACACTGTATATGTTACTAACAAATTATGGGCCATTGTTGTCTTTTCAATAAATGAATTTGAATTTGAATTTATTACGAAGTTTCACTTCTTCCGCGCGGAGGGACTCCACGCACTATTTTTTTTCTAAAGATTGGCAGAAGTTTGGTGACAGTCACGTTCGGTTTTAACTACTTACACGGACCTTCGAATAATAATATGAACTTGTGGGAAATAAATATGTATAACAAAATTAATTAAATAGCTGTTAACACATTATTTTTAACTAACATTTACGTAGATACTTTTATAAAATCAGATACTATTCTAGTCAGAACATGTTACATCACTCATCATCAAAGTTAAAACACAAAGAAAAACATAAAAAATGCACTAGGTACATTTTATGAGTGAAGGATTTTAAAATAATATCAGAGCGCCACCGTACCAGAATAATGTTTGGTCTTTGAAAGCAATTTCTAAACTGTCACTCTTTTTCCGTGCAGAAAATTCAATATGTTGACACAACTACATTGAATTTTCCTTTTTACTCGTATTTCGCATTGACGATGGTACCCGATATGACATGCGAATAAGAGTTGTTCTCATAAAATTGGCATCGGCAGGGTAAAGTAAATGAAAAAAAACGAAAAGGTATTTTTTTACCTTTTTCGATTTGAATATGTTTTTGAGTGCATCAATGATACCAAATTTGCGGAAGGGAACGAAATAGTCGTAAAAACGTAGAACTTATGACGAGTTGAAATTTTAGAGATACAGGAGAAAGTGACAATAGACAGGGTAGTAGGGAAAATGTGGCAGGGTAAAGAGAGTTTGAATAAAAAAAACAAGTTAACCATAACGAAAAGATATTTTTTACCTTTTTAGATTTGAATATGTTTTTGAGTGCATCAATGATACCAAATTTGCGGAAGGGAACGAAATAGTCGTAAAAACGTAGAACGTATGACGAGTTGAAATTTTAGAGATACAGGAGAAATTGACAATAGACAGGGTAGTAGGGAAAATGTGGCAGGGTAAAGAGAGTTTGAATAAAAAAACAAGTTAACCGCTAACGAAAAGGTATTTCTTACCTTTTTAGATTTGAATATGTTTTTGAGTGCATCAATGATACCAAATTTGCGGAAGGGAACGAAATAGTCGTAAAAACGTAGAACTTATGACGAGTTGAAATTTTAAAGATACAGGAGAAAGTGACAATAGACAGGGTAGTAGGGAAAATGTGGCAGGGAAAAGAGAGTTTGAATAAAAAAAATAAGTTAACCACTAATCAACTCTTTTATTGAACTTAAACTTAATATAAATCGACCGTTATGATTTTACGCCCTAACAGCCTCATGTTATGATTCAAACAGCTTTCATATAAATCGACCGTTATGATTTTACGCCCTTACAGCCTCATGTTATAATTCAAACAGCTTTCTTTAGTTAAGTAGAAATAAAAACAACAACATTTTTTTAAACAATAATCAACTTTTTTTTATAACAGTCTGAAGTATCATAGTCTTGTAAAATATCAAGCATGATGTATCATGACCGTATAAAATTTTATTTATATTTACGTTTTCTTTTTAGAATATGCGAGTCCAAGTCCAAGCCGAACCAAACCTACTATAGTAATTCAAATATGTTCAGTTATTTATAATCACTTTTGGTTCAAGCTTTTGTCGCCAATCAATATATTAATATTATGCATTGTCGTCAATATATTCAAACTAAGTGTGTATACAGAATTCAATGGCGTGTAGTTGGAGAGGCCTTTGTCCAACTGTGGACAAGAATAGGCTGATGATGATGATGATGAAGTAAAAACTTTCTATAAATAGCGTTTTTTACTTTATTCTGCCATAAGAAACATTATCCTGAACATGTGTCTCTTTATCCTGTCAACAGTCACTTTACCCTGCAGAATGATTGCAGGATAAAGTTACACAGGGTATAGTGAAAAGCCGATTAACTAGCTATTATCTCCTAAACTGTTAATAATACAAATGTCATAATTTTAGTATAAATAGTTATACCTTAATACAATATTAAAATGGTATTAGTAAAAAAACTGCCGTATTAATATTTTAAAATAATCATGCCAGAATAAAGTGTACATACCTGTTACAAACTCCGAACGTCACACTTCGAAAACTTGTCGACACAAGACCGCGGCACCTCACGCACAAACCTTCACACCGGCGGCTAGAACCATACTGACTGGACGTGTTTTGCGTGTATTAGGGTTCAATAAGACTTTCTATGTGTGAGTGAGGTGCACTACCGCGAACGCACAGGATGTAGAGAAAATATCGCTGGACAAACTTCGAACGTGAATATTTGTGTTAAAAATTAATCTAAAGATCCGGTGCAACGTCATATTTAATAATGTAATAGTATAGTTTCTATAAAAAACGATGTTTTATTATCATAGAACTGTAGTTCAATAATCTAAAGAGCTAAAACTGGAGCAGTGTCGAGTTTGGACAAGGCAGGGCACAGTGAAAAACGGTATTCTATATTATTTTTTTACAAAAGTATTATATTTATAGAAAAACAATGTTTTGGCCTCGATATGTCATGTTAGTATCTATCTATGAAAATTTTAATTATATGTGAAAATTACATATTTCGCATACTTTCTATTCAAAAACGTGATGGCAGGGTAAGATGCCACTATTTTGATTTTTACCCATAAACAAAAGGAAGAGTTTACGTTGCTTTCGGTATATTTCATACTAAAAAATATATATAAAAATTGGGCAAGTGCGAGCCCGCCTCGCGCATTAAGGGTTCCGTACCTATACATATATATAATCTATAACAAGTTTGTTGTATGGGAGCCCCCCGTACATATTTATTTTATTTCATTTTTAGTATTTGTTGTTATAGCGGCAATAGAAATACATCATCTGTGAAAATTTCAAGTGTCTAGCTATCACCGTTCTTGAGATACAGCCTGGTGACAGACGGACGGACGGACGGACGGACGGACGGACGGATGGACGGACGGACGGACGGACAGCGAAGTCTCAGTAATAGGGTCCCGTTTTTTGGGTACGGAACCCTAAAAACGTTAAGTTATTAACTAAAACTATGTGTTAGTATTAAATAAGACCGGGACCCCGTGGTAGGGTACCCAAAACGCAGGCGGTATTCCCGCTCTGGATAGCAATGGCTAACCTTTGCGCGAGAAAGCTGCCCGCGCGTGGCCGTCTGTCGCCTCCCGCAAGCGCTTGCCGAGACTTTTGACCAGGCCGCGTGCTCCTTTATGCAATGCTCGAGATGATATAGCACTCAATATTATACAGGCCAACGTTTGTGAGTGTTTTTGGATGAATGTTCTAACAAAATTCGGTATGGAAGTAGCTGACACTCTGAATTAACCTATGGTCTGAGGAATTAACACATAGGCAACTTTTTATCTGATAAACCACGTAGGATAACACCACGCAGTTTAATAAATCAGTAGCTATTTGTTTAGTAATCTATAATATTGTCATTCCTTTGTTCAACATTATAACATTGCTTCATTCGAATCACTATCTACACTATCAGTAGTGATGTCATTACTTGATGGTAATGTCATTATAGAATGAGTGTATAGACCCCTTCAGTTACCTTTTTAGGGTTCCGTACCCAAAGGGTAAAAACGGGACCCTATTACTGAGACTTCGCTGTCCGTCCGTCCGTCCGTCCGTCCATCCGTCCGTCCGTCCGTCCGTCCGTCCGTCCGTCCATCTGTCACCAGGCTGTATCTCAAGAACGGTGATAGCTAGACACTTGAAATTTTCACAGATGATGTATTTCTATTGCCGCTATAACAACAAATACTAAAAATGAAATAAAATAAATATTTAAGGGGGGCTCCCATACAACAAACTTGTTATACCTATATATACATATATATAGGTACGGAACCCTTCATGCGCGACTCGGACTCGCACTTGCCCAATTTTTTAATAATGGTAAGATATGAGACAAGATGGAATGACATCTTATACCTCGCGTGACCTCGTTAGGTAGATTAAAACAAGTATCGTCACTCCGCCTTGTTACAGGGTGCCCTACCTACACTACGTTCACCGATTCGCGGTCTCCACTCTAGAACTTGCTTGCCTCAGTAGGCACCAGTTGCATGGGTAAATATAACCTGCTAGCTGCCATTTCGGCTTGCTGATTCGCTGAGCTATTGCCAAGCACCAAATTTTCTGTGGAATTACTTCGTTTCAGATTTAATACCTAAGAAACACACCGAGCGTAGCTCTTTCTATGGCTCACTGAGTGACTTTGCATTGGTGGACCAGTCAAATGGTGAATGACCAAGACGGGATAATAAAGTACTTACCACAAGCATACACCGCCTTGAGGTACATCCTAGTGGTGACTTTGCAGGGATTCCCGAAGTTCGTCTTAGATGCCCACACCTCGCAAATTCTCTTCCCGTGACAACTCTGCATCACCATGCTGGCTGCTATCGGTGCCTTGCAATCTGTGACGGAAAAGATGGTTAATAATTGCATTTAGGTCAGAAATTAATAAATGTCATTTAGAAACGTCGGATTATTATCCTGGACTCTCACAGTGGCAAAACACCCATAGTAGACATTTGTAGCGAGTGAATGAGTGATTTGAAAGTGAACAAAGCTATTTTAGTTGATTTAGCTCACCGGTTAACTCACTTTCGAATGAAACGTATGAAAATGACTTTCATTATTTACTCAATCTCTCTTTGAACAGCCTTCTGTCTAGGGATTCTACATACATTGTTTAAGATAAGATTGAATTAAAAAAAAACATGCAGGATAGGACAGTGTGGAATAAAATATGGGAGCTAAAAGAAAACTAATAAAACAGACGAATCTGCAAATATTTTTTTTTTCTTATCGAACTGTAACAGTGCCATTGACAATGTGACAGCTGAATGACAACAAAACAAGCCGAGCGATGGTATCGATAATAGTAGAGTTGCTAAGCGCGCATCGGGTTACAAGCATGAAATTTATACCACAGATAGAGCGTTCTACGGTGAATATTTTCAGATGTGGAGGGAAGTCAGATTCGTCCCCTGCGTGGTGGGAAAGCGGGGTGAATAGAACCAAGTACTGCTCTTTTTCTTTTTTTTATTACTGACCAGTTAAGGCTATTAGGGCTTGTGCGGCATCGTTTTCGTGTAAAACAGATATCAGCTATTCATTTTTTATGTTATTTAAGAATAGTTTGATATAAAAATTTGGGTTTATTACCGATAAGATAAAAATTACAGAAAGTTTTTTTAATTCAGAACGATAAATTAGTTATAATTATATCCAGAATATTAACAATTTAAAAAAATATTACTAAATAGCAAATTTCTTGTTTTTAAAAATGTATACATATTGGGCACATTGATACAAAAAATACCTTGAAAAAAATGTTGATGTTAAGCTTAGCCTGCGTGCTCTAGTGCATTTTGCTAAGTCGCGAAATTGTGTGCATCGGGATACAACCACGAAATTTCTACCTCAGATAGAGTATTCTGCGATGATTATTTTCAGATGTGGAGAGAAGTCAGATTCGTCCCCTGTGCGGCGGGAAAGCGGGGTGAATAGGACAAAGGAGTCCTCTTTTTATTTTTATATTACTGATCAGTTAACGGTACTAGGGCTTGTGTGGTATCGTTTTCGTGTAAAACAGATATCGGCAATTCAGTTTTCATGTTATTTATTCATAGTACCATATAAAAATATGGGTGTATTTCCGAAATGGTAAAAATCACAACAAGTTTTTTTATTCAGGGAGATAAATTTGTTATAGTTCCTGAATATTTAAAACTAACAAAAATATCGCGAACTAGCAAATTTAATCTAGTTTCTAAAAATATATACATATTGGGCACTCTTAATACAAACAGTAACTTAAATAAATTGTTGATGTTGAGATTAGCTCGTGTGCTCGTGATACATTAGCAAAAAAACATTTTATTTAAATTACATTCATCTGTTTCCCTAGAACGTATATGGTCAATATTATATGTAAAAACATGTTAATAATCATTATTTAATGTATTTAATGAAGCGAAATAGGATGCGTTCGGAGATTTACGTTGGTTACGCCGCCATAAACATATAAGCTACTGTTTGTATGAGAAGTGCCCAACATGCATATATTTTTAGAAACTAGATTAAATGAGCTTTAAACAAATAAGAAAAATAATTTGAAAATGTTCACGAAATTTAACTAATTTACCTCACTGAATAAAAAAAAACCTTGTTTTAATTTTTACCTTTTCGGCCATACACTATTTTTATACAAAAATAACATAAAAAATGAATCTCTGATATCTGTTTTACACGAAAACGATACCAAACAAGTCCTAGTAGACTTAACTGACCAGCAATAAAAAAAGAAAAGAGGGATACTAGGTCCTAATCACTACGCTCTCCCGCCTCACAGGGGACGAATCTGACTTCCCTCCACATCTGAAAATAATCACCGTGGAACACTATCTGTGGTACAAATTTCATGCTTGTAACCCGACGCGCACAATTATGTTAGAAAACAGCGGACTAACAACTTTACTATAAGACAAGATGAGCGTAATCTAATTATTTGTGCGTTGATGTTTATCTAACACAATTCACATTTAAAGAGAATATTGTATCATTTTAAATAAAATAAATAAATATTAAGGGACGCTTAGACAAATCGACCTAGTCCCGAACTAAACAAGGCTTTTACTCGGGGTAACAGACGACGATATACAGCACACTAATATTATAAAGGCGAAAGTTTATATGTGTATTTGTGTGTTTATGTGTATGTTTGTTACTTCTTCACGCTCAAACTCTAAGTTCTAAGGCCTTTTTAACTTGTATCATTATATTAATTAATTAAATGTATGCAATTATATAATGTGGGTCCTGTAACATAAGCAAAAAATTAAAACATAGATTTTACTCGTTAAACTGAACAACATTTTGTTCAGCAACTTTAAAAAAAAAGTCAGTTTTCAAAATTTTATTATTTCAAACAAATTAAATAGTATTTTCAATGTATGTCGTCCAACGTTGACATTCCCTGAGCATTGACATAGCTGTCACTCTTCTAATATCGGACATTTCGCAATACATTGCTTCTTTGTTTAAACTTTATTCTACAAAATGTCTTTTAATACACGTTATTTTCCGAAGTTGCTTAACAAATGTTGTTTAGTTTCAAGGGACGAATCTATGTTTTAATTTATTGCTCCTGTTACCTGTTACATTATAAAGGGTGGGCCCTGGCCCACCCTTTATAATTAAACATAAAAAATAAAACATGTAAAAAGTAAAATTAAAAAGTACAAACAAAGAAACGACACAATGTCCGTATTCCGAAATGCAAAGGCTGCTTTTTATCCCAAAATTTAGTTTTCCCGTGGGATGACCGTGCGGCGCAGCTAGTTATATAAGAATAAATACATATATAGTTAATATTCATAACTCAGGAATAATCATTCGAGTTCACCGGTTTCATCACACATAAATATATTTGCCGGAGTCTGCAGGTAGGTACACTACAAATTCCGCCAACCACCATCATCCTCGTTTTACATTAAAAACACTCAGTAACATTGCACAAAGTCAATTTTCTAGTTAAAACAACTCAAATCGTCAGCGTCAGTACTTCGGTGCTATTTCACGATTCTTTTCAATTAAGCATCGCTATTAGTTCGGCGTCAGGTGCTCCTGACGCGACCTCACGTGATTGATGGGCGGCCAGTCTCTGTTTCTCTCCTTTAATGTGTGCTTTCATTTCGTCTCATTCGCTGCATAACGCCGATATTACCATTATTTTTAAGGCAAAACTACATGAAAAACATGCAGATATAGGCAGATATAGAGAGAGAAATGGATAGAGACACACCGAGCAGAGAAGAGATCTAAAGTGATTACATTTAAAACAGACCTCGTTACAAACGTCGAATACCTAATTACTGATACCGTTGTAAAAGTTTATAAACGCATAGACGCAATAAATATTGTCTTATCACCATATCTATTCAGTATGACATCAACTTAAGCCAATACGTTATATCTCAAGCAGTATTTCAGTTGCGAGCATTTCGCAGCCTCTGGACATAAGTCAATTCGTCCTATATTATACATATTAATTACTACTCACAATTATATATATCTACCTATATATTACTCGTTTAAGTTCAAAAGACAGATGATAAGGATAGCGACAGATAGAGAACTAAATATTTATTATAGATTAAAAAAAAGACAAATGGAGACAGATCGAAAGAAATAGTAAGAGTAAGAGGCATAAATAGACAAACACACACACACACACACATTTTGCGACTTTAGGTCAATATGCGATTAGGTCATTATGCGTTTAGGTCAATTTGCGTTTAGGACATTTTGCGTTCGTAAATTAGGGCATTATGCGTCTAAGGCGATGGAATGGTAGAAAAACAGGTGATAGATATAAAAGAGACAGGTAAAAGGGATATAAACGGAAGGAAAGAGACCTAAAGTGATTAAAACAGACGTAAATAGATGAAATAAAATATTTTCATATCACCGCATCTAGCGTGGCCTCACCCTAAGCCAGTATGTTATCTCAGACAGTATTTTCGTTGCAAGCATTTCGCAGCCTCGGGACATATTAATTCGGCCCATATATTACTCGTTTAAGTTCTGTTGAGAACTTGCTCTTTGCATTTGAAACACTTTTGCCTGACATATTGCTAGTTTTAGCGGATATATGGCTATCACTTTGTGGATGCAACTAAGCAAATGTCAAGCAAAAATCGTTATACATGTGGAACGATAAAGAGAAAATACAAATACGCTATTTAGTGATAAGTCCGCCTGTTGTTAACCTCTATTTATTTTTTACTGTATGTCACTAATTTTTTGTATCCCAGTGTATTTGAAGTGTGAAATAAAGCGGATTTGTATTGTATTGTATAAACTTATACGAATTCTTTTACAGTTAAAGACATTTCTATTGTGGAATTCTCTTCCGTTGGATCTGCGGAAGGCTGAGTCACTATCTGTTTTTTAAATTAATATAAAAGATCACTACTTGACGCTCGCGTAGCTTATTGTGTGCTATTTTCCTACCTAAGTCTGATATCAGCTGTGTTGTGTATTTATGTTTATAGCCGATGTTGGGATGTATAATAAACACGACCACTACGACCACTCCGTAAAGAGTGCATCGACTAAAATTTAAAAAGAAAATAAATTTAATACTAAAAGTGTGTTTTCCGTTTATACACCCTTAATCAAAAAATATTTTTAAAAGTAACTGATTGGCGCATGATAGCTAAGGTCAGTTGGGATGAGTGCGGCAGCAGGACAACCACCAACTAACTATAGTTAACATAAGGTGAGGTAAGATTCATATAGTTTATTGTCTAAGTAGCTGCGCCACGTGGTGTTACCTGGTCATCCCACAGGTACGCACCATTTTTTCGGGATATAAAGTAGCCTATATGTTAATCCAGCGTGTCATCTACCACCATACCAAATTTTATAAAAATAGATCCAGCCGTTTAAGCGTGAGGAGGTAACAAACATACAAATAAACACACTCACAAACTTTCGCCTTTATAATATTAGTGTATGGGGTAACTAACGTTTAATTAGTTATTGATGTACTGTGGCAGTATTCTCCCGGTGACGGTCTTGCCCCACCTTAACATACCTGGTTGTAATAAATAATTAATAAATAAATAAATATTAAGGGACAATCATACACAAATCGACCTAGTCCCAAACTAAACTAAGCAAAGCTTGAACTATGGGTACTAGACGACGATATACATAATATATAAATACATATATAGATAACATCCATGACCCAAGAACAAATATTTTGCACAAATATTTGCCCCGGCCGGGATTCGAACCCGGGACCGCCGACTCAGTAGGCAGGTGTCTACAAACCGAGCCAAACGCGTCGTCAAACTTAAACTTATACAGTCGTGGTTGTGAATTTCGATAAGGGGTAGAAGCGCTTGTTCCGCTGGCGTACTTATCCCGATTAACCATACGTTGATAGAAATGCAATCACCATACGATTTTGGCACGTGTCTAAATAATCCAGAATAGGTATAAGCGAGCATTAGCGAGTCTAGTAGTGTTCGGGTATGTCTGCTCGTTCACCCTATGAGTTCGTTGAACCAAAAACTTTTAACAATAACTAAGCGAAATATGTGTTTATTTGTGCCTGCAACACCTTTCAGTCTGTGAATACATCGTTAGTTTTCTCGGGCGGTAGACGTAAATAAAACTTATGTCTGTATCTAACGATTGTTTTTATTTTTACTGAAATGTTGGAAAATTAAATCGACGATTGTATGAACTCTGGAAGCTGCTTGATGTAGGAAACTCAATTATGGTCATCATCAGCGCTTCCGTCAAAAAAGTTCTTTGCTCAGTGGAAAGGCCCTCTGGAGCAAAGGCCCTTCTCAAAGGAGGGCCTTTGCACAGTGGAAAAGTACACGGCGACTCTGGAGTGTGGGTGACACACTTCGATTCTTGAGTCCATGCTACTTACTCTCATCAGTCTTTTTTTTGCTTACATACTAAGGAGAAGGCAGTGCATCCATACTCAGAATCTTATACGGCGACTCGTAGGTGTAGGTTGCAGCTCAACTTGAGCATCTTACCTCCCATCCTTGAGTCTTACTTACTTACTTTCATTAGTCACTCCTTTCTGCGTCTTTCTGCGTAGGTACATTCTGAGGAGAAGGCAGTTCGTCCGAATTCAGCATCGTACACGGCGACTCGAGGGTGTGGCTACTCAACTTGAGCACTACACATTTGAACCTTAAGTTTAGATACTCACTCTCATCAGGCACTCCTTTCTGCGTACATTCTGAGGAGAAGGCAGTGCGTCCGAATTCAGCATCGTACACGGCGACTCTTGAGTAAGGGTTGCAGCTCAACTTGAGCATCTCGCCTTCGCAGGCCACGATGCTCCGGAACTCATCTGAAAAATATCAGTGGTTAGTAATGTTATAATAAATAAATAGCTTTATATAAAATATAAATATCGGCCAACCTCACACAAATCAACCTAGTCCCAAATTAAGTACAAGAGCTTTTGTTATAAGTACCTAATAGACGATAAACATATTTATATTGATACCTATACGACCCAGGAATAAATACAAATACCAGGATAAAAAAAAAACACCTAAATCGCTAAATGTGTTGCTAAGCGCAAATCTCGGGAGCGGGTGGGAGGACCCGTTCGCGAGTGTTGGTTCAGCAATTAAGTTACCTTTTTAAATCCTTGAAGTTCGTGGAAGGTTCTTGACAAGAGAAAATTTAAAAAAGGGCCGGGAAAAACGTAAAAATCCCACTTTTCTTTTAAATACAAACTGAGCTTTGGCCAGAACGACGTCTGTCGGTGCAATGTACTTTATCAACATAGATTAGGCGTAACGTAAGTATATAATAATTAGTTAAACCACCAGTTATGTTTTAATTTTCTTCTTCGTCGGTTCACTCTTGGCAGAGTGGTCGTCTTTTCAAATTTTGGTGGCAAGCTTCACAACACGCCGCCATTCTTCCGTGATAGCTGCCTTCCCCGTGCATTCTTATAGCGACGATGAGCCAATTATAGTAACTTTTATTTAATATGTCCATCTCATAGGCGACTTTCTCGTGGCCTGGTGCCCTCAACCTTTCCCTGGACCACAAGTCGCTCAATATAGCCACCTTCCCCCGGCGTGGCGACGTGGCGACAGAAGGTAGGTATACAGGACAGTTTTAAAGACGATAAAACGCTGCTTGATGCCGAGTTCTCGAAGTATGGACTCGTTGGTACGGATTCAATCCATGATACTCCGAGCACTCTCCTCCAGCACCACATCTCTTGGGCATCTATCTTGTTCCTCTTGTCTTCCGGAAGGGTCCACGTTTCTGCGGCGTACAGGAATGTGAGAGATACAAGTGCGAGCCGGATTTCTGTGGCCTTGTAATATGTTGCGATTCCTCCATAGTTTTCTCAACCTAACTGTTTATTGCAGACTCTGAAATCGCCAAAAACCTCTTCTCTCCATCGACACATTCGCCGTTATTCGCCGTTTTTGGCTCCCAGATAAATGTGCGATTGAACCACATCACAATTCGCAATTGGAGTAATTTCTGGATAATTGTTATTCATGCGGTCGAAAATCATCATCTTCGTCGTATTCCGATTTATCAAGTTCAAAGTCAAGATTAACGCGTTCCATCTTGACGAGTTCTTCCGTGTGGCGGGTACTAGTAGCGAACAAAGTGGTATCGTCTGCCTCAAAATATAACCACATAAAATAACAAAGTTACGAATGATATAAATATTCCATGCTCTGGTTCTCTCTAATTAATTAATCGTGATTATGACCCAAAAGGGAATATTAATTATAAAGCTTTAATGAGGTTATGCGTGTTATATAAATATTGCATATTGAGGGTAACATAAACATAAACACAAATGATATACCTACCTGTATATATTATAAAGC
Source organism: Apotomis betuletana (assembly GCA_932273695.1). Taxonomy (NCBI): domain Eukaryota; kingdom Metazoa; phylum Arthropoda; class Insecta; order Lepidoptera; family Tortricidae; genus Apotomis; species Apotomis betuletana. The sequence continues at coordinate 18,460,021 of OW026307.1, forward strand.
AATAAAACTTTTTCATATATGAAACCTGTGAGATGAAAGTCTAGGACGAAAAATTATGAAATGCCAACAGTTTGTGAGACGGTTGCAATTTCGCTACCGTCTATAAAAAATAATGACCCTATTTTTTTAAATGTTGTAATTGAGTAAAAATGTCAAAGCCATCTATATTTGTATTCCTCTATCGCTGTACCAAAATTGATCTAAATCCATTCAGCTGTTTTGACGCGATGTGGCCGAAAAAAACACATACATCTACTTATAAAAAATCTAGAAAACCCATTTGTTTTGGTACACGACCAAGACGATATGTGATTTCGATGCCTCTTTATTCCCCGTTACTATTCAAAGTGCCTATATTTTCACATGTGAAACATACTAGCGAAACTAAAGACCCCGTCGTAGAAATTGGTCCCTCGTTGCTAAAGAACCCTTTTGTTTCCTTAGAATGTAACTATATCGTTTTACGCGGACGAAAATAACCCTTTCCCATTAACAGGGTAATCCGACACCACCAATACGGTAAAAGCTTTCGTTTGAGTGTTCATTTATTAATTAGTGTCGGTGTCCGAGTGCTTAGTAATGGGGATATAAGCGGTAGCCATGCGCCGTTAAAACGCTGATACACAGGTATTATATCACTTTGTCGCACATATTTTTGTCATCATCATCAGGCTAAAGATGTTCTCTGCTAGACATAGGCCTTCTCCAATAGATCATTTTTAGGGTTCCGTACCCAAAGGGTAAAAACGGGACCCTATTACTGAGACTTCGCTGTCCGTCCGTCCGTCCGTCTGTCACCACGCTGTATCTCAAGAACGGTGACAGCTGACAATTGAAATTTTCACAGATGATTTTATTTCTATTGCCGCTATAACAATAAATACTAAAAATTAAATAAAATAAATATTTAAGGGGGGCTCCCATACAACAAACGGGATTGGTTGCGTTAACTTTGCACCTCATTTGTATGGAGCGCTGTACATACCAGGTGCAAACTTAACCACTTAAGGATGGAAAGTGTTTGTACGGAACCCTCGGGTTTGTACGGGAGTCGGGCTCGCACTTGCTCAATTTTTTATAACTGCAATGTGCAAAGAACTAGACAGGAATACTGAGGTATATTATATTCGTATCCCGACGTTTTCGGTGCACAAATAACGTCTACTGTAGGCCTAATGTTATGCATACCTGTGCTAACTCGGGGCACGTTCTAAGGATAGAATATCGATAAAAAAGATGTCGATATAATTAAATTGATATATGTGCTCATTGAAGATTCTCGATTACTATGAAGAGGTTCGATGTCATATCTGATCTGATATTGAGCGTCTTAAAATAAGATAATAAAAGTATGAGGATGTCATTTCAATCAAAATGACAGTTTACGTATATTATGAAAATTCTTTTAAAATAAATGTGTAAATACACGTTGTAATATGTTTATTTGGTTTATTTGAAAATGTGGAGAAATAAGTATAATTTATTTATGTCGATGGAATTAGATGTTGACAGATACATCGATATATTTTTTTTGTCGATAAAATATTTTGCTACGTAACTTTTGTATAGGTGCCCCGAGTTATCCCAGGTATGCATATGATTATACTATATGCGTGGGAATTGATACGCATGTACAGTCAACCAATTAGATTCCTAGGCCATTTCGTACCTTGTCACAGTGAATATGAAAGCCGCTTGAAATCTCATATCATTGTCATTGTGACAAGGTTCTATAGTGGCCTAGAAATCAAATTGGCTGACTGTACCTAGTGTTCCATAAGACCTCATGAGCTCTTTTTAGAGCTGGCTTGATGAAATGAGTTTCGAAAGGCTAGTGATTTTAATAAGGCCTTAGTCTTAAAAAAAGCCTCTGGGTTTTTTTTTAATTTTAGCCTTTTAAGGGCTTTAGGCCTTTTTAAACAGTAGCCTTTTTTAAACCTAGGCTAACATTATAAATTCTAAGAGTGAATTCGTATTTGTAAAATTCTTTAACTTTTATAAATGCAGTCGCAATTCAAAACGAGTGTCTATTAGAAGCCCAAAGCAAAAACGCCGAGGGCTTTAATGACACGAGTCTGTAATGATTTTACCACCAGAGTCACGTAGCTTTATAGGCTTTTAGCCCTCTAGGCATCAAAATATAGGCCAGCCTTAAAAAAAAAGAGCTAAAGGGCTCGAGTCCTTTGGAACACTAACTGTACCTACTGTTAATCCGGAATACAGACATTGCTTCGTTTTGTTCGTAGGTACCTTTTCATTTTATTTCTCTATATTTTATTTACCTTAATTAAATTACATTACTATATTTCATAAACTTAATTAATTAACAATAAATGTTTGAAATACCTTGGAACTGTCAGTTTAGTATTCCTAAAAAAAAAGTATAATCATGTTTTTTTTCTGTCCGCGAAAATGTTTAATATGCCACATAAAGTTAAACACTGAAGCGGCGGAATTTGCGGCTTGTACAGAAACAACAAATAGTTGTCTTCTCAGAAACGACGATCTAATCTCAACAAATAAACAGACGAAGAAATAATATTAAAAGAACTTTCCACATCTTTATTCGTCTTTCACATTTACCTCCTATAATAAATCTCATATTACTTAATCTCAAAATAAAAGAATAAATTATTTTTCGAGGAGGAAAATTTATACGGATTTCCTCCAAACACAAGTCAATTTAGTCTAATTGGTGGATAATATCTCAGCTCTCGGTTTCAAACAAAAGAATACAATTTTAGCATTAGATATTAATTAAATTAATGAAGGACGGTTTTTAGAAAATAAAACGAGAATTTCATCATAGCAGGAGATCATTTCAGCGTCTAATTTTGTGAACTTTGCTCAGTATAGGTACTTATTTAATATTTAAGAAATTGAGGCAAATTTGTATGTGATTTCAAAAATTAATTTCTTTGTGAATTTAAAATTAGAAATAACTGAAACAAAATAATTGGATTGATTCAAATAGGTGGGAGTTTGTACATATTTATTTGTAACAAATAAGAGAGGTGTTATAAGTTTAACAGGTATCTGTGTGTCTGTCTGTGGCATCGTAGCTCCCAAACGGATGGCCCGATTTGAATGCGGTTTTTTTTATCGAAAACCTTGTCTTTCGAGATGGTTTATGTTTGGATAAGTCGGGATATTTTTAAATTTTAAAATTAGCCAAAACCGTATTTTTTTTTAATTCAAACCTTATAATTTTAACTTAATCTTAGAAATTAAGTGGTATTCATTTACCCCAGATTAACATGATTTTACCGACACGTTTATAATTTTTTTAGGTATGACGATACTTACCTACCATTTGAGGGTAGCTAGGATTATGAAATTAGGGCACTGGTAGGTACTGTTTATTAAGTCATTTTATTAAACGACCGTTTCAAACTTCGTTTGATAAAAGACACCCATTCTTAGGGCTTTTCACAAATGTTTGTAATTCCATTTATACCGCCCTTAATACACAACGTACTATCAAACAGTTACACATAGACAAACGCAACCAACCCGCCGGTGTACCTTAATGAGTGGCCACACCTTATCGGGCGCGCCCGGGGCGGCGACCTCATCCAGGAATTTATTAACAGGGCATAAATCACATCAATACACTTCCAGGAGCGCTCATAAAAACGCCCGCTCACGCGATTAGAGTGAACCCTCTTTTGTTTTCTACCGCTGAAATATTGCTGGCCATTTGAGACCGGTTGAGTGGTTGGATTTTGAAAATCGAATTGGTTTTAAATCTGATGTGCAGGAATGGATTTTTTTTCGTAAGTATTTTGTTTTATCGCTTCAGCTGTGGAAATCACCCTCGGGGCAGCGTAGTCACGAGTTCACACCTCTTTTACGCCGTAATAAGTAAAAAACAGTACCTATCTATAAAAAAAAAAAAAAAAACGCGCCTTACCCGGTCTGAGGGGACTTTTCCACAGCTGAGGGGTCCTGTCATAACGGTATTGAAAAACAATTTTGTAAGAATAGGGATCATGATTTCAGAGAAAGAAATTTCATGGCATTCCAAGTTTTCTTTTGTTTTATATTACCATTTTATTTTTCTTACAAAATATTCCTCTTGTCACGCCAAACCGACCCGACAGATTCTAACCAATACTCATGCAGGACTAGTTGGACAGTCAATGATGATCATTTTAAGATTATTTTTACCCAACTATGGTAAAGAGGAGCTAAGGTTACGTGGACGATGTTGAGCGTCTTTTAGTTTTAGGTAATATTACTTGTGAGTCTCGTCATAACATTTTGACATACTTATTTAATTTGAAGGTTTATTCAATGATCAAAATGTATTTATTTAACTATTTTTCATAAGTTCACAGCAGATAAGAAATTATAGGGAAGACACGCTACAACAAAAAAGCTACGTTTCACTTCACTTACAAGTAAATACAAACAATATTTTTATAATTTCAATTTCATGATCAACCCGAATCTAGTTTTAAAAGCCATTTTAAAGTGAGAAGCAATTTTAAATAACAATTTTGAATTTTTCAGGAATAAACTATCCTCTGGTCTCACTCTACAATAAAATCACGAATATTTAAATTTAAATTGTGCAACACGAACAGAAATCAGACTAAAGTCCCTCCGAGCAATAAAGCGCATTTCATTTACTCTTTGCCATTTCGATGCAATAGTATATTATATTTTATTAACACGTTATAAAACAGCTTTATAGACAACCCATTGCCGAGATCGCCTTATTGTATAAGTGTGGTACACTCTCTCTCTTAAGTGAGATTACCGACGCTAAAAGACCCATACGACAGCCCATGTTGAAGCTTAAGGATGGCGCCAAGCGTGATATGCTGTCATTCAATACCTATCGACATCCAACTAGGAAAATTTGTCTAAAAACCGTGACTTGTGGAGTAGTGAAGCCTGGTTTGCTTCTCTCTCTCATAAGCGTGACTTGAGACACCAGCGCGCAACTCTTCCCTTTCACCGACTGGGTCAATATTTGCATGTCAAATATTCAGCCGAGGCTGTCGCTCTCGAATCGGGCTATCGAGCCACGTTCGAAAGTGCCGCACTTTTATGGGCGCTGCTTCAATCATATTTTATAGATGCAAGAGGCTGATGATGATGACACTACACTTATAGCACAGATGGGGATCTAATGGACCTATACTGTGATGCATGCTGCCGCAATTTCGTAAGTACCTACCGCACTTTTATGGGCGCTGCTTAAATCATCTTTTATAGATGCAAGAGCCCAATGTTGATGATAACACTACACTTATAGCACAGACGGGGTCTAATGGACCTATACTGTGATGCATGCTGCCGCAATTTCGTAAGTACCACACTTTTATGGGCGCTGCTTAAATCATCTTTTATAGATGCAAGAGGCCAATGATGATGATGACACTACACTTATAGCACAGATGAGGATCTAATGGACCTGTACTGTGATGCATGCTGCCGCAATTTCGTAAGTACCGCACTTGCATGGACGCTGCTTAAATCATCTTATTATATAGATGCAAGAGGCCAATGATGATGATGACACTACACTTCTAGCACAGATGGGGACCTAATACTGTACAACATGCTGCCGACTTTCGTAAGTGCCGCACTTGTATAGACGCTGCTTAAGTCATCCTTTACAGATGCAAGAGGCCAATAATGATGATGACATTACACTTATAGCACAGATGGGGACCTATACTGTGTTTCAATTGCTGCCGACCTTTTTAAACAACATTCGGGTTTTCTAGTCATGCCCGGCAAACGTAAATGTATACGTACAGTATGCGGTTCTTCAAGTGGGGAGTAAATAGGTTCTTAAAGGATGTTCCTGGCATCGCAAGCGTCCATAGGCGGCGGTAACAGCTTAACATCAGGCCACATGCTTGTTTGCCATCGTAGTATTATAAAAAAACGTTATTGTATGGGCCGTCGACGGATAAGTCTTGGAGGACATCCAGGTATCATTATCGTATAAATTTCTCTCTATATATATCAACCACAATTTCAATATTTCATTTTCATAGTATAATTGAGAAAAATATATTATCCTCTAACTAGTTGGTCTCGAAGGGACTCCCTTTCCTTCGAGACCATAATCGTAACGTCGAGGTAATTAATTAAGCACTTTTTGAACGAGATTTATTCCCGTATTGTTGTGAATAAATCGTGTAAGTTTTAAATCAATATACAATAATTATTGTCATTAAAGATGCTAGTATCACCATTCAACTCCATACTTTAAAGGTTTCTACCCACTACACCATAAGCGTACTGTGAACGTATCAGAAGGGGTACTAATATTGGGAGCTTTAATGGAAATAGAAATTGCCTAAGTTTTTTTTTAACAGGTCTACTAGCATTAGAGATATTTCGGATTAGGCCTTTTCTAAAAATATCAGAATCTGTGTTTTCCCTAACGAAAATAAAGTTACGAGTTTCTACAGTACAGTTAGAATCAAAAGTAGCTAGCAACTTTAGTATGCGATTTGACATGAGCCTGTATTAAAATTGTCAGCTACTCTTTATGCTGACCGTACATCATAGTGTGCTATCAATATAACTTAGTTTAAGTTAACCCCAATATCCATCTTCAGGCACATCGTAAAAGGGTCGTTACTAGACTATTATAGGACTAAACGGCTGCCAGAAGCACAGCGTAAACCGCTAAAGACGCGAACATAACATTTTGATAGCATTCGATGCAATATATAGGTTGCACTGTGTAAAGCTTTTCACTGATTGCTTTTAGAATACATAATTATGAATTTAAATGGTAAGAATGGTAAGGTAAAATTTAAAGGTATAGAAGATAAATACTGACAGTGCAGTAAAATTATCATTTTCAACTTGTCACGTGTCGCTTAAGATTTCTGGAGATAAAACTTCATCTTTAAACGACAAATATATATATAATCAAATATAACATTCATTTCAGTTTCAACAATAAAGAACGAAAATAAATTTTATACATCAATTAAAACTACTAGTTGCTAATTCGTATGAACTATTATTATTTAATAAATACTCCAATTTTATTGTATCTTAATTAAAAAGGTTTCGTTTAAGGATGCGAGTTTTATTTTCACCACATTTTCTACTTTTATTCTGGATAAATCCACGCTACATTTCGATTTTCTACAAATCCACTAAAAATATCACCGCACACACACAAAAAAAAAATTGCGCTTAACTTGGGCATGCTAAACACTAATAGGACTTGAACCCTACAATGAGGTGGGCACAGTTTAATGTTTTTGTAAGCATCGATATTTGCATCTACTATATAATACACTTTTCTCACATTGGTCGTGAAAAGCACTTTTTTTAGTCTCGACGAAAAGTGCAATAGATGAACTATTAACCAACCGTATTATCGAAATTTACTCGTTCATCTATTGCTTACTTTACAGCCTCTACAAGAATGTAATTGAAGTTTCTTGTTCAGTCACTGATACAAATTCAGTATTCCCAAATCCATGACTCAGCATCTCTAATATATCCACATTTCCACCCTTGAGAGCAAACATGACATGAATGGCCCGATATCCCGTTATTTTCATAAAGACTAAGTCGTCGCTACCATTACTGGCCGATATTGGATCGCCTCTTTGTTCTACTACCGAAGATTGTGCAGATCCGCCTGGCTAACTCTTATTGATTTACGTGCAATATATTCAGCGCCTTTGTAAATAAATATTAGATGGTACAGGGTTCTGTGAGATATTAATCCCTTTGGGAGATTTGCGGTTAGTTTTAGGTTAAAAACGGTACCAGGCTGGAATTCGGGTTGAAATTAGGAATGCGTTTTATGTGCCCGTAAATGTTGGTTTTGGTTTGTATGTAAGTATTTATTGTTACGACATTCGTTCCTATGATATAGATTTTAGGAACAAGAGATTGATTAGCATGAAAATGCAATTAAACAATTCAAAGCACGTCGTTAGCATAAAGTTTAAAAAAATTTGAATTAAAGGACCGATGCTACAAAGGTATAGAATTAGTCAGTCGGCCAAGACGAAAGAAAATAAAATATTTGTTACACATGTCGCTAAGGACAGAGACAGATGGCGTATCATCGTCAAAACTAAAGTGATGAACAGAAGTCACGACTCTCAGTAATGAGGAACATGATGGAAGGAGGAGGAAAGTATTGTTTATTCAAAGAAGCAATGTATTGCGAAATATTCGATAATTAGTATCGTGACAGCCAGTGTCAGTCACCGTAGAACGTGAACGTGTCAATGGAGAACGACGTATGTTGAAAATAAGACGTATGTTTTGTAAATCTGTGAAAGAAAATGTTAATCAGTTTGAAGAGTAAAATCTATGTTTTGATTTAATGATCATGTTACAAGCCACACACTAGTGTTATATTTTTCTGAAAAAATATCTGACTGTTGAGTTTCTTTCGGCGTTACTTCTCAACAGTGGTCTCCTTTGAAATGCCGGTAGACTCAGACTAGTAAAAGTCCCTTGTGGCCTACTTGCAGAATAAAGTTCATTATTTCATTAATATATTTATCTGTATAAGTTTGTATATCGTCGTCTAGTACCCATAACACAAGTCTTCATGAGATTAATTTGGGACTAGATCGATTTGTGTGAGGTTGTTTGATATTTCTTATTTATATTTATACGTCAGGAAGACTACTTACGTAGTACGAACAAATTTGTCCAAGGGATCTTTTAATGCCTCCCACTTCGGACACGGATTTTCTTCCATTCACTACGGAACCTCATCCTAAGCCAGACTGCCTTACAAATACATTAATAGTCTGGTTATTGTCCATGTTGTGTAGTTCGGATCTCGTAAATATATGTCGATGGGGGAGGCTTTTATTCCCTGATTTTATGTACTTCGGGAGTAGTAAAACATTGGGCTAGTGAAATCATTGAACATAATCCCATATTTACTAGCTTCCATAAAATACTTTTAGATGTATTCAGTTATGACAAATAACATATCTATTAGGGCAAACAAACTGACGATCCATTTAATGTCACTCTTACAAATATTGTATTTACTGTAAATATTATGATACTTTTATTTGAATACATTTTTCCTCCTATTTTCCCTGATTACTCGAAAGCGGGTGAACCAATTAAGAAAAATGTTTTTTTTCTTTGTTCATGTAGGTAAGTACGTCATTGTCATAAAACATAACTTCCCTTCGTTGTGGTTTAGTTTTTGTTTTGTGATTTTTGAATTAATTTTCTTAACGTTAACGGGCCAATAAAAGGTTGTACTTACACGGGCGGCACTTGTACGCCACTCTCACAAATTTTCTGGCTTGAGGACAGGGATCCCTAGCCCCTGCTACCGTAGTACTGAACTCGCAACTCTTCTTTTTCTGGCATGCTTCTACCACTGTCTGCAGCAGGGAGTACTGAAACAAAGAGAAAAATTACATTTATACTCATGCTGTTAGTAGGTACACATAATTAATACATAAATAATAATAATTAATAAATATCAGACAACCTCACATAAATCGATCTAGTCCTAAATTAAGCTTAAGAAGGCTTGTATTATGGGTACTAGACGACGATATACATACTTATATAGATAAATATATCCTTAAATACATAGAACAACCATGACCCAAGCACAAATTATTCGAGCCAAATTATTAGATATTTGCCCTGGTTGGGATTCGAACCCGGGACCGCCGGCTCAGTAGGCGGGCAGGTCTCTACAAACTAAGCCAACCGCGTCGTCAAAAATAATTAACACAAATTATAACGAGTATTTCAACAGTACGCCTGAGACCACGGCATGTGCAACCACGCTGAAACGTTAGATTATGTAGGTAAATAAGGAATATCGCGATAGGCTCGTTATATCTCGTATATTTGAGTAGCAACGCTATTTAGGTACCTATTTCATGTTATGATTGTGTCACTATTAAAAGAACTACATAATATACTCAGTACAAATCTACAAACAAAAATAGCCGACATGAATTGTTATTAACCTTGAAATGCATTTATTTAATTGAGCTGGCAACCGAAGCGAGCGACGCCTTTTCCATTTCAGTTTGGCATGATAATTATTTCGCATGTCCGGAATTAGTTTCGAAATGGTGAAGGTTGAATCGTTTTACATTTTCAACCCCACATCTCCACCAGTTTGAATACTGTCGTAAAGTTAGCTTGAGGAATACGACATGTATATGCGAGAACAATCGGAAATGAGAACAACCGAACATCCTAACATTTGGTCACACGAAAGAATAACCAAGCCAAGCTGAAATGGAGATGCTTCGCCCAGTCGGTCAAAAACTAGCTAACGCATTATAAGCAGCTGGTTTTAACCTGTGAACTAAGTAGCTTATTGTACGAGTCATTAGCTGCAATAGCAATCAATATCCATTTCCTACACAAGTGATTATTAATAACCACCCCTTCTTTCAAGGGCAACAAAGGGGCAACGTTGCTTATTAAAATAACACACCCTCAGCTATTAAAATTCATAGCCCCAAAGGAAATCCATAACGTAACGGCATATCAACAGGCGAGCTTATGCGATGACCTTTTCTTTTAACAAAGTGTGTAAAAGAGAGAGAGGGTTTCGATTTTTGACTTTGCAGCTGGGCAAAGGAACTACTTTTGATATCGTAAAAAAGACGGAAGTAACATGCATGGGTTTTCATAGGTATGTCTTTCCACTGTGTTATGTTAGGCAGTTAATACGTCATTGCATCCGGCCGATTTCGGCCACGGCGACTGAACGCTGGCTAATGAGAGCGTCGCTCATGAGCTCTCAGGTGACTGACGAAGCCAATTTTTGCAGCAAATGTCTTTGCAGCGGGCCTTGAGCTCCTCGCGCTTAGCGTCGAGCTCACTCCTTCTTTTTTCTTCGAAGGCTTGCACGCTTACCGCCACTGTCTGCCTCCACTTAGGCCGATCTTGTGCCAAGTTCTCCCAATGCGATGGGTCAATGTCACCTTTCCGCATATGGCGCTTCAGTGCATCTTTGTATCGCAGGAATTGGCCGCCCTGTTTCCGCTTGCCGTCCTGCAGTTCCGAGTAAAAGATGCGCTTTGCGATTTTATTATCGGACATTCGGGAGACGACCACACCATCGTAGCTGTCGCCGCATTAGATAGGCTTCGATACCGCTGACATTAGCGCGCCGCAGAACCACCGTGTTTCTGACACGGTCCGACCAAGAGATGTTCATAATGTCACGCAGGCATTTCAAGTGAAACCTATCTAAAGTGCAAATATGCTTACGATAAAGGCACCAAGTTTCGGAGGCATACAGAATATTGGACAATACAATAGCCATGTACACAGAGATCTTGGTTGGGAGCTTTAAGTCGTGGGAACACCTTGAGACGAAGCTTCCCGAAGGCAGCAGCAGCCGCTCCAATTAGGCAGTTAATAATGCTTTATTAATTGCATGTATAGACGAAATTATTGACTCATTATTGTTAGGTAACACGCACCTGTATTAGGTATTATACAGGCAACAGTTTGTGAGTGTGCTTACGTGTATGTTTGTTATTTCTTCACGCTCAAACGGCAGGACTAATTTTGATAAATTTTGGTATGAAGGTAGCTGACACTCTAAATTAACACATAGGCTACTTTTTATCCCGAAGAAATTTGTGTTTCCGTGGAATAAGCGGGTAATACCGCGCGGCGCAGCTAGTACTAAATAATTTCCTGATGTTTGTGGAAAAATTTGTTCGGAACATCAAATCGAGCTGTGTAAATTCATATCAAATTGGTTGGTTTGTAGTAATAGGATTTGCAATACCGGGAAAATTTAAATATTATTACTTACCGAGAATTCCCGGTGCTCTGATTATAAGGGATGGGATTTTAGTGTCAACCGTGTTTAAAAAATCCGTGGCGTCCGTAATTGTAAACAATTTCAAAGTCAAGGTTTATAAATGGGTGGATCAACTTTCTTTTGTTGTTATTCTGTCCCGTGACCCAGGGGACAATAGTGATTAAACTTCTTAGAAAAATATCGGTAATTTATATAATTGATATTGCCAGGAGATAGTCGGCAAAAGAATGGGTTATCATTGTTGGAATTACAAACATTTTGGTGAATATAACCGCCAATAATCGTCATTTTAAAGAGTGACCCAGGGGACATCACCATGGCAACGAGCAGAAAATAAAAGTTGATTGACCCAAATATGACTTTGACTTTTTTTTAAACGGTTTTATTTAGCTTGCCCTGTTTGTTTATTACAATTAGCGTCCACGTGGATATTTAAACCACGGTTGCCACCAAATGTCCCTACCCTACTTGTTATACATTGTTCCGTTACTGCGAACCCTAAATTGCAATTAAAGCAGTGATTTTCTACAATAAAAACGCTTTAATAGCTCGTAAAATAAATGATAAAAGCATCCTCTAACTTTCACTCTCACACTCAACGTGTCGGTAATGTTCGATTGAATTTTTAATCATTGACTATTTACCACATTTTCGAATCATTTTACCCCTTTAAAAGATGATTTCCGGGGTGAAAAGTATCCTATGCCCTTCCCCAGGACTCAAACTATCTCCCCACCAAATTTCATCTAATTCAGTTAGCGATTTAAGCATGAAGAGATAACACTTTCGCATTTTTAATATTAGTATTTATTAAATAATAATACAGTTTTAATTATAATTAAATTCGTACAATTTCCTGATGATGACTGCAATATTTTTCAGAAGGAATACCAATTGTATAGCAGCTACTCTGAGACTAATAAGAGTCATGTGGGCCAAGTGAACTTAGTGGGTAAGTGTCCGGAAACCCATGTTTTTCAGTCCGAAATGAACGGGTATGCGCACACTTACCCACTGCGTACACTTGCCCCACATAACTCTATTACACTGTATATTCTACCTCTTTTTAATAACGCTTCCGGGCTATGCACATACAAAATTAAAATCGAAACTACTACCTACTGTTATGAACTTATGAAAGATTTGTTTGCTAAAGGAAATGCACGTTATTCTCGCAATTCTCTTTTACTACGGATGTTCAACTTCTGCCATTTCCGTTATGTTTTATTTTTCATATTTTTAATATGACTTCTTGTGCATACAAGACTACGTAGATACTACGCTCGGTGCTTATGTTTATTGCTTTTTTTTGCGCGTGCTATACTATATGTATATGTGTATGTGTTTATGATAGATGAACACCAAACAGTATTCCGCGATTTTGATATAATTCAAATTCATTATTTGTTCCTGGGTCATGTATGCTATCTATATTATGTATATCGTCGTCTTACACCAGTAGTACAAGCTTTGATTTGTTTGGGACTAGGTCCTATTTTAGATATTTATTTATTTTATTCGTTTTTAGGCACAGACCAGGCCATATGCAGCGGTCGGTATATGATGATGATGATGATGGCGACGATAGTGATAGTAATAATGGCAATAATGATGATTATGACGATGATTGTGGTTAACAATATTGATGATAAATATAGCGTTAGGTTTGATGATGACAATAATGATGGCATTGAAAATGATGATGGCGGTAGTGACGACGATGATGGCTATGATGGATAGTGATAATGATGATACCAATTCCTCTCGTCTCCGCCTGTATGTCGATGACGTCATACAAACCTGCATAGCATTAGGCCATATACAGCCGTCTCCGGTGCCTTGGCTCCACGTCTGACTTTCCGTACATCGCCACCTGAATGTTGATGACGTCATACATAGCTGCATAGGCCATATACAGCCGTCGGTAGTTATACTTATGATGATGATGATGATGATGATGGTGATGATGGTGTAGACAATGATGATGAAGGGGACGAGAGAAGCAGTGGTGATGGTCATGATGATGATTATTATGCGATGATTGTGGTAATGACAATGTTGATAATAAATATGGTTTAGGTTTGATGATGGAATTGAAAAATGATGATGGCGGTATTGAAGACGATGATGGTGATTATGATACCAGTTCTATACGTCGCCACCTGTATGTTGATTACGTCATACAAACCTGCATAGCATTAGGCCATATGCAGCCGTCTCCGGTGGCCTGCCCCGGTCTGTGGTCCAGGCACGCATGCTCTGGCTCCACATCTGATTTGCCGTATGTCGCCGCCTGGATGTTGATGACGGTGCCCGTGGGGCATGATAGCGAGACCAGCTCATCGTCGCAGGCTGTGCGGTGCATGTCTTTTAGTGTGCTGGCGAGCGATCCTGTAAAAGAAAAGAGGTTTTAGTACTAAAAGACTTCGTTTGCAGAGAACAAGGGTTTATCATAATCATCGTGTTTACTCCAGCTTAGTTCGGTAAAACGTAGCTTTATAACCATTCTTAAATGTACAACTGTCAACTGTCGCTCTTTAGCGATAAGACCGCCTGTTGTTTACCTCTAATTGTAATTTCTTGCATTGTATTTCTCCTGTATATTTTATGAGGTGTGCAATAAAGAGTACTTGTATTTGTATTTGTAACTGTCTCCGTATCACAATATGTTAGCACTTGTCCGGCTATTTTGGTTTGACTAGGCTGAAACGATATTTCAAGCGACGGAATAGAATTTATAAGTAGTTTATGCAACTGCTACATAATGAGAGGTCTTAAAATACGAGTGTGGTTTTATGAAACGTACCGTAGGCGAGTTTCATAATATGATCACACGAGTGTTTTAAGACCTAATTATGTACAGTTGCATTACACTACTTTATCTACACACAAATATCCATAATCATTACCATAACATGGTGACCTCGCGGTGGCTACGGTACTGTTATGAAATTACATCTCTGATTTTGATCGCTGCCAAGAAATGTAGGTTCTTACCTATAATATCTGAACTTGTTATAGGAATTTAACAAGATGGGTGAAGACAAATATAAATTTTCAATACATAGAAAACATCTATAACCCCAGACCAATATTAATCGAGTTCACCTCACAAATATCCCTTGCCGGGATTTGAACCAAGAACCAACGGCTCAGCAGGCAGCTGCCCTACCACTGCGCCAACCTCGTCTACAATTTATTTTATAACAGTTAAGATGTTCAACGATAGTTAATAAAATCATATAAATAACGTCTTCCGCGCAATCACAAGCAGGGACCTAATTCGAGAATGCCGTTTGAGATATCGCAAAACGTCAAAACTCTATTAGATAACAGTGATATCGCCTTTGAACTGTCATTAAAATGCGATGAGCTTCAAGTGACATTATCTCATCTCAATTTTGGAAATACGAAGGCAATATTATTGTCAAAAATGCTATTCATGTATAGGTATGAATTTCTGTTTTGAACGAAACGTAACTGATTAATTTCACGCACTACACGGTCAAGTTAAAGTATGCGCCTATTATTTATGCCGTCACATACAAAGGAAACGCAAATTAAGCGCGACCGGATTGACGAAGTTGCGATGTTCTAGGGATATCGCCACTTGTCAAGTAGGGACACGTCAAAAGTGACAAATGGCGATGAAATGGAGAAATCTCCATCATCTCTCTAAAATTGGTCGAATTACCCCCCTGGATTTTATCCTGACGACACATAAAAGTTCCTTTAGTCCTTCAGAAATGTTCATGATATTATAAGATTGGTGAAGCCCGTAATATGCGCGCCAGAATGAACCAAAAATGAGATAATGAGATTACTATTCCGTAAACCTACGAACATAAGACAAGTCTGTTCCAAACTTCACAAGATTACAAGTCCTAATTGCCCACATAACTAGAATCTGAAAAGTCTTACCTATATTATATGGCACCTAATAGTTTCTAATTGAAAACATTTCCATTGATAATCTGTTAAATTAATTTTATAAGTGTTGGTTAAAATATTACTTGCAGGGTTCATCAGGTTAATTTTATGGTACCGGCTCTTTGCATATCAAGGTGAGTTGAAATATGAAAAACCCGCATATTTCTACGTAGTTCCAACGGTCCATCATCTAATATACTCACAAAGAGATTTAATTGAAATTGGCTCTAGGTTGTCATCATCTAATATACTCACAAAGAGATTTAATTGAAATTGGCTCTAGGTTGACAGGTGGATAACCCAAATTATGCAGAATTAATTCGATGATCCCATTTAAAAAACATAAAATATGGTTTTTCGTTCTTTTTTTTTAAATATGCTATGAAGGAGAACACTCGAACTCGAGTTTTAATTTAATAGTCAATATGAAAACAGTCTCTTAGCATCTTCCTAAATAATGTCAATACGTATAGGTATCGTATTCCGATTGAGCTATTAAAATAAAACACTCAAGTCGAAGTGGTTTTTTCCGGTATTTTCTTACCAACCGCTGTGCGAGATCATAACTCGGTATCTTCATTCTCTTTTATTTTAGCACTGAGTTCATAGAAAACTGGGATTGCAGCTTTAGTCATCCGTATTTCATTTCTATGACCCTTTATTCCATTGGATACGAACCAATAAATTAACATAATTTCTTTAGTGTTTAGGTATAATTTAGTAATGATAACTATTAAAATATTGATACAATTATTTTACTATTAAAGTTTTTTACATAGTTATTACCTATAATAAATAGTATTATGTAGAGTTACACAGTTTATTTTTAAATAAACAATAAAAACATATTTAGAACATACAAAAGATGTAGGATGTGTGATGTGATTTATTTTCAGCATCAAAGAATCAATGACAAAGTTGCCGCGACGGTGCACGGGTAGCAGTCCCTGATGAAGAGCTCCATACGAGTTCGAGACATGTTGGGCCGTGCCTGACAATTTCACGTGAGTGTAAACCGCTTAGAACAATAAATGAATTTCCTATCGTGAACGCTCCGCATGTGGAATGCGCTCCCTGCCGAGGTTTTCCCCGCGGGCCACATTATGCGGTTCTTAAAGAGGGGAGTAAATAAGTTCTTAAGGCGACTCCGTACGTGGAATGGTGATTTTTAAAGTCCTAAGGCTCGTAATCTAGCGAACGGAAAAATCTGAAAAAAATATATGTTATTTTTGACTATTTCTTCTAAAAAATTATAGTTGGATTTTTTTTTAAAGCAATAATTACTATGGAAAAAATAATGTTGAAATAGGGTCGTTTTCAATTTTCAATTCCCTAAGGCTTCTAAACTACAAGTGATATTTACACGGCTCTTTCGCAAGAACATTGACAATTCATTGATCTTTAATCGTATTGTTTAAAAGTTAGTAAAATGGAAATTCGGTCTAATAAAGCATCAAAAAAACTGAATTTCCGCGAGCGCGGCCATGCCCGGGCTGCGAGCTCAGTGTAAATCTAACCGTCGAAGGGGAAGGCTGTGTCACTTGCTCTCGCGATCCATCTAGTTACGGAAAATTGTTATAGTACCGGATCCCGCGGAGGTTCGATCTGTCTTCGTGCGTTTGAAGTGTATTTTAAGAGTGTGTAGTTCGTTTTTTCACACGACTACGCTATGCGACATAACAAAAAGCACTCATTTTCATATAGAATTAAATTCAACTGTTTTTTTTTCGTATTTAGGTATCTATTAATTTTAAGTACTTATAAAAAAAATTGTCATTGCTTAGCATTCCCGAACGCATTTGGATACTTAGATATTCTCAGTCATGGGCCCACACCAGACAGGATTCCCAGAAAATAACACTTTTGGTGTGGGTTTTAGGGCCCTTCTCTGTGTAATATTAGAGTACCTTAGGTATTTCGGTTAGTAAAAAAAAACTTATAATACAGATATTTAAGTATGATAACGTCTCATGATCTTTATGAATTCAACCCTAAGAGATATGAATATCGTAATGCAGAACAAGTATTGTTCGTTTCAATACCATTGTAATATTCGGTAAAACGCTAATTTACGAATACGAATATTTATTGTAAGTATTCACATTCGTTGCGTCACTAGTACAGTACATGGCATATGATATAAAAATACATTATCAAAAATTACAATAATTTTCCAGTCCAAGAAGGCAAGTGACAATTTTGGCATGAGGGCTTGTTTATGTAAATATAGTCAGAATACATATTTGCATCAATAAATTTCCCACTTCATATTTAAATCTAAATGAGCGTTAGTAATCTATATATATAAATGCAAGTGTCCTGACTGACTGACTGACTGACTCATCAACGCAGAGCCGAAACTACAAATGCTAGAGTGTTGAAATATGCACAGTAGGTTGCATTTATAAAGTGTACAAGAGATAAGAAGCGATTTTGAAAAATTCAACCCCTAAGGGGGTTAAAAAGGGGATGAAAGGTTGTATGGGGTACAAGTTTTTTTTTATGTTAGGAACTTGAAACTACGTAAAAATGTATTAAAATAAAATAGAAGAAAATTAATTTCAGCGTTTTTGAAAATTCATCCCCTATGGTGGTAAAATAGGGGTTGAAAGTTTGTATGGAGATCAAATATTTTTTTGAGTGCGGGACCTGAATCTTTGTACAAAGGCATACTATTAGATTACGAGAAAAGTAATTTCAGCGTTTTCAAAAATTCATCCCCTAAAAGGGTTAAAAAGGGGTTGAAAGTTTAAATCCATTACAAATTCTTTGAAACTTCTTATAAAGGCATATATAAGAATAAAAAAATAACATTAATTGATCGTTATTAAAAATTCAATCCCTAAGGGTGTTAAAAGGGGGATGAAAGTTTGTCTTGGGATCCAAATTTAATTTTAAGCTAGGAACTTAAAACTTCGTAAATAAGTATGAAAATAAAATAAAAGAAAACTAATTACAGCGTTTTTGAAAATTCATCCCCTAAAAGGGTTAAAAAGGGATTGAAAGATGTATGACGATCAAAATTTTTTTTGAGTGCGGGACTTGAAACTTTATATAAAAGCATATTATAAAAATACAAGAAAAGTAAATTCAGCGTTTTTGAAAATTCAGCCCGAAGGTAGTGAAAAAGGGGTTGAAAATTTGTATGAAGATCAAAAATCTTTTTGATTGCGGGATTTTAAACTTTGTGTAAAGGCATATAACTAGAATACAATAAAAAGTAATTTCAGCCTTTTTGAAAATTCTACCCCTAAGGGGGTTAAAAAGAGGATGAAAGGTTGTATCGGGTATAAGTTGTATTTTAAGTTAGGGATTAGAAACTTTGTAAAAAGGTATTTTATTAAAAGATAAGAAAACTCATTTCAGCGTTTTTGAAAATTCAGCCCTGAAGGTGGTGAAAAAGGGGTTGAAAACTTGTATGTAGATCAAACATTTTTTTGAGTGCGGTACTTGAAACTTTGCGTAAAGGCATTATTATTAGAATCAAAGAATTTATAAACGTCGTTCTTATAACTCATCGAATTTAGTAAAGCTATTCGTTCGTAGATGTACCTGATTTTATAATGATCGGTATCATTATAAAATCAGTAATTAGAGCAAATTAGCCGAAAAAAAAGTAAAAAGAGGGCCAAGAACTAGTCGGTAAACAATTGAAAAAAAAGCACGTTTAGCAATTTCAACATTACTTAGATATGAAAATAATAACGATGTAAAATTTTGTTTCAAGATGAAGGTTCCACGCGGACGAAGTCGCGGGCAACAGCTAGTTATTGATATATCCGCCGGGCCTAGCTAGACATACCTAGCATGGCCATAAGTTCTGTTCCAATTGTTTACCGTTTATAAAATAAAAACCTGATTTTTATTACATATCGTTTAAAAGCCATATATTAATGGTCGGCTCGTTTCATAAACCCACACTCGTGTTTAATACCCTTCATTATGTACAGTCACATGAAGTACTATTTATTGTATTCATATATCACATTACACCGTCAAAATATGTTATTTATTACCTTCTTAAACTTCAAAACCTACCTTTGCACTATAAAATGGTAAACATTTAAAACTAGCCTGGTTATGAATAACATTTTCCATCTTGAAATTTTATGCGAATGACCATTTTTATCGGCTAAATTTCATATATACTCATTAAAAGTGATAAACCTCATTATATATAGATTTAGGTATTTTTACCGGAAAAATCGGAACCCATAGGATCATTTTGCTGACCGTCCGTCTTTCTGTCACGACCCTTTATCTCGATAACGCGTGTAGGTGTCGAGTTGAAATTAAAACCGTCTACACGTCGTACTTTGTTCTACAGTCCCTTGAAGCTGTAAAAAATCGAACTTCTAAGTTAACGTAAAAAAAAGATACGGCTCTTTATGCCGCAAAAAAACGTATCTACGCTGGAAAGGAAAATTATCCAAGAGACACGGAGCTAACTTTACAGGAGATCCAAAAAACTACAAACTTTTTCAAATAAATAAAAAGTTATTAAATATTCCGTGGACCTACTTTTTAAATGAAGCATTTTATAATTATAAACAACATCATGTTCTCTACATGTCGCTTTTGTTATTTTGTCTATTAATGGAATCATTTAAAATTTAGCATCGCTTACGCAAAATGGCTGTCAAAATAGAATTAGGTAAAATTATCTAAATGACACGTTTCCCGAGATATTAGTCAGGTAAAATAGTATGATCTACATTTTACACAACAATCAACACAGTAAACAATATCTATGTGCATACGATGCTCATTTTATATAAACAATATCATGTTTTTTACATGTTGCTTTTGTTATTTTGTCTATTAATGGAATATTTTAGGATTTAGCGTCGCTTACGCAAAATGGCCGTCAAAATAGAATTAGGTAAAATTATCTAAACGACACGTTTCCCGAGAAATTAGTCAGGTAAAATAGTATAATCTATTACACAAATCAACACAGTTGACAATATTATATGTGCATGCTCATTTTATAGTCAGGTAAATATATAAATGTGCATAAATCAGCATGAAATAAATCAAGAAAAATTATCTAATCACCTTTATAGGAAATATTTCAGACATGAAAAGCTATTTATCGTAGAATAAAACCTCACGATTAATGTTTTAATTAGAGGAAAATATTTATTTTCAAACATTAAAATTAATGAAGTGACATTTAAAGTTATCTAAGACAAAAACTTATGGTCCAACTACGCAAATACAAAAAAAAAACTGCTTTAGAAATGTTAAAGATTTATTCATCAGATATCACGTGAAATTTCAATTTTTATGTGTGATCCTGATCTGCTGAAAGATTTCCAATAGTTCTAGACCAATGTATGGTAGCAAACGATAGCTATGACTAATGAGAACAGCACAAAAGTTCTCAAGACTGCAGTCACTCGGTACTCATTAAGGAATTTTAAATCACGAACTACGTGAAATTTCAAGTTTTACAATTGCAATGAGATAATATCCTATCCTAACAAGAATAACAAAACTACCTACAACTCTGTGTGGTATAAGTGACGTCTCGTAAGACACTGTTTGAGTGAGATGGCGTTTGGGTTCATCAAGCGAGTCCAAAGTAATGGCTTAGCGCCACAGACACAGATTTACACCGCAGGTGGGCCTGACGGCCTTTATAAATATATTGAATTACTACTAAATGTGTGATATTTTATAAAATAGAACCGGTAAAGTTGTCTAACTACCAATTTAACGAAAATATTTGTTTTTTTAGTACATTCTTTGCGACAAATACGACTCTATTGTCATTCAAGCAATACAAGATAAGCGACAGTAGTCGATCAAAGTCATATCAGGTAAAAAAGGATAAGCGACAATGGTTTCATAGTATCAAAGCAGGTAAATTTGGATAAACGCCAATAGTTAAGATACGACAATCAGGTAATTTAATCTATGTTTTTTTTTATAGAATCTTATATCGATTCTGTTTAATAATGTGGAAATACCACATTTTTACTTTTTGGCTAATGCGCATAAGCATTTTAAATAGACATGACACAGAGGGCGCTCCAGTAGAGAAGAATTATGGAATCAAAGATTTAGTGTGATTGACGTAACGATATGATAGCTCAGTTGGTAGAGCACTACGCCGGAAACTTAGGGTCGCAGGTTCGAGTCGTGCTTACATTGCAGTGGATCACATTCAATGTTTCTTTCATAATTTACCTTTATGTTAATTTTATCATAAAGACATAGGTAAAATGCCTCAAACGACATTAAAATATATTTTACGATCAGGTAAAAACAGTTAACCAATAAGTGCAAGGTTAGTTGCAATAAAGAAAAATTATCCAAGTTGTTTGATCTGTTTTGACAAATAAGTAAAAAAGCTCTAAGGTTCATTATTATGCAAAAAACTTTTTATGTAATCTCCATTTCGCTAAAAAAACCTCAAAAATCCAGTCGTTTACTAGAAAAAAAAGTAGAGATTCTCTAAATCACCGACGGGATAAGCGACACAAAAGTCGTCAGACAAATGTATATGAGACCCAACCCATTCGATGCAGAAAAATCTGCCGATCCCAACAGTGTGTATAACTCAATATCCCTAAAAATGTCGCTTAGATAAGTTCGCCTTTCCAGCATCGGCATATTTTGACACTCAAGTAAATTAACATTTATAGGGTATCCATTGACCTTGAACATTGAAATTTGCCAAAAAATTCGTCTAGTAAAATATCGTCAATATCAACAAGTATAGGGGAACATCTGAGAACATTACTAATGTAGTCATAAAAAACTATCACTGTTTATAAGTAGGTAAAGGACGTAAATCCGTTTTCCAACGGTAAAGTTGAGTTTGTCGCTCTATTATTTATAGTTTATCTTTTCATTAGAGCAGCATGAGCCGGGGGATAAAGCTGTGCCTCCACTACTATGTTAAAATATCGGTTCATCCGCTGGGTCACGATATGATTTATTTATTAAAAAACAATATTTTTTATTTCTGCATGATTTTACACGTAGGTATAATCAAGAAGCTTGTCGGCATTTTAACTATTTTTGGTAGGTACCTACACATACAAAAGAAACTAAAAAGTATTTTTCGTTTCGAGACTTCCAAATGGCCAATTTCACTTATTTTTTTGGAAAATAGCTTTAACGCATTTTATTTTTAATATTCTACTGTAGTAGGTAAATAGATATTTAGTAATCCGAAATAATTATATCATTTAAATAAAACAATTTAAACGGATTATATCGCGTATATTAATTATTTGAGCCTCCCTGACGTTTCAGTACCTTTACAGATACCGTTGTCAAAGGTTGACTGAGAAAAACACAATTTTTCTCTGTCAAAGTTACATTTGTGCAAACTACCCATTTTGTAAATATTAATTTAAAATAAAGGTGTTCATACATGCCAGATGGGCCTAATGTGTAAAGACAGTTACACATGTGCCAGAAGGGCATTTATTATTTTATTTAAAATATCTACCAGCGGTTCACTAAAGGCTTACTGAGGGAGGCTCAAATAATTAATATACGCGATATAATCCGTTTAAATTGTTTTATTTAAATGTGTGACAGTCGCGGAAACCGAAGAAAATATTAATTATATCATTGTTTAAATGATTTATTTTACTTCGAGATTTTTCAATGCCTTTAAATAAGGTTTGTTGATCTTCAACTCACGCTCGGACTATGCGAGTGTATGAAGCTGCTTGGACGCCACTCAACGAGATTATGAACGAAGTAATGTTCCGGGGGCGCACGGTCGGCGGGGGTAATAACGTTAGGCTCCGCCCAGATCCTCAAGGACGTTGGGATTAGGAGTCGCCTTAAAGGGTCGGCAACGCGCGTGTGATGCTCCTGGCGTCGCAAGCATCCACAGGCGGCGGTAATTGCTTAACATCAGGCAGGCCGCAAGGTAGTTTTGCCACCGATGTAGTTAAAAAAAAAAGAACTGAAAGAGTAATTTGACGCAGACAACCTCTTAAAATTTTAGATTAAAAAGGTCATATACTAAGTCTTGATTCAACACAGCCCTAAAGTATCTTTGTTTGCCGCCATTAACCTTTAGCTAAGGAGAAAAAACATTTTACGACGAGCTTCAGCCAAGTAACGCCAGATAAATTGAGGTTTAAAATAAAAACGGGCCAAATTCTTATTGGTACTATTAAGTTGCCGAATAAAGTTAACCGGCGAATGTTTACTGTGAATATAACCTCTGTTTTACGTCTGGGTTCATTAACAGAGTATAAATAATAACAGAGCCGGCGACTTAATACACTCATCAAGATTTTTTTGTAACTAGAAGACATCTCATTTTTTTAATGTGGGTACACACCACACTTTTTAAATCAAACCATTGATACAAAGATCAAAGCTCAAAGAAAAATCGAAATGAGTTACCTGGTGGGAGAGACCGGGAATCGAACCCGGTACCTCTGGATTGCCGGGCCAGCCCGTTAACATAATTATTTTTCTTTGATCTTTGTATCAATGGATTAAGAAGACAGTTACTAATTTTGAGTTTACCTACTCACGTTACTTGTAATTTGCAAGGCCGCAAGGGTATTTATCAAGTACTGTTGAGCAAAGGTTTTTTCCACGTGTCCCGAAATTGAGCTATCTCTTACTTATTTACATGGAAGATATAAAGGTCGTCTCGC
This sequence comes from Apotomis betuletana, assembly GCA_932273695.1. Lineage (NCBI taxonomy): Eukaryota > Metazoa > Arthropoda > Insecta > Lepidoptera > Tortricidae > Apotomis > Apotomis betuletana. The sequence continues at coordinate 18,484,390 of OW026307.1, forward strand.
TATCTGCCGCGGCTCCTGACTCTATTATGTGTCCGACTTTTTTCTTAACAGATAATCGTGAGTACATAACGAGTTTTCCAGATGGGCTACTCTGTAGTAACTCTATACTCTTTGATTATACGTCAAGCTTCGTTTTAACATTGAATTAAGTAAGGCTTTAAGAGTTGTATCATCAAGTTTTCGTGGTAAATTAATTTGAAGTATTGTTCTGTTCTGAAACACTGTTCAAATAAGGTTTCTTATTTGAACAGTGTTTCAGAACAGAACTTGAGTGTTTTGAAAACACGAACATAGCTAATATACCACGTGTATTTTATTTAAAGTGTATATTGTTTCATTTTCAGTGGTTTGTATGAAGCGTATATCACTCTAATGATATAAAGGCGAAAGTTTGTGAGTGTGTTTGTATGTTTATTATTTCTTCACGTTCAAACGATTGGACCAATTTGGTAAAAAATTTGATATGGAGGTAACTTACACTCTGGAGTAACACATAGGCAACTTTTTATCCCAAAAGTGTTCATGGCGAAATTTGTTATAAAATGTGTACCATGCATTTTTTTGAAAAAAAAAATATTGATTTAACCGCAAACTTTACAGGGTCTTAGTTTAGGTATTTATTAATATGTTGCACCGTAAATTATAAAAAAAACCGAACTTCTTTTTTCCAAATAAAATAATTCAGCACGCAATGTATTTGTTTGTTGTTGTTTGTTGACACTTAAACATCGTGATGTGACAACTGTCACTAGTAATAACTACATTGCTGCTCAGAAAATTTTCAAAAATTAATTACGCTACATGGTATTTAACGCTAAATTAATAATTGTTATAAATATCAGATTATAGCACTAAAATCTCCGTCTGGCTTCAATTTGCGGTTATATCAAATATACACGCTGTATATGTATACCGTTTTACCTTTGTCAATTACATGCCATACGTCATTGATATCTTTTACACTAGTGGCTCTGCTCTGCGAGCCTTTTCAAAATGGCTGCAATATGATTTTTAGTCCCGTACCCAAAGGGTAAAAACGGAACCCTATTACAAAGACTCTACTGTCCGCCTGTCTGTCTATCACCAGACTGTCTCATGAATCGTGATAGCTGGACAGTTGAAATTTTCACAGACGATGTATTTCTGTTGCCGCTATAACAACACATACTAAAAACAAAATAAAATAAAAATTTAAGCAAATCCCAGACAACAAACGTGATCGCTTGCGTTAACTTTGCACCTCATTTTCATCCGGCGCCATACATACCAGGTGCAAAACTTAACCCGGCCAGTTAAGATAGGATAAGTGTTTGTAAGCATTTGTACGGAATTTGGTGCGTGAGTCGCATTTGGCCGGTTTTTTACGTTTACAGCTCACAAAGCTTAGCTTTGACCTAGATCACCGCTCGGCTATGTACCTCCATGTAGCGGATGAAAACGCCCATGAGACGGCCATCAAATACTCATTACAAGTGGATGCTCCCAATGGATACACCTTTCAAAGTATCTTATTGTCCTTCTAGCTTGTTTCTAAGTCCATTAATACTTAGATGAAGGGATTATTATTTTGCCATTATCCTTTGTTGCCCTGGCTGAGTTATTTTTTGGAATAATGAATGGAATTTCATCGAATGACGATAAATGAAAAGCTTCAAAAATGTCTATCATCTCTAATTTAGGCTTGAGTAATACGTGTACTAAAAGGACACAACTCCCGTCACTGTACTAGACTGAACTATTTCCTAACGTTATCTCTATTTAGTGCGTTTAGTACATGCGGAGCGGTGAACTGAACGCCGAGTGCCAAGCGTGAGCAGTGATACTGACCCTTCGACGTTCCGTTTCGGAGCATAAGTGAAAAGGAACGAATCTCATGCCAATAGCACACTACGCGGGAGTATGCGAGATGACGAATTTTGAACTGTTCTAACCTCACAAATCGTACGGACCGGACGGGAGCCATTTACGTATTACATTACTAAAAGACCGAACTAGTACATTTTGTCCGATTGTACTAGATGAGAGCGATCCGTTCGGTGAACGAGCAGGCACGACGGGAAGTGGTTCGTTGGAAGAGAGCTCCACTCTTTGGCTGTCCTGAGGAAAACTCAACTAAAATACTTGTTCAAAACCTTAACATTTAAAATAAGTGGTATTCGTAAGCATATAACGCCTTAGAATAATAACGCCTAGAAACCCAGTTCACGCGCAACGGTGAGGCCACTAAAACTTAGCCAGAAATGGCTAAAAGCGCCGATCGGCTTGTCAGTTGCAAGGACGCGTGACAGGTGTAAAGAGCTCCCACATTTTCAATTATTATGGCGGTTTGTGCAGTGATAGGGTGTCACAATGCAACTGATAAAAAGGATAAACATGCTAAGATAACATTTCACTCGTAAATATTATTCTTCAACTCGTATTTTTTCGTAAAACAGTAATCAAAACTTCATATTTTCTATAAGCGGTATGACAACGTAGTGTTTCCAGTGTAAGGGATTTTTTTTACCCATAATTCTGTCCTGATGATATACTGACTTATTTTTTGGGAGTCTATAATTAAAAATACAAATATGAAAAATTAAGAAGATAAATCATTTGATTTTTATCAATCTTTTATTTGACTTGCCGTGTATGTTTGAGTATGTCTGGGTCAAATAATGCAAATCAAATTTGAATCGAGTTTAAATTTTGTACACCTGTTTAAATCAAGTGACAATGCATTATTATGGTACTACCAAGCTGGTCTGATGATGAGGACGGAAGGAGGCTCCTAAATTACACAAAAACACGACGTGTTAGGGCTCGTTACAAATGTCTTGATGATGAGTTGACGACTGTGCAAATAAAAGTGTTACGCCAATGGATTAGGTCAAAAACTTCGAACGTCGAAAGTGCTTTAGAAGCGTTTACAGCTGGCTGAAAAGTCATTTCAGGCCGTTTCAGGATTTGACCATACCTACTATTTACGATTTTATTTATTTTCAACTGACATTGCAAATTAATAATAATAATCATCATCATTTCAGCCATAGGACGCCCACTGCTGGACACAGGCCTCCTCAATAGATTTCCACATGGGCCGGATAGCAGCGACCCGCATCCAGCGAGTCCCCGCAACTCTAACCAGGTCGTCCGACCACCTTGCGGGTGGTCGTCCTACACTGCGCTTGCCGGTACGTGGTCTCTACTCGAGAACTTTTCTGCCCCAACGGCCATCGGTCCTTCGAGCTATGTGCCCCGCCCATTGCCACTTCAGCTGGCTTACCCGGTTTGCTATCCCGAGCATAGCTCTTTCCATAGCTCGCTGAGTGACTCTGAGCTTCCTTAAAAGGCCCATAGTTAGAGACCACGTCTCGGCTCCGTAGGTCATCACCGGTAATACGCACTGGTTGAAGACTTTTGTCTTCAAGCACTGAGGTATGTTGGACGAGAAGACACTTCGCAGTTTCCCGAACGCTGCCCATGCGAGTTGAATCCGCCGATTGATCTCTTTCTCGAAGTTGGACCTGCCTAACTGAATTGTTTGTCCCAGATAGACGTATTCGTCAACAACTTCGAGGACCGAGTTACCAACCATTACATGGACATTCGACATAATCTTCGTTTTGTCCATGTTCATCTTAAGGCCCACCTGTTGGGATACTCTGTTGAGACCTTCGAGCATCGTACCGAGATCCTCCAGCGTCTCTGCCATGACCACGATGTCGTCGGCAAACCGAAGGAATAATAATAATAAATAATAAAAAAACCTTTGTTTAATGTATTTAACGGTGTTTGAAGTCAACAACGGGTCTATTATTCAATTAAAATTTAGAATGTAACCAATCACCACTGGCAAGAGTATACCCCAAATTTCAGGGGAACGTGATTGCGCTAGCAACATTATTGCTGTGTTTGTGTGCGTACCGCCGCGTGTAAATACGAGTTGTTCACAACTACATGAATCCATTTTATGCCTCACGTGCAGCGCCTCGGCCGTAAGAAACTATCCTTCTAGGCGTTATTATTCTAAGTATAACGCATGTTTAAGAAAATACAGTTGACATGTTTTTTTTTTTTGCAAAAACTTATATTAAGCGAGCATCTTTTCAAGGTGGATCACCATAAGCATCAACGCACAACTGGGTGTTCGCTCCGCATTCTACCTTTATCCAATCAAAATCGATGCGCGTTCGCCTAATTCACAAACTACCAATAAAATATAGTTCTCAGCTTGTTTTTGCAAATATCAAGAAGATAAATTTCAGTTGTCTTTTATTCTGCAACCTTTTTGTAAATGTATTTGTGTAAATTTAAAGATGCTTATATTTTAGATATATGTATGACTAAAATAATTTTGTTAAAATTGCCTCCAAATGTATAGACCCTGCATCAACTCAATGCTCCTGTTAAGTCCTATGGTTGACTGGTAGAAAATGCCTTTAGGCCATTTGTACCAGATTGATTAAAATAAATAAACCTTGCCCAGGTATTTGTGCGTTTTTAGGGTTCCGTAGCCAAAGGGTTAAAAACGGGATCCTATTACTAAGACTCCGCTGTCCGTCCGTCCGTCTGTCTGTCCGTCTGTCACCAGACTGTATCTCAACAACCGTGATAGTTAGACAGTTGAAATTTTCACAGATGATGTATTTATTTTGCCGCTATAACAACAAATACTACAAACAGAATAAAATGAGTATTTAAGTGAGGTTCCCATACAACAAAAGTGATCGATTGCGTCAACTTTGCTCCGCATTTGTATCCGGCCATACATACCAGGTGCAAACTTAACTTAACCCGGGCAGTTAAGAGTACGGAACCCTCGCTGCGCGAGTCAGACTCGCACTTGGTCGGTTTTTTCTTTATCCTATGGACTAGTTCATGTCGTATACATCGTTATTAAGAAATAAATTAGTCTTCTTGAAGGACCCGGTAAACAAGCCCAAAACTTCAAGCTCTATTAGTTTTAAAGCAACTCATAGTTCTTGGGTATAAGGTGCAGGTTACTAACACAAAATTCAAACATTTCCCCGACGATTATGTAAATGAAGATTTTGTTTATTTAACCTAAATTTCAGAGAGCGTTCTTGTATCTTAACCTTTCTCTTTGCTCCCGAAAGTTTTCAAACGGAATTGGACGGGTTTAATGACGCGACGTAATATTTTGCTGGGAAATTTCGCTGTTTCTAAATATTAAGTTACTTTCGTTGAGGCTGATGACATGAGAATATACAAAATTCAAGCGGAACTGTATTATTTTCATACGTATTGACAATTGTATAGGTAGTCTTTTTTATGTGATTGAAGAACCGAAGTCTATCTACATACAAAATTGTCAAAAAAAAAAACTCTCCCACTAAGGGCGTGTCCACATGTCCACGACACGGCGTCGTAAACGTAAAACGACACGGTGTCGCGTCGGAGCGCGACACATTCAGTGGCGGATTTACCAGCAGGCTGAGTAGGCTCGAGCCTAGGGCGGCAGATTTTGGGGGCGGCAAATTTAGGGGAAGAATTTTTTTTTTTTTTCCTCATAGAAATCAGAAAGATTTTTCTATGACGGTTTTCTGATGTCTTACAGATAGAAGTCTGCAACAAATTTTGTCGATGACTTTTCTCTCTCACTTGTCATTGCACATTCCGAGAGTAGCAAACTTCCATATTCTAGAGTAAAACAGCTAGTTCGCCGCCCCTCAACCAATAATCGGCCTCTCGCCTCTGCGCCCTTTGCCCACACTTTTTATGAGTGAAAAGAGCGAAATTGTAAGAAATATGCCCCTCTTCCCACTAACAACCAAATACATGCCAGTAGTCTTACTACTGGTTGGAGGCTACGAACTGGATGGTCTGTATATAATTTTTCGATTTTTATTCGAATATAATGAATAATTCAGTGAATAATTTTACCGACTTCAATCTTATGTATCGACTATCATGTGTTTCACATGCACTAGTAACTTCAGAAAATTAGATTGAAATTTAAAAAAAATCTTAAACAGTAATGTCAGTAATAGCGAGATAGTCTTAAGTCAAAAAATATTTTTTCCCCGAACGCGGTATTTTTTTAATGCTACAATGTTATCCGATGTTGACCGACGACAACTCTTACTTCACCGTGATACAGTTTTAACTAGTACGGGAAGTAATAGGACATCATTGTTTGCAAAACTTATGTACCTAGCAACTTAGAATTGTAAGGCAAGTGTCTGTTATCAACTTTTTTGTGATTTCATGTAGTTGTTTTGGTGAATAAAGTTATTATTATTATTATTATTACAATGACGTCAATGTTGCACGAGCACGTGGCGAGCTTCATTCTCTATTCCAATAACCGTGTGGGTTACCTTACCCCGGTTGCCCGAACAAATCGAGGCGAAAAACGAAAACAAAATCGGATCAAAGGAAAATAAGGCACGAAACTACGGAACCACGAGTTTTACCCTTAAGAAAAAGACAAAATATACCGAGAAATTATTTTATGTGCAATTTCAACGAAATTGTTGCATTGTAAAAATAATGTATGATATGACAATTGTTGAGGCAAAGGCGGCAAAAACTATTCAGCCTATACCTTGAAAATTTGTAAATCCACCACTGGACACATTATCCACCGTGCGAATATACGTTGCCGCGTCGTGAAAACACACGACATGGCGTCGTAAACGTAAAACGACGCTGTGTCGCGTCGGAGCGCGACACATTATCCACCGTGCGAATATACGTTGCCGCGTCGTGAAAACACATGCTGCACCGGGCACCGCAGGGCGCGCCGCGCGCCGGGCAGATTAACTTTGCTGTGTTGAGTAGATGCACGGTGCGGTGCCACGTTCGATTACGACGCCGCAGCTTCTCGTACATGTTCAAGATATTTTGCGATCAGTTTTCAATTCGACATGGATCCTATCACACGTATTCTGCTCTTGTTGCTTTTAAGAAGAAGCATGAAGAAAAAGCAGAAGAAACGAAAATGTTGGATAAATCCATATCTTTCTATTATGAACAAAAGGCTTTAAAAATAAGTGATCACAAGTTTTATGATTATTTTAGAATGTCTGTGTCAAGTTTTGAACAACTATTATGGAAAATATCGCCTCGTTTAAAAAGGCAAAATGTATTTAGGAAACCAGTTCGACCTCTGGAGATGTTGGGATTAACAATAAGGTAAGAATTACGTATATTCGCACGGTGGATAATGTGTGGCGCTCCGACGCGACACAGCGTCGTTTTACGTTTACGACGCCGTGTCGTGTGTTTCACGACGCGGCAACGTATATTCGCACGGTGGATAATGTGTCGCGCTCCGACGCGACACAGCGTCGTTTTACGTTTACGACGCCGTGTCGTATGTTTTCACGACGCGGCAACGTACATTCGCACGGTGGATAATGTTTCGCGTTCCGACGCGACACCGTGTCGTTTTACGTTTACGACGCCGTGTCGTGGACATGTGGCCACGCCCTTAGGTCATACTACTTAATTGGAGCGGAGCGAGCGAAGCGAGCGAAGCTCCCATGGATCGACTCGAATGGACTTTGTAACAATGCGCAGATCTCAGCGAATTTTCAACCGAGTTTGGAAATTTTTGTTTTAAAATGCAAAAATTAAATTTCGCTAGGTCGTGACGAAGAGAAAATTTCGAAATTGTTCTTAATTAAAAAGTTCTGATAAAAAAACAAAATGTCTATGGGGAAAACAATAGAAGTGAAAAGCGCGCGCAACTTTTTCATTTTCATGACTACTCTCGCACAGTGAAGGTAACTTTCAGGGAATGGACGCTGCACATGCTCCGCTATCAAGACAAGCGTTTCGCACAAGACCCACTCTTTCGTTATTTTTGTTTGAACACAATTCAACGTCATGATGCTTTGCAAAGAGGTACAGTTTACGCTAACATCAGGACGGGACGATTGAAGATCTGTTGAATGATGTGACGAATCGTAATCCCGCTGTCATGAAGAGACTACTTCACATAGGATCTAAAATAACAGCTACAGGTCCATATTGGTATTCGCGGCGAATGGAACTAGAAGCGATGGTTCTGCAGCTCGGTGTTCCTACCTTCTTTTTGACTCTCAGCTCGGCAGATTTATGGTGGTCATGTTTGACAAAGCACTTTGGGTATGATTCATCACACAAAACGGAGTCTTTGATGTCAAGAGAAATACAGAAATTGCTTTCCTGTAACCCTTTGATTGCTGACGAGTATTTCGCCAAACGAGTGGAAGTTTTTGTCTCACTACTTCGCAAGAAGTATCAAATCAAAGATTATTGGTATCGCTTCGAGTACCAGCACCGTGGTAGCCCTCATGTTCACGGTGTTTTCTGGATTGATACCACCAGTGAAATTTTCCATAAACTTTTCTAAATAAATTATTATTTCTTTCAACTTTCTGTTGTAGTTTATTTTGTAGTTACTGCGTTATACAAATCGAAGATCGCACAACTCCGCTCCAATCTATGGTGCAAGCTTAGCCGGTGGCTGACTCTGCACCGACCTAGTATAGGTAAAAAACTAAAGGTTTACTGGTAGAGGATGCCTAATAGCAAAAATTCAGTCTTACTACGAAAAGATTTATTTTGTGCAATATAAATTAAATAACTAATAGGTCTTAATCATCTGTAGAAGTACATGCACGTACGTTTTATTTTTGATGATACGGAACTCATTTTGCGCCTATCCTACTTTTTTTTTACGTTTAACAACCCACAAAAGTTGAAATCCGCATTTGAGCATTATTAGGAATTTACGTATTGTTGCAAATGCGACAATGTTGCGCAACCTCTAACTTTTGGGTAAGTGACATCAAGGATTTGATCGAAGTCACAAGAAAACCAAATTTAAGAAAAAAAAAAATATCCTAACGTTGTTCAACAATGAAAAACATCATCATTTTACTTTATTCCTTAACTGGTTATATACCTCTCCAGCACCTCACGCCTTATCCCTTGATCTTTTTTGGATTCCGTGGTCAAGGAACCCTTATAGTTTCGCCATGTCCGTCTTTCCGTCTGTCCGTCTGTCTGTCCGTCCGCGGTGTCTGAAATTTGGTATCAGTATGTGTACTCGTATATATCACGCCAACAAAACGTAAAATAAAAACAAAAAAAAAAACTTTTTTTCGGGTACCTCTTGTACACTTTTTTTTCGTTCCGATGCCGTTGAATAGATCTTTTAAAAATGATAGGGGTCTCCAAACATTATTTTTTGATAAAGCCAGCAGTTTTGTAAATATTCGCTTTTTTAGTTATCGCAAAACTTCATAATTTTCTTTAAAATGACGTAAATGCCGCGCGGTATCCTTATACTTCGAACGTTACACATATTTGTTACATGCCATACTGCATTAAAACATTCCGCTCAATCTGGCGCGTATAATCGATAACTTCCAGAAGATAATAAGTAATTACAGTTACCTTGGCGTTTACGACCTTTTTATAGAGCTTGAATTCTTTCTCGTAATTTAAACCTCGGGCTTAAAACCGCTGTTTTAAGCCCGTTCATTGTGAAGGATAGGCAACTACGGAACCCTACACTGAGTGGCCCGACATACTCTTGGCCCGTTTTTTTTTTTATCTCATGTCATCTCTTACATAGTTCGTTGACAGTTTATTTATTTTTTAATCATTTGATTTCTTTTTGTATAACAGAATCGACAAAATATACGCGTCTGACCTTCTTACTCGTATGTCAGAATGTAACCTTAAAGGATCAAAGTACCCCCGAAGATAATATCACTTTACCTACACTTACGTACGACGCTCATCGAATTTCAGGAAAAAAATCTCTCGTATCTTTCCAAGAATTTGCTTAACGGTCTATTATACTGAAATAACATAAAAATACGCCAGGATGTTTACATTTCCTGACAATTCTCTTACATTGATAAATAAACGGAACGCAATTTGGATAAAAGCGGAAATGCTTTCGTGCAATCTGGAAATTGTGTTCCATGTGGGGTGTATTAGTTAGTATTATTTGCCAGGTTGTTGACTGAAATTGACTACGTCAGTTAGAATGAAGCCACGGGCAAAAGCTAGTTATCTTTACGTTTGATCTTTGATTTGATGCTACGAGTATTCTTCCGAAGATATTATATCCTCAACTAGCTTTTGCCCGCGACTACGTCCGCGTGGAACTTGTCTATCATCTTCTCTATCATCTTGTCCTATAACTTTTAGGATTCTGTCAGCAGAAACAGAACCCTTACAGAATCGCTTTAGTGTCTGTCCGTCTGTCAAGGCCTTTTTCTCAGGTAAGCGTGGCCTTATTCGACGTTGCCTTACGATATCAACATATTAGTAAGTAAGTAATTATATTAGTGCTCACTGAACCAAATATTACCCTCTAAATAAACGGAACGCAATTTGGATAAAAGCGGAAATGCTTTCGTGCAATCTGGAAATTGTGTTCCATGTGGGGTGTATTAGTTAGTATTATTTGCCAGGTTGTTGACTGAAATTGACTACGTCAGTTAGAATGAAGCCACGGGCAAAAGCTAGTTATCTTTACGTTTGATCTTTGATTTGATGCTACGAGTATTCTTCAGAAGATATTATATCCTCAACTAGCTTTTGCCCGCGACTACGTCCGCGTGGAACTTGGAAGTCTGGAAGCAACCTCGTACAACACGATAGATATCCACCTAATCTCTAATATCTAAATCTAATAAAAGGGATTATTAAAAGCGCCTAAGCAAATGTAAGAGCAATGGTGCTTTTGGTCTAATCATTACATTTTCTACAGGGTCATCAATGTCATCATGAATTACTTACTCACTTTTCAATCTTTTTGGGGATAATTTCCAGGATGAAAACTATCCTATGTCCTCGGATCTTAAACTACCTCTATGGCAAATTTCATCAAAATCGATTCAGCGGTTTAAGCGTGATGAGGTAACAGACAGACAGACAGACACACTTTCGAATTTATAATATTAGTATGGATTTGTATTCCTTCTTCTGATATCATTCTCTATCATCTTGTCCTATAACTTTTAGGATTCTGTCAGCAGAAACAGAACCCTTACAGAATCGCTTTAGTGTCTGTCCGTCTGTCAAGGCCTTTTTCTCAGTTAAGCGTGGCCTTATTCGACGTTGCCTTACGATATCAACATATTAGTAAGTAAGTAATTATATTAGTGCTCACTGAACCAAATATTACCCTCTCCATGATATCTGACTGGTTTGCTGCTAATAACTTAGAGTTGAATCCAAAAAAACAAAATGTATAAAATTCTCACTAGTGAATTCATCAGATACAAACTTAATATCGAACATAAAACTCAATGGTGAAACCCTAGAATTTGTAAAAAGAACTGTATTTTTAGGTATTACATTAGACTCAAAATTGCAGTGGGGTTCCCACATAACAGCAGTAGGAAATAGGTTGAGCTCCGCTGCTTTTGCAGTCAGGAAGATAAGGCAGCTTACCAATATAGAGACGGCACGGTTAGTTTACTTCGCATACTTCAATAGTATTGTTACTTATGGTCTTATTTTGTGGGGATCAGCCGCGGATATTGAAACAATTTTTATTTTGCAAAAAAGGGCTATCAGAGCAATTTATAATCTAGGGCCGCGTGAGTCATTGAGAGAACTCTTTAAGGAAATAGATATTCTAGCACTGCCGTCGCTATACGTATATGAAATAATAATGTTTGTTAGGAAGAATTTATACTATTTCCCAACAAACACAGATAAGCCAAAAATTACCAGAAATACAGGGAAGCTCAAAGTAACTTATTACAGACTAGCAAAAGCAAAGAAGTCGTTCTTGGGAAATTGAATAAAATTCTACAATAAAATTCCAAAACAGATTACCGAACTTACCGATCGTCAATTTAAATTAGTGGTGAAACAAAAACTCAAATCAAAAGCTTATTATAAGGTAAGTGATTATATCATGGATAGGGATGTTTGGCAGTGATAACATCCTTCACGAGTAATCTATCGCATCCAGAAAACACAAAATATACGTAGCTAACTGTAAAAAATAATGTAATTTTATGTATAAAATATACTTACTGTTTTGCAAAACAGCTGACATTCATAAGTGCATTGTAATTATGCCTAAATTAAAGAAGAAACTACTTTGACTTTGACTTTGACTTTAGTGACTTAATCACAGCTTTATATTAGGTATAGGTAGATATTTATTTTATTCATACAGTTGTTCTCGAAAATTATTGAAGTATAACGCTGGCTATTCAGTTGCAAGTTCTTTTTGTTTTTAAACTGCTGTTCTGCTTATGCTCAGTGTGCTAATGGATGTCATTTTCTTGGCTTTATCAAGACATTAAACGATATTATCGGTAGGTATAATATGCATTGACTAATATTTTCAAGTTGACATTCTAAAAGAGGCATAGCAAAATTAGATAAGTATTACTAGCTTCGCCCCGCGGTGTTACCCGCTCATTCGACGAGAATACATTTTTCGGGATAAAAAATAGCCTATGTGTCATCCAAGGTGTCAGCTACTACCATACCAAATTTTATTAAAATTGGCCCAGCCGTTTGAACGTGAAGAAGTACCTATTGTTACTTAACGCGTAAACACTCACAAACTTTCGTCTTTATAATAAGTATTAGTGCGATATAGCTACGTGACTTTCAGTTTTCTAAAATCGTTTCATTCCAAGTTACAAATGGGAAATGTCACGCATTAACAACCGAAACTCAGACAACTTGTGCACTATCTGAGATAGTCACGTAGCATGGAATGCATCGAAATAGCTGCCAAGTCTTCATTTAAACTTGATAATTGCATTCAAACGAGTTGGGCGCAGTTACTCGGTAAGCATGATAAGTTGATGACTTCTATTGTTGACTATTGACGTCGTGTAATCCCGGTTTTAGTCAGCTGCAGGAAATAGCAACTCCCCTTCCATACTAACATGTATGCCAGGACGGTTATATTTCTCTACTGCTTCGGTAATCGAAAGAATAAAAGAAAATACCAATATTTTTCTGAACTAAATAAATATTGGTCTTTTTGTGACTTCTTCTTTCTGACTTAGTAACTTATGAATTAAGTTACCGTGACTGTACTCGCTAGTGACAGCGTAAACGACTTGTATGTAGTTAGAATAGTACAAGTACCCTTAGCGGTTACTTTGTGGAACTACAATTCTCCATAGAAATCCTTTAGGTACGTAGTCGCTAGCGAGTATGGTCACTGTAAACTCATGGTAAGGTTACTGTCATCATATCAACGTCTTAGTAAGTAATATAATGGCTTAATCGAAGCATTTTATCGGCAATATAGCTAAATATGCTTTGACTGATTGACAAGTTCTAAAAGAGGCATGACTAAATTAAATATTGTATTGCAACGCAACCTCCAATCCTTATTAGAATTAACAACAGAATCTCAGACAACTCGCTACACCTTCCGAGACAGTCACGTATCACGGAATGCATCGAAATAGCTGCCAAGTTGTCATTTAAACTTGATAATTGCATTCATACAACCTGGGTGCAGTTCGATGAGTATGGTAAATTGATGACTAAAGAGATAGTTCGACTTCTATTGTTGACTATGACGTGGTGTTAGAATAAATACGCCAAGAAACCTAGAATAGCATTTTTTGACAATCATTATCGCCTTCGTACCTATTTCCAAAACTGAGATGAGATATGCCACTTGAAGCTCATTGTGTTTTAATGACAGTTCAAGGGCGATATGACTGAAAGATGACTGTTATCTACTGGCGATTTGACGTTTGCCGATTGGCACTTGAATAAGCCCCCTAGTCAGCGCTTGAAAGTGAAGACAGTTTTAATTAGCCACGGGCTAAGTTTCGTCCGTGTGTGCATCTGTCACAACGCCAAGCTCACAAGCAACACGTCTCTATGATTGGTTCTATTCGTAGACACGCACACATAATACCAAAACCGGCTTCATCCTTCGAAAAATCTGATGTATGAAGACTAGCGTTCTAGGACATTCTAAGCCTTATCACATATGTATTCTGCGTCCCGGTTTGTCAGGTGCCCGATGTAGGTACACTCGTAATAGCTTGAGCAAAGTTGCTGCAGCATACAATATTCAAGGTTTACATTTTGCATTGCATTCAGAATAGACCAGTGTTCGAAGTGGAAGTTAGCCGTTTGCTGGCTGTAATGTTAATGAAGTTTTAAATCTTACAGATACTAAATTATTTAAAGTATTTAGTTTATGTCAGGATCTGAAAAGTTTTTATATGAGTTTATTAAATATACTTTAAATGATTTATGTTTAGTATTGCTTCGACTATAATCCACTATCCTGAACCAACATAATACCGTTTAACCTATAAGGTTACTGGTAGAGAGCCTTAAAGCATTAAGTCCGCCGTTCGTATTTATTTATTGTATTGTGCAATAAATTTTAAATAAATAAATAATTGAGACAAAAATGTATCCTATGGCAACGTTCCTCGTCACATAATCGTGCTATAATTTTTTACGAACTTCACGTTTCACGAGAGAGACAATCGCTACTGACGTTTAATATATACAGCGTGTATATTTGATACAACCGCATATTGTAGCCAGACGGAGATTTTAGTGCATTCATAACAATTATTAACTTAGCGATAACTGTCATAGCGTAATTAATTTTTGAAAATTTTCTGAGCAGCAATGTATGGCGTAGTTATTACTGGTGACAGTTGTGACATCACGATGTTATGTGCCAACAAACAAGTACATTGCTTGCTGATTTATTTTATATGGAAAAAAATGATCGATTTTTTTTATATTTTATGGATAAATATATTAATAAGTGCCTATACTAAGCCCCCGTAAAGTATGCGGTTATCCATACTTAATATTATAAATGCGAAAGTGTGTCTGTCTGTCTGTCTGTCTGTCTGTTACCTCTTCAGGCTTAAACCGCTGAATCGATTTTAATGAAATTTACTTGGCATGGAGATACTTTAAGATCCGAGGAAGGACATAGGATAGTTTTCATCCTGGAAATTATCCCTAAAAAGATTGAAAAGTGAGTAAGTAATTCATGATGACATTGATGACCCTGTAGGAAAGGTAATGATTAGACCAAAAACGCAATTGCTCTTACATTTTGCTTAGGCGCTTTAATAATCCCTTTTATTAATTAAGGTGATTAGGTGGATATTTATCGCTCTGTACGAGGTAGCTTCCATACTTCCAAGTTCCACGCGGACGTAGTCGCGGGCAAAAGCTAGTATCAAATATACACACTGTATAACGTAAGCAGATTATTGGCATATGAAAGCTAGTAGTGCCACTATTCCTAGGCAAAACCAACACTTGTTAGTCTATCAGACTGACACTAACACGTATCACAGTCTTGTTACTTGAGGTGACGTATGACAATGTATTGTTGGAATATACTCGGTGTATTCGATACGAATTTAGGCCACTGCACGGTCAGGATGCATAAATTTCTAAGGGGAAAACTCTTTCACAAATGTATGCTTTTGAACGGAGATAGCTGTTTGAGAAGCGAATGCTTTGCATTTTGTTATAAGTTTCGAGACTTCTATCTTAGAAAAGTTTATTTTAAAATATACGTTACATTTCAAACGACAGTTAAGGTTTTGTCCCTGCAATATCCTATGATTATGCAGTATTTTATGTACTGTGAAGAAATTCAGGAAATATTGCATTTTTACAAATAAATAGTGGCTCTGGGAGCTGTAAACCTCGCGAATTTGTTTTGGAATAGCCGAAATTGGAAATTTTATTCGTTTTCAACCCTCATATCCGCCATTTTGTGAAATTTCGATAATCTGAATTGACAAAAAATCTATGTAATTATCGAAGCTATTCTGCCTTACCTATTTAGCTTCTGGCACCTTAGGTTCGGGCCAAAAACACCTACGATCACGAATCGGGACAGTCACGACTATATAAACGCTCTGGTTTTAATACATAAATGGCAGAAGGTATATTAAATAGAAGGTATAAGCTGTGGATGTACTAGGTACAGGTATTGCATTTTGTATATTTAATCACCTTTCGTTTGACCAATGCACTTTGCCCATCTACGAGTGGGGTAACACGTAGATGTGCAATGTGCATTGGTCATGTGTTGCATATTTTAGATGTAATTCACACTTTTTCAAACACAACGGCGGCCATTTTATGACGTCATGACTGAGATTGTATCTCAGTTTTAGGGACTGGAGAGCAAGTACAGGTGTCATGAATGTTACAACTTAAATTATGAAATGCGTATAATGATTTAAATAAAACGGTTTAAGCGGATTATATCGCGTATATTAATTATATGAGCCTACCTGACGTTTCGGTAACTTTCTAGTTACCGTTGTCAAAGGTTGACAACGTCAACCAACTAATTTGCTTTATTTAAATGTGTGACAGTCGCGGAAACCGAAAAAAATATTGTCGTGTAATCCCAATTAGTATTTTTATAATAATACAATGTTACTTGATAATTTAATAGAAGAAATATCATAAATGTAACCCTAATATTATTTGACTTATTGTACTGACTTGTAAAAAGTTGTAATTTTTTAATAAACAAGTATCGACGACGCGTTTGGCTCGGTTTGTAGACACTTGCCTACTGAGCCGGCGGTCCCGGGTTCGAATCCCGGCCAGGGCAAATATTTGTGTGATGAACTCGAATATTTGTGCTTGGGTCATGGTTGTTCTATGTATTTAAGTATATATTTATCTATATAAGTACGTATATCGTCGTCTAGTACCCATAACACAAGCCTTCTTGAGCTTAATTTGGGACTAGATCGATTTGTATGAGGTTGTCCGATATTTATTATTTATTTATTTATTTTTTAAGTATGTATGGGTATGAGTATAAATTATAATCAGAATCACACAGTAGGCTTCTATTCGGATTCAGAAATGAACTTATTCGACCCCGCTTGACGACTCAAGAAGAGCAAGAAAGCAAAGCACTATAAAGTGGCAGTGCCTATTATTATTACCTCAAAATATATATATACTCCTAGGTGGGTCATTGTCAGTTCAAAAAACAAAATTTGTCCCTTCGGTGGTCAAAAGTTAAGAGCTTGTATGAATCTAGATAATGTTGCTATTACATCGGATTATAGAAGAGGGAACGTTCTTTATCCTCACAGGCATTTAATCAGAAAATTAGGCCCTGGAATCCTTAATTTCGCAAATGTCCACCGGAAAGACGCGCACCTAAATCTGACAATGACCCAGGTACGAAGACATTATTATTTTAGTCTCAAACTTTGTGCTCCAACGTCAAATAGACCAGATTCTGATGTTCCTTGCAAAGGCAACAATTACTTTGATGAAAGACTGGCAGCACTGTATTGAACTTTTTGTTTTTTATAGTGGTCCGTTACGGGGAAAAGCTTTGAATTTACGGGGCTTTTCACGTAACTGTTGTGCTCGTTAAGTTTTTGTTCAAAGGGAAGGGATGGTTTACGTTTTATAACTGTAATAACCGCGTATTGCGAGTACCGGTAAAAGTAAGTAATTGAAAGGGATACAAATATTATAATTTATATTTTGTAAAAGGGAGCAAAAGAAAGAAGTAGAGGTATAAAGACCCTGCTTTGAACTTTGAACTCACTGACCTTCTCTATAACAAAGTAGACCTAAGTATTCCAATTAAACGCTTGTAAATATTCAAGTTTCGAAAAAAATCACATTCATTTCGAAACTACGATGCCAAAAATAGGCAAACAAAGATCTAGTTCTAATTTTAAAATATGGCTTCCATCAAAGTTAATGATGATTTCGCCAATTTCGAGTTTGCTCGTAGAGCATGCCGTTGTTCGGTGAGGTTTTGCTTTTTGTAAAGTGATAGCGATTTACAAAAAACCACGCGGACTATCGGGCCTTGACCCAGGAAGGGCTATGAACGCTTCAAGTTAAATTCTTCATTAGCTATTAAAAAGCATCCGCATTTATTTCCTCGCCATGATGCTGTTTTCAATAAACTAAATGGAACATACCCGCATAAGTTGTACACTCCTAGACAAAGAGTCAAAGTTTTCAGCAAAAACGCTTATATTATGGCGATCAAATTATATAATAAATTACCGGAAGATTTAGTTGTTTTGCAATATCACCGGTTCGAATCGCAATTATTTAATTGGCTACTTGACATGTCTTTTTACTCAATTAACGAATTCTTAAATAATTATATACCTGACGATTAATGATGTTATACTTACCTAGATTGTAACATGTAATAAATATTCTTTGAACTGCGAATGTAATTTAAATGTAATAATGTTTATTGTATCTTAAAATGTGTAATTTAAAAAAAAATATTGAATTATTCTAATAGCATGTCAACTTAAGTGATTCAATGTATAAATATTTCTACGCCGTTTTCGGCAGGATATGCTGAGCTTAACTAATTGTAACAACTACTTTATTGTACCATATTCGAAGAAATAAACGTATTCTTATTCTTATTCTTATTCACTCATACGTTAGATCACTGCACAATACGCTATCAATACTACACATTGAATAACAAAAATGAATAAATAACGAACAACAAAACTTAAACGCATGCGGCCATCGTGAGTCACGAACCGGAAGCCAAACAAGGATCTAAAATACTGTTTCTATTAAGCCCAATGGTTAACTGATAGAGAATGCCTTATGGCATTAAGTCCGCCATTTGTACACTTATTGTTTGCAATAAAGTTTTAAATAGTGGCTCTGTGAGAGCTGTGGATCTTGCGAGTTTGGTTTCAAAATGGTTGAAGTTTGTAATTTTTTACTGATCCGGACATCCGGACATACGATACGAAATACATAAATTTTGGTCCAAGCTGTAAGCTGTAAATAACGTACCTAATTTTAGTCATTTGATCCCTGCTTCGTGAGAAGAATGGTCTATACATTGTTAGCACACTTTAGCTTAGCTGGTCTATACTGTCTGAAGACGACCCTGTAATTATTGTGAAGTAGCGCGAGACTCTCTCGTCTAGCAAATATTTCAGAGCACGCCAACTGATAGTCTTCTTTAAAATAGCAGGTTTCCAGTGTATATATAGATATTATGCACAGCAGTAGACATGATTGAAATTTTTGAGGAAACCCAAAACACCTATCAAATGTCTGTATAGGACTAACTACACTTACTTGTAGACTAACTACACTTTCTCTAAAAATCTATATAGTTCATTCACATTCCTGCGGACTGAAAACGCTCCATACAAATGGCTAGCAGATCTTGACGTTGTCATCCTGTACAAGTATCTAGGAATTTGCATTAAAAGAAACGTTTTTGCCATTATAGTCATAAAAAAGTGCGTTTTAGATCATGTTTCTTACATTTTTTGTATCTTTTTTAGTTATGAGTATTCTGAAAAGATTTTCATAAAAATTATTTAGATAAAAAAAAAAAAAAAAAATTGCATAGGTACCTTTGAAGTCTCGTATTTCAGTCTCTTATATTTTATTTTTCATCACAGTATGTTGTTTAACTAAATATTTTTCATCATCCCTGTCATTATATCTGGCCGAGTACTAAAACTAGGACATGTAACCAAGTGGGTCAAAGATAATCGCGTTTTAAAAACCGTTAAAGTAGGGTTGCCTCAACACGGTGCGGCCACGACGCCAATTCACGTATGTCACGTTTTTAATTAATATACAAGGGTGAGGCCCACGCGTGACCTGTATCCTGACATTATGATATTCATCAATTAGCCTTAGCCCAACCCTGGAGGAACAAAATGTACGTTTGACATCAAAGGTGTATGTTGATTGAATTTTGCAACAATAGCTTGTTTAAATGAGACGTTCAGATCTGGGCTGTTTGCGCTACTAATTAAAGTTTCGTGATATTTGGAATTGGAATTGGATAAACCTATTACTTTGTACATAATCATAGTTAGTGAGGACAAAGAAATGAAGCATTTAGTTGGAAAATTCAGTGCCTCGTGCATAGATTTTGTGGCCTATTAGGTAAGACGCTCTTATTTACCCGGAAAGCCGTAGGATTCAAATCCCGTCCAGAACATAAAATAGGTATTTCATATTTTCACTTCTATAATTTGAAGATTTTCCATGGGAATTAAGCAATGAGGAGCACGACGCAAGGAGGAGGCTATCTACCTATGTGTAAAAAAAGCAACTATATTTTTTTATTACTAACACCAGAATTTCTTCACGAGGAAAATATAGGTATCTTCGTATCGAAAATATACCTACCTAATGCCATGTCTTCGTATCAATAATAATTATTAACACACAGAACTATTCTTGCTATTATGCAAATTTTATTCGTATATGGCCATTATTTTAAATACGCAAATAAATTCTATTTCCTTTAGTCACACTTTAATTTGAGGTGCAGTTTTGCCTGATACTCGTATGCAGACACTGGTACAGATGTAGCAGAATATCTGGAGATCTAGAACACATACATATTAATGTTCGCGAAATCCAGTCTTGCTACAGCGGGTATACCTACCTACATACACGGACTGCAAAGTCGACTCGCTACGCCGCGCCGCTACGTCGTAGAAGGTATACCTCGTAGATTCATTCATTCATTCAGTCACGTTATATATATTATTATATATTTTATACGTGAATCCGACATGCCACAATTTAAAAGTTTATTATTTAATTTTTTAGCAGATAACGCATTTTATTCAATAAAGGAATACTTAGATTATAATGATAGTACTTATATTGTGTGACTACCATAAGTAATGCATGCTGCATGCTTACATAAATATTTGTATGCCACCAAATGGCTAAACATAGTGAGACTATTTGTACTTCTTTACCATCCTGTGTTATGTTACCTATGTTTTACAAATAAACAATTACTTACTTACTTACTTATAATACGGTCTTTATTTAAAATTTGAGGAATGGGCCATTTTATCTAAAGTTTTTCTACTCAGAATCACGGGGGGCCTACCCACGCTGCGTCGTCCGGTACGTGGTCGCCACTCAAGAACTCGATGGCCCCAGCGGCCGTCGGTTCTACGAGCGATGTGCCCTGCCCATTGCCACTTAAGTTATCATTACAAATAGTGATCAATATTTTATTTTGGGACATACATTTTTTAACATCCCGCGCGCCTAATGATTTAGGGCACGAACCGATGAAGAACGGAACCGACATATCTCGAAAAATTGCAAAAGCAATGAGTATGACACGTTCCTCGTAGTAACTGACAACCGCTCGGGCGACGGTTTGATTTGAGACCACGCACTGGAAATCTCATCGTAGATATGCCCCCTGCTGAACTCATGGCTTTCTAAAAGTAGCCTCTGAAGCAGGACGAGGTTGTTGGCGATAATTGGTTAGGCCGTTGTCCATCATTAGACGTCTTTTGGCTTAACGTGCATGTGTCACAGTCACGAATGCACGCCATTCATCAATTTACATAAATCGCGAAATTATAAAATGTTGTATCACGTATTACGGATCTCTGTAATAATGATACAGGGACGTCATCTGCTATGACTTTTTTTTTCATAAGGGCAAACGAGCAAACGGATCGCCTGATGGAAAGCGATTTACCGTCGCCCAATACACATCCGTCAGAGAACCAAAGTTACTGACATAGCTCATTAGCAATTTGAAGTGGCAGTGGGCTAGCCATATTAGCCGACGAACCGATAACCGGTGGGGTAAACGTGTTCTTGAGTGGAGACCGCCGATCGGCAAGCGTAGTGTGGAACGCCCTCAGACTAGGTGGAGCGATGATCTTTGCGGGTGGCTGGCAAGAACTGGATGAGAGTAGCCGAGGATCGCTCTCAATGGCGTGCAGTTGGAGAAGCCTATGTCCAGCAGTGGACAAGAATAGGCTGATAATGATGATGATGATGATGAATACACATATATGCAACACCAGAGGAGTCACAAGTGTGAGGTGAGAGTACGCTCTTTTCTTGAAGATTTGAAGTTCGTATCGGTCCGAAAATACCGCAAGCGACAAGGTGTAGGTACGTGTGTCTCGCTCACTCATTATGCCACCGCGCTCGGATCTCTCGCTCAACCGCATGCGCAAAGGCAAATTGCGCATCACCGTATTTTTTTTTTTTTTCAAGTATACCACTGTATATTTTTGAAGAAATAACAACACATATTTTCTCTTCGCGCCAACATATCTTTCTTGTCTAGATGGCGTAATTTCATATCAGCTCAAACCGTCTTTATTACTTCGTAGCAGTGTCGGAACAAAGGCTCACTAATTACTTTTCCTTTCCTTGAGCATGTGAGACGTTTCGTCGAGTTCTAGTGGATTTTCTACATATCTGTATCAAAAATGTATCCCGTTCTTGTGGCCGCCATTTGGCGCTTTAATATAAGACTTAGGACACACATTATATGACTGAAAAAATATATTTACGCGGTTTTATTTCAATTTAAAAGATATTTCATATTTTCACAAATATTTCAAAATATAATTAAGTAAGTAAAAGGACAATGGAGCGAGCTACGCATATACTCAAAGTTTCCTTGCGGGATCGAATCCGAAATGATCAGATACGATACGCACGAGATTCAAGGTTTTAGATATATAGCTCAGACAGTCACCAAACTTAAATGGCAGTGGGCGGGGCCCATTGCTCGTAAAACCGATGGCCGCTGGGGCAGAAAGGTTTTTAAGTGGCAACCGTGTACCGGAAGCCGCAGCTTGGTAAGACCCCCGACAAGGTGGATTGACGACCTAGTTAGGATCACGGGCCGAAATTTGATGAGGGCGGCGCAAGACCGATCGTTGTGGAGAACTTTAGGGGAGGCCTTTGTCTAGCAGTGGTGGTCTATCGGCTGATATGATGAATTATGTAAGCGATCATCAACATAATTTATCAATTTAATGTAAGTGAATTATCATGCTTGAAAAACTGGACAGCTGTCAAATTATTCTTCCGATTAAAAATAAAGTATTATTTGGATATACCAGGGACAAACACTAGGCGCAATAATATGTGTACTATGGGCTGCACAAAGGCTAAATGCATGGCCTATCTATGAATGAATTTATTAATAAAATGAGCTATGCAATTCTGCAGCTCATTGTATGCAATGAATGAATTCTCTTACAGTGCCTCAAAGATAACCGTAATATGCGACAAATATTACCCGTCTCTTTTCATTCAATAACGAGCAAGCGAGACTTATTATACTGTGTACCCTTTAAGTGGATCAGCTCAGTCGACAAACTAAATACCTATAAACTAATATAAGTATACCAGAAAGTGAGATGCAGAAACGAATACGTCATATACATGTAAAAGGAAACTTAAAACACATCTACACTATTATAAAATTCTAAATTTGTATTGAACATTTGTTTTCAATGAAAAGGGATCATGGTTTCAGGTAAAATCCTTATAGCGTGATGCAGGATCGTCTTTTGTTTTTTATGGGCGCGCGGTGTCAAGTCAGTCTAGCGCCATCTGGCGGGCATAATTTCCTTTGTCCTCGCATCATGCCGAAACGGCTGGAAAATTATTGGCCAATTTCGGTACAGGAATAACTGGACATCCAAAGGTGGTTAGGTATAGGATACTTTATACCCAACTACGGTATACAAAATATACGCTTACGAAGTTGCGGGCTTGCGGTTATTTCAATAAAAAATTACTCAATCTCTCTACTTACATCCTTTTTTCCTGTGAAATATATTCTAATCGTAGGTATTAGGTACAGGCATGTCTAGACTTAGGTATTACCTTATACACGAGAACCCTACAGTATTATGTCTTCACATCGATCACAAAGCTCATCTCCAACCAGGATAAAAGTACTTACAAATAAGTCAATATGAAAACGCTAAACGAGATTGCTTTCAAATTCAGAACAAGCCAATATGACTCTTGAAACCCCGTATTTAAAGCCCAATTTCTCTTGGCACGTAAAACATGCTCGACAAATCTTATTTGATCGTAATAAGAATATGTTGATCTTCTAGCTGATTTGATATACGCTTTTTTATTTTTAAAATGGTATGAACATTTAATAGAGGATTTTACGTTACTATAACTGGTTTACAAACGTATTGTTTAACATTTTTGATTAAAAACATTTACGTTTTGTCAATAAACTAATACCAACTATAACATTTATAGATATCATTATATATGTACCTACTCGGACATACTGGGGTCACTTGGTCAGATAATAACGAAGGTCACTTGATAGCTAGAAAATACTTATTTGCAAAACCTACGAGTAATATTATTGCAGCTATAAACACGTACATAATAGAAATATAATATAAAACTATCTGAAGCCCCATAGCTGTAACAATTTTGCGTAGAAACTGTCTTAAACAATCATATTTATATTAAACTAACGCTCCTGCCCTAAATAATCGTCCCATTTTCACTCACAATCATTATCATAATATATTCATGAACAATTTATTACACGCGCCATATCCGACGTTCTCAATCCTGTAAAACAAACACCCTTAATACGTGATTAAATTAATACCGACCTAAATTATCCGAGTAGATACTCGACGGCCCCGGCAGTATCAGAAACGCGAAGATAATCGCGTACATTGCGAAGTTCAAACACCGCTCCAAACTCCAGAGTCGAGCAATCACAGTTCAAACGTCAACAGAACCAAAACACATGACAGGCCACGTGGTCGCTGTCAGCGTGGACCCGAGTAGTGTGGGGGAACGTGTGGCCACCGTGACGCCGGCTGTGCGACTGACTAGCTAGCCTGACTCACCCCTTCGACTATATTGGTCACGGCTCTCCAGCCCATCAATTTCCTCTGACGTTTCAATGAAGCCTTCCTTCCCTAGAGATTCTAAGTTTCGTGAGCCTTAATTATCCACAGAGTTTTTTGTCATAATTATACCTTAGTTCAAGATAGATGAAGTTTAATTAAACGTAAACAAAATATTGGACGTCTCGTGTATTTTTTGGCGTGATGAAGTAATTTTATTTTTCTCGAAAAAGAAACAGGCTTTTCTTAAAGAAAAATTTCAGAATTCATTTGTACCGAATTGGTTAGGTAATGAAATAGTCGTTCAGCAATTGTTTATTCTTAATAGCTAAGCATAATAAAACTCAAGTAATAATATTTGTTTAAAACGGTTCCTTTTAAGTGTAAATTATATCACAATACTGTAGATCCATGCAAATTTTATTTCTTCATATTTACACGACATACCTTCCCTTTTTAAAGTTATTAATAATTATTCTAAGGGTATAATGCTCGTCACAGTTTAACAACATTATACAAACAAGGAACAACACTACAACAGTAATTAGATAAAATGGCAGCTAATTATTGTGTAAGTGCTTCTGGCGAGAGATAATTTTAGGGTTCCATATTTTACTTAATACGTAACCGCAAAAATGGCACCCGACGACACACCCTTGGGTTTCTTTTTATCACACTAATATTAAAAAAGCGAAAGTTTGGGAGTGTGTTTATGCTCAAACGGCATGGACCAATTTTGATAAAATTTGGCATGAAGCTAGCTGAGACGTTGGATTAACGCATAGGTTACTTTTTATCCGAAAAAATTAAGTGTTGCCATGAGATGAGCGGGTAAGACTGCGTGGTGCGGCTAGTTTATACATATTTTGACGACCCCCATTGCCTTCTGTGAAATAAGCGTCAAGGAGGACCTAGCCACAAACTAAACAATCCTATTTTTAAGACATGACTTGAATTGAACTGTATCAGGGATGGTTACCCCTCACTACCAGTAGTGGGACTTTGTGTACCGTGTATTTAGTCATTAAAGGGTTATACCCACTATTAAAGTTTAATGGGATAATCAGCGCCACAGAAGTAAATTGGGTAAACAATGCAATGCTTATAGGTACTATGAGCACTGATTAACGATTACAAAATGTATAGCAAAAATGAAACTACCTATAATTGTTGTCTGAGCGAGCGAAGTGCCTCCGTATCAGCTAGATCCGAAATTATTTCGTATATCCGGATTTTTGGATGTTCAGATGCTTTTTGGCTGGTCTCACCTAGAACTCGGTTTTTTTAACCGATTCTCATGAAATTTTGTGAGTGGGTTCGATAAGTATAGATTTTTTTTTAAAGGCGGAGGTCTGGGGGCTAAAAATGTAAGAAATTACCAATTTCAGCCATTTAGAAACAACCCGCATGGTCACAGAGTCATGAAATGAAATGAAATGAAATAATTTATTCAGTAAGTAGGCCACAGGGGCACTTTTACAAGTCAGATTGTGAATCTACCGGCATTTCGCAAGAGGAGACCGCTGTTGAGAAGAAAGCCGAAAGAAACTCAACAGCAAGTAATTTTTTCGTAAATAATACTTAAAACAATTACAATGATTACATTTGTGTTATAACTAATTACACTGGTACACGTAAAGGAGATGTATAGATACTCCAAATCAATGTTAAGTAGGAACATTAAAATAAAATTTTAACGATAAATTCATAATATTAAATATACCCAGAGATGTATAAAGTCTCTGGGTGTCACAACATGCAATAAAATAATAATTACTTAATTAATTTAATTCCACAGAGATTTACAATAGAAAATAATTATTAAACCTAAATTTCTTAGAGATGTATATGGTCTCTAGGCGTCATAACATGCAATAAAATATTTTAAAATTATAAAATTTCCTCAGAGATGTATAAAGTCTCTGAGTGTCATACTACACTAAGCTGTTTCTTAGAGATGTATAGTCTCTAAGAGTTCAAAAGGTAAAAATCAACATAGAATAACCTCAATCGAGTACAGGATGAAGTTTCTCACGTTTACTTAATTTAACACTAGTATGCGGTTGCTACATATTTAATTTGGCCCTTGCTAGCATCAATAGCATCTTGAGCTCTCTCCCAGGCATCAAAGATATGTTTAACTAGTACCACGCCAGCGTCAGTGGTAGAGCGACCTTTGGTGGACCCGAATTGATTGCTGTGGAGTAGGTTATTCCGATTGAAATGAGATATAAGTTGATTTAGAATAATCTTCTCAAAAATTTTGCTTAATGCTGGTATTATTGATATTGGTCTAAAATTTGTGGGGTCCGATTTTGTACCTGATTTGAATAAGGGAATAATTTTGCTATGCTTCATCAAATCAGGAAATACTCCAGTATCAATACATTTATTAAAGATATCAGCTAAATATGGTGCAATAGATTCAACAATTGAATGTAACACTTTGACAGATAGGCCCCACAGATCCTCAGTCTTCTTTAAATTTAGCGATTTAAACGCTTTAATAATAGTGGTAGGGGTTACATAAATGAATTTAAAGATAGTTGTACCACAGTCTAAGAAACAATACAGTCGGTCGACGAAGGCGTCTAGACAGGGCAATCGTGCGGGGTGACAGAGGCGGCGGCGGGAGGGGCGTTCTCCATGTGTCATACGACGAAATTGTTAGTAATGAGGGAACTAACTTTGAGGGCTGACGCGTCTTGCAACTTACAATTTTATTGAAATGGTGCATACGACATGTGCTGTGCGACAATGCATGTCGACATCTTATAAAAATAAAGAACTACGATTCCATAGATTTCCTCGGTCAATAGAAAGGTAAATATTATATTTTTAATATTATTTTATAGTGCTTAAGTAATAAATTTTCTCATGTCATGCTAACGTAAACAAAATGGCGGATGTAAAAGCGTTACGCCTGCCAGTAAAAATTGAAATACCGCAGTAATATCGCTAATTGTTTGTTTCTGTGTACCTAAACAAAAATATATAATGATATGATATGTCACATGAATTTTTAAATTCAAAATGTCGAACATGATTTATAGGTTATTTTAAGTAATTACGAGTTTGACCTTTACTCCCCCACTGCCGTCGTCATCCATTTTTGTATATTTTCAATATTTTATTTTACTTCAACAAATTTTTATTACATTAAAAAAAAGTAATTTCGAGTTACGTAAGGTTTAAGACTTTATTTAAAAAGTAAGAAATTGTTTGTTTATGAATCATTTGATTTTTAAATAAATTTGAGGGTCCGTGGGGTACCGATTACGAAAATGAAGTCCATTTTGATATCCAAGATGGCGGACATTATTTTTTCTTAAAAATCGATATGGGTGTCATCTCCGAGGTTCCTCGTGGTTCCGGATACAAAAATGCCCTCCATTTTGAAATCCAAGATGGCGGACGTCACTTTTCGAAATGGGTGTCGATGTGTGTAGCAGTGATATCTATTTTTGAAATCTACACCCCCAGAAACCTAGAAAACGGCACCCATGTCGACTTTTTAAAAAGTGACGTCCGCCATATTTATTTCCAAAATGGACGCCATACGTAAAATTAGTACACATACATACATACACGATCCCTAAAAACATTACCCTCCTTTTTTGGGCAGTTGCGTAAGTCTGTGACAACCCTTGGTAGATACGGTAACCTTGAGCGGTGTCGGCATTTACGCAAACATCAAAGGCGTCGGCCCACTGTTAGTTTTTACACTGTGGTTGTACATTCTGATACAATCTTTTTCAATAGTAATTCAGCGACATCGGGCGATGAATTCAAAGACTTTGTTGTCTCTACAGGTAGTGAATTAGTCTGTGTTAAACCCATTTGTAATTCGTTAATAATATGAATAACTGATCAAGTTTTCAGCTTATAAAATTTTCAGGAAACGCATACAATAGTGTGTCCTTATCTATCCGTTGTGGGTCAGTTGCCTAAAGCAATGGTACCACCTAAAGTGTCGAGGAAAAACAGATTGACTTTTTGTGTCCATTCCTTTCATCCCTTTACTTCCACGAAACTTGTTACGTTCAATCCATTTTTTACACAGTCGCCATCAGACATATCGTAGCATGTAAGGTATTCATAAATATCTGAACACGACTCTTATTGACTGGGCGTTACAGTACATGTTCACATATTTATGAACGCCTTATATGCTGCGATCTGATGGCGACTGTACACAGGTGGGTACCACATAATGATTTTAGAGATGTATTTTAACGTGAAAAGTTTCGTCGCATTAGTGAAGTAACTAACTTGTATAACTAAATAAATATTTAATTTCAAACAAAAAGGCAAAGCAAAGTAACAGTAAATAAAAACTTAAACTAAATAACAACTATGCACATAAAAATTAAGATTAAAATAAACTAAAACAAAAAAAGTTAATCCTCTGCGGCATGGTACCGATTATTGGGGGCCGCCAGCTCTTCGGTCCCATGTGGTATCTGCCAACCTTTTAGAACTCTTTGTGGAGATTGCGGGCGCCTGGGACCCCATGGACCTAGGGTCTCGACCCCAAAGGGTACAAAATGGTATTTGGGGCCGAGACTCCTATATATTTACAACTAAATACATCAAATATTTAGAATGCGACATATAACATAGTCAAAGTTTACACAAGTACTAGTTTATCTATGGTACGCGTGTAATGCGTGAGCGTGAAAATGTGTACATGGCGTGAGCTGACAGAATGTGATTCGACTTTTATATCTCAGATCTGTCTCGCTCCCTCATACACGATCCAGATAAGAACCTCTCAGTTTTCACCCGTACTTGATTATTCGTAAAACGTTTTGTCCAATCTTAACGAGTTGTACGTTGTACATGATCGATATTTCATCCCAAAAGTACAATAAAACGAGCTGGCATGTTTTAATTAAACTAAAATATGAAATACAGTTAACGTTTTATTTAAAATTCGCCTGCTAGGTATGCGTCATTATACAAATACGCCTTTCATGTAACTGAGAATTTAAATTGAAATTGTTTCACCAAACTACGAAAAATTCAATCCATGAAAAGTATTTTACTGATGATATAAAATTGGGCTGCCAAACGTGGTGTACTTTAGCAAGGTTCTATCACTTACAGTGTGTATGGTTGTACTGAGATGATGATGATGATGATTGTTTCTAATAGCACTAATAAAAGCACTATAATAGGACAAACTTGTTACCTCATACACTGAATGGATTTTGCCCATGGTATAATCAGAATCAGAATCAAATTCTGATTATACCATGCGTCACTGGTTAGTTGCCACTTTATAGTAACAAAATAATTTCAAGGAATAAATGATTGCCGCCAGTTGTACAAAAAAAATATGCCTTACACTTACAGTTGTCATGTTCTTTGACAAAATTTTATTTTGTCGTAATAATTTACAGACAGAGATAGAAACACTTTCTGGTGGCCGTTATAATCGCATACCCAATGACGTTGGAACTCTGGAAGATAATAGTTTTAAAATAAATTTAAATCGATGGCTACTCGACGGATGCTATAGAAGCATAGCTTAAAAGTTCTTCTCGAGGCATGTAGAATTATTGTCATTTTAATCTTTTTTTCGTATATTATCGTGAATTATTTTGCACTCGTATTAATTAATAAACAAATATGAAATAAAATGTTAAATAAAAAAACTCAACCCTCACCTATGCTTAGTAATATTATCTTAATTATTAAAGATATAGACACTAAGCCATGAAGTGAAGTAAGCAGTTGTACCTTTTTTAGGGTTCCGTAGTCAACTAGGAACCCTTATAGTTTCGCCATGTCCGTCTGTCCGTCTGTCCGTCCGTCCGCGGCTTAGCTCCGTGATCATTAGTACTAGAAAGCTGAAATTTGGTATGAGTATTTGTATGTATCACGCCGACAGAACGGTTAAATAAAAAAAGATGTCTCACGATAGTTTTAATAACATTATGGTTAAATAAAAACTATAAAAAAACTTTTTTTTGGGTACCCAAAGTACACCTAAAGTGGGGGTGATTTTTTTTTTCGTTCCGACACTAGTATGCGGGATGTCATTGAATAGGTCTTTTAGAAATAATAGGGGCTCCAAACATTATTTTTGATAAAGTCAGCAGTTTTGTTAATATTCGCTCCGAAAATAAAAAAAATTGTGTCCCCCCTCTAACTTTTCAACCACGGGTCAAAAAATTATGGAAAAATTCATGAAAATTATATAAGTACTTTCAATGAAAACTAAAATGAATAACTTCGGTCAAGCCGTTTTTGAGTTATCGCAAAATTTCATAATAACTTTAAAATAACGTAAGTGCCGTAGGTACTTTGGCGTTTACGACCCTTTTTGATAGATCTTGATATCTTTCTTGTTATTTAAACCTCTGACTTAAAACCGCGGTTTTAAACCCGTCTATTGTGAAGGATGGGCAACTACGGAACCCTACACTGAGCGTGGCCCGACATGCTCTTAGCCGGTTTTATTTTTTATCTATATTATATTAAGTATTTCCATTGACATTACCCTATCAGTTAATTGATTATACAGAGACTCGCACCTGCAGACAAGCTGTATGAACAGTTTTGCAGGAGACTATAAATTATACGTTCGTTAGTTGTATATTTCAATTCATAAATCATAAATAATAAAAATGACCCAGACGGGTAATAAAAGGATAGTTTTAGTGTTACACAAATTCATAAGGTTCGCTAAATTTACGTCTTAAGATATTATTTTAACAAAACAGTACATTTTTCGCAAAAGAATACATAACGAGTTGCTTTAAATGCAAGCAAACACAAAACGAAAACACGGAATGTTTCTCGCTTTGTTATAATCCACGCATCCATGATTTCGGGATCGCTCTCACTAAAGACTGCGGAAATTGGCAAAAGGGCTTCGTCAAATACCTTATCGGATGTCGAAAAAAAAGATAAAGCCAATTCTTGTTTTATCTCAGGGCTGTGACGGCTTGGGAAGGAACAACCTCTGATCTGGCTATCAATAAATCGCAGCTCTAAACTACCTAAAGGTAAAGTAATGCTCCTTTTTTACGTATACCGGAACACCCGATGAAGAAACGAAGAAATATTTCAGTGGAAAGAAATGTTGATTAAATATTGAATAAGTTGGCAAGTTCTGTTGGAACGATCAGTTTGTTTTAGTTTTTCGTACCTGAATACTGTTGATGGATTTTGTTTTTCACGATTGTCACTTTTGTTTACGTAAGTATTATATTCTTCTTTACTTACAAGTCTTTGGTTTTCGTTTATGAAGGAATTAAACTAATTATGTTTTGGCCCGTAGATTATAGTCAAATTCTTTAAGCAACGACACACTAAAAACCGTTTTGAAATGAAATTTTTAATTCAATTTCGACATAATTTTAGATTTCTTAAAAATGTATTCGGTTCTTTATAAATTTTAGAATAACAGCTATCATCTTGGCGAAATTAAACTGACTTTGGCATTACTTTCTAATTTTATATGAATATTTTTTTAACAAAGTTTTTTTTAATTTTCTAAATGGAAAAAAACCCTTAAGGTACAGCGAGCAATTTGTTCGAAACGATATGATTAAATGCAGTCAAGAAAGTTTTATCGCTCAAACCGAACTTACAAAGTAACTAAATAGTCTCCTTTTTACGAGCCAACACGGCAACCTTCCAATTTCCCAACATAAAAATACATGTTATACTCGAATGTAGTGGAAACAGGCAAGTAATTAAGCCCTGAACCTTCAGGTACGTACGTTACGTTAGCACATACAATAAAAGTAACTAATAGTACGTGTCAGTCGTCGCAGACACCCAATTCAAGCTAAACGGACCGGGTTAGTTCAACTTGCCGTAATTTGTTTATCACTCGACTTAAAAGCATCCGTGTCCCGTATGGAAAGAGACATATAATTTGTCGAGCGACAAAGAGTTGCGGTAGAGGTGCAGACTGGTGAGGAGCACTTCAAGCCACGCACGTTGTGTAACTGGAATTAGACTTTACACCCTTCCTAAATACAATGTACTGATACGTGGTGATACTACTATCGTCTAGCTTTAGAGGAGACACCTTACGTAGGCGTAGACCTAAGCGTACCTACCTTTTCCAGTCGCACGGCCTCAGTCCTTTGGTGTACATCATCGAGAATAGTTTGTAATTTACGAATATCAACTTTTTAACCGACTTCAAAAAAGGAGGTTCTCAGTTTTTTGAGCAATGTAATCTTTAATGTTAATGCCTAAACCTCTATGTGTACGTGCGCAATGTGTAGCTTATTTAAGCCACGAACTCCACGAAGCTGTATTACTGTTTTTATTATGATTATAACTGACGTTGAAGGGTGTAAGTACAAATTATTTGGTATCGTGACGATGTCCCCTATCGCATGTCAGCGCTGCGCGTCCACAGACTAGGACGGTTTACGACCACCGAAGGGGGAGGGACTGACGCTAATGTCATGTTAAATTATATTAAATAATGGACTTTTTTCGTGGCATACAAGGCGTCGCCCATTTACGTCAGAATCGTACTATACGTTTGTGGGATTGGATGAGTTCATTTAACTGAACTTTTCACTGTTTTTTTATTTTTACATATTGACATTTATTTGTTGTACCTTGTTTAATGTTAAGACCAGAGTTTATTGTAGTTTTAATTTTCTGCCCTACCCTACAGTACAATGTGACGTGGTATTCTCATTTGTGAAATTAATTTGATTTATGGGTATTTCGCCACTGATTGGAAATAATGAACAGTCCACTGCTCATTTTCTCTTTAAATTAAAGCGAAATCCATACTAATATTATAAATGCGAAAGTGTGTCTGTCTGTCTGTCTATCTGTCTGTCTGTTACCTCTTCACGCTTAAACCGCTGAACCGACTTAGATGAAATTTGGTATGGAGATAGTTTGAGACCCGGGACAGGACATAGGATACTTTTCATCCCGAATAAATTTAGTGTTCCCGTGGGATGAGCAGGTAACACCGCGGGGCACAGCTAGTAAACCATATTTTGTATTATAATGTGTTCATTATTTAAGTACCCATGACATAACATGTTTTTAATTTCTCCCGCTCAAAAAGTACGTAATATTAACGTCACGTCAAAAGTGGTCGTTTTAACCCCTTGAAGTTTGAATAGAAAAAATATACTAAGATAAGATATTTATTGAATAATAACTTATTTAACAGTAATAATAACTATAACGTAAGGCATTCTACTTGGCAAAAAATGACATGCGCCTGAACTAGGATTCCCTGTGTTTCAGAATACTAATTCTAGCTTAGTCGGTTGTCTTTATAGGTATTTAATTCTGTTCTTTCCACCTCTTCCTATCCTCAAAGGCGCTCTGAGTTTAAATCTTTCTAAGTCTTGTTCCACATTGATCATTAATGTCGAATCAAGAACAAAGTAGTATTACCTCCGAATCCACCGCATAATATATTAGTGAACAAACAGGACCTCACCAAAGTTTCTATAATCAATGCGCATAAATAATTACAACTATGTTATGGTGTTAAATTAACATGAAACTGCCATAAAAGGACGCTGAGTATGGTAAACATTGCAAAAAATCCCGTTTTTTTTTTTTTTTTTTTACTAGTACTGTGAATAAGGACGCTGAGTAGGGTAAACATATTAAATATTGCAAAAAATCGGAATTTATTGATTCTGGATTTGACGAGTACTGGGACTCATCCATTCATAATTTAAGAGCTTCGCTCTTGTGGGTGAAGTATTCGCCACTCCTCTCTACTCCTTGATAGTGTTTTGTCTTTTACACTTCCCTTAGAAAGCAATAGGCGGTAACTCATTTTTAGACATTTTGAGTAAGATGAGAAAATGTGAAAGCTTGCGTTTACTTCTTAAGGAAACTGTTAAAACTATTATCTTTTCATTTACCACAAATTTATTTAGGTTATCTGTATAGCTTGGAGCCTATGCAGATAACTTATTTAAATAAATTAGTGGTGTATTTATTGATTGTTTTTACGAAAATCATGTAACCATGATAGCATGATTTTCACAATTGTAAAGTCAAATTAATCACTATTTCTTGTATATCACTACATACCTAGTATAAAACAAGGTCGCTTCCTGCTGTCTGTCTGTCTGTCCCTATGTATGATTGGATCTTTAAAATTACGCAACGGATTTTGATGCGTTTTTAGGGTTCCGTACCTAAAGGGTAAAAACGGGACCCTATTACTGAGACTTCGCCGTCCGTCCGTCCGTCCGTCCGTCCGTCCGTCCGTCCGTCCGTCCGTCCGTCCGTCCGTCTGTCACCAGGCTGTATCTCAACAACGGTGATAGCTAGACAGTTGAAATTTTCACAGATGATGTATTTCTATTGCCGCTATAACAACAAATACTAAAAATAAAATAAAATAAATATTTAAGGGGGGCTCCCATACAACAAACTTGTTATAGATTATATATGTATAGGTACGGAACCCTTCATGCGCGAGTCGGGCTCGCACTTGTCCAATTTTTTTTTATAATCGAGTGATTCAAGAGGAAGGTCTATATGTATAATACATGCATAATTTATCAGCATTACACCCGTGTGAAACCGGGTCGGGTCGCTAATTATTACAAAATACAAAGATAGAGAGACACTGAAAAGTTTTTAGACCCCGACTTGATGAAATAATATATAGTTGAAACTGCGCTAATAAGGACAATAAAAAAATGAAACCGTCTTTTCATAATCAGTTCAAAATTTACCTAATGGTTGTACAATTAGATTCAAGGATTATTTTATGTACTTACATAAAGTTTACACCAAAATGATCATCTTAAATTGAAATACCAGTAATAAAAAAAAAAATTGTGTCTCAGTTTCAGTTTTCAATTTAATTTAATTTTACGCTTAAAATTAAATTGTTTACCTGGCGGCCAGAAAGCTAGGATTTTATAAAGTAAATTTTAAACTTCTTATTAATTTATGGAATTCAGGAGCAAGCAACTCGTTAAAATAATATGCTTGTGCAAATAATAAGTATGAATATGATGCCAGTTAAGAGAATAAAACTATTTATCTACCTATACTTAATCAAGGCGAGAGGGTTTGCAATGTAATCATGAAAGTGTTAATTTATATAAATTGCAAAAAGTAAAATATTTGTTTACGAATTCCGAATTAATTAAAATGGAGTGTACTCAGTAAAGTGTAGTACGGTACTTTAGTGTTATCAGTTATCAACAGTCCCCATAGTGTATAGGAGTGTGTCTGTTTGGATGTCACACACGAGACTGTAAAACTACCGTTAGGAGGCCAGCGTTCTATTTAATGTATAGGTATCATAAAGTACTTAACTGGTTTACTACTAATAAACCGTCAGACTTTCTTGTAGTTTCTATTTTATTCTTACACTTTTCCTCATTTATATCTTAAAATACACTTTTAATATGTTTTCTTCGAGAACGATGTATAGTTAAGTTTTTATTACTGTAATAGTTAAGTACTTACCTTTTTGAAAAAATTACTAACTGTTTCTTTCGGCGTTTCTTCTCAACAGTGGTTTCCTCTTGTGAAATGCCGGTAGACAGACATGCAAAAGTGCCCTTGTGGCCTACTTGCAGAATAAAGTTCATTATTTCATTACAGAATAGGGTTAGTAGTTTTTGTAAGCTACAAAAAACTTTCTACAAGCTGCAGCTCATTAATTTTTCCTCACGCTCGTAAGGAAAATTAAGTAGTAATGTTTTTTTCTATAGTCGGGTATAAAGTAGTGCTTTGAAGCAACAGTTATCCGTGATACGCATTAACCTATCCAGCCAATTGCGATAATAGGACAACGTCATAGATACATACATACAAACATAAAAAAAATGCGAATAAAAAATGACGATTCAGTGACCTTCAAATAGCCATTTTTTTTACTATTTTTACCATGAAATGTTGAAGCTTATATAGGTATAAATATCATTTACAATGCATGTGCTCGAAAAGAGCGTATTCTAGGCATTCAAACTGTGCGGAAAGTACTACTTATCCACACTAGTGCTTTTTACTTTTCAATTTTTTTTTAATTTCTAGCTGTATCTCTGACAGCCTCACACAAAGAGGTTTTATTATTTACAAAATGTTTGATAAATTAGTCAAATACCGATTATTATTACATATAAAAGTACAATAAAACCAATACTTCATAAATTAATTCATTTAACACGTCATTCATTACATTACATATAAAATTTGATTAATAAACGAACTTTAAATCGTTATTCATTAAATAAATTTGGCTGAATGTACACGCGCTTGTGCCATTTTGACATAAGATGAATATTAAAAAAATATTTTTGCACATGCGCAGTAGTAGATATGTCGAGCGCGGATTGCAAATAACTCCGCCATTTTTTATTGATGCGTAGTTTATTTTGAAGTTGTTTTGTGCAAATCTGCTAAAATAATGGCGAGATAAAGGGACGAATCATGAATTTAAACCCGTAAAATGTTATTGAAGAAGTAAAAAATGTGAACGACGGCTTCTTGTTTGATAAATCAAATCAAAATGCTTTTTTTCCAATGTAAACAGTCTTTGTGAGTATTAAAGTATTTTCTCGTACATGCATAGTAAAGTTTTGTACGGAACTCGTGTGTAAGATGATTTCCGACTCGTGTTTGTTTAATCACTCGCTCGTACCTCGCTCGTGACTAAAAATCACACTCGTCTGAAATCACCTTCCTTCCACACTTGTATCGTAAATAACTATTATGAGAGTATACTCGTATGTGCTTCAACATTTCATTTAATATATTATTTGTGACAAAACATCGCATAAAACGCTTCCGTCGCAAATATTACTTCGAAACTTACGAAACACGTCCTCCTCGTTAATAACAAAATTATAATGAGTATATTGTTGTTCCATTCATCAAAGTGGCTTCGATAATGTATTGAAACTTGGGATCAATACCAACCGCAGATTATCCCGTTCAGCTTAAGTGTTAGAGTACAGGAGGACATTCAGTAGATGCGGGTATGCAGACGAATCGCATATAGGATGTTTTTATAAAACAAAAATTGCAACACCTCAGTGATTCATTATAATCTAATGATGGTAATATAAATATTATTGTTTATTTATAAAAATGTTAATATTTATAAAAAAAAATGTACCTAAATATTAAAAAACGATACGAATAACGTTTTTTATTGGATAATGAAATTTCAACCCAAAAAAACTTTTTCTCAAGTAAATGAAACAACACAACAAACAGTTACGTTTAAACTAAACTATGCATATAATTTACATGTCGCTCACTGAGAACCAAAACGTCACTAAACAAAAACACGTTTTTTGGGTAAGTACAGAGGTTTGAAATTTTTAAAAACTACAAATGTTTATAAGTAACTGCGATATTTTGTAATATAATTAATGTTTTTTTTATTGTTCTTGTTAGCTATGTGACCTGGCTTGTCACCTGTTCCAAAAAAACTTATTTTTTTAAATTAAAACTTAAAAAAAACAGTAATGTCACTTTTCCAGGTATTTTCGCTCAATGACGCTATTCCAGGTACGATATTACACCAAATATTAAGCAATACCGTCATTAAGAATAAAGTGTCACTTTTCACCTTACAAAATGTTAACAAATGTTTAATCAAAAGTGTCACTAAAGCAAAAAATACACTATGGCTTGAAATTAAATCTTAATATTCCTGCTACATGAAAAATCAAAACTGACATGTTTCGGATAGATACCTACGTTTTTCCAGTAAAAAGATGTAGTACCTACTTAGCGCATACTTTAATGTCAAACCGTGCTTAAACAAAAAATTACGATGTTCTGCACAGAATAATCCTTTAACTCGGTCGACATCCTTGGCACTAATGCGAAGTAACAGTGTTCCAGTGACGCTCGCGTTTATAGCGGGGGCTATTTGCCATAGTGACATTAGCGCCATCTCGCGTTTAATAATTGCGCTGGAGCGATAGGAGTTTTTGTATTGTATTCTTTACCATCAGATTGGCTAGATGGCGCTGACAGCTCAAAAACTCAATTTTTTGGATAGTAACGTTTTGGTTCTCAGTGAGCGATGTATGTTTACATTTCACACGTATATTCAGTGCAATATAATTCTCGAACATCTCGCCAGTTATAAATATGCCAATAAGCTGTCATTTGATTAGGTATCTATATTCTAAATAATAACACTCTGTATGTAACTTGGCTTCATATATCTGTCATCGGCATCAGTTTCACTCCCTTCTTTACAATCATCATCATACATCACCATCATCGTCATCATCATTCATAACCCAGATCAGAATTCGCACCACCATCATCACACCTAATAATTTTTATCACCATCGTCATCATCATCATTCATCACCATCATCGTCGAGCTGTCATTTGATTAGGTATCTATATTCTAAATAATAACACTCTGTATGTAGCTTGACTTTATACATCTGTCATCGGTACCAGTTTCACTCCCTGGCGATGGGTAACATATCGCAACTCAGAAACATGGTTTCCAATCTCTAATGTTTCGCCAAATTTTCATTTGGACGAAAGTATTTTTTTCCTGAAACTTATATTTCCAGAGTTTTATAAACATGGTTTTAAAGAACCTATTAGGTTAGGTTAGGTTTGTTTTATTATTCTGAGACATGAACAGTTTTGGAAAAAAATGTGTTTCGGACAAATGTAATTTTAGCGAAACTTTACAGATAGGAAACAAAAAATCAAACTTTCCATACCAAATTTTTCATTATTAACACGGCGATGTGATTATATTGTATGAGTATGTGCTTTTAAAGTGAACATCGTTTACACTAAGATTGATTGGATTTTTTCATTAAGTAAATTAAATGTGGCGCTACGAAACCAGCACATCGTAAATAATAACTAATTGAAAACTGAGCGAACGAGCAATAGAATAGCCCTAAAATAATAAAACTCAAATAATTGCGATGAATAAAAGATATCAACACTGATTTTTATACAAATCATAAAATAATAGGTATTTAATAAAATTGTAATTAAATTAATGATAGCAAACTATTTTTCCTCAATTAAATAATTTATCATAAGTAAGCTTGTAACTTAAATATTTGTTTTACAATGCTATTTACTTACCCATTAGGTAGGTTATTTTTACAGGCACACGCCTTTATCAAATCAACCCATTCAGTGCATGAACATTATTTGTTATTATAATTATTATTATTATTTTATTTATTTATTAATTCAAGTGTTACAACTTAAGTATTACTTAAATACATTAGATATAATGACTATAGTTACATGATCAAAAATACATAATAATTACACAATAGTACATTACTGCAGAGGCCGCGAAATAGGGAATTATTGGCCGAGTAGTAATAGATGGCCGAGTGATAACGAGGCCATCTAGAGATACGAGGCCGATAATCCCTGTTCGCGCCGAGGCTTGTATAGTGCTTTTCTCAAATAAATCCAAGGAAATAATACAAATGTTCAACTTATATATTCATATAAAAACAAATTTATTTCAAATTTAATAAAAAAAAAAAAAAATTTTTTTAAGCTGTTCGGGTCAATGTTTTTGCCACCAAATGTTAAGATGATTCTATTTATTAAAAAATGATAACACCTTATTAATTAGATATTGTTATATTTTTTAACAATAAACGTGATTCCTTGTTTATTTTATTGAATATCTGATTTAATCGAATTGAATAATCTAGTTAAATATAAGAAATAAAACGTAAATATACATGCACAAACTAAGTTTTTTTTTATTGGCAGTATGCCATAGATTATCAATAAAAGAAATAAACCCCACTGAAACAAAAGACAATCTCTTTGTTGGCTACGGCCAATAATGTTGTATGAAATTCCTTTATATCGTTTGAAATTAGAACGAATCTTCAACAATTGCTATACAAAGACGTATTTCGCGTTCTATTACCACGATCATAGATAGGAACGACATTTTCATCACATTTGCTCGTAAAAGATGGTATTACATGCAGGTGTACTGAAGGACAAAGGCCTATATAGTTCCCGCGGGAGTTATAAATTGTTATAACTCCCGAGGGAGTTATGGTTTTAGTTTTAAAAATATAGTACGCACTCGTACATTGCTTCAGACTAAGGAGGTTTCAACCCAGCCAAGGTTTTTTGTTGTATCAACAAAACTTGCCTACCAGCAAATTTTATTGTGTATTGAATTAATATGGTATATGAACTGCATTAATATGTATGTATTACAATTATTTAAGTGTATTTTGCAATTGTTTTATTAAATTTAATTTTGAATTATCGTTACAATCTGGCAGTATAGCCTGTCAAGTTTCTAAACTAAACGCAGTTCTTAGCATTATCTGTGGTAGACGACACAAAAAAAAAGAAAAAAAGTTAAATATTATTGGTTAGATACTATGTAGTTTTGTAACAAAAATACTGTTCGTATTTAAGTTTTATAATATTACGGTGTTAATTTATTGCTGCATAATATTGTTAATTGTTATTTGTTTAATGATAAATAGTAAGATTCTGTGTACATTTGTTTTCGTTTTTAAGCTGATAGCCGTTTTGCCAGTGCTTATAGTAAATAAAAAAAATATATAGGTACAGAAAAAAGTTAGTTGTCAATCGTAATCGTTTAATGTTTATTTTTTACTTATTTATTTGTTATTTACTCCCAAATGTGATGAAAAATATTGTGTGTAAGGCGGGAAGTAAGGGGATTACAAACTCAGGACATTAAAAGCCCTCCGCCTTCGGCGTCGGGCTTCTAATAGTCCTTCGTTAGTAATTCCCTACTTACTACCCTTATGACACAATATACTATTCCTTGGATGTTTGAGAAAAACAAATTTCCACATTACAACGACGCAATTTACAAAAATTAAGTACTAAAAGTAAACTAAACTAACCTATTACCCTAAAAAGGAAATCTCAACAACAACTTAAGTATGTACAGTTTGTCTACATGTGCGAGTCTATATATAACAATTAAAAGTTAGGTATTTTAATTGCTAAACACTTGAGTGACAGTTTTAATAAACTACTTGTGCTACTGCGAGAGATGCCTTTTTAAATACTTTAAATTTAGATTTACTTGGCTTGACAAAGTAATAAAAAAGGAAAATTAATATTTCAATCGCTTGACGACGAGCAAGACAAGAAACCTTTCTTTCTAACGACAGTATTTTTTACGAGAAACATCAAATAACCGAGATTTTTTAATTTTTAACAATAAGGTAATACGAATTCAAATATTTCAAACAAAGCATTTTTATCTAAGTTGCTAATACTTGAAAGCTTACAAAAAAAAAATACTTATAAAACTTAAAAAATAAATAGGTTCACAGAATCCGCGACTTTCTATTTTGGTTTGGTTTAATAATTCAAATTGCTCTCAAGGCCCGTTGTTCTTAAAACGTAAGCTTTATTAAGTAAATCACGAATGAATACTGGATAAGGCTCAAAACTTCGTTTTTCGTTAAGATAAAGTGCTTTTGTTGTACTAATAAATAATACCTTAATATAATTGTTTTTATTGTGAGTAATGTATACGGTTATGACACTGCCGGCTGCCACTAAGATCAGAAAGATTATCATGCAAAGAAATTGTTAGAAGTCATTTCCTTATTCATAATAAGATATTAATGGGATCCAAGGATAGGATCCAAAGGAAAATTTGTATAATCTAAATAGATTATAAATATAAAAAGATGTTTTTTTTAGTATAACCACGTATAGCTACTATTATCATTATATTTGGAACTTTCAAATTGTACTGAATGTTAAATGATGAAAAACCCGGCGTGGACCTGGGTTCCACCCTTAAATTGTTGATATTCCATTGATTCGTACAAAACGCTTTGCGTCTACTTTTCTTACCAGGGCACCAAAGTATTGGAACTCTCTTCCCGCACACCTTTTCCCTGAAAAATATAACTTAGATATCTTCAAGTCGAGAGTGAAAAGGTGCCTACCTTGTAGACACGCATGCTTCATCTTAGGCCTCTTTTGTTACTTAACATCAGGTTCGTTCGAGGTCAAATGTTTGTCTATCACACATTAAAAAAAGTCGACTACATTGATTTAAATAACTATCTGGATAGAAAAATAGACGTTTTATTTGTCAAAAGTGAAATGGCAGTTTAGCATTACGTCCGTAAATCTTTTGCGATGGTAAAAGTCTGGCGTCTTTCATAAAAAATACAAAGATATGATAGTTGTTTTGCCGCTAGTGTACTATCATAGATAAAAAATTAAATACTAAAATTGTGTTTAAATAAATATCATGTCGTATAGGGAAGTCAAAGAAGTCACGGAAGTGGCTACAACTACATGCTTCATCAGCTGCACCGACAAGAGAGATTCCTAAAATTATGATGATGTAGATGGGTCATTATTTCAGGAAACATTTTAAAATAAATCAAAATAAAATAAAATAAAAATAAATAAAGTATTTGTTTATTCAGGTATTAATTAAATTAACCCATTGATTTTAAAATTACATTACATGAATACATTAATTAATTAATTATTATTAAATTGAAATAAGACAATAAATTAAGTACATTAAATTTAGATTTTGTATTTCATTTCAATGGATATTTTGAAAATTAAATAATAATTCTAAATATTCAAGACTGACTCATAAAGTAGCATGTTGCGCACACCACTTTCACTATAGTACTATTAGTCGATTCGCTCACCCTCCTAACAAAGGACCAGTGTCTTTTGCGAATAATGACGTAAAAGTAATCGACTCGATTAGCAAA
This sequence comes from Apotomis betuletana, assembly GCA_932273695.1. Classification (NCBI taxonomy): domain Eukaryota; kingdom Metazoa; phylum Arthropoda; class Insecta; order Lepidoptera; family Tortricidae; genus Apotomis; species Apotomis betuletana. Next base: position 18,527,759 of record OW026307.1, read on the forward strand.
CCTGCCACATATTTTATGAGCGTCATGCAGAATTTGATTGGGCACGCGACGCCGACCGGACTGAGGTCATCTGTTGATAAAATTTTATTCGTCCGCTTGACACGCCGATACAGACGGATTTTATCAAATTTTGATACAGACATAGCTGGACATAGATGGTTATAGGATACTTGTTGACTTGTACGAACGACGTTACTGGCACCTTATAGTACGATATAAAAAAATACATTTATACTTACTCAACAATTTCGTACCAACAATTGCAACTACTTGTAGAAAAATCTAAAACTGGAACACTGTGCACTGCTTGTAAGTGCAAGCATTAAATATGTGAATGTGTGCAAGTCTTCTTAATGGACAGAGTTGCGGAATATTTTACATCATAAAAGAAAGTTGCAGATTTTCTGGAGTTGGTAAGTTTTCACCGGCAAGAAACTTTGAACTAGTTGAGTTAGGAGTATAACATACTGCAGTGTAAATGAAATTTGATAACGGAATGATTCCTTTATTGACGCCACTTCGTTTACTTGAAGTACTGTCTTTATTCTGTGCTTGAAGTACCTTACATATTTATATATCTCGATTTCATATACGGCCAGCATGAAAAGTTTTTGACAATTTTACTACTGGCATTGTGTCATGTCATGTCTATTTACTTACTAAGATTTACAGATTTTTCAATGCGGACTGTACATCTGTGGCGTAACGTCAAAAGAAAACTCAGGAAAACCTAGGTTTACTGTACGATAACTTTTTTTTTTGCAGTAGGTTCGGTTGTGAAATGCGACTTGTAGGCGAAAACATTTGGACATCCGGAATTCAGTCAAAATAAATATTTTTTTAGCCAAGCTGAAGCTGTACTGAGAGACGCTGCGCTCGAGTCATCAAACATAAATATCTTCATGAAATAGTTTGTCTTTGTCCAGCTATAAACATTTGTTTACATACGTTTTTAGAAACTTAAATATTCGAAATATTAAATGTAAATATTAGACATTTAATATTTGGAATATTTAGAAGTTTCTAAGTAATCCTATATTTTATCCTACATCGCTCCTATGTAAGTTAAATCGACTTAAGTAACCCAATTTTTATAGCGCTAGCAGACTTTACTGCTTTAATAAAAATTGAATCCAAATATTATTTAAAGCGTTATATTTAAGTGAGGTAACAAGCGTGGCTTAGAAATAAATTACTATTACTCCCCCACGCAAAAACAGTACAAAACTTTGCCAGTATACTCATTTATGACTGTTCCCAATTCTGAAATTGCCTCGAAACTACTCCAATTATTCTATTTTCTGAAATGATGAAGGTAGTTTTTACATTTCGATATTTATATTAGTGTTTAGCTCTGAAATCATAATTTGAAAAGTAAAACAAATACCGGTTCCTAGAATTTTATACAAATACTAGCTTTTGCCCGCGACTACGTCCGCGTGGAACTTGGAAGGATGGAAGCAACCTCGTACAACACGATAGATATCCACCTAATCAGTACCTTAATTAATAAAAGGGATTATTTAAAGCGCCTAAGCAAATGTAAGAGCAATTGTGCTTTTGGTCTAATCATTACATTTCCGACAGGGTCATCAATGTCATCATGAATTACTTACTCACTTTTCAATCTTTTTAGGGATAATTTCTAGGATGAAAACTATCCTATGTCCTTCCTCGGATCTTAAACTATCTCCATGCCAAATTTCATCAAAATCGATTGAACGGTTTAAGCGTGAAGAGGTAACAGACAGACAGACAGACAGACAGACACACTTTCGCATTTATAATATTAGTATGGATTGTGTTTCATGTTAAATTGCACTTTAGTATCGTTTTTAATTGGTCCACCCGTTTTGGAACGTTGGGGAATGCTGTGGTGTGAACGACAATGTAGTCACTAGAATTGAGAAAGGGATGCTTAGTTGGTTTGGGCATGTAGAGAGGATGCATGAAAGAAGATTCACGAAATAAATCTACAAGGAGAATGTGAATGGAAATGTTAGAAAAGGAAGGCCTAGACGAACGTTTCTTGATCGGATTGGAGACGTTCTGAAAAAAAGGGCAAGTCAAGACTACTTTAAACCGACGAGCATGCATAAGGAGATTAATGAATGTTGATGAAGCGAAAGATGTATAGGACCGTAGCAGGTGGAAAGATGTGGTCTCTGCCTACTCCGTTGGGAAAAAGGCGTGGTTTTATGTATGTATGTATGTACCCGGTTTGGAGCTATAATGCCACAGACAGACACACAAATAAATAGCACACCTCTCTTTTTTCGTTGGAGGTTAAAAATCGCTTCGTTACTTGCGGGATATAACTTTTATACATCATCGACTTTCCAGGGAAACTAAAACTTTCCCATATATGTCTACTTCAGCTATACACTCTATTTATCTTTAGGTGAAAACTTCTTATTGTATCTCGGATATCATAACATAAGGTTACCTGACACCCAGAAGTTACGTCACACGTCGCTGAACTAAAGTACTTATGCTTATTTTATATAGGTTGTTTTTTATTTGATATGACAGTTACCTTAAAATAAATGATATTTATTGATAAATCTGTTTTAATTATAACACGATATATTGCCTATACATTGGCTATATTATGTCCATACAATCAAGTTCCTCATATACTAAAAATATAACACGTAATTCGCGACCAATATCCGGTACAAACCCCCACATAAACACAGAGGAGATAAAACGATGATTCGAAAACCCATTCAAGTGGAAAGTATCGCATTTTCAGTTGACCTAATCTGCGAAACTTCAGCGAATTACCTGACGACGAAGGGAAAAACTTGATGTTTTCTCCCGCTCGGCATCAATCATGGCGGCGGGATACGAGACAAATGATGTGAGAATTTTTCATGTTTGCTCCGGTTTTTCTTTTTTATTCTGTTTATTGGTTGTCAACGGAAACCATATGCTGATAATGATTTATATATCGATATAAAAAAATCCAGTAAATAGGTAGGTATAACTGTAGAAGGTAAATTTAGTGGATTTTTTATATCAGCCTTTTTAGACTACTTGACCTTAATTGAATCTACATACATAATATTTTTAACCGATAGTAGAGTTAAAAATAATTAATGACACACAAAGTATTTTGTTACACAATAAAAAATCCACGAAGGATATCGATGCCTACATTGTAATATAGCTAGCTGGCCAATACGTATCGATTTTAGGATTCCGTACCCAAACTGTGCTAACAGGACAACCGTAATAGGCAGAGACATGAAAATTTCGCATAATTTGTATGAGTATAGCTGCTATACAAAATACGCACTGAAAATAAAGAAAGTAAAAATTAAAGGTGGTACAATCATACTTACAAAAAAGTGTTTTATTTTCCTAACTGTTGAATGGTAGCTGCATACAGACACTTAAAAATTTCATGAAGTATGTTTTCGTATCAACACTATAACTACTAACATTTAACACAGTCATTAGAAACATTGAAATAAGCCCCTGAGTATACTCAATTGCAGTTGCATAATGCGATTCTCCATTAAGATAGTTTAAGACGGGCTTCATGAAACCGCTATCACATACTGAGCAAGCACAAAGGGATGATGCTCAGTGCTCAATGCTCACCACTCAAATTCGTGTAGAGCGTTACTTAGCAAACTCAAACGAAAGACTAGACTTAGGTCAGTATTTGGTTAAATTCCTTAAGACTAAATTCAACTTCGGTAAAGCTAATGGGTTGACTGGAAACCGCCTGAAACTTTGTTCGCACAAGTGAGGAAGAGCGCTGTTTTGGCGTAGTCTGGTTAAATAAAATGTATCCCATAACCATTTTTGGATACCCAGCAAGTAGCAAACAGTGCCCCGATGGTTTTTGTCAGAAAAACTTTTATTCGAGGCACGGTTTTATTGACGATTGGATTAATTGCTCATAAATACCAATCAAATGAGGTAAAACCCTAATAAGATGGGTTTATATTGTCCTGTTTAGGAGTTCCTACGGTCATCTTCCGCCTCCATCATCAGAACTGCCAATACCAATTAGGTACTTATTGTGTTGTCACGTAAACTACTTTGTTACTGTGTTTGTATACACGCAAAAGTTTCATTTCGATACGACAACACTTAGAAGTAGGGTAGGGTACTTAGGGTAACATTGATTCCCAAGATTTGATTAAAGTGTTTGTTAAAAACGAATGTAATTAACTAATAAACTTAGAAGTGAACCTCCTTACAACATGGGACCTTTCAAATGAAGCATCTCTCGAGCCAACATGGCAGTGTTAACTGACAAGGCACCGTTGGTTTCTTGTCAGATGCCATTGCGGCTTGGTTTTCCCTTTTGCTTACTATCAGGCGAAGTGGAGCCACTACGTTGTGCCAATAAAAATAGCTTTCAAATATACAATGCAAAGATCGAAACATAAAGCATAAGGAAAAATTCGAAAGGTTATTTAGCGTTAGAGTGGTGGAGAGGTTAACACGTTGGACCGGTAATCCAGAGGTATCGCGTTCGATTCCCGTTCTCTTCCGCCAGGTTAAGCATTTAAATTTTTCTTTGTGTTTTGATCTTTTATCTTTACATGTAGGTATCAATAGTTCTATATAAAATATTGTGGTGTGTACCCACATTAAAAATAATGAGACATTACATGTTTCATACATTTATAAATAACAGCGCCCTCTCACGCTTGCTCGTTCACTGCTGCAAAGTAGTGCGGTAAGATGTGAATATTAACGTATTCACATAGAGATCGCTAAGGTGTAAAGCATTTCAAATAAACAATGCAAAGATCGACACGCAAAGCATAAGGAAAAATTCGAAAGGTTATTTGGCGTGGGAGTGGTGTAGAGGTTAACACGTTGGACTGGTAATCCAGGGGTATCGGCTTCGATTCCCGGTCTCCCTCCCGCCAGGTTACGCGTTTCAATTTTTCTTTGTGCTTTGATCTTTGTATTAATGGCTTATAAAATATTGTTAAAAAACTGTTTTCGATCTTTGTATCAATAGTTCAATATAAAAAAGTGACATTAAATGTTTCATAAATTTATAGATAATAGCGCCCTCTCTCACTTGCTCGTTCACTGCTGCAAAATAGTGCGGTAAGATGTGAATATAAACACGTATTCACATAGAGGTCGCTAAGGTGTTAATAAGCCTTTCAAATAAACAATGCAAAGATACGAGATACGACACACACGGCATAAGGAGAAATTGGAAAGGTTATCTGGGCGTTAGGGTGGTCAATGGCTTATAAAAGCTTGTTAAAAAACTGTTTTCGATTTTATTTAGTGCTAGTTTACGTGTAATTTCTCCATTCCCAACGTGAAAACTTTCCAAAACCACCGACCGCGTCCGGTCAATGTAAAACTATGATATATCGCTTCCACGTTCCGGACGTTATTTATGGTCGCTATCTCATTTACTGTTGCGAAAATGGCGGCCATTTGTAGCAATCTAATTAAATAATCCATGATAATTGCGTTGTTTTATATTGCGTTGCATACGGCGGATGGGAAAGGATTTGCGTAAATTTATGTTCCTAATTATTATAATTAAACTATCAAATTAGATTGAAATGAATATTCTCGAACACTGCCTGAATTTAATTTGAATATTTACATAGGAGTCTCACTTGTTATTGATACCTGTTATGTTCGCATATTATTAAAATCGGTGCCCGATGTATGATTTTTTTTTAACTAATGTAACTTGAATTTAACGTTTAATATAACGCGTTTTTTCTTTTATTTTTTCCTTTTGAAATATAATACTTTTAAATTGTGAGTTGGGTTATGCTGGTTATATCAGGTTAAAGTAGGTTAGAAACTGTAATTGTTTCCAAAAACATATAAAGCATTACATTAGGTCATCTATTACATAAGATGAAACATTATATATATAGTCATCCTTGACGTATCCGTCAATGGCGAACGTCGTGAAGGTCATTATTATACCTATAAAATACAAGCGACCCGCCCCGGCTTTGCACGGGTGCAATACTGATAAGTTATGCATGTATTATACATAAACCTTCCTCTTGAATCACTATTAGAAAAACGGCATCAAGTCCGTTGCGTAGTTTTAAAGATCTAAGCATACATATGGACTGACAGCAGGAAGCGACTTTGTTTTATACCTACTAAGTAGTGATTACGGGCTCTATTAAACTAATATGTAGGTAAACAATATGGTATTCTTTCACGACTTCGACACATTGTTTCGCAACTGTAACGTCTCGCCAAATTGTCATTTGTCCAAAAGTTTTTTATTTTCTTGAAACTTATAATAGTTTCAGGGTTTTATAAACTCCGTTTTAAAGAATTAATTAGGTTAGGTTAGTTGTTGATTTATAATTATTCTGAAATATGAACATTTTGAAAAAAAAATGGCTGTCGGACAAATGAAAATTTGTCAAAAAGGTACAGATGGGAAACCGAAATTCGGACTTACGATAGGTAACCAAATAATATAATATTATAGGTTTTATCTTACACGCGTCGGTGATATTGATAAACATTCTCCGGAATACCTAGTGGCACAAATAAAAAAATACCCCATGACAAAGCAAAAGCTATAAATGGATCAAACCCAACCAATTCCAAGGATACAAATCCCAGTAGGTAGGATTTAACTTTCAAAAATGTAGGATGATTGAAATAAATCGTCTGGAACACGGTTGATCACATGTATCCACGGCTTAAAGCCTTCTTTGATCCCATACCTAATCGCCGGAACAGATCTCGGCTTAGGCTGCGCGGGGAAACCATTCAATGAGACAGACGTGGGATCTCGAGGCAACGACGGCAAACGTACGGACAAACGTATCGGTAAACGTACGCTTGACTCAGTAAACTCTCGTTTTTTTTTTACTACGACGGTGGCAAACAAGCTTGAGAGCTTGGACGCCAGGAGCATCACGCACGCGTTGCCGACCCTTTAAGAACCTAATTACTCCCCTCTTGAAGAACCGCGTACCGTAGCCCCCGGAGAAAACCTTGACAGGGAGCTTATTTCACATGCAGAGCGTTCGCGGTAGGAAATTGTTTAACGAAGATTTCAAAACACATTATCGGTATAAGCATTAAGTGGAGACGGGTAGGACACTTGGCAGTACGGAACGACGGCAGATGGTCAAAGGTGATCACAAAGCGATAACAAAACAAGGTCAGATATCAGTGGCAAAATAAACAACTGAGTGGACTCATTTTAATATTTGTCTATTACGTTACTATTTGGTAACTCTGTTGACATTATTGATGACTCCAGTGACAGTTTCATTAATTAAAAGCGAAAGCGGCTGTGGGAGAGACAGTAAGCAAAACTCGTACAGGCTGCAATCAACATAAGTTGACTAAAGTAAATAAATATTATTCTGTACTGCATGTCTAATATTTCTTTTGTCTTTGATTAGAGGAATAATACAAGATTATTTCTCAGTCGTACAATATCTTTGAACTAGAACACTTGTGAAAGAGGTAGCGGTAATGATTATGTAACTCTGTTAAGAATATAATAAGTACTCTTAAAATATTGCAGACCTCAAAATAAAAAACTCACACTGTTAACACGTAAAATTACAGTATAGGTAAACAACAAACCATGCCACCGCTATAATTTAGTCGGATTTTTTGTGCGCTCACTACCTACGCCAACACGACTAGACGGATCTGAAACATTTTTTTTAGTGTAAGAATAGTACATAGCTGGACATCCAGAAATGGTCACCTATACGATACTTTTTACCCCGCCTCAGGTACGTAAATCAGAACAGAAGGTAACGCGGACTTAGTTGCTAACCTTCTAATTTGCTTTTTTGTCTATCATTAATTATCGTCATGTTTAACTTTAACTTATGTTACATACCTAAGTACGGACTGATTCAAATGTCTTCCAATAAATATATAGGTAGGTATTATTCTTTCTCAGAAATGTGAATCGTTTTATTTCCATAATCTCGGAATTATGTGAGGCTTCTGCCATGAGGTGGTCCCTGAGTTATTCCCTGGAAACCTTGCAAATGCAGTGAAAGCGTACCTTCTAATCTATAGAGGCACCAAGGATTAAAAGAAATGTCGTAACGTTACTGATTTTTTGGTGTACAATAATAATGTGTTCATTAATAATGACACAAAGGGAAATTAAGAAAGAAAAATTGAATGCTATCCACTACAAGCTAAGTAGGGCTTGAACCTGTGACCTCTGCGTTACCGGCGCATTGCTCTCCCAACTGAGCTATTAGATTGCTACGTCAATCACACCAGATCAGTTTTTCATTCCATAATTCATACGCTACTGGAGCGCCCTCTGCGTCATATGTGTTTGAAATGCTTATGCACATTAGCCATACCCTAGGATGTGCGCTTTACACGCACGATTCCCTGTCCCCATTGCTTTACAGCAAGTGTGAAGACTGCGAGAGAGATGGCGCTGTTAAATATTTTTATCGATTCTATTTTTTATTTATTTATTTAAACTTTATTGCACAAAAGAAAAACTTAACGTACAAAAGGCGAACTTAATGCCATGCGGCATTCTCTACCAGTCAACCTTAGGGCAAAGCAGAGAAATTGTAGGCGGTGCATCAAACAACATAATTACACATAATTAAAATACTCATACTATTATAGCTACATACATATAGATAATAAACATACATATATATAAATAGATACATACATAAATATATACGACGATGAAACAAACCAAGCAGATATACTATGAGATTTCAGTTCTGCCAGCAAAGAAACTTCGCACGGCCCTTTTAAATGCCAACTTACTCGGAGCCTGTTTGATTGTGAGAGGAAGACCGTTCCAGAGGCGAGCCACTTGCAAGGAGAAAGAATTAGACATGAAACCAGTACGGTGAAGAGGAATAGAAAGGGCAAGATTGCCGGAAGAGCGAAAATTACGGTTACGAGTGGATTCAACATAGCAGAAATAGGTTTTCAGGTATTCAGGAGCTTGTGGATCATTGAGTATTGAAAAGAGAGTGCAGAGCATACGAATATTGCGTCGTTGACGGATGGGAAACCAGCCAAGCTGAGAGCGGTAAGAAGAAACGTGATCATATTTACGGAGACAGAAAATAAAGCGAATACAATTATTAAGAAGTCGATCCAACTTATCAAGAAGATCCTCATTTAAGTCCGGATAACAAACATCACCATAATCAATTATGGGTAGTAATAGTGTATTTACAAGCAATACCTTAGTTTTGATAGGCAAGAAATTTTTCAGTTTGTTGAGAGCATGAAGCGAGCCAATGACTTTCCGGCTAATTTCACCTACCTGCACCCTCCAGCTCAGTGTGCTATCTAAGTGAACACCTAAATCCTTAACACTAGAACTAAAAGGAATAGGCGTTCCGTTGAAATTTACAGGAGTTACAGAATCCCGGTCAAGTTTAGCAAGCTGACGAGAGCGCCCAATGATAATAGCCTGACACTTTGAGGGGTTTACAAACAGACCAAATTTCTCAGACCATTGTTGGATGTGTAAGAGATCCAGGTTTAGTTTGTTAATTGTATCAGTAATATCATCCACTTTACATTGGTCGTAAAGTTGCAAATCGTCAGCATACAGATGGTAAGAACAGCGAAGACCAGGGGTGATAAAGTTTACAAAAAGAGAAAATAATAAAGGAGAGAGAATTCCTCCTTGAGGTACACCAGTGGCAAGGTCGCACCAATCAGACAAAACCCGATCTACACGGACTGCCTGCTGGCGCCCACAAAGATATGAAGCAAACCAGCCAAGAGCAGAAGAAGACACATTAAGATGGCAGAGCAAGGTTTTATGTGGAAATACCACATTTTTATTTTTATAAATAGGTAATGACACAAAGGTAAATTAAGAAAGAAAAATTGAATGCGATCCACTACAATCTAAGCAGGGCAAACTATGACAGCTGCCAGAAAACTTCATTACCGCCATTACCGGGTAATATTTTTCGTAATGTGCGACTCCTGAATGCATCATGGAGGTCTATGATATGTGGCTAATTAAAGAAGTATGTAACTGTACATAATTAGGCATTAAAACACTCGTGTGATGTTATTATGAAACTTGCCTTCGGCTCGTTTCATATACCCACACTCGTGTTTAATACCCTTCATTATGTACAGTCACATAAACTACTATTATATAGATAAATGCATACCTACTTAAATACATAGGAAACATCAATGACGCAGGAACAAATATTCGACTTTATCACACAAATACCCTTGCTGGGATTCGAACCCTCAGTAGGCGCCAACCGAATCGTCGTTCCCAAACATAATGAGCATTTCAAAACCGGTCTAAGTAACCTTTATGTTACGGTAAAGAGCACCGCCTTAATTTCTTTATTGTTTGATTATTCACACCTCCTTGGGCCGCGTAATAGGATTGCTACCAACAAGCGCGTGCCAAATTGCAAAAACGGTTTTTACGATTTTTCCTTATTTTGTTTGAAAGAAGGTTAGGAAAAGTCTCAAGATTTATTAGTAGGACCCGGAGTTTTGGGTGCGGCTTTTGACAAGGTTGTAGGGAAAGAATATCACTGTCTAGCGATGTTATCGAGAAACTTATAGTTTTTTTGTGTCTTTATTACATAAACACCTTCAAACCTTCAAGAAAAGAGCGTACTCCCATCTGAAAGGCCGGCAACACAGTTGTAACTCTTCTGATATTGCAGTTGTCTATGGGCGACAGTAGTCGCTTTCCTTCAGGCAATCCGTTTGCTCGTTGGCCTCCTATAACATAAAAAAAACTGAATTCGGGCATACAGAAGAATTTTTTGTCAAGCTGACAAAGAGACGTTTCGCTCGCTCGGTCAATTAAAATATCGCTTATATGAGTGAACTAGCTGCGCCGCGCGGTTTTACCCACTCATCCCACGGGAACATTAAATTTTTCAAGATAAAAGTAACCTATGTGTTAATCCTAATGCTACTACTAACCTATGTGTTAATAATAGACGAAAGTTTTTAACCAGTGCGTCCTACCCGTAATGACATACGGTGCCGAGACGTGGACACTCACGGTTGGGCTGGTCCACAAATTTAAAGTCGCTCAGAGAGCTATGGAAAGGGCAATGCTCGGAGTTTCTTTGAAGGATCGAATTCGGAACGAAGTGATCCGTCAGAGAACCAAAGTTACCGACATAGCTCACCGTATTAGCAATTTGAAGTGGCAGTGGGCTGGCCATATTAGCCGAAGAACCGATAACCGGTGGGGTAAACGTGTTCTTGAGTGGAGACCGCGGATCGGCAAGCGTAGTGTGGGACGCCCTCAGACTAGGTGGAGCGATGATCTGTGCAGAGTGGCTGGCAAAAGCTGGATGAGAGTAGCCGAGGATCGCTTACAATGGCGTGCAGTTGGACAGGCCTATGTCCAGCAGTGGACAAGAATAGGCTGATGATGATGATGATGATGATGTGTTAATCCAGGGTGTCAGCTACCTTCACACCAAAATTTATCAAAATTGGTCAGCCGTTTGAGCGTGAAGTAGTAACAAACAAACGCATAAACAGACTTTCGCCTTTATAATATTAATGTGATATGCATTAGAAGCCTGTTAGCCCTCTATCATGTTGACAAGAAACTCGTCTCGTCGGCGTTAGTGGACATTGTGGCTCTTAACAGCAACATAATGCTGTCTAGGTCATGTTTGCAAATGAGCATTCACGAAAATGGCCTGACGCAGAAACTACTCATCCTAAGTAAACCAGCTGTGGTTGGCGCGTAAATATTTTAACAATAGGTACATGTATGTAGAGGACCACCAGGTATTAGGGTATGGCGTCGCCATGTCGCCCTGACAAACATTTCTGCGTTATTTCAAAACAGCGTAACGCATCGATTTTTCCGACGCAGATACACCCTTTTTGATATGGAGGACTGGCGACAATGTTTGTAAACTTGGTTCTACTTTGAACCCGTAATGTATTTGAATTTTTAGAAGGGTAAAGATTTTGTTAGGGCTCAAAGGCAAATAGTATCGCCTTTGACCGAATACAAATAACGTGATTGGAAGGTTGTTTGGGAAATATAAAGATACTTTTTACCCTTCCTGATATACTTTTAGGACAGTTTTCAACTAGTCCGTGTTAAATATCGTCTGTTATTATTATCATATGTAAGTTATTATTATTTGGGTCTCCGTCAGGCAGTTTGATCGTTAAATAAATTAGGTAGGTATTTTATACTTTCCAAAAGTTATTTTCGCTGCTAAAATACCTAAGTATGTGTTGCATGAAGGATTCAAAATTATCAAGATAATTAAGGTTCTTTATCATTATTGAAATAGAATATTCCTAATAAGAATATTTATTAAATACAAAAAAAGGACGCCGGATTTAGGCTATATATGTACGAGTATACATAGTGTCTCATTATAGATTTCGCTACGTAGGTATTAGTTAGTTCAAAACCAACAATACCAAAGGTTGGCGTCATAAAATATGTTTTATGATTATGAATATATTACTATAGTATTTTATTGTGAAAAATTAAAAATGTTTATTATGGTTTAGGAAAATGTTTCACAAATAGACAAGGTTGGAGCCTCCTACTAAGCATTTAATTATGCTTGTGTCAGGAGACACCGCTCTTCCATAACAAGATTGGTGACAAACCATTAAAACTAAAACTAACTAACTAAAACTAATTATATGCCTAAAGAAGATATTATCAATTGCCATTCGTAATACGAGTATCCTTACATCAACTAAAAATGTAGCAACTAAGTTTACGGTGGCTTTATTTTACCTCCTAGTACACCAGTAAAATGTTTTAACAACTCGCAACACAAACAAAAACTTTTTATATCCAGCAAAGGACTTCATTTAACTACCAAAGAGTTCCATAACCGAAATTTAAATATTTATTAACGTCATAAAATACGCAGACAATGTGTAGAGTTATTCCCGTCCGTAACCAGGTTTAACTGCGTCTTAAAAAGGTTAACGATGCGTTTAAAAGTTCCTCGGGCTTTACAACCCTCTCTTAATTTTTAACACGCGTCCATTAGGTCACAAGATGGCGGATAAGTTTGGTTGTTGGCTGTTTCGGTGGCTTTTGAAAGTCTAACGTGATATTCAGGAGTATGCTTAACACCTTTCTGATAATCGCGGCCTGAGGCAAGACAGGGCGCACCGCAAACAGTGCTAGTAGCCACAACACTAGAGCACACGAGGGTTCAGAGATCCCCCTTCTGCCTTGGTTCAAACAAAATCGGGTTTCACCCTAGCTTAGCAGTCTTTTTCTAATTCATATCTTTCTTACCACTAGCACGGTAGCTGCACTAAGATGAGTCGGGGTTAACGCGCCGCATAGCATAAGCTCACCAACCATAAAATATCCTTACCTAGACCTTTTTTGACCATATCCAGAGAAAGATGATACATAAACCATAAGATGTCGCTAGTGTATTAAGCAACGTCGCGACAAAATGTATAGAACAAAATAAACAACGTTCATCATGAGTCATGACACTTGTCTACAACGTGTCTTTGGATTCGACGCTTGATGGGAGAAGATCATATTGTGTACACATTGAAAGTCTCCTTAAGAGGTTACCCGGAAAATTTACTGCTTTCAAAGGTTTTCAAGTGATTCCACTTCGTGCAATTCCCATGAAAATTGATAGCAATGTACCTTGGTATTAGTTCTTTATATCTGTCTTATTGAATTCCTAAATAGGTAGGTACCTCATGTAACAGGAGAAATCTTTACACCCGTGGAGTCCTCTTTCTAGGTCAAGTCAGTAAAGACTCCCTTGTTACGCGACGGCTAGACATGAAACTTAAATACCAATATCGTCGGCCTAAATCGCATACCTCGTAACTCCATTTTTTTTGAAAATCATGTTTTGACACTTTTAGATACTACTATTCTGAACGCATCTAACGGCAAAACTCTTAAATACCAAAAATAAACCGTTTACTTTTAAAAAGCAAAATAGAAAACCTCGCAACTCCCGACCACCATTTTGTAAAAGGAATACCTCGTATCTCCCCCCCCCCCCCCCCCCCCCCGCCACTCACTTCAGTACAGTTTGCGATGGCGTTGTGACTGCACGTCAGTTTTGCGTAAATATTTAGGAAGAAAACGGGTGTTGAATAACAGGTATGTGTTATAAGGTTCTACGATTTTACTGATTGTGTATTCTTGATAGATATTTACCATATTAACACATTAGACTATTGAAAATGTCGTTTGGTTGCGTGCCGTGGACATACGAGGTTTGCTTCGCGTGGATCTTTACGCATGAAGATTAGTTACGTGGTCTTCTACGCAAATTATTTAATCTTTCTGTGACTTTGGTCGAGACTTTATCTCGTTTTTAAATAATTAATTTATAAATCCCGACGTTTCTAATACGAAGTTATGTCCGTAATGTAAGCCGGATATAGGACGAGAACGTTAATACGCATTATCCAATAAATTCAAAGTAATAAAAATAATATTTAAGAAAAACATCAAAAACCTTTGGACTTGGACCACGCCGGATAAACAACACAAAAATCAGATTGACTATGTACTGAGCAACTGCTCACAGCTCTTCACAAACATAGAAATTTTGAATAACAGAATATTCCCCAGCGACCATAGATTAGTGAGAGGCACCGTTCAACTACAAAAAACTAGAAGAAGTCGAGCGACATTCAGCGAACATAGTCGATCTATCGTGCGAAAAAAATCAACAAGAATACCTCAGGACATTAAAGGACTCTACTACAGTCGAAACCATCAAAAACTAAAGAAGAGAAAAAAGAACTAGCGAATCTCTATAAACTACTAACAAATGTTAAAAAAGGACTATGGAAACTACAGAATGGAAGTGATCGACAAAAACCTCGTCAACAACGGAAGCCAAAAGAAAGCGTATAAACTACTAAATACAGAGAAAACATGGATAACCCCATTGAAAGCGCAAAAAGAAACAGGCAAGATACAAACACGAAAATAGCTAATAAGCATTGCAACAGACTTCTACCGGAATCTTTACCACGATGAACACAAAAAAGAAAATGTATTACAAAACCACGAAACACAGCTTACCTAATACACCTATACATTTTGACTACAGAGAAATCATAGAAAAAATTAAAAAATTGAAGAAGGATAAAAGCCCGGGCCATGACAATATTCCAAACGAAGCTCTAAAAATTGGGCAGAAAATACTAATAGGTCCAATAATAACTCTATTTAATAAAATTTTATATATTGGATATGCAGAAAACTCCAAGGAGCTGGGGAGTCTCAAATCATTTTATTGTACAAAAAGGGAGATCCTTCCGATATAAACAACTATCGACCTATCAGTCTGCTGCCAACCTTATACAAACTGTTCTCTAGAAATTAAAAAGTATATAAACACATTATAAAAAAAACCTAACCTAGGGTGCCGCCGGAGGGGCCCAGGCTACGGTGGTTAGGGCTGCAGAGAGGAACCTCCTGACCATGCACGCCGTGTACAGTGAGGAGTACCGCCTTCTGTATCTGGCTCTTGATCCAGCCATCTAGCGAGAGTCTCTTAAGATGTTCGCCGAAACGACTATCGGGACGATGATCGTCGAGTCAAGATCCCACATGGCGGTCACCTCGTGAGCATGATTATTATAGAAGCGTTGTTTTGTTGTTTGAGAAAAGTTGTAGTTCATAATATTTTTAGCCCTATTTAGAGTTAAAAAAAATAAAATATATAATTATAATTTTGCCACCCACATTTTTGAAGCCAGAAGAGGCTTTTCTGTTTAAAGTTTAATAAATATTTTTTAATTTGCAAGTTTTTTATTTTTTTTTATCCACAATTACCTTGCTCAGATCAAAAGACTATCCTCTATTTTTACGGATTTTTATAGCAAAGCTCTTAACTCCCGATTAGCTTTCTAAAATTTTCAGGAAAAACTCGTAACTCCAAATTTTCCAGGTTCAGGTGATTACAAAAAAATAGGTTTTAGCAATCTGACGGCTAAATTTAACTTAACATTATGTAAAAAAAATACTAAGTAAGTTTTCATGCAAAATTTTTGGTAATCAAGTTTTTTGTGCCTCCTGTAAAATTTGGTCAGATTGAGTTACGAGGTTTGCGATTTAGGCCGACGATATGTATAAGTGAGTGATATTTACTTTAATCATGTCTGCTGGTTTTACAAAAGGCTTTAATACTTTTTAAGAAAAAGATTTTAATCGAATTTACGCATACCGGCTCGAGGTGCTTAAGATAACGATGCCGCTAGTCACTTCAACGTAGTACACCGTCTAAATGGCAATGCATACTTGACGCCGTAAAATTGTACGAGTGAGGTAAGCTAGTGGGAGGGGAAAAATGCTCGAATGCCCAAGGTCACTGAGACGCGGTACGCCCTTAAATTATTGGTCTTTGGTATCACGCAGTTTCCTCCTCCAGTCACGATACATGGCTCTAGATGACTGTAGGAGATCTGAAGATTGAGCTAAGTGGTATGCCATGGGAGAAATTGATTGGGGCTGATACGAACCGATGATTATATCGGGTGGGGTACGTGCGTGTATGTATAAGTGTGTCTGTTATGTGATATTTTGTTAGCACTTCACTTTCACTATTACTTTGCTGTCGCTCGTTTAGCACATTTGATGATCAGTGGCATTCAGAACGTTGTTACCAACCAATAGTAAGATGCATTTGGCACGTGAAATTCGCTCGACTGGTGCAAAGTTATGCAAATTGCCCTAAACCACCTGCACCCAAAATCGACCAATTTCTGGTATACCCCGACGATCCTGCAACAGGAATTAGGTTAAGGCTGTCACGGTCAAGATGATTTATATAATGATAATAATGAAAGCGGTTTATTACAGTCTTGTCAATGATATAATTTTAATACGATAGCAATCTGTTGATATCTATCCATATCATTTGACTAATTAAGAGTAAAATAGCTGTTAACGCAGGGCCCTTATTCCATGCATCTCTCTCTGATATCTGGGATAGAACTCGAAGTGCCAACCCGATTGCATTAAGTTTCCGCCTCATTTATATGCAACGCTATAGATATCAAGCGCAAACTTCGCTTGACTGGGTAGTAACGTGAAATGTCACTGTACAGCAGTACGATTCGCAAACATTGCGTTTTAATGACAGCTAAAGGCGATACCAGAGACATTCATGAGATGTCGCTTATTTTATACGGTGGTTCAGGGACCTAATTCGAGAATACCATTTGAGAGATCGCAAAAAGTCAAAACTGTATTAGATAACAGTGATATCACCTTTGAACTGTCATTAAAATGCGATGAGCTTCAAGTGACATAAATCTCAATTTTGGAAATACGAAGGCGATAATGATTGTCAAAAATTCTATCATGCATATGAATTTCTGTTTTGAACGAAACGTAACTGACTGATTTCACGCACTACACGGTCTAGTTAAAGTATGCGCCAGTTATTTATGCCGTCACATACAAAGGAAACGCATATTAAGCGCGACCGCATTGACGAAGTTGCGATGTTCTAGGGATATCGCCACTTGTCAAGTAGGGACACGTCAAAAGTGACGGATGGCTCCATTATCTTTCTAAAATTAGTCGAATTACCCCCCAGCTTTTTGTTTTTTTTTTCCGAAAATGATGGAGATACGGGGGTAAAAAACGTAAAAAATTACAGCCATTCCGAAACTAACTCACTAGGTCTACGGCTGACAGAACCACTTGTAATTTCATTATTTTACTAGATTAGTCTATTGTGAATGTCGCAAATGGAGGGTCGCAAGTTATGCGATGAGACCTGGTTCGCGGCACTCGCTGACAAGAGACAAAGACGTTCGACAAGGCGACGCAGTACCACCTGTCACACACTTCTCTTGTCAGGCCTGCTTGTATTGATCTCGTATTGGTTTAGTTAGCCACCAGAAACGGTGTCTCCCAAACATTACACCATAAATCGTCTGCAATAGATGCAAGGGCCTATATATATATACTAGAGACCCGTTGCGGCGTCGAACCGCCGCCGCTAGAAAATGGAAATCCGGTAGTGTTACAGAAAATAAATACTTTATCGATAAGAAGTTTTTGGGGAACGAAGAATAAATTAATACTGTAAAAAAACACATCAAAATGATGTTTTAAAAAACCGGTCAAGTGCGAATCAGACTCGCGCACCGAGGGTTTTGTACAAACTCTTTCCATCCTTAAGTGGTTAAGTTAAGTTTGCACCTGGTATGTACATCGCCCCATACAAATGAGGTGCAAAGTTAACGCAACCAATCCTGTTTGTTGTATGGGAGCCCCCCTTAAATATTTATTTTATTTTATTTTTAGTATTTGTTGTTATAGCGGCAATAGAAATACATCGTCTGTGAAAATTTCAACCGTCTAGCTATCACCGTTCTTGAGATACAGCCTGGTGACAGACGGACGGACGGAAGGACGGACGGACAGCGAAGTCCCGGTCCCGTCCCGTTTTTACCCTTTGGGTACGGAACCCTAAAAACGTTAAAACATGCCACGCTAGAGGCAGGCCTGATAGCCAACTGCCAGCTTCATCTTGACAATTTTTTCAACTCTTTTGTAAAAATAACTTGTGCATTAATGACATGTGATCTGCTGATCTGTTTCACAAATAAAATGCATATTATTCGATTTATGGAAAAATATAATTCATTACAATAGTCCCATATCTTAAAAAAATTATTGACATATTTTCATAGGACCGAACATAAGATTGGTGAATTTTAATTTGTTGTTCTTTCTTCAGGACATCAATTTATCGATTTGATCGATTTCTATCAATTTCCAGAAATAGCACATGAATTGAAACGACAGATTTGGTCTCTCACTACGCAGGTTTTAAAAAGGAAATCATGGAGTGCGTAACTGTTTATGTATTCATTTATAATCGTAAATATTTCACAATATCTATAATAAAAAATGTTACAAAAACTCAATTGTATGAAATATAGAGTAAAAAACGTTTATAGATATCAATTCGTCTCCATTGGCAACTCGTCCATATTCCCAATTCGTCCACAATGCCACCTCGTCCATATTACCAACTCGTCCACAATTCCAACGCGTCCATATTGCTTACTCGTCCACAATGCCAACTCGTCCACAAATTCAACTCGTCCACATTTCCAACTCGTCCATATTCCCAACTCGTCCACATTCTCAACTCGTACACAATGCCAAATCGTTCACATTGCCCACTCGTCCATACACCCAACTCATCTACATTGCCAACTCGTTCATATTACCAACTTGTCTTTATTGCCAACTCATCCATATTCCCAACTCGTCCACAATGAAAACTCATCCATATTGCTAACTCGTCCACATTTCCAACTCGTCCATACACCCAACTCGTCTACAATACCAACTCGTCCTTATTATTAACTCGTCTTTATTGCCAATCTCGTCCATATTATCAACTCGTCCATATTATCAACTCGTACGTATTACCAACTCGTCTTCATTGCCAACTCGTTTATATTCCCACCTCGTCCACAATGCCAAGTCGTCCACATTACCAACTCGTCCATACACCAAACTCATCTACATTGCCAACTCGTCTTCATTTCCAACTCATCAACAATGCCAACTCGTCCATATTGCTAACTCTTCCACAAATACAACTCATCCACATTTCCAACTTGTCCATATGCCCAACTCGTCCACAATTCCAAGTCGTCTACATTGCCAACTCATCCACATTTCTAACTCGTCCATATTCCCAACTCAACGATACACCCAACTCGTCTACAATACAAACTCGTCCTTATTATCAGCTCGTCCATATTGCTAACTCGTCCACAAATACAACTCGTCCACATTTCCAACTTGTCCATATGCCCAACTCGTCCACAATTCCAAGTCGTCTACATTGCCAACTCATCCACATTTCTAACTCGTCCATATTCCCAACTCAACGATACACCCAACTCGTCTACAATACAAACTCGTCCTTATTATCAGCTCGTCTTTATTGCCCACTCGTCCGTGTTCCCAACTTGTTAATTTTGCCTACTCATCCACCTTCCCAACTCGTCCATATTCCCAACTCGTCCACATTGACAACTCGTCCATAATACCAACTTGTCCGTATTACCAACTCGTCTTCATTGCCAACTCGTCCATAATACGAACTCGTCCACATTGCCCCCTTGTCCATGTTCTCAACTTGTCAATTTTACCAACTCATTCACATTGCCAACTCATCCACATTTCCAACTCGTCCATATTCCCAACTCGACGATACACCCAACTCGTCTACAATACCAACTTGTCCTTATTATCAGCTCGTCTTTATTGCCAAATCTTCCATATCACCAACTCGTCCGTATTTCCAAGTCGTCTTCATTGCCAACTTGTCCGTATTACCAACTCGTCTTCACTGCCAACTCGTCCATAATGCAAACTCGTTCATAGTGCCGACTTGTCCATTTTCCCAACTTGTCAATTTTACCAACTCATCCACATTGCCAACTCATCCACATTTCCAAGTCGTCCATATTCCCAACTCGACGATACACCCAACTCGTCTACAATACCAACTTGTCCTTATTATCGGCTCGTCTTTATTGCCAAATCTTCCATATCACCAACTCGTCCGTATTACCAAGTCGTCTTCATTGCCAACTCGTCCATATTCTCAACTCGTCCACATTGCCCACTCATCCGTGTTCCCAACTTGTTCATTTTGTTAACTCATCCACATTCCCAACTCGTCCATATTCTCAACTCGTCCACATTGCCCACTCGTCCATTTTCCCAACTTGTTTATTTTGCCAACTCATCCACATTCCCAACTCGTCCATATTCCCAACTCGTCTATATTACCAACTTGTCAATTTTACCAACTCATCCACATTCCCAACTCGTCCATATTCCCAACTCGTCCATATTTCCAACTCGTCCATTTTACCAACTCATCCATATTACCAATGTAGATACATTCCCAACTTAGCTATATTGTCAATAAGTCATCCATATTCTCAACTCTACCACATTTCCCATCCCGTCGACATGCAAGCGGAAGGACTAAGTTTCTTCTTGTAAAATACCATTTAATTTACCATAACTCATGCCATTTTCCTTGGGTTTTTTTTTTGATGGACTTATATAATCATATTTATAATAATCTACCCTAAATTTACTTATTTGAATGACGTTTAAATTAGTTTTACAAAATTTTTTCTGCTTTTAATTTAGATTTAGTAAAACTCGCCTATAGAAATAATCTATTCTTGAATGACGGTCAGTTTTTCTAGTCTTTTGAGCACCAGTCCAACTCGCACTTAACCGGCTTTTTTCTCCACATTTTTAATAGGTATGCGAAAAAAGTTTCCATATCAACATTTTAAAAAGATAAACAACCTGGCAATTTAGAGCATTGACATAATAGCCCCCAATAAAAAAGACATTAAAAGTTGTCAGAATATGGTTACTGTCATTCATTGTCAACAAACTGTAAAAATATTTTTGCATATTCGTACATGTTTTAAGTGTTGCGGATATTATCTTGCCGACTCAAAAATAATATTTCATCATGCTGAACAACTTACTACAGGTGTGTTACGTAATCATGCTTATTATTATTTGGTCATCTTATGTCAAAATAGGGATCACAGGTCACGTGGTCAAAGTCACGTGGTTAGCGCACAGTAGTTTTTTCAAATCCATTTTTCAGTACCTTTTCAGGAAAAAATTAAAATTCCAAGAGTTTTATGCACCTCTCCAGCATGAGACGAATCTAATGACATACCATTTATCAAAATCGGACCATAACTGTAGATCTGATGGGATGTACAAAAATCGGCCTCGCGTAATATATATATAGATAATGTCGCAATAATAGATAAACCTATAAACCCCTAGTACGGTGGTAGGTATAAGTTTTGCCATCTTGAATAAAATTTTGCACGTTGCTGTTCGTTGACCTAATGTGATTGCTTACGTCAAAGCTTCAGGACACCCTTGAAAATGTTATCATGTCACTCCCACGCTTTTCTAACATCGCAATCTGATCGTAAATAATCGTTTATTTTCAAACCAACTATCACAATTTTTGCTTGTATATTTCTACAAGTTGTGATGTAAATATTGAATTATAGTCATCTTAAACTGTTCAGTGCGATAAATGTGGCAAACAAATAAGTCGTAAGAATAAAAATAAATTAGATGAAGATTGTTGTTTTGTTGGATATTTAGTAGTTTACCAAAAAAATCAACAATATACCTACTATGTAGTGGTCACTACAAAATACGATTGGTAAGGGGTGGGTGGATGGCAGATAGAAAAGGGATAAGATTTCATAATGTTTCTGTCGTTATGATGGTTGTGGAAATTTATAGGCGAGGCCTTTGTCCAGGAGTGCTCATTATTTGGCTGATAACATAGACAATTATTCACCGAGTAAGCGAAGCGTTTCAGATTGACCGAAAATTATTTCGTATGTCCGAATTTCGAATTCGGGATGTTCGGGTGCTTTGCTCGCCTACGGGTCGCATTTTACAACCGATTTTGTGAGCAGATTAAATAATCATAATAATATTGAATTTCTTTATTGATTCAGATTTTCGATATTTTCCAAAATGGCGCAGATATGGGGTTCAAAAACGTAAAAAAACCTATTACAACCAATTGTAAAAATTGGGCAAGTGCGAGTCCGACTCGCGCATGAAGGGTTCCGTACCTTAAAACAAGTTTGTTGTATGGGAGCCCCCCTTAAATATTTATTTTATTTTATTTTTAGTATTTTTTGTTATAGCGGCAATAGAAATACATCATCTGTGAAAATTTCAACTGTCTAGCTATCACCGTTCTTGAGATACAGCCTGTTGACAGACAGACGGACGGACAGCGAAGTCTCAGTAATAGGGTCCCGTTTTTACCTTTGGGTGCCTAAAAAATATTGTTGTGTGTAGTTGTGAAAACTGACATTCATTAAATAATACACAATTTTATCATTTTTATTTTTACCAATACAACCTTGATTAGTTATGCTTAAAATTGAGTAAGGGTGACGCCAGACGAGTGCAATTTGAGTCGCGTAATTTCGGTCGTGCCATACATGTCACGTGATCACGTCACCCTAAAGGTAACCTATCTGAAACACAAATTTTTGTTTCCCATCTGTAACGATTCACCAAATTTTCATTTGTCCGAAAGTGCTTTTTTCCTGAAACCCATATAACTCAAGCAAATTAAGCCGAATATGGGCAATCAGGGGAAATAATTCGTGTAGTTTTGAAAATTGGTACAGTTATACCCTATGGTGTCTAGATGAACATACTAAAAGTCCTCGAGGGTGGGGGCTGTGCTAAGGGAGTAGAGGGGAGTTGAAGTTACCTTTTTTCTGATTTTCGCTCATATCTCAAATATTTATAGAAATAGCATTATGATTACTTGAGACAAAAGTTTTCACATAAAATTTCCTACAAATTTGGTCATATTCATTTTTACTCTAGGATCAATACTTTGGGAGCTACAGGGTATTTAAGTTAACAGAAATATCAAAAAATGGTCGTTCAAGAAAACGTAGTTTTTTTGTAGTTGCTCATCATAACACGCGAACGTGTTGCAACGTTGTGTAGTTGAGAAATTCCCGTTACCGGTAAATTCCCATTTGGGAATATTCCAAGTAAATTCCCATTGCTCCCGGGAATATACGAGCTCGGTGGACCCATTCCTTTGATATTGCGTTTTGAGCTAATTAATTGAATACAAGCAAATCGTTTTCACTTTTTGACTCATCCTGAATCATCACTTAGAGTAAGTATCATAAAATTTACCTGATGATGGACCCTGGAAGCCCGTAATGGATCGGATCTCAAGATACGTTCAACGTAGACATGTGCGGTTTTCACATTTCAATTCATTTTGATGAGCAGTTAGAGCCGGTATCATTAAATAAACCTGATGATGGACCTTAGAAGCCCGTAATGGATCTCAGGATACGTTCAACGTAGACATGTGTGGTTTTCGTATTTCAATTCATTTTGATGAGCAGTTAGAGCCGGTATCATTAAATAAACCTGATGATGGAACTTAGAAGCCCGTAATGGATCTCAGGATACGTTCAACGTAGACATGTGCGGTTTTCATATTTCAATTCACCTTGATCAACAATTAGAGCTGGTGTCATAAAATAAACCTGATAATGGAATCCTGGAACCCCGTAGGTAATGGATCTCAGGATACGTTCAACGTAGACATGTCTGGTCTTCGCATTTCAATTCACCTTGATGAGCAATTAGAGCCGGTGTCATAAAATAAACCTGATGATGGAATCCTGGAAGCCCGTAATGGATCTCAGGATACGTTCAACGTAGACTTGTGCGGTTTTCGTATTTCTACTCTTCTTGATGAGCAATTAGAGCCAGTATCATAAAATAAACCTGATGATGGATCCTGGAAGCCCGTAATAAATCTCAGGATACATTCAACGTAAAAGAAAAATAGTTTTTTTTGGGATACGTCGCCATCATAACGTTTTTTTTTAGTTTAGAATAAGCACGCTTTGTCACCTGCTGATCGAACATATAATCCCCATATCGGTCCGAGCGTGCGAAATTACCGTAACGGAGTTGCCACGACTTTGCACGGTAAGCAGCAGCGCAGCGAGTGATTGAGCAAGAACGGTGGCCATACCAGTGAGCGAGACATCCGTAGGTACACCGCTGCCGCTGCCGCTGTCGCGCAAAGTCCTGGTATCTTTATAAGGCCTTAGCTACTACGGGCGTCAGCGCGGTGCGGACCGCCGAATAACGTCAGAGTTGGATTTTGTACCTACTATAAAATAATTGGATGGTGACTGTGAGAAAGAGGTAGTAAGAAGAGCCCAGATAGCAAAGGTAGCGGTGAAGCGGCTAGAGAAGATCTGGAGGAACAGAGGTATCAGCAGGAAAACGAAAACAACGCTGATGAGAACCCTGATCTTCTCTATATTTCTATACGCTTCAGAAACCTGGACCCTTAAGGCACGCATTCGGAACAGGATTGACGCATTCGAAATGTGGTGCTGGCGAAAAATGCTAGGAATCCCTTGGACGGCACGCTCAGTCATGAGGAAGCGAGGAAGAAGAGATAAAATAATTTGTATATTTTCATGTCTGGTATTATATACTACCAGAACGACAAGATAGTACGCCAAAATACTATAATCTCTTGACCATATCAACAAAAATATATATGCGCCGTGTAGCTCGTAAAGTATAGATCGTAGAGTAAACATATATATGTCAAATTTGTAGGAAATTTTATGTAGAAACTTTTGTTCGAAGTAATTATAATGCTATTAAAATCTGAATAAAGTACCTTCAACTCTCCCTACTCACTCAGCACAGCCCTCACCCTCGAGGACTTTTAGTATGTTCATCTAGACACTACCAGGTTTATTTCATCTGTGTTAGTATGATCATCAGGTTTATTTTATGATACCGGTTCTAACTGCTTATCAAGATGAGTTGAAATGCGAAAACCGCACATGTGTACGTTGAACGTATCCTGAGATAAATTACGGGCTTCCAGGATCCATAATCAGGTTTATTTTATGATACTGGCTCTAATTGCTCATCGAGGTGAATTTAAATGCGAAGACCAGACATGTCTACGTTGACCGTATGTATCTTGAGGTTCGATCCATTACGGGCTTCCAGGGTCCATCATCAGGTAAATTTTATAATACCGGCTCTAACTGCTCATCAAGATGAGTTGAAATACGAAAACCGCACATGTCTACGTTGAACGTATCCTGAGATCCATTACGGGCTTCCAGGATCCATCATCAGGTTTATTTTATGATACCGGCTCTAATTGCTTATCAAGATAAGTTGAAATTCGATAACCGCACATGTCTACGTTGAACGTATGTATGTTGAGATTCGATCCATTACGGGCTTCCAGGGTCCATCATCAGGTAAATTTTATAATACCGGCTCTAACTGCTCATCATAGACCTCAGAAATTGTCTGATCGAACCTTAAACCTCATGGCTGAACGACGCTCGCTACAGTTGCAGTCTCCCGATGACGCGAGGTCATATAGGCAGCTTAATAGACGTATATCGAAGTCCTTGCGACATGATCTGCGGCTCTTTAATATGAACCGTGTTAAAGAGACCATTGAGCAGAACAAAGGCTCCAAAGTGTTCGCAAAGGACAAGTCTATTGGACAAAGCCAGCTGACCAAGCTGAAACGGGAAGATGGCAGCATAGCGTCGACCAAAGCAGAGGTTCTAGGCGAGATCGAGAGGTTCTATGGTCAGTTATACACTTCAGTCGCAAAGCCCGTTGACAGCTTGGTAGGCGATCCAAGAGCCAAGCTGTCCCGACATTATACCGAAGATATCCCGGACATCAGTCTGTACGAGATTAGGATGGCCCTGAAGCACCTTAAGAACAACAAGGCGCCGGGCGAAGACGGAATCACCTCAGAGCTTCTGAGAGCGGGTGGAACACCGGTACTTAAGGTCCTCCAGAAGCTCTTTAATTCCGTCTTGTCCGAGGGCAAAACGCCTGAAGCATGGAATAGAGGCGAGGTGGTACTGTTCTTCAAGAAAGGTGATAAAACCCTATTGAAGAACTACAGGCCCATCACGCTTCTAAGCCATGTTTATAAGTTGTTTTCAAGGGTCATCACGAACCGTCTCGAACATAGACTTGATGACTTCCAGCCTCCCGAACAAGCCGGTTTCCGAAGAAGCTATAGTACCATAGACCACATACATACGCTGCGACAAATTATACAGAAGACTGAAGAGTATAACTTGCCATTATGCTTAGCGTTTGTGGACTATGAGAAAGCCTTCGATTCGGTGGAAACATGGGCGGTGCTCGAGTCACTTCAGCGATGCCATATTGACTATCGGTACATTGAAGTGTTGAAGTGTTTGTATAGTAACGCCACCATGTCGGTCCGAGTTCAGGAGCAGAGCACAAAGGCCATTCCATTGAGAAGAGGCGTAAGACAGGGGGACGTTGTGTCCCCGAAACTGTTTACGGCCGTTATGGAAGACGCCTTCAAGCTCCTGGAATGGCAAGGACTTGGCATCAACATCAATGGCGAATACATCACTCACCTTCGGTTTGCCGACGACATCGTAGTCATGGCAAAGTCGATGGAGGAACTCAGCATGATGCTCGATGACCTCAATCGAGTTTCTCAACGGGTGGGCTTAAAAATGAACATGGACAAGACGAAACTCATGTCAAATGCCAAGGTTGTGCCCATCCCAGTCTCTGTTGAAAACTCGGTACTCGAAGTTGTTGACTCATACATCTACCTAGGACAAGTGGTCCAATTAGGTAGGTCCAACTTCGAGAAAGAGGTCAACCGCCGAATCCAACTCGGCTGGGCAGCGTTCGGGAAACTACGCAATGTCTTTTCATCCGACATACCTCAGTGCCTCAAGACGAAAGTCTTCAACCAATGTGTGTTACCAGTGATGACTTACGGCACCGAAACGTGGTCTTTCACTATCGGCCTCATCTCAAAGCTCAAAGTCGCTCAACGTGCAATGGAGAGGGCTATGCTCGGGGTGTCTCTACGTGATCGAATCAGAAATGAGGAAATCCGTAGACGAACTAAAGTGACCGATATAGCTCACCGGATTAGCAAGTTGAAGTGGCAATGGGCAGGCCACATTGCACGCAGAGCAGATGGCCAATGGGGCCGTAAAGTGCTCGAGTGGAGACCTCGGACTAGCAAGCGCAGCGTAGGACGTCCACCTACAAGATGGACAGATGACCTTATAAAGGTCGCCGGAAGGCGCTGAATGCAGGTCGCTTCCAACCGGTACATATGGAAGTCCAAAGGGGAGGCCTATGTTCAGCAGTGGACGTCCTATGGCTGAGATGATGATGATGAACTGCTCATCAAGATGAGTTGAAATACGAAAACCACACATGTCTACGTTGAACGTATCTTGAGATCCGATCCATTACGGGCTTCCAGGGTCCATCATCAGGTAAATTTTATGATACCGGCTCTAATTGCTCTTCAAGATAAGTTCAAATGTGAAAACCGCACATGTCTACGTTGAACGTATCTTGAGATCCGATCCATTACGGGCTTCCAGGGTCCATCATCAGGTAAATTTTATGATATTCACTTTAAGTGGTGATTCAGGATGAGTCAAAAAGCGAAAACGGTTTGCTTGTATTCAATTAATTAGCTTAAAACTAAATAACAAAGGAATTGATCCACCAAGCTCGTATATTCCCGGGAACAATGGGAATTTTCTTGGAATATTCCCAAATGAGAATTAGCCGGTAACGGGAATTTCTCAACTGCACAACACAAGTGTTATGATGAGCAACTACGAAAAAACTACGTTTTCTTGAACAACTACTTTTTAATATTTTTGTTAACTTACACACCCTGTAGCTCCCAAAGTATTGATCGTAGAGTGAAAATGAATATGGCCAAATTTGCAGGGAATTTTACGTAAAAACTTTTGTCCGAAGTAATCATAATACTATTTCTACAAATATTTGAGATATGAGCGAAAATCAGGAAAAAGGTATCTTTAACCCCCCCCTACTCCCTTAGCACAGCCCCCACCCTCGAGGACTTTTAGTATGTTCATCTAGACACCATAGGGTATAACTGTACCAATTTTCAAAACTACACGAATTATTTCCCCTGATTTTATTAATTTTCTTAGTACCTAATATTTTCAGAATTTTATTAAACATGATTTTAAAGAACCCATTAGGTTAGGTTAGGTTTGTTTTATAATTATTCTGAAAAATGAACAGTTTAAAAAAAAAAAATGGCTTTCGGACAAATGAAAATTTGGCGAAACAAAAATTAGTGTTTCAGATAAGTAAGTAACCCACTCTAAAGTATGGCGCGACTGAAATTACGCTCATCTGGCTACAACCCTAACGAAAACATCTAGGATTGTGAAAATAGTATTGATCAATAGTTACTTGTCGATAAGACAGATCTCATTCCTACCGCTATTTGTTCTTTAGGTACCATTTAATGCAGTATTACAAAGTTGTTCTTTAAACACTAGTTGCAAAGTTCGCGTGTATCAACTTTGTAAAACGCTCCTTGCAGTTTAGACTTAACTCTTCTGTTTCAGTACGTAGTCTAAGAGCTGAAAATATAAAAGTTACTAAGGTAATTCAGCGCTCTTCAATAAAAATCTTCTTTATGACAAATAGGTATAATATCTTCAACATCTTCTATCTATATCATCATCATCATTGCATCCGGCCGATTTCGACCACGGCGACTGAACGCTGGCTAATGAGAGCGTCGCTCATGAGCTCTCAGGTGGCTGACGTAGCCAATTTTTGCAGCAAATGTGCGACCACATTCGCTGCATGTCAGCACCCCACCGACAAAATTATACAAGATGACCGCTGTTGGTCGGGCCTTGAGCTCCTCGCGCTTAGCGTCTAGCTCACTCCTTCTTTTCTCTTCGAAGGCTTGCACGCTTACCGCCACTGTTTGCCTCCACTTAGGCCGATCTTGTGCCAAGTTCTCCCAATGCGATGGGTCAATGTCACCTTTCCGCATATGGCGCTTCAGTGCATCTTTATATCGCAGGAATTGGCCGCCCTGTTTCCGCTTGCCGTCCTGCAGTTCCGAGTAAAAGATGCGCTTTGCGATTTTATTATCGGACATTCGGGAGACATGACCGCACCATCGTAGCTGTCGCCGCATTAGATAGGCTTCGATACCGCTGACATTAGCGCGCCGCAGAACCTCCGTGTTTCTGACACGGTCCAACCAAGAGATGTTCATAATGTCACGCAGGCATTTCAAATGAAACCTATCTAAAGTGCGAATATGCTTACGATAAAGGCACCAAGTTTCGGAGGCATACAGAAGATTGGGCAATACAATAGCCATGTACACAGAGATCTTGGTTGGGAGCTTTAAGTCGTGTGAACGGAACACCTTGAGACGAAGCTTCCCGAAGGCAGCAGCAGCCGCTCCAATTCTGCTATTAATTTCATCATCAAGGTGACACTTAGACATTGCTGTTCTATCTATATATATAAAACTCAAAGGTGACTGACTGACTGACTGACTGACATAGTGATCTATCAACGCACAGCCCAAACCACTGGACGGATCGGGCTGAAATTTGGCATGCAGGTAGATGTTATGACGTAGGCATCCGCTAAGAAAGGATTTTTCAAAACTCACCCCTTAAAGGGGTGAAATGGGGTTCCAAAGTTTGTATGGGGAAAGAAGATTAGTTAGACTATTTTATTCGAAACTTCACAGGAGTATTCCTAACAATAAATGAGTAAACACGTGTTTCAGGTTTTTTGAAAATTCAACCCCTAAAAGGGAGAAATGTGGTGACAAAGTCTGAAAATCAGCATGGGTATTGTTTTTATGGTTTATCGGGTCGCTGATTACGAAAACCGCAACGATTTTAAAATCCAACGTGGCGGACGTGAGTTACCATCTCCCCTGTTGGGGTGAAATGGGGTTGAAATGTCTAAATACTAAACCGCTGGTTCTGGAGAGTTCAAATTTGGCACGTAGGTTCCTTATAAGGTGTAGGGGTGCACTAAGAAAGGATTTTTCAAAATTTACAGGAGTATTTCTAACGATAAATGAGTAACCACATGTTTCAGGTTTTTTGAAAATTCAACCCCTATAAGGGAGAAATGTGGTGCCAAAGTCTGAAAATCCATTGGTAATGCTTTTATGGTTTATCGGGTCGCTGATTACGAAAACCGCAACGATTTTTAAATCCAACGTGGCGGACGTGAATAGACATGTTGACTGATGTTGAATTCTACAGTGTACTGTAGCTATATGAATAAAATTAGCTAAATATTTCACGAAACAAAGAAAAATATCCAGAAAAATAAGTCTCTTTTGGAAATATGTGACTTGAAAGGTACGCAAATTTTATGAATTTTAATTTTAATCCAAAAGAAATTTTGAAAATGTTTTCAGAATCCTCATAATTTTACAAAACAATAATTGTATGACAACCATGAACTTAAACGCACTTTTTCACGGTGAAAATGGCAAATTTCTTAATTTCTCCATACAATTATTGGTACCTATACCGGCCTGTGACGTCACTAGCCTGACGCGTTTTGTATGGAGCGTTTTTAGCGCTACGTAGGAATGTTGAACTTTGACGGTCATTTTTGACTTTTAGAGCGGTTTAAGTGTAGTCAGTCCTATATAGACATTTGATCACAATAAAAAATAGAATCGATTGACATCCTCAAAAAAAATTAGTCAACATGTCTATTAACATCTTCCCTGTTGGGGTAAAATGGGGTTGAAATGTCTAAATACTAAACCGCTGGTTCTAGAGAGTCCATATTTGGAACCTACGTGTCCTTATAAAGTCTAGGGGTGCAATAAAAGAAGCATTTGTCAAAAGTCACCCCCCCCCCCCCGAAGGGGTGAAATGGGGGTCGTAAGTTTGTATAGGGAAAAAATATTAGTTAGACTATTTTATTGAAAACTTCCAAGGAGTATTTCTAACGATAAATGAGTAAGCACGTGTTTCATGTTTTTTGAGAATTCAACCCCTAAAGGAGGAGAATATGGTGACAAAGTCTGAAAATCAACAAGGGTAATGTTTCTATGGTTTATCGGGTCGCTGATTACCAAAACAACAACGATTTAAAAAAAACAAACGTGGACGTGAAATACCGTCTCGCCTGTTGGGGTGCCATGGGGTCGAAATGACTAAATATGAGTATGGGTGTAATTTTTAAGGTTTGTTGGGACGTAAATTACGAAAATGCCACCCATTTTGAAATTTTATTTGTGGTCATGAAAATTCTTGAAAGCATTTGCGCCAAATTGCAATTTAATCGGTCCAGTAGTTTTGCAGCAAATCGCTTGTAACATACGGGCTGACAGACAGCTACACGTGATCCTATAAGGGGGTTTTGTTTTTGATTTTGAGGTATGGATAGAGACCCGCGTTATCCTAATAGATTAAAAAAATAGTATTTGGTGGCATCTCGATCGTCGTTAATCGGTACCTAGGCGGGCGGCGCGTTGGGACGGGAGGAGTAATGATCGGGAAACTTCCTGCATCCGTAATAAATACATTCAAGCTTTTCAAAAATTATGTTAAGTCATTTCAGAATTCTGAATTACGTTTATTTGGCTCAGAATAATAAATTTTTCATTCATCAACGAAGAGAACCTCAATATCTTACAATAGAACATGACGTAACTTAGAACATGGCTTAGAATCATTAAACCAATCTCGAATATCCCAAGTCGATAAGCGGAGGCTCGGGACATTATAAAAGCTTTATACAAATAAAATGCACACATATCCCGGTGCCTTAGCTTCACTTCGAGTTATGAATTTTGAAGTGAGCTTTATTTGGTACAGTAAAAGCTGAGATCGCTTGATTTGTGAGTGCTTGAGTTTTCGGTTTGATTTGATAAAGTGGAGTTATGATAAAATAAAAAGTATTTCCCAGTAATATTAGAAAAGCGAAAGTCTGTGTATGTTTTGTTACTTCTTCTCGCTAAAACGGCTGGACGGATATGCATGAGGGAAATGCAGATTGCAAATTATACCCTAACTTAACAAATAGCCTACTTTTAATCCTGAGAAAAAAGAACATTGTTCCCGTAGGATGATGTATATCACATAGGCACGCGAGCGAAGCCTTGGGTTAATGCTAGTAGATATATATAAATGAACAAGGTTTTTGACTAATCTTCGTGAAATAAACAATAAGGCCGGCGTTAGGTAGATGTTGCACGGCAGTGTCTATGCAAGTGAGTGCTGCTGTCCTCCCGCGCCCGCGCGTCGCACCTCCTCTCTCGTCCAGCAAAGGGTGGGCGTAAACAGTTACGGTTACTGTAAACTCATTGAAAGGGTCCGAATATGCAGACGACGTGGCGATAGGTATCCTATCTCAAATAGGAAATATTGTTTCCCATCTGTAATGGTTCGCCAAATTTTCATTTGTCCGAAAGTTTTTTTTTTCTAAAACCCGTAATATTTTCATTATTTTATAAACATAGTTTTAAGGAAGCCATTGGGTTACCTCAGGTTTGTTTTATTATTCTGAAAAATTAACAGTTTTGGAAAAAAATGGCTTTCGGAGAAATGAAAATTTGGCGAAACGTTAAAAATGGGAAAGAAAATTGTGTTTAAGTTGGTAACCATTAAACTATAGTAAAATATTATATTATATGACTTTGTGAGCTTCAAATCTCGCGACTTTGTGTCAAAATGGCAGAAATTTGTAATTTTTAAATGTTCAAAATACTGAGTTGACTGCTAACTTCCATATACAATACCGAACCCATCTACAACATTTCCGGACATACGAAAGAAATCTTGGGCAAGTCGAAACCACTCCGTCTAAAATTTCAATTAACTTCAACAGAATATGGAATGGATCCATTTATTAAATTACTTACATTGAAGTTAGAAAAAGCCACATTTATAATATCTCTATCACAGTTTTGCTATCTGTCTATAGTCTGTCTATCCGTATGTCACCGGCGTATCATTAGGAGGAAGTGTAGAAAATATTGAACTCCGATAGTTGTATTTCCGCTAGAAGTTTTCCTTACCGGCTATACAGCTGGAACTAAAAATAATATAGTAACCAAAGAAACATCTGAAATTATAGCAAAATAAATATAACATATTCAAAAAGAAAACTATCACTTTTGTTCACATTCATTCACATTCGTTCTTAAGTCAGATAGACCATGGGTGTCGCCGAGGACATTGGAAGGGGCAGCTGCCCCCTAGACACAGGCGCGACAGCGGCCTATCGGTATAACTCGGGCGTCGGTGACCTTGTAATGCCGAATCATTCGACAAGACATTCACGTGAATGCCTTTCCCCAGCTCGCGCGGCCCGCGCTCGCCCGCGCTCGCCCCTCGACCCGCACACATAGCCGCGAGTTTTGTTACTGCACATAAGTGTCGCTGTCGTTTCTTTCTACGTTAGTATAATATATATTCTTTGCCCTAGATATTCAAAAAACATAGACTGTACCCACGATTTACACATTCCTCATCTCATCTAGCATGCATGCTGGCGACGCCCTTGAGATAGACTAAATCAATACGAAGTTAGTTCGTACGTTCATAATCATAAGCTACTACACTGAACTTGGCCCATACTTTCAACCGTTTTTCCTTATCAAAAACCAGTATTCCAGTATTTTACAATACTTTGGCTCTTGTACTATGTGGGTGTAACCACCATTTGGCTGTCGCGAGGTGTTCCAGGGAACCATTAGCTAATGAACGACTCCAATCCAATCACTACACTGTTTTACCCTTAAATATTAAATTTTATACTGAATATCCATACGTCAGCGTGACTTCGGAGAACAGAACAGACAATTCTACATTAAACAGGTGTGTTTGATATCCGAGAGTTAAGACGTGAGGTGTTATTTTCAACCGACTTCAAAAAGGAGGAGTGTTCTCCATTCCACTATATATTTGTTTATTATATAGCCATTTCCTGCCTCGCCCGACTGCATTGTGGAATGAATGGTCGCTTGCGGTATTTCTAGACCGATACGACCTTCAAGAGCGTTCTCCCACCTGTAAGGCCGGCAAAGCACTTTTAACTCCTCTGGTGATGCAAGTGTCTATGGGCGACGGTAACCGCTTTCTATTAGGCAATCCGTTTGCTCGTTTGCTGCCTATGACATAAAAAAGTAAATTTTTGTAAATGTGTGTCCGCCAGTTCACCTTAGCACATCTTGAGCAAGTATTTGTACAGTCAAGATTAAAAATTAATATCTACTGAAAGCTGTAAAACATTAATGTTTGTACTTTGTTATGTTGAGTTCCTAAGCACCCGGTACTTCGTTGGTGCGGAGAACAAAACAGTACCATAACCTTCTTTTTTGCTATCGTAATCGAGTAGGTACAAGTTGAAATCTCCAGCTGTTTTATTGGCACCATAATGATTAATGACACATAAGAGTGAAAACCAAAAATTAATGCTATTCGATTCAGTACCTAACGTAGGTTACCCAACAAAACTTGTTCACGTCAAAAGCGGCCACAATAGTTTTGGGCAAATTTTTGGAGGACAACTACGGAACGGAAATTATGTGAAACTATAAACTTACAAGGAGACGCCGGCCATTTGTAATATTGTACTTACTATTTGTTACAGTAATATTTTTTTTTAAGTGGTACTTAGGTGTATTTCTGATCTTACAATTGTCTATGCCCTAGTCATAGTTAAAAAAGTGCCCAAACTACAAAAAAAATAAAACAGTAAGCTACTGCGCATTAATTACTAGGCTTTCTTTTGGTTAAAACCCATTACGACATTCAGGTTATATTTATCCATGCACATTTCTTTCGCTCGTCCAAATAAATAATCACTTTGTGTCACAGTGGCTCAATATTTTAACCCATTGTCAAACAATCTACTATTACAAGTCCGCAACACGAAGAGGGTAGTAAATCAACATATACCTACAATCTACATATCAATAATATGCATTTAACATGATTGGTTTACAAAACTGAGTAACATCCATACCTACTAATTAAAATAACTCCCGGGGGACGACATAAGATATTTATTCCGAAATTCCTCCACAATAAACTATTTGTATTTGTACAGAACACAGTCGCAAGTAAAAACTATAACATATTAGTGAAAAGGGTACTTGTTGACTACTGAACCCTAAAAACATGCTGTCTGAAAATAAAGCCCCGCTTATCTGACTCATTTCATTTGTTTCATACTGGGTCGTATATTTTAAACCGGGTTTTTGCTCGCCATGGGTGAAGAAGATTAAATTACAGATACACTGACTAGGCTACGGCATCGATTTTATTTTGGCTTATGAAATTATACCCAATGTTTGACGTTCAACATGAGATTTATCTGTTACTCGTATATGATTTGAGGTATTATGTTTGTATATTTTGTATAAGAAGATGCTTGCAAGTTGGTCCGCGTGGAAGAAAACGTCATTCATTACCGTCTACGAGTTGGGAAGAGGCCCAGAGTCAGCAATGATGGAGCGAGGCCTTTTTACCGATGATAATGATGACATTCGACGTGTGGCGACGCGGTTGGTGCAGTTTGTAGTGCACCTGTCTGCTGAGGCGGCGGTCGAGAGTTCGAATCTCGCCAAGGGCAAATATTTGTGTGATTAACTCGAATATTTTTACTGCGTCATGGTATTATTATATACTTTTTAAGCATGACTTGAACTGTAACAGAGCTGGTTAGCCCTCACTACCAGTGAGGACTTTATTTGTTTGTAAGGGAGTACAAACCCACTAACGTGAATGTCTCCGAGCCACAGAGGACGTGCCTAACATCTTTGTTTTGCACAAGGCCAAGTAAGTTTGTCCACCTATCAAGTTTCAGGAACACTGATGGTAGTGACACTTTGTTAAGTAGTCAGTCGACCCCGTTAACATGCACCTAGGCTAAGTTTTAAAAGCAGTATAAGCGCCTGCTCCAAACTCACCTACTGGACAAAACAAATTAAAGGTACAAACTTAACTCTATCAACCTCGTATCTTTATAATGAGTTTAATTAATATAAGAACCTTGCACTGTACGAAATACCGTTCAATTTATATACCAACGTAGTTCAGAGGGAAAGTTTTGAAGGTAACTTGAAATGCAGGTTTCAAGTGATGAGGAAGTTTCGTCTGACAGCAAACTACGGCCCTGTATTTAAAAAGACTTAAATCTGCAATAAAATGCTTAACTTTTCCGTCATTCTTGTCCGAGGCTCACTGGAAACTAAATATCGATCTATCGTCGTTTTAATGAAATGCCTGCGTAAGTATTTCGCTTTTTACTGACAGTTGAATCACGATTGGACGAATTCTACTGAAAAAATTTAAGTTATTTTACAGATAAAAATTCAATCAACTAAAGTTATTTTATCGAATGTTTAATAAAGTATAAAAAGAACAACTTAATCAAAATTGTTGTATGGGTTCAATTCTATTAAATATATACTTTTTTGGCTATTCATAGACAATTTTTGTGAAGTGAACAATCCACAAAAACGGAACCTCACGAAAAATAACCAAAATCGGTGATTATTCGAGCGTTTTAAAAGCCTCATTGCCGTGACCGAGATATTGGCAAATTCACAGAAGCAACCAACATCATTTTGATAAGAATTTAAATAATCTGGGTCCTATGACAACCGAAAATGGCGCCTCAGATCATACGGGGCTCGTCAATATTGTGGTCACAATAATGTGTGTGTATATATTTTCTTATGGATTATTTTCTCAGTAGTTTATATCTAATAGAAATTTTCCCCTAGGTTTAAATGGGCACTATCAATACAACAATATTCCAATAATCGACTTATCCACAATAGTTCTTAGCTATCATTGTGGCGTGGCGTCAAACAAAAGGGTAGATTTCGCTGACTTTTGATAGCGTAGAATGTGATGTGATAGCTCAGTCGGGAGAGCACTACGCCGGAAACGTAGGGTCGCAGGTTCAAGTCCTGCTTACATTACATTTTTCTGTCATAATTTACCTTTGTGTCAATATTTATAAAAATAAAAATGTATAAAAAGGTTCTATTAAAAAGCGATGTACCTATTTCAATCATGTTTTGAATACGTTATTAACCGACTTCAAAAAAGGAGGAGGTTATCAATTCGAACTAATTTTTTGTTTTTTGTATGTTTGTTACTCGATATCTCCGAGAACCGTGAACCGATTTTCAGAGTTGGTCCCGTTGGCACTAAGTCGGGATCTGATGATGGAATCTTGGAGAAATCGAGGGAACTCTTCAAATGTTATAGGGACATGTACGGCGCTTTCGGTAATTTATTGATAAGGTCAAGAATTTACATTCAGTAAATAGGATTTGGTGTAAGGAAACTGATGATGAACACATACGAATCACTAAA
Organism: Apotomis betuletana; assembly: GCA_932273695.1. Lineage (NCBI taxonomy): Eukaryota > Metazoa > Arthropoda > Insecta > Lepidoptera > Tortricidae > Apotomis > Apotomis betuletana. The sequence goes on from OW026307.1 coordinate 18,565,586, forward strand.
AAGTAAAAAAAAAAATTTTTTACAAAAAAATGAACCGACTTCAGTAAAACTAAAAAAACCAACAATAACCCGTTCAAGTACAGATTACATTTGACTCACCCTTCGAAGTCGGTGCCAAACCTCGCGTAAACTATAATATATAAATATAAGAACTGGTTTGGGATCGACTTCGAAGGGTGAGTCAAATGTAATCTGTACTTGAACGGGTTATTGTTGGCTTTTTTAATTTTACTGAAGTGGGTTCTTTTTTTTGTTAATTTTTTTTTAAATATAATGTACACGTAGTTTTCTATGTGCTTCTATATCAGATGAGAATGACACATAAACGTCTCAGCAAACACGAAAACGTGTCTTGATACAGTTTATCTCCCAAATCGTAAAATCCCCCATAAAATTCGTAAGGTTTAGTTTACTATTCATCCTCTATCCAACATAATAAAGAACGTAACCCGAGTATCACGGTGTATCACTATAAAACTAAAGTATCTTGCCTACCTTCTTGAATAAATTTTGAGAACGTTCAATTTAACTTGAATAATATTGAGTTGTTGTTACGAAGTTAGATACGAAACTGGTTATTGAATTTTAATTAGTTTCAAGCGGTCTTAATTGATTAGTACTCTGTTAATAATCTCGACAAAAAGGTTTACATTTCCTGCCAGTCTATAAACAGACTTTTTCAGTGATTATTAACGAATAACTAAATTATTACCACTCACTTGATCAAACTAGTAGGTGGCCCGCCCCCATGAAACAAAGGCATAACCTTTTTTTTTACTTTTCCTAAGTCGGGTGCGTACCAAAAATTGTTTAGGCCGGTCCAGCCATTTAGGCATGTCGAAAGGAAAAATATTTCATTTCAAAAATTTATTTGCGTATATAGACGTCCAAGAGGCTCAAATAATTAAATACACGTAACATCCATCATGAATTGTTTTATTTCAATGTTTGACAGTCGCGGAAACTGAAGAGAAATAGTACATTACATCAGAGGCCGGGAAAATGAGGATTTCCGGCCAAGTAGGTATATACGGCCGAGCGAGCGTGCGAGCGAGGCCGGATAGTGATACGAGGCCGGGAATCCGTTTTCACGACGAGGCATGTATAGTGCTTTTCTCAAACATACAATGAAATAAAAAAATATACTTCAAAGAATAACACTTAATATTGTTTGTCCGATATTTTCCGAATTTGACCGAATTTTAAAAATCCGATTTCAGATTCTGACTCAGGAGCCCCAAAAATCCCCGGATACCGAATTTCAGCCTCCTAGGATCAATTTGAAATTTTCTCCATACAAATCGTTTTTTTTTCGATATTTCCCGAATTTGACCGAATTTTCGGACAAGATTTCAGATTCATATTTTTGAGCCCCGAGAGCCCCCCGATACCGAGTTTCAGCCGTATAGCACCAATATGAAAATTTTGAAAAAAAAAAGTCGCCATCTTGAATTATTTTTTTCCACAAGTGTCTAACAACCAACCTTTAAAAACAAAACCTGCTTTTTGTCAAACCAGCCAGCTGTGTGAATGACCTTGTTGTTGAAACCAAAAAAAGTTACTTTGCAGGCCTAGGCCTGAAAAGCAGTATGAAATCCCTTTACAGTCCTCTCGAGTTGTTGCGCCCAAAAAGCGATACTTCCGAGCCTATTTTAAGGAACGTAAAGACAATATTTCATTGGATGTTTGAGAAAAATATTTTTTACAATTTTATAATATGACTAGAAAAGGTGCCCGCGAACTTTGTCTGCGTGGAAGAATAGTACATTACTGCAGAGGCCGCGAAATAGGGAATTATTGGCCGAGTAGTAATAGATGGCCGAGTGATAACGAGGCCATCTAGAGATACGAGGCCGATAATCCCTGTTCGCGCCGAGGCTTGTATAGTGCTTTTCTCAAATAAATCCAAGGAAATAATACAAATGTTCAACTTATATATTCATATAAAAACAAATTTATTTCAAATTTAATAAAAAAAAAAAACATTTTTTTTTTAAGCTGTTCGGGTGAATGTTTTTGCCACCAAATGTTAAGATGATTCTATTTATTAAAAAATGACAACACCTTATTAATAAGATATTGTTATATTTTTTAACAATAAACGTGATTCCTTGTTTATTTTATTGAATATCTGATTTAATCGAATTGAATAATCTAGTTAAATATAAGAAATAAAACGTAAATATACATGCACAAACTAAGTTTTTTTTTATTGGCAGTATGCCATAGATTATCAATAAAAGAAATAAACCCCACTGAAACAAAAGACAATCTCTTTGTTGGCTACGGCCAATAATGTTGTATGAAATTCCTTTATATCGTTCTAATTTGAAATTAGAACGAATCTTCAACAATTGCTATACAAAGACGTATTTCGCGTTCTATTACCACGATCATAAGAACGACATTTCCTTGGATGTTTGAGAAAAAACTCATAACCCCCTTATTTGCTTCTCCGTAGTGAGATAATCCATCTGGCGGTTGCGCAGCTACTTTTAAATCAGTCCAGCCGTTTAGGCGTGATGAAAGGACAAATATTGTTTTTTTTTTTTTTTTTTTTATATTATAGATAAAATATGAACGTTTACAGGAAGCCATAGTTACAAAAAAGGAATGCATGCAAGTAAGTATACTACAATTGTTATGGGCCTAATTCAACGAGCGTAGCGTTGGAATATAACCGATTTATGGCTCAAATTACTATATTATGGCGTACCTACAGTGCGAACACGTCAAATTAGGTTCAATATAACTTTTCTTTAGCTCTTGCTTTAAGCCTGTCAAAAACTTATTTTTGTTGCTTATTCGTATTTACTTCCAATAGTCTGAGCAATGTTTAGCAAACGGAAAACTGGCTTCAGTAAATCATGAAACTTTATACATTATTAACGATTCGAGTATTCCTGGCTTTGTTTTTTCAATATTTATTTTCCCTCCGTATCGCTTCTTCATTATTCTTTCACATAAAATGTCGCTTTGAATAGGACCATGGACAATGTACGTAATAATAAGTGTCAAGTCAAGTTACACGAAATAAATTATTATTATTATTATTATAAGGATTGTTTTTAAGGTTCCGTAACCGTAAAAACGGGACCTTATCATTCAGTGCGCGAGTCCGACTCGCACTTGGCCGGTTTTTTATCATCATTACAATAAGAGTGTAATTTTATCATACCCAACAGAAAATTTTACGGAAACCACAAGACGTACACCAGGCTAACATAAAAAATAAAGAATATTTTTACTAGGAGCCACCACATAATTCTTATATAAGTAAAACCTTTGATTGACATTCATTTATCAATGATCGTAAAATGCGAGAAAAATTCATTGAAGTGAGACTGTCAATGGTAGTCATACGTCATTTCAATAAATCTTTCTCGCATTTCACGATCTCTTTTTATAATTAACCAGAAGGTGCAACTTTGTCCTCGTTAAACTATTATATTTACCGTAGACCGGTAAAAAGTATCCTATAACCATTCTTGGATGTCCAGCTATCTATGTTCCAAAATTGGTTTAATCCGTCCAGACGTCGCAGCGTGATAAGAGGACCAAAATCATTTTAACTACACATTTACACTAACAGGTGGCGTTGATGGCTAGCACCGCGCACCCACACGAAACCTGCATAACGCTGTCTTTTTTTCTTTTCATAGAAAACTGATTTTCGGTACATTTTTTTTTATTTCGTCCAATCACCGTGAGTCTAATCGATCGTACACAATTCATTATGATTATAATATGGGACAAAACCATTTATAGCTTAGCAAGCGTCGGTCCGGCCCAGGGATAGTGGCGCTACAAACAGCTTTAATACATAATATATGGCAATAATGTGCATACATCACATATTTGCATTATTAAACGTCAATGGCTAAATTGTCCAGGATTCGACAGTAACTAAATTCAAAACATTGTTTACTGGAATGCTGCTCAATCCTTCGTTCTTCTTACGAAATAAATACTGAATTCTATTGAAAAAAACTTTCCTTTCATCACTGCATATGCAAAAATTACTGGAAATTTGCGGAATATTTAGTCCTGTCTCCTCTTTGTTTAGATCAGTAACATTCACACCTTTCTACGTCACTTCAACTTCAGACTTTCAACGTCAGTTAACAAAAATTGGTCGTAGCCAGTAAAATAAATTAGTACCATTAAAAATACGCAATATGGCGTGTGTAGTAAACCTGTGGGGCTATAAAGATGCTACTAAAATGCTGCTCAAAATACGCTAACGGTGCGTTTATGGACCGTTTTTTGAGCAGCGGTGTGGACAGCATGCATTAGAAACGTGAAGATTAATGGACGCATACGACACGTTACTGCGACGGTATGGTCGAGCCTTAATACGAGTTTATTTTCTAAGAAAAAAAAAAAGAAATAATTTGTAATTTATTGATAATAAAACCGACACTAAGTTTTCTAAGTGAAGTCTTATTGAACGTAAGCACTTTTACCATATTGCAACTTCATAGAAACTCATTTTTAATAATCTGTGACAGACAGATGGAGAGACATACGTACCTACAAGAAGGCTACGGAGGCATGAACAAGCATTCATAATAAATGAAAGAGATGTCAGAATCGTAACACTTATTTCATTTTCACGGGTTTCTTGTAAGAGATTTATTTATTTTACACAGTGCGATTATTATAATATGTATATGCAGTAAAGGTAAGTAATACTAAGTACATAGTTTTCTGATGCCTAGTGCAAATTCAATGAAATACCAAGAAAAATACACAATAGTTGCTTAATTCCTTGGTGTTTAGTTTATAAATTTTAGTAGTTCAATTCAATTCATTATTATGTTCATTAGGAAAAACCATACAAAACATTTCAAATTACAAATATACACAATTGAAAATTGAATTAACCACCACAGTCAAAAATTTAATACTACAATTCCAAAATAAAATAAAATCACATTTTATGAAGCATGTTTGTAGTGTCTCATTTTGTTAAAATGTGGGTACACTTCACAATTTTTATATACCTACAACCATTGATCAAAGCTCAAAGAAAAATTTGAAGTAGTTACCTGGTGGACGAGACCGGGCATCGAACCCGGTACCTCTGAATAGCCAGCGCGTCAACCTTTCCGCCACCCTAACTCTCAAGCAACCTTTCGAATATTTCCTTATGCTTTGTGTGTCGATCTTTGCATTGTTTATTTGAAAGGCTTCCACCAGGTAACACATTTCAATTTCCTTTGAGCTTTCATCTTTGTAAAATCACATAGCCAAATAATAAGTATAAAATCAAAGAAGAATACAATAAGTGAGTCTAAACAACAGTAAAAACAATTAAAATACCATGTCAAGCTCAAAAATTAAATTAAATTAAGTACCTAATGCTTAAATCTTAAAACACAAGTAACAATAATTAATCCCCCGCTTCGATTGTAGTAGATCGCATTCAATTTTTCTTTCTTAATTTACCTTTGTGTCATTATTTATAACAATAATTACTCAAATAGTTTTCCAAAGTAATCGTGTAGGCTGTAAACGGGCCTCAGTATTAAATATGATTTGACTTCCTTTGTAAATAAGGTTTTGAACTTTTTGATGTATCGTTCAGATTGTTGTAAGTTTTAATTGCCAAGTGTAGTTCATACTCTTCTTGTATTTAATACTCAAAAAGAACTTTCTGTGGCATACCTTTCGTTTTTGCGTACTGTTGTCAAAGTACATTATGTATGTACTTACACTGTGTGATGTATCCATCCTAATAGGTTTATTTCCAGGGCACAACTTTGTTCTGTAAGCGGATTACTAACTACCCATTTTCCATTCCAAGTTTCCAAAAGTTATTCCAATTCTAGACCAAAACTGCTCCGTAAATTATAGCACGTTAGAAGCGAGAACGTATATGCTTTGGATGAGAAATAGAAGTTCAAGTAGGTACCTACTTTATGAATATCTACGATGAGTCCGTTCAAAAGGGCTTCTTATTTTATTTAAAGGTCAAAAAGGCGAAGAAAATTTTGCATTTTGCCAAATGTATTACTTACTATCTGACAAATGATTAATTATCAATGAATTATAATTTTATTCAGCATATTTACGTAATAATAAAAGGATATACCTACCGGGTACCTACTTTTCTTATACAGATTTAGGTGGGTAGCAGCGAGCAGGACGCACTCCTTGTAGTCATTGTGGAAGAGAGGTTCTTGAGTAGTGACCGCGTGCCTAAAGATGCACCGTGACTCGTGGAAGGCCCTCAAGGTGGAACCACGATCTGGTTGGGATTATGGGAATCTATTGGATAGAGGCGGCGCGCGATCGGGTAATATGAAAATCCAGGTCCCCTTTCTCCAGCAGTCTTTTGGCTGATATGATGACCCTTCCTTTTAACATGTTCAAAGACACAGGAGCATTTTGAAAATTGCATCCAGCGGCATATACAACACTCATACATAAAAGTTCTAACCAAAAACGGCACAAAGCATTTTTGTGTGATTCTCGCAATCCCGACCAGATTGTGGTTCCACCTTAAGGGCCTTCCCACGCTGTATCTTTTGGTACGCGGTCGCCATTCAAGAACCTCTATGCCACAATGACACTATGAGGAATGCGTTCTGCTCGCTGCTACTTACCTCTGTCTGTATACGAAAGGCAGGTTTTCATATGGGTTTGCTTTCACATAAAAACTATGAGAATTTTTTGGCTGTCAATGGCAGTTTTGCGAACATAACAGTCGGCGTCCACAGATGTTGGTATATATCACGAGGGTCCTAATTTACCGAAAAAGAAGGTTCTAGTTTACAGTGAAAGAAAACTCAAATGTCAATGTGTGTACTAATAAAGCTTGGCTGTGTGCACGATGGCTATAATCCGTAGGTTGCAATGGTGTGTGGCAAGTTTAATTTCCGCGCGACACGGTCGTTGCGGGCCATTGTGCATGTTTCAATTAGAACTTGTGGGGAGACTTCTACAGGGAATCCTTGCTGGTTTAATAGAACACGACATATGTCGTTAAACCAAATAAGACAACGTTATGCCTTGCCACGTTGCGTCACGTGACTTGGAACTTTGCGAAGACGTGGTGTTAGAATGGGATAACTGCATGGTAAGAGGCCCTTTTTAGGGTTCCGTACGCAATGGGTAAAAACGGGACCCTATTACTGAGACTTCGCTGTCCGTCCGCCCGTCCGTCCGTCCGTCCGTCCGTCCGTCTATCACCAGGCTGTATCTCAAGAACGGTGATAGCTAGACAGTTGAAATTTTCACAGATGATGTATTTTTATTGCCGCTATAACAACAAATACTAAAAATAAAATAAAATAAATATTTAATGGGGGCTCCCATACAACAAACTTGTTATAGATTATGGTACGGAACCCTTCATGCGCGAGTGGGACTGGCACTTGCCCAATTTTACTATGATACCATAAAGCAATACAAATCCTTTTCATTGCACACCTAAAATACGCAGAGAAACACATAAGAAATACAATGAATAATAATCAGAGGTAAACAACAGGCAGTATTATTGTCTCAATAGCAATCTCCTGCAGACAACCTTTAAAACGCAACACTTACAAAACTGCCGTGCAGAACTTAAAGTACAGTAAGTGCAATGAGAGACGTATTGCACTTACTGTATTTATGATCCATGCGTACGTCAACGAAAAAATAAATTAAATAAATAACATGGTAAATTGTAGTGTTAAGTGGTGTAGAGAGACCTCATAAACATGGACGCAACTAAACGGTGGCCGCCGTGTTCATACTTTAATGTCCTGCCGTACCATATCGTTGGTGCGCGCGAGTCGCCTTAAGGTCGCCTTACATGCTCAGTCTAGTGGGGGTTGTCTGTGTACAGCGCCATCAGTTGGTAAAACATTCATATAGTCCGCTCACCACGCCGAAACGTCTAGCCTGGACGGATTTTAACCAATTTCGGTACATGGATAGCTGGACTTTAAAAGATGGTTATAGGCTGCATTTTAATGTATCTCATGTTGTGTTGTATTCCTTTATGTTTGAGGTGTGCAATAAAGAGCATTGGTATTTGTATTTGCATAGGCTTAGAATAAATACGCCCAGAACGAGAGGCTTCATGCAACATATCTGTGAAAGATGGAGCCGCTTTTGGTTGTATGTATTTTTCTCTATAGAGACATTTTGCTTGTGATTTGATTATGACACCGGCGTGACAGATGCGCCAATCTAACTAAAACTAGCTTAAATTTCAAGCGCTAACTAGTTTTCTAGGCATATTTATTCTAAAGTATAGGATGCTTTTTACTCCGACTATAGTAATAGTACATTACTGCAGACGCCGGGAAATAAGGGCTTGCCGGCTGAGTAGGTATAGACGGCCGACCGTAAGGGAGGCCGTCTAGTGATACGAAGCCGGCAAGCCCTTTTCACGGCTAAGGCATGTATAGTGCTTTTCTCAAACATATGCAATGAAATAAAAAAATACACCACTCAAAAAAACATAATTCAGCTGTTCAGCCAGCTCATGAACACAGACGCCATGTTTAAAAAAAGTATTTTTAATTTTCCCTCCAATCCCTCTATATTTTTTTTCTTTAATAAGTCCACGTGTGTAGTGTGCGAATATTAGGGCCATTATACACAACCTGATAATAAGAATCTTAGTTTCTATACTAAGTAAAATAAAGGCAGAGGATTTTTAATATTGTCTATGGTCTCTGGTGACTTACGTATAGACGGTATTTTCAGTTCGTGTGTACTAGGCATTAACACGGATATTGTTGGTCCGATGGCTGAATGGGTAGCTACTAGAAAAAAAAAATATATCAGCTGTTCATACACACAGACGCCATGTTTACATTAAAATTAAAAACAAATTACTTCCCGGCTTAGGCCTTCAATTTTGTATGAAATTCCTTTACAGTTCTCTCGAATTGTTCCGCCCGAAACTTGACACTTCGAAGCCTGTTCTAACGCACGTTACGACGATATTTCATTGCATGTTTGAGAAAAGAAATTTTACGCCGACAAAGTCCCCTTCTAGTATAAACTTTTATAAAAAAAACCGGCCAAGTGCGAGTCGGACTCGCGCACCGAGGGTTCCGTACAAACACTTTCCATCCCTAAGTGGTTAAGTTAAGTTTGCACCTGGTATGTATAGCGCCCCATATAAATTAGGTGCAAAGTTAGGTATTAAAAAAAAAAATTATGGTTTTCGTAATTATTCCTTTATCTATGCTATAAGACGTTGCTTCGTACCAAATTTCAAGATTCTGAGTTCACGGGAAGCACCCTGTAGGTTTTGATTCCCTTGCAAGTGTCGAAAATTTGCGGCATAAACGGCTGTATAGGTATTAAAAAAAAAATTTATGGTTTTCGTAATTATTCCTTTATCTATGCTATAAGACGTTGCTTCGTACCAAATTTCAAGATTCTGAGTTCACGGGAAGCACCCTGTAGGTTTTGATTCCCTTGCAAGTGTCGAAAATTTGCGGCATAAACGGCTGTATAGGTATTAAAAAAAAAATTTATGGTTTTCGTAATTAATCCTTTATCTATGCTATAAGACGTTGCTTCGTACCAAATTTCAAGATTCTGAGTTCACGGGAAGCACCCTGTAGGTTTTGATTCCCTTGCAAGTGTCGAAAATTTGCGGCATAAACGGCTGTATCTTTTGATTGCGTTGGCTTAGAAGTTTGATTTTTTCACAGCTTCAAGGGACAGTAGACCTGAGTAATTGATATAAATTTCAGCTTCATACCTCCACGCGTTCCTGAGAAAAAGGGTCTTGACAGACGGACGGACAGACGGACAACAAAGTGATCCTATAAGGGTTCCGTTTTTTCCTTTTGAGGTACGGAACCCTAAAAACCTGCAATTCACGGCCCGTATGTAAGTCAATACAATATCCGCAAACATTTCGCTCAGTAATTGCTCTGTAAATTTATTTAATACACAGATCGTTTGAGCGTATGAGGTATTTTTTCGTAAACATCAATTAAACAATAACTGATATTTACAAAAACCCTGTCAATTTTATAACTCACCAGGCTCGTCAATTCCCTTCCGAATGAGAAGCGATATTGAAATTGTGGGTACATTTTTAAATCGTAAATATTCAACAAGCTCCTGTCACCAGAATAAATTGGTCCCGTCGTATCCGCAGTCTCTATTTTAAACTTTCCACATATTCAGGCAGGTAAAGAATTTTGGCAGGCCTGTGTATAATGGTTGGATGTAGGATGTATTCTCGATTTGAAAGGGACACTTAGGCTTCGTTGATGTGACAAAGATGTGGTTGAAAATGTTATAACTTTATGGTTTTGATAGTGCTCTCGAAGAAAGAGTGCTGGATCGATTTGGGTAAATTTTCAGAGAAGACGATAATATGGAAAAAATATTGGCCACTGGAAAGATCCAGGGGAAGATTCCTTGGGGCTGCGGCTGGATGCGTTGGTCCGACCAAATCCGCACTTGACTCCAACTTCCACGACGCGCACGAGGTGGCCGCGAACCGTGGAAGGTGGCGTAACATCATCCGGGGGAAGCTGATCCATGGTGGATGTCACGACCCTCAGCAATGAGGATTACGATGCACAGAGGTAAAGGTTTTCGAATTCTAATAAACTAGCTCGAGGTAGTTTGCTTCACTTAAATGTATTTTGCATTTTATTATCTAGTTTTTACACTATGTGTCACGATTTTTGCACAAAATTTCATTGTACATATGTTTAACATGTGTATATGTGTGTCAGTCTGAAGCATCGATGCTCCTTAATCGATGAACCGATTTTAATGGGATTTTGTTTTACCAAACGCCTTGTTTTTCAATACGGTTTTTATTCACGTGAAAATAAATACAGTCCTCTCCAAGATAGATAATTTTGATTGGAACTAGTGAGAGGATCTCAACTTATATTGAAGCTAAGAAATCATTTTTGTTTTTGTTATGTTCAGTTTAGTAAAAAGCCTAACTATTTTTATACAAGGTGTTTTTCGGCCTACGTCATATTGCGAATTTTTTACTGGTAACGACACATTTTTAGTAACTAACGTTGAAAGTCGGCGAATGTCACTGATGTAAACAAAGAGGAAACAGGACTAAATATTCCCCAAATTTCAAAGATGTTTTGCATAATAAAGCCAAAACTATCCAGTGATGAAAGTCGAGTTTTTTTCAATAGGGTCAGTATTTATTTGCAAGAAGAACGAAGGATTGAGCAGCATTCCGCTACACAATGTTTTGAATTTGGCTAATGACCAATCCTTGAAAATTTACTACTGACGTTTAATAAATAATAATGCAAATATTATATTACGTACTTATGCTCATTATTGCACTAGGAAAGCTGTTTGAAGCGCCACTATCACTGGGCTGGACCGACGAAATAGAAAATTAATAGGCCATGCAACTTCTAAATCTAGGAAATTGTTTTGTATGCAATTATTTTAGTGGGAGCTACCTTTGTGGGTGTTTCTTCATATTATTTCAAATTGAGTACGAGTCTGAGTGTTTGTAACAAAAAGCCGCGATGTGAAACAACCCATGATTTTGTTTTGATTGTGAAACAGTTGCAAAAATGTGTATTTAATTTTGTTCGCCGCCAAAAGAATTGCAACTGGGAAGTTTGCATTAACGCATGAACAATTATGTGTTTTTTTAATTAAAAATCTGCTGCCGTGTGCTGTCTAGTAATTAATAATAATAAAGATGACAATTTTACTCACAGACCTCACAGTTATGTTTCAAGAGCATCGTGACGTTTCGGACACATAAATATTATGTACCTATAGGGCATTTTCGTGAGAAGGAATGCACTTTATTACGACATAATTAAGAAATATTAATGATGTTCAATTTTGTAACCAACATTTTCATGTTAAGTAACAAAGTGAAATGTTGTTAGATAATAATAAGGCTTAGATTTGTCAAAAAAGTCATACTTAATTCTATCAATTCTGTCCATTTTGTTACTAACTTTTTCATATTAGTGTCTAGTAACAAAGTGGAATGTTATTAACATTTCTTAATGTATGCCAATTATGTCACAGTTAAGTTCACACGAAAATGCCCTATAATTGTATTCTAGTTTATATTTGTATTTTAATTTCTAAGTAGGTATATGTAGATTTAGTTATAAATATTATTAAAATTGAAAATGTTTATGTTATCCTTTTCCTGTTTATCCTTTTATTACTAACTAGCTGTGCCCCGCGGTGTTACCCGCTCATCCCACGGGACCACTAAATTTATTCGGGATGAAAAGTATCCTATGTCCTTCCCCGGGACTGAAACTATTTATATACCAAATTTCATCTAAATCGGTTCAGCGGTTTAAGCGTGAAGAGGTAACAGACAGACAGACAGAAAGACAGACACACTTTCGCATTTATAATATTAGTATGGATGTGTTGTCCAGTTCGTGTATGTTTACGAAAATTTTTTCATTCATTCATTCATCCAACCATTAATTAATTCATACATTCATTAATTAATTCATTCATTCGTTCATTCATTCATTCATCCTGATCGAGTATAGTGCCCCGATTTATGAAATTGTGACATTTTCCTATAGTTTTGCAGGTATGCCATCATGTCAAAATATGCGCCTGCCGGAGGGCTTCAAAGTGCAATTTGAATAAGGTATCAAAATCGGTCGGTGACATTTTGAGATTTCCTCAAATTTGTGCCAAAAATTTTCGCTAGCTTGGATTAAGAATTTTCCAATAACTTATTTTGAGCTCGATTTAAGAAACGGAGAAAATCAATCTCGGTTTAATTAAGCTACAGTTTGAGCCATCTTAGGAGGCGGGCGGACAAAAATGTAGGCGTAGATCACAAAACAAATTCGTCAAATTTTTTCATGTCTTATTTTTAAATTACATTTTCAATGCCTTTGTTAGTTGCGCGTACTGTGAGATCTGTAGATTTTTTATCATGTATTAAGTTTAATGTATTTATCCATAATAAGCGTTTTTTTATAACATGTGTACCTTAAACTGTATTTCTTACGTTAAGTTGATCCCGGTCATTTCTGTCCTAATTTAGTCTAGGATATACAGTCCCCGGATATTTTGCAATTCCGAGGACAAAAATATCCCTGGATACCTTAGTCTATTCCTTTTGCATGCACATTCACGCACGTCCACAAATGTGACACGCAATTCTTTTACTTTTTCTATGCAGTAATGTAATATAATAGAGTGACGGGTGACACAAGTCGCGTATCGCGTAGCAGTTGTGCCAGACAGTGGTATTGCCTTAGTTGGCGCATTGTACTAAAATGGTTCACTCTCATTGAATAAGTATCAAGTTGACATTAATAATTTGCCCCAAGAGTCCTAAAGTCCAAGTCTTTTACGATAATAGAACGAAGTGAAACGAGATTGCTCAAAACGTTTTGGCACAAGAAACTAGTGTAAAATAACAATTTCCTTTTATACGCCGCACCAAGACACAGTCAATAGCTATTCTCGATCCCGGGCCGATGTCACGCGTCAGAATATAAAAGGTTCAGAATAGCCTAAAGCCCCTTCAGCCATAAAACAACATTTAAATTCTGTCCCGTTTTCCAATACAAGCAGAAAAAATGCTTTTCAAATTGCAAAAATCACGTTGCCCCGCCCAAAACCTAAAACAGACATAAATCTAAGGCTGCCGCAACCGGCTCTGAATGGGGCCACAATTTGTCACAACAAATTATTCAGACGCCGCATTGTGTTGAAAAAGATGTCTTTTTCAGTCTTCCTTGCACAACCGTTTTATAATAGCACAAATAGGTACGTTAGGTGCATTATGCGAGTGATTTTTATTGCTGCGCGCTGCGCGCTAATGATAGGTTCTATGTTTATAATCACACTAATAATAGTTTGTGAGACTGTTTAAGTGTATGTTTGTTACTTCTTCACGCTGTAATGGCTGGGTCAATTTTGATAAATTTTAGTATGAAGGTAGCTGACACCCTGAATGCAATGCTGCTCATATATCGATAACAAGTGTGTGAATGAACACATTAACACACTTTTTATCGATATATGAGCGCGTAGCACCGCGCGACGCAGCTAGTACTTTTATAAAATTCTAATTTATATTAAATTGAAAACCATTTTTTTATGGAGAGGGATCATGATTTCAGGAATATGAATAGCGCGATGCAGGATGGCTGATGTTTCATTTAGACACTGTTGATTATCTATAGCGCGATCTATCGGGCGGAATATCGTTGTCTGCTCATCACGCCAAAACGGCTGGATGGATTTTAACTAATTTTTTTACAGACAGCTGGATATCAAATGCAAACAAAAATCATAATACTAGGCCACAAGGGCAATTTTAAAAATCTGTATCTACCGGCATTTTACAAGAGGAGACCGCTGTTTAGAAGAAAGTTGAAGAATCGCAACAGTTAAAATTAAAATTATTACAACTATGTTAAATAACTAATTGGAACACGTAGAGGAGATGAATATATTCTCCAAGTCAATGTTAGGTACATAAATAATATGATGTAGACTAATAATTTACTCAGAGACGTATAAGGTCTCTAAGGCGTCACGACTTGCAATAAATACAATTTATTATTTTAATCTCACCGAGATGTATAAAGTCTCTAGGCGCCAAAGTGAATAAGGTGCTTACAAAATAATGATAAAATCTAAATTTCTTATATAATCTCTCTAGGGGTAAGTAAAGTAAGACATAAGAACTTATACTATAATATTCATATTATATACGCTCAGATTGTATACGCTCGTTTTGTATACTGATCAAGGTGTATAACGAAAGTTAGATATAACATCAAAATATCTATTTTTGTTAAGTATAACGTTTAAGTATAATATTATTGTATATAACGATCATAACGTATAACGTTCATAATATCTCAGATTCATTATGAATATTACTCAATACATCTAACACCAAAATGCTAATGCTCGTATAGAATAATCGCCTGCACATCAATTGTGTACATACTTATGCAATAGTTCGCTGTTAAATTTTAATATACCTCCATGCAAGCAAGCATTTTGACGCTCAGCATGGTCATAAAACAAACCTAACCTAACCTACAGTTTTCGGTTTGTGACCCATATTCCATTTTGTCGCAGTTCTTCCAAACGGTATACTCTTACTTGCCAGCATTTCATCTGCCGTTATCAATTGTGTACATAGTTATGCAATAAGTAGTTCGCTGTTAAATTTTAATATACCTCCATGCAAGCAAGCATATTGATGCTCCGCTGGTTTTGCTCGCTCCGCTATCCATGGTCATAAAACATACCTAACCTAACCCACAGTTTTCGGTTTTTGACCCATGTTCCATTTTAGGGGTAGCTGTTATAACCTATTTAATATATCATACGCTATTATATTTTCTAATCATTATACTAAAGGAAAGTATATACTATAATCGATATATCAACTGAATTTAGAGTATTTGAGTGTCATATAAAAAATCATTCTACAACACGAGTATTATGCTAATTGACCGTTATTCGTAATAAAAATATTGATTTTGATGTTATAGCAAAAGTTCATTATATCTTGTGAATGTTATTAATATGAAATTATATATGATGTAGAATTGTAGATGTAGTTATGTCTCGTGGGACGCACCCTCTATCTAGACGGATTTAGGTCTCACAACATGCAACAAAATTATTGAAATTCTCAGAAAATGTTTAAGGTTTCTATACGTCTGCGTGAGTGAGATCAATACAAAATTATTATTTAAACTTCTAGAGATGTATATGGTGTGTAGGCGTCCAAATATGATAATAGAATACTTTTTTTACTCAACTACGGTAAAAAAATAGGGTCATGCGGGCGACGAATTAGCGGGCATGTTCTAGGTTCTTATAAAACCTCTTTAATATTCAATCTCATCGATCGTGCGTGATGCGGAAACCAGCATTGCGCGTTGCGGAAAATGCACACCGATTAAAACGGGTTTGAAGCTAGAACTATTAAACTCGCTTTAGCGGCCGCAGCGGTCTTAGGCTTATAAAATCTCTTTAATATTAAATCTCATGGATTGTGCGTGATGCGGAAACCAGCATTGCGCGTTGCGGAAAATGCGCGCAAATTTAAGATAAAACGGGTTTGAAGGGAGAACTATTAAACTCACTTTAGCGGTCGCAGAGGTCTTGGGCTTATTTTTTTCTCAGCAAAATTCCCGCCAGCCCCTTGGGCTTTGTCGGCGCCTAGATTAAGCCACGGTTTACGCACTGCGACAGCGTTTTTGATAATGAATTTAATATTGGCATAGTTAGATATGCATTACCTCTGAGAGTTAGAGAGCTCAATTTTGGCTTTACAGTTTTATTAGGCGTCTTAATTACTTTTGCGTAAAATGAAGCTCATTTTACTTTATAATGTTTATTATCACTAATCATAATCTTAGGAAGGGAAGGGAGAAAATGCTCGATACATTTTAACTTTGCTCTTTTAGGATCATGACACCAAAAACTCCTGTTAAAATTTGTAGATCAATACCTACATGATGTGCTATCAAATAATGTACAGGACTTTTACAAATGTATTTCAAATTAACATGGCTATTAAGTATCAGTATTTGCCCATTTTAGAGTGCATGATGCAATCTAGAGTAGCGGAATAGCGTTATACTCGTATCCTAATCGCTGTGACGCCGGGCGCTTCTGTCTAGCCTATTAGCACAACTCACTGTGCTAGCGATAATCATTTGTATTTGCATAACAATCGTTCTCCCTAACGCGTGCCAAACAAAAGTAGCACTGGTTTTACTCGTTGTTTGTGTAAAATATGACGCAATTAGTTGTGGTCTGTGGGCTGTTGCAACGTGAACAACTGAGGCATGCACACGCTACGGCTGGCTAGGAATGTGAGCCGACTAAAAGCGAAAGGCGGAGCTGGTGAATTGTGTTCTGGTGAATTTGAACTTCACCACTTAAGCTGTATTGAAGTAGTTGTCTGTGTAAAATGTCATGCAGCTGGAATAAGAGGGCGGTGATGTGACCGTCCGAGACATGAATAAGCTCCAACTGGCTAGGCTAATAGGCTTTTTGCGAAGCTCGCGGCCTGTAGTCCTTGGCAGAAATGGTCCAACTCTGAAGATAATTCCCGCCACGTTCCCTCGCCCCGTGCGTACCGTAACCAGATTTAAGCCCGTCGTTACTTGTCGGCTTATATTTTTATAGGCGACTAGGTTCTGTCAAACAGTACCTGATGTGGCCCGAATCCCGATTTGTGCCTATGAAAAAGTTCTACAGAACGTTCTCCCTTTTGATTTTAACAAGGGCCCAAAAACTCTATTTTATCGGTAGCTTTTGTTATTACAAAACAGAGTATGTGAAGTAAATTTTATTGCTGAGGCGTGGCGACCAGCTAGGAATCCACGCGCACAAAAATGGAGGATGGAGCTGGTACATCCGCGCTTCTACGAAAATATTTTACAGAAGAGTTTTCTTTTAATCTTTGCGAAAGCATGAGAGCTGTGTTTTATTTGTTGTTGATATAAATTGGGCTGCAATTGATGGTAGTGATTTAGAAACTTCCAAGCAAATCGCAAGGGCTGGCTAGGAAAGCGCAATGAACATAAGCGTGGCGCGCGGTTCTACGTCATCAGGCTATGATTGGTTGGTTGGCTCGGTCAATCCGTTTCTGTGTTGCCAGTGATGTATTATAATACTCTCCGATTCCCTTGTTATGTATAACATAATTATTTTGTTAAAACCTGACCAGAAATATATGACGATTCACGATGCGCCATATTGTGGAATTTCACTGGAACTAATTTCTTACACCGGCAATGATTTTATGATGGTTTGTCAACAATGTCAATCTCATTCGTGGTGCTTTCTTTAAAAGACAAATATTTAAAATTATCCAAAGAAAACGTCAAAAACAATTCACAGTTGTGCACGTAGCATTATAATTAAAGTGTACACGTGTTTACTACACGAAAAACAGTCAGGAAAAGAGTGCATTATGTTAAATGATATTACGAGGTTAACATAGTGGAACTGACAGGTATTTAAACTAATGACATTATACTGGATTGCGATTGGTTGCAAAATTGTTGCCATATAAATCTTATAAATAGCGCCCTCTTGACAACCCTCATATATTTCTGGTCAGGCTTTACCATCAAGTGGCAAGTAATCAGTGTCATACCTTGTTTTCTTATACCATGTATAAGATGAGGGTCTAAAGATAATTCCTGCCACGTTTCTCCGCCCAGTGCGTGCCGTAACCGGGTTTAAGCCCGTCGTTACTTGTCGGCTTATATTTTTATAGACGACTAGGTTCTGTCAATCAGCGCCTGATGTTGCCCGATCTGTGCATATGAAAACCTTACGAGCCGAGCTTCCTAGAAAATGTTTTACTGAATTTTCTTTTATCACAATATGGTGATTTAGTAGTCCAACTAGTATTGGAAATATATTTAATTTATCTTATGCTTTACGCGTGTTCGAGAATGTTCATTTCATTTTCAACTCTTTTTTTTTCAAACGCCATATTCGATTTTTGAAAAGGTAATCGTGTAAAATCCATGGTTACGGTTTCAAAGAATAATGCTTTGGGTGGTTGATGATTTTCATGAAATGAAAGTCTTTTTCGGCTCGATTTTCAATGACATTGTTAGACATAATGGCATATGTGCCGCCGAGGATGAGCGCGTAGCGATTAAACTAAAAATAACTATACCTACCAGTCGGGTCCTGTAACAGGAGTAATAAATTAAAACGTAGATTCTACCCCTCAAACTGAACCCACCCATATTTGTTGGCAAGCAGCGAGTAGTGAGTGTGTGTTTCTAATAGTTTTCTCGCTAGGCTATATACCTTAGCGAGAAAACTAATAAGCGATTGTACGAATGCGACGGGGGATTACTGACTAGTCTGCTTCAGTGAGCAGCCAGCCTTACTCCTTCTGGGGTTGAGCAGTCGAGCATACTTCCTGCGCAAACCTGCAAGCATGATAAGTTCTGATCACCATGCGAGAATCGCTGAGCCAGTTTTTAGCTTTGATAGCTGAACAGGTAAAGGTATTTTCTAAAAAATGCTTGCCCAACATGCGCTCAAAGGAGCTCTGAGGTATGTTACTTAAAAACGCCACACAACTCTGCTGAATTCCGTCACTCTATGATTGATTGGTTCTGTTCTGACAATCCGTTTCTGTGTTGCCAGTAGTTTATTAAAATATTCCCCGATTTCCTTGTTACTTGTATTAATCTTATAAAATCGCGAGTGTTCTAAATCAATTATTACGGAAATCTGAGATTTAGTCAAAGAAAATGACCATTGTAATATTTGCAATGCATAAATTGTTATTTCTTGTATGATTGGTAGGATAATTTATTTTCTTTATGTTTTTATGACGTAAGCAAGACTGTCTATAGCAGGAGTGTCAGACCTTGTTATTAGGGTTCAGTACCCAAAGGGTAAAAAACGGGGACCCCATCACTAAGACTCCGCTGTCCGCCCGTCTGTCTGTCTGTCTGTCCGTCTGTCACCAGGCTGTATCTCGAACCGTGATAGTTAGACAGTTGAAATTTTAACAGATGATGTATTTCTGTTGCCGCTATAACTGAATGAAATGATTATTTAAGGGGGCTACCGTACAACAAACGTGATCGGTTGCGTTAACTTTGCATCTCATCTGCATCGGCGCTCATACCAGGTGCAAACTTAACCGGCCAGTTATGATAGGGTGTTTGTACGGAACCCTCGGTGCGCGAGTCCGACTCGCACTAGTTTTGATCATGTATCGTTCAAATATTTCACTGTCCCCAGGTTGTGCGGGTGTATCCTTATCTCTCATAAAACTTAAAGTCCATAAGCTTGTCCCCCATAAACACGTAAACACGCACTATCTCGTTCGCATCCGATTTTTGAAACTCCAGCACTATCAGTTTACGGCCGCCTTTACATCCAATCTCCAAATATTTACGAGCGACTTAGTTATGAGTTTATCACAAAGGCTGGGTGAGGATGATTCCTCCCTTAGGGCTAAAATCGGGGTATATTTTTATCACGGATTCTTATGACGCATTGTTAGGGCTGTAAATACTTTGGAAACAAAAACTACAGTAATAGGCGTGCGGACATTTTTTTGAGGATGTCAATCGATTCTATTTTTTATTGGGATCAACTGTCTCTATGAGACTAACTACACAGACTGCTCTAAAATTCAGAAATGACCGTCAAAGTTCAACATTCCTATAGAGCACTAAAAACGTTCCATACAAATGACCTACCTACGTATGACGTCATCTGTGGAAAGGGTGCCAATATTTGTATGGAGACTAAGTAATTTAGAAAGAAAGAAAGAAAATAAATTTATTGAGACTAACTAAACAGCACCAAAACCATAAGTCATAATAATAATGACTAAAGACAGATCATACAGCCAAAATAATAATAATAATAATAATTTGCCATTTTCACCGTGATAAAGTGCGTTTCAGTTCATGGTTGTCATACATAATTATTGTTTTGATAAATTATGAGGATTCTGAAAACAATGTTGAAATTTCTTTTGGATAAAAAAAATATAAATATTTCGTACCTTTGAAGTCACATCTTTTTCAAGTCACATATTAGTTAATAGGTAGGTACATATTTTATTAATATTCTTTTTTCTTTGTTTCATGACATATTACGCTAATTTTATTCATATAACTACACTAGGGTAAATCGCCAATAATTGGCCACCGTTCAATAACTGGCCACCTCAAACTAAAAATGAACTCTGTTCACCTACAAACTGAATTCATTTTATTATATCGTGGCCAGTTATTGAAGGGCGGCCAGTAATTAACAGCTTATACTAAAATGAATTATATTTATAGGTGAACAAAGTTCATTTTTAGTTTGAGGTGGCCAGTTATTGAACGGTGGCCAATTATTGGCGATTTACCCTATGTTGTATACAAAAACAATAACACATTGGGTTATACCCAAAAAAAGAGACTAATTTTGTTTTTAATCATAAAATAAGGGCAATTTAACATAACTGTCTTTCATCCGTTTAGATGCATTTATTGTTTTCTGAAGTACATAATTATTTTGCGGTGACGTTCCTACTCTACATGACTTGTACGGTCAAGATCAAAAGTGGCTAAAATTTTTACTTTTGACGCTTTCTGTAGTGAAAAACGGCAAGGACGACTGAAATTCGAAAAATTGTGTATGATTTGGCTAATGTATAACGCAACGATACGCTATTACCATACCGTGTATGTAAAATCGAACCAACCAGCGGCCGCTTCCAGCGGCATACGAAGCGGGCGACAAAACGCGAGTGACTGCAGATGTGACGATATGGAAAATGCACGATAAATTCCGAAACTCCGAATCACAACTTCTATGACGCAGCGAGTTGTCTCAGCGGATTTCTAATAAACCCTGGGCGCTAATCCGAGTGTACTTTAAGATATCGCTGAATAAGCCATATCTCAGTTGAATCGCGTTTAACTGTCATTGAAACGCGATTTTTGCGATTTGAGCCGCATAAAGTAACATTTACGGAAATGCCACGACTTTGTGACAGCGGCAGCGGCAGCGGTGTAAGTACCCACTGTGTGTCTCGCTCACTCGTATAACCACCGTGCTTGGATTTCTCTCCACCGCTTGCCACGTCGCTGGTCACGCAAAGTCGTGGCCATTAGAGTATCTCTTCGAGATATGAGAGAAATATCTTAAATTATATATTTATATAATTAGAGCCCTTTTTTGTCTAAGTAATCTCTAGTCACCTGCAACGATACGCTATTAAATACCATACCGTGTACGAGTATTTAAAATCGTACCAACCAGCGGTCGCTCCCATCTGCATACGAAGCGGGCGACAAAACGCGAGTGACTGCAGATGTGACGATATGGAAAATGCACGATAAATTCCGAACCTCCAAATCACAACTTCTATGACGCAGCGATTTGTCTCAGCGTTTTCTAATAAACCCTGGGCGCTAATCCGAGTGTACTTTAAGATATCGCTGAATAAGCCATATCTCAAGCATATCTCAGTTAAATCGCGTTTAACTGTCATTGAAACGCGATTTTTGCGATTCAAGCCGCATAAAGTAACATTTACGGAAATGCCTCGACTTTGTGACAGTGGCAGCGGCAGCGGTGTAAGTAACCCACTGGTGTGTCTCGCTCACTTGTATGACCGCCGAGCTTGGATTTCTCTCTCAACCGCTTGCCACATCGCTGGTCACGCAAAGTCAGTTAGAGTATCTCTTCGAGATATGAGAGAAATATATTTATAGAATTAGAGCCCTTTTTTTGTCTAAGTAATCTCTAGTCACCTGCAACGATACGCTATTACCATACCGTGTACGAGTATGTAAAATCAAACCAACCAGCGGTCGCTTCCATCGGCATACGAAGCGGGCGACAAAACGCGAGTAACTGCAGATATTGTGACGATATGGAAAATGCACGATAAATTCCGAAACTCCGAATCACAACTTCAACAGAACTACTATGACTATTATGTGCAAGTATAACTGACGCAAGTTTAATTTGAGTTATCTCAGCGGATTTCTCATAAACCCTGGGCTCTAATCCGAGTGTATTTTGAGATATCGCTAAATAAGCCATATCTCAAGTATATCTGACAAAACGCGAGTGACTGCAGATATGACGATGTGGAAAATGCACGATAAATTCCGAAATTTCGAATCACACCGACCGCTAGACTTTTTTGTATGACTTTTGTTAGTGCCGCAGCATGCAATTTTCAAAATGGTCCTGTGTCCGTAAACGTAGTATTAATAATATTTCGAATAAAAAAAACAAGATAGATAAAAGCTCCAGAGTCAAAGCAAAAGGAAAGGCGTTCCTATTGGGAACATGCAACAAATAATAAATATCCGACAACCTCACACAAATCGATCTAGTCCCAAATTAAGCTCAAGAAGGCTTGTGTTATGGCTACTAGACGACGATATACTTACTTATATAGATACTTAATATACTGAATACTAATATATATACTTAAATACATAGAACAACCATGACCCAAACACAAATATTCGAGTTCATCACACAAATATTTGCCCCGGCCGGGATTCGAACCCGGGACCCGGCCAGGGCAAATATTTGTGTGATGTACTCGAATATTTTGTGCTTGGGTCATGGTTATTCTATGTATTTAAGTAGGTATATATTTATATATCATCATCATCAGTCGTTCACTCTTGGCAGAGTGGTCGTGGTTACGGCAATAGTGTCCACATTTGGGTTCTCGTCCTCATCCTTCCTCTGGCAGACAGCAGCTCTCGCGATGCACCTCCATTTCACCCGGTTGTCTGCGGAGCGAGTGCACTGCACCAAGGAGCTCCGTGTGGTCTTTTTAATAAGATCGGTCCAGCGAGTCGGTGATCGGCCTCGTCCTCTCTTGCCTTCTATCTGGCCCTGGACTACCAATCTTTCCATGGAGTTTTCATTTCGGGATATGTGGCCAAAGAACTTCAACACTCGGAGCTGCACAATCGACGAAAGTCTATCCTGGATCTGCAACTCTTTGAGGATAGAATTGTTGGTGCGAAATGCCGTCCATGGGATCTTCAGAAGGCTGGTGCTGGAGACCAGCACCACATCTCCATCGCGTCGATCTTTCGCCTATCTTGAAGTCTTAAAGTCCAGGTTTCAGCGCCATAAAGAAAGATTGGAAAGACAAGGCACTTCATTAAACGGACCTTTGTATTTTTCGTTATCCTTCTATCTTTCCAAGTCTTTCCCAACCGCTCCACTGCCGACCTTGTTATGGCGCACCTCCGCTTAATTTCGACTTCGCATCCTCCAGCGTTTGAGATAGTAGAACCGAGGTAGACATAGTTTTGTACAACTTCGCAGTTGGCTATGTTTTGTACATCCATGCTGATTTGTTCAGCTCGATCCACTATCATCATTTTCGTCTTATCTCTATTGAGGGCAAGTCCAAATTGAACGCTGGTTGTCTCTAGACGTCTCAGGAGTTACTACAACCGTTATAGGGTTGCGCTGTCATATTAATTTGACGGGACTAATTCGATACCGGCGTTAATAAAGCCATGTCTCAATTTCACTACCAAATATGTAGTCAGATTGAAACTAAGCCGGATGCTGCGCAGTCGTCCGGTGCTCAAAATTAATCTAATACAAAGCAAAGCTCTTATCTATTTTAGTACCTAAGTATACATATTATGTAGAAAGAGTATAATATACCTACTAGAATGTGCTCGCAATTTCTCCGCGTATTTTTTTTTTTTTTGCTTTACAGTTATTGGGTAAAAAGTAAGCTATTATAACATCAGCATACTGTCTAAACGTCTTACTTGTATTTCACCTGGTAAATGTAAATGGCTTTCTAATTCACTGTGGCTGAATTGGCCGAGAGAGGCGTAGCTAAGCCGAGTAAGAGCCAAGAGTTGAACTGCCCTTATTTTCGTCGCGGAAATCAATGGATGCGATCTGCACGGGATTACTTTGTGGCGAGTCCTATGGGGGAGGCCTATGTTTAGCATTGGACATCTGTGACTGATAAATAGATCATTTCGTTATTTAAATACCTCGCTTTACTCAGACTCGTTTTAAAAAAGCTGTTTCTTACAACTCTTAACGCGTCTTTACTTATTGAATATCTCTCTTCTCTACCTAAATATCTCTCTCTAATGAGGGATATAGGGTAAATCGCCAATTACTGGCCACCGTTCAATAACTGGCCACCTCATACAAAAAATGAACTCTTTTCACCTACAAACATAATTCATTTTAGTATAAGGTGTTTATTACTGGCCAACCTTCAATAACTAAAATGAACGTTATACTAAAATGAATTTAGTTTGTAGGTGAGCAGAGTTCATTTTTAGTACGAGGTGGCCAGTTATTGAACGGTGGCCAGTAATTGGCGATTTACCCTACCTTAAAAAATAAAGATCATATTTATTTCAGTTTTACCTATATGATGATTTCATCCATTTGCCAATGATATACTTTCGATTGGGTACCCTTTAGTATTTTGTGGTGACATCAATATTGACTTGACTTGTATTGGAAAACGGCAAGGAGAAGTGAATGTCGAAAAATTCAACATGTACTTAACTTTACACGTGTCATATTGCCACAATCTAATTATTTATTGCGATATAAGAGCCCTATTTCCTGAAATGGTTTCTAATAAACATAGGTCGTGAAAATTGGTGTATAAATCCCAAGTAAGTATATAGGAATCTTTTAAATGGCTCGGGTTAAAAACTATTACGGAGACAGGACACTAAAAAAAAAACGCCTGCCATACATTTTTAACAGCTTACCCGAGGACATCCGTCTCGAACAAAATAAACGGATATTTAAAAGAAAATTGAAAAAGAACTTACTAGATACACTGCCGTAATCTTTAAAAAATGTATACTGATTTTTATAAATTGTTCTTAGTTAGTTAGTTAGTTATTGAAAAGTCTTCCTGAAGACAAACTGTCATAACAGTTTCGCAGGGCTTTAGATTATATGTCATCTTTGTTGTAAAACTAATAAATAAATAAATAAGATTAACTAAGAGCTTCCGGTCGAGTAATTAGATCTTTTCCCCGAAATCGTTAATTCCGGATAGCAAACTTTCCATTCGCATTTTTCCCCACTCGAACTTCTACCCGCCACTTTTTTTTCTCATTTGCTCGCTTCCTCATTCTCTAATATGGCCAAACGACATTTATCACAATATTTCTAATTCTTAAACGATGTTTTTTCTATAGCAAAAGTTTCCCAATCGCTTCTTTTTGCAATAGTTTTGTTTCTTACGCGATATTTTTCCTAAACTCAAAGATTCCATGACATTTTTTTAACCAATTTTTAAAAAGGAGGGGGTTCTCAATTCAGTTGTATTTTTAATGTCTGTTACCTCAGAACTCCGTAATTTATGAGTCGATTTGGAAAAATATTTTTAGGTTCATGAATGGACATCTCAAGGTTGGTCCCATAAAATTTTGGTGAAGATCTGAGATGACGAGATCCATGAGGAATTGAAGGAATTCCTGAAATTGTATAGGCACTTAGAATATTTTTCATATATTTTCTAAAACTATTTAAGTATTTGCATATGAAAGAAAGAAGAAAGAAATAAGTTTATTTAGCATAATATAGACATAAACATGATTAACGCGTAATACTTATACCTATGTAGATTAAATTAATGCTAAAAAGGTCGTCACTCAGCTTAATGTCATGACGTAAGAAATACCCACTTCATGACGCCGATTTTCAGTGACGCCTGTTGGTAGTCATCATCTTCTAATGCTGAGCTGATGATGGAAGGTACAACTCCTTAACGGTTAGGAGTTAGGAGATAATTCAAACGAGTTGCATGCCGTCAAGATCTCCCCGATCACCCCGCCATAAGTACCTATTGTATATGAATCAATAAAAATAAAAATAAAAAAAATTACAAAAAAAAGAACCGACTTCAATAAAACTAAAAAAACCGGCCAAGTGCGAGTCGGACTCGCGCACCGAGGTTTCCGTACAAACACTTTCCATCCCTAAGTGGTTAAGTTAAGTTTGCACCTGGTATGTATAGCGCCCCATATAAATTAGGTGCAAAGTTAGGTATTAAAAAAACTACTTACTAGATCTCGTTCAAAACAATTTTCGTTGGTAGTTTTTATAGTAATGTACATCATATGTTTTTTTTAGATTTTTCATTTTCTTATTTTAGAAGTTAGAGGGGGGGGACCAACTTTTTTCCACTTTGGAAGCGTCTGTCACGCAAACTATTCGGTTTAGAAAAAAATATTTTAGAAACCTCGATATCATTTTTGAAGACCTATCCATAGATACCCCTATACACGTATGTGTTTGATGAAAAAAAAAAAATTGAGTTTCAGTTCTAAGTATGGGGAGCCCCCAATATTTTTTTTTTTTTTTTTTGCATCAAAATCTTAGTGCGGTTCACAGAATACATACACCTACCAAGTTTCAACAGTATAGCTCTCATAGTTTCGGAAAAAAATAGCTGTGACATACGGACGGACAGACGGACAGACAGACATGACGAATCTATAAGGGTTCCGTTTTTTGCCATTTGGCTACGGAACCCTAAAAAGCCAAAAAAAACCCGTTCAAGTACAGATTACATTTGACTCACCCTCTGAAGTCGGTCCCAACCCACTCAATTATTATATTTATATATTATTATAGTTTACGTGAGGTTTGGCACCGACCGAGTTTAGGAAAAATATCGCGAAAGAAACAAAACTATTGCAAAAAGAAGCGATTGGGAAACTTTAGCTATAGAAAAAATATCGTTTAAGAATTAAAAATATTGTGATAAATGTCGTTTGGCCATATTTGAGAATGAGGACGCGAGCAAATGAGAAAAAAAATTGGCGGGTAGAAGTTCGAGTGGGGAAAAATGCGAATGGAAAGTTTGCTATCCGGAATTAACGATTTCGGGGAAAAGATCTAATTACTCCCGGTCGAGTAATTAGATCTTTTCCCCGAAATCGTTAATTCCGGATAGCAAACTTTCCATTCGCATTTTTCCCCACTCGAACTTCTACCCGCCACTTTTTTTTCTCATTTGCTCGCTTCCTCATTCTCTAATATGGCCAAACGACATTTATCACAATATTTCTAATTCTTAAACGATGTTTTTTCTATAGCAAAAGTTTCCCAATCGCTTCTTTTTGCAATAGTTTTGTTTCTTACGCGATATTTTTCCTAAACTCAAAGATTCCATGACATTTTTTTAACCAATTTTTAAAAAGGAGGGGGTTCTCAATTCAGTTGTATTTTTAATGTCTGTTACCTCAGAACTCCGTAATTTATGAGTCGATTTGGAAAAATATTTTTAGGTTCATGAATGGACATCTCAAGGTTGGTCCCATAAAATTTTGGTGAAGATCTGAGATGACGAGATCCATGAGGAATTGAAGGAATTCCTGAAATTGTATAGGCACTTAGAATATTTTTCATATATTTTCTAAAACTATTTAAGTATTTGCATATGAAAGAAAGAAGAAAGAAATAAGTTTATTTAGCATAATATAGACATAAACATGATTAACGCGTAATACTTATACCTATGTAGATTAAATTAATGCTAAAAAGGTCGTCACTCAGCTTAATGTCATGACGTAAGAAATACCCACTTCATGACGCCGATTTTCAGTGACGCCTGTTGGTAGTCATCATCTTCTAATGCTGAGCTGATGATGGAAGGTACAACTCCTTAACGGTTAGGAGTTAGGAGATAATTCAAACGAGTTGCATGCCGTCAAGATCTCCCCGATCACCCCGCCATAAGTACCTATTGTATATGAATCAATAAAAATAAAAATAAAAAAAATTACAAAAAAAAGAACCGACTTCAATAAAACTAAAAAAACCGGCCAAGTGCGAGTCGGACTCGCGCACCGAGGTTTCCGTACAAACACTTTCCATCCCTAAGTGGTTAAGTTAAGTTTGCACCTGGTATGTATAGCGCCCCATATAAATTAGGTGCAAAGTTAGGTATTAAAAAAACTACTTACTAGATCTCGTTCAAAACAATTTTCGTTGGTAGTTTTTATAGTAATGTACATCATATGTTTTTTTTAGATTTTTCATTTTCTTATTTTAGAAGTTAGAGGGGGGGGACCAACTTTTTTCCACTTTGGAAGCGTCTGTCACGCAAACTATTCGGTTTAGAAAAAAATATTTTAGAAACCTCGATATCATTTTTGAAGACCTATCCATAGATACCCCTATACACGTATGTGTTTGATGAAAAAAAAAAAATTGAGTTTCAGTTCTAAGTATGGGGAGCCCCCAATATTTTTTTTTTTTTTTTTTGCATCAAAATCTTAGTGCGGTTCACAGAATACATACACCTACCAAGTTTCAACAGTATAGCTCTCATAGTTTCGGAAAAAAATAGCTGTGACATACGGACGGACAGACGGACAGACAGACATGACGAATCTATAAGGGTTCCGTTTTTTGCCATTTGGCTACGGAACCCTAAAAAGCCAAAAAAAACCCGTTCAAGTACAGATTACATTTGACTCACCCTCTGAAGTCGGTCCCAACCCACTCAATTATTATATTTATATATTATTATAGTTTACGTGAGGTTTGGCACCGACCGAGTTTAGGAAAAATATCGCGAAAGAAACAAAACTATTGCAAAAAGAAGCGATTGGGAAACTTTAGCTATAGAAAAAATATCGTTTAAGAATTAAAAATATTGTGATAAATGTCGTTTGGCCATATTTGAGAATGAGGACGCGAGCAAATGAGAAAAAAAATTGGCGGGTAGAAGTTCGAGTGGGGAAAAATGCGAATGGAAAGTTTGCTATCCGGAATTAACGATTTCGGGGAAAAGATCTAATTACTCCTTAAGATGGCCGCATGCGTTTAGGTTTAGTTGTTCATTATTTATTCATTTTAGTTGTTCAATGTGTAGTATTGATAGCGTATTGTGCAGTGATCTAACGTATGAGTGAATAGCTAATGAAGAATTCAACTTAAGCGTTCATAGCCCTTCCTGGGTCAAGGCCCGATAGTCCGCGTGGTTTTTTGTAAATCGCTAGCACTTTACAAAAAGCAAAACCTCACCGAACAACGGCAAGCTCTACGAGCAAACTTGAAATTGGCGAAATCATCATTAACTGATGGAAGCCATATTTTAAAATTAGAATTAGAAGATTAACTAACACCACCTGTGACCAAAGGGCTGGCAGCTTCCTCGCTCAACGTCTTAGTACCTATATAATACAGCTAGGTAATGCTTCCAGCGTCTTAAGTACAATGCCACGGGACCCAATTTTAAACATAGTCTAGTTTTGGAGTTAGCTTAATAATAGGTACAATAAATATATTTAGATAGACGTATTTTAATGTGTAATGGTTAACCCGTTGTGTTGTGTTTTAAATAAATCGAACATTCCAGTGTACAGCTTTATTTTATTAGTTTCATTATGAAAGCATATCTCATGCATGTATAATGGTGTGGCGAATAGTCAGTACGAAACATGTGTTCGATATGTAGATCTCGTTAACGTAGTTTCACCCGGGCAAAAATATCCGCCATTTTTATTAGATTCGTTCAATAAAATCTGCATGGGGAAACAGTGTTCTAGATTGGAAACTGTTCTGTATTTACTTATTTGAATGGTTAGAGGTAATCTTGTAGCGCAAAAGATTTGCGAGAATAATGTAAGTTGTAGTTGGGTTTTCTGGAGCGGAAATTTAATTGAGACGGGTCGGTAGACAGTTCTGACGGAGCGTAACAGGCTTTTTAGATAGTTACTGTAGACTTTCTTGATCAATAAACACTATGCATGCTATACGTATGGTTTTACGACGCCTAGTATATTACGGTATAAACAACGGATATTTTCAACTAGCTGCAATACGATGAACGACGGTTCGGACGGTTTCGGAGGTTCGATAGTTATAGTTTAGAGGAAGAATAAAGAAATAGCACTTGAACCAATATTAGTGCACACACATACAGTATTACCGTAGGTATTAGTATTAGAAGTCAGTCCAACCGTATTAATATAGAAGCCTGAGAAGGATTAGCTATCCTGCAAACTCGATGCGGTTTGCGGTCCGTTTGGCTAAATGTTCTCACGTCTGTGCCTGATAGCTTTCGAATACTAATCACATGTGAGCATCGCAGTTTTAATGCTATGGCTAAAAATAAGACATTTCTCTGATGCAGACTTGTATGTGAAGGAAAGACATTGAGGAAGCACCCTTAGGTGTTTTTTATGGCAATTGCCTTTTGTCATTTCTGACAGCGTTACGGCGATTTTAAGAACAATACAAAATACGGAGTCACGGCAAGTGACATAAATCAGATCAGCAGCGCCTCTAGCACTATTGACACATGCGAGTGAGCGAGACACACGTACAGTCAATCAATTTGATTCCTAGGCCATTGCGTACCTTGTTACAGTAAACGTAAATATGAAAGCCGCTTGAAATCTCATATCATTGTCACATTGTGACAAGGTTCTATAGTGGCCTAGAAATCAAATTAGTTGACAGTACCTACATACCGCGCACCGCTGCCGCTGTCGCGCAAAGTCAAGCAAGGCATCTCTATAACTATAACATTGGGTCATTTCTGATATAGTATAATCGAAAGTAGAAGCGTTATCTTGAATATTAATAGAAACTAAGAAAGTTTTTATAAATTAGTGATCTTGTTAGTGTTGTATTTCTCCTGTATGTTCTATGAGCTGTGTAATCCTGAAAAATACTCAAAGGTAATATTATTGTTTCAATTTCATTAATTATAAATTTCTTTTAGTAGCCTAATCCAGAATAAAAACCCTCAAACTCAAAAAGGAAATCTGTTTCATTTGAAACCACACCATTAATCGTGAAGGTCCCCGAGCCCCGAATTGTAAAATGTAAAACAGGAACAATTAGACAATATTACAGGCCGGGTAATTATACAAGTACACGAATAAATTACACACTCTGTCGGATAAATGACGTCTTTTCTTGTAGGCGGCTCGGGAGTTCTGGCGGCAAAGAGTAGATACTACAAGAATGGACCAACGGTTACATATAAATATAGACATTTAAAATATATTAATTAAATAAATTAGGCAATTAAATTGAAGCTCAATGATATGTATACATAGGCTTTAAATGCTTAGCACGAATCAGTACTTCGACATTCCAAAGGGTTAAGGGACAATCTTACACCTCATTGGTACCTAGTCTCAAACTAAGCAATTCTTGTACTAGACGACAATATTCTTCTGCTTATTCTTAGTTGTACACTTTTGTTCGAGTGGTCGTGGTTATGGATTGTCTTCTTCTACATTAATGACGGCTTCTGCGATTTTTCTCCATCTCCACTCCGTGCACACTCCGTTAGGGAACATTTCGTCATGGACTTTAGGAGATCCGTCCATCTAGTAGAAGATCGACCGCGAGAACGTTGACCTTCCACTCTCCCCTGCACTACCAATCGCTCCATCGACTTTTCGCTGCGGATTATAAGTCCAAACATTTTCAGAATTCGCATTTGCACAATCGACGAAAGTCGATACACAATCGACGAGAGATGACAATATACATGATATATAAATTCATATATAGATAACAGCCATGACCCAGGAACAAAATGTTCGAGTTCATCATACAAATATTTTCCCATGTAGTTGTATTACAATTTATAAACTGCGCCAACCGCGTCCAATATTTACTTTTCGCACTCATTACTTGTAATACCACATCACGATGGAGGCTAGTAAGTAGGGTATATTATTTAACCATAGTAGTGCTACGTTTTCCTAACGTCCCTCGAGACGTTGTCGTGTCACAAAACTTTACGTAGATCCCTACGTAATTTGACGTAGAACTTAGTGGTATAAAGTTCTTATACTCTAGCGGTTTGTACACAGAAGTACTTATTAAACCGGATCGCGTTGTTTTTTATTTACCTTCAACGATAAGTCGCCTATTGTCGGCCTAAGTGTTAAATCTTTCGTGCACCAAAAATCCCGGAGTATGGCTCGTGAAATCGTGTCGAAACGTCAGCCAAAAAGAACGAAATAGACCCGGTTTATTACGATTTAATTATGTGTAGAATTTTGTTTTGGGTGTTATACGAGCAGTATGGCTCCGTCTCTTATTCATGCATAAAAGGCTACCAGAATAATTTGAGTATCGCATTCATAGTTCATATTATGAAATAGTGACGCAGCTCCGACCTGAAATCAATTGAGCATGCATGAGACGAGATTTGAACAATGTGTATAGCAACGAGATTACCTATATACGTCCGATAGACTGCTGGACAAAGGCCTCACCCAAAGTTCTCCACAACAATCAGTCTTGCGCCGCCCTCATCCAATCCTAACCAGGTCGTCGGTCCACCTTGTTGGGAGCCTTCCTACCTTTACTGTGTGATGCGTGCGTAGATTACCTAAGCTGACTGAGCGTCAGAAAAATAAAATAATTGAGTAAATTAGTTGAGAAACAGGAAAGACTTTCAGAAACTTTATGCACGACACTCAGAATAGCATGGGAATTAAGGAAATATAAATCAGGTATAAAAATCTAACTCTTTAACTAAATCCCTTAAGTCTTAATCGTAACCCGAAGAAAGGGTTATTGCTGCGCCAAATAGCATTTTGGACAACCCATTGATTGTCCAAATGCTATTTGGATTAGTTCTGCGCCCACAGAACTCAATTATTTGACAAAGCTATGAAGAACCTTTGTACTTCATGCTCCTGAAGAAATAAGTCAAATCTGCCCATCTAGCACAACTATGCGTCGCGACAGAGTCACCTGTCACTCTCTTACAGCACTGCTCAGAAAGAGATAGGTAATATATGTCACGAAGGAGTCGCGTGTCACAGTTGTGCTACGGTGCTGCTTCAACTTGCCTAAGAAACGCTCCGGCAAAGAACGCCTCAAAGGAGTTACACCTCTGGCTATGCATATTCTAACTCCACAGCTTTCGTATTCAATGCGCGATTAATTAGTGAAATAAAGTGAATGCCGTCACGCAGTGGAAATAATTTATTATTTATCGTCAAACAGCGATCGTTCTCCTTCGGAATACTGATCGTAAATACAGTACGTAGATGTACGGATTGAGGTCGTGAAATTTGTATAAGCGTATATTCCGTTTGAAAATCAAATACAAAATCAAATAAAACTAGAATTTTAATTTAAAAAGGTAATGTGAAGAAGAAGAAGAAGTGAGTTTCTACTTAAGCACAGTTCAAATTGAAACCTTAAATCCTTCTTATGTTTCTCAAACAATAGAATAGATTCTTCACACCTGCAAAGGGTTGTCAAAACTCTAATAAAACAAGTGAGTTAAGTAATACATTATAAAAAAATCGCGGCAATACTATTACGTTAGCTTTTTTGTGTATGTAAGAAATCACTTACGTTCTTTTTACTGTCTACATATTGTTATTATTATGGCTTTTTACTCTAACGCCGCCGGACCAACAATAAAAGGCAAATAAAACAGTATAATGTAAGGAAAAAGTAATTTTATATGCAGCTGCCTACTGAGCCTGGTTGTCCCGGGTTTGAATCCCGGCCAGGGCAAATATTCGTGCGATGAATTCGAATATTTGTGCTTGGGTCATGACTCATGAATATTCTATGTATTTAAGTATACAGTTATCTATATAAGTATGTATATCGTCGTCGTCTAGTGTCCATAACACAAGCCTTCTTGAGCTTAATTTGGGTCTAGGTCGATTTGTGGGTTATCTGATATTTATTTATTATTATTAATGATTATGTGTAGTAACAAGTATGTGCTAAGGTCACTAATTCGTCATTGGGCGGTTTAGAACCTGTGGCAGCACAACAAATAACTAGCTAATAAATTATTTTATTTTATTATTGTTGACAATGCAAATAATTTTTCGTGAGCTTAAATTATGGTTTAGGCTAAATTGTGATTGTCTCGGGTCATCATCATCAATATCATCATCATCATGATTAGCCAAAAGACAATCCAGTGCTGGACATAGGCCTCCCGTAAATAAAGCCATGACAGCACCTACCGCATCCAGCGGATGCCATCTGACTTGACTTAAGGTGACAGACTGAAACTCACGATAGACCTTTTATAAGGCTGCGTCTCCACACAGGCGGAGCGGAGTCGAGGCGTGCGGAATCGACCAATTACAAAAGTGCTGGAATAGACTAGTAGACCCAGTTTTGAAATATATTTCAAATGGTAAATAATGATCTTACTAGCTCTAAAAAAATGTCTTGTATTTTTGTGAAAGCTAGAAAGCTAAATTTTATCAATTGAAAATTAGAAATTTCATGAACAGTCAAAAACGCCGCCCGCCATTTTTGCCTTTTGCAAATCTGTGGCGTGACGTAGAATTACCTGTAAATATTCGAAATTCGACCGTCGTATAGTGCCATTCCGCTCACTCCAATATACTTTGACAGGAGATCGAGAGGGACGGCACTATTCGAAGTCATCAAAGTAGACTTTCAATTTTGTTTACATGACCGATGACGTCACTATCATAAGCGAAAATGGCGGACAGCGTTTTAAGTATTTCAATATACCTACAGATTAAAAACCATATTTTCAAATTCAATTTTTTCAGCCATCTTTCACTTTTATGAATTGAAAAATATATATTTAGGTTTCCTTTGCTAAATACTATACGGAATAAACATTAGTTTATTACAATTTGACATGAGTCAACTAGCCTATTCAGATTTCAACTCAGGTGATTGGTCGATTCCGCACGTCGCCGCACCGCTGCGCTTCAGTGGAGACGCACCCTTATTTTTATTTTATTTTATAAAAAGATTTACCTGACATTACAGTACAACCAATGCGTCATGAAACTTAGATTAAAATTAAAGGAAACATACAAAATTATATAGGAACAGTTGAGCACCTAGCATCCATCGCCTCACAGAATCTCAAGCATTCACTGCGCACAGCCACCCATCGCCACGCAAACAAGTCGCACTCAGGTGTCGATGCTAGGAGCGCATTGAGAAGTGAGAGGGCT
Source organism: Apotomis betuletana (assembly GCA_932273695.1). Lineage (NCBI taxonomy): Eukaryota > Metazoa > Arthropoda > Insecta > Lepidoptera > Tortricidae > Apotomis > Apotomis betuletana. The sequence continues at coordinate 18,601,042 of OW026307.1, forward strand.
CGGGGCAGCGGCGAGTTCCTGAGCGACACGGTGGACGACTTATAAAAGGTCTATCGTGAGATTCAGGCTTAAAGTCCCAGACAGCAACAGAGGGGAAGGGGGAGAGGGAGCTATTGCTTGGAGTATCCCTACTCATTAAAAGAAATCGGCCATGCGCGAATCGACTCGCGCACAAAGTCACATTTTATTGTATGGGTCTTCAATATTGTTTTTAGTATTTGTTGTTATAGCGGCAACCAGAAATTCTTCATCTGTGAAAATTTCAACTGTCTAGCTATCACGGTTCATGGGGTACAGCCTGGTGATAGACAGACAGACGGACAGTGAAGTCTTAGTAATAGAGTCCCGTTTTCACATTTTGGTTACAGAACCCTGAAAAGGGACACCTAGGAAGCAATATTAGTTAAAAGGTTAAAAGAAAGCACTCAGTCAATTACGCTGATGTACTTCCTTTGCGCAATTTATCTAGACTTTTCCTTGACAATGCACCTAACTACATTCAGTGTTCCAGTTCCAAGATAACAGGTTCTTCAAATAAGAAACCAGATCGAATTACTTCATTGAGAAGGTGAGATCACTTAACGTTGAGCAAGGACTTGTTGAAATTTTAACAAGGATTCAGTTGAAATTTAAGGTGAATTTAACTTATATAAATGGACTGGTCATTTTATTTGCCTACGATTTTTGACGCGTCCAATAAAATTGTGTTTGGTAATTGTTTGTTACAAATAAATAAATAATAAATAAATATGAAACAGCCACACACAAATCGATCTAGTCCCAATTTAAGCTCAAGAAGGCTTGTGTATGGTACTAGACGACGATATACATACTTATAGAGATAAATATATACTTAAATACATAGAACAACCATGACCCAAGCACAATTATATTCGAGTTCATCACACAAATATTTGCCCTGGCCGGGATTCAAATCGAACCCGGGACCGCCGCTCAGTAGGCAGGTGCTCGCAAACTGAGCCAACCGCGTCGTCAAACAGTTTTTTTCTCCTAATTAGATCGAAAGAGATTCTGAGTAGAAAACACCCAAAATATCGAAAATTAAAAAAAAAGTGGGGTGTACAACTTTAGAAAAAATGGCCCAGGTACCATGTCGCATTTTTTTCCCATTGATCTGATATGTATTCATCCAACGGCTTCCTGTGTTCCAGGACATATCGTTAGTCCACCCTGTTGGAGGCCTCCTCATTCTGCGTCTGCCGAAGCGCGGTCATCATCATCATCATCATCATCAGCCAAAAGACGTCCACTGCTGGACATAGGCCTCCCCCAGAGAACGCCACCATGACCGGTCCTGCGCCTCCCGCATCCAGCGGACTCCAGCAACCTTCACCAGGTCATCAGTCCACCTTGTGGGGGGCCTACCCGAAGCGCAGTCGCCACTTAACAACTTTTCTGTCTCCCTTTCCGGACGTTTCGATAGCAAGCATGCAAATGGTGCAACACGTGAAAAAAAAATCTAGTGTGAGCAGAAACGCATTTTTCGTGATTGGGACGATATCGATCTTTCGTGCAGATGTGAATTCGTTGAGTCGGCCACAAGAAACCTTGACGATGGCAGATATTGGCAGGGAAATAACCCGTCGTCCGAAAAGGGGTCGACTTTCAGTTCTACGGGCATTTGCTTCACCCACTATCACTCAAAGCTAACAACACTGACTTATGTCGGCAACCATGATGCGTCTCTATCTTTATAATTAGATCATTCAAGGAAACTCCGCGAATAGCTCGCTCCATTATCCTTTGCGGCTTTGACTCGATGATCTGTGGTGATGAACAAAACACGTTTATCCTGCGTGGGAAACCAAACCCTATATTAATAAACTTACTTGACATAGCAATTAACAATAATGATTATAATTCTTGGCGAAAATTATACGTTACGAAATACAAACTAAACGTGTGAATTAACACTAATTAAGAAAGTCACAACGTGAATTAATTAATTCCGCATTACGCAGTTTAGCTTCCGCCTTGTGAAAGCGGAAGACTATCAAATAAGGGCCAACGCATCGTTGTGGCGGAAATAAATTATAGTGTGCAACTTAAATATTAAAGGTTCTTACGATAAAGTTCGAATAACATATGTCGCTGAAGTACAGTGGCGATATTTCGAGCACATGTTGAATTTTTAGCTCTTACATACAGTCCGACCAAAAAGAGTAGAAATTAAAAAAGTGGCAATACTGTAGTGTCGTCCTCGTTTTCTTATATTGATTAGAAAGCGAAGAACACTGCAGTATTGCCACTTTTTAATTTCTACTCTTTTTGGTCGGACTGGATACAAATCACGCGACTTTCTCATTAAGGTGTTTAATAATAAATGTCATTAAAAATATCGAACCTAGCGTAGGTTGCTTGGTTGTCCACATTAGCGGTGTGGAGGTATTATGTGAAATAGACCAACATGTTTACAATGAAGCGAAAAATTTAAAAATTTAACGGCCCAGGCAGGATTCGAACCTGCATCTCCAACGGCTTTCCGGGCCAACACGAGCGTCCTACCAACCTGGACCACCGAACCTGATGCCAGAGCCGTTGAATTTTTCAACCAGTTACTTCTATGTACATGCCTTAGGGTGGCATCGGCATTTAAGTTAGCAGACGTTACTGCTTTAATAAAAATAATTAGACCAATCACATTTCTACGATTTAAATGCTCTTCTTCACACTCAGCCTGATTGGTACATTTTCTCCGCTCCGTTTCAGTGGACAGGCAGCCTTAGCCCTGCTTAAGGGTTCGTCTTCAGGGCGGAGTAGAGCGGAGCGGAGTAGAGTGGAGCGGAGCGGAGTAGAGTGGAGCGGAGCGGAGTAGAGTGGAGCGGAGCGGAGTAGAGCGGAGAAGGGCGGAGCCGAGCGGATCAGGGCGGATCACAATCTCTATCCCAGCTCCGCTTTACTTTTGTGATTGGTCGATTCCGCACGTCTCCGCTCCGCTCCGCTTTGATGGAGACATACCCTAATACATTATACTATATACAAGTTACGTGGCTCTCTCAATTATGAAAATCGAACTGAAACGCAAAACGCAAGACAAAATGGGAACAGAATAGATATCCGAAGTGCCAGCATCGGCGATGTCAGATAAATTCCCCCCGATTCCGGATCGCAGCCATTTCTTTTGCTAATTATTGTTCGGGCGCGGTGCTGCGGGTAATGGCCGTAATAAGATCTTTTGTAATCTCATTTATTAATTTTCGTCCCTCATTATTCTCTCCTCCTTTGTACCGCTTCTTGGTAAAATCTAAATAGACAACTTACTCTCCAAAACGTAATATATCTCGTGTAGTAGGTACCTACTCTTGAATCGTAATACAAATTTCGGGCGAGATTTGTGGTTTGTTTATTCGTGCGCATCATAATGGGAGGTCGAAGGACTAACTTTGATCTGTTAATTTAAAGCCAAACATTAATTCATCGTTTTAATAATATAGTCGTGACGTTACACGTTACGTGTGTAACTTTGTATTTTGTAATGAGGAAGTGTCTGTGTTATGTGAAAGTTTCCGACTGTGCTCTTTTTACTTCTAAAATGTAACTTTTAGTACAAGTCGAATAACAAAAGTTTGGGTATATATCGGCCTTATGTCTATATGTAATAAATATATGGTTCATAGACAGTTCAAATGGTTGTATTTTATATATATAGCCTATTGTTTGGGCATACGTAACTAACCAAAATATTTTACGATTTAAGACAAAAACTGCTATCGATGAAATGAAAATTTGATGAAACGTTTGTCTGTATCTGTAAAACAAGGGTAAACCCAAAATTATAAAAAGAAAAAAACAAAAAAAAAATCTGTATTTGCTAGAATATGGTAAAAGACAAGGTCTCAGAAAGTATAATTTGTACGTGCATATTCGACCTGCATGCAGGTGTGCAAAATTTTCCAATAATGTTACTAATCAATGAAATACCTATATTGCGGCAAATATAATTGGCACAATTTTTACGTGAGTTTATACCGTTTTTATAATTAGCAAATATAATTGGTTAAGTATTATCTCCTTTATTTATCTTTCGTCTTAGGCTAGGTTTTAAACAATAAATTTATATATTATTATTAATTACGATTCATTCTTAATTATCTATATGTATATTATGTTTTTCCTAAAATGTTATAATACCTATGTTTTAATAGTGAAATATGTGGCTTCTTTAGTCACCGTACGTTGAAGGAACCAATCAATTCTATTCCAATTTAAATCTACATAGTCCCAAATGACTTTGTTTGACTGGATATTTGTCGCACGCGTGCGGCGCGGAGATAATCCCATTAGCGGGTTATACTCCCACACAAAGTCCGACTCACTGGTAGGGAGGGCTAACCAGCCCTGATACAGTTCAAGTCATGTTTAAAAAACCGGCCAAGTGCGAGTCGGACTCGCGCACTGAGGGTTCCGTACAAACACTTATCCCATCTTAACTGGCCGGGTTAAGTTAAGTTTGCATCTGGTATGTATGGCGCCGCACACAAATAATGTGCAAAGATAATGCAACCGTTACGTTTGTTGTATGGGAGCCCCACTTAAATATTTATTTTATTCTGTTTTTAATATTTTTTGTAATAGCGGCAACATACATCATCTGTAAAAATTTCAACTGTCTAGCTATCAGGGTTCATGAGATACAAGCTGATGGCAGACGGACATACAGACAGACAGACAGACGAACGGACAGCGGAGTCTTAGTACTTGGGTCCCGTTTTTCCCCGTTGGGTACGGAACCCTAAAAACTGGATATTTACAGATAAACGATTGTTTTGATAGGTAAATATTAAGTTGTGAAACGTGGCGGGTTTTCCGATTCCCCCGGAGGATCACAGATGTGAGTGAACTTGGGCATAATTCGTTTGTGAAGCTACTTTTATGACCGGCCTTTGGCGGTAAACCTTCCCTAACAAATTTATGGGAATGAGAAATTTTACATGCGTGAACACGCTGCTTAGGACCCGTTTGGGTGTCCCGTGGAATTAGGGTTTACGTTAATACTAATGCTAATTCCATGCAAGCTTTATTTAAATTTAATCTAAAGGTAGGCTGGTTTTTGACCGAGCGAGAAAAGCGTCTGCGTTTCAGGTTGGCTAAACATTTTTTCGTATGCCCAGGTGTTTGTGCAGATTTCACGGCTGTTTTCGCCTTCAGCCCGCATTTTTCAACGGATTCTCGTGTGAGATTTTGTGACCAAGTTCAATAAGTATTTTAGATATCGATTTTATTCGTTCAATAACTTGAGATATTTTCAAATTGATGGAGATATGGGGTCTTAAATGTAAATAACCTAAATTAAACATTTAAAACACCCCCGATACAAGTATTTGGTCATCATGAGAGATTCAATGAGTGATATAGAAAATGTTACTAAAAATTAATTTGGAATTCTTAGCTTCAATATTGGCCGAGATCTTGTCACTTGTTCCAATAAAAGCTGAATATCTTGGAAACTACTGGTCCTTCTTCCACCAAACATAGCTATGAACCTTATCAATCATATAAAAGTCTTTCGATTAAAAAAAATGCACTAAAATTGGTCCAACCGTTTGGTTTGATGCCACAGACAGACACTTTTTCCGTCGAGGCTTAAAAAGACATGTTCAGTAAAGATCGCAAGATATACAGCTCATAAAGACACTAGTTCAAATTTCATCTAGTATAGGTAGCCGGCTGCTTTTTATTAAAATTAATGATTGAGTCCTCCTATACATTTTACAGCATTTAGGCAGAGAGCATTAGTGAAACTTTACGAGTCACCGAACAGTTTCACAAACAACGTTATTAAATAATTCAGACGGCTTTTCATAATTAAAGACAATAGCGTACTTGTTTTCACTCCGCAAATAGTAGGAAGACAAACTCTTTTGTGTAGCGTTTCGGTTATAAATTATTCGGACGTATCCGGCCCGGGGCGGGGCGTTTTGTGTGACGTTATTTTTCCCTAGGACATAAAGGGAGGTAGTTAACTATTGCTCGGCCTAAAGTAGGGATAATAATGGGTTAGAGGACCGGGGACGACGCAGCTGACGCCAACTTTTAGATTAACCCTTTGCCTAACAAATATTAAAACTATACAACACCACTATCACGTAAAATAATTATTTTTCTGTTTTTGACCGTATGCACGTAGGAAGTTTTATTTTACCTTAGTCACTAAATTGCTCAAAGGTTAACTGGAAGAGATCCCTAATAGGGATAAGATCGACTTTGTATCAGTGTTATTTGTTATAAATAAATGAATTGGTTTTGTGTACAATAAATTGTTTACATACCGTTAAACTACCCAAATATAGTCCAGCCCATACAACTATGGTCAAAAATCCGAAAATTACTATGACAATTATAACGAATAAACTCTAAAGTGAACAACATAATTAAACAAACTTAAATAAAAACGTATAAAATCACTGATAGAATATGGATTTTGATAAAAAATAAACGAGTTTTGATTTGGACCATAGTTGTATGATTGGACTACAGTTGGGTAATTTTACGGTACTTACTACATACATAAGGGCCTTATCACACATGCGAGTTGCGAGCGTATTTTCTATGCAATAATCAGTCGCGGCGAACTCGTTGCGTGATCGGCTTTATACAAAAATTTGTACAAAGTTGTGTAATAAGGCACTTAAGTGAATTTCTTTCTTCTTTTTTTTGTACAGACAGTATGCACTTAAAAGGAAGTTTCGTCAACACTGTTCTAACTTTAGAACTTTGGTGACTACTTACTTTTCGCCATTAAAACTAAATTTACAATGATTAGAATCAGAAACGGAATTATAAGATTATTTTCTCAAACATGCTCGGAAATGTATGCGTTAATGTCCCGATATGAGGCCATGAAGTTTCTCGTTTATGGCTCCCTACATTACTTCTTGGCCTAGGCCAAAAAATTAAGTATGAAAACCCATTATTATCCGCTGCTCTAACTTTTTAAATTTCCTTACTAACGTTAAATTGGCAAAGGAAAAATTACATACAGCCAACCACCACCGCCCTCTGTAAGCATACTTGCGATATAAAAAAAAAAACAAAATCTATGGTACTATATTTATGTGCGGTTAAACATGGTGCTCAAATAGCTGGATCAAATAACATATTTAAAAAATAAAAAGGCAGCAATATTAACAACTTTTTTTCTGTTTATTCGTATTTCGTAGTGATTATAATATAATTTTAACAGACATAAAAATTACTTCTAGTGATGAGAGTGACGGGGAACTTATGAACAAAGGATGACGGGGAACTTTATGAGGAGGCAAATTTAGCCAAGCAAAATATGCTACGGGAAAAAAGTGAAAACGAATAATAGTTTTTACTTTTTTCCCGTAGCATATTTTGTTTTGTTTACTTGATTATGTAGTAGTTATTTTTATTTTAATATTTCCTCACATCGTTTGAGAAAAGCACTATACAAGCTTCGGCCTGAACAGGGATTGCAGGACTCGTTCTATCTGGCCTCGTCTTCGACTCGGCCATTTACCCCAAACTCGTCCAGCAATCCCTTACTTCACGGCCTCTGCAGTAATGTACTATTATTGGTTGTTTATTGGTCGCGTGAAGAGGGTTTAAAGCTTGGAACCCACGCACTAAAAGTAACACAATACCACACTGTTTGCATGTGCAATTAACGTAGCAATGTTGCATGTACCCAAAATTCCGTCATATAAAAACGATTTCGAAAATGATTTTATTTATTCGAAACCTTGAACACCCTGAATAATCCCGTCCTTAGGAGAAGCGACGGAATTGTTGTTAGCACACGTATAGAAAATTTTCACGTACTTAATTTTTCACAAATACGCAATAAACTGTTACTAAATGTAAAATATAAAGGTGATCATAAATTCCAAAGCCTTCCGAATCTAAACGTGACATCATATCGGCCCCTGACGGCATAAGGCAGAAACGTCGCAAGCGCCAGTGGATCCCCTCGGCGTTTATTACGTTCTCGCAATTTACCACGAATATGGACTACATTTTCATAAACATTTTCCTTCAAAGGATTCGCGACTGCCCGCGGCGTCCCCGATGATCGCCCATATGTCTTCCCGCTGCCTGCTCTCCTAGGGTACCGGGGTAAATATTGCGAGAATTGATCCTGCAAATGATGCCCGCTATAGCCCCACGGGGTATTTTTCAACCCACGCCATATTGCGGATTTTTAGTGGTATATCGGATAATTCCGAATGGCGGGTAATTCCGAAAATTACTGATATCTAATAAACGGGATAACATTTTTTGCGCTAGCAACACTTCTTACTGTAGAAGTGTATAGTATCTGAGGAAGTGTTGCTAGCGCAAAAAATGTGAAAAATGACGTTGAAAGTCGGTCAATGTAACTTATGTAAGTAAACAGGAAACAGAACTAAATATTTCGCAAATTTCAAGTATTTTTGCATAATAAATCCAAAATTATCCACAGTGATAAAATTCAAGTTGTTTTTCAATAGGATTCGGTAAATATTTCGCAAGAAGAACGAAGGATTGAGCATTCCGGCAAACAATGTTTTGAATTTCGTTAATTACAAATCCTTGACAAATTGCTATGACGTTTAATAATGAAAATATGAATGTATGCTCATTATTGCCATATGAAAGTTGGTTTTAGCGCCACTATCCCTGGGCCGGACCGATACTTGCTATAGGTTATACTTACAAAATTTTTGTTATCGAGAAAAGATTCTCTGGCAGTTATTGTTGAAATGAAATGGAATTTCAGCCGGTTTTAATTGCATTAATTTTGTTATTACACTGAAGAACACAATTGCTCAATTGGCTGCAGTCATGATCTTGCCACAATTTACTTCAATTGAAATAATATTAATTTATATGCAACAATGTGTAGTGTTTATGTGCGAATATACTTTTTCCTCGACTACGGATAAGTAGGTAAAGGTTTATGACGCTTTCTTCGGCGCGGACGTTGCAAGCACCTAGTTATCTATCATCTGTATTATGGTTTGATATAAGACCAACAAAGGATCACAATGAGGAAGTTATTAAGTCTCAGTCAGTCAATTTAAAGGTTTACGTCGTGAAGTTTAACTTTTCATCGTTTCTTAATTAAGTCTCGTGAAGTTTGGGAGTTTAAATTAAAACTTTAGCGGCCTCCTTAAGTAAAGGAAAACAGAATAGCCTCATAATGTTACATACTTAGACTGGTTATCCACTGGAGCTAAGCTAGATAGCTTCCGAGAGAAAATTGCACCAATAGCGAGCTACATAAATTACTAGTGCAATTCAATGCAATGTTAAGTAATACAATGCAATGCTATGCAATGAAAAGTAATGCAATGAAATGTAATGTAATGTAATGCAATGCAATGCAATGCAATGCAACGCAATCCAATCCAATCCAATGCAATGCAATGCAATGCAATGCAATGCAACGCAATCCAATCCAATCCAATGCCATGCAATGCAATGCAACGCAATCCAATCCATTCCGATGCAATGCAATGCAATGCAATTTAAAGCAATGTAATGTAATGTAATGTAATGTAATGTAATGTAATGTAATGTAATGTAATGTAATGTAATGTAATGTAATGTAATGTAATGTAATGTAATGTAATGCAATGCAATGCAATGCAATGCAATGCAATGCAATGCAATGCAATGCAATGCAATGCAATGCAATGCAATGCAATGTAATGTAATGTAATGTAATGTAATGTAATGTAATGTAATGTAATGTAATGTAATGTAATGTAATTTAATGGAAAGTAATGTAATGTAATGCAATGTAATGTAATGTAATGCAATGTAATACAATGTAATGCAATGTAATACAATGTAATGCAATGTAATGCAATGTAATGTAATGTAATGCAATGCAATTCAATGTAATGCAATGTAATGTGATGGTTGGGGACTTTAAATACCTTTTCTCATGCAATAAAATGTCATCATAACGAGCGTTATAACAGGCATTGAAGTATCACGTTTCAGGCGGAACAACTCGAGATAACTGTAAAGGAATTTGATACAAAATTGAACGTAGTAATTTTTTTTTCTACTCCAGTACTTTTTTCTGTCATTTATATAGTTACTAACTCTAATATAAAGACATAAATTTAGAAAGTCTGTAAAAATCTATACTCTACTGCCCAAAAAACACTGCTAAACGATGTTATAATGTCGCCAAAAAAGCATCACTTAGTACCACAGATTACAAGATAAACAGCTGCATTCACACAATTTGCAATTTAAAAAAAAACTTATAGTACTTAAAAAAAAAGTTTTATCTTCAGTGCATTGATGTTTAGTATAGTGAACGTATACCTTTATGTATAAGTTCATTTTTTTGCCAGATGTTTAGTATAGTGAACGTATACCTTTATGTATAAGTTCATTTCTTTTTAACAGATGGACGTCAATAAAAAAAAAGTTTATCAGATTATTATATTTTTTAATTTTGTTGATTCCGAGCGGGAACATGTAATTATTTTCTTTGTTGTTTATTTGCATTTTATTTATGAAATGTCGAGTCGTAGAAAAAGTATTGTATGCAACGTTGTATAAGTAGGTCAAAAAACGCTCGTGGCATCTTTCTTACGATGTTCGCTACGCTCACATCGTAACCCATGCCACTCGTGTTTTTTGCCCCCTCTTATACAACGGTTGCATAAAATACTATAACATGACGCCTGTGTTTATGAACAGGCTAAACAGCTGAATTATATTTTTTTAAAGGGGTGTATTTTTTTATCTTCGGCAAGCCCTTCTTTCCCGGCGTCTGCAGTAATGTACTATTATTTTGGCTTCTTAGTTTAGTACGCATAGATATCTTGGAGAAAAGCCATTAGAATCTTCGAATTTAGCGCCATTCCTACAGCTATAAGAACAAGGCTTCAGGGCGCTAACATCTGTTAGTTAAGAGGCCTTATTCCTTTTAAAATGCTGATTGTTTAGACATTTTTCTCCATGATCAAACATGTTTCTTAACATATTATTGATGTTACTTTCTAGAACAGGGCTATTGGGATTTATTGGTATATATTTGAAACCTATAGTTTGAATTTTTCATTGATAATTTTTGTTCGAAAAACTACTCTAAATTGACAAATTTCACGTGGAAAATTCGTTTTTTCAATTTATTTTCGACTGCAAGCAATGAAAGCATGAAATAGCTACGTTACTACCTAGAACTCGGGAAAAAGTATTATTCACTTTAAAAAGTTGGTTGAAATTATCAATATATTCGTCATAATATGAAAAAAATAAATTTTAAAAGGAATAAGGCCTCTTAATGGCTAATGTTTTAGTGATATTATCGTCATAATGGACTGATTATACTAACGGTCACAGATCGGGCGAGGTGCGATTTGGGCCGGGAAATATTACTGCTTAATTATATTCAGACATCTGGTGCCTCGAAAAAGTTACAAAATTGCTATGTTTCATGGATTTGATGATAAAAGAGGGATGTTATAAGTTTAGCATGTGTATTTGTGTAACTGTGTGTCTGTCTGTGGCATTACACCTCACAAACGGATGCAACAATTTGAGTGATAATTAAGAGGCCTTGTTCCTTTTATTGTTTTTTAAAGGAAATCATACTTTTCCCTAAGTTGTAGAAAGTAACGTATAGCTATTTCATTGCGTGCAGTCGAAAATAAGTTGAAAAAAAAAACAATTTCGAGTAGCATTTTTAACAAAAATCAATGAAAAATTCAAAGTGTCGGTTTCAAATATACTTGTACCAATAAATCTTAATAGCCCTGTCCTAAGTAGTAACATTGATAATAATTATGTTAAGAAACATGTTCGATCATAGACAAATATTTTTGAATGGAGCTTAATGACATATTATTTATAATGCAGACATAATGGGAAAAGCTCGACGGGTCCAACGTACCAAGACAAACCGTTAATCTCCTGAGATACTGGTACGAGAACCAACCTAACGTAGTGAGATGGGGGGACTCGACTTCTAGCGAGTACAGGCTAGAATGCGGAGTTCGTCAAGGAGGGCTGACCTCTCCGGATCTCTTCAGCTTGTACGTAAACGACCTAATTGAAGAGCTAAGAAGCACAAGAGTAGGTTGCCATATTGGTACTACCTGCCTGAATAATTTTAGTTATGCAGATGATATGGTGCTTCTTAGCCCTTCAGTTCAAGGTCTCCGGAGGCTCCTGGAAATCTGCGAGCGTTACGCGCTTGACCATGGGCTTAAATATAACGTCAAAAAGACGCAATTTATGGTCTTTCGAGCGGGAGGAGGTCCGGAGAACGTTCCGCCGGTTTATCTGGAAGATGCAACATGCTCGCGCGAAGGTCCGCACGGTGCAGTGACCCAGTGAAGATGACATTGTTTAGGGCATACTGTCAATGCTTCTACACATGCCAGCTCTGGGTCAACTACACGAGACGTGCTATGAGTACCATCAGGGTGCAATACAATGATGCTTTTCGCATTCTGATGAAACTGCCTCGGTAAGTACTGTAGTGCATCAAGCATGTTTGCAGAAGCCCGTGTTCCAGACTTCTTCGCCATAGTGAGGTCACGCATAGCGTCTTTCAGGAACCGCATTCTCTCATCTGAGAATGAGATCCTCAGAACCCTGTCCGAACGCCTGGACTGCCAGATTTTGAAGTGCTGGCTGACCGTGCACCGTGATAAAAAAAAATGAATGACTTGTGAATGTCCAGTTTTACTTTACTTTTTATGTTCAGTTTTATTTTTATTTTACTTTCACACCTTTCTTATTTCACTGTATGTAACATGCTGATATGGGTCTCATTACCTGAAATAAAGAACATTTATTATTTATTATAATATTTTCGAGAAAATGAGGCTAGGAATTTAGACCTACTTTTTATTTCCGCACAATTTATTATGATAAAATTTTAGCCCTAATTGGAATTGGCAACATTATATGTGTAGGTAAGCTTTTAAGTGCCTACCCCCGATTTATTACATAGAATAATACCCTAAATGTACGTCAGTAGTCAGCCCGAAGAATGAAATCTAGAAACTTCGGCACAATTAGTCTAATTGGGTAATGACGCTTTGATATCCTTTTGAGTTTTAATGGCTGCTACGTACGGTGAAGTGTCAAATTAAATTCTATTCTGATTCTAAAATTACAAGATACTTATGGCCTAGGACTCCCTAGTCAACCTTAAGGGTAAATTTTATGTGTTTGTTGATATGACAAAAATTATAATTTTTAACACGCTTTTATTAACTTCTCTTGTAACTAAAGTTTCTTTCTTTGCTTGTTACTAAACATCATTAACTCGGAAGAAAATTTTAGCCTATTTCTATCAAAAATAAACTTTAAATGTAACGAAAATAAAATTTCAATGGTTTGAAACTGACGTGAACAAGCCGTAAAGAAACATATTTTTTGTAAGTAGAAAACACACCTAAGTAAAATATTTTTGTGGTAACTGTAGCTAAAAAAGATTCCTATTCGTTCTTCAAAAAAGGCGATGTAACATTTTACACAGTTTCAACTCCCAACTTTAAAAACACAAAGGTACAAACAAGGTACAAATACACAAATCGTACTGAAGTAAAAACCTATGTAAATATACCTTGTAGCGTTCAGTAACTAGATTTAGGCATTGTTTTTCTAGTGGGATGTTTGTTGCCCAAACATATAGTGGCAACTCTCGTTCCTTCTAATAAAAAAATCATAATTTTCAAACTAGTCTGTTGATGTATAGGACATAAAAGTTTGATGAGTGTGCACTGTACTGTGCATATTTAAAGTGGAGTCAATGTTGTTTTTTATTTTACACGGTTTTTAGGGTTCCTTGACCAAAGGGTAAAAAACGGGACCCTAATGTTATTAAAACTATAGTGAGACATCTTTACTAATTATAAAAAACATGTCGGGCCGTTCCTGACAATTTTTACGTGAGTTTATACCGTTTTTTTATAATTAGTAAATAGGACCCTATTACTAAGACTCCGCTGTCCGTCCGTCTGTCTGTCTGTGTGTCACCAGGCTGTAATCTCATGAACCGTGATAGCTAGACAGTTGAAATTTTCACAAATGACGTATTTCTGTTTGCCGCTATAACAACAAATACTAAAAAACAGAATAAAAAATATTTAAGGAAGCTCCCCTACAACAAACGTGATCGGTTTCGTTAACTTTGCGCCTCATTTGTGTGCGGCGCCATATATACCAGGTGCAAACTTAACTTAACCCGCCCAGTTAAGCTGGGGTAGATTATTTGTACGAACCCTCGGTGCGCGAGTCAGACTCGCACGTGGCTGGTTTTTTTAATGTCAAACTAGCATTCAGTACTGAAGGCAGTCAAGATGCCAATCCATGAGGCCTTCAGGCTGAAGCAGAACAGAGTGCGCTGGCGACAGCTTGTCGATGAGGACAAATTAATAGACGGGGTCTTTTTTTTAAACGTGACTTGAACCGTATCGGGGCTGTTTAGCCCTCACTACCAGTGAGTCGGACTTTGTGTGGGAGTATAACCCGCTAATAGGATTATCTCCGCGCACAGGAGTGATCGACGATGAGTGACAGACGGGGTCACGAATGTCACGATCCTCAACACTTGAGGGACCGACCAAGGAGGAGTAGGAGCATTTAGTAACAGAAGCGGCAAAACCTCTGTCATATTTGTGTATTTCACTTTTACAATCGCAAAAACAACGAAATACGAGTACAGCTACTAACCTTCCATTTCTCTCAGCAAATAAAACGTCTTAGTATTGTCCTATCCAAATGGTTATTTAAAAACAAAGTCGTCGAAATTGTGCATCTTTTTAAAAATACGCGTTTTACCATCACGTTCAGTACTATTTGGGAGTTCTTTTCGTTATTACAATTACCTACCTTATTACTTTTATGATTACCTAGGTATAGTATAGATATAGATTTAAGGTAGATCCGTTTCTAAGTCGGAATCGGGTCGCCCACCGTGCGCAATCGCCGTCAGGCATGTAATACAGTAAGGAAAACACTTAGAAAGATATTAAAGTATAAAGCGATTTACATTTCATTAGCATAAAACACTTCGGTGGGATTTTATAATTTATTGGGGAAGGCGATCCTTCTGAATACCGTTTGAATAATAAGCGAGAGGATGAAAGATGCCAGGATTAATATTTTAAATTACCTATTCTTACACTTTGACATCTTAAGATGTATACGTTGGTAGTGGAGATTAGTAGTTAATGCAATTGCTAGCTGCAATGACAGTGGACCCTACTTGTCTTAGTGTTTATAGGGAAAACTATCGCCAGCCGACGTACTGCCCGTAATCGTAAAAAGAGTAGGGTACGTCCTCCGACGTACTGTCATATCGCTACATTTGAATTTCTCGCCTGGCGACGTACTGTCAGCGAACGTGTATTGGTAGATGATACTTAGATTTTGAAAGTGAAGCCAGTTTTGGCTAGGGGGTTTCACTCCGCTGAAGTGTCAAAAATTATACCTACTAATTTCGGGTCACAATTGTGACCCGGCCCGCCCATCGTTCCGCCTTTATTCGGCTAGGGTCGGCACGTTCGAAGCGAAGACAACGCATCAATTATTTACATATTTTTGTGATTTTTTATTATTTTTAACCGACTTTAAAAAGGAAGAGATTCAGTGTTCGCTACATTGAATCGTTTTGAACGTAAGTTCACCGATTATCTTCGTAAAGTGTAAATATAATTATATTTTTTTTATTAGTAAGAGAATACGGTTAGGTACTGCTACGGTTTTCCCATTGACATTAAGACGTCATGATCTGATGATGGAACATTTACCTACTAGATCTCGGGGCTAGTTCAACGTAGACAAGTGTGGTTTTTCTGCTCACTTTACGTGTATATATGGCAGTATCATAAAATTGACCTGATGATGGACCCTGGAAATAGGGTCTGGATCTCAAGATTGGTTCAACGCAGACATGTGCGGTTTTTACATTTCGATTCACCACAATGAACATTTGGACTCAGTATCATAAAATTGACCTCATGATGGGCCCTGAAAATATGGACTGCATCTAAAGATTGATTCAACGCAGACATGTGCGGCACTACAACGAACATTTAGACTCAGTATAATAAAATTGACGATGATGGATCATGGAAGTGCCTACTGGATCTCAGGACTGGTTCCACATGAGTAAAGAAACGGAACAGAGACTAAGCTTCATACAACCGCGCTGCAATAGGTACACTACTACAAACGCAATGCGCATGTGGACGTGTCCACAAACTCCACATCACGTACACGAACAAACAGATTTAGACCACATTGCTGCGTTTAGCGCACAGGGTGCGCGCCGTGTCTTGTTCGACTTCGCTTATGAATGAGAAAATTAGCGAACCAAATTAAATGCAAAATGGCGAATGGCTTTTTTTTTTCAAAATTTCAAATTGGTGCTAGGGGGCTGAAACTCGGTATCGGGGGGCATTTGGGGCTCACAAATATGAATCTGAAATGAGTGTCCGAAAATTCAGTTAAAGTCGGAAAATATCGAAACAACAAGATTTGTATGGAATTTTTTTTTTAGGGTCCCGTATCTCGTAAACAACTGAAAATGGGTAGGGGGTGCTCGAACGAATGTTATAGGGGACCCCCACCCGAGTACAGTGGTGGAAAAAAAATATCAAAATGGTGACTTTTTTTTTTTAATTTCAAATTAGTCCTAGGGGGTTAAAACTCGGTATCGGGGGGCTTTTGGGTCATCCGAGTCAGAATATGAAATTGGATTTTCAAAATTCGCTCAACTTCAGAAAATATCGAACAAACAAAATTTAATAATCCCAGAACATAAAGGCCCGCTAGAAACGGGCTTATTTCTATGTATACAAATATAAACCATTGTCATTGATCGTCGTCGTCGTCGTCGATTGAATCAATCATTGCTGTCAAGTGTGCATAAAAATGAAACGTTATGTAAACGGATGTAAAACCAATAATAAAATAAATAAAAATGTTTCATTCTACAAACTTCCAAAGGCTAAAATAAAAATTAAAAAAATGCATTTACATAATATAAACACATTCTCTACTTGCTCATCAAAGTGAATCAGAATACGAAAACTGCACGTGACTGCGTTGAACCAGTCCTGAGATCTAGTAAGCACTTCCAGGATACAAAATCCGGTCAATTTAATAATACTGGATCTTAATGCTAATCAAAATGGTTCTAAAAGCAAAAAACCGCACATGTTCACGTTAAACCAATCCAAAGATCCAGTAGGCACTCTTAGAGCCCATCATTATAAAGATCGCGCTAGGTCCCTCTTATTTTGAACGTATTTTGTTAAAAGTAGCTTTTAAAATAATTACAAACAGAGAAGTAGTTTCCCTTTGGCTAATGTAGGCAACCCTAGGAGTATGACACACCCCAAAGAAGCTAGAACCAACAGCGTCGTACGTCATTAAAAATGGCCAATCAGATACGAGTAGGCTAATGCTTTTGCAAAAGCGGCAAATAACAAAAGAGTGCGGCTTCTCTAGTGTCTTTATTCTGTGGTAAGGGCTGTATAAGGTTCTTGTACAACATGTGTGCTACTTGGTTTGTAGCGGGTCTTTCTATCGTGACAGCAGTTGACTCGAGGGTTTTTCTCAGTCCACTATAGTATAAGTATAGGTACCATAAAAATCCAGACACATTCTTAAAATATCTCTCTAGTGCTGTATTTGGATTTCGCTACAGTATCAACTCAACGCCTCCCGTTTCCTTAATGACGTTCGTTCCGCGACAGACATTAACTTCCAATGTCTGTCAGTTATTTAATAGTCAGCTTAACTACATTAAATAGCTTTGTAATCGATTCTCGAAGAGCCGACACATTAAATGGCAGTCGTTCTCTTAACGCCCGGACATTTTAACAGTATTTTAAGTGTTGTTTAATGGTTTCGATCTCAAATATCAACAAAGGCGAGTAACGATTATTGCATTGGTAAGAGGAGCTACGTAGATAGACAGACAGACAGTCGCCAACTTGAGTGGAAGTGGGCGGGGCACGTTGCTCGTAGAAACGATAGCCACTGGGGCAGAAAGGTTCTTGAGTTCCGATCGCGGACCGGAAGACGCAGCCTGGGAGCGCCCCCAACAACGTGAACCGGCGACCTTGTTAGGATCGCGGCAATTGAATGAGGGCGGTGTACAACCGATCGTTGTGGAGAACTTTGGGTGAGGCCTTTGTCCAGCAGTGGACGTCTCTCTATGATCATGATGAAGAGGAGCTCACTATGCACCGCTGATCTCGCTAATAGCTTTTAGGAATGGCTTTTAGGGCGAATTTTGTATAAATGCGATCACACAGCAAGTTAGCCGCGACTGCTATTTGTATACAAAACACGGTCGCAACTCGCAAGTGTGATAAGACCCTTACATATTATATTATACTACTGGCTTCTGCCCGCGAATACGTCGGCGTAGAATTAGGGGTGATAAAACGCCTAAGTAAAATCTAGTGGCAAACTTCCAACTAGACCAACCCACAGGTGAGCGCACTTTCATATTAATTTCAACCCCTCTTTTTACCCCCTCGAGGACAATTATCGTGACAAAAACTTCCCTATTTCCTTTCCCGGCACTCAAACTAACCTCATCTGAATCAGCAGTTTAAGCGTTAAGAGGAACAGACAGACAGACACAGCTACTTTCAAAGTAGGGATGAGTAGAGTGTAGTCGTTGTAGGTTTTCCCCGGGGGCTACAGCATGCGGTTCTTCAAGACGGGAGTAAATAGGTTCTTAAAGGGTCGGCAACGCGTGTGTGATGCTACTGGCATCGCAAGCATCCATAGGCGGCTGTAACTGCTTAACACCAGGCAGGCCGCATACTTGTTTTCCACTGACGTAGTATAAAAAAAGCCCACTCGGGGCTGAAAAACAACAAGCTGGAAGACCTCGATGTTCGCACCTCGGCTGCGTTGCGGTAGCGGTTTATGGCTTTAATTACACCCAAAACTAGCAAGAACTCACCAACTGCTGCTACAAACAATCCTATAAAAGATGTAAGGCGGAACGGGATCCGCACATTATTAAAAGTTAACTTGCGAAACTACATTACACTAAATTGGGAAAAAAGTTTTTTATTGCTTCCAGAACCTTTAACATTGCGGTAAGGATACTAGAATTCGAGCGATGTAATAATATCAGATATGTCCATTTATTTTTATTAAAGCAGTAACGTCTGCTAACGTAAACTAAATGTTTAGAAATGAAGCGAAAATTGAAAAATTTAATGATTCGGACAGGATTCGAACCTGCGTTTCTAAATCTTTATCTTTGCGATAAGATCATCTATTGGGACGTTTGTATTGATGACTATAATAATAATAATAAAACCCAAGAGGACTCGTAGGACTCTCAGCTCTGGCTTGCCTTCATTGGCCGTCCAGAGAGGAGCGTTAGAGCTATATGCTCCAGGGGTGGAAGTGTTAAAGGCATCACGCCGCGAGTAACTTCGGAGAAAGCGCAGCACACCTCTCGACACCCCTGAGCCCTCACGCTCGTGTTGCTTCCGGCCGTCTGCACGATGGCATTACGGGGCCCACCTAGTGAGGGGCGAGTCACCACCCGCCAGAGGTAACAGTCGCATAGATGGTTACGGCGGGTGACATTTTTCGACTGCAATAGCCCACATAAATAGTCCATCCAAACTTCATTTTAATAGCCCGGTTTCTTTTCCATATTAATGCAATAGTTCAATCACCTGCTGGGACCGGTTCATGGATCTTATTGATATGATCAGGAACGGGTCCCAGCAGGGCAACAGCCACAGCAAATTTCTCCAAGGGGCCTCAACGTGTTGGATCCATATCCCCACGCAAGCCTTCCAAAAGACCGGGACGTATGAGCCCGAGACTCGATAGCGAGAAACAAATATAATAATAATAACCCACCCATTTCAACCCACGCCATATTGTGGATTTTAGTGGTACTAATTTATTTTACTGGCAACTACGCATTTTTGATAACTGATGTTGACAGTCAGCGAATGTCGCTGATGTAAACAAAGAGGAAACAGGACTAAGCATTCCACAAATTTCAAGTATTTTTTGCATAAGAAAGCCATAACTATTCACAGTGATGTAAGTCAAGTTTTTGGTGCTCAATAGGATTATTTCAGTATTTATTTCGCAAGAAGAACGAAGGATTGAACAGCATTCCGGTAAACAATGTTTTGAATTTGATTAATGAAAAATCCTTGGCAAATTGCTTGACGTTTAATAATGCGAATATATGACGACGACGACATATGCACATTATTGCCATATGAAAGTTGTTTGTAGCGCCACTATCCATGCAGCTCTAGCACAACTGTGACACGCGAGATAATTATTACCTATCTCGGTCTGTACAGTATTGTAAGAGAGTGACAGGTGATACTATGACGCGCGACAAGAGTAGCGAAGCATAGTTGTGCTAGACGGGCTGGGCCAGACCGACGCTTGTTGAAGCCGTAACAGACGATCGAACGGTCTGGCGGACCGATAGTGACGCAGATATCTGTTAGAAAGAGATAGTAATGTATATCTCTCATTCTAACAGATAGCAGCGTCCCTATCGGTCCGCCGGACCGTTCGATCGTCTGTTACGGCTTTTAGGGTATACAATATACGTCATGTGTCAGCGATCGTCAATTGTTTTCTACTACAGAGTGAAAAAATAGCAAATATTGTTCCAGCACTTGTAAATATTGGCGTTCCTGTTTGTTTGTTGTGTGCCGTTGAAGTTTGTCTATTAGAGCGGCGCCTACTATTTCATCAACGACTTAGTTTTTTATTTTGGTTTGACGTAAAAAAGAGATTCACCATTTCACTTAGAAATAGCTTTTGCTATAAAACAATAACGATGTTTTTATAGCCTGAGGAAGATACGGCTTCGATACGGTATAAGTTAGCGGAAAAAAAATGCATCATTTGCTGTATTTTGCACGAAAATAGCCAAACCATTACAATTGCAACAGGTGTTATAACAATAAAAGATCGGATTTCTACCAAAATTGTTATTTAAATAACTTTGTCGACTTTATGTGTCTTAACAGAAAGAAATATTTTTTTAGTAATTTACATTCACATTCAGTTAATATTTGGAACTACACTAATAAAATACTTTTTTATTTATATCTTTCGGATTATCCTTGGATCGCATTAAACTTAAAATATGATAGTATTTTTATATGTATGTAGAGATGCTGATGAAGATGTAAAAACAACTTTAATTCAAAACAGCTCGAATGGCAAATTTAATGACAGTTAAAGACGAAATCCTGAGACATATCGCTAAGGCATATCTCAAAGTACACTCTTAAGCTCTGGTTAAACCCGAAGTCTAGTTTATCTGCTTATTACGTACATAACTCCGAATAGTTGGTAGTGGACAGGTACAAAAATGATGAACTAAGTAGTTACTTAATTGAGAGCATTTAACAAAAATAAATCAGAATTTATCGCAATCAGTGATGCCCACAATATTCTTTAATAACGAACACTGTAAAATACAAATAATAAACCGCACAATGCTCCGAATTACCCGTTGATTTATGCATTTCATTGGCTGCTACTTTAGCATATGTTTAATCATACCTACTTAATTTGAAATTTTAATATTCGTCCCTAGGCCTGCGGTCTCCTGTCGCAGTTATTTACATTTTCCGAACAAAATTTATGTGTGTAGGTAAATATCCCGTATGGGGAAGGGTCGCTTTTGCGAGGACAATGTGTTTATTTTGCTGCGGCGGTTTTCCTATCTGCCTGTCAATCGAATTAACGGAGGCTCGGTTACCGCAATGAAGGTCAAAGTCTTCCAAATTTATAGTCAGTTACTTTAATAAGATTAGTTGCTCTGTGACAATACAGCGCAAAATATACGTCATTAGTGCCTTGCGTAATCAAAATCCGGTTTGGTCCTGTGACGCTGGGACGTCCGGTTTCAGGGCGGGAATATTTTTTTCTCAAACATGCAATGAAATGTCGTCATAACGTGCGTTAACGCATTCACTACCGCGTAGCGCTACGGGCTTCGAAGTATCACGTTTCAGGCGGAACAACTCGAGAGAACTGTAAAACAATTTCATACAAAATTGAAGGTCTAAGCCGGGAAGAAATTATTTTTAAATATGGCGTCTGTGTTCATCAACAGGCTAAACAGCTGTTTTTTTTAGTGGTGCATTTTTTATTTCAATTCATGCGTTTGAGAAAAGCACGATACATGCCTAGCTGTGAAAAAGGCTTGCCGGTTTCGTATCACTATCCTACTCACCCGGCAAGCTCTTCTCTCCTGGCGCCTTCAGTAATGTACTATAAAACACGTAAATGGGTTTACTGTGGACCACAACATGCCCTCTCCCGTTGACGTCTGTCATAGTAATGGTGGCAGCGGGCAGGTGGCGGGGACAGTTTATTATTAAAAGATGTCTATACGCCACAAGTACTAGCACAAAAAAGTAAATATGAACCTGTATAAATAATAAAATATCAGAAATTTGTCTTGTCCATAAAACTGTCAGGCAAATGATGACTTGAGGTGATACTAAACATCGCAGTTTTTTTACACTTCGCGTGACTTTCGCTAGGATCAAAGGACTGTGCCTTTAGTAGTTGTAGGACGAGGGGCAGCTATCCGTGCTGCTACGCGACGCGTGATGAGTGGGCCACGAGGCCCGACGTGTTTCGAACTCATAAGGAGCTCTTCATCAGGGGCAGCTATCCGTGCTGCTACGCGACGCGTGATGAGTGGGCCACGAGGCCCGACGTGTTTCGAACTCATAAGGAGCTCTTCATCAGGGGCAGCTATCCGTGCTGCTACGCGACGCGTGATGAGTGGGCTGCGAGTCATGTAGCAGCACGGGTAGCTTCCCCTGATGAAGAGCTCCTTATGAGTACGAAACACGTCGGACCGTTCCTGACAATTTTACATAAGTTTAAACCGTTTTTATAATTATTATAGATGCCTCACGATAGTTTTAATGATATTAAAACAGGTAACGTACCCGATATAAAGTACGCGTATTGTTTTCAATGTAACTTTAAAGTTAACACGGGTATTACAGAGTTGTACGATTTATAGCGAAGCAGCGAGATTGCTCTCTGCAACAACAGATTAGTTGGCACAACTTGGGTCTTGCTACTCGCCCAAATTTATACCCTGCGCGCTTCGTAAGAAAGTAGAATTGAAGATAAGTAGAACTGATTAATTATAAGGATGACATGAAGCTGAAAAATCGTAGAATCATATTCAATTGCACTTGTATAATTCAAATACAACTTTTATTTAATATTGTACAGAATCAATGTTGAAACTACACTACAACGGATAAAAAAGAAGCCAAAAATGTATGTGATCCAGCTTTTATTTAGTTTGCAATCGGATAAATGGCCCGTAGAATGTGACAAATTAAGATACAATGAATACTTGTATACTGGGTCTGTCGCATTGTTTTTTATTTACCTTCATTGTCTGACGTTTCGTCATGGTTTCGGAGGCCGTAGTCTCAAATGTAACTGGTGGAACCATTCAACCGCGCTTAATTCTCGACAAAACGTCAGACATTGGAGGTAAATAAAAAATAGGAGGTAAATATAGACCCAATACAATACTTTTTTGTTCTGCATAAACCGCGAGAGTATGACGTGTCATAAATTAAGATATTAGGTATTTGCGTAGATTTTTACGTGATGACGAAGCAATGTTACGCATATCGTATCTTAGCTACATTCCACTGCACTGGCACGTAGCGTAGAATTATGTTATGGCCCTTAGTTATGACTAGAACGTAACCACAACCCTCGAGTTTGTTCGCGCGATAGTCTCGTGCCTTTATTTTTAAGCCGACCACAGTATAAAATTTAGCCTAGATACTCGTATCACATTGTAGGTACTTCATTAATAATAATTGAAGTGTTTATGTCAGATAGCGCACTTTTAAAAGTAACTTAATATTATACACTCATTTAGTTTTTTTTAAACAGCTACTACTTTGATTAATCTTACATTAAATGTATTTATAATTTTAATAAATAGTTTTATGATAATGATAATGTTATCGTTATATTGCGGCGTATTGTCTGCTCCCACATAAAACCGACCTTGCATAGTTTCGTGTTCCGAGCTATAAACTAATATTTATGTGTCAAAAATACAATACAAAGTTTGCCATTCACAACACAGGTTTCGTTCATACATAGAGTTTGCATCCGCCTCAGGGTTCGTCAATAATATTTATAGAAGCTTCCCGAGATGCGATGACTCAGAGCTCAGACCCTGAAGCTCCCTCTGGCAAACTAGCATATGTATGTTTGCACAAAATGTCATCCCAAACTCTCTGAACTATACTTATTTAGTGTTATAAAGTACAATAGATTTAGGTCCATAAATAACGCAGTTGTGCTAAACTAAATCTATAGTAATCAAAGTAGTAAAACTGCTGAGTCGTTACCAAGTTTAGAGCAAACTTGGCCTGTCGAGTCGGAGCGACAGTTTGGCGACAATTCTAAATAACTCTTGTCGTCTTAGTGAACATTTATGTCCAAGTTACGGTCAAAATCTAATGTCACCAAATGACAATATTCACAAAAAGCCCACGAGTCCCACGGCCTTCGGCGGCGGGAAGAAAAGTGGGACTTATTAAATACCTAATGACTTTTTTGGTTCTTCGTAGTTGGCTAAAAAGTATCGTAACCATCTGAAGCTGTTTAGGCGTAATTACACATATTATTTACAGATAAAGGTAGGCATAAAAACACACAAACAATAATAAAAGTAGTAGTAGTTTTCACTTTTTGAAAAATGCCATATTTTGTCAGCTAAAAGCTCGTTTTCAAACGGTCTCTCACATTTTTACAGAAAATTTCATTCCGATTAAATATTCCTAAATAACATAACACACGATTGCAAAACATTATTTACTACATCTGTACCTGTCAACTAGCAATAACAAGTTTACATGCTGCTTGGATTTCGTAATTAAATTATACAAATGTAATATTTCCGTCATTTCGCCGTATTAAGGCCGATATCTACACAAAGCGACCCGAATTACACCTTATGTAATTTACCTATGTATTAACCTAATTTACGAAAAAAAATCATTTACACTGCTTCTAAACTCCGCGAGAACATTATCGAGTAAAATCAGGGAGTTTCATGCAAAAAACCACTTTTTAAAAGGATTTTTGTAATCCTCTTAGTTCCTTTGCTTTTGAGCTCAAAGATATAAATATTCCTTTTCAGTTTCTGGTTTCGTATAGAAAGTTCACGGTTCAAACGAAAACTAATGACGAAGTCTTGGTTTATAAAGAATTGTGAGCTCTAAATTGAAGACGAGTAAGAATACGGTTTAGACAGTAAGTTTAAACGTTTTAACTTCAAGACCGGAGGTAGATTTTGTATTCAAGTTCTATTTTATTTATTTACAGCCAGAAATGTAAATAATATTTTCGAGAACAAACGAGCTGCCCTCAATAAGACAATAAGATAATCGTTTTATTATTAAGTGGATTATACATTACGATGTGCCAAAAAAGTTTGTCATTTGTTTTTTTTTTTGAAAATTTTTCGTATAAGTATCCGGAAATGCCCGAAAAGTATTGAATCGAGGAGAAAAGTATCAAATTATAACCCCTCATCTTATTTTTACGGAATAAACTATTTAACGCATCTGCTCCAATATCGTCGGAGTATTGTGCAAAATTTCACTTGACAGGGTTGAGAGAACCGTCGTAAAATATGTCGGTTCGCCAATCGACGTTTTTGGGGTTCCGTAGTTCAGGAAATAATAAATAATGTCAGTTTTTCATGCACTGGCTAGTAATTAACCTTATTACTTCACATGACATGCGAATCATTAAATTAAGAATTGTTCTTCTGACAGACTTTGCACTAGTCGATTGTAAAAAAAATATATCCATAAACCATGAAATAGCACTATCAGACCACTGCCACTCTTTTTCTTTTATACTCAACTCACCATTATTTTTATTATTGTGTTTGTAAATACTTACCTATTAGGGCTCCGATTACGTTTTCTCGTATTACATTTTTATATTTAATCAATTATTTGAATTGATTGTCGATTAGAAATATATTATTTATTACCATCTCTAACTTGACCACTTTTATCTCTCCATAGCGAGTTTCTTAAGAACGTCTGGAAAATATAGGACAAATTATACCCCGACTATCTTCAAGTCCATAGTGTTCTACGAAAAAATACATATCTTCTTAAGTAAAACCATATAAAATGATTATATTTTCCCGCGAACCCGATTCGTAAGGTTCTATAGCGAGTTTATCTTGAACGTAAACATAATCCAATCGTCAAGTTGAAAGTGAGTACGCGTTTTCTAGGAACCATTATCGTAGGCTCTATTCGACTATACAACAATACTTCTTGAAAGTAAAACCACTCTAACTTGACCATTTTTCTCGCGAACCCGATCCATATGGTGCTATAGCGAGTTTATCTTGAACTTCAACAGAATCTAATCGTCAAGTTGACAGTGAGTACGCATTTTCTAGGAAAGCATTATCCAAGGCTCTATTAGACTATAAAAAATACTTCTTGAAAATAAAACCATTCTAACTTGACCATTGTTTCTCGCGAACCCGATCCATATATAATATATATAAATATAAATATAACAGACAACCTCACACAAATCGATCTAGTCCCAAATTAAGCTCAAGAAGGCTTGTGTTATGGGTACTAGACGACGATATACGTACTTATATAGATAAATATATACTTAAATACATAGAACAACCATGACCCAAGCACAAATATTCGAGTTCATCACACAAATATTTGCCCCGGCCGGGATTCGAACCCGGGACCGCCGGCTCAGTAGGCAGGTGTCTACAAACCGAGCCAAACGCGTCGTCTAGACTATTAAAAATATACTTCTTGAAAGTAAAACCACTCTAACTTGACCATTTTTTCTCGCGAACCCGATCCATAGGGTGCTATAGCGAGTTTATCTTGAACGTGTGCAAAATATAGAAAACGATTTGTCTGTGTCGCGGCTCCAACTTTTTGCCGGCCGAGCACAAGGTTTATTTGCCTTGCTCGTTTTGAAAATATTTATTTAAGGGGAAAAGTTGGGGCGGGCTGCATAGCGATAATTAAAATTTGATCAAGTTTTATAGGATAAACAACGTCACTGTATAACATGATAATATATTGTAAATTTGGCTCATGGATTTTTTGCCTCATCTCTTGACTTTATCCCCTTCAGTCATATAACACCATAGAAAATTATACCTTAATAGCGGCTCAACTAATAGCATTAAGCAATAGATACTAACGTCACACACTGTCTAGACATTTAATGAATTACAATAATTAAATTACCATCTATTCTACTGGGTTTTAGTGTTTAAGGACATAGACAGATTATCTCTGACACTATACATACATATATTATTATTTGCTCTGCAATAGGGTAAGTACCTATAGTTTTTCGAAGATAATTTCGTTTTGTTTTTTGGTGATTTAGCTATAGCTCTGTGCCGTTTTTGGCGTAGATAGATCGCGAGAAGCTTTCAGTTCGGCTGGATGTTTTATTAACAGGTACACAGGTAGTTACATGTATGTCACAGGTAAAAAGGGATAGGTATAACTTTTTCCCCGCGTGCGAACAATGTTGGACACCTTCTAATCTATCTATCTATAATATTATAAAAATGAAATCTTAGCCCTTTCATAAGGTCTTTAACCTGCTAGACCGATTTCAAAAAATATAATTATACATAATTTACGGTATAGTTTTTAGGATACTTTTTTACCCAACTACTGAGAATCAAAAAAGAGGGTTATGGGCCATAAAAGGGATAGCTGGACATCCAAAGATGATTATTAGGATACTTTTTACCCGTCTACGGCAAACAAACAAAAAATAGGGGTTCGAGGCATCACCTAGTCTATAATATAAAAAAATATATATATATATTTGTCCTCTCATCGCACCTAAACGGCTGGCCCGTTTTTAAATTTTTTTGGTATACCGGTAGCTATGCATCCCCAGATAGTTATACGATACTTTTTAACCTACTGCGGAAAAGTAAAAACGAGGGATATGAGTTTTGCTTCCACGCGGTCGAACCTTTTAGTTGAGAATAAAGTTTTCTATTGATCTTTCACAGCTGAATAGTTATTCAATGGTGGTTAAAATCGGTACATTGCCAAAGGAAAAGTTTCCGCTTACAATTCGACAGGTAAATAAACTTGCCTTGTTATATGTTTCCTTGGAACTCGCGCCTCCATTTTGTACCATTATTTTGCACCGCCCGTTTATTTTTGTAACCCATTTGCAATAACTACTAGCGAGATGTGCAAGTTAAACTGTTAGCGGTATTTGAAAAAACGTTATAGACGTTTATATAATAAATAAGTATATTTAATTTTGTATTGAAAAACAGTTTTCTACACAGAGGTCGTTATTTCTGGAAAAATCTTAAGGCTTCTTAGGTATCCGTTCAAACATGCTGAATGTTTTAGACATTTTTTTCTATGATATTTTTACCATATTATCAATGTTACTACTTAGAACAGGGCCGTTGAGATTTATTGGTATATATTTGAAAACTACATTTTAAATTTTCCACAGAAAATGTTTGTTTAAAAAACTACTCGAAATTGACAAAATTCACGCTGAAAACTGGTAAGTAAATTTTATTATTTTTTATTTATTCATTGCATATTGATAGCCCACCCTATATTTGTTTTATTAAAATAAATTGTTTCTGTTATTTCAAATATGAGTTTTTCTCGTCTCATTACTTATAAACACACAAGGTATATAATGTAATAATAAATAATAATATGTATTTATTGACTCCACCACAAAGTTTACATTTGTTACAGTATAAATTCCTTAAGACTATTTATTTCTAATGCGGTGGAGACTGGTGCCCGAACTAGGCAGAGCCTGTATGACAGGTCACCAGGTCTCCATCCTTCAGATGTCTACAGCTAAGGAAATGTAGGATATATATTATATATTATAAAAGAACATAGCAAACTGCAGTAGATAAACAAGTTAAATTAACAAAAAAATCTAGGAATGTAGATAATCGATACGTTTTATTATTAGACGCTCTTGCCCAAACACTCGGGGCTTGTACTTTGAAACTTTTAAAGTGATACAAATGTCGATGCAATATCTCTTGAGAGAACAATCAGTATCTCTTTTATGGACGACTAGCCAGATATTTTCTTTTATTTAAACGTTATTGCACCAAACAAAATGCGGAGACGGCTCCAAATGGCATTATTTTATAACCGTAATGACCACAAAGATAATAATATACTTAGTGCAGTTAATAACAGTATGATCCAAGTAGCAAACAGTCTGTGTAAGCGCTTTTACAGCCATTATATAGTTGCAATAAGCTGAATAAGGGACGTTTAAGCTCTTATTTGCCGAATGGAAGAGGAGGAAGTTCTTGCCCAAATTAGGGCTGACAGGCCAGACGCAGACCTGCGTCATCACGTCCCCGCTACACCCACGACAACAGACAGACTGACAGAGACGCTCGTTTTGGTGGGAGCCGCTTTAATCCCCTTCTTTGACTTCCGGCCTCCCCGAGGGCTGCCCATTCATCTCAAAAAAAAAACTTATTTAGCATGTGTGTTACGTACGGGAGTAGGTAGCGACGTTAACAAATACTACACTTCTTCCAGTTGAATAATAGACGCATAACTTGTTCCCAAATTGAGTTTAACATCAGAATTTGTAATGGTCAACACTAAAATTCATTGCGCCCTCTGAAAAAATACGAAAATATTATTTGCATAACGTCAAGTTATGAGATAGCCAAGGAAGTCCAATTACAAAGGCAAAATATTTCACATTAATTCGCGGTCGCAGACAACTAAGACCTAACGACGCTGAAAATGTCTGCAATGTACGAGAACGGCGGGACTTCATTAATTTAAGTTTTATTAGCGCTTATTTTATAGGTAGTCGTTTTTAGGTTGCGTTTCTATTGTTGCCAAATGAATGTAGAGCTTCTTTACGACAGTCAGATCCCATACTCGAATGTTATTGGCGCCGCTGCCGGCCGATCTGGCGGTTGCGGACGCGGACGGAGGTGCTCGGCTGTCGTCGCGCCTAAGCGGCTCCGTTCAGTTACCGCCTCGCGCCATCGGCTACGTTCAGTTACTGCCGCGCGCCATCGGCTCCGTTCGGTTACCGCCGCACGCCATCGGCTCCGCTCGCACGTCCGTCGCCCTAGAATTTAATCGCTCGGACGGACGCAGTCAGCTGCCGCCGGGCGCTCCAGCGTCCGCTGGAACGTGGTGGCAGCCGAACCCGCCCGACCTGGTCACTGGACGCGGTCGGCCGCTGCCGGCTTCCAGAGCGCCCGTTGCGACGCGGCGGCAGCCGACCCGGCCCGGCCCGTTCTATGTGAATCGCATAACGCGGATCTAGGACATGCATTAAGGCTCCTTATCAAGGTTCAAAAATAGTAAGGTTCAAAAATGCTGATTGTTTAAGACATTTTTCTCATATTATATTTCTTTCTACTTAGAATAGGGCCATTGCGATTTATTGGTATATATTTGAATTTTTATTGATAATTTTTAGGGTTCCCTACCTCAATCGAAAAAAACGGAACCCTTATAGGATCACTTTGTTGTCCGTCCGTCTGTCTGTCTGTTTGTCAAGATCGAGAGAACGTGTGGAGGTATTGAATTGAAATTTAAACCATATACTTAAGTCTACAAGCCCCTGAAGCTGTAAAAAAATCAAACTTCTACGTTTACGTGAAATAAAGATACGGCCGTTTATGTCGCAAAAAAACGTACATTTCGACACTCTCAAAAGGGAATCAAAAATGATAGGGTACTTCCCGATGACCTAGAACTATACATTTTGGCAAGTAACATCATCACATACTGGAAATACTTATAAAAATCTGAAAACTATACATTTGTAATAAAATCATAAAAAATATTGACCTTTTTATATTAGGAGAACTCGGTTGCGTTAAGTTTGCACCTCGTCCGTATGGGGCGCCATACATTTCAGGTGCAAACTTAACTCAACCAGGCCAATTAAGATGGGATAAGTAAAAGTTTGTACGGAACCCTGAGTGCGCGAGTCAGACTCGCACTTGACCGGTTTTTGTTTCAAAAACTACCTACTCAAATTTGACAAAATTCAAGCAGAAAACTGGCGTTCAACTTATTTTCGACTGCATGCAATAAAAGCATGAAATAGCTATGTTACTTTCTAGAACTCACTAAAAAAAACTGTTTGAAATTATCTATCACTATATTTGTGATAATAAGATTTTTTATTTAAAAGGGATAAGGCCCCTTAAGTAACAAAATAAATGTAATTACAGGAATAAGAAGTACAGTACCGGGAAAGTTTTGTATTCGAGTACCTAACGGGCATTCACTGTAGATATATATGACCTGAGGCCATACTAACATTTCCTGGTAGGTACTTACTATGTGCCCTACTCGGATCTGGATCGAGCGGAGCGAAGTGGACTGGGATTTGGTCAATCAAGTTTTTTTGCTTTGCCCTTGACACATTACTGGACAACAGGCCGATATAAATAATATTATCTGGCATATAAAGTACTTACTTCTTTGATCGCGTAGCTACAGGACACTATCAGGTGATACTGGGATCCTTTTGATGTTTGGATGTGGAATGCTCAGAGAGATCAACAAAAAAAGTTGTGTAAAAATATTTATTTCATAAAGTTTAAGCATTTTTTTATTCTGTTGTACCTACACATGTTTTATTAATTTTATAACTTCGGTTTTGACTCCGAGCGGCACACATTTTTATATATAAAAATTACCAGTTTTAGATGTAGCTGTAAATTTAATGTTTCCTTGTACCTATTTACTAAATAAAAAATGCTACTAAAAGAAATACATGAAGTAAAGCTAAATATATATTGTGGAAGGTATGAGCAGTTTTTAGCGTATATTTGTAAATTAAAATATGTGTTTATTTCATAAAGTGAAATCTACCATAATACGCAATTATAAGATAGCGTCGTGCAAAGAAAATATCCTCCATCGTAGATGAAAATTGATTGAATGGTTGTACTTAAATATTGAAGGTGGACTTCAGATTGTCAATGTGGTAATTCAATTTCACAACCATTATCTTCCTTAATCATATCTGCCGCTTTCTCAGCGAGCATAATGACTGGCGCGTTGGTATTTCCACTGGTGATACTGGGCATTGCGCAAGAGTCGGCTACTCGTAAGCGTTTCACACCGCGCACGCGCAAACGAGAGTCCAGAACCGCACCCATGCCGCACGCGCCGCTAAAGTGATACGGCGATGTCCTGGTACTCAGTATGTGACACTTCCAGTACTCTCTACTCCCAAGCGGCAAACCCTGACACTTCGGTAACTTCAGATCAACAAACTCACCACCAACACTTTTGAAATAAGTTGTGTTCCTAATTTTGTCAAAATCTTCTAAACACCTTGCCAGTATATCAAGATCTGTTTCGTCAGAAAAGTAATTAAGAAAAACTAATGGATCATCTAGAGGATTCGCACTTTTCAATTGTATAACGCCTCTTGACTTTTCATGAAGCAAATTCATACTGAGCATCAGCGCATCTCCACCTTTAGAAGCTTCGTATAATTTTTGACAAATACTATAGTCCAAAGCGTAATAGATAACACAAGTATTCAGACCAATTTCGGAATCAGCTGATAGTATATTACTGACTGCTTGACAATCCGGATAAGACTGTGACTTATCTAGCGCCATGAAACCATTTAGAAAGGTGCCTGCCTGAGACAGGTTAGGTGGCTGTGGAAGTTTGTTAGATTTTTTAAGCTTGTACATTACTACAGCACTGGGATGATCTTGAAAGTTTTCACCAACTGGTAGGTCAGTAATTGTCTTGATTCCCAACGATTTTAAGTGTTGTTGAGGTCCTATGCCA
Source organism: Apotomis betuletana (assembly GCA_932273695.1). Taxonomy (NCBI): domain Eukaryota; kingdom Metazoa; phylum Arthropoda; class Insecta; order Lepidoptera; family Tortricidae; genus Apotomis; species Apotomis betuletana. The sequence goes on from OW026307.1 coordinate 18,633,939, forward strand.
GACAGCAAAAGTAATTTAGCAGAGTTAATTCCACCCGCAGTCACAATGACTTCTCTTTGAGCCATTAAATAGATCGTTTTATTATTTTCCGTTAAAGCTTGGACTCCATTAGCATTCTTGAATTTATCGAAAAGGATTCTTGTAACCTGTGTATGCTTGAGAACGTGCAGATTGTGCCGATGCTTGACAGGCCTTATGAAACTGAATGCTGTACTCTGGCGCACATCTTTTACTATAGTGTACGAAGGCTCTCCGAATCCTAGAGTATCATTTCCATTTATATCTAGAAGAATATCATATCCAAGTTCACGAAACATTTCTTCACATTCCTTTACTTCGGGATGAGGCTGACTTATCACATGCAAAAAACCGTTAGTGCCATGGAAGTCTTTGTATTTTGAACTAAGAATCTTGTTACATTCCATGTGCTCACTCTTTTTGAAATACGGCAGCACGTTTTCGTACTTCCACGTTTGGTCTCCAGTTTGATTCGCCCATGTTTGATAGTCATGAGGGGCTCCCCTTACGTACATCATATAGTTTATACTACTGCCGCCTCCTAGAATTTTACCTTGTGGCAATGGAAAGGTATAGCCGTTTTGATAAAATTCTCTATTCTTATCATAAGCTGCATTATAATTCCAGTCATATTCCGAATGGGCTAAGTACGGGGCTAAGCCTGGAACCTGAAATAAAATTAAGTTTTATTAGGTTTTATTAGGTTTTCATACAGAACTCAAAAAACTCGTACTTTCAGGAGAGTCACATGAATTTATATTTAATAGCATAATTACTATGCATTTAACCACATGAAGCTGGATAGGAAAATCCTACGGTTTCCTATTCAGCATCTATCTAACATTATGACTGCTACACATAGCAACAACCTCATTTTGTCGTAAATGTCAATCGGAAATCCGAACTGGTTATACCGGTAGGGTCTTTTTTATCCCAGTATGACAGTGGAAAAAGAGGTTCCGCGGTTGATTTTTTAGTAATTCTATAATACATAGCATGGAACTTACCATAGATTCGAAGGGCGGGTCGCCGCCAGCCTCGATTAGCAGCACCTGAAACTCTGGCACTTCCGAGAGCCGGTTGGCGAGCACGCACCCTGCACTCCCGCCGCCTACTATTATGAAGTCGAAGTGAGCGCCATCTATGTGAAAAAGAGCAAACAAATTTTAAAATATAGTAACGAAATTGTCTCCTCTCGAGCGTAGGTATATAAGAGGAACTCGTGATTCAGCTAAATCGTGATCTCGGTCACAAAAGGATTTCACAGAAAATTTAGAAAGCGCGATGGTACTTAAAAGTATGAACATTTGGACATTCCAAAGAGACGCCATCATTTTCAGTAAAACTAATAATTTTGAATTTAGAATTTATTTCTTTCTTCAATTTATAATTTCTTTAGAATCCTCAGATAAATGTCAAATACAACTGTATGTCTTGTTATTGTAAGACAGTAGGTACTGTAAGAACGACAATATAAAATTCCGGTTTTCCCTACGCTACTCCATATATTATAATTATCTCACGTGTGGTGTGTGACGCCATTTTCCAGGAACTTATCCTATGGAAAATTTTGTCAATGGACACGGACAATTGGCTTTCATTTTTGAACTTTCTCGAAATTCATATAATATAAGAGAGCGTTGCGCAGTTTTCGATTGGCCGCCGGTGCGACTGATCGTAGCTCTTGATGTTGAATCGTGTACCGATTAGTTTGGGACTAGGACGATTTGTGTAAGATTGTCCCTTAACAAAAAAAAACGTAGATGTTCGACTTGAACGACGTGAGTAAACTCATTTAGTACGTATTTAAATATGCCTGTCACAGTTTCCTATGTGAAGTATTCCCTATTCTATAAACACTCGAATACCGTTACTTATAGGTATGATAGAGGACTTACCGGTCACCAGAGCTTGTGGTGGCCAATGTATGGCGGTCAATTGCAACAACAGTAATGCTCGAAGCGCCCCCTGGATCCGCTTGAATTTTGAGAGTGCTGAAGCTACTTCCATTGCATATTTTTTGAAAATTCTGAAATGACGATATATATGTCTTAGAACTAATTAAGACTGCACCGAGCAAAATGTGAAAAATAGGCAGTTGCCGTTAAGTAGACAAAACGTCAACACTAGTTGTTTAATCCACTTCTAAACTATGTATTTAGCACTTCGAAGAATGTGTTAACAAGTTCTCCGTGGAAAAATTATAAGATTATTAATATTTCACCCTAGAAAACTAAGTAAAGTTGGACGAAAATTGTAAAATCGTAAGCAGGCGTTAAGTGTTTTTTAGGGTTCCGTACCCAAAGGGTAAAAACGGGACCCTATTACTGAGACTTCGCTGTCCGTCCGTCCGTCCGTCCGTCCGTCCGTCCGTCTGTCACCAGGCTGTATCTCAAGAACGGTGATAGCTAGACAGTTGAAATTTTCACAGATGATGTATTTCTATTGCCGCTATAACAACAAATACTAAAAATAAAATAAAATAAATATTTAAGGGGGCTCCCATACAACAAACTTGTTATAGAATATATATATATATATATATATATATATATATATAGGTACGGAACCCTTCATGCGCGAGTCGGACTCGCACTTGCCCAATTTTTATACATTAACAATGGAAATCTATTCTGATTTTCAGTTCAAAAAAATGATGAATGTTTACATTACTATTTGTCCGCATCAAATATTTCAATTATTGTTTGGTATTAAAGGTCCAGATTTATTTATCATCCCCGCGCTCTATGGTTATAGGCGCGTTAACGGCTACCGCTCAGCGCCGTCCTAATGTAGAATTATGTAACCAATGATTTTGTAAGATAGCAAAAGGTTTAAGGTAAGTTGGGGTAAGATTACCACCGGGGGCAAACTGTCCCTATCTAACCATTTTGGCTCAGTGACCCAAAACGGATCTTAGCCTCAAAAATGAGAGCACTACGCCACTTGCCCCAATCCTGCGCAATTTCTCGCCAGTTTTCGACTGAAGAAGATTGCCAAAGTCCAATTATTTAATGCCACCTATTGAGGTAGAGAAGTGTTGGGATAATGGCACTTGTGAAAATTTTAAGAAATAACGTTATAAGTATAAATTTAGGTAATAAGTAGGTTTTTTACATAATAATACACGTATCTAATGCGATATAAAAATATAGGTATAACATTTTGATGAATCGCTTGTCTCTAAAACTCCTAAATCCGACTACGCAAATTTTGGAAATCTCTGACGCAACCTGGGAGAGGTGTTTTTGTGAAAATATTAAAGTCTTGATTAATAACAATAAACTGAAAACAATATATAATCACAAGCCTACATTATCATCAGGTAATTTCAAAGCCCACTCATTTCGTAGGAAAATAATAATAATCGTGAAAAAATCTGCCAACACCATTTGCACAGAACCAAACAAAATTCACAACTAAATTTAATTGTGATACTGTACTTAAGAGGCCTTATTATTTTAAACATATTTTTTTCATATTATGACAAAAATATTGATAATTTACCAACTTTTTAAAGTGAATAATACTTTTTCCTGAGTTCTAGAAAGTAACATAGCTATTTCATGCTTTCATTGCGTGCAGTCAAAAATAAGTGAATTTAACAGTTTTATGCGTAAATTTGGTCAATTTCGAGTAGTTTTTGAAACAAAAATTATCAATGATAAACTCAACCTGTAGGTTTCAAATCTATACCAATAAATTTATATAGCCTTGTTTTAAGTAGTTCTAAGAAACATGTTTGATCATAGAGAAAAATGTCTAAAACAATCAGCATTGTAAGTAAAAGGAATAAGGCCTCTTACAAGTAATATTTAAACAATGAACACTATAAAACCTTGAAATGTGGATGGCGTCGTGTTTTCAGCAAAACCAAAAGAAGACTGTTACTTATTCGACTATGGCGTAAAATTACACATTTATTACGTCAGTGAATACATAATTTGCTCTGTTTACTTCCCACTAATATTATAAAGACGAAAGTTTTTCACGACGACACGGCTGGACGGGTTTTTATGAAATATGGAAAAAATATAGTTTATCTAACCTCTCACAGACTACTTACATTTATCCCGGAAAAAACACGATTCCTGTACGATAGTGTATTCCGATTTCAACGCGAGCGAAGTAACACCGCGGACATAAGCTAGTGTTAAATAAACGAGATACATTTTAGTGACATGTAAACAACTATTAATTTATGTAAACTTTTTTTTACGGATACCTTAAATATCTTTGTAATATGATCCAGTTGTGAAAACCCAAGGGCCTATCACCCTCGCATTTTGTCAAAACGCGATGCGTTGTCACATATTTATCGCTTGATAAAAGCAACCATCATAGGCCTTGCATTTCTCGTGTAACAATTTTCTTGTTGGTGTGCAATAAAGTTGTGTCGTGTCGTGTTGTGTTGTGTTGTGTTGTGTTGTGTTGTGTTGTGTTGTGTTGTGTTGTGTTGTGTTGTGTTGTGCTGTGCTGTGCTGTGCTGTGCTGTGTAGTGTCGTGTCGTGTCGTGTCGTGTCGTGTCGTGTCGTGTCGTGTCGTGTCGTGTCGCGTCTCGTCGCGTCGTGTCGTGTCGTGTCGTGTCGTGTCTTGTCGTGTCGTGTCGTGTCGTGCCGTGCCGTGCCGTGCCGTGCCGTGCCGTGCCGTGCTGTGTTGTGCTGTGTTGTGTTGTGCTGTGCTGTGCTGTGCTGTGCTGTGCTGTGCTGTGCTGTGCTGTGATGTGTTGTGTTCTAATACATAACCCAAAGATGCAGCATGGGAAGCCCTCCACGAACTTGACTGACAATGATAGAGTTGGGTTACCTTTTGTTGGAAACCGCATAATACAAAACTAAATAGGTATATCGTAATTGGTATGCTTATTTATACCTACACGTAATTTATTCCGATGTGAACCGAAGACGATAAATTGACAAATATTGTCTAGCACTTGTACAAACAACGTAAGCAAGTGTCTTTTCCTTAATGTCATGAATATAACTCCAAATCATATAAGTATAATTTTACCTTAAATTGATTTAAAAATACACAATTTTGAAACAGCACTTAGTCGGTCAAAAACATCTTCACTCATTCAATTATCTCGTCGAGGTGCTGTATATTGAACTTGGGTTATTATGAAGCATGTTTCATAATCATATATCATATAATATGTAGACAGATGGCGAGATGTGACGATTCTTAAGAATGTCGCAACTTCGCCAACCCTGTCGCATTAAGATTGCGTCTCCTTTGTATGTGACGGCATAGATATCAGGTACATACTTAACTTGACCGGGTAGTACGTGAAATTAGACAGAAGATTTATTTATTTAAATGGCGAATTTAACGCCATGAGGCAGCCAATTAACCACAAGTCCATACACATTTATGAGGGGCACGATATAATTAAATGTCTCTTCACCACGCTTTTCAGAGGCTTCAGTCATAACGATTAATTCGAATACTAGTTATTTTGCGAATCGAGTTAATTAATTGTTTGTTTGTTTCGTTTGCAATCCAAATATTGTTCAAAAACTTCCAATCCGAACGGTCATTAATTTAATTTGGGCAACAAGCATTAAAGTGCTTTGAAACTGTTTTGTTTAATTCGTTTACAGGAAATCATTTTACTGAAACGCCGCGTTGATTATAGGGGTAATTTGTTATAGTTATAATAAAATAAATAATAAATTTATCGCATCTAAATTTAATGGCAAAATACTATGTTTCTTCGATCCCCACAAGTTTTAATATTTATTATGTTCATAGTTGACCGACCGAGCAAAACGTCTCGGTTCATTAGAATTTTTTGAGTAGGCTCTATAAATGTATAAATAATCTTAAAAACTTTTTGTGACATATATTTAATTATTGTATGAAGTGGTTTACACTCATATGAATTGCCAGCTCTTCATCAGGGACTGCTACCCGTACACCGGCGCAACAACCGGGGCCGTTCCTGTCAATTTCACGTGAGTGTAAATCGTTATAAGTGTATTGTTTTTTTAGGGTTCCGTACCCAAAGGGTAAAAACGGGACCCTATTACTGAGACTTCGCTGTCCGTCCGTCCGTCCGTCCGTCCGTCTGTCACCAGGCTGTATCTCAAGAACGGTGATAGCTAGACAGTTGAAATTTTCACAGATGATGTATTTCTATTGCCGCTATAACAACAAATACTAAAAACAAAATAAAATAAATATTTAAGGGGGCTCCCATACAACAAACTTGTTATAGATTATATATATGTATAGGTACGGAACCCTTCATGCGCGAGTCGGACTCGCACTTGCCCAATTTTTTTTCTATTAATTGTTCCGAAATTATTCAAAATGGCAGAGATTTGGGGATCGAAACCGTGACAAATTTCAGTAATTTCGAAACAAACCTGGGAGGTCTACAGTACCCTTACCATGAGTTTACAGTGACTGTATTCGCTAGAGATACCGTAGACAATTTGTATGGAGAATCGTAGTTCTACATAGTAACCCTAGCGGTTACTATGTACTTTTCTTGGCGCTGTACTTTTCTTCATACAAATCGTTTACGCTGTCGCTAGCGAGTATAGTCACGTTAAATCATGGTAATGGTACATATGTTTGTTAAAAATAATCCAGCACTATTTAAAAGAAGTAGTTTCACCAGCAAACGTTTGGAGCAAAGATGTAAAGAGGATTTATATACAGCTCCTACAAAAACAGCTTTAATGCGCAAAAGCGTATATTCTCTAGCTATAAGAATATATAATAAATTACCAATAGAATTGAAATTATTACCAGTCCCACTTCTGAGACGTAAATTATTAATTATACTCACGAAGAAATGTTATTATTCTATTTTAGATTATTTAAATGATGTTGACATTGTATCTGACTAATCTTTATTTTATTTTTATTCCTATTGTTGCCTTCATTATTATTATTATTATTATTATATTGTTAATTTAATTATCATACATCATCTTGACATTGAGTACTTATGTATATGAGAATTTATTTTGTGTTTGTAATGCTATGTAACAGCGTAATAGGCATAATAGGAATAAGTTTTGTGCATGTGCATTGTTTTTGTACGCCAATAGGCAAAACATAGTGATACATTTTGATATTTAATTACACCACTGTATTTATGCAGCCTTTACCTATGTTTCACAAATAAAAACACTTTGACTTTGACTTTGACTTTGACAGCTCGCAGAGCCAGTCTTGAAGGAAAAAAGACTTGTACCTATGGATCTCACATGTGGGCGTTTTTACCCGATGTTGTTAATAGAAAAAAATATATATATTCTTTACGTCACTAGGCTATAATTGGGTTTTTCCGCCCGCTACTATTACTGCAGGCAATCTTATCGCTAAGAGCAATCTATTCCAGACAACCTTAGGTATGTACCTACACCTAGGCTCAGTCAGTTTCTGAGGTCCATTAAATACAGGACACCGTGTGTAATGGCATCTATCCGTCCTATACTGATGAGCCTACAATACGTGTGCCGACCAAAAAGAGTAGAAATTAAAAAGTGGCTATACTGTAGTGTCGTCTCCGTTTTATTATATTTATTAGAAAGGGAGGACACTACAGTATTGCCACTTTTTAATTTCTACTCTTTTTGGTCGGACAATACGTGTGCCGACCTATAAATGGGGCTCAATTCCGCCTGACCCACTTACATATTAAATTACCGGATAATGATAGTTCCTCTGCTATGCCGCGATAAATCTTTTTAGAACGCATTCACGAATAAGTGTACATTATACAGTCATAGACATACATACTTATATTAGAGGGTTTTGTACACAGACTTACATATATTAGAGTTTATTCTGTTGAGGGTTCTGAATGACAAGCTAGCGACTATAATATAATAAAGGAAGAGTTTTTACCAAAATGTGTTTATGTAGATCTGCGTAACACACAACAGAAAAAATCTGTAGCCCCAGTGAAGGGTATACACTCGTACCGTACGTCAAATAAAGGAACAAAAGGCATTTAAAGAAATTTAAGTCTCACAATGAAATGAAAATGAAATGAAATGAAATAATTTTATTCCAGAATTCGAGATTCCATAATTATTATAATTACAATTATATAAATTAAAATTAAAACACAAAAACAAAAACACAAAATACAATTTACAAATACACATTGACACACAATTAGCCACGGGTTACCCCGGCCCCGTGACCACAGGCTTATGGTAGCCTCTCCAGCGCTCGTGGAGCGGACTGGCATCCCACTCTCTCGCCACCGAGAGTAGGGTGTTGGAGGAGGCGTAGATGGCCTTTCTGTCGTTCGCACTCGTCGTGCGCAGCAGTGCGGCCCAGCCCGGCGCGCGCCCCTCGGCGAACATGGCGCTGGCGCTGCACCAGCGCGGCAGCCGGAACATTGCGCGCCACGCGTTGTTGTACTTCACTCGCATGTCGCTCAGCGCGGCGCAGGTGTACCTAGACCACAGTTCTACTGTGTAGACGCTAGTGCAATAAGAGAGGAAGAGTTGCCTCTTGACGCCCTCACTGCATTTGGCGAACCTCCTGGCTAGCATATTGGCTCGCACCGCTATGGCTCGTCTTTGCCTCCCAATGTCCTTATCGTCCTTCATACTGGACAGTAGAATGTGGCCTAAGTATTTTACTTCCTCTACTCGACGCAACTGCTTTCCGTTCAGCAGCAGTGGAGGTATTGCGGACAATAAAAAAAGGACACAGACCACAGAAATAAGGCCTAGTTATTTCTATTGTTCTTTCATTTGATATGTATGTTAGTTTGATTTTGATTTAATTTTTTGATGCTCCTCGTGATATCATACTAAAGCAGTGGTCGATGACTCTTCACAAAATTGCCAGTCCATCCTCATAAGTTTTATATGATGGTAAAATTGGTAACCGCGGTGTTACCCACACGTTCCACGGAAACACAATTTTTTTTTTCAGAATAATAGGTAACCTATGTGTTAATCCGGGGTCTGACAACCCATCATACCAAAATTTGTCAAAATTGGTTCAGCCTTTTGAGCATAAAGAAGTAACAAACACATAAACGCACAAAGACACTCATAAACTTTTTTTTCTCAAACATGCAATGAAATATCGTCATAACGTGCGTAAAAACAGGCTTCGAAGTGTCAAGTTTCGGGCGGAACAATTCGATAGAACTGTAAATGTCAATATAATTTGAGTGTAAAATTTATCAATAATCAGATTGTTACTCTATATTTTATATTTTACCTTAATTTTATTAACATTGTATTTCTAATTATGATACTGACATCCAATGAATTTTGTATTGTGTTAGCTCATTAATATTAATTTATCATTACTGGATTAATTTTACTTGTAAACATGACATAGAATTAATTTTTATTTTGATGTGTACCTACACACTTTTTTGGTAGGTATTAGAATTATATCGATATATTGATCGTAACTACACTATTGTGTACTTACAAATTTTTTTTATTCAGACATTCATTTATTTAATGTTTATTGTATTGATTTACGAATATCATTTTTGTTTAACGATCACATTCCGAAGAGTAATATAAACTGACATGTACTTGTATTTATAAGAAATTTGTAAAGGTGTGATAAATAAACTAAACTAAACTAAACTAAGCTAAAGGAATTTCATACAAAATTGAAGGCCTAGGCCGGGAAGTAATTTGTTTTTAATTTAAATGTAAACATGGCGTCTGTGTTTATGAACAGCTGATATATATTTATTTTCTAGTGGCTACCCATTCAGCCATCTTAGTGTGATCCAGTATTAGTGTGATAGCTAAGATTACACTAAATGTGAATTTTCAGGCAAAATAACTATCAAAAGTATCCGTAGGAGCTAAATATGATGTCATAAACAGACGTACAAATAAAAAAATACAAAATTAAATCGGGAGTAAAAAATACAATAAGTAACAGTACAGTACATTCAGTTAATAATATTTTAAATATTTTTATATAAACGGGCAACCGAGTAACTGCTTATGAAAACAACAGTTGTATTATTTAGCACGATTTACGCAATTACGCTAAAGCAAAAAAGCCTTACGACAATTTTCTTTCCTTCGCAATCGTAGTTCCGCAACAATTATCCTATCGTACAACCGCTGTTTTCATCCCTCCCCCCTCCCTTCTAGTTCGTTATATAATGATACGACTATCATTAGTTTTGTCTGGCGATGGAGTAAATAAGGAAAACGGGAAGATAAATAATTAATTATTGTTATTCAATACCGACGTTTTATTGCGTAAGGTCTCCAGATTAATTTCCATGAGTGGTTTTATTATATTGAATACGATTGAGTAATTTGTTCGTTATGCGCTTTACAGAACGAATGGATAGAAATTAGACTGTGTTACGTTCGAACTGTTATAAAGGAAACCTCCAAGGACTTAAAAAAAAGATATTTTTTCACCTCACTCGCTCGGAAAACCTCCGTTTATAGGGCGAAATCTGCGTGCAAAAGTCTAATTTATCCGCTAGCGTGCAAAAGTCATTTGAATTTCGAACACGACGATTTTGATTCTCTGTGGTGCATGTAACTTTTATATATTTAAGACTCCCTCAACGCGTGACTGATTTCATCATTCGATAAATCTTCGAATAACCAATCAACGCACGCTAATAAAGGGCGATCTGGTCGGGCCGGCTGAAATCATATGCACGTTTGAATACTTCTTTAAAAAAAATACACCTACAATATCACGTCCAGAAACCTGGTTAGTGGTGACAGATTTTTAAGTTTATATTTTTTCTACACTTTATTTTATGTTGAATATGTTTATATATATTAATATAGTTAGTATTTCAGTTTCATTTACATATTTTGACTAGTAAATATATTAAATACAACACAATTTTTTATATTTATTTGTTATAAAAGTTGGAACATGAGAGTGCAATTTCCGAACGCACCCGAGAAAAAAATAATAATTAAAAAGTTGGAAGTTTTCACAATTCACGTAAACAACGTAAATTTGTTCTGTGCAAAATACATAGTGTTGTCTTACTTTATAGAAGTATCGAAAACTAGAAAGTTAAGACCAATTTGGAGTATTTATTCAATGCTAAAAGCCTGCATTAAAACGAAAAAAGGATTTGTTATAAATATTTGGAGACGATAAGTAATTTACCGAAACTATTGGCATTTTTAAAGAAGATAAAGCCGAAATAATCTTGTTCGGATCCCATCGTCTAATAACTTCCAAAGCAAGTCTTATGGAAAATACTTCCGTGTGGCCAACTAATCCTTCCTAGAATGCCATTCTCCCACATTCACAACGAATGTTTCAAGTAGTTTCAAATACAAATATAAACAGTGCTTAAAAAAAATCAACGATAAAATATACACGACGATAGTACAAAATAGTACAAATTACGGCCATATTACTTTTAATTTTTAATATGTGTGCTTCTCTCGTATTTATTTGGTTTGGATTTGAGTGTGTTATGTTTTAAATTTGATGTGTTAAATAGAAGGGAAAATTAAAATTGATTATTTTTATGTTTGAATTGTTTTTCTTGAATCTTGCATTTTCCTCGCTGTAGTGAGGTGAAAAGTTGTGTGTTCCGCATGGCTGCAAAATTATTTAGCTTCTCGTGTCTTGAAAGCCTCGCTACGCTCAGCTTTCAATTTCAACACTCGCGCCAAATAACAACTTTGCAGCCTTGCATAACAAATAACTATTATTCACACACAATTCACAAAAATACACTGATAATAAAGAAAACTAGGGCTAGTCCAGGAGGGTTGCAAAAGTGTAACTCGGTCGGCGGCGGTCGGAACTCAACTGGCTGTCTGGACATCTAGGATATGGAAGGTTAACTTAGTTGGAAGGGAGGTTTGCTGATGGAGATGCTGGGTCAGCCTATTGGGGTGCATTACAAGGATATAACAGAACGAATGAAGTTGCGCAAGGATGAAATAAGAAAAAAGGTTTTAGGATTCCGTACCCGAAGGGTAAAAAACGGGACCCTATTACTAAGACTCCGCTGTCCGTCCGTCTCTCTCTTTCTGTCTGTAATCGGTTGCGTTAACTTTCTACCTCATTTGTATGAGGCGCCATACATACCAGGTGCAAACTTAACTTAACCCGGCCAGTTAAGATGGGAAGTGTTTGTACGGAACCCTCGGTGCGCGAGTCCGGCTCACACTTGGCTGGTTTTTATATAACAATTATAATTGGTACAAAGGTACGCGTTATTTTTACCTGTTACATTTTATGCATGATCATGATGCTCATTTTCGATCATTTCAGGACATGCTGCAACTACACATCCGTATCAAAAATTCCCGTAAAGTTATTAAAATATAGTTATGACATCATTGTACTCGTTGCAGCGGATTTGGTTGGCAACTTCTTCATCTAATTTACCTACAGCTCTGGACTGAGCCGCGGTGCTAAGTGGCTTGCGAACTAGGTCCCGCTTTAATAAACAGCTAATGGTTGTTTCGAAGTACTATTAAGAACTGATTTCAAGAGTTAGCTGATCGTCCTCTGGGCGCTAATTCGGTAAAGCTTTGCGACATCTTCAGTTTAACAATATCGCCACTTTATATCGGTAAGTAATGATGTTTTCTAAGAAGATACGTCATAATCATACTTTTCTTCTCAGTGTACCCCTGATCAAGAGCTCGTGGCAGCGATTTTGGTCGGCAACTTCTTCATTTAATTTACAAGAGAGAGAACTGGTCGTCTTATGGACGCTGATTCGATGAAGCTTGGCGATATCTGCAGTTTTGTGGTATTCCGTGTTGATATGCTCTTTAAGGCGGACTTGCCCTCTCTCTCTCTCTCTCTTTCACACCCTATCTTTCTCTCAGTCTCTGCTGCTTGGACAGTTGTTGTAATTTGTGTGTGCAAGATAAATAATAAACAGCATTAATCTAGTTGCTTGTTTAATTTACCCTTGACAAGTTTAGCAATATCTCGACTTTTTTTTTGCATTATTTTTCGAATATAATTATCTGTACGTCTCATGCACTTTGCATGAGATAATGTAGAGTGAAAAAAATACGTAGTTATGTCGGAAATCATACTTTTTCTCTAAGTGTATCCCCGACCAAGAGCTCGCGGCAGCGGATTTGGTTAGCAACTTCTTCATCTAATTTACAGCTCTGGACTGAGCCGGCGTGCTAAGTGGCTTGCGAAATAGGTCCCGCTTTAAGGTTGTTTCGAAGTACTATTAAGAACTGATTTCAGAGTTTTAACTGGTCGTCCTGGGCGCTAATTCGATGAAGCTTTGCGATATCTGCAGTTTAACAATATATCCACTTTATCACGATATTAAAGTAATGATGTTTTATAAGAAGATACGATACTCTAACACGATAGCTGCAATATTTACTTCCCCGTTACTTAGTCGCTTCGTAAACAAACTTAGTCCTATCTGTCACTTTCCGGACATCAAATAAAGCGTTGCCATAGCGATAAGCTACAATTCACTCTTATTAAGGTCTTTACTTTTAGAGCACTAGTAACCTACTATCTACTTATTTATTTATTTTATTTTATTTTTATTTATGTAATATCATTGCTTCGTAGCAGCACTTTTGCTATTCAACCTGCATTGAGTGGCATTAACAAATTGTAATTTTTAAGGAGATTATGGTACTTTTTGAGTTGACATATTGCTCGCTCCTGTCATTGCTACTTAAGCTATATACTTGGATGAAGTACCTATGGATTCGGCATATGCGTATACCCGAAAGGGACAGCAGCAAAGTACATGACTAACATAGGGTTACCAGGTTCCAAATAATTCTCCCGTTTTTCCAGTGCCAGTTGTTAGGCTAACAACTAGCTAACAATGTTAGCGGTGTGAATTAATTTTAAATGTATTATTATATTGTATGGGACAAATTATAAAATAATTACAATAAAACTTTACAAAAAAAACTGTCAAAATGTAATGGGTAAATATATTTATTTACATAAATTTAGCGAAGCAAGATAAATTCGATCGTCCTGTTGCACGTATCCAACATTGGAGTAAAGCAGGATCATGTTTTGGAAATCTAAAACAAAAAAATATATTTGTAAAACTCCATGAGTTAAGGGTAATTTACCAATTCTTATACTGGTATCCCTTAAAATCGAATAAAGCAGACAAATTAAAAAGCAGTAAAAAACGCGGCGGAACGTCAAGTAAAGGTGAAGACAAAGAGTAAAGACTACTGACACTGACAAGACGTAAAGACTATTGAATTTGTACGGGTAATACCTAAAAATAAGATATTACAAAATGAGATTTTTAGCAGATTTCTGATGTTTTGATATGATTTTGCTGTGCTATTTATCGTATAAATAATAATTAAATATATATTTGCAGAAATCAACCAAAAGCAAAGTCGAAACATCGCACTTACCTATTAAAGCTTATATTTTCAATTTTTTGGCCTGTGTCGCTTTTACAGCCAATTATGGAGCAACGCACCATTGTTTTACAAATCTATAGCTAATAGCACTCACTATTATTCATATATAAACTTTCGAAATGTAAAATTATCCACAATATTCGTTGTTTTATAGTAGGCTACAACGCACATTTGAATTGCCCGGCAGTATTTAGCGGAGCTCTGTCAATTTGACAATCATCCGCTAAACAAAAAAAAGCGGAACTCTGATAAGGACAAAACATCTTGTCTATGTCTCTGTCGCTCTTAACGGTTTCTGTAAATAGTGGTCCCGTTCCCTCCTGGTATTATTATTCGCTTGTCATGTCCAGAGGTTACTTGGTCCATGGCTATATACTTCGCTATTTTGCTTAACGCATCTTTATAATATCTGTATCTAATTTACGTTCCATGCAGAATTGTACGGTGACAAAAATACACAGGCAAATACCATATTATTCACTTTGTGTTACTTTTTTCATTTTGTTATATTCCTCGCCATTCTGATCGGTCGTAACCTATTTAAGGCTAATATGAAGATTATTTACAATTTCAAAGTCAATCGAACTACTAAATAAAGGTGAACAATTTGCTAATGGAATTGCTAGATATGATAACATCAACAACTAAAATACTCTTCTAACACGCAAACTAACGTCCGACCGTAATTTAGGTCACTTGAAATAGCCCGTCAAACTCGAATATCTAAAAACCGTTCTGAATAACCCTTTTTCACGCGTCCGTCCGTCCATCAGCTGAAGTGAGGGCCGAGGGCCCTCTGTTTGTTTGCGAGGCTCTCGTCAACACGAGCCGACAGCCTTTACCGATCGATACCGGTAAGCACGTAATTGCCTCCGAGAAATCCGTAATCGCTGGTACCGTTTTTGCGGGGAAAATTCGATTCGCTTAGTCGTGTTTTCTGTTTGGAACTGGAGGGTTTGAAATAATGATGTAAACGATATCTGTTCGAGTACATAGTGGAGTACTCTTGTATGTTTGAGTGAATTTATTAGAGATAGACACGATGACGTGTACGTGTAAAAAATATTCAGGCAGGTACAAATTAAATAATGAACTTTTGATAAATAGGTTAAATATTAGGTACTCTTTATTGCATGAAAATACAAACACAGGAAAACTTTAAATTACAATACAGGTAGACAACAGGCGGTCTTTATCACTAAAGAGCGATCTCTTCCAGACAATCTTTGGGTGGCGAACTTTATTCGGTAACTAGGTCACAAGGGCTTTTAAACACGACTGAGTCTACCGGCATTATATAGATACCAAATTATTGTATTGGCACGCACGTGAACTACATATACATGCAAAAACTATTTCGATACGGCTATTAGAAGTAGGGTAAAATTTACTTCTAAGGTAAGATTACATAGTTACTTACAAACAAAAACTTACATGTTCGAACACCCTTCGGAAACTGCAAAAGCATGAAGATTTAAAGACTTCTTTGTAACAATTCTACAACTAATACACAAGTCGTAGAAAACTGTAGAACACCCTCATTACTGTCCCTCAGCTCGTCACAGTAACAATTATCACGGCTCTGAGCGATTTGAGGCGCTCAGTTATGAGAGCTAAAAAGCTCAGTTCACTTGTCTTCCGCGCATTTTCGCTCGTTAACTGAAACTCCGTTTAGCTGCGTTTGAGTTAGATAGGGTTACCACACGATTAGAGAATGCATACCGGTATTTTTTGTATGTACATAGAAAAGTTACCGGTTTGCATTCCCTACAAACGATCACCGTCACTAGTTTATTAGTTGATCTAACGAGCTAACCTCCGTTTCAGCTTACACAATGCTTTCGTATGTCTGGATTCTGATTGTCCGGGTGTTCTCGTCTACAGGTCGCTTTTCACAACTGACTTTCGTGATATTTTGTGAGCAGATTTGATATGATTTTTGCCTGGACTAGATTGAAAAGGTAAAAGAAAAACATATTTCAGCCATTTTGAGAAATTTGCGCGAGCTCACAGCTCGCAGAGCTACGAGTTCTACGCCCGATGCTTGTGAGCCGCTACTAGTGACTACGAACACGCGCCGATTATGTCCGAACAAGGGTGCTATAACAACTTATGATATAATATTGGTCAATATAACGATCAAGGGATATAATAAACGAATTATCATTCGGTATAATAGTGATTCGGCATATCATTTGGTATAATTTCATAGGTATGGTATAGTGGTCATTTGTAATACTTTTAAAGGCTCAATAGGTACACACTCAAACTGCGCAAACATAAAAGTAAAACAGTAATAGAGCCATGGTCAGGTATGACGACGAGCGAAGCGAGGAGGAGTGTTAGGTTATCTTGCGATCATAAAAGTTGTCTGGAAGAGATCGCTCTTTAGCGATAAGACCGCCTGTTGTTTACCTCTAATTGTAATGTCTTGCATTGTATTCTCCTGTATATTTTATGAGGTGTGCAATAAAGAGTACTTGTTGTTATATAAAATGTATTTTATACTAATTGAGATTATACCTACCCAAAAAGTAATGCTTATTGTTGTTATATTAAATGAAATTTATCAATTTTTTTGCTATTCCGCGATATAATATCGTGCTAGTTAAATTTGTATGCATGAAAAAATACGCAAATAAGTATAACGGGTTAGCACAAATTTAACTGGCACGATATTATATCGCGGAATAGCAAAGCAATATTATTATTTTAATTTAATTAATATGGATTTCCGCAAAGTAATGCCTGATTCAAATAAATCTTTTAAGTCACAAAATTATGAGCAAATATAATTTAGAAATGTAGCATAAGTATTTTCATTCTTACTGGACATTTTAATTAATTAAAATTATAAATTTATGTAAAACAATTTTTACAGAAAGGGAGTCAGGAACAAAAACTCAGCACAGGTTCAGACGTATATTTGATTTCTTCAAGAGTCGGCGGGAAAATAGCGGGCGAATCTAAGAAATCATTTCTATTTATAGAAATTGTACTATTACATATCAGTCAAGCTACTACTTAAAATAAAATTATTGATTAGCAGTTTAAAAAGTGGATTAGACGATGTTAATAATTATTGCTGATTTTAATTAGGAAGAATATGAATACTATCATTTAAATTAACAATGGAATTAATCAGTCTTACACAAATTAAACACTCAATTGAACATACAAAGTTACAGAGTTGCTAGACGCAAAATAATTTCAGGATGTGAATCCTTTAAATATAAACATTAAACGTATTACTTTAATTATTATTATAATTATTAACCAATCAATACAATATTATTGAATAAAAAAATAAAGATAAACTGCTCGTATTAATGATGGGCTAAGCTTTAACGACAATTTATTGCCACCCACAAAATAAAACGTAATTGACTAAAGTTTATTATTGTCGGTATGTAGGTAGCTAAGGATTGTTGGTATACCTACATTTGAAGGAGGACACGTAACACAATGTATGACATCCATTTTGTAATCCCCTTGATGTGAATTTTATTATAACTTGTAAATTTTAGTTTTCCCTTTTTTGTACATGTTACATTATAATTTATTGAAAACATTAACTATTAATTGTGAAATTTTTTATTTCCGAATGATTTGCATGTCGCGTTTTCGACTGAATACTGCTACATTCAAACATCCTGTGTCATCTTGTACCTTACGTATTCTGGCAAATAAATACATTCTATTCTATTAAATGACATTCATGCAGGCAACAAGGGAATCGGAGAGTATTATAAATACATCACTGGCAACACAGAAACGGATTGACAGAACCAACCAACCAATCATAGCGTGATGACCTCAATGTCTCGCCTGTCGTTCCGGAGTGCCATAGCCATACCTTATTTTCTTATACCATGGTTATTAGTGCAATTCGTAGCGCTTGGTGGGCCCACCTTAGTTGCACTTTTAAGTAAATATAGCAAAATCCGATTGGCGTAGCCACCCTAGCCATGGAAGGAGTTGCAATTAGGTACTACGTTTGTAGCAAAGGTTCGCTACAAACCCAGTTACGGAGTTTTCCTGTCGCTCATACTGCCAACTTGGTCTTCGCTCGTTCAAAGGGCGCTGCGCCGCTTAATTATTATTTGACTTTAATTCTATAACAAAATATCCCTGGAAATCAAATGTCCCTAGCAAGAGTTGCTTCGTAAACAAACTTAAGAGCAAACGGAGTACTGAGTTTATCCAACATGTCAGGTAGACTGAGTAACCGTTATCAGTATAGCACGAGTTTATCCAACATGTCAGATAGACAAAATCATTGTCGTCAGTGGAGTTCGAGCTTTATCTAACATGTCAGGTAACCTTAGTCACCGTCATCAGTGGAGTTAGAGCTTTATCTAACATGTCAGGTAGCCTGAGTCACCGTCATCAGTGCAGTTTGAGCTTTATCTAACATGTCAGGTAAACTGAACCACCGTCATCAGTGTAGCACGAGTTTATCCAAAAAGTCAGGTAGACTGAGTCACCGTCATCAGTGGAGTTAGAGCTTTATCTAACATGTCAGGTAGACTGAGTCATCGTCATCAGTGTAGTTCGAGCTTTATCTAACAGGTCAGGTAGACTGTGAGCCACCGCCATCAGTGTAGTTAGAGCTTTAACTAACATGTCAGGTAAACTGAATCACCGTCATCAGTGTAGCACGAGTTTATCCAACATGTCAGGTAGACTGAGTCACCGTCATCAGTGTAGCAATAGTTTATCCAACATGTCAGGTAGACTGAGTCATCGTCATCAGTGTAGTTCGAGCTCTATCTAACATGTCAGGTAGACTGTGAGCCACCGTCATCAGTGCAGTTAGAGCTTTATCTAACATATCAGGTAGACTGAATCACAGTCATCAGTGTAGCACGAGTTTATCCAACATGTCAGGTAGACTGAGTCACCGTCATGTGTAGCACTGGCTTTATCCAAATAAACTCATCCACCGCCGCAGGTGTACCAACGTAAACAACGCTCATATATCGTAGGGCTTAAATACCTATCGATTTAAATGGCTTTGCAAATTCTACAAACGAGATTTACCCTGCTCCAACACGGCGATGTCTTAATTGTTGACTAATTCGTGGGATTTTATTCGGAGGGAAATGTTTGGATTTACTAAGGTTCAATGGTTTTAAGCGGTGAATATACTTCTCTGACTCTGAATTTAGGCCGTGGAATCAGAAGTTGATAAATAAATAATTGAATATTATTCTGGCTTATCACTCCAAAACTGAACTGACTTTTCCCCAATTTAGCTATGAAATATTTCGATATTCTTTTAGTTAATATGAAAAGAAAGCTGCGAATATCTTTATAAATAAGCTGACGATTTTAGTATGAAATTTGATAAAAACTCGTAGCAGAATAAAATTGTCTGCTGATTTTGAAGCTGACCTACCTGTTTAGTCTCAATAAGGTTTATTTACTTCATAAGTGACTTTATGTTTGTACCTAATAAAACATGACACCTTATAACTCGTATATAAGTGGTACAACGGTTGGTTTGTTTTAATGGAATATTTTTATCGATTCTGTATTAATTTGGAAATACCACATTCTTCACTACATAGTATAAAACAAAGTCGCTTCCTGCTGTCTCTCTGTCCCTATGTATGCTTAGATCTTTAAAACTACGACACGGATTTTGATGCGGTTTTTTTGTAGATAGACTAGCTGTGCCCCGCGGTGTTACCTGCTCATAGCGATATATAATACCGCATTGATGGCACGCAACGTTAGTGTAATGGCCCCAAAACTGTATAATAAATTACCTCATCATCATCATCATCATTTCAGCCATAGGACGCCCACTGCTGGACACAGGCCTCCTCAATAGATTTCCACATGGGCCGGATAGCAGCGACCCGCATCCAGCGAGTCCCCGCAACTCTAACCAGGTCGTCCGACCACCTTGCGGGTGGTCGTCCTACACTGCGCTTGCCGGTACGTGGTCTCCACTCGAGAACTTTTCTGCCCCAACGGCCATCGGTCCTTCGAGCTATGTGCCCCGCCCATTGCCACTTCAGCTTGCTTACCCGGTTTGCTATGTCGATGACCTTGGTTCGTCTACGAATCTCCTCATTTCTGATTCGATCTCGTAGACAAATCCCGAGCATAGCTCTTTCCATAGCTCGCTGAGTGACTCTGAGCTTCCTTAAAAGGCCCATAGTTAGAGACCACGTCTCGGCTCCGTAGGTCATCACCGGCAATACGCACTGGTTGAAGACTTTCGTCTTCAAGCACTGAGGTATGTTGGACGAGAAGACACTTCGCAGTTTCCCGAACGCTGCCCATGCGAGTTGAATCCGCCGATTGATCTCTTTCTCGAAGTTGGACCTGCCTAACTGAATTGTTTGTCCCAGATAGACGTATTCGTCAACAACTTCGAGGACCGAGTTACCAACCATTACTGGGGTGGGTGCTACATGGACATTCGACATAATCTTCGTTTTGTCCATGTTCATCTTAAGGCCCACCTGTTGAGATACTCTGTTGAGACCTTCGAGCATCGTACCGAGATCCTCCAGCGTCTCTGCCATGACCACGATGTCGTTGGCAAACCGAAGGTGCGTGATGTACTCGCCGTTAATATTGATGCCTAGTCCTTGCCATTCCAAAAGCTTGAAGGCGTCTTCCATTGCGTTGGTGAAGAGCTTCGGAGATATAACATCCCCTTGTTTCACACCCCTTCGCAAAGGAATCGGCTCCGTACGCTGGTCTTGTACTCGGACCGACATAGTGGCGTTGTTGTACACACTTCTCAGCACCTCGACATACCGATAGTCAATCCGGCATCGCTGGAGTGACTGCAGTACTGCCCATGTCTCGACGGAATCAAAGGCCTTTTCATAGTCCACAAACGCTAAGCAGAGTGGCAGGTTATACTCCTCGGTCTTCTGTATAACCTGCCGCAGCGTGTGTATGTGGTCTATGGTACTGAAGCCTTTTCGGAACCCGGCTTGTTCGGGAGGCTGGAATTCATCAAACCTACTTGAGAGATGATTCGTGATGACCCTAGAAAACAGCTTGTAGACATGGCTCAGAAGCGAGATGGGTCTATAATTCTTGAGCAGTGTTTTATCACCTTTCTTGAAGAATAGCACCACCAAACTTCCGTTCCATGCTTCCGGCGTGATGCCCTCGAGCACAACGGAATTGAAGAGCTTCTGAAGCACCTTTAGTACCGGGGTTCCACCCGCTTTCAGAAGCTCTGAAGTGATTCCGTCATCGCCCGGCGCCTTGTTGTTCTTAAGCTGTTTTAGGGCCATCCTAATCTCGTACAGGCTGATGTCCGGGATATCTTCGGTATAGTGTCGGGTAAGCTTGGCTCTCGGATCTTTGGCCAATTTGTCAACAGGTTTGGCAACCGAGGTATATAACTGCCCATAGAACCTCTCGATCTCTCTCAACACCTCTGGCTTCGTCGACACTACGCTGCCGTCTTCTGTCTCCAGCTTCGTCAGCTGGATTTGACCAATAGACAGATCCCTCGCAAACACTTTGGAGCCCTTGTTTCGCTCTATCGTTTCTTTAATATGGTTGGTATTAAAGAGACGAATATCGTGTCGCATGGACCGATGGATCTGTCTATTGAGCTGCCTGTATGTGTCAGCATCTTTAGAAGTCTGCAGCGTCATTGAGCGTCGTTCAGCCATAAGGTTTGCAGCGTCATTGAGCGTCGTTCAGCCATAAGGTTTGACATTAACATTTATATTTATTTTTATTATTTTTACTATCGATTGTATTAGTTTTAAGTTAATCATAATGTATTTCGTATGCCAAAAGGCGCGTCATGGAATTGCTGCATATTTTACCACCATTGTTACCTGATTGTTACCTGTGATGACGAAATAAAGACTATTCTATTCTATTCTATTCTATTCTCATCCCACGGGAACACTAAATTTATTCGGGATGAAAAGTATCCTATTGTCCTTTCACAGGTCTCAAACTATCTCCATACGAAATTTCATCTAAGTCGATTCAGCGGTTTAAGCGTGAAGAGGTAACAGACAGACAGACACACTTTCGCATTTATAATATTACTAGCTGTGCCCCGCGGTGTTATCCGCTCATCCCACGGGAACACTAAATTTATTCGGGATGAAAAGTATCCTATGTCTTTTCCCGGGTCTCAAACTATCTCCATACCATATTTCATCTAAGTCGGTTCAGCGGTTTAAGCGTGAAGAGGTAGCAGACAGACAGACAGACAGACAGACAGACAGACACACTTTCGCATTTATAATATTAGTATGGATAGTATATAGTATATAGTATAGTATTATCATCATCCTCCTAG
This sequence comes from Apotomis betuletana, assembly GCA_932273695.1. NCBI lineage: Eukaryota > Metazoa > Arthropoda > Insecta > Lepidoptera > Tortricidae > Apotomis > Apotomis betuletana. The sequence continues at coordinate 18,656,619 of OW026307.1, forward strand.
CCTTTGTCCCATATCTTTGTAGAGAATGAATTCTCAGTCGGGGTCGGCTACCTAAATCCCAAGATGTGGCGTAGGCACTAGTTTTTACGCAAGCGACTGCCATCTGACCTTCCAACCCAGAGGGGAAACTAGGCCTTATTGGGCTTAGGTGGTTTCCTCACGATGTTTTCCTTCACCGAAAAGCGAGTGGTAAATATCAAATGACATTCCGTACATAAGTTCCGAAAAACTCATTGGTACGGGCCGGGTTCGAACCCGCGACCTCCGGATTGAAAGTCGCATGCCCTAACCACTAGGCTACCACCGCTATAGTATAGTATTATAGTATATAGTATAGTATGGATAGAGATGATTAAAGAGAAAGGTTTATTTGTATAATACATGCATAATATACTCGTAGTAGAGAAACACTTTTCATTTAGTATCAGCATTGCACCCGAGCGAAGCCGGGGCGGGTCGCTAGTATTTTTATAAATATGACAAGGAGGGCGATCCAGTAGCGTAGAATAATGGAATCAAAGATTTGGTGTGATTAACGTAACGATGTGATAGCTCAGTTGGGAGAGCACTACCCCGGAAACGTAGGGTCGCAGGTTCGAGTCCTCCTTACATTTTTCTTTCATAATTTACCTCTGTATCAATATTTATAATTTAAATTATATTGTGTCGTGCCCGGAATGCATTAATTATAACATAATCACACCAAATTGTCCCAAATGTGAGCTGTAATCCATTTAAAAAGGATTGTTCCGGGTCAACCCGGCAGCTTTGCACTGGGTTTGCATTAATAAATGTGAAACTAGTTAAATTTATGTTGCTTTGAAGTAGGTATACTAATTTGTATAAGCTAGTTATAGTATCAGTGTTAGTAGACAGCAGAGCAACTTTTAAATCCGCATTTAAATTAAAACTGGTTCAAAAAGTTTATTTCTATCATATCATCAAAATTCGGTCTTAAAATGGGGTCCATAGTTACTCAGATGATTCATAACTTTTTTATTAACTGTTTAGATTATACTCGTATAGAATTCCGCTCAGACGATGTTTTATTTCCCCAAGATTTTCTTCAAGGATCTTCTTGCTGATAACTTAATTCTGAAACCACTGTCTTATAATATAAAACGCCGGGGTCCAAATGTTTGTTCTTACGAGTAAGGATTTTTACTACTACAAAATCGTAATAGTACATTATTTGACGACGCGTTTGGCTCGGTTTGTAGACACCTGCCTACTGAGCCGGCGGTCCCGGGTTCGAATCCCGGCCAGGGCAAATATTTGTGTGATGAACTCGAATATTTGTGCTTGGGTCATGGTTGTTCTATGTATTTAAGTATATATTTATCTATATAAGTACGTATATCGTCGTCTAGTACCCATAACACAAGCCTTCTTGAGCTTAATTTGGGACTAGGTCGATTTGTGTGAGGTTGTCCGATATTTATTATTATTTACTGTCGAAGCGAGAGAAGTAGACAATACATGCGACTAATGTTGAATTATACATCATAGTGTAGTTATATGAATAAAATGAGCTCAATATGTCATGAAACAAAGAAAAAAAAAAGGTACGAAAATAATTGTGTGAACCATGAACGCACTTTTTCACGGTGAAAATGGCAATTTACTTTTTTACTCCATACAAATACTGGTCCCCAATCCACAGATATCATATTATTATGCAGGTAGGACATCTGCAAGGAGCGTTTTTAGTGCTCTGTAGGAATGTTGAACTTAGACGGTCATTTCTGACTTTTAGAGCAGTCTAAGTGTAGTTAGTCCCATATAGACATTTTGATCCCAATAAAAAATTTAATCGATTGACACCCTCAAAAAAAGAGTCCGCACGCTTATTACTGGCTGAGTATTAATTAGAAAGTCAAAGTCAAAGTCAAAGTCAAAGTCAAAGTCAAAGTGTTTTTATTTGTGAAACATAGGTAAAGGCTGCATAAATACAGTGGTGTAATTAAATATCAAAATGTATCACTATGTTTTGCCTATTGGCGTACAAAAACAATGCACATGCACAAAAACTTATTCCTATTATGCCTATTACGCTGTTACATAGCATTACAAACACAAACTAAATTCTCATATAAGTACTCAATGTCAAGATGATGTATGATAATTAAATTAACAATATAATAATAATAATAATAATAATAATGAAGGCAACAATAGGAATAAAAATAAAATAAAGATTAGTCAGATACAATGTCAACATCATTTAAATAATCTAAAATAGAATAATAACATTTCTTCGTGAGTATAATTAATAATTTACGTCTCAGAAGTGGGACTGGTAATAATTTCAATTCTATTGGTAATTTATTATATATTCTTATAGCTAGAGAATATACGCTTTTGCGCATTAAAGCTGTTTTTGTAGCAGCTGTACATAAATCCTCTTTACATCTTTGCTCCAAACGTTTGCTGGTGAAACTACTTCTTTTAAATAGTGCTGGATTATTTTTAACAAACATGATCACCTCTAAAATGTAAAGAGAAGGCATTGTTAAAATGTTCAAGTCCTTAAAATGGGTTACACAACTGTCGGTTTGCTGAAGGCCACGCATTGCTCTGATGCACCTTTTTTGAGCCTTAAACACCGCTTCCCTATTTGAAGAATTGCCCCAGAAAATGATGACATGATGAAACGGACGACCTTGGGAGTTTGTTCAGATTTTTTATCAATAATTCCTGGCCATTTTTGAAAAAAATATCTTGTACTTTGTATTCTTCTATACAAATACGAGATAATTATTCTATTAATTAAATATTATGCATGTGAAATTGTGCCCACCACGCAAAGCAAACAAGAGTGATACAAACGAAAGAAGACCGATGTCTTCCTGACAACCTTTGTCACAACTTATGTGTGTGTTTGTTTGTGTATATGGCACAGATGTACAGATTTACAACTACTTTTTCCCGCGGTCGAAGTGGCGGGCAGTTTCCAGTGTTCTTTTATTTTCAGCATTTTCCTCCAGCAGCTATATTTTTCTTTAAAATGTGTAAATAGCACCTGTCTCGGACAGCTCGCTCGACTTAGTGTCAGGCGCGTTGAGGAACAGAATATAACGTGAAAGTTCAGTCACCTAGGGATTTTTTTTATTCGTCGACTTTTACTCCCTTTTACGGAGGCACTCCCCCATATCGTTCTAAAAAAAAATACAAAAACTACTTCACCAATCTTTCTTTATCAAATATGGTTCATACCCAGGTAATAAACATGCCGTATAAGAGCTTATACAGCCATTATAACTAATTTAAGCTATATAAAGGCTGTATAAAATGTTTATGTAGCCAGTTGTGATTTAGTCTGTGTGTGTGTGTGTATGTGTGTGTGTGAGTGTGTGTGTGTGTGTGTGTGTGTGTGTGTGTGTGCGCGCGTGTGCGTGCGTGCGTGCGTGCGTGCGTGCGTGCGTGCGTGCGTGCGTGCGTGCGTGCGTGCGTGCGAGCGTGCGTGTGTGTGTGTGTGTGAAGAACCAGATAATTTTCCAATACGTAGAATAATTTAGTTAATATATAGCTACAATAATACGTACGACTGCTCACAATTCAGAAAATAATGTGAAGCAAAAATTTTAACATATTACATACGTTAAAAATATGTACATCACGGTCGAAATGTCGATGTAATTCATTAATTGCTCTTTGAACGTGATTGAGTCCCGTTTGGTTAGAATAGTGAAAAAATCATACAAGTTTAAATCTATTACTTTTACTAATTATTTTGACGTTAAATTAATCAATCGGTTCTGTTACACTTTTTTTTGTATGCCAGAAACTGGTGAAGCACAATAAATTTTAAGCAAAATAAGGAGATCGTTGTGGAAAACTTCGGGGGAGGCTTTTGTTCAGCTGTGGACGTCTATCGGCTGATATGATGATGATGAAGGAGATTTGACTTTGACTAACATTAATGTCAAGTTTTTCATTGAATGTCATTGCACAAATCATATAATGACAATTAAAGCTATTGACATATATATATGAATAAAACTAGTACACACAATATAGCAAAACTGTCAAAAATATAATGATTAATAAGTAATTAAAACTGTATGTACATATATATCTTGCATGTCACCCTGTGACAAAGTATGTGATGCTGACATTATTTAACCGAAGACTTATGTTATTACCATGTTTTACGATTTACGATTTAATTTTCTGCAATTTCTTCTAGCAGCTGTATTTTCCTTTAAAATCAAGGTGCTATATACCTGTTCTGGACAGCTCGCTCTAGACTTGGCGTCAGGCTCGCCGAGGAAAAGAAAACAACGAGATAGTTCAGTCGCCTAGGCGAAAATAGTAAATCTGTGGTCCTAAGTGAAGACGGGCATTAGTCAATTATTTCAGAAACAGAAGATGAAAACTCTATTGTGAGACTTAAGTTCCTTTGCTCTTAGGTTAAATATGACATACACCTTTTCAATAGGACTACTGAAATATGTATACTCTTGACACATCCTTCTCTATTTGATATCGTATTAACTAGTTACAATTAATATGAACTTTAGGTTAAATTCCCCCTACATCAAAGTTTAAGTTAGATTTACTTATACTTACACGAAATTTAAGCACATTTTAAGTTAGAATCACACCTCATATTAATGCATTCTAAATACAATGTAAATAATTAAATAAACACGGCAAAAAGCAAATCGTTAAAATAATGTTTTGGAAAAATAAACTTTTTTATGAAATCTAGTTTCAGTGTATTAAACAATGTAGCTTTATAGAGTAAACCGCACACTCCATAAACCCCAAACGCCGTTATTCAGGATATTTGCAGTCGTCGCCGTATTATTTTATTATTTGAACAATGTATGTTGGGCCCTCCGTAGCTAGACAGTTTCTCCCAGGTCCAATTTGCCATGCCATACTTAACTGGTAGTTGGCGAGTCCTGCTCTATTTCGCGAATTTTTTATGTCCTAAATTTATTTAGCCGAACTAATTTTTTTTATTATTAGATTCCGCCGAATGTAGCTTAATACTTACCTATTGTATTGCCGAATTTTAGTTACCTGCAAATTCGACCTCTGACAATAAAGAACAGATGCCAGAAAAAATAATTTAGTTTAGAATTGTCCCGAACAAAAGATAGTAGCAGCAGAACTATCTTCTGACTAAATAGCCTGCTTTTCTGGCAGCAGAATTGTAGGCTTTCGGCATTAAAAAGTTATGCGTAAACATCATTCGGCGAAAGGAAGATTTGGAGTAAAGAAATAATGGTTATAAGTTATAAACAATTACGCCTACAGTGATTATGCGATACAGAATTATATCAAACGCATAAGCGCAAACAAGGGGAACCCCTATCGTTATTTAGGCCGGAGAGTTCTTGAATGGCGACCATGTACCATACTTCTTAAAAGACGGAAAATACCGAGAATCCATACTAATCCATACTTAATATTATAAATGCGAAAGTGTGTCTGTCTGTCTGTTACCTCTTCACGCTTAAACCGCTGAACCGACTTAGATGAAATTTGGTATGGAGATAGTTTGAGACCAGGGAAAAGACATAGAATACTTTTCATCCCGAATAAATTTAGTGTTCCCGTGGGATGAGCGGCTAACACCATGGGGCACAGCTAGTATTATAAACGCGAAAGTGTGTCTGTCTGTCTGTTACCTCTTCACGCTTAAACCGCTGAACCGATTTAGATGAAATTTGATATGAAGATAGTTTGAGACCCGGGAAAGGACATAGAATACTTTTCATCCCGAATAAATGTAGTGTTCCCGTGGGATGAGCGGGTAACACCGCGGGGCACAGCTAGTATTATAAACGCGAAAGTGTGCCTGTCTGTCTGTCTGTTACCTCTTCACGCTTAAACCGCTGAACCGATTTAAATGAAATTTGATAAATGAAGATAGTTTGAGACCCGGGAACGGACATAGGATACTTTTCATCCCGAATAAATGTAGTGTTCCCGTGGGATGAGCGGGTAACACCCCGGGGCACAGCTAGTTGTACATAAATGTGCCCCTGAACACTATTATGCTAATAATGTCCTGTTTATGTGTGCTTTTATGGTTTTTTCTTTCTGTAAATGTTAATAAGCAGTTTTATGTACTTAAGCCATAAGTATATTTAGCGATTTAGGCTATTGCAGTGCATTTAGGCAGTGTCGGGAAATTTTATTATGTTATAGCAAGACTTACGAATCTGCCTGTAAATTTTTCCAACAATAAGCTCGTCTACGAGCTATGACAATATTCTGAATAGCATAGCTACACGTGCGTTGCGGTTTACCGTCTAACACGGTGAATAGAGACTAAAGTACTATGTGTGACCTTACAAACGGTCCGGTAGTTTTGAATTTTTGATATGTTGTCTAGGATGGTTAGTCAGTGTTTAAAATGCAAAATGCACAATTCCCCCCCCTCCGCGCCCGCCGCCATATTGAAAAAACCAGCACTCTCTTCATATTTTGCTCATATCTTCCTTTAGGAGCATTTTAGCTAGAAGAAAGCTTCGACAATGTTATAGAGAGTTAAATTTACTACATTTTCCATTTTATATTTTTTTTCTAGGACAGATAGTTACGGAGATATCCACATTTTAAAAAACGTAAAAAATCTTAATTTCCTACTGAAAAACAAACTTCTGGATTATATCTTCGTTTAGGAGCATTTTAGCTACAACAAAGCTTGGGCAATGTTGTAGAGAATTAAATTTACTATAATTTACATTTAAAATTTTGTTTCTAGGACAGATAATTACGGAGATATGTAAAAAATAAAGTCACATTTTCCGAAAATGTATGTAAAAATGGACATGAGTTTTATAACCAATTATATTTCATACATGTTTTAATTTGTCCTAGACTAGTCCGTAACTGAATGACAGCGTTCTAAACCAAGAATTTTGAGAAATTTTCGGAAAATTCGACTTTTCCTGTTTTTTAAATGTGCATATCTCCGTAACTAACCGTCCTTGAAACAAAATTTGAAATGTAAATTATAGTAAATTTAATTCTCTACAACATTGCCCAAGCTTTGTTGTAGCTAAAATGCTCCTAAACGAAGATATAATCCAGAAGTTTGTTTTTCAGTAGGAAATTAAGATTTTTTACGTTTTTTAAAATGTGGATATCTCCGTAACTATCTGTCCTAGAAAAAAAATATAAAATGGAAAATGTAGTAAATTTAACTCTCTATAACATTGTCGAAGCTTTCTTCTAGCTAAAATGCTCCTAAAGGAAGATATGAGCAAAAATATGAAGAGAGTGCTGGTTTTTTCAATATGGCGGCGGGCGCGGAGGGGGGGGAATTGTGCATTTTGCATTTTAAACACTGACTAACCATCCTAGACAACATATCAAAAATTCAAAACTACCGGACCGTTTGTAAGGTCAAAATCCTTTATTCACTGAATTAGTCTTCAACCGTAAAATATTAAAACTTGAATTTACTACGTTAAGCTCAAATCTTTCTCAAATATTTGCTAAAAATACACTTTATTTTAATCGTAATATGCCTGGTTTTGCAACGAAACATCCTCGTTAATATACGAGGATGTGGTACCTTTACTTATTGAATTTCGCTTTAGGTTTTACGACGTCTTATAAATAATTATAGGGCTTGCAAGAAATAAAAGTTAGTGAAGACTGTAGCAGTAGTCCGAATAAAGCACAGGCATACTTAGTATCTAATTAATCCCCGACAAAAGGTGTAAATGGGTATCTGTGTGTCTGTCTGTAGCAAGTTGCTCCCAAACGGATGGTCGGATTGAATGCGGTTTTGTTATTGAAAACCTTGACTGTCGAGATGGTTCTCAGCTATAATTTGTTGGATCGGGGTTTTTTTTATTTGAATTCAGGTTATTTTTAAATATGTCAATTTTATGATTGTGATTAGGCCGAGAAATTGCTCAATCCATACTATCCATCCATACTAATATTATAAATGCGAAAGTGTGTCTGTCTGTCTGTTACCTCTTCACGCTTAAACCGCTGAATCGATTTTGATGAAATTTGGCATGGAGATAGTTTAAAATCCGAGGAAGGACATAGGATAGTTTTCATCCTGGAAATTATCCCTAAAAAGATTGAAAAGTGAGTAAGTAATTCATGATGACATTGATGACCCTGTCGGAAATGTAATGATTAGACCAAAAGCACAATTGCTCTTACATTTGCTTAGGCGCTTTAAATAATCCCTTTTATTAATTAAGGTGATTAGGTGGATGAGTTAAGTGGGCTGTGGGTGGATATCTATCGTGTTGTACGAGGTTGCTTCCATCCTTCCAAGTTCCACGCGGACGTAGTCGCGGGCAAAAGCGAGTAAATGCGAAAGTGTGTCTGTCTGTCTGTTACCTCTTCACGCTTAAACCGCTGAACCGACTTAGATGAAATTTGTTATGGAGATAGTTTGAGACCCGGGAAAGGACATAGGATGCTTTTCATCCCGAATAAATTTAGTGTTTCCGTGGGATGAGCGGGTTACACCGCGGGACACAGCTAGTAGAATATATATCAATGATTTGTCGAATACGGACCTAGTCTGTAACATATTTATGTTTGTTAATTAAACATCCAATTTACTTGATTGAGCACAGATACATACGTACTCGTTAAATTGGCTGGTTATAGCATAAAGCAGAAAAACATTTATATCTTGTAGAAAATGAGAAATAATATTACAGGATAAAAAAATCTAACAATATATTTTCCTCTCCGAGGCTTAAAACTGAAGAGATATTTATGTCGAGGCTTACGAGTAGGGTTGCCAACCGTCCCACTTTACGCGGGATATCCCGTTTCTGAACCCCTAGAATATGCGTCCCACAAAGGGCCCACGCGGGACGCCGACAGACTACACTAGAATAATAACACTAAAACGACGTTTCAATTGTAATTTTGGCTAATTTGAGAGGCATAACACTAATTTCAATACGCCACGATGCACTCGCTTGCTTGGCGCCCTACCCTGCGCCATCTTCTTTCCTTTTTCATTTCGTGCTTTTGAATTTGATGACGGTGAATTTATAGTCCCGCATTTTATAGCCAAATCAAGCATTTTATAGCCAAGTCCCGCAATTGAAAACATAGATTTTTTTGAACCAGGAACCTTTTTTATCGATATTATCAAATAAAGGATAATAGATGACCCATTATCACATTTTTATATCGTCAAAAACATCTCAATTTGTGATATTTAGAAAAATTCATTTGAAAATGTCCTCATTCTAAAAGAGCATAAACGACCAATCACAGTTCATAAAATCATACGGATTGTATGGAAATTGTACCACTGTTATTTTTACCCGACTACGGCAAAGCCAAAAGGAAGGGTTATAAGTCTAACAGTCTATGTATGTATGTATATTTATATACGTTTATATATATTTATATTTTACGAGGTGACGTCATGTAGAGGGCCGATTCTTAGATGACACTGCTTTCACATTTTTTTTTATATTTGAAAAACTAGTCTGTATAGTGAAATAAAAATAATAATTTAGGGACCTGTGGTAATAAATTAATGAAATTAGTTTAAACTAGACAGTATTTGAAAATTTGTAATGTTGTAAATTAGATCGCAAAAGTACCGCCAATCTGTGCACTAAGATTGGCAACCCTGCTTACGAATGACTAATGAATGAGAAGGGAGTGGCAGGATCATGGAGGGAGAATTCATTGAAACGCGAATGCACTTTTTATTATTATAAATCTATGAGGATTCCTTTGAGTTTTCCTTTTTAAGACGTTTTCCGGATTGCAAATATTTTTCTTGTGGGAATTACGAGTGATGTTTTTGCTCTTGCATGTGCACCAGTAAAACCCACTTATATTATAAAAGCAAAAGGTTAAAAAACAAAAACAAAATTGGCTGACTGTGTGATTTTGCTACTTATTCAGAACAAATCGGCAGGACGGATTCGTATGCAATTTGGAACAGAGATAGTTTATACCCGAGCACACCCCAAATTCTCCAAATTACCTTTTACTTTTTTATCTAATCATGGAGTGTATAAATGTATCATTTTAGTCGGAACCATCACTACTTTTATTATTTATTTATTTAAACTTTATTGCACAAAATACAAAAGTAAGAGTACAAATGGCGGACTTAATGCCATAAGGCATTCTCTACCAGTCAACCATAGGGCCAAACAGAAACTAGCAGTTGGTGCAGGATCATAAAAAGTCGTGGCTAAAAACGAGACAAAATTCAATAAGTTTGATATATATATATTAACGATATACCTATACATACACATATATGCAATACAATACACATACATAAATACAAATATATATATAATATAATATATATATATATATACATATGTACCCCTGTAAAACACCATATAGACAATCAATCCTGAAATTCTTTGGAGAGATGTTTGCGCACCATGCGCTTGAAGGAGAATTTGCTCTGAGCTTTCCTAATGGAGAGAGGGAGATCGTTCCACAAACGAATTGCTTGAATCGCAAAGGAATTGGACATGAAACCAGTACGGTGAGAAGGAAGAGTGAGTTTGAGAGTTCGGGATGAGCGCAGCTCGCACCCAGGCCGAGCTGTTAAAAATATGAATTTAGATTTAAGATAGCCCGGGGTTGCTGGATCAAACAAAATTGAGTAAAGAGTGCATAGAATTTTTAATGACCTGCGTTCCCGGATAGGGAGCCAGTTTAGTTGACGACGAGAAGCAGATACATGATCATACTTCCGGAGGCCAAAGATGAATCTTATACAGTTGTTGAGCAACCGATCTAGATTACTCAACAATTCCTGAGTGATATTGGAGTAGCACACATCAGCATAATCAATAATGGGAAGTATCAACGTTTGGACAAGAAGAGTTTTGGTGCAGACCGGCAGAAAATGCTTAAACCTGTAGAGTGATCTCAAAATGTTGGTGACTTTACGACAGACTTCAGACATAATCATAATCATAATCAAATCATAATCAATTTATTTGTAAAGCCAATTTACATGTCAGTTTGCATGGTATACACATTAACATTCAATGGTATAAATAATCCTTATATCGTAAGCATAATTAAAAAATATAAAAAAACAATTGAAATTCAATAAAAACATTGATCAATTAGTAGCCACACACAATTTGTAGTACAAGGCTTATAGAAAAATAATTAGTACAATTTAATATCAATAAAATATCGAATTAATTTTTTTTTAAAATGATTCCTTGTTCATTATGAACTCGTCATAATTATAGAACGGGCGCTTAATAAGCCAACTTTTTAGGCGATGCTTAAAGATGCTTATGCTTGGGGCCTCTGTTATGTCATTTGGTAGCTGGTTATAGACCGAGGGGCCCATCACATGAGTCAGTTTCGAAGACTTGGCGAGCCTGCGGCTGATAGGAACGAGTTTGTTTGCATTTCGCGTATTGCGCTCATGTACCATACCGTTCGTTTTAAACTTCGATATGTTTTCTCGCACATGAATAGCTGTTTGCATGATTACAATAGCAGGTAACGTAAGGATACCTAACTTTACAAACAGCTGTTTAGCCGGCGTGTCTAGTGGTACACGTGCGAGCGTTCTAATAGCACGTTTTTGAAGGCGAAAAACCCTTTCCCACTCTGCACAGCGACCCCAGAGTTCAGCCCCGTATTCTATCAGAGAGTGGACAGTGGCAAAGTAACACGTACGCGCGACCTCGGGAGTCACTGTTCTGGTGACACGGCTTAGAGCGAAGCAGGCACTAGCCATTCTGCCGCACAACTTGTCAACGTGCCGATCCCATTTCAGACTCGAGTCGATTTCAAACCCTAGAAAAGTTGTGGCGGTGGTTTGGTTGAGCGATATTCCGTCAATCTGGACAGGTAGTGGTGTCATAGTGCGGCCCGCTAGATTAAAGTGAATGTAGTGCGTCTTCTTAAGGTTTAATGCGAGGCCATTGGTTTTGAACCACTGAGCTAGCTACAGCTAACACCTGGGGACTCCAGGTTAGACTACTATCAATAACCAGACCCAGGTTTTTCACTGTGGCTGCGAAAGGAACAGCAACATCGTCAAAAATGTTCGGTGTCAAGCAAGTAAAATCTATGAGAGATAGCTGCCTAGAGCTGCCGAGTATAATTGCTTGACACTTGGTAGGGTTGACAGTTATACCAAAACTTCTGGACCATTCGGAGATGCTGCTAAGGTCGCTATTTACTTGCCCAATCCCATTATCCAAATCACCAAGGCTTACCTGGGTATACGTGGGCCCTGCAACATAAGCAAAAAATTAAAACATTGATTTTACTCGTTAAACTGAACAACATTTGTTCAGCAACTTTAAAAAAAAAACAGTTTTCAAAATTTTATTATTTCAAACAAAGTAAATAGTATTTTCAATGTATGTCGTCCAATGTTGACATTCCCTGAGCATTGACATAGCTGTCACTCTACTAATATCGGACATTACGCAATACATTGCTTCTTTGTCTAAACTTTATTCTACAAAATGTCATTTAATACACGTTATTTTCAGAAGTTGCTTAACAAATGTTGTTTAGTTTCAAGGGACGAATCTATGTTTTAATTTATTGCTCCTGTTACAGGGCCCACCCTTTATATTTGTAGGTCGTCGGCGTAGAGATGGTGAGAGCATTTAATCCTAGAAGTAATTAGGTTAATAAATATGGAAAAAAGAAGAGGAGAGAGTATGCCGCCCTGTGGAACCCCAGAAGCAAGTTCGCACCAGTCAGAAAGAGTACTGCCAGCACGGATCGCCTGCCGACGATCTTGAAGGTAGGAGGAGAACCACTCCGCCGCCTTTGACGAGATGTTTAAATGATTGAGTGTAGCAAGCAGAAGGTCATGATTGACGGCATTAAAAGCGTTAGATAAGTCGATCAAAACCAGCACAGTTAATTGAGTAAGCTCCATACCTTGCCTCACGTCTTCAACAACCTTCAATAACGCAGTAGTCGTACTGTGCCCAGGACGAAAACCAGATTGTAATGGGGAGAGTAGCTGGTTAGAGTAGACGTGAGTTGAAAGCTGTCTATGAACAACAGCTTCCAAAACCTTTGATAGAAAAGGGAGTATGGAGATCGGGCGAAAGTCTTTAAGTAAACTGGGATTAGATACTTTAGGTAGAGGAATGACATGGGCATTACGCCACAGCGAAGGAAAAACCCCAGAATACACCGAAAAGTTAACAATATGAGTGATAACTGGAAGAATGCATTCCAAGATGCTGATTATCATCAGCCTGCTTAAGTTATCATGTCCGACTGCGTTAGATTTAATCGACAAGATAATTTTACGGATCTCGTCATCGGTAGCTGGAGTGAGTGAAAATAAGATTTTAGAAAGACAGGGCAGGGCATTAATATAAGCGATACTTTGAGCTTTAGAGGAAGGGTCTAAGTTAGAAGGTGTAGCGAAATGGGAGTTAAGGTCGTTTAATGAAAAAGAAGAAAGTGATGAAAATTTCCAGGTATTAGCTGGAGAAGAGGAGACAATATTATCGTGAATAAATTTACGCTTCGCTGCTCTCACCATCTGATTACACCGGTTTCTGGCAATTTTATACGAGTCCCAGTTTTCGTCGCAACGATTGTGTTTGAATTTGCAAAATGCTCGATCCCTTCTGGTCATCGCAATACGGACCGCTCGAGTGATCCACGGCGCCGGAGGACGTTTTAATTTGACAGTTCTAATGGGCGCGTGCTTGTCGTACAATTTTAGAACCGCCGTGTTTAACGAATCTACCGCCTCGTTTACCGACGGCGCCTCCAAAATCGACGACCAGTCCTGTGCGAGCGCATCTTGTTTTAGAACCTCAATATCTAACATAGCAAAGCTACGTATCTGCATTAACACAGGTTGTATTTTAGGAGGCTGAATATCGTAGCACAGAAAAATCAGATCGTGATGTGAAAAACCTGGTGCCGGAAACTGACCTACTTTATCCACAAGATCCTCGGAAGAGACAAGAATAAGATCCAACCAAGTGTCTGACGTGTCGGTGTTGTGATGTGTAGGTTTAAGCGGAAGCACAGTGAGGTCGTTGGACTCAATAATTACTTTTAGTTTACTTGACCTGTTGTCCATTTTCAGAAGGTCGGTGTTAAAATCACCCATGATTAAGTGATGTGCGTACTCCGTGCTAAGTGTGTCAACTTTTCGTTTATAAAATAAAATAAAAATTCCCCTTTTGCGCACATGCTAAATGTATGAAGAACATAGTACGAGCATAAACGTAACAAAACTGAAACAAAAAAAAAATGCATGGAGTACGACGCTGGGGGACATTTTTAGGGTTCCGTAGTCAACTAGGAACCCTTATAGTTTCGCCATGTCCGTCTGTCCATTTGTCCGTCCGCGGCTTAGCTCCGTGATCATTAGTACTAGAAAGCTAAAATTTGGTATGAGTATGTGTATGTATAACGCCGACAGAACGGTAAAATAAATATTTTTTTTTTTCGGGTAGCTATCGAACACCTAAGTGGGGGAGAATTTTTTTTTCTTTTCGACACTGGTGTGAAGGTTGTCGTTGAATAGGTCTTGTAAAAATAATAGGGGTCTCCTAACATTATTTTTTGATAAAGTCAGCACTTTTGTAAATATTCACTCCGAAAACGAAGAAAATAGTGCCCCCCCCCCTCTAACTTTTCAACCACGGGTCAAAAAAATCGGAAAAATTCATGTAAATGGGCCTTATAAGTACTTTCAATGAAAACTATATTGAACAAAATCGGTCGAGCCGTATTTGAGTTATCGCCAAATTTCATATTTTTTCTTCAAAAAGACTTCCAGAAGGTAATAAGTGATTACAGTTTCTAGGGCGTTTACGACCTTTTTATAGAGCTTAAAATCTTTCTTAACTTAAACCTCGGGCTTAAAACAGCAGTTTATTAAGAAAGATGAGCAACTACGGAACCCTACACTGAGCGTGGCCCGACATGCTCTTGGCCGGTTTTTTTTTTTATTTGATTAATGATATATATATCTGTATATATATATCTTCTGCAATTTTATCTTAGGTAAGTAATCCGCATTGTATTGCCAAATTTAAGTTAGCTGCAAATTTGACTTCCAAGAATAAAGAACTGATGCTACAAAAGTAGGTTTACAAAATTTAAAAGTAATGCGTACCTAAACAATAATTTTTGGCGAAAAGAAGATTCGACCAAAAGAGGATTCGAATGCGTGTTATCACAGATTTTGCAATTTTTGCATTGTATTTGATCTTTCTACCGAATACCAATTCTAATAAATTATTGTAGATAAAGTACTAAGTTAATATCATTAAATGGAATAAAAACACCTTGTTTTTCAATAATAATTAAAACTATATATAGGTAGGTAATAAGATTATATTCACGTAAAACCTATAAGTATGGCACTACTAATAGACGAAATGTATGTAGCTGCTGCGTGTGTTGTATTTTATCAAACAGATGGCTGTTTAGAATTTCTAGCTACAAAATAATCAATCCACGTCTTATGCAGCCGCCACACTAGCAGACATAGAGCTATTTTAACTTACAACTGTTCATTTAGTCTTCGTTCACGTGAGATAGGATTTACATCAGGCTTTCCTGTTACTGATGACTCTATTTTAAATGGGATCCTCTTATTTTATAGACAAACACTTACCGAATAATTCTTTTCATAGACAAATTTTCCCCGGAAGACATACATTTTTCAGAAATCTTTAAAATCTCAATCTATAGATTAGGTTAGGTAAGGTTTACGTTATCCCATTCCAAAACATTTTAATGGTGTCTGGAAAAAAAATATTTCGATGAAATTATATTTCTATGAAATGAAAATTCGATGAAACGATTATCTATTTTATATTAAACCATTTAAAATACATACTATAAGGTGGGCACCGCAATTTTCTTTTTTTACCGTAGTCGAGCAAAAAAATACCTTTTAACTATCTTTGGATATCGAGCCACCAAAGTTTAACTAAATTCGTATTTCGACCGTTAGTGTTGTAAAATTTATTACGTGCATGAAACTCTTTAGATTTTGCCGTAATTATGATAGAAAATTGGTATGCAAAACATTTTTTACGTGCCATAAAGCGTTTTGAACATTTATTATAAATCATAGAATATATTGAATAATGTATTTTTTCAATCTTCTCTTCTCTTTAAAGTGACATAAATTTGTAATGGGAAACTAGTGACACTTTCGATTGTTTATAGCTTCGTAATCAAGTCTATTTTCAGTAATCATTCATTTATTTTACTAACTGCGTGTTCTAAAATTACTGTACTCGTTTTCATTTATACACTGAGAAAAAAACCGATGATGCAATATCGCATGGCATACGTTTTATTAACAACCCTTTGAATCCAACGAAAATTGTAACCAAGTAATTTACCGTACAGTGAACGACCGAAAATACTACGAATTTTTCCTGCCTACTGGAAAAGCACAAAATTCCCTTTGAAACAAGCTGAATATTCGAGGCAGTAACCCGGTTGCCAATCGGCAAAGGCGGGTAATTCGCACCCAGTCTGAAATTTAAAACGCTTCTACTTTTTCTGACGGCTAGATCAACACATTCCCTTGGGTATGAGTCTTTTGAGCGTTACAATTGATAGAGAAATGGCCAAGAGCTTAGAGCAACTATTGAGTGTATGAGTATGTGAACAATGCCATCTATCGGGAGTCTGTTGATTAGATAATAATCATGATGATGACCTTGTTGAACACCTTAACTTGTGCCCTACCTACCGGTTAAGTTGAGTATGTGCCTGATATCTATGCCGTCACATACAAAGGAGAGTTGCGATCTTTTAAGGACATCGCCACATCTCGCCATCTGTCACGTCAAAACTGGCCGATTGCGATATAACGGAGATATCTCAAATATTGGTCGAATTGAGCCTCTGACTTACGAGAGGTGGTGCTGTTCACTTACCTACTATTAATGTAATCATAAATCAAGCTGATAAATAATACGTAACACTCTCTCGACTCGAATGCTATATAATTTATTTTAACTGCTAATTTATTTTGTAGTTATGTGAGGAGTAAAAAATTAATTACTGTTAGGAATTAATCATACATCCATTTTAAAATACAATCTAAGATACAGTCCACATTTTAGATTGTATTTTAAGAAGTGGTGTGATCTAAAATGTGGACTGTATCGTAGATTGTATTTTAAAATGAAATTTGAATATCTTTAAAAGCAGACAACGAATATGACATTTTAGATGGTGGATATTTAGTAAAAAAAAATACTAAAAGTGGAACTACTTTGTAGTTTCCTTGATACTACAAATCTTAAGATATTTACATTTTTAACTTACGAATAATGTGTGGACTGAGTTAGCACTTACAAATACATATTATCCAAAAATCTGCCACGTTAGCGGTTTGTTTTGTATTTTACAAATTCCCATATGAGTTTTACTAAACTATATACATATATAGAAGTTTCAATCTGCAGTATTTTCATCAGACATCGGGTTTTCGAAAGTGTGCGGATTGAGTGAGCATACGAAATTATTTGTAAAACTTTAAATACGTAACCAGGTGACCTACAAATTATTACCTACCTTAAGCATAAGTTTTACTAAAAATTAGGATATAAATATTATATGTTAAATAAACACATTCACAGATTTCGTTGGTTGTTTGTGAGAACTGAGTGAGCATACGTTAATGAATGTATTCTTTTTATTTATCGTTTTACAAATTCATCAATTAGTTTTACAATTGTTTTAGAACTTTTACTAAATGATCAGCACATTTTTTTTTTCATTTTTGAAGGGTGCTCACTCAATCCACACGCACACTATTGAAATAAAAGAAGGTTGCCTTCCCGGCGAGGCGCCTGAAATGTTGGTTTAAATATCATTACATCTCAGCTTCATGTCGACCCTCCGCCGCACCCGAAACGTGAGACTTCCAAGCCTTACTAGAACATAATAACGTCAATATTTCATGAGGGAAAGTAATAACACACACATAATTTGAAGCCATCGTTGCCATCACTAAGCACCTAAAATCGCTCTGTTCTCATTTTCCACTGGCTAAATTGGTCCAACTGAGCTAAGTAATATCGTGATGCCAATCTCAAAGGAGGGTGCTGTATCTATGAAATCATGGTCGGACATCATTTCACAAATGGACCTAGGTTTTAGGGAAATTGATTCAATCCTCGAAACGTTCAATCGGAATTGTTAATAATCAACGAATATCCTGTTTCATTTTTTGTAAAACATCTTCAGTGTAGATCTTTCAGTTAACCGTTGATGTACTTACCTATAAGTAGGAGGTAAGGAGAATGATTCAAGCTCGTCGTCGTCATCATCTTAAATAATAAATAAATAAATAAATAAATAAATAAATATCAGACAACTTCACACAAATCAACCTAGTCCCAAATTAAGCTCAAGAAGGCTTGTGTTATGGGTACCAGGCAACGATATACATACTTATATAGATAAATAAATACTTAAATACATAGAACATCTATGACCCAGGTACAAATATTCGTGTTCATCACACAAATATTTGCCCTTGCCGGGATTCGAACCCGGGACCGTCGGCTCAGTAGGCAGTTGCTTAACCACTGCGCCAACCGCGTCGTCAAATTGTAAATGTTTTCAATATATGTATATGGCTTTTAATACAACTAAGGAATAGTTTCACATGATGCCAACGGCTACTTTCTACCTTTGTACTGCTCGGCAGGGTGTTCATCCTCACACACTGGAGCCTAAATGGTCGAGAACTGTGCCGTTCCGCGAACGCTCCGTATGTGGAATGAGCTCCCTGCCGAGATTTTCCCCGGAGGTTAGAGTATATTACGATTTTTCAAGAGGGAAGTAGGTTCTTAAAGGGTCGGCAACGCGCATGTGATGCTCCTGGTGTCGCAAGCGCCCATAGGCGGCGGTAACTGCTCAACATCAGGCCGCATGCTTGTTTGGAACCATCGTAGTAAAAAAAAGTAAGTACAGTGCAGTAAGCTGCAGAGAAACCTGACCCTTGATTTTCTGATTCCATACATTGACATACCTACTCAAAGATCTAATAGGTCAATCTTAAAAATCTCAAATGTTGAACTGAAGATGGTTTTAGTTCAGCATTTTTTTTCAACGTATGAAAAAAATTGCGGCGTAATGATCTTGGCCTATTTTTCAATTTACTAAATATAGTATTTAATAACGTACTCCATTATACAAAATTATTAAAAAAAGCTGGAAAGCTGGCAGTTACCTCGCTCAACGTATTAGTCTCGCAGTTCAGCGGGGTAACGCAGCCAGCATCTAGGGTACCATGCCACGAGGGCCTTTTTTAGATTTATGTAGGTTAGCTAACATGTATGTATTTAGGTTAATGATAGTTTTAAGATGATTTGTATGTTTTGTTTTATTTTTAAATTGACTTTTTTTGTAATTTGATGTTGACATTTTGTATGGCTTTTGAATAAATTTACTAAAAAAAAAGAAAAAAAAAGCGTAAGCACGCGCAAGTGACAAAAAATTAACCGTTTCTTACAAACTGTATGAGCATTGACTCGCTTTCGGTATCCATCACAACTCCGAAACATTGTTTCCCATCTGTAATGTTTCGCCTAATTTAAATTTTTCCGAAAGTATTTTTTCCTGAAATCCATAATGTTTTCAGGATTTTATAAACATCGTTTTACAGAACCGATCAGGTTAGATTAGGTTTGTTTTATAATTATCCTGAAGTTTTGGAACATAATATCTTACGGTCAAACGAAAATTTGGCGAAACGTTACAGATGTGAAATAAAAATTTGGACTTACGAGTACGATAGGTAACCCTCGCTTTCCTGTAGAACAGGGAGGTAATTCAACCAATTTTGGAGAGATGATGGAGATCTCTCCATTTCATCGCCATCCGTCACTTTTGACAAATGGCGATATCCCTAGAATATCGCAACTTCGTCAATCCGGTCGCGCTTAATTTGCGTTTCCTTTGTATGTGAAGGCATAAATAACAGGCGCATATTTTAACTTGACCGTGTAGTGCGTAAAATTAGTCAGTTACGTTATGTTTAAAACAGAAATTCATATGCATGAATAGCATTTTTGACAATCATTATCGCCTTCGTATTTCTAAAATTGAGATGAGATATGTCACATGAAGCTCATCGCATTTTAATGACAGTTCAAAGGCGATATCACTGTTATTTAATAGAGTTTTGACGCTTTGAGATCTCTCAAACGGCATTCTCGAATTAGGTCCCAGGTTGCATTTAAATATTTGAAACTTAAAACATGTCAAATACCTTCAAAGCTACATATTTTATTCTGTTTCAATGTTCGCGGTTCCCGAACGCCTATCAATCTTCATGCACTCCGCCACTCGGGGCTCCGACGTACTTTGGCTTCGTAAGTCGCGACTGCAATATTCTATTGCATTTCCAGAAAATTCTGCTCAATTTGAAGAACTAGATGCATTGGGAATAGGTATCTTTTCCGTGAAATATGAAGCACGTTTAAGTAAACTTGTAACCTGACTTGGTCACTTTTACAAGTTCTAGCAAACCCATATAATGCACAAATAATATTATACAGCGTGTATATTTGATATAACCGCAAATTTTACGAGTTCTTAGTATAGGCACCCATTAATATTGTTACGAGCGTGGGGTTCGTATTTGATAGAAAAGCACAAATTAATCCACTAAATAAAACACTCACTTTATTACCCAAATTACGTACTTACAATTCACACGAACTGTACTTAAAATCCACCAATTAAAACACACACACTATTTCACAAATTATGCACTCACTATTCACACGAACTGTACTTAAGCGCACTAATCACTCAAGAGTCTTTCTTTCCGATTATCCTTGTACTAGCACTCAACCGCAGTTAAAATGTAACTAACTCGCGCCGGCCGCCGGCGCTTTTTATATCCCGCGGAACCGCTCTGGACGCATTGTCCACACATATCGCGAATATTCTAGTAAGGTCCAGTGTGAGGGCCGAGAACATTCGAGGCCATATATGTCTCTCTCTAAAGGTGCACTCTCTGTCACTCCCTTCTCGAATGTTCCGAGTATATAGCTATCTCTTTCTAGTAGTCCTATCTCTGTCACACACTTCTCGAATGTTCCGAGTATAGCTATCTCATTCTACTAGTGCTATCTCTGTCACTCCTACGGGATATTTCGCCATATAACGATTTGTGCTTCAGAGGCCCATAAGGGGTCCTGAAAACGCCTGAAAACGGGTTTTCAGGTTATGGCGTCATCTGATAGAGGGTGCCCTGAAACGGACTGAAAACATGTTTCAGGCGCCTGAAAACGACGGCAACTTGGGTGAAATTTCGATGTGATAGAGCAACTTCTGAAACGGCCTGAAATGACTTTTCAGCCTGCTGAAAACGCCTCTAAAGCACTGAAATTGACGTTCAAAGTTTTTGACCTAACCTACCGGCGTAACACTACCCCCTCCTAAGACATGCTCGTCCCGAGCATCATTATTTCCGTGGTATCTGGCCAGCCGGTCAACATGAACAATCTTGCTCGGGCTACGAGGATTCCGCTGGATTCGATACGTGACGTCGTTTATTCTGGTGACTACCTTGTAAGGCCCCTCCCAATTCGGAGACAGTTTCGGGGACTTTCCCACTCGTCGCATAGGGTTAAGTAGCCACACCAACGATCCTTCCTCAAAATCCTCTTTGTAAGGCTTCCGGTCATGTCCGGTTTTGTGAACACGATTGTACTTGTTTCCGGAGTCAGATTTTGGAAACGATCCTGTGTCGCCTAATTTCCATGCCGTCCCTTTCCATGGTGCTCCAACGTTGCACAACTTGAGTGTTTCCCGCCTAAAGGTGTGCGGTCCCTTCTCTGATACACACCTAGTGCATCTTCTACACCAGTTTTCAACATCTTCTCGGTAGTGCATCCAATAAAACCGTTCTCGAATTTTCATAAGGGTCCTTTTCACTCCAAGGTGTCTTCCAGACGCACCGCTGTGAAAACATCTCAAAACATCTCTCACCATTGTCTTTGGGACAACGACTTGTAAATGAAGATCCTTCCCATTTGCTGATTCCCACATCCTGCACAACACACCATTATGCATAACCAAGCTATCCCATTGTGCCCAGTAACTTCTTGTTACCGCACTCATCGGAGCCACATCACACCATTTTGGCTTAGGCAGACCCGTACTAATCCAATGTAAAATGGGTCTCACGTCAGGATCCTCTTGTTGCGCTTTCTGCATGATTTCATCACTCCACTCATCGCTGCCGGTAACAGTTCTTAACATTCGAATTCGAACACATTCCTTGTCATCTCGTCTTAAGCAATGTTCATCGTTATCCACACAAGGTCTTCGTGATACAGCGTTAGCGTTTACCCGTTGTGGTACTGACCCCAAGGGGCCCATTGCCCTTACTATTGAAGCTGGATCCCTGTACCTCCTACTCCTATTCGGACAACTTGACTGTACGTGTCCACGTTCTCCACATTGGTAACAACGTGGTCCGGATTCGCCGCGAGGAGCTACCGGCTTCTTAGTCAACACTCCTCGTCTATTCCTTCTCGGACAGCTTAACTGTATATTTCCACGTTCTCCACATTGATAACAACGTGGTCCTAATTCGCGCTGGGGAGATACTGACTTCCCTGTCGACATTCCTCGCCTGCTCCTTTTCGGGCAGCTTGACTGCAAGTGACCACGTTCTCCACATTGGTAACAACGTGGCCCGAATTCACGGCGAGAATCTACCGGCTTCGTAGTCGACACTTCTCGCACCCTGAAAGGCCTGGATGAGTCCTGGTGTACAGCTTCCACCTCGAGAGCGTGGGCTACGGCATCTTTCAGGCTGCCGTGATGTCCCAATCGCACGGCTGCCCTCACTTCCAGATCCCGGATCCCATCGATGAAGGCCTGCACCAGCATACTGTCCACAAAGGATGCTGACGTACGTTGATAGGCCTTCCTAACCAACTTCTCGATTTCCAAGGCCCACTGTTGTAAGGACTCGTTACGTCCTTGCGTCCTATCCTTTAACTGGGCTCGGTATACGTGCTCCAGGTGACTGTCGCCGTAACGTGCCTCCAAGGCTTCCAGAAGGCGGTTGTACGTCCGGTCGTTTCCCAAAGCTTCGAGTATGGTAAGGGCCTCGTCGCGCAGCGCCAACGTCAGTGCTGTCCGGGCTTGCTCCTTACTCCAGCCATTAGCCTGGGAAACGGACTCAAACTGTAGCTTATAGGCGGTCCACGATGAGGTACCATCAAAAGGCGGTACCTTGAACCTGCCGCCTCCAGCCACCGATGCGTCGGGTACACAGGTGCCCGTACCATTAGTCACTTTAATTTCTAATTTCTGGAGGCGCTTCTTATAAGCTTCGACGTCCTCCTTGACAGTTTCCACCTTTTCCGTGACCTCATGGACTCGACTTTCCAATTTAATGTCCATATCGGCCAGTTTTTCCTGTACCTCAAACATTTCCTTCTTCCATTCGGTCGTAGACACGTGTACCTCACGGAGCATTCGAGCCTGTTCCTCCTGGTGTTCCTGAAGTTCGTTCCGGAGGATTCGAGACTGTTCCTCCTGTTTCCTTGCCTGTTCCTCCTGTTTCCTTGCCTGTTCGTCCTGTTTTCGCGACTGTTCCTTTAGCTCTCTCGCCTGTTCCTTTAGGAGGACGAAGATGGCGTTAAGGTCCACTCCCTGTGCAGCTGGAGCAGGTAACTCCGACGTACCAGGCGTTGAGTCTCCCGATCCAGATGTTTGGCTTCGCGTCGTCACTCCTTTCGGCTCGGTTTCTCGTGGCATTAACGGCATTTTCTATCCGCACTTCTGACACCAAATGTTACGAGCGTGGGGTTCGTATTTGATAGAAAAGCACAAATTAATCCACTAAATAAAACACTCACTTTATTACCCAAATTACGTACTTACAATTCACACGAACTGTACTTAAAATCCACCAATTAAAACACACACACTATTTCACAAATTATGCACTCACTATTCACACGAACTGTACTTAAGCGCACTAATCACTCAAGAGTCTTTCTTTCCGATTATCCTTGTACTAGCACTCAACCGCAGTTAAAATGTAACTAACTCGCGCCGGCCGCCGGCGCTTTTTATATCCCGCGGAACCGCTCTGGACGCATTGTCCACACATATCGCGAATATTCTAGTAAGGTCCAGTGTGAGGGCCGAGAACATTCGAGGCCATATATGTCTCTCTCTAAAGGTGCACTCTCTGTCACTCCCTTCTCGAATGTTCCGAGTATATAGCTATCTCTTTCTAGTAGTCCTATCTCTGTCACACACTTCTCGAATGTTCCGAGTATAGCTATCTCATTCTACTAGTGCTATCTCTGTCACTCCTACGGGATATTTCGCCATATAACGATTTGTGCTTCAGAGGCCCATAAGGGGTCCTGAAAACGCCTGAAAACGGGTTTTCAGGTTATGGCGTCATCTGATAGAGGGTGCCCTGAAACGGACTGAAAACATGTTTCAGGCGCCTGAAAACGACGGCAACTTGGGTGAAATTTCGATGTGATAGAGCAACTTCTGAAACGGCCTGAAATGACTTTTCAGCCTGCTGAAAACGCCTCTAAAGCACTGAAATTGACGTTCAAAGTTTTTGACCTAACCTACCGGCGTAACAATATATTGATCCGAAAATTATTTAAAAAATCGAACTTTTTTTCCATATAAAATAATTCAGCACGCAATGTATTTGTCTGTTGACACTTAACATCGGGATGTCACGACTGTCACTAGTAATAGCTTTTAATAAGTTTACGCCATACATTGCTAATCAGAAAATTTTCAAAAATTAATTACGATCAGCGCAGACCCATTGAAATAAACGCTAAATTAATAATCGTTATAAATATCAGATTATAGTACTAAAATCTACATCTGGCTCCGATTTGCGGTTATATCAAATATACACGCTCTAAATATTTTAACTAATACTAATTTATTCACTATTTTTGTATAAAATACCTATAACTGGACATAGCTCAGAAAACCTATTGCTCGTCAGTCATATTCGAATTATCGGTATTAAAGTACAACAATATACCCCAATTACGTAATTGAAATGGTAAATGATGGTCCTCAGCTTAATCGGTGTTACTCGTACTTATCAAGCAACAGTCAACAGTTAAAAATTGGATCCGCCGGCATGGTTAATGCCCACAGTTGTCGTCTTAATCCAGGGTCGCGGCAGGCTCGGTAAATACTAATCTTTGCCAAAGCTATTTGCCCATAGAGTAACGAGAAAACGGAGAGTTGTGTTTAAAAAACGGGAAAACCAGTGCAATTAATGGATTCCACGTTGCTAGATTATGACGTCGAAATCAATACAATACAATAAGGTTACCTATTTGATGACTCAAATCAGCTACTCTTTATAAAACGTCAAAAATGATTTGTTAGTATCAAGTTATATGAAAATACTGGCTTGTGACGTCATAAGAATCAGTAGTCAAAACATGCCTTCTTAGTTTTTGTCTAATTAAAGATAGTATGTCGGTTACCTTGGTTCCGTATATTTTTGAGTGTTTGCTTAGTGGTTTCAATGATACCATTTTATTTCACTAAGTATAGTTTAATACCGTATTATTTATTGATAACAACATAGTCAATCAGAACATTTCCATAAGAGTACACAAGAACACAATACCTCGTATGAAAAAACCGGCCAAGTGCGAGTGGGACTCGCGCACGAAGGGTTCCGTACCATTATCTGTAAGTTTGTTGTATGGGAGCCCCCCTTAAATATTTATTTTATTTTATTTTTAGTATTTGTTGTTATAGCGGCAATATAACTAAATACATCATCTGTGAAAATATCAACTGTCTAGCTATACCGTTCTTGAGATACAGCTTGGTGACAGACGGACGAACGGACTGACGAACGGACGGACAGCGAAGTCTCAGTAATAGGGTCCCGTTTTTACCCTTTGGGTACGGAACCCTAAAAACGAGATACCCGAGGTCCTGCTGTGATTCACTATTTACATTCGGTTTGATATATGATATTGGCGAAAGAAAAGTTATTCATTCTGCGTAAAGTACGGGAGACTATCGAAATTAGTCGTCATCCGAATTTTAAACGAGATTGTGGATGATCGGTCTCAGCTGGAGAATTGGATACTAGAGTCAGACAACGCTAACTCTTCTAAGCAAAAGAACTGTCTAACCATACAAACTGACTCACATTTTATGTATGTATGTAAACACTTTATTGTACACAAAAACAAAATACATTAAAACAAAAAAAACATGTACAAAGGTGTGTAAATGTAGGTATATGTATTTTTGTATAAACAGTAATATTATATTTTGTATTTACTTGTACTCTAGATCCTCTCTGTACCATCAGATTTCTGATTTGCACCCACTTCTAGTATCTCTGTTTGGCCCTATGGTTGACTGGTAGAGAATGCCATTTGGCATTAAGTCCGCCATTTGTACTGACTTTTGTTTTGTGCAATAAAGTTTAAATAAATAAAGGCGAACTTATCCCTTTAAGGGATCTCTTCCAGTTAACCTTTGAGTAAATGAGTGCTAAACACAAATGTAAACGGTAGACAACCAAAGCAACATGTACAATACGAAGGAGGATAATTTAACAATAATACTTACACATGAAAATGCAAAAAACTAAAATAGAGAGAGAGATAGGCAAACAGTCAATATAATACATAATACCTACGTAATATCTATATATATACAAATTCAACAGAAATATAGATTTTATGGTTTGACAGATCATTTTCCTGGAAGAATTAGCGTGGTCTGACTCTACATCGGTGTTTATAGTGTGGACGAGACCTTAGCAAGTGACGTACCTACTGAGTGTTGTGTTTTACTGCAACCCGACAACTGACATCGTGAGGAGAGATGATTAGGGAAGATTCTTGCCTCCGTCGGTGATGCCCGCATCTAGCAGCTAGCAGCTGTGCGGACAGAGCGATAGCGTGCAGTGTTCGATCGGCCGCCGTCGCGATTGATCAACGCTCCTGATAATGAATCTCGAACCGGTTCGAAACGTGTCGAGCGATATTCGACTTCTGCGACGTGAGTAAACACGTTTTGTATGTATTTTAATGTGTTAGAAGAATTCCTCTGAAGTTTTAAAATCGAATTTCGCCGTCAAGTATAATAATAATCGGTGTATATCGCAAAGCTCGTATATCTGTGACTTTAGGGTCACCTTTAACGCGTCCAGGACGTATGCTTTTATAAAATTGTACCTTATCAAAGTTTTTGAAGAAAGTGTGGTTTAAATATGTTACATTATATGGTTTGGGCCTCCTTCTTGCTGATCTGCAGATAGAGATGTACTCAGCAGGCACATGGATATCTTTATTTTTCAGAGCCCTCTCAATATGAGTATGTCCAACTTCGAGATACTTTTGCTCTATAATTATATTGTGGTTTATTGCCATCAACAGTAAAGCATTAGAGAGCACACAGTTTCTGTTTTGGTAAGTACAACCATCGCTATAAATAATGAGTTTATTTGTTTCTCCTGATTCAATTTGCATTAAAAAAACCTTTTCAATGAGATTGACCCATATAGACGCGAATTCTTCAGATTCCAAGCCCCCTTCGGTTTCGTTCCATAAATAGCAAAACCCATCTTTATTATTTAAGAGTCCGCAGCAAGGTCCGCTCAACTCCGCGTTGAGATCGCGCGCTTACGCTTTAAAATGTTGTTGTTTCACCTAGAGGAAGACAGGGCGCTAGCAGTAAAGCGAGAGCGCGCTAGCGGGGGGCGGTGCTTACCGCCGCCCCCCCGGACCGTTTCCCGCGCTAGAGTAGTAATTCGCTGCAGTTTCGCAACAATTTTTTGTAATTTATTTTAAGGTTTTCGTAGTTACGCTCTCATTTTAAAACTACGAGATCAATTTTGATAAATCTTTTTTCTTATCAAACTGCATAGTTTAATCGACACCGGAAATAGGTTTTGACTTTAATCTAAACTATATTTTGGTCGTAGTATGCCACCAAACTGAACAACTTTCTGGGGTCTAAAAATGCAAAACTTGTACTCGCTCTATTTTCTTTCTATTAACATTTCAAGAGTCATAAACTAGTTTTAGCCCTAGATATAACAATATAGTATCTTATCTCATTATATTTAGAGAATTTCATGATAATGTGACATGTTATATTAAAATAAGGACGTAACTACGTTTGTATGAAGAATCGAGCTTGCTGCGGACTCTTAAGTTCGAAAAGGTGAGATTGTGGACTTGAAGTTTTGTTCTGTAGTATAAGGAACTAATTTTAGATTTAGGTGCCAAAAGAACAGCCTGCATATCAACCGTAAAAACAAAAGGTTCTTCTGCTTTGTCTCTTTCCTTTTTAGCCCTAACTTCCTCTTTCTTACTTTGATGTTCTAAATAATCTAGTTCCGAAATTTTGCCAACTTTATACCATGAAAATTTTTCACATATTTTGTCCTTTTTTGTAGCGTATAACCCGATATCGTTAATATCGTACTCATTCATTAAACGTTGTGATTGACAGAGCATGCACGTTTCGTGATTTGCACTAATCATGTACGTAAAATTCGTAAAGAGATTGTTTTGATCTCCATTCTTGTAATAAATACTTCTTTTTTGAATCAGCACGACAGTAGTGCGATTCCATCTTTGGCAGTGATTCGAAAAACTACAAATTCCTGGCGTTCTAATCCAAAAGGTCTAGGAATAGATACTGTAGCATTTGATGGACGAGTGTCTTTGTTACTATTATTAACAGTCACTTGTTTATTTTTCCAATTAAGGACGGTCTAGCATGACCAGCGGAACGCACATTGGATTTTGGCCAAATGCTGAAAACCTAGTGTTTATCGTGAGCCTTTCGTGGTGGTATTTATTAAATCGTAACATGTATTCTTTCTACATTACACGTTTCAAATACGACTGTATCAGAGGAATTACGTAGACGAGAATTTCCACATACCGCGATTAAACGTAAAAATCCACAAGCTACGGGCATTCTTGGCAGTTATTTTTATGTGAAATTGTCCAGCTTATCTAGCTACATGTGAGCTACATTCTTTGATGACACGTGTAAGACCTGTGCAAACCTGAACATATACAAAGCTGTTTCCGGCGGGAGAGAGTTTCTGAAAATGTATCGTCCGCGAGTGATCTTAAATTTCTTGATTATTAAATTAATAGTGACCGCAGAGGTTGCAAACGGATTCGCCAAGTTGAATTCTCAACGTCTCCTATGGAAACAAAATGCAATTTTTTAATTGAGTGAATCTGAAATAAAATGGATTGATCAGCCATTGGATCACTTTGATTCAAATGAAAAAAGGATATTAAAAATGCGATACTGTGAGAATCTCGATTTGTGGCAACCACACGGACCAATTATCATAAGCATCGGCGGAGTAAGTTATACTCCATGGTTGCCAGACTCAGCTCCAGATTATAATGATGGGATGGGATTAGTTGGTCAGCTGGCTGAGGAGACTAATGCTGCTCTCTTTGGCACGGAACACAGATACTGCGGTTTAACTAACCTGATATTTCCCAAAATAATATAACTGAATATTACAAGTTTCTAAGTTCTCAACAAGCGTTGGCTGATATCGCAAACTTGATCAAGTTTCTCAGGTCAGATCCGAAGTACAAGACGTCGAAGGTTGTCGCCATCGGCGGGTCGTACCCAGGCAACCTGGCGGTGTGGTTGCGGGAGCTCTACCCCGAGCTGGTAGACGCGGCAGTGGCGGCCAGTGCACCAGTCTTAGCCAAGAAAGATTTTAAAGAATATCTGGACGTTGTTCGTTATGCATTTCGCCTCAAAGACATGGAAAATTATTATGGGAGAAATGAAGAGTTTTTAAAAAGTTCGAAAGGAATCGAGATTATAAAGAGAGAATTTGATATATGCCCGAACGAAGATTTAACTGTGTTCCGGAATCAACAGTTATTATTTTCAAATATATATATTGACACAGCGGCAGAATTCGCGCAATTCGGGACACCCCAAGGATATTAAAAAAGCATGCAACAGAATGAAGTCCAAACACGGGTCCCTGATAGATGGACCACGGCCAGGGCCACGTTGTAGACATGTAGACTTTAATTCTACAAATTTTACTGATCCTTGGACTTACCAGTTTTGTACCGAATTCGGTTACTTACAATCGACTTCATTAGAGATACAGCCTTTCGTTCACTGGAAACCCTTGGAGTTTTGTCTTAAATTTTGTAAAGATTTGATTAAAGAAGACGTAATAGAAAAGAGGATTGACGAGGGAGTCACCCGGACCAACCAGATGTATGGCAGGAAACGTCCCAATGTGACTAAGGTAGTGTTCACCCACGGAGACATGGACCCGTGGCGCGCGTTAGGGGTTGTGGAGGACCTGGGGCCAAATGCGCCGGCGTTTGTGATCAACGGGACCTCGCATTGTGGAATATTGGTTGCTAGAGATGATGAACCTAAAGAACTCACTGAAAATAGGGAATATGTCAAAAATCTCATCAAGAAATGGATTTCAAGTCCCTAATCCGAAGAATTCCCTGTTCTAATGCCTTCTAATCGCATTCAAGAACTTAAAATTGACACTTGATGAGTGATGACACGTATACATTTACATAAATAGGTATATTACATGTAACTAGAAAAGGAATTTGAAAACCCAACGTGTGTATAAAAATATGCAGATTCTACTGCTTATGCTAGGAAGACGGGATTCACTTTTCCCAGGACCACAGAGTCGTCTGATGCTCAGTGGGTGTGTCCAAAACCTAAGTATCCATTATAAAGAAAATACGTACCTACGGCACTTTGGGTAATTAAAACTAAAGGAGACGCCTTTGCTGTAGGACCGTTACTGTACCTCATTTTGTACCTAACGTCATCAATTTCCAGTCTGGTGATTTATAAAAATACAGAGACTAGATCTGAAATCTGAACCCTGAAATTTGACACCACTAACTGACCTTACACATATTTAATATTTGTGCATGGTCTCATTCGATTTAGCACGAGAAATTACATAAAAAATTATACTTCAATTGCCAAGTTTGTTGAATGTTCATCTTTTAAAATATGACTCCTGCCCATACATCCCCCAATGAGCGTAACAACCCAAAACTTTGTCAGTGCCTGACAGATCCTCATTTCTAGTGCCAAGATACAGTTATTAAACAAAATTTTACTGATGTACCTATTTTGTCGCCAAATTATACTATTTTTCCTGTGCACTCTAAATCGAGAGGTATGATAACTTCAGAACCACAGACAACCCCCACTAGACGGAGCATGTAAGGTGACCCGCGCGCACCAACGATATGGTACGGCAGAACATTAAAGTATCAACACGGCGGCCACCGTTTAGTTGCGTCCTTGTTTATGATCCATGCGTACGTCAACGAAAAAAGAAATTAAATAAATAACATGGTAAATTGTAGTGTTAAGTGGTGTAGAGAGACCTCATAAACATGGACGCAACCAAACGGTGGCCGCCGTGTTGATACTTTAATGTTCTGCCGTACCATATCGTTGGTGCGCGCGGGTCGCCTTACATGCTCCGTCTAGTGGGGGTTGTCTGTGTTCAGAACATTTGCCTGTCTGTAGACTTACTCTCTGCGCGTAAGGAATGGGGACTCCATACAGACTTATTTCCGTGCCCACTCGTTTGGAATAAATAAACAACCGGGGGCTTCAATATAGACGGAGCTTGATTTTTCCTTATTGAGCTCGCCACGTTAACCGATATTTTCGATTGGGAATATATTTTCTTGTTTCAATATTAGTGCAAGCCGAGTATTGCCTGCTTATGGAGTGTTAGTGTCAGGAGAAAAAACAATCATATATTAATATTATAACTAGTAGGATACTCCTGTAATCAAGGAGTTCGAGTGTCGAGAAACCGTTAGTTATATCTATAAATATAAATATCTATTTACACTGATATTATAATTTTAATTTGACTACTACGCTCGTATCACAGAATACATAATAGTATAAGATAGTTTACCCTTATTTTATAGACATACGTTTCATTTCATACAATGTTTCATTTGGGTTAGTATCATCTCGTCTAAAAAATTGGGTAAGTGCGAGTCCGACTCGCGCATGAAGGGTTCCGTACGATAATCTATAACAAGTTTGTTGTATGGGAGCCCCCTAAAATATTTATTTTATTTTATTTTTAGTAAGTACATATTTGTTGTTATAGCGGCAATGGAAATACATCATCTGTGAAAATTTCAACTGTCTAGCTATCACCGTTTTTGAGATACAGCCTGGTGACAGACGGACGGATGGACGGACAGCGAAGTCTCAGTAATAGCGTCCCGTTTTTACCCTTTGGGTACGGAACCCTAAAAAGTAGCTAGTCTAACACCCGAATTTAAAAAATACCATTTCATCGAAAGCATTTCTCTCTAAAACCATTAAACATTTCGAATTGTTATAAAACAAAATGGGCTGGGCCCTAATTCCATATTGTATCTGATACCTCGGTGAGATCTCTAAAGTGGTGATATATACTCTAGTATTCGAGCTGCATTGACATTGACAAAACCCGATATGTGTACACCTGAAAAGGTAAAATTTGGCTGCTCCTACTAAAGCTTGTATTGCTAACTGCAAAATGTTGTAATTGTTAATCTAAATCTGTCACACTCAGCCTTAAACAAAAACCATTGTGAAAAAGATTCACATAATAGATTCTTCATACAATTACAACGAATCATAATATAATCTCCATACATTAAAACCTGTCAATTCATAATAAGTAGTTACATTAATCCTATAAAAGCAGTATTAGAGACAGCAGTTAGACATTTATATTGTTATCAACATTTTCATAATCACAACCGTCCGGAAATTCGGCAAGTTAGTGATATTTCTCGGGCCTCATGTACCGTAAATCTAATTAACTCGAGGCTTCGTTTGCCCACATCCTGGTGACTTACTGACTCCACAGGAAATCAATTATACTGCGCGTCTCGTTCTCGATGATATGGTAACATGTAGTACTGTTAAGTATGTGTAAACTTCACAACGTTTAGAGATTTAAAATTGAAAAACGCTCCCCGTTTGTACCTCCCGCGCCCGCGTCGCGCCGCCATCACCCGCCATATTGTTTTGTTGTGCATCAACTCATGACGTATGAGAATTTAATAAAACAATATATTATTGTTTAAAGTGTTATTTTGTGTTGTGATAGTCCTTCAACAATGCCAAAGAAGCGGTCACGTTCGCGGTCTAGGGACCGAGATGATCGGAAAACTAGCAAAAAGTTAAAAAAATTGCAAGAACAAATTGACTATCTAACGGAGTCAATGACGCAGTTCATGCAAAAAATGCATAATGAAAAGGAATACAATGCTCCAGGTAAGGAAAACAAGGGTGATAATAACTAAATATGACCGTTCTACACGAACATCATATGTTGGGCAGCTCCACACGAGCGTGCTCAGTTCTATACGAACAATTCCTACAAACATTAAATAAGTTTGTCTTTTGTTTTTTCCATACGAAATGTAAAGACTATTTCTTTGAATGTTAGACCTATATGGCCATAATCGAGCAGGGTTCAACAAGAACAAGCTTTCTATGTACAAAAAGTACCTACTTATTTTAAAAGTAATTGCGTCATTACAATTATAATTCATATGTGAATGTATACTCGCTTACACTTTCCTATTCATAACTTACAGATGTTATGGAGGTATTGGAGGTAGATAAGGAAAATATCCCAGAGCAAGGCAATATAGACTCTGACAAATCCCCAATTAAATCTACATCCGATAAGGTTGAGATGGTAGTATCACCTGAAGATCAAGAGTCAACTCAAACTCAGGAATGGAATCAGGAATTCCTTGAAATGATGGGAGAAGAAATACCTTCCGCTACATCAATACAAATTAATGATACTATCCAGAAACAATGGTCTCAATGGATGACAAAGGGTTTGAAAGATGAGACTCGGAAGGATCTACTTAAAAAATATTGTGAAACCGGAACGCTGCGCACTGCAGCTCCTAAAGTGAACTTAGAAGTGGTGAGTCATTTAACAGAGATAGCTAAGAAAAGAGATCAACATTTCGCTGACACCCAAAACTGTGTGGGTACAAGCCTGGTATCACTTGGAGCAGCAATCTCAATGTTGATGGAAAATCCTGAGGATGGAGTAGACCATATGCAGCTTATGAAATATCTTTGGGACTCTGGAAAGCTTCTGACGGATATATTTCATCAACACTCAGTTGCCAGAAAGTCTTTTATCACCCCGAACCTCGACAAAGACATTAAATCTACCCTCGATGCGACAGATTCTGACGAATGGCTTTATGGTGTAAAGCTGAATGAACAGGTTAAAGATGCAAAGAACATTAAAAAAGCTTCTGCTTCACTAAAGATACCGGATAAACCGACAGCCAAGAAAACCACCAACCAGGTAAACTGGAGAGGCCCGCCTGGGAAGGCCAGACAGGTGGGCTATTATCCACGGAGACAATTCACCAATGTGAGGTTCAAACCGAAGCCATT
This sequence comes from Apotomis betuletana, assembly GCA_932273695.1. Lineage (NCBI taxonomy): Eukaryota > Metazoa > Arthropoda > Insecta > Lepidoptera > Tortricidae > Apotomis > Apotomis betuletana. The sequence goes on from OW026307.1 coordinate 18,691,092, forward strand.
CCAGACGAAATCAGCTCAAAATCCAGGACGCACAATGACACAAAAACAAAATCATCCTACATCAAAGAAGTGAATAAGGTAAATTATACTGCAGGTCGACTGCAGCATTTTGTAGACATATGGAAAAATATTACGACTGATGACTACATTATAAATTGTATAAAAGGGTATGATATAACTTTCAGAACCAAACCATTTCAATTTCGAGAGCCAAGTCTTCCAAACTGGCCCCCGGATGAATTAAAAAAAATTGAAATGGAAATATCCACACTTCTATCTAAAGGAGCTATTGAAAGATGTACAGAATGCGAGGGGCAATTTGTGTCATCCTACTTTCTAGTGGTAAAACCAGACTTGTCTTATAGATTTATCATTAACTTACAAAAATTAAATGAGTTCATACAAACTACTCATTTTAAAATGGAAGACCTTAGGGCAGCTAGAGACTTAATTTGTCCTAACACATATATGGCCACATTAGACTTGAAGGATGCCTATTTTTTAGTACCTATGGGTAAAAACAGTAGGAAATATTTAAGATTCAGATTTAATGGTATTCTATATCAGTTTACTTGTCTACCGTTTGGGTTATCCACCAGTCCTTACATTTTTACCAAGATCATGAAACCTGTTATGAATAACATACGCTTAAATGGTTGGTTATCCTTAATTTACTTAGATGATTTACTGTGTATTAGTGATACATTTGAATCCTGTAATAATAATATAAAAAATATTATTTTATTGTTAGAAAAACTAGGATTTATTATAAATTATAATAAAAGCCATATCACTCCAAGTACAAGATGCAAATATCTTGGTTTCTTTCTGGACTCAGAAAATTATTCAGTTGATTTACCGTATAATAAGAAAAACCAAATTGTACAATTTATAAAAAAATTTAAAGTAGGCAAAAAGTACAAAATCCGCATTTTCGCGCAACTACTAGGAGTTTTAGTTGCAGCATCACATGCAGTTGCATATAGTAAAATATACTGTAAGAGACTAGAAAGAGCTAAATGGCTAGCACTAACTGTAAATAGTGGTGATTTTGAAAGGTACATGGAAATTTCTGATTACATTATAGAGGATCTTGCTTGGTGGAATATGAATGTATTAGTTGGTTCTAACCCCATACGGACAAAGAAATACAAAATAATAATATCTTCAGATGCATCTAGATCAGGTTGGGGCGCAGAATGCAATTCAATAATCACTCGTGGATTTTGGAGCCAGAGTGATAAAAAATTTCACATAAATTATCTTGAGCTCCTAGCCGCCTTCTTCGGACTAAAATGCTTTGCCTCTAAATTAAGTAATTGCGAAATCCTAATGCGTATAGACAATACTACAGCTATAGCTTACATTAATAAGGGTGGAGGTGTCAAATTTCCCCACCTGAGTGAGTTAGCCCGTAAAATATGGCAGTGGTGTGAGAGCAGAAAGATATGGATAGTAGCTTCATATATCGCGTCTAAGGAAAACGTTGACGCAGATACTGCTTCTCGCGACACCAACTTAGATACCGAATGGGAGCTGGGGCAAACATTTTTTAAGAAAATTGTAAACAAATTTGGTACCTGTAGTATTGATCTGTTCGCATCTAGAATTAACACCAAATGTAAAACATTTTGCTCACGTTATCCTGATCCAGAAGCATCAGTTGTTGATGCTTTTACAATTTCATGGGAAAAGGAATATTTCTACGCCTTTCCCCCTTTTGCAGTAATATTGCCTGTACTGAGAAAAATTATTAATGATAAAGCAACAGGGATAGTAGTTGTACCAAATTGGCCCACGCAAGCATGGTACCCGATGTTTACATCACTTTTATGTGAAGCTCCTTTAATATTGGAGCCTTCAAATGATCTTCTATTATCTCCTTGCAGGAGCAGAACACACCCTCTATCACACAACCTTTCGCTGGTGGTAGGGAAATTATCAGGGAAGCATACCTGAAAAAAGGAGTTCCCGAGATATCTGTTGATTTTATTGTAGACTCAATATCGCACTCCACCCTTAAGCAATATGAAGGATGTCTCAAAAAATGGGTCCATTTCGCCACAAGAAATAAATATGACATATTTGATCCTACAAGTGCTAATGTAATAGAGTTTCTTACAATGCGATTCAATGAAAATGCAAGTTACGCTACTTTGAATACTTCAAGATCAGCCATCTCACTTATAGCAAAAATAGACATATCTAATGATGCCATTATATCTAGATTTTTCAAAGGTATTTTCAGGAGACGTCCTTCTGCACCTAAATACTCGGAAACGTGGAATATAGAACAGGTTTTAGAATTTATTGAAAATCAGGATAACTTGGAAAATCAAAGCCTAAAATTTATATCAGAAATTGCTACAACACTTTTAGTTCTGGTTACAGCCCATAGATTACAAACAATAGCCCTAATAAATATAGATGAGATAACAATAAGTTCATCAGGGCTACAAATTAAAATTCCTGATAGGATAAAGACATCAAAACTTGGAAAGAATCAACCTTTACTTACTATTCCTTTTTTCAAACAACGTCCTAAAGTTTGTGTAGCCACCATAATTCTTCATTATTTAAAAATAACAAAACCAATTAGATCAGGAAATAATAGACTATTTTTATCCTCAGTAAAACCCCACAAACAGGTTAGTGCCCAGACAATTGGTCATTGGATCAAGTCTTTACTCAGTAAAGCCGGTATTGACACTGAAAAGTTTAGTGCATACAGCACTAAACATGCCTCTGTGTCTACTGCATATAGAAAAGGGACAGACATTGATACTATTAGGAGAACAGCAGGTTGGACAGAAGGGTCAAAAACATTCGCACGTTTTTATAATAGACCTCTTATAGAACCAAACAATAAGTTCGCTATCAGTATTTTAACCAAAAAATAATTAAGTGTTGTATTATATGCTTATAATATATCTTTTGTAAGTGTGTTTGAAAGTATGATTATAAATAAAACTATGTCAATGTTTAAAACATTTGTATCATTTCAAAGAAAAGGAATACAAATATTTTTAAACAGGGCGCTATCACAGGCTCTAAAAATCTACATGTTACCATATCATCGAGAACGAGACGCGCAGTATAATTGATCGATCAAACGAGCCCGCCGAAGGCGGGCGAAGTTCGATCGAAATTATACGAAGCGTCTCGTTCGAAGATGATCACTTCCCGCCCAGGTAAAAGATGTTACATTTCCATCTAATGTCTTTATATTTGAAACCCATCCCTGTAATCATCTTCCGTAAAACTGTGATATCGCTTAGATACTCTAAAATATATGGCGGGTGATGGCGGCGCGACGCGGGCGCGGGAGGTACAAACGGGGAGCGTTTTTCAATTTTAAATCTCTAAACGTTGTGAAGTTTACACATACTTAACAGTACTACATGTTACCATATCATCTTCGAACGAGACGCTTCGTATAATTTCGATCGAACTTCGCCCGCCTTCGGCGGGCTCGTTTGATCGATCAATAGTGCTGGAGGCGTTCGGGTAGCTACGCGACACACAGACCGCTAGTTTGGACAACATAGGGACATATAGGTATAGTCCCTACGGTCGGCCATCTATACCTACTCGTACTTACCCGGCAAGCCGTTCTTTCCCGGCGTCTGCAGTAATGTACTTTTGCCTCGACCACTTTCAAGTTTTTGAGGAGTCTGTTATAAATTACAATACAGATATTGACAGCGGTTCTTCTATTTTAGTTCTCTTAAATATAAGCATGTCAAAGAGAGTATTTCAATTTTTTTGAATAATGGAACGCATAGCTATCGTCCCGCCATCCATTATATATGACCCTGACACACTTCTTCTGGATTCTGAAAACTCTATCAATCTTTACTGCATTTCCCCATCGTAGCAGTCCCTAATTAAGGAGAAATGAAACATAACCATGATATGTTAGTGCTGCATCAACGGAAACAGTGTCTCATAATCTTTTGAGCGAGAAGATAAAGCGGCCAAGTTTCTTACAGACTTTTTCTATGTGTGCCTTCCAGTACGTCTAGAATAGCTATGACACGCGACTCTTTGTGCGCGTCATATACTTCCTGTCACCTTCCTTTCAATACCATGTGAGCAAGACAGGTAACCCAGAGTCACGCGATAAGCGGAGCGGCGGCAAGATATGCTAGCCCCGCTGTTCAGGTGTTTATCTAAAGTAATACCAAGGAAATTATAAGAATCTACCTCATCTACGTCCTATTACTTAAGACATCTGTCCGAGATTTCACCGCTTTATGTCTGGTATGTTTACTTAGCGATATTTATTCTTCTAGGATCATTCTTCAGTCTAGTATCAATCATGGTCTATGAGATTTGTGCATGTATATATATCGCTGCGTTGCGTACACAAATGCAAACGACGCGTTTGGCGCAGTTTATAGACACCTGCCTACTGAGCCGGCGGTCCCGGGTTCGAATCCCGGCCAGGGCAAATATTTGTGTGGTGAACTCGAATATTTGTGCTTGAGTCATGGTTGTTCTTGTATGTACTTAAGTATATATTTATCTATATAAGAACGTATATTGTCGTCTAGTACCCATAACACAAGCCTTCTTGAGCTTAATTTGGGAGTAAATGGAATTGTGTGAGGTAGGCCCATAATAGAAAAAAATATATCTCACGGTTACAGCGCTGTTTCGAAAACAAGTAGTATAAAACAAGCAATAAGTGGCGAGATCATATAATTTGTTCGAACAACGTTGAGACTGTGTATCACGAGCAGTGCCATCTGTCTTTATGTTTTCATGCCTGATTAATATCTCGAAACAGGGCGGGTTATGAGATTTGTGCATATCTATCAGATACAAATTAATATTTTCTCGCTAGGTAAACATACATTCCATTCTATATTACTCATCGGTAGATGACAATCAGGTAAAGGTCTAAATTCTGTGACATAAAATGAATACATGTTTAAAAAACACTGAAACCAATATTTAGCTTAGAAATTTGTTCTAGAGAAGCACGGTATTTTTTGTATTGCTCGTTTATTACATAGGGCAACCATAATTTAATTTTCTTAGCCCACAGGTTGTGAAGTATCACAAACCATAGGGTATTATGTCTCGTCACATTGTGTATCTATTTATATTCCGTTAGGGTCAAAATATAATTATACTGACGCGACATCGTGCCACGATGCGACAGCGTGTCGTGGAAATAAGTCCAAATTTAAGTTTATCTTCACATAAGAAGACCCAAATATAAAGTCACAGTTTTCTATCTCACGACGTCGCATCGTAGCGCGATATCGCGTCGTACAACGATGCGATGTCGTACCCTTGTAATTGTGTTTTAGCCCTCGTTCAATTTCGCATTACAGATTTAAAATACTTGCCAAAAGATAAGGTCTCTCTTTCATCTAAACATAAAACTAGTTACGGCTTGTAATAATGTCAAGTATTAAACGAGATGTAAAAATCCTAAAAACGTTTGCGATAAACATTTTAGGAAAATGCGCTGTTCACACAAACAAACTTAACACATAAAATAACAATTGCTGAGCAAGTCTTAGAAATATGGTAATATTCATAACTATACAAAGAAAGGGTTACCCGGGTTACCCTTTATCAAACTTCCTCGAAAAATGCAAATTAAGCAGATACTGCCAGGCTCCGGAGGTGCCGACAAAGTTTGCCCGCTTTTTGCCAAAATTATCCCAATGAAAAGCAAAATTACGGAGTCTTCGGGTTTCGGTCTAATCGAACTTAATCAAAGGTATTTAACTTCGACGGGCGATGGGTTGGCCCCGTCTCGTGCAGGTGAATGACACGCGTTTTTGAAAGGTTGGAACAGTACACGTACCTTGTGTTTACAGTGACTGTAATGTCTAGCGACCCCGTAAACGATTTGTATGGAGAATTGTAGTTCTACAAAGTAACCGCTAGGGGCGCTTTACTATTCTCCATACAAATTGTTTACGCTGTCGCTAGCGAGTACGGTCACGTTCACATTAACTCATGGTTAGGCTACAGATGGCATAATGACTAAATAATTGAAGTTGGATTCTTGAACTTCTCTCGTTGAATAAGTACAACAGTAGTAACAAAGAAATATCACATTCAAATATTTTAATTTTAAGATTATTAGGATGCCAATAGTGTGATATGTAGATGAAAAACAAAACATTGTTCATTTTTTTTTTTTTCATTTATCAAAAAGAGATAGGTAAATAATATTAATTATAAATATTGTTTTTGTAGTATAGTTCCAATTATTATTATTTTTGAACTCTGAAATAGTAGGTACTTTATGTAAAATTTAAAAAAACGCATTTTTTTTTTATGAGACGCACCATGTTGTTTTAAACAACTTTTGGAATAGACATTTTATTTGGTAAAAGTTACTTGGCAAAGAATATATTTTTTTCTAAAAGCTTTGTTACAAACCTTTGGAATTTCATACATCAGAATACACAGATATGATAGAGTTCTTAGATGCTACTTTATACATATAAAATAAAAAATAAATGAATGAAATTGACAAACGAAAAGCAGTATTTATAGCGATAAACCAAAATTGGTTGCATTTGCATGGTTAGGAACCAACTTATATTGCCTTTGTTATGTGAACGATGTATTGGCCAATTTAGTCGCTACGTCGCTGAAATGGTTATATTGTCAATAACAGTCGAATCAGACCTATGATTGCACATTTGTATTGAATTGAAACTATATTTTCGAAAACAAACTCCAAACATTGCGCTACTGAGAGCAAGAAAACAAGATTCAACAATGTCCAGAAACTTATCCGTCGAATAAAGTGTTTTTAAATGTACCCGGAGAGTGCAAACAGGTCCCGACGTGCCACTTTTATTCCTTTCAAAGCAAGGAAATTGTACTCACTTCATAGAATCTCAAAACTGCTCTTGTGAGAAAAATGATCATTTCGGAGCACGAAGCCCCTTCGTTGTAGACGTCTCAATCCCAGTTTAAAGACTATATTTCACTCGGTCTCATTTATTAGCTCTTCTTGTTTGCGTTTATATAAATATCTTTTTGTAATGCAATTTACTATTTTATGTTATTAAGCGATATCATTTGTTTTACTTGGTTTTACTTATAATGCTATGTTCATATATTTTAATTCAGTAGAAGACACTGACAACGGCGTGCCGCGAAAGTTTTACTGTACCTACCCTGTTTTCATTTACCCAATAGGTACTTATTTGTTACGTTCTGATACCACGGCAACAGGCACATGCAACTGCATTGAAATGTCTGGCAATAAAGGCAGCTAGGAAATAATTGACAACATTTAAAATTTTGAAATAATACTGTTAAATTTAAACTGTTGTTGATCCGGATGAATTGGACTCCTTTTTGAAGAGCCAGAGGCTGAACAAAATCGGGTGGAGTGGAAGAAATGGGGGAGGCTTTTGCCCAGCAGTGGGACATTAAAGACTCCCAATATAGTAAATGTACGTAGGTAAATTACGCTGGCAATATTACTTGTTGCCAGTGATGACTTACGGAACTGAGACATGGTCGTTCACAATGGGACTTATAAGGCGGCGAAGAGCCACGCAACGCGCAATGGAAAGGGCTATGCTCGGGGTTTCTGCGATAGAATCTGAAATGAGGATATCCGTAGAAGAACTAAGGTAACCGACATAGCTCACAGGATTGCAGGGTTGAAATGACAATGGGCAGGCCATGTAGCCCGGAGAATGGACGGCCGTTGGGGCAGCAAAATCCTAGAGTGGTGACCACGTATAAACGCAGCGAAACGCAACGAAAGCGCAGCGTGGGTCGGCCCCCGACTAAATGGACGGATGACCTCGTGAGGGTAGCGGGGAAACAATGGATGCGGCCTGCACGGGATCGCTTTTTATGGCGAGTCATGGGGGAGGCCTATGACCAGCAGTAGACGTCTGTGGCTGACAGATATATCTATGAGTACTAGACTGACGAATGCATTTTCTTAATTTTACCCGAGGCCCGCAGAACAACTGTATTTGTCGGAATGTGAAGCAAAACATGTTGAAAAACATCCTAATCCGTACATAATAAACCGAAACAAACTCGCAAAGTCGGCAACGATAAGCTATATTAAAACATCCCATTCATCATCCTTATTTTTCCCCAATCCGTTACCCTTTTTGATTAAAGTCAAGCTCCCATCGTCCATAATCAAGCACATCTTGTACGAATTATTGTATTGAAATTTACTGTGAAAATACCAACCAGCGCGTGGTACAATAGTACCTGTTGAATACAGACCCTTACAATATAAATAAATAGTTATAATTGCTTAATATAGGTTAAGATAACGATGACCCATTTTTACATGATTATATAACGAGATAACGTAATGACGTAATATTGTGTAATTACTTACCCTTTTTGTCCAGATAAAGGACAATAGCTATTGTGTAATATTATTACTTCCGGGCATCGTTATTATGTATGCAACTGTTTTATATTATAATTATTTTTAAGGTGTTTAATTAGGTGAATTACTCAATCAGAGAATAGTTATAGTATTAAGTAAAATCACATTATATTATTAAAGATGATTATCAAATTAGCTTAGGTGAACCACTTCCTAACCATAGGCAAAAACTGGCTATTTCTTTATCTCCTTTCGTATCTCTTATTTACGTAAGCCATGAAAGTAACCTTGAATGTTGTTGACCTACATTTCATGCCGCTTACGTAACGAAGGGAAAATATCGTAGTTCCAATTAGAATCCAATACGCATAGCCAAAATATTTTGTGATAATCATAAAAGTTGTCAGATCTCAGGTATAGATATAAGATGAAGGTATAATAATAAATAAACGCTTAATAACATGACTTATTATTCCCCATTTTTGAGATCTGACTAACTGAAATACATATGTAAACATTTTGTATGTACCATTAATAACATGAATATTTTATAAATAAATTCGTGAAATAAGCTAGATGAGCGCAAGCGCGAATAAACCACGCCCCCGTACATCTTATAACTCTGATTCGGTCTATCAAGGACGGAATAAAGATGGCGGGCGCAAAAAGTGGGTCAGTGTCACAGCAAGCGTCGCCCAGCTCTCATCTCGCTCCAGTTCACCTTATGAAGAAAGAAACAGTATCTTTTTATTGTGCAACCCAGTCTCAAGTATTATACAGTCCAATCATGCAGAACGAGTCGCCAGTAGCAAGTCAGGCCATTCGTTTTAATGGTCCTTCGAGCCGGATCAAGATCCCGTGAGACCATTCGTTTTAATGGTCCCTTCGAGTAGCCGGATCAAGAATCAACGCAACAATTACGTCAATCGCCAAGTGTTTTGCGAATTTTCGCGACACTCACAAGTGGTCTCTGTCTAACAGAGAAATTCGGACCGCAACTTTAGTTGCGGTTATGCTGCATTTCAACAAGTAACACTAGTGAAAGTTGAAATTGCAGTCGTCGTTTTGTAATCGTGCAGGCTAGTGCTTTCGAGCGCAGGCAGCCCTTTACTGCGACACAGACTGAGTGACGGTCGAGCCTTGTCGGTACTCTTAACGAACGTGAGCGGTTCACTTAAATGTGTTCAGCTATTGATCTGTAGAGTACTGGGCGGCGCTCTGTAGACACTCATGCACCGAACCCCCTAATTTCAAAAGAGAATGCGCGAGCGCACCTGGTGTCCAGCTAATTCTCAAGTGAAAACTGGTTGGGTCAGTTGCAAAACAAGCGGCAGTGGACCTTGCGGTGTTAAACCCACAGAGTGTCGTACTTCGTGAGTTCTCGGACGCGCTCACCTTTCCACGGTGGTGGATCGTACAGTCCGGCCGTGAATACGGTTCCACACTTCCCCAAGTCCTAGCTGGATTCCCCACATAGTGTGTCCAGTTAGGCCACAGGGCCCAGTAGGTCGCACGGAGCCAGCTTATCAGGGAGCTGGACCCGATGCTAGGTTGTTAGGAAGTGGTTCATTAGGGAATATACGGTCGGATAAGTGTTTTTGTGTTTTGTGTATAAATGTGTAAATTGTGTTTTTTAATTTCGCGTAAATAATTGTGTTTAAATTTTCGCGCAAATAACTGTGTTTTTGATTTCGCGTAAATAATTGTGTTTAAAAATTCGCGTAATAATTGTGTTTAATTTGAATTGTTTGATTAGTTCCGTGTTTAAAGAAGTGTTTTTGTTTTATAATTGTTTTAATTGTGATCAATGTCAGTGCGTTCAAGTTGATTCGTTTCGTTTATTTTGTTTGTTTAAGTGTTAATGTCCGTACCGGAGATTAACGTAAGGGTTTTGCGCTCGGGAAAGCGAACACCTTCGGTGTCTCCAGTCAACATGTCGGTTACCGGCACCCCGCCGTCGGGGTTGACTACTTCGAACGAAACGAACACTTGGGACAAGGACGTTGAAAGTGCAAATAAAAATACGAGCAGTGACGCAAAGGCAAAGGCCACCGCGAGTCAGGAAACATTAACGCCAAAAAACGTAACTCACGCGCAAAAAGAGGCTCCTCCAGCCACGGATAATGCAAGCATCTCTGTGCTTATGGCAGAATTAGAATTAAGGAAGGCGGAGTTGATCCAGGCTAGGGCAGTATCGGCGGAAGCTCAGACTAGACTAGAAATCGCCAGGCTAGAGGCAGCTAGGTCTAGTAGCAACACGTCGCGGGACTGTGATAGGAATTCTCGTGTAGAGGGTTGGATTCAACAACAAAACGTCACTAATTTGCCCGGGGTGCGCATTAGGGAGCCGCGTAATGAGATCACGTACGATCAGTTTCAGAACAAGGATCTTGAGTTAATGTCACACAGGATAGAGACCGCGGTTACTCGTAAAAATGCACCAATTATACAACTGAACGTACCGGAGCTATCGCATTTCTCTGGGGCACTCACAGAGTGGATCCCCTTTAAAGCCGAATATTTAGACACCGAGTCGCTATTCACAGACGTCATGAATGTAGCTAGAATACGACGTAGCTTGCGAGGCGACGCGAGGAACGCGGTAAAATCAATTTTGTATACAGTATCGGACCCGAATGAGATAATGGATTTGTTAGAATTGCAGTTCGGCAATCCTGAGGCTATCATTTTAGCCGAAATCGAGGAGGTCAAACGTTTGCCTAAATTGACCGAAGATTGCGCCAATATTATCTCATTCGCGGGACAGGTAGCTAATGTAGTTTCATGTATCAAGGCGTTGAAACAGGATCAGTACTTGTTAGCCCCCGAACTAGTAGGTAGGTTAGTCGAGAAGCTAAATCCCATTTTGCGGTACGAATGGAACAAATATCGCGTGGCGAACTCCTCTATACCTACTCTAGTAGCATTATCGACATTTTTAAACGACACCAGTAGAGCTTCGGGTTTAACTCGTAGGCCGATAACGCGACAACAACGTAACCCGGTTCACACAACTAGGTTAGCCCGGCGTAGGTCTAGGTCATCGTCTCGATCGCTAAGCAGGGATAGTGTAGGATCAGACGTCAATCACAGCGTTAACACCCATAGAGTCGTAAATAGTAGGAAAAATGTCGATAAACCTAGGCACACGGTAGCTCAGGTAAATAGTAGACCGCAAAACAAGCCGAAAAAATCCACACAGCACGCACCGGCACAGACTCGCGAAAATTCGAATAAAAAATGCACCATTTGCAACGGCGATCATACGGTAGCTAAGTGCGCGGATTTTATTAAATTATCCGTAGATGATCGCTGGGCAAAGGCTAAGGAGTTTAAACTGTGTTTTAGATGCTTAAATTTCGCTCATAAAAAGCCGTACAGGTGTGCGTACGTGCCGTGTGGACACGGAGGCTGTGAGGCAGGTCACAATAAGTTATTACACGGAGTGTCACGGGACACCCCCGCGCCGAATAATGTAGCTAGGATTAATCACGTAAGGCGGCCAGCAACTTATTTAAAGATAGTACCCGCTATTATTAGCGGCCCGTTAGGATCGCAGGAAATCTTATGTCTACAAGATGACGGCAGTAGCTTAACAATTTTGGAGCGCAGTGTAGCCGAAAGAATCGCTCCGCTCGGCGCGACTGAGAAACTCCTTATCGAAGGGGTTGGCGGATGCGTAATAAACGAAAGCGAGTCATACCGTTTAGAACTAACAATACAGGGCAAATATCGTAGAAACATTGAGAAAATAAATGTATGTACGATTGATAGTTTGAACTTAGGTACTCAACGCGTAAATAAAGAGTTGATCGATAGTTGCCCACACCTGTTACCTATAAGTGATCAATTGTGCTATGATGAAGGCACGCCTAAACTATTAATAGGCCAGGACAATTGGCACTTATTAGTGACACAAAATGTTCTAAGCGGTAATAAATCGCAGCTGATAGCTAGTGAGGGTCGATTAGGGTTTAGCGTACACGGTTCAATGTCTATACCCAGGTCTCTGGTAGGTTATGTAAATCACGCGAGGTGTAGTAACGAACAGGACATGTATGACTTAATAAAGCAACATTTTAGCATAGAATCGTTAGGTATAGAGCCGCGAATACCTAAATCGGACCCCAATCAGCGCGCATTAGACATCCTAAACGCGACATGCGCTAAAATACCAGATGAGCGCCGCTACGAAATAGGACTTCTCTGGGCGAGTGATGATGTGATTTTGCCTAACAATAAGCAACAGGCGCTCAACCGGTTGTATAGTTTAGAAAGAAAATTAGATAAAGACGCGGCGTTACGGGTCGAGTATTCTAAACAAATACAAAATTTATTAGACAAAGATTACGCGGAGAAAGTAGAAAGCGTCTCGTCATCCTCGCGAACGTCGTACTTACCGCATTTTGCGGTAAAACATCCGCAAAAACAACGTGTTCGAGTTGTTTTTGACGCAGCTTGCAAGTATAACGATGTTAGTCTGAACGACGCTCTGTTAACAGGGCCGGACTTACTTCAGTCGTTATTCGGTGTCCTTATAAGGTTTAGAGAGGGTCGTATTGCCGTTATTTCGGACATTCGCGAGATGTTTTTGCAGATACGAATCATTGAAGCTGACCGTAACTCACTGATGTTTCTGTGGAGGGGAGATGATAGACAAGGCCCAGTCCAAGAATATCGCATGAAAAATCTCTTTTTCGGCGGCTCTTCAAGCCCAACAACAGCGATATTCGTTAAGAACAGAAACGCAGAGAGTCACGCGAAGCAATACCCACTCGTATATGAAAAAACTATAAATAGCTTCTACGTCGATGACCTGTTAGCTAGTTTCGATGACAGGCAGGAGGCAAAGCGTTTAGTAACCGACATGAGTAAGGTATTCAAGGAGGCGTCCTTTGAGTTGTGTGGGTGGGCGTCAAACGACCCCGAGGTACTAGGCGACGTAGTGGACGTCAAAAAAGACGAGACTACGCTGTTAGGAAAGTGTGACTATGAACGAACATTAGGAATGTTATGGCATAATTCTCGCGACACGATAGGTTTCAATGTAAACTTTCGAAACTTACCTCCGGAGATAGTAGAGGGCCAAAAAATACCTACGAAACGCCAAGTAACTAGCGGTGTAATGGGTCTGTTCGACCCGAACGGTCTCGTCTCGCCCGTCAGCATTGCGGGCAAGACATTAATTCAAGACATGTGGCGTCTAGGTATAGATTGGGATCAATGCATATCACCGGAGCTAAACGAGAAATGGCGTTCGTTCATAGAAAACGTAAATAAGTTACGTAACTTAGAGATACAGCGTTACGTCATAGCCCCAGCTAGGCAGGTAGTTTTACACACGTTCTGCGATAGTAGCGAGACAGTCTACGCAACCGCTGTGTACATGGTAGGGTCAGACGAAAAAGGCGAGAAATACTCAACGTTGGTAGCCGCGAAGGCTCGAGTAACGCCATTAAAGAAAATTAGCATACCTAGGCTAGAACTGCAGGCGGCAGTCTTAGGTTGTAGACTAGCTCAATCGGTTAAAAAGGAGACTAGTTACAACGTAACGAGTTGTCATTACTGGACAGATTCGAAAACTGTGCTAGCCTGGATCAAGTCAGACCCTAGGACATTCAAGTCATTCGTCGCGCATCGTCTGTCAGAAATCGAGGACAGCACGCTGCCCAGTGAATGGCACTGGGTGCCAACCGCGCTGAACGTCAGCGACGACGCGACTAGAAACGTACCTATAAATTTCGATAAAAATCATAGATGGTTCCACGGACCCGAATTTATCAGATTGGATACAGATAAATGGCCGACTGATGGATGCGCGTCCGCCGAAACGTCAGACGCGTGTGAGGAACGAATTGCAAAAAAGGTTTTAGTCGTAACTAGGCGCGATAAATTTGCTCACTTACCGGACGTAAACAAGTACTCGAAGTACTTGCGCCTGTTACGCGTCACTGCTCGTATCCTGCTAGCCGCCCAAATGTTTAAGGCTAAATTGTTAAAATGTAACGTTGACAAAAATGTAAATAACGAACACATTAAAATCGCCGAACTATTGCTCTTAAAGCGAAGCCAGTACGAGTCGTTCTCCGAGGACATCGAGCGTCTTAAGGCTGGGCGGCCAATCCCTAAGAAATCAACGTTACACAGACTAGCAGAGTCGATCGACACCGAGATGCGAGCCTACTTAGAAAACAAGCAGATAATTTTCAAACGAATACCGCCCGGGAACCCATCGGCCGGAGGTGCCTGGGAGAGATTAGTCGGGTCGGTGAAAACCGCTTTGCGTGTTACTTTGAAGGAGAGATCGCCGTCAGAAGAAGTCTTGCACACACTGCTTTTAGAGGCCGAGCATGTTGTCAACTCGCGCCCCCTGATACCCGTAATGCCGTGCGGTAAACAAGAGGCACTGACCCCCAACCACTTTTTATTGGGCCGGTCAAACGCCATGTCACCATTCGGGTCTTTCAGCGACATTACACTAAACGAAAAGTCGTGGAAAGCAGCGCAAGTACTAGCAGACTCTTTTTGGAATCGATGGGTGAAAGAATATCGACAATCTCTACGTCCACGAGTAGTCAAGAACGCCCCAGCTAGTAACGTGAAAATCGGCGACATCGTTATAATCGCAGATGGCACTATGCCCAGAGGTTCATGGCCGAGAGGCGAGGTCGTAAAAATCTATCCCGGACCAGATGGCAGAGTTCGTGTAACCGAGATAAGAACGACAGCAGGATTAATACGCCGCCCAGCCTCTCGTCTCATCGTAATTCACACACATTAGTTTATGGTGTTCGCACACGTTGGGGGGAATGTTGAATACAGACCCTTACAATATAAATAAATAGTTATAATTGCTTAATATAGGTTAAGATAACGATGACCCATTTTTACATGATTATATAACGAGATAACGTAATGACGTAATATTGTGTAATTACTTACCCTTTTTGTCCAGATAAAGGACAATAGCTATTGTGTAATATTATTACTTCCGGGCATCGTTATTATGTATGCAACTGTTTTATATTATAATTATTTTTAAGGTGTTTAATTAGGTGAATTACTCAATCAGAGAATAGTTATAGTATTAAGTAAAATCACATTATATTATTAAAGATGATTATCAAATTAGCTTAGGTGAACCACTTCCTAACCATAGGCAAAAACTGGCTATTTCTTTATCTCCTTTCGTATCTCTTATTTACGTAAGCCATGAAAGTAACCTTGAATGTTGTTGACCTACATTTCATGCCGCTTACGTAACGAAGGGAAAATATCGTAGTTCCAATTAGAATCCAATACGCATAGCCAAAATATTTTGTGATAATCATAAAAGTTGTCAGATCTCAGGTATAGATATAAGATGAAGGTATAATAATAAATAAACGCTTAATAACATGACTTATTATTCCCCATTTTTGAGATCTGACTAACTGAAATACATATGTAAACATTTTGTATGTACCATTAATAACATGAATATTTTATAAATAAATTCGTGAAATAAGCTAGATGAGCGCAAGCGCGAATAAACCACGCCCCCGTACATCTTATAACTCTGATTCGGTCTATCAAGGACGGAATAAAGATGGCGGGCGCAAAAAGTGGGTCAGTGTCACAGCAAGCGTCGCCCAGCTCTCATCTCGCTCCAGTTCACCTTATGAAGAAAGAAACAGTATCTTTTTATTGTGCAACCCAGTCTCAAGTATTATACAGTCCAATCATGCAGAACGAGTCGCCAGTAGCAAGTCAGGCCATTCGTTTTAGTACCACTTGCTAAAAACTACACTCGCGGTCAAATAATAGGTGTCACTAATAAAACGTTATAAATATCTCGAAAATGCAGCTAGCTTGTTGAAATAAATTGAAACTGGAAGATAATCAATTTTTATTTAAACAAGGTGCAAAAACTAACAATTTTCAACTTATTTCTTTTATTAATAAGATTATGAAAGGTGGCATCCATTCCTTTAAAAACGAAAATGATAATAATTACTTTAAAGAAAGCCGGTAAAGTGTGAGTTGCATTCGCGCACAGAGGGTTCCGTGCAAACTATGACGAAAAGTTAAGCTGTACTGAGAAACAAACTTATTTTTTGACATCGACATAGGTTAAAATTAGTTTATGAAATGCAAATTTGTCAGTATAAGTACAAAAATATATTATTATAATTATTGTAATGTAACTACAAATTTACTATTTTGTACTAAATGATGTTGATTCTTACCAAATTTCCCGATTATTGATGAACGGAACGGGAAGTACCCTATAGGTTTTGATTCCCTTGCCAACGTTAACAAAAAGCAACATAAAACTTTCGTATCTTTTGATTACGTTGAATCAAAAGTTTAATTTTTTCACGGCTCCCGGGGGTGGCAATAGACTTGAGAATTTGATAGTAATTTCAATTTGATAGCTCCTCGTGTTCCTGAGAAAAAAAGGTTGACAGATGGACACAAACTACAAAATGATCCTATAAGGGACCCTTTTTGGTCTATTGAGGTACGGAACCCTAACAATAATTGGTTAGTGAACCATATTATTTGACCGCGAGTGTACCAGCGGTATAAAAGTACCACTTGCCAAGAACTACTACAGGAAACTATAAAGAAAACGTAATGCTACATTAAATTCAGCCCCAAGAAGCACTGGAGTGTCATCAGCAAGTTTTGCAGTAAAATCTTTTCATTTCGGATGCTTTAATGAGGATCTACTGTGGGAAATAATGATGTAAGATATAAAGCATATATGCTTTTTACTTGCCTGCGATATACATCAAGACATTATAATTTATGCAAGCTGCAAGGATCTTGTTATGTAAGTTTCACTTTTCCCCTTCAATTATTGACAACAGTAAGATTCATCTTGCAACGTTTCTCTTCTAACAAACAATAACTTGAATGTATCTAGTTGGGCATTGTCGTGAGAAGCGGTGCACTTAATATTATAATATTAATTTTCATGTACTTAGTAACAAAGTGGAGTGTTGCTAGGTAATAATATGGCTTAATTTATGTTAAAAATGTCATGCTTAATTCTGTCTATTTTGTTGCAACGTGGAGCGGACTCGCATCGCATCCAACTCTCACCGCCACGAGTAGGTGTTCAAAAGACTGTCGAAGGAACTCTTAACTCTACTTACCTGAAAACTACTTTGTCTGAAAAGAGGCACTAAGCACTGTGATGGAACGTATAATTGGGTTATCGAATACATCTTTTTTTTGTATGTTATTTATAATAGTAGTTCGTTACACTTGGCATTATTTTAAATATTGGTTTTAAATATTGTGTTAAGCGGTTTACACTCACGTACTTAAATGTGACAAAGACAACATCGCCACACCGGTGTACGGGTGGCTGTCCCTGAGGAAGAGCCCCATACGAGTTCGAAACATGTCGGGTCGCTCGTGAGAATTTCACGCGGTATGGTATTATTTAATTTCATAATTATTTCAGATGTAGAAACCTGATATTTCGAATTAAAGTGTCACTTTGAAGTTTCATATTTTAAAGTCCTTTTTTTGTGTTATAACATTCTGATCTGTTTTTGTTCCTTCAGTTTGTAGTAGAACTCGACATCACTCAACATCCCTAATATTGTGTTTTAGCCCGAGATGTTGATTAATGAAGTCACGTTGATGTCACGTGAATTACTAAGATGTCTCTAGTGACGTTCATTGGATATTGTAAAATAACCGGAAATGTGCAAATTGTATTGTTTACATTATAATTTCATTACCATTAATTAAATTCTATCGACAGGATATTTTGTTACCGTTATTTGTTATCGTGTTACATCAGTAGGTACCCTTATCATGAGTTGACGTGAACGCACTCGCTAGCGAAGCGAGGTGGAACATTTCTAAAGACTGGGCTGACAGGATAGTGTCATCTGAGTGATCTACAATCGACCTATTATAATTGTAACGCTGGATTTAAAAGTAAAAAAAGTCATCAAAATAAAATATTTTAATATCAGTGACAACTCTACTAATCCAAAAGTTTTATTTACACTATACTGTCTTTAACTTAAGCGATGTTCAAAAGATGCTAGGGTTGATGGGTGCAGATTTTTACACTAATGTTTAACAAACTGTATCTCCAAAATGAATAGAATTATTGACATAGTTCATTGGTGAAAAATGAAGTACTTAGTCTGAACAATTCCCTGTTTGCTTCAAAGTCCCTCGATCTGTTCCACCCTATATAATCGCTGGGGGCACTGTACTATTATCCATACAAATCGTTTACGCTGTCGCTAACGAGTGCGCTCAAGTTAAATCATGGTAAGGCCGGAGCCCTAAGGACCTTATCGCAATTGCGATTTGTGACCGAGTTTTCTATACAAACAAGCGTCGCGGGGAACTCGCTGCGTTATCGCCTTCATACGAAATTCGCTCGCAAATCGCAAGTGTGCCCTTACTAACACCCTGGCGAATTGCGGGCGAGCGCACAACGATCCTGCCACGAGGGCGCAACGAATTCGCTGCGAGTGCGCAGCGATTCCGATTTCCTTATTGTACACTATAGCGGCGAAATTGCTGCGCGCTCACAGCGATATCTTGTGCAATTTTGGGACACTTTTTTTTAAGAGTTTCGAATGTACAAACGATACAGAGAAAAATAAGCCTAAAAAAATCAATTTTCTAATAAAGAAAATTCGCGTATTTTTTTTTATAGACGTTCAAACGCGTTGGGCGTTTTTGCGTTTAATGCAAACTTACACAGAGACTAGTCATTACGAAAATGAAATCTCACAGACGGTTCTCAAACTGTCCGCAAGACGAATCACTTAGGCTCAATTAATATTCCATAATTAGCGAGTGTGCCGGACGCAGCCTAATTGACTGTCAAAAGTTGACAAATCTACCGCTGTGTTTCGAGAAGTCTCCATCTATACATGGAAGATAATTATTTTGATGAAAATAACTGAAATAAATTGTTTGACATTTTGTATGTGTTTTTGAAAATGACTTCCACCTATGTTGATGCAATTATAGCATAAAAGGATGCTTGGTGGATCAACTCTTTCTTGTTATTTTATTATCCTGTCCCGTGACCCAGGGGAGGGGATAATATTCATTAAACTTTTTAGAAAAGTGTTGATAATTTGTATTACTGGTATTGTTAGGATATACTCGTAGTCTACATAGGATAAACGAGAGACCCAGGGGGCATCACTATGGCAACGAGTAACAGAAAAAGTTGATTGGCCCTTATAGGATATTCAAAAAGGGTAGTTATTCGAACCTTTTAAGAGGCCTTATTCCTTTAAAAAAAAAAATTTTTTCATAATATGACAAATATATTTATAATTCCAACCAACTATTTGAAGTGAATATTACTTTTCTCCGAGTTATAGGTAGTAACATAGCTATTTCATACTTCCATGGCGTGCAGTCGAAAATAAGTTGGAAAACTAACTTTCCGCGTGAATTTTGTACATTTCGAGTAGCTTTTGATACAAAAATTATCCATGAAAAATTCAAACTGTAGGTTTCAAATATATACCAATAAATCCCAATAGCCCTGTTCTCATACAGAAAAATGTCTAAATTAACAAGAATTTAATTTTAAAAGGACTAAGGCCTCTTAACAGTCTGAAGATTTCAATGTAATTTCAAACTATTTTGTAGAAGTTCCAGACATCTCAGGGATAGTTTAAATTGGCATTAAAATCTTTAAACATTTCTAGAACTGGCTCTGTCAACTGTAGACCTCGCAAGTTCGTTTCAAAATTGCTAAAGTTTGAAATTTCTTACCTTAATATCCTCCGCCATTTTGAAAATTAAAAAAAAACTGATTCGAAAAAAACATTGTATATAAAAATCGAACCTACTCACAAAATTTCATGAGAATCAACTGAGGAATGCGACTTCTTGGCTAGAACAGCCAAAAGCATCTAGACATTCTAACATATGAAAGAATTTTGGGCTAAGCTGAAACGGAGACGTTTCGCTCGCTCGGTCAAAAAGTTGTCCACAAAATTGACACGAAACTAAGCCTCGAATAACCTCAAAAACTTATTAACCTACCTACTAGGAGGCGCCAGCAAACTTCGTCCGCGTATTTTTTCTTCTTTACCGTAGACGGGTAAAAAGTATCCTATAACCATCTTTGGTTGTCCAGCTATCCCTGTACCAAAATTGGTTAAAATTTGTCCAGCCGTTTTGACGTGATGAGAGGACAATGGAATTTATGGCCAACAGATGGCGCCAGGCTGGCATGGCGCCGCGCGCCCATACAAAACAAAAATTATTTTTCCTGAAATCATGACCCTTCTCCATAGAAAACTGATTTTTAATGCAAATCTAGAATTTTATAATAGTATAGACGTAGGCTAATAGTAATCTAAAAGTTAATATACGGTATAAACCTTTATTTGAAACTCTTATTTGAATTTGATGTTCAAACCCGTTTCAAGATAGATTTGATTAAAAGATTACCAGATTACATGCAAATTAAATTTATACTTATACTAGAAAAATCCCTAGCGATTTGTCTGCATTAAATTGAAGGTGAAAGAAATTACTTGTTTCAAACGTTGTTCTCATAATAATTATCCTTTATAATCCAGTGAATGTTAATTATCTCTGTAACTATCTGTCCTAGAAACGAAATTTAAAATGTAAATTATAGAATATTTATTATTACAATTATAGAACATACAAGATTGCGTAAGCTAATTTCTAGCTACAATGCTCCTAAACTAAGATATAAGCAAAGATCTGAAGAAATTGACGGTTCTTTTGGATCTGGAGGCGGGCGCGGAGGAGGGGGAATTGTGCATTTTGCATTTTAAACACTCACTAACCATCCTAGACATCGTATTAAAAATTCAGAACTACCGGACCGTCTGTAAGGTCACTCTATTCACCGTACTATTAGGATAAGTAAAATTGCCGTGACCGCAAAATTCGTAACAACCAAATACGGCGATTCCGTAAACACGTAGTCCACGTCTAAATCGGCCCTCAAGACATTATGACAACCAATATCACCGTACTTCCCAAATATAAAAATTCCTTCCCCAAGAATTTTTCACAACGTTCCCCTAAGATCTTTAGCAATTACGTTCTTATCTCGAATGCGAATTTTCTGAGCGACTTTAAATAGCTATCATTTTCTCTGACGGCTTCGGCAAACCACGAAATGCTTTGGCTTAATCCCCGGAACGACACAGTTGTAAAAAGCATTATGTTTATGGGTATATTTATGGAGCTAACGCCATGTTATACGAAGATTAGCGGTTTGCATCTCTGGATATCAGGATTTGATGGGCCGTTTTAAAAGTTACTTTACTTATTTTTTATCGTATTTCTCTTTCTGCTAAATAGCCAAATGGAGATTTGACATTACAATATCATGTGACGGACTTATGGCCGAGATATCAGAGGCGATAAATACAGTTTTCTACTGCTTACAATCCGTTCTTAAATAATTAAATGAATAAGGCGTCACTTTGCGGAAATACGTACTTATTAACTAAAATAGTAGGTAATATTGCTTTGCTATTTTAGTTTACAATCCGTTCTTCTATACGTGGTGGCCATAACGGTAGTGCTGCTGCCTACCACCATATTAGTGCATAACTAAATAATGGTGTTAGGACATTTGATACTAAAAATATTAGGATAAAAAATATTAGGGCACATGCATTTGGCCAAATAACGTTAGAATAAGAACAAAAGATATTAGGGAAAATAAATAGGACAAAAACTTTAGGGATTCCGACATAGACCCACCGATAAGTCGATAAAAATTGGAATTTTAAATAGGAACTCTTGAATAATATTTGTTAGTTCAATGATGAAGTTTTTCGACTGATCGGATTTGACCGCACAACCCTCGAGTTTGATGTTTTCTATGTTTTTATTTATTTATTTCATATAATTAAATAAATAAAATAACTACAAACACATGCAGAAGTTGGTGAAACGTTTTTCTTTAGAAATCGATACACTATACTCTGCAGTTTAATTATAAATATTAACTTTGTCTCGACAATGTCCGAAAGTGCAACTAAAAGACATTATTTTTTTTAATTATTAGACAAATTACATTTTGGACACTATTAAAATAACAATATGTCCAACATAGCTACATTCATACTCACAGAAAGCCAAAATCTTTTATTGCGTGATAAGTTGGTTGTCAAGCTCTCGGCGTGCCTCAGACATTTTACAGCAGCAAAGGGAATTTAATTTGAGGGCATACTTTATTAATATCTCGTTTGTCCAATATAATGAGAATTTACATATTTCAACAGCTAGCTTTATCTAATAAAAACCCGTTTTCACGTCGCATTAAGTGTACTCGTTATCTGGACAGGGGCTTGATTCACTGTTTCTAATGGCAATTGATCTTGTCACTATGTGTCTACTTTAGCGATGTGGTCTAATTCACTTACCCGTCTTATATTTTCTTTCTCATTAAAAGTCTCGTTAAAAGTGCAAATCACTAAAGTAGGTATCTTAATAAATAAATTAATAATCAATATTTACCGCGAGTACTTTGTAAGTTTGGTTAGGTTAGGTTAGTTAGTTTTGTTGATTAGTTATTTTCACTGCAATCTAATACCGTGTGTACATACCTATCTGCTTTTTAATATTTCAATATATTTATTGAGCTTTGTTTTATTTTTAATGTTGTCGTTTATTTGGATTTACAACTGTCTTGCACCATCTACTCAATTCAAGTTTTTTTAACTACTACCTATAGAAATGTTGACTCGAAGATCCGGAAGAGATCGCTATTTAGCAATAATCATCTGTTGTTTACCTCTGCATATATTGTATCCCTTATGCGTCGTTTTCCTGTGTATTTGAGTAGTGCAGAAAAGAGGATTTTTATTGTACTGTATACCGTATCCACTGTTCAGACTTTAATGAATTAATTAATTAATAGGTAAATGACACGGTAAATGGGTTTCAATTCATGGACATTTCCAATGTTATCAATTTAGTAGCTGAAAACCATTAAACGCTTAACGGACATTATTAAATGAAGTATATTTACACTGCTAAAAGCTAGACGCCAACTTTTTGACGTCATGCACAATGTAAAGGTAACTGAACTTACGAAAATCAACTAGGTACGTGAATAACCTGTAATATACATTATCCTTTCGTGAACTGTAGGGAGCATTAAAATATTAGAGTATCGTCATTGAAGTTAATATTAATTACCAAACAGTAGTCAAAAGTTTTGTGTGACTACCTCGTGTCGTAATTGGTGATATTACTCCCTTTGTCTGTCCCTCACGCAAAGTATTTCATTAAATACCTACAAATGAAATGTAACATTATGGAGAAGCACTATCCTTATCATGGTCATTAGTGGGTAGTAGAAATAATATAGAGTGCATTTTATGAAAATTAGAGATGGGGATTTTTTTTGTGTAATAATGTAATATGATATTACACGTCTGGTTTTGTATATATTACATACTATTTAATATCATTGATATTTGAATCTAGTCTACCAACAAAATCACAATTGCAAACCACCATATTTTGTCGTATTTTTTTTATTGGCCGATTTTAGTGTCAACTGTTAACTGTACACAGTCCTTCTTATCCTTTTGTGTAAGAAATTTATAATTTCTTACATTTCCTACAATCCTTGTATGAAAAGCTTCTTTAAGTAACGAACATTCCAACGTTTTTATATACTTCAGTGGAAGTTTCCATACATTTTTCTGGGTCACATATTTTGCATGAAAGAGTACCAATAATAATTGCCAAATCCGGAAGATATTTTATACAACTAATTGAAAGTTAACACGGTCATGTAATATTACAATTTTAATCACATCTCTACGCGAAATTAGTCTCTGGGGCTAATCTAGAAATGGTGTAATTTTTCACACCGCTAGCTTTGTAATGTCATTCTGAGCCTCGTAATTAGAACAAATCCTGCACGTGCAGTGGTTATAACTTCAACGAAATATGTCTACTTTAAAGATATTATTAACCGAGCGAGCGAATCCAGTAGTGTCTCCATTTCAGCTTGCCCCAAAATTCTTTCGTATGACTGGATGTTTGGTTGTGCAGATGCTTTTAGGGTTCCGTACCCAAAGGGTAAAAACGGGACACTATTACTGAGACTTCGCTGTCCGTCCGTCCGTCTGTCACCAGGCTGTATCTCAAGAACGGTGATAGCTAGACAGTTGAAATTTTCGCAGTTGATGTATTTCTATTGCCGCTATAACAACAAATACTAAAAATAAAATAAAATAAATATTTAAGGGGGGCTCCCATACAACAAACTTGTTATAGATTATTGTACGGAACCCTTCACGCGCGAGTCGGACTCGCACTTGCCCAATTTTTTGGCTATTCTCAGTTAGAGTTCGCATTTGTAAATTGATTCTTATGACATTTTGTAAGTAGGTTCGAAGAGTATAATATATAGATTTTTGTAGATTCAGTTTTTCGTTTCAGTGGCGTTGATATGGTAGTCTTGCAATTGTCGACTAAATGATTAGTTTTGTACGACTGGCAGCAAACATTTTTTTATTACCATATAGCGGCACTTATAATTATTTTATTACCATATAGCGGCAACTAATTAGTGTCGTAGAAAGTCTCACTATCCGGAGCGTCATACCTTGTTTTCTTATGACATGGTTAAAATAGTTCAGTTCTTATTTCGGGGAGTGGAGTAGACGTACGTAGTAGGTCGGGCCGGTAACGCGCATGTTATTTAATGCAGCTCTAATCACCTAATTCGATATACTTAGGTACGGCTGCCGGAAAACTTTTAGACCATAACCTTGACTGCGCAGTAGCCGATTTACGTACAAATGTACATGCGCAGATCCGCCATCTTTGTTCTAAAAGTTTGCAGGCAACTATATAGGTATAGTATATATTATGTAACGTGACTGTGATATCGCTTAATTGGGGATATCCCAATAGCTCGTCAAATTATAGCCCAGGTCTTGTTAAAAAGTGTTAAGCAAGTATTCCGAGCCGACCACCATGACAGATCGAGTCTCCCACGCCTCCGTGCTACGAAAAGGTTGTATCTTTATATGGATTTCATAGTGAGATACGGCTATCTACCATAGCACGGCAAGCCCCTTGCTGCCGTTTCATTAAAACTCCGGAAGCCCGCAATTTATAGAACATCGACGATTTTAATGAGAGGGAACTTTTAATTCCGTCGACGCCAGGTACCAACTTCTTCTGCCTCTTAGCAAGCTTTCTTCTTAACGATTATGCAGTATTTCTTCAAACTGGGACAAGATAGGAATATTCTGAAGTAAAACTAGTGAAAAACTTGAGTAACTTTAATTAAGTTTTTGTACTCGCTGACTCTAACCTGTCAATTATAATTTCACAGACAAAATCACAATAAGGCACTTTTTAATCCTGTAACAAAATTCTATACTCTATGGTACCCGCTACAGAACTTTAATATTCATACATAAGACATCTCTCTACACACCTCTAATAATTTCAAAAATAGAACATTAAGCTTATTTGATGCTCACTGATTGGTTGAAATTACTTGTCAAAAAATTCACCAATCACGAGGCACCCGTTTTCTCACAGTTTTGTTTGCATTGTTTATGTAATACAAGCTGCGCCGCGCGGTGATACCCGCCCGTCCCACGGGAACACTACATTTCTCGGGATAAAAATTATACTACGATTTCTAATTCAAGACCAAAAAAACTAGGTTGCCACTACAATAAAATATTTTTACAATAGTAAATTCCTTTTTCTTTATTAAACACGCTAAGATAATTTATTTATTGGTACCTTTAACTCTATGTTTTAACAAAATAACTAGAAATATTTATTATTACATAATTACGAGAGGAAATAAAAAGCGAAGCGTTGAAGCGGTGATAGCCTAGTGGTTAGGGCATGCGACTTTCAATCCGGAGGTCGCGGGTTCGAACCCGGCCCGTACCAATGAGTTTTTCGGAACTTATGTACGGAATGTCATTTGATATTTACCACTCGCTTTTCGGTGAAGGAAAACATCGTGAGGACACCACCTAAGCCCAATAAGGCCTAGTTTCCCCTCTGGGTTGGAAGGTCAGATGGCAGTCGCTTGCGTAAAAACTAGTGCCTACGCCACATCTTGGGATTTAGGTAGCCGACCCCGATTGAGAATTCATTCTCAAAAAATGGGACAAAGGCTAGGAGGATGAATTACGAGAGGAAATAATAAAAACTTAAACATCGGAGGTTTTTGGTACAAAATCGGGTATTGTACTAAGTACAATACCCGATTTTTGTAACATTGTGCATTCGGTGCAAGCCAAGAAACAAACTCAATCAATGTCAATTTTGACAGTGACGTATCTGTCGTAGTTTTTTTGGTCTTGAATTAGGAATCTGAGTTTAGCCTATGTGTTAAGTCAGGGTGTCATCTACCTTCATACCAAAATTTATCAAAATTGGTCTAACCGTTTGAGCGTGAAGAAGTAACAAACATAGACATACACACACTCTCAAACTTTCGCCTTTATAATATTAGTGTGTTGTGTACGATGAACGTACCTATTTGTATGTTTCTAATAAAAAAGCCACTTATATAACCCTCTCCGGTTCATATTCTACACTAGCTGTGCCCCGCGGTGTTACCCGCTCATCCCACGGGAACACTAAATTTATTCGGGATGAAAAGTATCCTATGTCCTTTCCCGGCTGTCAAACTATCTCCATACCAAATTTCATCTAAGTCGGTTCAGCGGCTTAAGCGTGAAGAGGTAACAGACAGACAGACACACTTTCGCATTTATAATATTATATTAGTATGGATTCATGCTAAGTTGCATGTTGATGCGTGGAGCAAATACAAACTAATAATCTGATAAACCCCCTTTCAAAAGGGTTAACAAAAAATATTATACCTATAGTACGGTACGTTCTTTACGTAAATTATATGTTCTCAAACATGCCAAATCAAACATCTCAAATTCGCAAAATGTCGTCATAACGTGCGTTATATTTTTGAAGTATCACGTTTAGGGCGGAACAACTAGACAGAACTGTAAAGGAATTTCATACAAAATTTAAGGCCGGGAAGTAAATTTATTTTCATCTCTCCTGTTCGAAAAGTGTCATTTTCATGAGTAGATAGCCGGGTGGAAAATAGCTTTTCCATCCCTAGGGTGGAAAGTATTTTTTTTTTATTGCCACGGAGTCAAAGAGCCTTCTAGATGCACGTCGTGACCAACTAAATTAGGTACAATCTAGTCGGCCGTGGTAAGTGGCCATTGAAAAAAGGTCTCCAAAGGTTAGATGTAGGCAAGCTTAATTTATTTATATCTATTTTTATAAATAAGATATTTATATTATTAAAAATAAATTTGCCTTATATAATACATACATATAATTCCGTCCGTCCCATATTTATTGATAGATCGTACATTTATTTAAAAAATAAAATTGAAACCATTGGATTGGTTTTTTTTTTACTTTTTTAATGTTGGCGGTACGTATATCTTAACTTTTTCTTATCTATTAAAAATAAGAAGAATGAAAGTTTGCAGTAGAAAAAGCGGGAACATGAGATTAAATATACCTACATAAATACCGTGTCTTTAATTGATTATTTGTTAAAAATGTCATGGACATTAATATAACTCACTCATAACATATGTGCGTGTAGTATTAGGGTGGTTCACAGATGTATGGAGAAAAAAAAAGTTTCATATTTTAAGCGTGGCACCCCCCAATTTTTTTACACTCAGGATAAGGAATATTATAGCAAAGTTTCATTTATATATTCTCATTGGAAGGCGGTGCTCATCGAACCTAAAGTTTCTAAATATGTGTAATTATATACCCATACCACGTTTATGGGTAACTCGCAAAATAAAACTTTGACTGGCATAAAACATACAAATATATCTTTTTTAAGGCACTTAAATACCAATAATTAAATATCACACAATTTAACACAAGACATATGACCTTATTCTATTATAAAAAACAGGACCAAATGGTACATTTAACTTTACAAAACTTCTACAATGGGCTTTTTTGTGGTGTCTATAGATATGGCTTTCCTGTTTACCTCTGCGACCTGCGATAGGTACCTACTGTTTTTCTTCCTCGTTAAAAAAATATTTTTCTATTCTAGCATAAAAATAACGCATTTTGTGCTAGAATTGTCAAATATTTTCACTCCTCGTTCAGCCGTATCATTGACGACTCTCAGCTGCATCACACGCTCTTTCCCATTGATGTAATTTTATCCTTCGTTTAATTTTTACGGTGATAGTGTTAAAATTAATCACTGATAATAGTTGAAGAAGTTTTCCAGTTTGGGCTGTAGCAAAGTCTCAACACTCAAGTGTTACTCCAGCCCTAAGTAGAGACTGAGACGCAATACCACTGACTGATCGGGTAGTTGGCTCTATTGCCATACCTACTCTCTACTGGCTCTGTCTACTCATCATGTGTCCCTTTATCAGAAATGAGAGCAAGCCCAACCGTCTCATCTGACAAGTGCCATAAAAGACGTTCCAAGATCTGTTTAGCCAACTTAGGAATTTCAGAATCAACGAAACCATATTTCTTAAGATTTAACTACATATTGAGATCCTGTTGCAAGGGCAGATAGATTCTGTCCAAGGTTTAGTGTAAAATAGAACAGCGAACGTTATGATTATGAAGCTTTCAATCTGGTTCTTTTCTCGCTTTGTTATCTTAAATGCGTCACCTTAATGACGAAAAGGGTAAATTTTCATCGTGTAGAGTAGTTTTGCCATCCAGCGTGCACATATTGCCTGCCCTGGTGCCCCAACGAATTTTACTTGGAGCTACTCAGAAAAGAACCATGGTTAACTCAATTAAATACAAGCAATCACCTTTTACCGTCAAATGAGTGTTCGGTCAAGTGTAGGTACATTACTTTAACCAAGTCATCGGTCTATGAAAGTCGGTTCTATGAATAGTTCAAGTTTTGGGTTTGTTAGTGCAATTTTATAATTTCTTCAATGACTTTGCAAGCACATCAATGTGGAGTGCTTTTACTTCATGGACGTAATGCTGATATCGTGGTAAATTTAGTGGCACTTGTCTAGGGTTCGGAAGTAGAAGTAAAGCAGGAAGAGGAATTGAGTCTCTAACTCCGATTAGAAAGATAGTATCGACATAATTCGACGAGTTAACTTCATTATTAGAATACCTTTGGTACAACCAAATTTTAAACTACCCACCAATGTACGATGCATTGTTATTTAATAGTTTATACATTTACAAAGCTGCCTACACCTTAAAACGAAATTTCTAGCTTTATAAACGTAGAAAAAGTATTATTATTTACGTTGCCCAGTACTGTAGTGACACACTGCTAAAACCTCTATAGTAAAAACTTTGACGTCGATGAGCACCGGGTTCTGTTTCAGCTAGGAAGCTGATATTTTTCATACACTATCTAATAAGTAAATGGAAATATTTAGTGGGTGCCACAGCGGAAAATAAAAAAAAAATTTTTTTGGACCACCTAGTGTAGTATTTTATTTTCCTCGCAGTCGAAATTAAAAGTAGAGTGTTTAACTCGGGTGAAATTACCCATTTCACCCTCGAAATATCTCGGGTGCAATGGGTCACTTTCTACCCTTGGTTAACAATCTACTATTAAACATGGCGTCTGTGTTCATGATCAGGCTAAGCAGCTAAATTATTATATATTTTTAATTGGTGTAATTTTTTATTTCATTGTATATGATTGAGCACTATACTATACATGTATAGCCGTGAAAAAGGCTTGCCCGGCGTCTGCAGTAATGTACTCTCTGGACAACTCAAGTGAACACAGCCCACTAAACAAACAGCCAGAAAAATTTGAATAAAATGTCACATAAAATATTCTGCCCGTTTCGTATGCTGAATTAGCATTTAAACAAGTTCACCGTATTGTTTCTATGGTTAAAGCCCCATTCATAACGGCTTTAAAGATTTAACGACGACGCCAGAAAATCCAAAGGCTTAGAGTATTATTTAATAACCATGGATCCTCCAAACTCCTCAACTTTCTTACAGCGTAATGACAACCCATCATAAATTAAAAGCGACTTTCTTTTCATAAATTCTTCCGACCCTAATGACCTACTTTATATTCCAGGCCAATATCGAATCAAACTCCCATAAACACGGCCATGAAAACAAACCGGCGGGGGCATTTTTATGACTTCCTAAATCCTGTTGGCAAACGACCATCCAAACATTTCCGTATAAATGCTAAAAATTCGATTTTTATCTCGTATAGGCCGTAAAAACAAACGGGTTCGGTAAGCATAAACAGCGGGAACACTCGCCTCGATACTTTTAGTCGAGCGATCCGGGGGCGGGCCGGCTGAAGATATGGGGATACCAGGGGGAGTGTCTACGGAAAATAAGTGGTTCTAATAGATGGACTCCATTTGAAATACAAAGTTATCTTTGCGAATAATAACAAGGAAAAATCGGGCAAGTGCGAGTCCGACTCGCGCATGAAGGGTTCCGTACCATAAAACAAGTTTTTTGTATGTGAGCCCCCCTTAAATATTTATTTTATTTTATTTTTAGTATTTGTTGTTATAGCGGCCATAGAAATACATCATCTGTGAAAATTTCCTCTGTCTAGCTATCACCTTCTTCTTTGGTTCTTGAGATACAGCCTGACAGACGGACGGGCGGACGGACGGACGGACAGCAGTCTCAGTAATAGGGTCCCGTTTTTAACCTTTGGGTACGGAACCCTAAAAATGTTGTATTTCGACACATAAAAACATAATAAAATTTTTTCTTGGTTTTTTTTTTATTATTATTCGGGAGATTTATTTTCACTTTTAACATAAAATAATCAATATTATTAATTACCTATAAGAAAAACGTATGTACAAAACCTTACTCTAAATAACCTATAATACAATACCCCATTCAAAAGGTCCGCCTGCGGCATGGTCCTCACTACGCTTGCCGATCCGCGGTCTCCACTCAAGAACACGTTTATCCCACCGGTTATCGGTTTTTCGGCTAATATGGCCAGCCCACTGACACTTCAAATTGCTAATACGGTGAGCTATGTCGGTTACTTTGGTTCTCTGACGGATCACTTCGTTCCGAATTCGATCCTTCAAGGAAACTCCGAGCATTGCCCTTACCATAGCTCTCTGAGCGACTTTAAATTTGTGGACCAGCCCAACCGCGAGTGTCCACGTCTCGGCACCGTATGTCATTACGGGTAGGACGCACTGGTTGAAAACTTTCGTCTTCAGACATTGTGGAATTGGCGATGTGAAGACCCGACGAAGTTTGCCATATGCTGCCCAGCCCAGCTGTATTCTTCTATTAGCCTCTCTCTCAAAGTTGTTTTTACCCAACTGCAATATTTGCCCAAGGTAGACGTACTCTTTAACAACCTCGAGAAAGCTGCCCTGTACCGCAATTGGTTCCGGACTAACATGTTCATTGAACATAACCTTGGTTTTGTCCAAGTTCATCCGGAGGCCAATGCGTTTTGAAGACTCAGCTAGGCCGTTCAGCATAAATTGCAAGTCTTGCAGCGTTTCCGCCAGGATGACGAGCCATTACAAATTAAATCCGAGATTTCCGTCAAATAATAATATCCTGCAAAAATATACAGACACTTCGGCAAAACGATATTTTTTTCTCATAATTCTATGTCGCATAATAACTGTTAGGCGTAATTTTCTATAAGCATAATATTTTTTTTCTTTCTTTTTATACGGCATCAGTATACTTGTAATTGAATAGGTAGACAACTACTTACAACAAAAAGAATACCTATGGTATTTTATACATGAGATCCCAATCCACAGAATCACTTGCCTAATTACCTTTTGCGGTAATTTCCATTGTCACATTATCCGCGACTATCCCTCGGGAAATTTCTGTATTGTACGGGAAATTCACAAAAACGTTACGTTAGCATTCATCCGTCATACCCTATATTAATAGGTAAATAACATTAGCCTAATTTATCGGCATTCGTGTTATAGTTGTTTAATGATGTTTATTGACTTATGTTTAATTAAAAGTGTGTATGTACGGTCCCTATTCAATTTAATTAAAATTCAATTTAATTAAAGAAAACCTCAATACGTGTCATGAGCGCTTAATAGCCTACGCAGCAGCTCGCACCAGGGTGCCCGGTTCCGCTTTCCGCCGACTTGTATTATATTTTTCAATACATTTATTATTATGTATTTATATTTGATAAACGGACAAATTCGGTACGCGATTGTAGTACTCTTAAGTGCATAATAGCAATAATTTATGACACAATATATTGATAAGGGGGGTAATTCGCGTCTCTTTTGTATGTGACGGCATTGATAAGAAGCGCGTACTTAACTTGACGTAGTACGTGAAATTAGGTAAAAAAAAAAGTATTTTATCACTAAATCTGTCAATCTCGCACTACACGGTCCGTGAATATTTCTTTTTGTATATTCTATTTCTAGATTTTTTTTAAACAATATTATTTTTTGGGCATGCATGATACTTAGGCGAATTGCTTTGTAAATATACGAACGGTTTTTAAAATATATTAAAACACACACATAAATACATGAGAATGAGAAACCTCCATAACACTTACACGGACAGTCAGTGTTAATGCGTATTATTCCATAGAAAATAAGTTTCTGTCAAAAATGACATTTTAGTGGCAAGCTTTTATAGCCGACTGTACTTTTCTTTGGATATCCATCAAATGCTCACTGAGACGATTCTAAAGAGCCCAAGCTCGGTAGGATTGCTTTTTCTATTATAGACTTCCTATGGCCACCTTCCGGCTCCATCATCAGATCAGCCCCATGGTAACATATTATTGTATTGTTATCAAAGTTAAGTAAGTATGTAAAATTTCAGCTCAATCGGTTGACGATATGTGCTTCAAAATTGAGTTGCAAGATTTCACCCGAACAAACATACTTAGATACATACATACATACTTACAATGCAAGTTAAATAAAAGCTTTTAATTAATTCGTGCCACTGCACGGCACGCATACAGCCTGGACTTGCCAACTATTTTTTATAAATAATATTTTATGACATTATAATGGTCCGAATTATTAAAACAAATATAACAATGAATAAGGTTCGGATATCCATACTTAACGGACCTTAAAGTATATAAACCTTTTAACCCTCTAATTGGCTGGCAGATGGATCGCGATTGCGATTGTCGGTAGACAGATTCGATTAATGCGTATCATGGACTAGATGAAAGCCCACAAAGAGAATTGATGACGCGGCAGCGAAGGGTTGACAGCCTGACGTGATCGACGGGCCCCTAATTACTATTTTGATTATGTAAATACATCTTATGTACCTAAGTACTAAATAGGAATGTAACTTTAAGAATGTTCTAAAGTCAAAACAATCTTAGGGATCGTTATTCTCACTGTGAGCATTCGCCTGTTATGTCATATTATTTTCATATCATTTTAGTAAACCATTGATACAAAAATCAAAGCCCAAAGAAAAAATTAAATGCTTAACCTGGCGGAATAGACCGGGAATCCAACCCGGGAACTCTGTATGTACTTATTACTATTTATTATGATTATTTATTTACTGTTTATTTGTTTATTATTATTTATTTTTCCCCAAATGAAATGGAACACAATTGTCACTGCTCACTACTATTTGAGTATATATTTATGTATATAAGTATGTATATCATCGTCTAGTACCCATAACACAAGCCTTATTGAGCTTAATTTGGGACAAGATCGATTTGTGTGAGGTTTTCCGTAACAATTAAAATAAAAAGGTCTTATATTTTTTTTTGTTACATTTAAAATAGGTATATATGAGATTTCGCTCAGCACTGTGTGACGTTTCTAAATAGATATTTACATAATATACGGTGATACCTAGTACTTGACTTAGAAATGTTATTCCAAATACCAAATTGAGTTTGGCCACTAGTGTGTTCAACTTTTGCTTTGTCTGTTTGGGCGACATCTTCGTGATCGTGACATTTCCATTAGTGCTCGTGCTCCATTTACTTTACCAAATGACGAATTACTACGTCCGGCTAGTACATGGATATGAAATTATAAAATGACATTTGTTTATTTCGTTTTTAATGCTTTTCTGACTATCCCATGGGTGACGTGTACCATTATATAAGTTGTGTAGCTGGTTTCTTACTCATAGTGACATATTTATCTGTTATATCTGACTCTGTGTTTCCATTGTTGTAGTAATGGTATGATGGTGTATTTGAGTTAATTGAATGATTATTATTTAGTTTTATGTTTCTATTGATGATCATGGTATCAATTCATGTAAATTTACTTAAGGTAATTTGTTATCTAAATCTATGCATTTACTTAATATTACGAGTAGCGCAATTTATTATTGTTTGAGTGTTGATCTTTGTATCTATATAGCAAGAAATAGGAATAACCAAAGTTTCCTGAATAAACGAATTATAACAGCTATTTTCTTAAATTTTCTGTCATATCCGAAAAATAATAAGTTTAGCGCTTTCAGTAAAGCCTCAATTTCTTAATAACCGGTTTCTTCATTAACTTATCATGAGAGTGCAACACCTCCGAAGGGGCTTACTTATATTTCACCCCGAAAACAAATGTCCATCTTTCGCATCCGGGCACATCTTTTCAAATGGAGCTTTCGATGGTCACGTCTTGGATATATTTATAGAAAGGCACGTGCCGTTCCGCGGGCACCTGCAATGGTCTGTAAATATTAACAGAAGCTGGACGTCAGCATTTGTGTCACGTTCGATGCACATCGGACAGTCGGTCGGCTATTGTTGGACGACCGTTTTGTGGCCGGGGGTTAGCATTTCCCATTTTCCCATCTGGTTGCTGTTGAGAACAGTTGGTCTGTGATTGCGGAATTGTGAATTTGACTAAGAACGCGGAAAATGTAGTTACATTATCTTATTGTATTCAGGACAGTTCTTCACTACTCCTACTAGGTACGTTGTATAAGTTATCCCTTAAAGTCGAATTTATACAGAATTAATTTCAGGACCCCAGCCCCCGGCCGCGGACTCGGTCGAGTTAAGTTTGCGCCTCATTTATATGCGATGCCATAGATATCTGGCGCAAACTTCACTTGGCTGAATATCCAAGTACCACAGATTGCTGTATAACTATTCACATTTGGACTTTCATGGAGCTCTTAGTATAATAAGACTCTAATAAGAGTTCACACATATTAGCATTCAATATGTATGTCCAAAAAGGTATCATTATAATATCGCGTCTATTCAGCTTTAACAGTTGGATGCGATATTAAAATGGTAAAAATACTCACAGATAGTTGTGCCTACTATACAGACAGTTTTGACTACATGCATACATAGTTACATACAGGTCGCATCAAATTAAATATTTAAAGGTGGATTTAAAATTCATAATATTGGTTGGAATTTAGAATTTATATTTAGCAGACAGACATGTGAAGCATGTTATTTTCGTTTTGCATCGTTTCTGACAGATAGGATAAAAAAAGATTACCATATTGCGGATTAGTATTTACAAAACGTACATAAAATATGACGACATTGTTCTACAGTTAGCATCAACAGTAGGTGACAATTTCATTATGAATTTCGACATAAGCCAGTGTTAACATTGTCGGCTACTTTCGATGCTGATCGTACCACGTACGTATTGAGCGTATATTTCGTGCCTGCAGTAATCAAGGAGACAGGGCGTTGATAATGGGACCCTTTGTCTCGGAACGCACTGTCCTGGCATAGACGACGTCTAAGGCGGCACTTATGATTGTGTATAGACTATTTAATGTCTTGCGCGTGGCGTTCTGTTTAATGTCTTATTAACTAGTGCCTCAGAGCTGTAGACTTAAAATTGCTGTTAGTTGTATTTTTTTATTATTTATGTCCCATATCTCCGCACTTTTTACATCACTGATCAACAAGAAAATCCGTATACTTATCGAACCTAGGTACTCACGAAATTTCTTAATCAGAATTTTTAGCTTACGGTGGCGTCGTTGATCGGGTCGCAACCTTCCCTATAATATGGTTGAGGGAGGCGATGGCTGAGATATGCGTCATGCTCGTGAACGGGTGCCGTTTGTGGGGTCCGGTCTGTTCATACTAGCAAGGGCCAAATTAGTCGTGTAGTAACTGCTTACCAGTGTTTATTGAATTGACGTGAGAGACTTCATCCTGTACTCGATTGAAGTTATTATTATTATTTTTTACTTAGAGACTGTATACATCTCTAATAAACTTAGTGTACTGTACAATGACGCTCAGAGACCTTATACATCTCTGAGGAATGAAATTTAACTATTATCATATTTATTATTATCATTATTATTTTTCTTTTTTGTATATTGTGACGCCTAGAGACCTTATACATCTCTAAGAAATTTAGGTTTAATAATTATTCTCTATTTTAGATTATTCACGTTGACGCCTAGAGACCTTATACATCTCTTTGGAATTAAATTAATTAAGTAATTGTATTTTATTGCATGTTGTGACACCTAGAGACTTTATACATCTCTGGGTATATTTAATATGTTAAATTGATAGTTAAAGTGTTATTTTAATATTCCTACCTAACATTGATTTGGAGTATCTATATATCTCCTATACGTGTACGCATGTAATAATTAGTTATAACACTAATGTAATGTAATTATTCTAAGTATTATTTACGAAAAAATGACTTACTGTTGAGTTTCTTTCGGCTTTCTTCTCAACAGCGGTCTCCTCTTGCGAAATGCCGTTAGATTCACAATCTGACTTGTAAAAGTGCCCTTGTGGCCTACTTACTGAATAAATTATTTCATTTCATTTCATTTCATTTAGCCAAGCTGAATAGGAGACGCTTCGCTCGCCTTAAATGGCCAATCGATCAAACCCGTGTAATGAGCTCTACTATTATTCGCATTTTCTTTCAAAACATACTTAATTATGACGGCAGTAGGTAATGTTACTGTTTCTTATTTTTCTCGATTTGTTTTTGTGTGGATGTCTCGTCAAAAATTCTCATTACTTCTAACCCGTGGCTTGGCATACTCCTATTTATTCAGAAATACGAAAAATAGGCACACATTTTCAGTAATAAGATTTATCATTTAAGTACGTTTCTTGTAGCTTGAAACGTCTGCAGAAATAAACTAATTAGGCATAGGGTAGTGGTGTTACGAAGTCGAGTCGATTCGGCTGCTAAGCCGAGTAGAAACTCGAGATGACTCGACTGGCGTCAACCGGATAGCGATGGCAATCGCAGCAGCAGCTTAATCCGCGAGTTGGCGAGTCGAGTCGAGTTCAACGTATTCGTATTTTTCAGCGAGTCTACTTGTCGAGTCTCCGCCATGCCCCCACCACACACGAGTTGACACAGCTAATTGGCCTAACGAGCGAAGCATGTTCGTTTTTAGTTTAGCAAAAAATTCTTTCGATGTCTGAATTCTGGGTGTCTGGATGTTTCGATGTCCAGTTGTCCAGATTTTCGGCTCTTCTTGCCTTCAGTGAAATACTGTATATTTATTAAACATCCACATATTTTATTTTATGTCAACTTTTATTTGTTTTACGACTTTTTTCAAACTAAAAGGGATATGGTGTTTGAAAAAGAAAAAAAAACATATTTCAGCTATTTTTAAACATATACGTGAAGTATACAGCTCGCAGAGCCACTAGTTTTATCTGTCTCGTTTCTCTTCGGAAATTCGAGTAAGACCAGGTCGTCGAGATGGCGAATCAGATTCGTCATCTGCCCGTCTAGCACAACTATGCTATGCGACTCTTGTCGCGCGAGATAGCGCTACCCGTTACTTTCTTACATTACTGCACAGAAAGAGACGGGTAAATATCTCGCACGAGTAATAGTCGCGTATGACAGTTATGCTAGAGGTGCTGGTCCGTATCAACTCGAGAGTTTGGTATGCTGCACAACTGTGACACGTGACTCCATCTCGCGTGAGATATACTATCTCTTTTTTGTACAGTACTGTGAGAGGGTGATGCTATATCGCGCGACATGAGTCATATCATGAATTTACAGTGACCGCGTACTCGCTAGTGACTACGTAAAGAATTTGTATGGAGATTGTAGTACTACAAAGTAACTGCTAGGGGCTCTGTACTATTCTCGTTACAAATCCTTTACGTAGTAGCTAGCGACTAGCGAGTACGGTCAGTTTAACTCATGGTATAGGCACTGGAGTCGGCGAGTTGACTCGAGTTGCGAGCAAACTCGATTCCAATAGACTCATCCCTAGTCCATCACTAGCACAGGGCATTCAAAACAGACGGTAAGGGTTGTAAAGGGTTTACAATTTATTTATTAGTTTCGCTGACTAATGAACTGTATAGACTTACATTCAGCAATTTAAGATACTATTACGAGACAACGAGAGTTTATTTCGCTTTGATGCTAATTGTCTTTTATTATATTTGCTTTCATTGAAATATACAGCGTGTATTTAAGTTAGTGCTCAGAATATTAACACTTTCACGGACAGTAGGTACGTCGGGAAATGTAAATTAGGATCTTATAAGATTGACAGATATCTACATTGTATGTAATATTTATTATTTACTGTTATGTATGTGACGAATTCGTTTAGATGTTAAGTAATTAGATGCCCAAATAAATAATTACATAGAACATAGAAACCATACTAGACCCAGGTAGGAGTATCATGCTCAGCACACCAACTAATTGTACAGTCAGCATTAAAAGAAGCTGTCAATTTTACTAACAAAAATTTTGCTAACGGCTTATGGCAAATTGCATACTAAAATTGACAGTATTGCTTATGCTGCCAACTTAACCGAACATGTCGTCAATGTATTCACACGAAGATAAGCGATACTACAAAACAAAATATAACATTGTAGCACACATAGCCCATACAGAATAATTCCTAAATGAGATTATGTATTTATTCCTATCCAACATTTTCAAGGAATTTTGCATACAAAATGTATCTACTATGCAGACGAACAAAGTTTTTATTTTATATATATATCGCAGGATAAGCAAAATGCCTAGTTTTTGCCGTTAAAACTGTTAAGGCCTGCAATATTAATATTCGAATGGTTCGAGTTTTCGACTTATTTTGATATTCATAGTAACCGTGTGCGGTATTCTAATATTCGAATATCTCCGAAAAAAGTGGAATATTCGACTATAAGAAATGTTCGAATATTAGCAGAGCAATAAAGGATTGAATGTATTTATAACTTATTAAAAATACCAATAAATGCTTGCATTGAGTCGTAATTCATCTATACTATTATAAAATTCTAGATTTGTATAGTCGCCATCAGATATATCGCAGCATATAAGGCGTCCATAAATATCTGGACATGTACTGTAACGCCCAGTCAATAAGAGTCGTGTTCAGATATTTATGAACGCTTTATATGCTGCGATATATCTGATGGCGACTGTACTAAGAATCAGTTTTCTATGGAGACAGGTCAAAAATTGCGTAATGCAGTATCGTGGGACGCGCCGCCATGCTGGTCAGAATTTCTTTGTCCTCTCATCACCCCAAAAGGGCTGGACAGATTTATACCAAATATGGTACGGGGACAGCGGGACATCCAAAGATATATATAGCATAATTATAACCCGATTACGGTAAAAAAGTTTTACGCGGACGATGTCGTAGCCACCAACTAGAAGTATTTTCGTTAAAATGATTGTATAGAAATCATTGTAACAGAATCAATACGGGGTGGTACAGGAAAATATTAGAATGGAGTATTTATAGCCTAACAAGCGTCAGTCCGGCCTAGGGATAGTGGCGCTACAAACAGCTTTCATATGGCAATAATGTGCATATTTTATACATTTGCATTATTAAACGTCAGTTTAGCTATCTGTCAAGGATTTGTCATCAACCAAATTCGAAACATTGATTACCAGAATGCTGTTCAATCCTTCGTTCTTCTTGCGAAATAAATACTGAATCCTATTGAAAAAACTTGACTTTCATCACTGTGGATATTTTTGGCTTTATTAAGCAAAAAATACTTGAAATTTGCGGAATATTTAGTCCTGTTTCTTCTTTGTTTACATCAGTCACATTCACTGACTTTCAACGTCAGTTACCAAAAATGTGTCGTTGCCACTAAAATAAATTAGTACCACTAAAAATCCGCAATATGGCGTGGGCTGAAAATCACCATTTTGGTCTATAATAAGGTTCCACACCTTTTGTTTAGTTTCCAAGTAACTGGTCTGGTTATCAGTCTTACAAGAGCACACTGTATAATAAAACGTATGCATTAGTCACGAAATTCATTGATTGTGAATGAATGCATAATCTCTTTACTCAAAAACCAGCCTCTCTTATAAAGAACTCGATGGTAGCATCATACTCTCGAACTTTCCCATTCTGAATTCTCACCCTGTATGCCCCTGACTTCGAGCTAACGTTTTATAAATAGTCGTATTTAAGGAAACCTCTTAGACTTGGACTATCGAGGGATGAAAGGGAAGCCATTGTTTGTATCGCTGATTTAGTGGTACAAAGGCATCCGGTCCGGCCTTCGATATTGGAGTTTGGCCCAGTTCAATGGGCGCGAGTATAAATAATGGTTTTAGGTAAGATACAATATAATAGCTTTTACTAATGCTGGGACAATAGGGATGGCGACAGATCTTAAATTCTACAGCATACTGTTATATAATAAAATTTGCTTAATATGTGAAACAACGAAAAAAAAAATACAAAAAATGTATTTTGAAATATGTGACTTCAAAGTTACCTCAATTTTATGTTTATTTTAATCCAAAAGAAATTTTGATATTGTTTTCATAATTTAACAAGACAATATAAAAATATGAAATATAAATATAATATAAAAATTGGGCAAGTGCGAGTCCGACTCGCGCATGAAGGGTTCCGTACCATAAAACAAGTTTGTTGTATGGGAGCCCCCCTTAAATATTTATTTTATTTTATTTTTAGTATTTGTTGTTATAGCGGCAATAGAAATACAACATCTGTGAAAATTTCAACTATCTAGCTGTCACCGTTTTTGACATACAGCCTGGTAACAGACGGACGGACGGACAGCGAAGTCTCAGTAATAGGGTCCCGTTTTTACCCTTTGGGTACGGAACCCTAAAAATGTGGTGGCTTCGGAAATAACCTAAAAAATGTAAACACCCCCGACACCCACCGACATAAAAACAATCTCGACAGAAATATCTTTCGATTAAAAAAAATCGGACTCAAATTGGTCCACAGACACACACATACACAGATACACATATATTTAAATGATGTTTGGGCAACATTCGAGTTTACGTGAATTATAAACCTGCGTAGATCGTATTTCTAGTGAACTAAAAGGTCAATTAAGTCTGCTGGTTTAGGGCTTAATAAATATCTTAAGGTAGAGTTATGATGCCTATTACTATAGGACTAAGAAACATTTCATATTCATCGCAATATAATCTTCAAAGTCAGACTATAATTTAATATTAGGTACCGTAGTTTTTGTTATAACGTAATGCATATTATATGTGTGTATTTTGGTGAAAATAAACTGAGATTGCTTAGTTAGGTAATGCTTGAGTTTTTTTTTTTTTCTGGCTTTACAGTGATTAGCCAATGTCAAGTGTTGAAGTAGAAAGATAGGGAAAATTATCAAATTATAATAAACAAAGGAACGGAAATTTGGAAAAGAAAGGATTGGGATTCGGGATTACAGTCATACATGTTTTATCCATACTATATACTATTATACTATATACTATATACTATAATATACTATATACTATAATATTATAAATGTGAAAGTGTGTCTGTCTGTCTGTCTGTCTGTCTGTCTGTTACCTCTTCACGCTTAAACCGCTGAACCGACTTAGATGAAATTTGGTATGGAGATAGTTTGAGACCCGGGAAAGGACATAGGATACTTTTCATCCCGAATAAATTTAGTGTTCCCGTGGGGTGAGCGGGTAACACCGCGGGGCACAGCTAGTTTAATATAAATATATAATTTTCTAAATTTTGATATCATTTTTTTCTAAATATAATGATATTATTTTATATACGTCATATGATTTTAAATATAATAAGCAGGTTATGGATGTTGGAAAAGGAATATTAATACTTTGGAGTAAAATGCTTGAGTTTAATTCAACGTTGATTTGGTTAGTCGTGTTTTATTTATCACTTGTATCACATTCATGAATATGTGCATACTCAGCATCAAAACTTCAAAAGTATCCAGTAAAATTATCTAGTCAAATTGGCCAAATTACATACTAAAATTGTCAGACCAATAATAATAACTACAATAAGCGATAAATATTTTTGTAAATTCTACGAATACGGTATTTGATGACAGCTCAAATCAGCTACTCTTTATGAAATGTCAAAAACGATTTGTTAGTATGAAGCTTCTATGATGATACAGGCATGTGATGTCATAAAAAGCAGCAGTCAAAACACGTCTTCTTTTTAGTTACTGTACAATTAAAAATAGTATAATGTCCAAAAGTAGTGATAGTTTATTTGGTTCCGCGTATTTTTTAATATGTGTTTAATGATTTCGATGCCACAATTTATATTCACTATAGTCAAACACCGTATTCTATTTTACATAGAAATGATTCTATTTTACATTAGGGGAGATTCTCGCCTGC
Source organism: Apotomis betuletana (assembly GCA_932273695.1). Classification (NCBI taxonomy): domain Eukaryota; kingdom Metazoa; phylum Arthropoda; class Insecta; order Lepidoptera; family Tortricidae; genus Apotomis; species Apotomis betuletana. The sequence continues at coordinate 18,734,073 of OW026307.1, forward strand.
GCCGGTGACGCCCGCGTCGAGCAGGCGCGCGGACAGGGCGATTGCCCACAGTACTCTGTTGGCCGCCGACGTGACTGATCGGGTCTCTTAATGATGAATCACGTATTGATTCGAAACATGCCGAGCGATATCGCGAGTCCCCTGGGTCACGTGACAAAATAACAGCAAGAAAAAGTTGATACACCCATTTACATAGCGACATTAAGTCCAATTTTAACTACCCTTCTAAACGCTCTAAATATGTTAAATGCATCCATAATGAGATGCCTATGGAGTTATTGAGTCAGCGAGTTGTGTAAACAGAACACGTCGCTTCGGACATACTGTGTACTTAGTTAGAAAAGTCTATTTTCGGAACTATAGCCCCTGATATATTTCCGTGGGCAACCCTGGTATCTAGGGTTGGCGAGAACCTAATTGCCTCGTAATCTTGTCATAAAGACGTCGCTACTCGTTTTCTGCTGCGCACTGATAAACGAAACTGTGACGAACACGTAATAAGACTCAGTGTTTTTGCGGTCATTTTCTTCCGTAAAGTGTTTACGCGTCGTTTTTTACTCTTGTTAGAGCAAAAAGATAGATAGTATACACAGATAGATCGTGGTATAATTTTATTACTTGTATAAGAATAAGATTACATCTAATATACTGTGCTATTGAATAAGAATATTGTAGGACTTCAGAAAGGATAGTAGAGATACATAGCTGGTAGAGAATGCCTCATGGCATTAAGTTCACCTTTTGTACGATAAGTTTTCTTTTGTGCAATAAAGATTAACCCTTAAATGCATGGTGTAAGATACAGCTTACATAAGCAAAAATGAATTACTGGTTGAAAACAAGAAACATTTATTTGAAATAAAATACTATTTATATTTCAAATAAATGTTTCTTGTTTGTCATTTATATAAATATTTTATAATATTGTGTTTTTTTAATTCATGCATTTAAGGGTTAAATAAATAAATAGCTCGATTTTTTCCCTAATTGCGCAGTAATTATTTTAACCACATTATCTAACTAAGCACAAAGAGCTGAATATTCAGAAAATAATTATAACAAAAGCTGTAACTCACCGAATAAAAAGGCCGCAAAAATGCTCAGCCTTATTACTTGTGTAGCGCAGAGCTGCGTTTATCAGTGCGCCGCAGAAAAGGAATTTTCCGACGTCTTTATGACAGGATTACGAGGTAATTACGCGCCAACCCTAGATACGGGGCAGCCAGGGTTGCCCACGGAAATAATATATTCGTGACCATGAAAAAGACATATATATATATATTTTTTTTAATTCATTCAAATTAAACAGTGAAACCAATATAGAAAAAAAAAGATTAACATTTTGTTGTCCTTAAATATTAACATAAAAACTAACATTCATGATTAAGCTTTAACATTCACAGTAAATACATGCTCAAATAGTTGTCGATTGATTTAGAAGACTGGCAGCATCGCCTAGATGACCCAAAAACCAAATGAGCTTGTCTCACAAATACCCTTGCCGGGATTCAAACCCGGCGTCGTAGCTGCACTACCACAAAGCCAACCGCATCCTTAAACGGTATATAAGTAGGTATCCATATCTACCTACATGACCTAAAAATATAATGGTTGCAATAACAAAGATATCAACCTCCCCGAAACATATCTTCATCAGTTAAAACAAAATCTTTTTCATATTTCCCCTGAATTTCGGGATAAATTCCCATATCTACTAAGACCGAAAACATCTCTTTTCATTCCTCGACACGGGACAGCGAGAAAAAATAAGTCGTCTCACAACGCCCCTTTAATCAAAGGGTCGGCTAACAGGGCGTTATGTGCATCGTTTAGGTTCAAGCACCGCTAATTTGTAACTCTGTCTGAAAATTGCACTCCGGTTGTAAAAGGTTAAAAGATAGCCAATCTTTGGACTTAGTGACGAATGAGGGCTGTTTGTCTCTTGTGTTTGAAAATGGTACTTAAACCAAGATATTAACATAGTTGAAATAAATTGTTAGGACCAAAAAGTTGGATAAAATTTTGATGTAGTTAGGCCACACATAAAGTTCCGTTGTTGCGACAAAGAATAACGATACAATAATACCTTAAAATAGAACCTTACGTTATGTTATTCGGTGGTTAAATTGTCGTCGCAAAACGGAAACTTTGTAATTGAGTGAGTTAAAGTGGTAAACTTTTTGGTCTTCACCCGAATCGAAACTGAAATATCTCAATAATCGTAACCTTTTGATTTAGTGGTGCAGATGTTTCTCAGAAGAAGACGACGGACTAGAAGACGCAACTGTGATCGTCTACAGCAGCGATCGGTAACGTTTCAGTAGGCAAATTGGTATAAGTATAGTGTAAAATTAAGTTAGGACGGACCGTACCTATTAAGATTTATTAGACACTAACGACCCTCCTCGGCTCCGCACGAGTGCAATGCTATAATTATTATGCATGTATTATACATATAAACCTTCCTCTTGAATCACTATATCTATTAAAATAGACGCATCAAACTGCGTTGCGTAGTTTTAAAGATCTAAGCATACATAGGGACAGACAGATGTAAGCGACTTTGTTTTATACTATGTAGTGATTGAAAATGATAAATATGACCTTTACACAACATTCACAGGCCGCTGGCAGAGCAGGGCTTGTAATCGGTTAATCTAACATAACAAAAAGCTTTTTAGGGTTCCGTACCCAAAGGGTAAAAACGGGACCCTATTACTGAGATTTCGCTGTCCGTCCGTCCGTCCGTCCGTCACCAGGCTGTATCTCAAGAACGGTGATAGCTAGACAGTTGAAATTTTCACAGATGATGTATTTCTGTTGCCGCTATAACAAAAAATACTAAAAATAAAATAAAATAAATATTTATGGGGGGCTCCCATACCACAAACGGGATTGGTTGCACCTCATTTGTATGGGGCGCTATACATACCAGGTGCAAACTTAATTTAACCACTTAAGGATGGAAAGCTTATCAAAGCTTATATAGACATACAATGAGTAGAATATTAGTACCTACATATTAACATAACAATTCAATAAATCGTGTGAACATTCAACGTGGAAGTCTTGATCAGATAAACCAGTCGACACTATACATATTCAGGGCTCACGAATGGAAAAGCTAGTTCGACCAAAAAACACTTATAGGATATGTTATTTATTTAGCTTCGGTTGCCCGAAGGACAAATCGCTTTTACAAATAGGAGATAATTTTCGCAACTCGCTCAACAAGTTGTACTCTGAAATTCGGACTTTGCCAAAAGATGATTGCAGGAGCCTTACCACGATCTTTATAAAAACTATCCAAACGCAGTGCAGTTCAGTTTAGGCACCTAAATTGAATCGCTGAATTTCGTACCATAACAACTTTAAAGCAGCGCTGATTCTCGATCGCATAAAGTGAATGAAAGACCGATATTTGTCTCTGGTCCGCAATTGAAACGCTACGGCGCGAAAGGGATGCCGCTATGTGAGTTTCGTATATGTTTATCTCTTTCTGGCTTCTATCCGTTCGGTAACTAAAATATTACAAATTAATTTCGCAGCACACTTTGTTTAAAACTAATTGGTAATTTTGAAAAGAAAAGACATATATTTCATAGCGGACTTATTTTCTTTTTTTAATTTAAAGACATTATTTGCCATACCAAATGCTTTATTGAATGAAATAAAGTTTAAAATGTCTGTATTTCAAAAGAATTGTAATTAAGACTCGGAACGTGTGCCGCCTTCCGCCTGTGATAATGTCATGTCAATCATTGACATGTAAATTTGTTAAATTTCAAATGAATTTTACGTGGTATGCCAATCTTCGAATTCAGTTTAATCCTCCGCGGATTTAGTGTATTCGTTCAGGGGAAAGAAATTGTGATTTTATCACCCATATAATATCAAGTGTGTCAATGACAATGTTAAAAGCTCCGTTTTTATCGCCAGCTGTCTCCCGCCGAGATAGAGACCTTTGAAATCGGGCTTATATTTTTGACCCCATGATATCAATATTATCCAGCTGCAGTCCCGGCACTACGTGTACTTCAGCTCATTTGTGGTGTGCGTGCCGCGGCCGCTGCAGGACACCATCGCAAGTGCAGACTTCTGGCGGAAGGGTGTTGTGTTTCGGCAGTTCCGCGGTAATTTGCCGAATTATACACCAGATCAGACGACGCAAAGGACCCACGCGGTTGTGTCGCCTAAATTAACTAGTTTTAAGTCTTGTTTATATGTATTTTTGTAGTTCAGTGCCTTATTGGTTTTATTACTGTAATGCTGTGTAACTTTTTTGAATAATAAATAAATTATCAACTGCTTAAAGATATGTTCAATTATAGTTGCCTATTTTAGGTTCAGTGCAAATGTTTGAACTCCAGTTCTTTGTTTTACAAAATAGTTTACTTGTTTTTATAATTCAATCTATTAAAAATCATATTGTGGTTTAAGAACTTAAATAGTAACCAAATAAAGAAGCATGATGTAAAGCACCCTCGAGCGGCTAATTTAGTTACTACAGTCTGCAATGCTACGGAAAAAAAACGTATCTTACTATGAAATCCATACAAAGCTACGAGCTCTTTACCGTAGTATTGCAGTAGTCATATGGAACCGAAAAACACGAAGTTCTATCTACTTATTACCAGTAATGCACTCTTATCTATGAGCATTGTGCATCTTTTTTTTCCCCGTTGCATTATCCAAGAGATCGTATTATAATAACTCAAAAGAAATTACTCGTCAGTATTCTGAAAAACCTGTCAAACACTTCGCTACCCTAAATTTTTCGGCGATGGGGTGCGTACGTACGTAGTAGTGCGTGTATATTGTAACAGAAATAGATAATAACGCGAGCGCAGCGAGACCGAAATTTTTCGGCGCGGGGGTGCGTAGTAACACGATCAGATGAAAACGCGAGCGCAGCGAGAGCGAAATTGTTCGGCGCGGGGGTACGTAGTAACAAAATTGACCGATATAGTGTAAAAAGATCCGATCTGGCAACGCTGATATATGTATGACCTATTGCCACCGCCCCTCTTGCCGGCCCGCGACCTCACTCGGCGCCCGCGCCCTATATTTGAAGCATGTTCATGTTCTTACTTACAGACGCGCCCGAAGATATTGACAAACTTACAAGCATGTTTTCGACCAAAACTATTTGTTCTTGTTATTTTTCATGTTCATTTTAAATTTTGGATTGACAAAAAAAGGTGAAAAGTAATAGTTGGTTGAAAGGCGCCAATACCAAAACAAAATGCAAACGGCCAGGGGCGCCTACGCCGCCCCTGTCGGTTTGGCGCCCCGGGCTATAGCCCGGATCGCCCTAGGGTAAATGCGTCCCTGAATAATACGGTAGGAAGTTACACAGACACGTTTCCAGACCTGTGCGAGACAAGTCGCGAACAAAAGCTAAGAACTAATAAATATTCTACACAAAACTATCCAGAACGATACATTCAATGAGGAACTTTTTATGAGTCGCAAAATTTGACACTCGTGCGATTCAGTTTCGTCTCAAGTGACACATCGTGGTACGAAAAGTACTTGAAATGAGAGAATGAAATAGTTGAGACGCTCTTACTGAACTGTCATCTGAACTGAGTCGTAAATACAATGTCATGGTATGAAATAGCGATACAGTTCAGTTTAGGGCCTAAAGTGAGTCGCGTTAAGAGATCGTGGTAAGGCTCCTGGTCTACATTCGTGCATAAATTTATACTTTTATAGGTTTGAGTGTAACTTTTGTTAACTTTCCAATTTCCGCGTAAGTTTTGTGTAACTTAATAAATCGACAAAGGCTGTCAAACGATCACAAAAACTTTTCAGATAAATGGCCTCGACCCGGTTATCCGGTTGTGGGGAGGGGGATTTAAAGGGTCACATCAGCGTGAATCATATCAAACAAAATGTTCATCTCGTCTGGTGGCTTGCATAGGCAAAATTACCTTTAAGTATATTGTTTCCCCCTCGGTATGGAGAAAACAGTTTTCCGCCTCGTTACACAAATCGTAGCGCGATTTTATTATATACATGCTTCAGTTTTCAGAAAACATAATTTATTTGAGTAGGTAAATCGAAAAATATTAATATATAATTTTAGGAATAATAAAGTTTTTTCTTTCGGTTACCTCTAATCTAACACTAAGATTTTTTTAACAGATCTGAGCCTCAATGCTTATACGATGACCATCAAAAACCATGAAATAAAAAAGGCTTCATCAAAAAAGTGGTCGACGAAATAAAAAATGTTTTGAAATAAAATTCTCCGGAGTATTTGTCAGCGAAAAATTCACTTTTAAACCTCTGTGCCATCCTGTATCGAAAGCCAATTTAAAATAAACGTCATTGTGCGGTTTCGAGAAACTAGGTTAATATGACCGGATTCCATTTAATAAGGATCTCGGTAATCAGTTTAATACAAGCTGCAGTTTACGTATGTTGAAATTTTACAGAGTGCAATTTGGTGGGAATATACAATTAAATAGGTTAATATTCGGGAACTGCCGCCATTTCGATAAGTTATTGACATGTCCAACAATTATAGAATACTGCTTAATAGAGCATAGTTTCATGTTACATTATAATTAATTGTGTTTTTCAGGATTTGTTTACAGGGCCTCAATTTGACATATCACTTTAGAGTTTGCATAAATAGCACACAGAACTCATAAGCGCTTACACAGCTGTCATACAGCTAATTGAAATTTTATAAGGGTTGTATAAGCCCTTTATAAGCCTGTGTGCTACGTAGGAGCGCCTGGAGCTGACTGTACCTAACGAGAGAGTGCGAGTTCATACCCTTGCAGGTAAACGCAAGTAGGAATCGATGAAACGCGCGCTCTTATACAAATCAAAGTGTAAACAAGCCATACTATGGAGTAAAGTTAACAGAACCTCTTAAGTCCGGACCGAAACGACCTTCAAACCTTCAAGAAAAGAGCGTACTCCCACCTGAATGGCTGGCAACGCAAGTGACTCTGGTGTTGCAGGTGTCTGGCCGACGGTAATCGCTTTCCATCAGGCGATCCGTTTGCTCGTTCGCCCTCTATAGCTATCACATAAAAAAAAAGAAAATTCTTAAAATAGAAAGATAATGTAGCGAGTCAATGTCGAATACTTACGTATTCATTGATTATCTCAAACGAGTAGGGCCACAAAAGGAATCCGACCCTGTTACCGTACTTATTACCGGAGTTTGGTTAGTGATTGGGAAAATGTTTCCTTTCGATCGCCGTGACTTTTGTTCTTATTCCAAAAAAACACTGTAGAAAATGTGACTTCTTCGTGCCTTCCTTTCCATTCCAAACACGATATGTGCCGTTTTCGGAAATTTCCAAAAACTTTCCTCATTTCCCATACAAAAATGTAGAAAGTTTCCGGAAATTTACGAAAAACGCACATCACTAAACACTACAGAACCTTACACCAAGCATAGCCCGACATTTTTCGTAAATTCAGTTTTTAATAATTTGATCCATTTGTGTGACTGACTAAATTAAATATTAATTATTAGGACTTTCCTACCGCGAACGCTCTGCATGTGTAATGAGCTGCCGAGGTTTTCCCCGGAGCGTATGGGGTTCCTAAAAGAGGGGAGTGAAAAGGCTCTTAAAGAATCGGCAACGCGCTGTGATGGCGTCGCAAGCGTCCATATCCGGCGGTAACATCAGGCGGGCCGCATGCTTGTTTGTCACCGTCGTAGTCTAAAAAAATTGGGCAAGTGCGAGCCCGACTCGCGCATGAAGGGTTCCGTACCTATACATATATATAATCTATAACATGTTTGTTGTATGGGAGCTCCCTTAAATATTTATTTTATTTTATTTTTAGTATTTGTTGTTATAGCGGCAATAGAAATACATCATCTGTGAAAATTTCAACTGTCTAGCTATCACCGTTGTTGAGATACAGCCTGGTGACGGACGGACGGACGGACGGACGGACGGACGGACGGACGGACGGACGGACGGCGAAGTCTCAGTAATAGGGTCCCGTTTTTACCCTTTGGGTACGGAACCCTAAAAACCAGCAGTAGCCATTTGTTCAACCGTAATACGGCGCCCTTTAGATCGTGCCTCTCAAATCGTCATGTTTTTTTGTTTTCGTATTTGGAGTAAGTAATTTTGGTGTGCATTAGGACCACCTAAGATAGACGCTCCACTCGCTCTACCATACGGCCATGCTACGACTTGCGGCAACCGGCAGCGACAAGCGGCGGCCATACGAGTGAGCGAGACACCGCCCTCGGACCTTTCACTCCCACCTTTGGCCACAAGTCGTGGCCGGGGCGTGAAGGCCTCTGTTGTGATAAGCTGATAAGTCACAGTGATTTTATCATCGTGACGTGATTCACCACCCAGCTCTAAGTTTTATTCAGGCTGGGACCAAATAACCTCTCAATGTCGCTACTCTATTCAATTGGTCGACAATAAATCCAGGATCAATAAACATGTGGCTGTGTGGGATTCGGGTTCCGACCGTCCAGCGATCCGGATCTCTTACTCACACTATTATAAAACTGCATTTTAATTTATGACTTTTACTCTGATTCGCGAACGATGGGGCACTATGGTAAAAAAATAACTATTCGCAAAACTTGATTCTCAAAGTAGTTCCGTGTAAATGTTCATTTTGACAAATTTGACAAACAATACCTACTCACCTACTCGACGACATAATATTCTTTTTATCCTTGAATAGTCATTCGGGATTCATTAATTCGTCTGCTCTGCTATCAACATATAGCGACTTGAGCGATGTACTTATGTGAGCCACACTAGCCACAGACAGATAAAGAAGTAAAACGACCAATAAAACTCATAATTCGATAACTCGATCGTTAGCTCAAATTCGGGCCCTATGGCATGCGTTTCGGAAATCTCCCGCACTCCGTATACGGCGGCCCATATCGACTAGTGAAACTGTGCCTTTATTAGGATTCCGTTTTTACTGTCTGTCATACGGGGTTCCGTATCACAGTCAGTAAAAACAGAATCCTGGAAAATGTACTTTAGTACGTTTTTAGGGTTCTAAAACCTACTAAACTATATTTTCCAATCGCCGCGTCATAAACATAAAACATTGAAAACTCCAGTTCAAACGCCCGGAACCCACGCTAAAACTCGCACAAGATTCCAGGTTTTATTTATTAGGGTCCTAAATGGCGGCCTATTTCCCAGATATTCGGTCGTAGGGTCTCCGGTTTCATGAATTCCTTAACACTAAACGTAATATGTACCTAATTTAAGGGTTGAAAAGGATACATGGATCGCAAGTACAGCCTCGTCAGAAATATATGAGGATGCGCCATATAGCTGAATTTCACTGGAACTAATTTCTTACACTGGCAATGATTTTATGATGGTTGGTCAACAATGTCAATGTCATTCGTGGTGGTTTCTTTAAAAGACAAATATTTAAAAATATCCAAAGTTAATGCCGAAAACCATTCACAGTCGTGAACGTAATATTATGAATAAACTGTACACGTTTACCTACTACACGAAAAACAGTCAGGAAAAGAGTGCATTCCATTAAATGATATTACGAGGTTAACATAGGAACTGACAGGTATTTCAACTAATATCATTACATTATAGTGCGGTTGCGATAGGTTGCAAAATTGTTGCCATATAAATAGCGCCCTCTTTATAATCCTCATATATTTATAGTCAGGCTTTACGAGTAAACATAATGAGTAAATATCTAACACTGAAAATCAGCGTCCTGAAGTGGGTATTTGCTTACTTCATGATCATGACATTAAGCTGAGTGACGACCTTTTTAGCATAATTTAATCTATAAATATTACACGTTAATCATGTTTTTGTCTTAGAGTAAGGAATGTTTATGTCTAATACTATGCTAAATAAACCTATCTCTTTCTAACAAGTAAATTGAAGTGGTTAAAAATTGTCGTTTTCTTGACTTTTATTTAAGATGCAATTTGGGACGAGGATAGGTTCCAAACTCAAGTATGCAGAGCACATTAGACTAGCGAAGTCGCAACATAAGAAACTGACCAAGTGCGAGTGGGACCCACGCACCGAGGGTTCCGTACAAACACTTCCCATCTTAACTGGCCGGATTAAGTTAAGTTTGCGCCTGGTATGTATGGCGCCGAATACAAATGAGGAGCAAAGTCAGCGCAATCGATCACGTTTATTGTATGGGAGCCCCACTTAAATTATTTATTTTATTCTGTTTTTTTAGTAATTGTTGTTATAACAGCAACAGAAATACATCATCTGTGAATATTTCAACTGTCTAGCTATCACAGTTCAAGAGATACAGCCTGGTGACAGACGGATAGACAGACAGACAGACAGACGAACGGACAGCGGAGTCTTAGTAATAGGGTCCCGTTTTTTACCCTTTGGGTACGGAACCCTAAAAATAACTCCCAAGACTCGCGTAGAGGTAAGAACTCTATGGCCCCAAACGGTGTCCCATCTTCCCCATAGACTATAATCGTTGGAAAACTATGCGACATGCGTTGTTAATTTTTACACTCTTCTTTAATAGAATCGTTAAAAATCCCAACGGGAAAAAATGTAAACAAAAAGCCATCCTAACTAATCGTCTAACGCTAGCCTTCGCCGTAAAATAAGTCCAAAAACACGAACTCAATTTCGTACCTTACTCCTCAAATTTAAGCTTTAAAATATACATAAAAATAGTGAATTGGGCAGTGTGCGAAGCAGAGCTTCCGAGAATTTTCACCATTTTCAGGCAAAATTGTTTTCCCGCCACGAAAAATATAATTCCGCTATGAGTTTACGAAATTCCTGTCTTTTATGACACAACTGGAGCTTAAAACGGGTGTTTTATAAAATGCACGTGTGCTCTGGCACTCTTGTTAGCTGATTTGGACGGCTCACAACGATTCGGGCTTCATGCACAGATGTGCAGAACAGATTATCTACGAAGAATCTAGGTTATTTTTAAGGTACGTATAAATGGGATTCACATAAATATAGTTGTCAATCTCATTGCGAAGTAGGCATTTATATTGCACAGGGAGATTGACAGCGCTCTTTTTATATTAACTTAAGTATAGTATGAATTTAAATAAATTTGTCATTTCAATTTTATCTCTCATATATATTACCCTATACTCGGCAAGCCTCGTGACCTAAACGCGGTACTCGACTTTAAGAACCTCCATTGTGCAACGACTGCATAAAATACTATAAACATTAATAGACTAGTCTTGCACATTAACACATATAACACAAAATATAACTCCGCAAAGCCCGCGTCATTAAAACACTCGATACGTGCCAATGTGTGCCAATTTCATCGGGATCCAAATCGGAAATACGGTGAATAGGTTGTCAAGTTCCGTCCTAAAGGGAAGGCGCTATTCATAGAAGGCATAATCCGTCGAGTGTCGTGCTCAATGCATCGCGAGTATTCAATGAGTCGAGTTTACGGTTCGCTTTTGAAAATTAAGGTTAAGTTTTAATGAGACTTTTGACAAGAACTCAGATGTAGAGGGAGGTAGAATGTGACAAAGTTAAGTCTACCTAACATCCAAGACGGCCAAGTAAGAGTCCAAAAACCGGCCAAGTGCGAGTCGGGCTCGCATACCGAGGGTTCCGTACAACTATTTTTTTTGAAAATACAGTCATCATCTGTGAAAATATCAACTGCCTAAGCTATCACAGTTCATGAGATACAGCCGAGCCGACAGTATCGAGCAAAAACACGACAAAAATATCACGTTTCTTGTATGGGAACCCCACATAAATATTTATTTTATTCTGTTTTTAGTATTTGTTGTTATAGCGGTAACAGAAATATACCGTTTGTGAAATTTTCAAACTATCTAGCTATCACGGTTAGATACAGCCTGTTGACAGACAGATAGACAGACAGACGGACGGACAGCGAAGGCTTACTAATAGGGTCCCGTTATTACCCTTTGAGTAGGGACCCCTAAAAACGGAACTTATCGTGTATTAATGGGTAATTTTCCGCGTTTCAATGGCCTCGCTACATTATAGTAGTTTATGAAACTGTTACATAATGAGAGGGCTTAAAACACGACTGTGGTTTATGTGGTTTGATATGGTCATAACAGGATCACAGTACCTAGTTTTAAATGCCTGATAAAATTTAATTTTATTTTATTTTATTTTATTTATTTTAGGGATAACAAACAACCATACAATATGTATTACAATCAGAGTTACATTCAGTAAGTATTACAATATGCATAGCCAACAGCATTATCCACGGGTTACTTTTAAATAGGTTAGGTTGTCAAAAGTGGAACAGTTGTACAAACTTAAGGATTAGAATATTATTAAAGTTGCTTTACTGAAAGGAGAAAAACAAGTACAAAATGTGAACTTGGTTATCTAATGTGAATTCTGTGTGGTACTCACTCCACCAAGACGCACTTCTCTTTTTTGTTATGTCGAGTGGGGCAATCGTTAAAAGTGAACAGGTCGGCACGTCTTCGCGTAGTGATCACCAACAGCAGTTATTAAACGTGATTGTCTTATTGGGTGAATGGATATTAAATACGTAATTAAAATATAAAACTATGGCATAAAATAAAGTTAGGTTTGATGTATCAAAACAATTCTTCTTAGTTAAGAGCTTGTATGATGGCGTGTCTATAAGTAGTAGTCGATAGGTGAAAAATGTCTATTTCGGTGAAATATTGGTTGTATGTAGCGAGAAGCCGGCGGAGAGGAGCTCGCGCGCCGGCGTTCGTGCGGCACGGGGCCGTCGCGAACTGCCGGTAGGCGCGAGTCCCCCGTCGGTTAACGCTCCTGGGTACCACATAGCATATTTTGTTTACAAGTTGTGCGCAATCGATTTGGTTATGACAGAGTCTGTGGAGAAACATAGCTTGCAGGAACAGACGTCTATTCTTTAGAGTGGATAACTTGTATTTATTCAGTAGTTGTGCATATGGTAATCGACCATTTTTATTAATTTTGTAGTTTACAGATTTCAAAAATTTATATTGGATTTTTTCAATAGCATCTGTGTATTTATTGTAATAAGGATCCCAGATGATACTCGCGTATTCGAGCTGAGGTCGAACCATGCTGTTGTATAGATAAATGTAAGTGGAACTTCTTTTAAAATCGGCTGCAGCTCTGGTAACAAAATTGTACATCTGGTAACCCTTTGCGACAATCTTGATTATAATACCTACAGTTGAAGTCATGTCATATTTTTTTTTCTCAAACATGCAATGAAATGTCGTCATAACGAGCGTTATAACAGGTTTCGAAGTATCACGTTTCGAGCGGAACGACTCGAGAGAACTGTAAAGGAATTTCATACAAAATTGAAGGCCGGGAAGTATTTTCTTTTTAAACATGGCGTCTGTGTTCCTGAACAGGCTTAACAGCTGAATTATGTTTTTTTGATTGGTGTATTTTTTTTATTTCATTGCATAAATGTTTGAGAAAAGCTATGTCTATATGCCCTAGCCGTGAAAAGGGCTTGCCGGCTTCGTATCACTATCCGGTCTCCGTCTATACCTACTCACTCGGTAAGCCCTCATTTCCCGGCGTCTGCAGTAATGTACTATTTACGTAGATTATGAAGTACCAGTGACGCTTGCGAAGAAATGAAACAGGCGACGTTGCTGCTGGCTGTACTAAGATACCAAAGGATGGATATGAGACATTTTTTACCCGACTAATGGAGTAAAAAAGGGTTATGTAAGGCCTCATCCTACACAAAGTTGCGTGCACCGTCTAGTTTCATTTTATGAAAGAGTATTCGATTCGATTATCTTTTTGCATTATAAAGACAGCGATTTTGAGAGAATGGATGAATATTCCGCTAGTATTTCGCGTTAAACGGGTAAATTGCTTTTGAATACCTCGTGGCGAACTCTCTTTCCTTTTTGATCCCTCCACGGGATCTCCCTAATTAGGTTTAAATAAATAACTGCGTGAAAATTATTCTGAGATGGATTATTGGTTTATCTTTAGCGATAGCACTGAAGTCTTTGTTTTAATGTATACCTAGCAGTTTGATCTATAATATCACCGAATGAATTGATGATGCAAATAGATTGGCTTACAACAAAATTTATGTTCAACACAAAATAACGTAAATCGTGATGAAATAGTATAGCCTTAAGCAGATACGTATTCGTATTATGAAAATAGCCCAGATTTTGCACGGAAGCTGACAATTTTAATTTAACCCTTTTCCAGGCATAGTTATGTTTCATCGACCACATGAAATAATTTTAGTTTTTAGAGGTTCTGAGCATTTTATTAGCGTTAACTTTATTTTGTTACCTATTTGTGTAGCTTTTATTATAAGCTTCACTTTATAAATAAAGATTTCACATTTTTATAAAAAAAACGTATTTAAAGTATGTATCACATAACGCCCTACGCGTAGCCCACCCTTTAGAATACCCACATTTTAGAAATTAGGTTTAGAGCATTGCATTGTATGGGCGGGTTCCAGTATGCTACGCCTAGCTGGGGGTAATAAAATCTGAGAACAGTTTTCATAACCGTTTTTCACAGTTACATATCGCTACACATCTGCACCAACAGGCATAGGACATAAAATTACCACATCGTTTTTTTTTGTGCAATATAATATTTATTATATATAGACAATAGAAATATATTGTTTAGGTTAAATTAAGGGTGGTGCGATAAATAAATACAATTTGTAACTTTTGAGTTAATGGTGCCTGTCAAATTTCATACTAAAAGCTACTTTTCATGCTGACTGTACGTAATCTAGTCTAGTCTGTGCATCTGTGCTTTTCTATGCATGTAGTCCGCGTTTAACCTCTCGTATGCCTAAACGCGGATCCGCGTAGGACATTTCAACTTTACGTTAAAATATCAGCTGGTTTCAAGTTGACTAGCAAATTTTTGACATGGCATACGAGGGGTTAAATGCTGTTCTTGACCGACAGCCTTGTTAGTGCTTGTTAGCTACATGCAATCGCCGGGAGAGAAAAAGAGACTATTCGAAGAGAGAATACTCGAGAGATCTTGCATGGAAACTCTTAAGCCGTGTACGGACAAACGAACATAAACATCCATTGAACATTTTGTTCGCACACACGTGCGTACCGCTAGCGAACATATAACAGAACATGTTCGTTGTTCGACGTGTGTGTCATGTTATTGTTCGTTCTTTCGTACACGGCTTTATAGTTCACAAAATTGTGCATATTTATCATCACATGAGATAAACGTCACGCATACTGACTGATACACCGTATTTACCCGTAGTTCATTGACTAAGACGTTACATAATCAAAATAGTAATTAGGAACCATCGATCATGCTGAGAACTGTCAACCCTTCCAGCCACGTCATCAATTTTGTTGTGGGTTTCGTCTTCGCTAGATTCACCTATCAGGGCTGAATTAACTTACGACGCTCCTTTACGGCTCAAAATGTATCTAATATCGTACATTTCTTTAAATATAATTTAGATATAAAATCGCCGATGAAGTTTTACCAATATTTTGCGTAAGGCTTATCCAATTTAAATACATCGTATACGTATTGCCGGACAATGTTTAAGTACCTACTTACTCACATTTTGGGATTGTCTTGGAATTGAAAATACTTTTTATTTGATAAAAAATACCAAAACTATCTATATATTGAATAATGCCATGCGATTATAATACAAATGAGCCATACAGATTCAAAATTACATCGTTAATTGCCGTCTTTCCCTTGGTCAGCAATAAAAGTTAAGGGCATTCGTGCAGGGTACGTGCCAGTTTATGCATGCGTTTTAGGATGTAGAGAAAACTAAGCTTTAAAACGTCCTTATAACGCATAGGACTCCTTCCTATTGGTCTACCCCCTGTCATCGGGAATCTCCGCAAGTCGTAGGAAGTTCACCAATTGAAATTTTCAAGACAATTGACGAATTGACTGAATTGAGCGACAGGGTGTCAAGACATAGCGAAACCGCCACACATCGCAAAATATATCTACCCTGGCACGTGTAAGTAGGTACTCATCAGGATTATATCCATCGGTATCGTCGCGCACATACCCCAATATACCCGCACGAGCTGAGGCTTAGGCATTTGAGGCCTACTTAATATATTGATTATGGTATTCTGCTTCGAAGAGCGGAAATGGGACGCATAGCTGATTAATTGAGATATTCCTTAATTTATGTTGATACCGATTGACGTACGTACATTCATGTATGCTGTAGTTTTCAACACGTCGTAAAACATATTGATTTAGACTTACGATTTTCACACATTAACATTACTATATCAAAACAGGACGTAATAGCGTTAAAAAAATTGTTTATTTAGTTACCCCGACGATTCGGACGTGATGTTACGTCCATGGTCTCCAAGGTATTGAAAAGGCGGGCATCAACATCTTGTTCTTATCGAGTTAGGTAAATAATCACCTTTTTGAACGCTCTTTGTTGTACATAATTATGTAATAGTAACATCGTAAAACATTTAATACAAAATAAGATTTCTATGGAGAGGGGTCATGATTTCAGGAAAAATCTTAATAGCGTGATGCAGGATCGTCATTTGATTTGGATGCCAACCTGGCGCCATCTGTTGGTCATAATTTCCTTTGTCCGCATCACGCCGAAACGGCTGGACGCATTTTAACCAATTTTGGTACAGGGATAGCTGCACATCCAAAGATGGTTATAGGATACTTTTTGCCTGACTTCGGTAAAGAGAAACAATATTACGCGAACGAAGTTGGGCACCTTCTATTCTAGCTATAAAATTCAATACACGTCAACGTCACGTAACATTATCATTACTTATACGAAGTGCGTTTCTAATAACGACGTACAAACGTTATCAGAAACGTATGATTTAGTCCCTAGTACTGCAAATGATAGAGACAGTGACAACGTTAAAATTGAGCGTTTACGACTCCATTATAATGATATGACCAGCCACGGGTTTTGTTTGTAACGATGCTGCTGGGAGGACCCTCCTAATGTATCCCTACATTTCGGAGTTCAGAGTTTTATCACTCTTTGCCGAGTCGTTTTATAGTTTTGTTAGGGCACTAGCGAGGCGAATATTATTATTTAATCTTAAAGTTGCGAGTACTTAAACTTCTTCATAATACAGCGTAAAGTTTGCGGTAATATCAAATATACACGCTGTATACTATTATAAAATTCTAGATTTGTATTGAGAATCAGCACCTCTAGCATAACTGTCATACGCGACTTTATCTCGCGCGAGATAATTAATTACCTGTCTCTTTCTGTGTGATAATGTGAGAGAGTGACGGATTGCGTTATCTCGCGCGACAAGAGTCGCGAAACATACAGTCTGACCAAAAAGAGTAGAAATTAAAAAGTGGCAATACTATATAGTAAGAGTTGCTATTAAGCCGCGAAATTGTGCGCATCGGGTTACAAGCATGAAATTTCTACCACACCTAGAGCGTTCTGCGGTGATCATTTTCAGATGTGGAGGGAAGTCAGATTCGTCCCCTGCGTGGTGGGAGACAGGGGTGAATAGGACCAAGTACTGCTCTCCTTTTCTTTTTTTGATTACTGATCAGTTAAGGCTATTAAGGCTTCTGTGGTATCGTTTTCGTGTAAAACAGATATCAGCAATTCATTTTTTATGTTATTTATTCATAGTACCATATAAAAATATGGGTGTATTTCCGAAATGGTAAAAATCACAACAAGTTTTTTTTATTCAGGGAGATAAATTAGTTATATTTCCTGAATATTTACAACTAACAAAAATATTTCAGAACAGCAAATTTCATCTAGTTTCTAAAACTATATACATGTTGGGCACTCTTCATACAAACAGTAGCTTAAATAAATTGTTGATGTTGAGATTAGCCCGTGTGCTCGTGATACATTAGCATAAAATATTTTGTTTTAATTACATCAATTTGTTTTTCTAGGACGTATATGGTAAATATTATATGTAAAAGCATGTTAATAATCATTATTTAATGTATTTAATGAAGCGAAATATGATGCGTTCGGAGATTTACGTTGGTTACGCCGACTTAAACATATATTTTAAACTACTGTTTGTATGAGAAGTGCCCAACATGCATATAGTTTTAGAAACTAGATTAACTAAGCTTTTTAAAATACCTAATAATAAGAATTTGAAAATGTTAACTAAACTTTACTAGGTAATTTACCTCACTGAATAAAAAAACTTCTTGTGATTTTTACCTTTTCAGCCATACACCCATATTTTTATATGTAACATCAAATGGAAATGAATTTCCGATATCCGTTTTACACGGAAACGATACCAGACAAGTACTAGTAGACTTGACTGACCCAGCAATAAAGAAAGAAAAGAGGTATACTTCGTCCTATTCACTCCGCTCTCCCGCCTCACAGAGGACGAATCTGACTTCCCTCTTTTGAGATGTACAGCACTAGCTGCGTGTCTCCACACTAGTACTGTTGACTAGTTGCTATGGTTTCATTATTCTCTTTAATAGATTGTGTCTTATAGTAATGTTTTGTGAATATATGATTTGTGATAAATATGATGCTTATTCTTCTACCTAAAACCTCAACATGGTAGCAGATTGCGTGCAGTAAGTAAATAAAAGTATATTGGGTTGCGATCCACGAAAAGAAAAATAATATCGGCGAAAATTATATATAAGAAAGATGACAGCTGACACCGCGGTCTCTTCTGCCGATTTTGACTGAAAATTCAAATTTTAGTCATTGGAAATTTAGATTGAAATTACTGCTAGAAGAAAAGCAATTAAGCGATGTGTTCTTAGAAGATATACCGTCAGATAAAGATGCTCTAGCATTATTTTTGAAAGATAACTCACGAGCAAAATCAATTTTGGTACAATGTCTGAGCGATAAATATATTGACATAGTAAAAAATGCGAAAACAAGCAAAGAAATGTTAACGTCATTAGAAGCCATATTTGAACGGAAAACAGTCTGTAACAAATTTTATTTAAAACGGAAGCTCATAACAATGCGCTATGACAATGAGATCAACTTACAGCAATATTTCCTAAAATTTGAAGGAATTCTTAGCGAATTAGCGGCAATCAACGTAAACGTCGATGTAGAAGACCAAATTTGCTATCTGCTGTCTTCTCTTCCAAAGATATACGATCAAGTAATTACATCAATAGAGACTATGGCTTCCGAGAAACAGCTGAACCTACAATTTGTTAAAGCAAGACTACTTGATATGGAGACAAAGTTAAAAATGGACGGAAATAGTGAAGATTATGAGAATAATGCCTTCCTCACGTGTCACTCCTGCGGGAAACGTGGACACAAGTCGTATGAATGCAGAGGATCAGGACGAGGACAAGGGCCGAATAGAGGACGGTCTATGACACGAGGACGGAGCTATCCAAGGGCGCGCGGACGCTCATTTAGAGGAAATTCAGGTGTACGACATACATCGTATCAACATGCTTCAGCAGCAGACACAGAAGACATAGAAATAGGTTTCATTGCTAGCGATATTATTGCTAATGTGGGTGAGTGTGGTAGCATAGAACTAATTGTAGACTCGGGATGTACGGAGCATTTAATAAATGAAAGATATGAAAGTTATATGACGGATATTACGTACTTAGATAGACATGTCAAAATATTCGTAGCTAACGGTCAATGTATTACAACTAATAAAAGAGGTAAACTTAAAATAAAATATCAAAATACTAAGATTAATATCGATGCGCTTATTGTGAGAGATGTTTCATATAATTTGTTATCGGTCAAAAAGATTGTCGAGGCAGGTTTTAACGTAAACTTTAATAAAAACAATGTTAAAATATTTAATAAAAAGACATTTTTATGCGGCAACGTGCAGGGAAAGTTGTATAAATTACAAGCTGAATTATGTAAGTACGAATTCTGTAATGTTACTGATGCAGCAGATCTATGGCACAAACGTTTAGGTCATTTAAATAGGAAAAGCCTTAATATATTAAACTTACCTGTATCTGATAGAATTTGCAGCCCCTGTATTGAAGGCAAAGCCACCCGAAGCCCATTCACGCCTGTCCGAAAGCCTAGAACGAGAATGATAGCCGAGATGCTTCACACAGACATAGCTGGACCAATCAGACAACAAGGACCTAATGGTGAGAAATATTTTATGACAATTATTGACGATTTCTCTCATTTTTGCGTAGTGTATCCCCTGAAGAGCAAATCTGAAGCAACTGAACGACTGATGAACTATGTATCAAGACTTTAAAACGAAACGGGGAATAAAGTAAAAAGAATTAGATGTGATAATGGTGGAGAGTACACTGCTAATAGTTTGAAATTACTTTGCAGAAATAAAGGGATTACAATAGAATATACATTACCGTACACGACACGCCACAACTAAATGGCATATCAGAACGGATGAACCGCACATTATGCGACAAAACGAGGACTCTATTAGCGGAAACCAATTTGCCAAAACATCTATGGTGCGAGGCAATTCAATGTGCAGTTTACCAATTAAACAGATCGCCATCATGGGCCATTTGCTTTAAGACACCCAGCGAAATATTTTTTGGTAAAAACGACCTATCGAGATTAAGAGTATTTGGTTCCAAAGCTTGGGCTACTATAGTACCCAAACCGGACAAGTTAGCTAAGAGAGCAAAAGAAACAAGAATGGTAGGTTATGGAACTGTTGGTTACAGATTATGGGATCCAGAAGAAGATAAGATAATTATTTCCAGAGATGTAAGATTTGATGAAAGCGACATTAAATACAAAAATAACGAAGAAGTGAAACAAGTAAGGTATATTCAAGACAAAGAAGAAGAAATAAATACAGATAAGGAAGATATTGTAGAAAAGGAAGATGAATTTAAAGATGCAGAAATGAACAATGATCAAACTGAAGAAAAAACAATCAGACCCAAAAGAACGATAAAATCTCCTGCTTATCTTAAAGATTACGAGACGAATGTAGAAAACATAAATGAAACTAATATTGTTATATGTCTCAGTGCAAATGCACCAGAAACTTTCGAAGAAGCTGTAAAAGAACCAGAATGGAAAAACGCAATTAATAAAGAATTAGATGCACTCCAAAGATTACAAACATGGGAAGAACAAGAAATGCCCGATGGAAGAAAGTTGATAGATACAAAATGGATATTTAAGCAGAAAGAAGATGGAACAAAAAAGGCAAGACTGGTAGCTAGAGGCTTCCAACAAAAGAAAGAAGATATTTTCGACAGCATTTATGCACCCGTTGCGAGACATTCTACCATAAGAATGGTCTTATCAAAAGCTGTACAGGATGATTTAAAGATTATTCAACTTGACATTCCCACTGCATTCTTAAATGGAAAATTGAAGTCTGATGTATTTATCAAAATACCCCAAGGATTAGAAGTTAAAAACAATAATACAGCATTAAAACTAAAGAGAGCATTGTATGGATTGGTTGAATCACCAAAATGTTGGAATGAAACACTTGACGAATTTGCGAAAGCTAACGGATTCCAAAGGTCAGAATATGATTACTGTTTGTATTACAAAGAAGATTGCTGGATGCTGATTTATGTGGACGATATCCTGATCATTGGAAACGGGGAAGATACTATTAAAGCACTTAAGGAGGAGTTTAACGCAAAATATATGGGCGAAATGAAGAACTTTCTCGGAATGGAAGTTAAAAGAAATGAAGATACTTTAGAACTAAAACAAACTAAAATGATTGAAAAGATATTGACTAAATTCAAAATGGATGAATGTAACGGAATAAAAACTCCCATAGAAAGAAATTACAATATAGAAATAAAAGACAATACAGAAATTTTGGATGTACCATATAGAGAGCTAATAGGAAGTCTCATTTATCTTACTGTAACAACAAGACCGGATTTAACATTTGCAGTATCATATCTGAGCAGATTTTTAGATAAGCCGAACGAAGAATTATGGAAAGCTGGAAAAAGAGTACTACGTTATTTGAAAGAAACAAAGGAAAAAGGATTGTTATTTAGAAAGACAAATGACAATAATTTATACGGATTTTCTGATGCCGATTGGGCTGGAGATAGAAGCGACAGAAAAAGTGTTAGCGGTGGTATTATCTTACAAGGGCAAAACCCCATTGCTTGGTTTTCAAAGAAGCAACAATGTGTAGCTTTATCGTCTGCCGAAAGCGAGTACGTAGCTGCCGCATCATTAGCACAGGAAATCGTTAATTTAAAAGGCATATGTAAACACTTAGGTTGTGATGTAAATGCCGTGTTACTTGTTGACAACAAAAGTGCGATATCAATGACCAAGAATTACGAGAATTCTAAGCGTACAAAACACATTGATATACGGGTTCATTATATAAAAGACTTGGTTGTCAATAAGGTGATCAGCATTGAACATATTTGTACTAATGACAATTTAGCGGATGTGATGACCAAAAGTTTGAGCACAGACAAGTTTTATAAATGTATTGATAAGTTCTTGTGCTAATTCTTAGTTGGTTAGTTTAGTTAAGTTAGTTATAGTTGTGTATTAAATAATAACTGGTACCTAAGCCATGTTATCATTTAGGAGGAGTGTTGAGATGTACAGCACTAGCTGCGTGTCTCCACACTAGTACTGTTGACTAGTTGCTATGGTTTCATTATTCTCTTTAATAGATTGTGTCTTATAGTAATGTTTTGTGAATATATGATTTGTGATAAATATGATGCTTATTCTTCTACCTAAAACCTCAACATCCTCCACATCTGAAAATAATCACCGTGGAACATTCTATTTGTGGTAGAAATTTCATGCTTGTAACCCGATGCGCACAATTATGTTAGAAAACAGCGGACTAACAACTCTACTAATAGTGTCGTCCCCGTTTTCTTAAATTGATTAGAAAGGGACGACACTACAGTATTGCCACTTTTTAATTTCTACTCTTATTGGTCAGACTGTAGTTGTGCTAGACGGGCAGTTTTCCACGTAGAAGGGTCGTTTTCAGGAAAAATCGTAATATTGTTTTGTATGGGCGCGCGGCGTTGATCCTAATTTCTTTGTCCTCACTTGAAGCCAAAACGACTGGACGGATTTTAACAAATTTTGGTACGGGGATAGCTGGACATCTAAAGATACTAGGTTTAAAGAAGCTCTTTACCCGACTAAGGTAAAAAAAAAATTGTGCGCGCACAAGGTCGCGGGTACTATCGCTATATATATATCTTGTTAAACATAGGTATGTTTAAATGTTTCATTATATTTTAATGCGGTAACACCCCAAAATCCTTTCAAACAAACAATGCAAAGGTCAACACACAAAGCAGAAGGAACAAGAAAGGTATTCTCTAGAGATGTGCCGTTCTCGAGAACGTTCTTTCCCCATACAAATTGGGGGCAGAGATTAGTGAATATCTTTGGCGAATATATGCGTTTTGCCGACTTTTCCCAAGTACTGGCAGTGCATATAATGTCTCAGTGCATTCAGCACATAATATGCGAGTTAATCAAGGAAATTGCCAATTTAATTTACATACCGGGTGTGGCCTGTAATAGGAGCAATAAATTAAAACATGGATTCTTCCCTTGAAACTGACCAATATTTGTGAAGCAACTGCTGTAAATAACGTGTATTAAATGATATTTTGTATAATAATGTTTAGACAAAGAAGCAATGTATACATTGCGAAATATCCGATATTAGTAGAGTGACAGTTAGGTATATCAAATTGATATACCTAACTGTCACTCTACTAATATCGGATTATAGCATTGATATTATCAATGCTCAGGGAAAGTCAATGTTGAACGATGTTCGTTGAAAATACTATTTATTTGTTTGAAATAATAAAATTCAGAAAACTGACTTTTTTTTAAAGTTGCTGAACAAATGTTGTTCAGTTTGAAGAGTAGAATCTATGTTTTAATTTATTGCTCCTATTACAGGCCACACCCGGTATAAAATGAAACATGACTATGGCGTAACTTATTAGAAAATAATAAGGCCACCGGAAGCTATAACCCGAGCCACGGCTACGGCATGACTGGGATGGGACATGTTAGCTGACTGGAAGAACATTCCTACTGTCAGTAGTCTTATTAGACTTCCGAGAAGACTAACTTCACCCTTTCTGATTTTTTTGTTGTCATTTATTACTGCAACTTATGGCCAGTTTACACTTTGATTAGCCCCATTGAATTCAATATGCCGAATCAGTGCCGAATCCATAATTAACCTATATTCCAAAATTAATAGGGCAAGTGTAGTCAATAAAGTTTTGCTTTCGTATTTTGTGGGAAAATCCCGTATTTATATTTCTGTCTCAATATTTGTATACGGAAATTAATGCGACAGAATACGATGGCAAAACATTATTCTCTACATCTGTACCTACAATAAAGGACATCAATAAAAATCTCATATTAATGATACTCAAAAATTTATTTACAAAAATACTTTATTGCCACAACATTAGGCTTGCTTATGACAGTTTTAGTCATTGAAATATACAGCGTTCCAGAAAAGTTACAGTTTACACCAGTCTCCTACAGTGTACCAGACCTTGAGCAGTGTACCGCAGTGAAGAATGTTTCAGGTCTACAAAGTAGATTGGCATATAAAGCAACTGGCTTGAAAAAGTGATCAACACATTAAAACTAAATTCTTTATCTGTGCCAAGTAGTGAAAGGGGGTATAAGTCAAATATTAACCAGAAACAAAAGGTCATAAGTAGTCACCAGGGTTATTATTATTATTAAGCCGAGAATGGCAGCTCGAGGCGTCACCAGGGTTCGTAAAATGCGAGCAAAATTCGTTGAAGTGCTAGGGCCGTCACTTCACTGGTTGTCAAACGTCATTTCAATCGATTTTGCTCACATTTTATAACTCTCTTATATGACTTATGCTCCTTAGCTACTAGGTTAAATCTGACCCCTGAAGCCTTTTCACAAGGGCCACAGAAATAATAAAAAAACACTGGTATTAAAAAAAACAGGTCAAACTAAGAAAAAAATATTTCTAAGATGTCACATAGTAAAATAAACCCATAATTATATTACAGCTACAAACTTACGTGTAGTCACTGAATATAAAAGGAATAAATTAAGTAAAAGTTAAATTAGATACCTACCGTATCAGATTAACAAAAGTATTTTAGATACCAGCAATTTACTATGTTATCAAGGCGACGAACGTAATAAATTCGTTAACAAATGTGTAAATTATCAGACATAGCTGCCTGCTACAATGTATGTGCAACAGCGCATAATAATGTGCACGATTATGAATTATCTTTTGTTCTTTTCGTTCGACCCGACCTACGACCTGCATTATTCGAATTAAGCGCCTCACGCTAGTTTTTGATGAGCAAGTGAGCCGGATCCGTTGCATCCTTAGGTGGCAGCGGCTGTTCGATTATTATTAAGCCGAGAATGGCAGCTCGAGGCTTTTGCCAATGTCAGTTGTCAGTTATAGGGCTGACGCGTGGACGGTGACTGACGAATGACAAAAACAAATTACATGATCAGTCTGCTGTCAGTTTTCTGCCATTCATAATGCCGCTTCCACACGAGAGCTGACAGTCACGCAGAACAGTAAAACAGAATAGTTTGGAAGGACAGTAGCGTTTAAAAATAGGATGGTCAAATCCGCGTAAATCAAGTCGGGACGTGTGCGCACACTGTTCTACTCTTTGCACTGCCCCCGTGTTCACACGAGTCCAGCCACAAGACAGACGAGCGAGAAAGGTGGTGGCGGTAGCAAACTACCCTGTAAAAATAGACCGGCATCAACTATCCTGGCGTGGTTACTGTGAAGAGTGTGAAGACAGTGTTCTGTCCGTTCAAACAGTTGCAGTACTGTGCTGCCCACTGTTCTGGCCTCGTGTGAAACCGCCATAACGGGCTGACGAATGTTATTAAAATCCTATTTAATTTCGACGATCATTCTCTCGTCTTTCTGGCTCGACTGATGGACTGACGCCAGACAGAGCGTGTAACCGCAGTATAAATCATAAGTGTACGGCATCTGGACGCTCGAGTTGAGCATGCAGCGGGGCGGGGCGTGCGGCTTTCATATTAAGGTGCGTACGCATTTGAACGAGGCATGCTCGCCCTGAGCGGCGAGCTTCTTGCGAGAAAAACTTTTGCACATTTTATACCCGGTCGAGGCAACGCGCTCGCGGCGAGCCACAAAATGGCGTCAGACGCGATAACAGCTGTTGCTGCGTTTATTGTAAATCATCAAATAATAAACAAAAAGAAGAAAATATGTCCTCAGTGGTGGATGAAACAGTTATGTAAAAATCGTGGTCACCAGCAAACGTAGTCAAGTTAGTAACTAGGCGCCGTGCGTAATGACAAGACAGAACGTGTTCGCGCGGGCACGCTCGGATATACGTCCACATTACTTGAGGTACGCATACTGAGGCGCCTTTGAGCACGGTCAAAAGACCGCCACACCGGCCGGCTCGCGCACGGCGCATGAGGCCCGTACGAATTTGACTCAACCCAAGGCTGCCTCAAATCCGTACGCACCTTTTAACAAATGCAATCGATACCTCCTGAGTGTACGGTGTTCACTCTACATGCCGCTTGCAAGACACGCCCCACCGAACGCTACGCTTCGAGCGTCCATTCAGGCCGTAAACTTAATAAACATACGACGCCTAAAGCTTGATAGTCTCGTCCTCTCCTCACGCTTGGACCGCGAGCAGCGTGTTGGCGTACTGAAACTCCGGACTGTTCTCGTATTCCGACATATCGAGGGCCACTTCGCAGCTCTCGCGGACAACGGGGCGCGGGTCGTTTAAGTACCTGTAATGACAAGGACCCAAGGTTATAACATATGAGAAACAGAAACGGTCTACAAAATATTTATGATTTGATCTGCTGAAAAATCAGATGGTCAGCTTAGGTTAGGTTAGACTTTTGCTGACTACGTGATTTTACTGCTGACCAAATTGTCGATAATTTACTGGCCATTTCAATGAGACCCAAATATATGCGTATGCGTGTCTAATTTTTTTTTTATATTCTGCGCGTTCAATACAATAAAGCGTCCTACGAACTGCCGGTCCAAGTACACTACAAAAAAAAAATTAGCATATATTTTGGTGGCAGTGAATATTTTTTTATTTTTTTATTTATAAACTACAATTGTAAAGTAACAGTATGTAACCAAAGCGCATATGTTAATGCCAATATGTTAATGGGTTCAGAATATTGTCGAGACTACCTAGTTTTGTAGCACAGCATATTATGCAAACGCGCACTGATTAATTCAGGGCACCGATATACCAAAAACTCCAGTAGCACCTAATGTTGGAGTAGCTTAACTAACTGCGCTATATGGATGCACTGAAATACTATTCAGTTTAACAATGATAATATTGTTGTTAGGTTTCTGTGTATATCGCCGAATGGCCTGCCTTGTATCTTTTAAAGTGTAATACCATCATTTCTGTCTGCCTTTTATTAGTTCTTCTACAATGCATCTGCCCCGGACAGGATGACGATCAGAAACACATTTATAGAGTGCATAGACTTCACCCGTACTTATAATCGTTTTGGTTTTGTGTACAGTTAACTTAAGCAAAACAATATTATTTTGTGGTTTTGTACCTCATTATCGTCCGTCAATAATGCCTTAGTGCATTGTCACTTTGATCGATTATCAACTTTGCCAAGAGTTAAAATTGCTTTAATAGACGATGACGGGCGATAATGAGGTACAGTCGCCATCAAATGTACTGTAACCCCCAGTCAATAAGAGTCGTGTTCAGATATTTATGAACGCTTTATATGCTGCGATATATCTGATGGCGACTGTACAAAACCACAAAATAGTATTGTTTGGCTTAAGTGAATCGTACACAACTCGAATCAAGTCATACACGCCAACCGAAGGACTATACCATTCTTCTTCTTCTTTGGCGGTACACTCTTGCCAGAGTGGTCGTGGCCGTCACGTCTTTGATTTTGTGGCCTGCTTTACAATGCGACGCCATTCTTCTCGTACTGCTGCCCTCCTGGTACATTCGTGTAGAGGACCGTTGACGGCGGTTTTTACTTGATCCGTCCACCTCATCGGTGATCTTCCGCGTGGTCTGGTTCCCTCGACTTTGCCTTGTACCACCAGGCGCTCGATAGATTCTCATCCGCCCCGCGATACGTGTCCAAAGAAAGTGAGGATTCGAGCCTATCGACTATACCATTAAGGCTGATTTAGACGATGCCAATTTTGAGACGCCTAAATTACGGCGCCTCGAAAAGGCACCGTATAAACAGTTTCCGCGCCATTTTTTCGCCGCATGCCAGCGCTGGCGCGGAATAGAACACGAGCCTATTTTTTGGCGCCAGTGACCCCCCCTCCGCGTCTCTCGCTGCCACTAATGACTGGTACTGAAAAAAAGCACTGTAAACACGACTGGCGGCGAGATTTAGGCGGCTGAACATAGTCATTGTCTAAACGGTCGGAGGTGTGCTGTGCGGTAATCACTGGCGCCGTCATTTAGGCGTCTCAAAATTGGCATCGTCTAAATCAGCCTTTAAAGGTAAAACGGTACCTTTTCAGGACTTCAGTGCATTCAGGTGAAGCGATGGAGCCCATAGCCTCGGCGGCTTCGTGGCGCACCATCTCATGCTCGGCGCAGTCCTCCAGGGCCTTCACGAGGAACGGCACGCTGCGCTCATCCTGCATCTGGCCGAACACGAATGCGACCTCGTGCCGGAAGAGGGCGCTGCTGGCTTTGAATCCTGAAAGACATTATGCAGAAGGTGAATATCAAATTAGGCAAACTGGTACTTATTTTAACAATAATTTTAATACATTTAAACTATATAATGAAATAATGCAATAATGAACTTTATTCTGCAAGTAGGCCACAAGGGCACTTTTACATGTCTGAGTCTACCGGCATTTCACAAGAGGAGACCACTGTTGAGAAGAAACACCGAAAGAAACTCAAAAGTAAGTAATTTTTTCAGAAACCATAAGTAGGAAAAAATTGGGCAAGTGCGAGTCCGACTCGCGCATGAAGGGTTCCGTACCTATACATATATAGGTATATATATAACAAGTTTGTTATATGGGAGCCCCCCTTAAATATTTATTTTATTTTATTTTTAGTATTTGTTGTTATAGCGGCAATAGAAATACATCATCTGTGAAAATTTCAACTGTCTAGCTATCACCGTTCTTGTGATACAGCCTGGTGACAGACGGACGGACGGACAGCGAAGTCTCAGTAATAGGGTCCCGTTTTTACCCTTTGGGTACGGAACCCTAAAAACTAAGAACAGTAACTATAAATAAAACACGGGCTACAGGTTGGTGGGAGGGTGCCCAGCACCTCTAGCACAACTGTGACACGCAACTCTTTCTCGCGCGAGATATACTACCTATCTCTTTCGGTACAGTACCGTGAGAGAGAGACAGGTGATGCTATGTCGCGCGACATGAGTCGCGAACCATAGTTGTGCTCGACTGGCAGGAGGCCGGCCGCATTACCACACTGAGTAGCTACGACACACACAGAGTTGTAGGGCTATTCTTTGGCATAGGTATGAACCAGCCCTCTGGTCACCTGTCGCATCGACTTGACTCTTTGCCAGTCATCTAATTTTTAATGATTTATGTAATTAATTGATAAATGATTCATGTTATTTAGTGGAATAAAAAAATCGGAAATAAATTATTTTCATTTTGTTTATTCTCAATACTAACTCCTCAAGGTATGAAAAATGCAATCAGAACGCAAAGAAGTGAAGCATAAGTAAAAATTATAGTGATGACTAATCTCATGCAATCAGCAGAGTACATAAATAAATAAATAATAAATAAATAATAATGAAGACGTCATTTTTATGAAATTGACAAATTATTGATTTCATAAAAGCTTATAAACTACATATAATCTTCTACAACCTGGTCTAAAATTAAGATCATTTTCAAATAAATATGTATCAATCTAAACTTACATGATTTTGAAACCAAATAGAAACATCTTTGACTAGATTATGGTATGCTGTACCAGGAAATTTTAGTATGGGTGTACCAGAAATTCTTGGTACTACATGATGTTATATTTTTTAGTCATGCTATTTTGCTTGTTATACATATACATATTTTTTTAACTACATAAAAGAAAACTGTGTCAAAAATATTGATAAATATAAATACAATAAGCATGGGGTACAATGTACATTTCTAAAAGTTCATAAAGATAGTACAGAAATTCATTGTATATCATTTCGGATGCACATCTCTTGTACTCTGTCTTTAATACTTAGGTACGTAATATTGTAATTGTTATGTGTTATCTTGAATAAAGCTTTTCCTATTCTATTCTATAACTTATAGCTTACCTTCACCTAAGGCATTAATGCTTTCTGCTGTCCCAAGATTCCTCAGACTAAATATAGCTCTATATCTCTCAAATAGAGGCTTGCTTTCGTCCATTAGGATTTGACTCAACTTCGCAACATCACTCTCCGAGCTTGGCGGAGCAGGATCAACTGATGCATACAGACTTTTTGACAGATTCTCAGTTTTATCACTGGCTACCCAATCCAGCCTTTGTAATGCTATTTGGCATGTTTCTGCTACCTCAATAGCTGAGTCATGTTGGTACTTCTCAAGCAGTTCATGAAGATTTGGATCACCAATTGCTCCTAGGGCTTCCCCTGAAATCATATTGATAGCTTATGAATTCTTTATCGTTACAATAATACAAAAGTGTAATTATTAATTTCACTTTCCAGCTGAGCAACAGAGCACAACACACATAGATATCACAGAAAAAAATACACAGTGAGTGTTATAATCATACCCCGAGGTTTTCAGTGCACAAATGAATGGCATAAATCTCATAAAAGTCCAGTGATCGGGTCTGGGATGCAATTTCCTGGGATTTAAGTCCGTTATTTTAACATGGATATGAATATGACTTACAATCCCATGAGTCTTTTTGTTATCTTAGATGTTAAAAGAAATCGATTAATGATTGAAAATAATGAATAAATAATAGTATGTTACTTTAATTATATAAACACGACTACAACATACTATTGTAGTTTTAATTTCATGTTATTTTTAGGTTAAGTTTTTGTCATAAAAATTATTTATTATTAACAATAACCGATTTTTCTAAATCCCGGGTAATCCCGAGTCACATCCATGTTAAGCATAACATTTGAGGTTGTTCAACCCAAATTGCATCCTGGATCCGATCACTGGGATCACTGGATCTTTAATGATTATCCTGAATGGTTTAAGCACACATAACAAATGGCCAGGAAAGGCCCAACATATTTTTAACTTGTATGGAGCTCTTCATCAGGGACAGCTAAATGTATGGAGCCGTGGTCAGCACATCATAGAATTTTTATATGTGTGGTTTTAAACCATTTAGAATATTTTTAAGAGTGTCACAGTATACTTATTATCACAAAATAAATGCACTGCGCCAAACGTTAACCAATTCTGAGAACAATGTCAGTTATCTATGGAGCAAGAACATAAAAAATATTTCCTGTGCTAAATAGCCACTCAATTGCTTCGAATTTGGAGTTGGATTCTATTTATATAATAAAATAAGAGCGGTGACAGGTAGCCGTAGTTACCAAAAGCAATCTAGTGGATACTTTCATGAGAATTCCTGAGAATAATATTACTCTATTAGTGCTTAAAGCATAATTAAAACAACACCACGGTTTACCCTGTTGGAATTCTGTAATTTATAATAGAAGGAGATACTGAAGATTGCAGATCCTATGGACTTCTATTATGAAGGAACTACTAATTTCAGAAAGGTCAGAATTTCAAAAATCACCCTTCCAACATAAGGTAAAAGAGAACAACAATTTCCATTATTTTTTATCAAACATAATGCACAGTTTACAAGCAGTTACATCTATTTAATGACTGACAACATAGTATTGAAGGTGTGTCTCAAAGGAATCCTATGAATAGGCTTATCAGTCTTATCGAATATGTGCAAAATTGGTAATTCTTGATAAGGGTTATATTTTTAACTTACCAGCCTCATGGCGAACTATGGGATCTTGATTTTTATCCTCCAACACGCTCCTTAGAATCGGAACGGCCCTTTTATCCTGCATTTGGCCTAAACAATAGGCAAGCTCGTGTTTTAAGAGCACAGACTCATCGCCGAAGCAATGACTTATGCACTTAATCGCTGCTTCGCCGCCTATGTTTTTGAGAGTAAATAGCGCCCTAAACCGCTCTTTCATAGGTCTCGATGCATTGTTGAGGACCTTGCCGATATTCTCAACCGCAGACTCAGTTATATTCGCCATCGTAATTGTAATTAAAGAGAGGACAGCAAAACGTGGTCTGTGACTAATAAACAAATGAAATGATCAGCACGTCAAGGAAGTCCGCGAGTGTGAGAAGTGTCAATGTCAAATTGACATTAGTACTGGCAGGTTATAAACTGTTTGAGTTACATTTATAGACGTTGCAGTAAGCATAGAGTTATAGTTGTCGTCGTCGTCTACAAATAAGGAAAAAATAATATAAAACAAAATAAAATTTTATTGTTTTTTGTTACATTACGGGCGAATGCTCGCGATGAGAAGCACTCTAAGAATGCCGAAAATAGTCTGACTCCTGCACGTGTATTTTTTGTTTATATATTTAATTAAATTACTTACACTGTCTCGGTGATCAGTCCAAATG
This sequence comes from Apotomis betuletana, assembly GCA_932273695.1. Taxonomy (NCBI): domain Eukaryota; kingdom Metazoa; phylum Arthropoda; class Insecta; order Lepidoptera; family Tortricidae; genus Apotomis; species Apotomis betuletana. The sequence goes on from OW026307.1 coordinate 18,766,702, forward strand.
GGTCAGCAGAAGTTACAAAGTATATGAGAAGAGACGGAGGTCTGTTCTTAGGACACGTAGCGTCTTAGCGTCTAGACGCTAAGAAGCGTCTATAGGGTTCCGTACACAAAAGCGGGACCCTATTACTAAGACTTCGCTATCCGTCTGTCTGACTGTCCATCTGTCACGAGCCTGTATCTCATGTCATGAACCGTGATAGGTAATTAGACAGTTGGAATTTTCACGGAGGATATACTTAGTGCCGCTATAACAACAAATATTAAAATAGCAGAATATTATAAATACTTATTTAAGGGGGCTCTGATCTCTTGCATTAACTTTGCGCCTCATTTGTATCCGTCGCCATACATACCAGGTGCAAACTTAACTTAATCCGGCCAGTTAAGATGGGATAAGTATTTGTACGGAACCCTCGGTGCGCGAGTCCGATTCGCACTTGACCGGCTTTTTCGTTAGGCCGGGTTTATCGGGGAGGTAGTAGAACTACCTAGTTTTACCTGTTTACGCGGAACCAAAAAACTGGATTACATTATTACCTCTTTCCTTCTCCACCAACGATGTTCACCTTCAAAGGGCAGCTTTTAGTAAAGAGAGACGGTTACCTATTAAATTAACTTCCATGACTTGCACATTGGCGCTATGACATATTCTTCCTATTATGACAAATTTCTCGCGAAATAACTGTGCAATAAACACGCCCACCTGATGAATGAAGTAGGATTCATTGACTGCTAGATAGGTAAATATAAAATGTGTGGTGTGTATGATATACTTTATAAGTAGATAAAAAGTCGCGTGCGGTACAGATCCAAAGGAATTTTCTTCCGCGAAGGCGCGAACGCTCAGGCTATGGAATGGGCTCCCTGCCGAGTTTTCGAGACTTCAGTATGGAGTTTTTCAAAAAAGGAGTGTAGGTACAGATTTTTAAAGGGTCATGCGAATCTCCTCAATCTGCAAGCGCAATCTATGGAAGATTGCGCTTACTGCGTACCATCAGGCGGACCGTACGCTTGTTTGCCACTTCGGTAGTATAAAAAGAATACTTGGATGTCATCATTGTTTTTGTATTTTTTATATGTCTTTACGGGAGTAATATGTAGGTACTATACGGTTACGTCAATCCAAAATACATAAATTCAATCCAATGTACCTACACTGGTGGATGTCATGGCCTTATTAAGATGTAGAGAAAAAAAGGGTTATACCTTTTTCACCCACTCGGATGAGGAGGCGGTCACCTTGTGATGAATTAATAAAATGAGTTCGCATACTTGTTACTGTTAGTCTGTTACACAACATGATTTCATAAGAAAATGTTTAAAATTATTATAAGGATAACAACAGTGCGGAATTCGCTTTGTCATCCCATCCAGTCATGACGTTGCGATGACTGAGCACCTGTCTGGGCACGTAGCCATCAATTGCATTATTTAATTAAATACTAAATACTTTAATCGGTCGCAGTAAAAAAGCTTAAGCCAAGCTTCCGAACTAGTAAAATATTACCTTGGATGACGTAAAAACTTAGTCTCACCCAACCCAACAAATTCCTGAAAAAATATAAGATCACAATAAAAATAAAGCTATTGATCCAAAAATGAAAATGGGAATGGGCGTACAGTGTGACCAAAAAGAGTAGAAATTAAAAAGTGGCAATACTGTAGTGCCGTCCCCGTTTTCTTAGATTGATTAGAAAAGGACGGCACTACAGTATTGCCACTTTTTAATTTCTACTATTTTTGGTCAGACTACCGCGCATCACGATGGCGACCGACCACCATGGTGGAGGGGCACCTTCCAGTTTTGTCTTCAGGATGCTCTACAATCAATATCGTCACGTTTTATACAAACAACCTATAAAATACTAGTACATGTAGCCTATTTTCTCATTGCGAAAATCTACATAAAGAACTTCTGTACAGTCTGACCAAAAAGAGTAGAAATTAAAAAGTGGCAATGCAATACTATAGTGCCGTCCCCGTTTTCTTAGATTGATTATAGAAAGGGACGACACTACAGTATTGCCTCTTTTTGATTTCTACTCTTTTTGGTCAGACTGTACCAGTCATTTTGAGCAGCAGTTAGCGGCACGGAGTCGAATCCCGATTTTACAACTTTATTAATTTCAATAAAAAACAATCTAAATGTCCAGCAATATACCCCAATTTTATGCTCCGGCCACCCTAATTATGACCCATGGAACACTCAATCCCCCATTACTCTGACCAATTAAGCGCAGTTCCAGGGTAATTGACAAACGGGGTTTCCCTCACGGCAAATGCCATTTCCTTAAAATGTGCAGCATAAAAAACATGGTGCTATATTCAACGTCTCTTTAGAACATCTGTCCGAGATCTTTCAACATGGCTCACTATAAACTAAGAAATCCCATTAAGTTAAAAAATTTGCTAGGAAATCCTAAATGATAAGTAATAAGAAACTTTGTTCCTATCATTATATCTACGCTTCGAAGAATAAATAAGTTAACAACTAAGGAAATACAAAAAAAACCTCCCCACTGTCTTGAAGGAAAAACGTTATATTTTTTTCTTACCTATTATCAGTACCCCGCCATATATATATTTTTTATTGCTGAAATATCTATGTAATTTTCAAACAATTTTCAATTAAGATAAGATCAAACTTACTCACCATATTTCATGAGAATCGGCTGAGAAATGTGGGCTATAGGCGAGAATAGGTGTCCAAATATCCAACGAAATAAATTTTCGCGAAGCTGACTCAGAGACGCTTCGCTCGCTCGGTCAATTAAATGCACACTATTCGTTGTGATTGCGATATTTTTAACATGAACTTGACTTGCTATATTTTTTTAGATTTAACCAGATTCGACTCTTGATTGTTCTTGTTGACTCGTGGTTGAATGAGGTGTTTATGTTTTTGCGAATTGTAGAAAATCTTAGAATGCACTCTTCTTTCAGTTTAAAAGCAACCTTCGCACAGCTCCGCTCTGTATGGCAGTCGCAGAAACTGTCTTGGAGAGTTAAGTCCAAGATATTCCGGTCCAATGTTAAAACCGCCCTGCTCTATGAATGTGAGACGTCGAAGGTCACCAAAGACATCTCGCGTCGGCTCCAAGTCTTCGTCAACTGCTGCCTTCACTGTATACTGGCCCCAGAGATGGGCACTCATGGGTAAATACTCGATAAATACCGGGTCTACTACTACTACTTCCCGGTAGATTGGGTATTCACTCGGTATTTATCAGGTATTTACCCATGAGCGCCAATCTCTAACTGGCCCGAGAAAATCTCCAACGTAGATCTGTGGAACGCTGACTCCAATCGACCAACAGATCAAACGCCACAAGTGGAACTGAAATGGCAACACACTTCGAAGAGACCCCGATCATCATACTGAGGCAAGCCTTGCCGGTTATACACACTCGCCGAGACAGGGCGAGACAAGCATGCCGTCCTTCATTTACTCATAGAGTTCCAAAGTGATGGCATGCTGGTCTCGCCCTGTCTCAAGCGGAAACATGACCACCCTAAGCAATCCTGGCGGCGGACGATCACTGCAGAAGCGAAGGCGATAGGAATGACCTGGTGAGAAGTAAATACTTAAAACGCAAAGCCCAAGACCGTACAGGATGGCGGCTGTGGACGCCCAGGGGACATAAGACATTAAGTGAAGTAAGTCATGGTTTTTAGATTAGATTTTCTATCATGGTATCAAAAAAAAACATACTATACTGTATACAATACATAGTACGTAGTAGTAGTAATCTATGACAATACTGAAGCAATGGCATTACAAGTAGGTAGGTACTTGTAATGCCCATTGCTTCAGTGTTTTTACGTATTCCACAAGTCAGGTCACAAAAAAAGCACGAAATATATGTAACATTGCAATACAAAAATGACAATTGGGATATTACCAATTTGTTACGACCTAATTTAGAAACTATTTCCGGGAAAAGGGCTCTTATATCGCAAAAACCATTAGTTGTGGTTGTGACAACATGACCTGTGAAAAGTTATTCAATATTTTTTTTATTGTCGCCTGTCCTTGTCGTTTTGCAGTGTACTAGTTGATAGTGACGTCATTGCAAAATACTAAGGTTTAGACGAGACCATTGTTGAGAAGAAACGTCGAAAGAAACTCAACAGTCAATATCTCCTTTAAATTGTCAGCTTATCAATTTCACCTAATGTGCAAAGTTATCGCAGAATTCGGGCTATGAATCATTTTGGTTCCCACGATTATGCATAGAGATGCCCACAATTTTGTGGTTTGCCCTATAATTAATTGGTTCATCATTTTCCTCCTTCGCCTATTTTAATTTAAACACGGCTAGACTAACGTAATAACTACGAGGTGTACGCAACTTCGTCTACGTATTTTTGTCTTTACCGTCGACGTGTAAAAAGTATCCTATAACCATCTTTTGATGTCCAGCTATCCCTGTACAAAAATTGGTTAAATATGTATCCGTCCACCGTTTCGAACAACAGATAGCGCCAGAGTGGCATAGCGCCACGCGCGATTTTAAGGGTTCCGTACCCAAAGGGTAAAAACGGGACCCTATTACTGAGACTTCGCTGTCCGTCCGTCCGTCCGTCCGTCTGTCACCAGGCTGTACCTATCTCAAGAACGGTGATAGATAGACGGTTGAAATTTTCACAGATGATGTATTTCTGTTGCCGCTATACAACAAATACTATTCATAATAAAACAATAATAATTAATAATTTTTGCATGATATTTCGTTCAACAGGCATTTTCTCATGAACCGTTATAGGTAGACAGTTGAAATTTTCATAGAATGTATATTTTTGTTACCGCTATGCCAACAAATAATAATAAAAAAAATAAGTACCTAAAAATTAAAGGAGAACCCCAAACAGACAAAGAACAAAGGACAAAGAACGTCTTTTTTGAAATATTGGTACCTGGGTCGATTGCAAAAAAATTGTACATAGTTAAGGGCTTTAATTAAAACAATGTTAATTGATTCCTTTGTGTGACGAAAGTTACCCATACATTTTGTATGACTAACTTTCGTCATACAAAGGAAGCGATCGTATTTTATGTTAACTAAGCTTTTAACTATGTACATTTTTTTTGCAATCGACCCACCTACGGAACCCTTCGTGCGCGAGTCCGACTCACACTTGGCCGGTTTTTCTGATATCATGACCCTTCTCCAATTTCAATACAAATCTAGTAATTTATTATAGTATGAGTAGATGTCCTACGTGACCGACCACATCGCATGCCTCCGGTGATGCTTTAGTGGTTTTGCCCTTTGCCTTTTCCTAGTTGTCATTTTACTAAAGGAAAACCGGAGTGACACACCTTCTTTTTATTCAAAGTTCAAATTGAGAATATGTTACTAGAGGCTAAATTCCATTGGCATATTATATCTGTGTGCACTATTTACTTTAAAATTTTAACTTTTTAACCGACTTCGAAGAGGAGGTCATCTATTCGGTAAATTTTTTTTATGGTTGTTATAGTCTATCCGGAATTCTAAGATCAAATTCTGTCAAACTGGCACAAGTGAAAAACGACCTTGAATTTATATGTATACGGTTGTTTGTACCGTGTGCCAAAGTGACTTCATTTTGATCTTAGAGATCGGACAGACTATAGGTACCTCACCTCAGAACTCCGTCATTTATAAATCGATTTGGAAAATGATTTGATCTACCAACTTAATTTTTTTTTAGTATAATTTAATTTCATGTAATTAATTTTTCTGTTTTTTTATTATTAGTACTTTTCTTATTTGTTTATAATTTTGATGTTTTTTTATACATTTCTATGGTTTTTTTATTTCAGTAAGTAGGTATGTTTAAGTTTTTTCTGTTTGTTTTGTTTAAAGATATTTATTATATAGGTACATATCTTTAAACAAAACAAACATTGTATATGTGGTGTGTTTTATTTATTTCTTTAATATAATATTTAAATTATTGTTGGAAACGAGGCAACTTCCATTAATTGGTTCCATAAAATTAGTTATCTTATGACAAGATTCATGAGGAATCGAAGTAACTTCTTAAATATTTTAGGCAAGTATTTAGCGAAAACAGATATCCTGAAAAACGGACAGCCGGACATACAAAAGATTTTTTAGCCAAGCTTTCACGGAGACACTTCGCTCGCTCGGTGAATAACTAAGGATCCACTGTTTGACGGTTGACACTGAATACACGCAAAATGTACAAACCAATATGTTGAAAATGTAAATAGCGCAGTGAGCTATTTAACAATGGTCAAACTAGGTCAAGTTCGCAATAAGGCAACTCTATGGGGGATCCAATAACGACCAAATACCTTCGCTTCTTACTTCTCTGTTTTCAATTGATTGAAAACGAACTTTATGTGTTGAATTTAGAGTTTATTTTTCAATTAACTGAAACCGCTGGGTTAAAATATTACGATATATGTAATTATAAAACACACAAATCACATATGGATACACTGGTTACAGTGATTACACGTGGATTACACCAACGCCTTTTGCAGAAACTCCAAATGTGCATTCCATTGTAAGAAATTTATCTTGACCAAGAAATAAGATTTTATTTACTTGTTTAAGTATTTATACTTGCGCAAAAAAGTGGACATAACTTAGCTGTATGTTAATGAAATAAGTTAGGACGCCTTTCCTTGAAAAACAAAAGATTAAATTATTGATTAATTACAGAAGCGCAATAAAACTTGATCCTTCGTAGACGATGTTAATGAATGAACGTCTCGCCTATAAAACCGGTACCACGTATGCTTATTTCCCTTTAATAAATGCGACTGGCAGAAAAGCATAGGTACAGTAATAATTGTAGTCTCGTCTGTAGTAAATAAACAGCTGAGATCAGTCCACGCACAGCCATTGACCGCAGCGCGCGAACCACAGGCCTTGCCATAGACCGCGAAAACTTTTCCGAGCCGCGAACTTTGAACGTGAGTATTTTGAAAATGGAATTTCATATAAGTATTCGAATTATGAGGTGTTCTAAATTTGAATGTGTTTATTGTTTTTATTTGCAAGTGATGGCATAGACTTATTTAATGTTTTGGAGTGTTTGTTTTTGGTTTATTTTGTGGTATTCATCTCATCATTTAAAATATTATGCGATGGTTTATTATAATATTTTTTTTTATGAATTTGCTTTATGAACAGATTTTGAAATGGGCTTTGTCAATATAGAGGAAATAATGTAACGAATAAAATAAATATAATTAGAACGATAGTAGAACTTTTAACGCTTCAGCATTTTGTAAAATGTTGTTTAAAGAACAGAAATACCAAATAGGCAATGCAATATGTACCCATTAAAATTAAAGCTCCAATCATTTATTTTCTGCAACTTTTAAAACAACAATAATTTTACGATACACTTTATTTTGTTGTCGTTGGCGACACCTACTAGATCCGATTGTCAATGGCTTGTGATTTCATATTGATAGAAAGCAATTGATTCAAATGACAACGGCTTGATATGGGCACATACACATTCTGTAAGTCTACTGTAGATACGATCATAATATTATCAAAAGGACACATCTCTCTACGCAGTCCACGTACTTACCTAAGTACAAGTAGTAACTGGACATTTATTTTCCAGCATCTTCCTCAGAGTTTTCAATCTGAAGCAATGGGTAGTTGGCTGAGCTACCTGTGGTGGGGTGGCGACCCTGATGCTGTCAACACCATGTCGAGACTCACGCGGCGAGAGGTGTACGCAGTACAGTGCTCGTGGCGTCCTGTTTTTGCTGACTCCGTTGCCAACGGAACTGAGCTGTTGAAAAGGTAACAATGACCACATGAGTTCTTTGGTGCCTACTTATCTTTTTAGTAAAGAGGAGAAATAACGCTTATAAATATTACGTACCTAATAATACGTATGTTAGTCTATTTCGCATAGTTATTTATAACCTAAACTAAAAACTACTGAGGTTGTGGTTTAAATTTCATTGGCAAAATAATTGTAATTAGTGCCGAGTGTTAACTTTAAGGTATCGATATAATATAATCGCAGAGTTCGTGCAACAGTGCTGTGCTTTCCTCTACGTTGACCCATAAACTTCATTCCATATATCATAGATATAGTATAGTAGTTATATCGACTTGACCGATGTCAATGACTGCATGCTTATCATTTTTTTTCTTTTAAAAGGACTCTTACTGGCCACTCTGTAATTGCGAACCATTTTGTGACTCAAACAGAAGAATCGATATTTATCAACGTCTCTTTTGTTAGAAATGATTCTTTAATAACACCTTTACCTAAATTCAATAATGATGGGATTTTATTGCTATCAGCATATTTATTATTAAAGCATAATTCACGTTCGATTGACACATAACATAAACAACAGCGAGCATTTGATGGACACGTTTGCGCAATTTCTAAAGCATCTGTCACTCCGACACATTGAGTGTAAAAGTGACATAGATAATATATCTATCGAACTATAAATAAGCATATCGTAACTCTTTTCATTATTCCATTAAAATGATTTGAATGTGCACCCGTATACTCTCCTGTATACTCTCAGCTGTTAATAATCGCCAGTAATCCAAGATGTTAATAAAATATTAATTAGTCTGAACGACCATGTTAACGACGCAATAAAGTTACAAAATGTTACGTTGGTGTTGGTTTTACGGGCACATCAAAGAGCCGACCATTTGTGGACGACACAGAACTCGGCCCGAATGTTTCAGGCGACGTATTAAATTTAAATGTAACAGATGTTTGCAACCTTATAGAAAATAGAAGTGATTTAGGTAGTTACTTATTAAAAAGGGTAAATGGATATTTTGTAAGATAAAAATTTAAACATCAAAAAACCAAAAACAAAATCATACCGATATATGGGAACAAATGTATCGGCAACTAGGAACTATGCCATGACTTCAGAGCAACGCGTGCAGCTCCTCCCGCCCTAAGTCAGGCTGACCCGTTTCAGTCTATTCACGACGCAGTCCATGCGTCCAGTGCACCCGCGTCACCCTCCCCCAAAATTACTCCTTTGGCGCGGAGATAATCCCATTAGCGGGTTATACTCCCACACAAAGTCCGACTCACTGGCAGTGAGGGCTAAACAGCCCTGATACAGTTCAAGTCATGTCTAAAAAAAAAATTACCGCTGCCGTTGTCGATAGTCGTACATATCCGGGCCTTAGAACCGAAGTCGTGGCATAAGAAACAAGAAACAGTTATTATATGTAATTCTTATGCAAAAACAAACAATAAAAATCAAATGAAGACTACTTGTTCAGTGTTATTATTTATCAATCGCTTAAAAAGCTGTCACCTTCACTCCATCACCATCAACTAAGTACTGTTTTCTTTATACTTTTCTTCTTGAAGCATGGTTGACCTTTCCTATCTGTACCCATAAAAACTCACGTAAGCGAATGTTTATTTTATTGCTAATTTATCGTTAGCTCTAGGTACTCAATCATAATTTATTGCACTAAGTATTTTTGACCCAGAAACATTATTTTCAGATTATTCCGCGCCCACCCCGATTCACTTCAATTTTTCAAAATGATCCGCAAATTACCAGAAGAGGAATACGCGGACAACATACAGTTCAAAGCCCACGTGATAAATCTGATGAACGCTCTTAATTTGGCCGTCGGACACATGAACCAGCCCGAGGTGGTCGCGGCCATGATGACGAAGGTCGGAGAGTCGCATAAGAAGAGGAAAATTGGTGAACAACAGTTTTTAGTGAGTTTAAAAGCATTATAAAAATAATATTGCATGTTCCTTTGCTCAGCTATAATGTAGGAAGAAAACAAGGTGCGCGCGCGGTTGAGGAATTTTTCAATGTCCAAATAGGCCGATAATTTCAGCCCGTGTAGCACAACTAAATATGCTACGCGACTCTTGTTGCACGATATAGCGTCACCCGTCACTCTATCGCAGTACTGTATATAATTTCACGCGCGAGAAAGAATCACTTGTCACAGTTGTGCTATAGGTGCGGTGCAGTTCTCGCCTCTTCTCGTCTGGCTGAATGGGTGAAAGTTTTTTTTTTAATTGTGGGGTTTCATCGGGAATCTTCCTAACAATGTTCCCCTTGACATTTATAATGGTTGTATGGTAGTCACCATACAACAGGAATAAAAATAGTTCTAATGATACATTCTTAAAACAGGCTACGCATTTAATTTTTTCTTTGAGCTTTGATCTTTGTATCAATGGTTCAAAATAAAAATGGTGTGTACCCACATAAAAAAAAAATTGACATTACATAAATTGATACATTCTTAATTGCAATTATTTATTTATCGTATGGCGATGTAATATGGCACACTGAACACATTTTTTTTTGCAATTATACAATCGTCTGTAGACGTTAACATTTGTTGTTTCTGTTTGTTACAGGATCTGAAAGACGTGCTAGTGAATATGTTCATAGAAGTACTTAAGCTAGACGAGATGACTCTGGCCGCCTGGTCGAAAACCCTCGACTTCTGGTACCAACACATATTCACAACCCTGAATTGACCCTAGATAATTGTATAGTAGGTGAAAACAAAAACTATATAATACTGGCACAAGTGAAAACTGACCCCAATTTTACAAATACAAGGTCATTTGTCACTTGTCAAAGAGACTTCTGGTACCAATACCAACACATATTCACAACCCTGAATTGACCATAGACAATTGTATAGTAGGTCGAAAAATTTAAGATCAAACTATTTAATACTGGCACAAGTGAAAACTGACCCATTTTTACAAAAATATGGACTTTTGACATAATTTATTTGTAATAGTTACGATAGGCTATAAATATTCCTGTAGTTACCAATGATCAATAAATAATTATTTATTGTTGTATTGTATTGTACCCCAGTCAAACTAAATGTATTATTTATTTTTATAATTACGACTACAATACCTCAAATATATTGTTATAACTTGACCAATAGGTAATGTAGGTTTAGATATTTTAATTACCTATACTTATACGTTGTTATTTTAGAAAATGTTATATAGGTTAGATAACATTAAATATCAAATAAAAAAGTTACATATTATCTAGTTTGTTTTAAATATTTACACCTTAGCTCGTTCCACACCATAACATGTTTATAGGGTTCCGTTTAAAAAAGATAACGACTTATAATAAGGCCTGTCTATCGCAGCGCTGATATAGTTATTTATGCCATCAATTTCAATTATTTTTTAACATAGCTAACCCGAGTATATTCCAAATCAAAAGTTTTAAAATTATTTTCTGTGCGATATTAGGTATTATTAACATGTATTTTTTTTTATTACAACCTGACACTCGGAGGCGACGAAACTACAGCTCCTGATCACGAGTGTAAAACTCGTTCTTAAAGCTATTCAAAAGCTGTTACGATTTCCTCATACTGGAAGGGAGAACGACTAAGAAGGCAATGAGCAAAAGTGTTGGGGCGGTCTTCTTCAAAACGGATGACAATACCCTGTTGAATAATTACAGCCATCTCAGTTCTGAGCCGTATCGTCAAACACAAAACCGGATTTTGACAATCCCGACCCCACGCGGTCTTCGTAAAGTGCATTTAAATTGCGCGGAGGCAGGTCAGCCCCAGCCAGTAAGAAAGTGCAAGCCACAAAAGAGCCATAGTTGTGGAGACATATATTCAATGACATCTCCGTGATAAGTGTTGTAAAGACCGCGAGCGACCACGGTCGTAGTAGAGGCACATATGCCTGACCTCAACGTGTTAATGTATTAAACTATTGATACAAAGATCAAAGAAAAATTTAAATGCGTAACCTGGTGGAAGAGACCGGGAATCGAACCCGGCAGCATTGGATTACCAGTCCAGCGTGTTAATGTATGTTATACGAACTCAACGTTGTAACTGAGCTCGAGCGCTCCAGCCAGCCAGTACCAATCCATATTGTCGTATCCGAGTAGATCACTTCCTACATTATTTCTGATTTAGTAAATATGCTGTGATTGTACGAAACCCTCCGTACACGAGGCTGGCTCGCACTTCAGTGATGCTAATTACTCCTATGGCGCGGAGATAACCCCATTAGCGGGTTATACTCCCACACAAAGTCCGACTCACTGGTAGTGAGGGCTAAACAGCCCTGATACAGTTCAAGTCATGTCTAAAAAACCGGCCAAGTGCGAGTCGGACTCGCGCACCGAGGGTTCCGTACAAACACTTTCCATCCCTAAGTCGTTAAGTTACTTTTGCACCTGGTATGTATAGCGCCCCATATAAATTAGGTGCAAAGTTAGGTATTAAAAAAACTACTTACTAGATCTCGTTCAAAACAATGTTCGTTGGTAGTTTTTATAGTAATGTACATCATATGTTTTTTTAGATTTTTCATTTTCTTATTTTAGAAGTTAGAGGGGGGGACCAACTTTTTTCCACTTTGGAAGCGTCTGTCACGCAAACTATTCGGTGTAGAAAAAAAATATTTTAGAAACCTCGATATCATTTTTGAAGACCTATCCATAGATACACGTATGTGTTTGATGAAAAAAAAATTTTTGAGTTTCAGTTCTAAGTATGGGGAGCCCCCAATATTTATTATATTTTTTTTATTTTTGCATCAAAATCTTAAATGCGGTTCACAGAATACATCTACCTACCAAGTTTCAACAGTATAGCTCTTATAGTTTCGGAAAAAAATGGCTGTGACATACGGACGGACAGACGGACAGACAGACATGACGAATCTATAAGGGTTCCGTTTTTTGCCATTTGGCTATGGAACCCTAAAAACTTCAGTGATGACTGTGATTCATTTACATAGAAAAGACACGCACAATTATTTAGGACTGGCGCCGCCCGCCATGCCTTTCGTAGGTCATTGAGAAACATGTACCTAAGTATTTATTGGACCGCAAAACCGCAATCATAATGACTTGGCGAATCCAAAGAAGATATCATTCAATAATGTTTCATTTAGCGCTACAGTTTTGTCACCTTATTATAATGTAATATCTAACTACCAATGCCAGATTAAGACTGATGCCTGTTTACGCAATCGCCAGGACCCATGACAAAGGTTTACTAAAAATCGCGCTGGTTATGCTAAGATAGCCTTAAATTACTTGTCAATAATTTTTTGGAGCATTTATTTTGTATTTATCTGAGAAATTATTGACCAAGTACTTATCCTGTGATGATTAAGTAAGAAGAAGATATTGGAGATATAGCTCACGGGTTCAGTGATTCGTAGATTAATTCTGAGGTAGGTTATATACAAAGATGGCATCCAGTGGCCGATTTGCAGTCTTGGCCGTCCAAGGCCCAGAACATGGAGAAAGTACCATCCGCCCCTTTGTCAGCACGTCATCCATAGTTGCCATCCCCAATATCTGGCCGCTCTGAGCCCGGGCCTACTGGGCCGTAGGCCAAACCTCCCACTGAAGTATCATAACATCGTCAGGCACGGATCCAACGTTGAAGGCATTGTGGGCAATGTGAACATGCCCATAAAGCTTAATTGTTATTCACACTTCATCGGTTTAATGTAGAGGTGCCAACTACCTTTTTTGATGGTTAGATCCGGACCTGAGAGAAGAGGTTGAACGAGGGCTTTTATGAAAACGAAAATACTGTGCATAAATAAAGACATTAATTTAAAACTGAGACCACTAAGTAGATATTTACCTACAATGTTATGTATTGCCAATTTTGATGAATGGAATAGAAGTTTGAACTTTAATTACATCTTGAATTAACAACCTTCATTCCTTTGAAAGGTGCGCATTAAACACAGAATTCAAAAAAAATGTTGATAAGAAAAGTTACTGATAAAATAATGATGAAGAATTATAGAAGAAAATAGAAAATTGCATTTCATTAACACTATATATGCCATATGAACATACAAGGAGCATTAACAATAAATGGAAAATAGAAGCAGAATAAGTAGAGGAAAACCTAATACAAAATGGTGTGCATAAAATATCTGAACCCGAAGAATCTTCTGCGTTTTTCAGTTGATTTCCATACGATGATCGCCGACATCGGATAAAAAATTTCGCAGTAAGAAAGACTGGAGAATTAGGACGGTTGTGACGACCTAGTTCTGCTCATCATCATACCCATCTTACCATACCATAAGATATAGTAATTATTGTTTTACCTTATAAATTACAAACAAATCGGATAGAAACCATTATTTATGCACATAGGCTATGGCGTGCTTGACCTTATGAACTACAAAAAACGAGTAAAAAAACTCATATATAAGTATTGTGACTAGTGTCTAGTATGTCTACATAATAGTGGACAAAAACAATGTTTGACCACTTCACATAATTGTGTGGGTCTAAATTTAGATTAATGTAAATCTTAAATTTTTTATCACCGGCCATGACCAAGCATTTTCTTTACAATTACTTATAGCAAACAGAACTACTTTATTTATCCATTAGATTAGTATTGACAGCGCAGACATAAATACACAAAAAGGTGCGAGCATGTGCGAGTATGCGAGTATTTATCAGTTATGAACGATAGACGGTCAGTATTATTTTTGTCGCTGGGAGAGTCGCGCGCGCTCTCTCCGCATAACCTCAAAATATTCCATAGACAATCGCGCGGAAAAAGCGCGCGAAAACAAACGTCAAACCAAGTAAGTAGTTGCGCAAACATTCTCAATGGATGTAATAAAAACTTGTTTACTCTTGGGGACGGTAAATAAACGTGATTCTTATAAAAGATGCGTCACAAGATATATCTTTGATTGCTTAATTAACTATGTTGGAACAATTTCCCGCCATGAATTTCCCAGGGAAACATATAGGGACGACTTCCAGTTACATGTTCTTATCATTAACGATTGCTCATGGTTATTTTACAGGAAGGTAAAAGTTTCATATATGTATTCGTGTTAAAGGTTCTCGCTGTAGGTATGTAGTATGTACCTGCATGGAAATAAAAATTGTTGTAAAGTTCATAAACATATAGAGTCCTCTGATTACATAGGTACTGTTAACTATAATTTAATAATAAATAATAAATAATTTAGTTAATAATTTAGTTTTCAACAAATAAATGTCAGCTGCTTGGTCATTCGCGCCCTATCGCGCGATTTATTCGACCATCATTAGGCCTGCAAAACAAAGTGCATTATTGTCATTACCAAGGTCCACTCAACTATTATGCGACGTTAATTCTTCAAATAAACGTGGATGATGAAACTCATACCGTATTTAAGTAATCATATCCTTTCGACAATTTCATTCATAAACTTCCCTATCGTATCTTCGATATTTCTTGGAAATATGAGTCAAATACTACGAGTAACTGGTTGTAAACAAGCAAATATGCAACGAAGAATGCCTGCGCTTAGAACCATAACGAAACAACTCAAGGGGCAGTATTCAGATACCACATTTCCTTGCAAAGCCGTGTTCTCATGTTAAATGTTTATGAAGCTGTAGGCACTTACGCCTTTTTGATGGCAGCGATTTTTCCAGATAGATAACGACATAAGTGCTCATGAAATAGTTGGCGGTTACGCTGTTTTCTAGTTAGGCTTCGATTTCGCAAGGTGATACTTACACTGGTTTTCCTCATTCATCCATTTGTTGAGCGTCTGGGCTTAATTTATGTGGCGGGAGATCGTGGTTTTACTGGTTGACCATATTTTTATCCGATTAAGACTACTTGTGACTATAGTTGCTTTTTGTATTTTTGTATTTTTTTAGGTTCTATGATCTCAGGTTGTCAACGGGATTGTAACGGTATAAGTAGCTAAGACTTCGTATGTCTTTCACAGAGCTGTCTCTTTAAACCCACATGATGTGAAAACTAGTGCTAAAAAAGAAAATAATAAAATTTAAATAAATTAATAATTTAGTAAGTAAAGAAACTTGGTATTTCTTGATGGCCGCTCGTTTACTCATCGTTTGCGAGTCCAGCTCGCCCATCGATGTTTTTTTTATTACCAACTAGATCTTGTCAACAATATCAACGTGCTCTAGATTTCGTAGGTCGTGAACCGTCTTCATATGAGCAAAAATCAAAATATAAGGATAGTACCTAAATAAAAATTATAATATTGGACAACCTTTATAATATTGGAAAGCTGTAGTCGGCTGGTGTTATGGATACCTACTAATAGTCTATATACATGCTTATATAGATAAGTATATACTTAAATACATAGAAACATCCATGCCATAACCCATGGAACAAATATCCAAGTTAAGTGTACCTACATAATAATATCTACTCATTGTACTGGACTGGCGCTACGTCGCTCTTTTTTGTATTTATTTTTATTGAAGCGTTCTAACTAATAACAAGCAGCTCAAATCAAAATAGTTTAAACCAATACCATTAGGGCTTGCAATTCTTCAAAGTAATAAATAAGTCATCCAGTTTACAATTGGTACAGTTTACGACTAGGAGGCTTAGTCACAAATATCCGAAGACAGGCACGTTTCAATGTGGTACAAGTTTTTTTTTCTAACTGGAGCTTCGATTACAGCCAGTCGCATCATCACCATCATCATCATCATTTCAGCCACAGGACGTCCACTGATGAACATAGGCCTCCCCCAGTGACTTCCAGATCGGCCCGTTCGAAGAGACCTGCATCCACTAGCTTCCAGCAACCTTTACCAGGTCGTCTGTCCACCTTAGCCAGTCGCATGCCTAGATGAAAATAGCAGGCGCAAGTGGCATGGCGGAACCGCTTCCCATCGCTTTTCCCAAAACAAAAAGCATTTTAGCGTAAAAGGAAACATGATCTGTCAGTTGCGCAAGATTTGCATAAGATTACTTTCATAAGCTTGACTCATAGCAAATCGAAAAGGTTTTATATGTCGATAATATATAATCTTCATATTTCGCAGAATATCTTAGTCAGCGCGAAACTGCCTTTAATGATTTTGAAATGCCATGCGATGCCAGAAGAAATATCAGTTTTTATTTTAACTGTTGCTATGGTACATACTGAGTGATAAAATTTACCGTTTGCGTATTTTCTAAACTCCGATTAATTTATGCCAATGCTTTTCGAACAGCCGCGTACCAAATAACAATTACGTTAGTAGGCTAGTCTCTTTCGTAGTCTATTCTATGTAACAACTATCGTTGCTTAAAGGATATTATTTAAACGTTCCGTTCCCTAACTAATAGATAAAATTTGATTCCTCAAGGGCTCAAGCTTACTTCGATAACGCGCCAACAAACTTTGTTAGTACTAAGTATCAAACTTTTAGCAACTAACAAATGTACCCATTGTTTTCACAGCGTCATGGGTCACGCAATAACCCGTTGGTGGTGGGGCGGCGAACCAGACGAAGCCAACCCGGTATCAGGTCTGACCCTGCGCCAGGTGTACCATGTCCAGAGTACCTGGAAGCCCATACAAGCTGAAGCGGAGAAGTATGGAATGGATCTGTTTATAAGGTAACTCTCTGAACAAAACTGCTTTGAAAGGAAAGGACCTAGACAATATTATTCGCACGACGAAGAGTCACTTTGGCACAGTTGTGCTATAATCGCTTTTGAACAATAAATAACGGACAGCAAAGAAACGAGCTTATTTTATATGACAATGAAACCAACTAGAAAGGATACTCTTTCTTAGAAACAAAAAATAATTTTCCTTATCGGTTCTGCCGTTTTCAAGTAGGTATTCGGGGAACACAAAAAAAAACACGACAATATCTATGTAGAGCAGGTTGCAGTTTCGCACAATCCTAACATATAATGTAATGACAAAAAAAGTTTTAGTTGGTTAGAGTCGGGACGCGATTCATTACGTTACTTTACTTACTTTATCAACAAAGGTACCTAAATAGTTTTAGAGGGGAGATATAGACCTTTCTAGTGCAAGGGTCCTCTTGTTGTTAAACCCTGTTTGTGTGTCTGAGATAAATTGCAAAAATCAAGTTGCATATTAATTATCGCTGTATTCTGAAACACAAGCCCATAACACAAGCCTTCTTGAGCTTAATTTAGGACTAGATCGTTTTGAGGTTGCCTGATATTTATTTATTTATTAACCACACGTGTTGTCACAAGCGGTAGAATCGTCTCACGCGTATATTATCTAAATAATGCATTGTTTAAGTACCGAAAAACTCTATTCTGTAAAGACTCATGATCATGAAGACCTTGCGTCCGTGTTCTTAACAAAGCTACAATATTGCGTCATCATTATTCTCGAAAGGACATATGTCCTATATAAAATATATCAGAAATAACTCTTTTAGGCTGGTATTATAGAAGAATCATCCAATTCACGTGACGCCATAAACTCGCTAAATTGCCTCGGCCTTTTGGGACGGGACAAAAGTTCAATGCCACTCGCCCTTCATAAAAATATCAACGCGGAAGAATGAATGGCGTTTTGCACTTATATATGCTTTAAAAATATTCGATGGGTGTAGAACGGCTGATGCTCCACATGTGAATAGAAATGGAAGCGCCAATAAAAAGAAAATGCGAGTAACCAGAACTATTTTAGAGGCCTCTGAGAAAACTACCGTGAATCTCAGACGTAGTATATTAAAATACATAAACGAGTTCACTCTGGTTTCAATGATACAATTTATGTTCACTATAATCGAATCCCGTATTCTTCCACAGGTTATTCCGTGCCGATCGAGAAACGCAGACATTTTTCAAGGCCATCCGCAACCTAGACGAGGAGAAGATCAGAGGCAGCTACCAGTTCAAGGCGCACGCCATCAACTTCATGTCTGCGTTCAACATGGCCGTCACCAACTTGAAGCAGCCTGAGGTCGTGGTCGCCATGGTGGAGAAGCTGGGGGAGTCGCATGCGAAGAGACATATCTCTACGAAATATTTTGAAGTGAGTTATTTAAGGCTCCTTATCCGTTCAAAAATGCTGATCCAGAAACGCAGACATTTTTCAAAGCTATTCGCAACCTAGACCAGGAGAATCAGAGGCAGCTACCAGTTCAAGGCGCACGCCATCAACTTCATGTTTGGGTTCAACATGTAGTCGCCATGGCGGAGAGACTGGGAGAGTCGCATGCGAAGAGACAAATTTCTCCAAAATAATTTGATGTGAGTTATTTAAGATTAACTGTGCTGATAAATTATGCATGTGTTATACATATAAACGTTCCTCTTGAATCACTCTATCTATTAAAAGACCGCATCAACATCCGTTTCGAAGTTTTAAAGACCTAAGCATACATATGGAGAGACAGACAACAGCCACTCTGTTTTATACTATGTAGTGATTTCGTCGTTCTTGCCAACTAGCTCGTCAACAGTGCCTTTGGGAGTGGTGAATTGAGCGAGCTCCAGGCACCAAGTGCACGTCTATCATAACTGTGACACGTGACTCTTTGTCGTGCGACAAATAATGCTGACTCGCGCGACATGCAAATTCGCTATAATCGAGCCGACATCGGATAACCCTATACAGTACGACATAAAAGAGTACGATTTCTACTCTGTGTCTGTGTGTTGTCCTTTCTAATCGATCTTAGAAAACAGGACGACACTACATCAGTATTGCCACTTTTTAATTTCCACACTTTCTTGTCGGAGTAGTCAATAACTACATCCAGTAGATCATTATAGAATAACAAAAGAATTAATTTATATCTTTTTCATACTTATGTTTATGTATTGATTTATTCCACAGGTAACAAAAGAAGTATTGGTAGGCATGCTGAAAAACGACTTAAAACTGACAGAAGACCAGATGGAAGCATGGGATAGCTTTATTAGATTTATATACAAACATATTTTTGATAAATTATAACGATTATATATTTTAGTATACAATTTTACAATAATTATGACATTAGTTTAAGTTAATATATGTACTGTAGTTATATTATTTAATAGAAATATATTTTTTACTTAAGTATACCTAAATGTTTGTATACCTAATGTATTTAAGATATAGGTACAGCGTATGTAAGTTACTCGGATGTGATATGGATAAAATATATAGTACTCAGTAAACATTATTCTATTTTGTTATTATTGGGGTTCCGTACCAAAAAAAATTAAGAAAACGGAACCCTTATAGGATCACTTTGTCCTTCCGTCCGTCCATCTGTGAGTTAAGACCCTATATCTCGGAAACGCGTAGAGGTATTTTGAAATTAAAACCACATACTCGGGTCTACAGTCTCTTGAGGCAGTGTCAAATCAAATTTCTAAGTTGACGTAAAAAAGGTACGTCCGTTTATGCCGCAAAAAACATAGGTATAATTATTTTGACAATCTCAAGGAAATACAAATTTATAGGGTGTTTTCTGTTAACCTAGCTAGAACCATAAAATTTATCAAGTACAACCGTCTTATATTATACTAACAGTATAGATAAAAATCTGAAACCATACATTTGTATATATTTTACGTATTTTACTTAACGCACGTAAAACAGTTTTCCAACGGTAAAGTTAAGCTTGTCGCTCAGTACTGTTTATCTTTTCGTTAGAGGCTAGAGCAATATGCAGTGCTTTCATAGTTCGTACGACACCCTCCTCGGTGCGCGAGTCTGACTCGCACTTGACTGGGTTTTTATAATTATGTATCCGGCACCCAATGTAACAAGTGGCATAACTTTACTATAATATTCAAATAAATTTCAATTGGGTACGTAAAGTTTTTTGAAGAGAAGGCCGAGAGAGAGCACTTCGGCTAACAAAATTGTAAACTGACAAGTCGAATATTAAAAAATAAATAATTATCGTATTGTTCAAAATACTTTGCGTTCCCTATTCCCTATAATAAACGTTTGTTAAAGTCTAATTAGAAATTAATCTTTAGATTAGCCTTACCTATATAAAAAAAAAAAACGTTAAATGCAAGATCTAACATAGCATGGTGGTACGATACGACATTTTGCCACGATGCAACGTTGTGTGGTGGAAATACATAAATCCAATATCAACTATAGCTCCATACAACATGATTAAAATTAAAATACAATTTTCTATCACGCGACGTCGTATCGTGGCACGATGTTTTGTCCCACGATGCGATGTCGTACCTTGTAATTGTAATTATGTTTCGGTCCTTCGCTGCTACTTGACAAAGCTCTGATAATTAAATAAGTAGTTGTTTATTTTATTATTTTTTGATGATACTGTTAGAACCACGTAAAGCTGTTAACTTTAATTTGTTTGTATGCAAGCTATGCAACTCAGACACGATACCTATTATACATATAGATATTATGTATGTTATAATTATAGCATAATGCTAACGTACATTACTGTATACGAGATTTATTACATAACCAGAATGATTAAACATGAGGTCTATTAACGAATACGAAACACTTTGTATGATTTATTTATTAATCAACGAATAACTGCGCACTAGTTTAAGCTATGGTCGATTAATATTAAAGTGTCTGTATTGTAATTTTTTTTTAAACTAAGCTCATCCACTTACCTGCATTCACAATGGCATTGTGTCTAATACAATCCTATCTGTTTTTGTTCTCGTAACCGCCAACCAGTTACTTACAAAAAACTACATTGCGTGGATATTGAATTTTCAACCTTATTCCTTGTTGAATAGGTTTAAAATGGTTGATGATGAGAGTTTATAGTCCTTTTTCAAGTGAATACGTTCTTGTGGAGAGTCGGGCGGTTGTACAATTCCAAAAACTTATGATCACCATTATTCTGTTAGTGTATTTTGTAGTTTAATGTCCAAGGAAATAGAGTCGACAATCTATAATAACCTTCCAAGGTGGTTACAATCTGCTTTTACTACGAGCTCGCTATCTTAATTTGTGGTTAACCACTCAATGGTATTCAGTTACCTACCTTAAGTGGATGAGCTTAGCTTAGAAAATTTGTACTATAAGTGGTTGACAATTTAATTATGGCTTTACAGTCCGTGTGCTCTCATATTACGATACAGCCCGTCTAGCACAACTATGCTTCACTTATTATAAATTTATCACCCGTCATTTACTCACAGTACTGTACAGAAAGAGATAGGTAGTATCTCGCGCGAGAAAGATCGCTTTTTTACATGACTTGAACTGTATCAGGCCTCATTAGTATTAGTCGAACTTTGTGTGGGAGTATTAACCATCAAATGGGATTATCACCGCGCCACACGATTAATTGGGGGGTGACACGGGCGCATTGGGCTCGTAGACTAAGTTGTGAGTAGACTGAATCAAATCAGTATGAGTTAGGGCGGGAGGAGAGGGGAAAGAGAGTCGGGCTATGAAAAGAAGAAGAGAAAGAGTCGCGTGGCACAGTTGTGCTAGAGGTGCAGCGTGAAAACTGAAGTTCTTATCTGGATCACGTAGGAGCGAGCGAGACAGGTATAAAACTCGAGTCGCACTCTGTCAGCTTACGCACTGTACTTTATTTTGTATCCGTGATCTATAAACTTAGCATATACTTAATTATTTTAATTTATTCAAATATTGTGATAATTCCATTCCATTTCATACTATATAGTATGAGTTATGGTATCAGATGGACAACATGACTCGTACTTATACCTAATCAACTAAGTCATATTTGTGGATGTCAACCAAACAAAGAATCAATGTTATTGTAGTTATTTACTGCCAACTTTAGCCATCATCGAGACCTCAACACGGTCAACATATCATCTACTAGCTGTGCCCCGCGGTGTTACCCACTCATCCCACGGGAACACTAAATTTATTCGGGATGAAAAGTATCCTATGTCCTTTCCCGGGTCTCAAACTATCTCCATACCAAATTTCATCTAAGTCGGTTCAGCGGTTTAAGCGTGAAGAGGTAACAGACAGACAGACACACTTTCGCATTTATAATACCTATTAAGTATGGAAGTACGGATTAGTAGACATCGGTATACATGCAATGGGGCATGTAAAGTTTATGGAACACCTCCTTGCTATAAGATTTTACAAACTGCAGCTCGTTAATTTTTCCTCTTCTGCATAAAAGTCTAAATTAGTCTACTAATAAAGTTTACCGTAAAATTGAGAATTCCGTCCGCTCATAAATAATGTGTAGGTATATGCGATTTAGTTTACAATTGTATAAACTAACGATATGAGTAAGTATCAATTATACGGTGTCATAATATACATGTCGGAAGGAATTCATTTTTATAAACTAACGATATGAGTAAGTATCATTTATACGGTGTCATAATATACATGTCGGAAGGAATTCATTTTTTATAAAATTTACCAGGATTTCGGAATAAAACCTACCTGGGAGAAAAACGTACCCCATGTTTTACAAAACACTTTTAACTTTGAACAGCTTCAGAATACCTACTGCACCTTTATTTTATTCGTGCTTAAAAAGGAATTGGTTAACCTAATCCATTATTTATACGGAAAATGTTGCTTATGAATTTTACAAGCCGTGCCTTCATAAATATTAATATAGCAGAGGATATTCTTCAAAACTCGTCGCTCGAATCTCGTCATTGCAAAATCGTGTCACGTCATTCCAAAAAGTTCACCGATTGATCCACTGTAGAAGTTTGTAAAAGAGTAGAGTAATGAGAAGAAACGATTTCTTAACTTCCAGTCTATGATTGTCAGATTTGTCGTGTGATATATATGAATGACAAAGCAACCCGTCTAGGGCAACTATGGTTCGCGAGTCATGTCGCGCGACATGGCATCACCTGTCACTATCTGACAGTGCTGTACAGAAAGAGTTAGGTATCTCGAGGGAGAAAGAGTCGCGTAGTGTCACAGTTGTGCTAGAGGTGTATGGTGTAGGAGGATAGCCAGACAAGTTACTTTTTTTCCTCGGCTTTTTAGTAGTTTTTAGTGGTCGCGGTTTTTAGTGGTAAGTCCTAGTTTATTTTACTAGCAAGGAGCATTCTTTGGTAAGTGACATTGAAAGCCATTGACTATCACAGATGTAATCAAACAGAAAACTGAACTAAATATTCCACGAATTCTTTATATTTTTTGCATAATAAAGCCAAAACTATCCACAGCGTTGCAAGAAAAGATTTTATATTTATTTCAGAAGAAGAACGAAGGATTGAGCAGCATTCCGATGAACATTGGTTTGAAATTGATTGTTGATGAGCAGCGATAGAGTGCGACCAACTTATCAGTGAAACGGCGAAATTAGGAACTTCGACTGTCAGGCTGAAATATCGTAGGACATTGTTAATGATTCTGCGTTCGAGAGCTCTGTATGTGAAGATTAGTTCACAGATAAGTTGATCGCACTATTATATATGTACCTACTGACGACGTAATGCATATACCGGGTGATCAATCCAAATGGGTCAGTACGGAAAAAAACCAAACCTACACAACACAACAATATATGTACATGATTGCCATATGAAAGCGGTTTGTAGAGCTGCACCTACTATACCCGTGTTAAACCGCAATTTGTCAGGCTATAATTTAAGCCAATTGTTAAATAAATCAATTGAAACGCTCACATGAAAGCGACTTGAAACGCTAATGACAACGAATCATTTTATTCTACTAAATACACAGCTATACAATCATAACTTAAACAATTCAGAAACCAAACGTAAATAGGGCATAATCGAAAAAAAACCTCTCTTGCGTCATAGCGTCAACCATCCTGCCCAAGTAGCACACAGGCTGCATAGGCACTTATGCAGCCTTTATACAGCTTAAATAAGAGTTATAATGGCTGTATAAGCTCTTAGGTGGCTGCTGCAGCGCCCTTGGCGGTCTATAACTGTAAGAAATGTATAAAACCTGCTCTTAATTTATAGCCTTAATTTATTTTCAGGGACAATCTATCTATCTATCTATATATATATTACGCGAGGCCGATTTTTGTACATCCCATCAGATCTACAGTTATGGTCCGATTTTGATAAATGATATGTCATTAGATTCGTCTCATGCTGGAGAGGTGCATAAAACTCTTGGAATTTTAATTTTTTCCTGAAATGGTACTGAAAAATGGATTTGAAAAAACTACTGTGCGCTAACCACGTGACTTTGACCACGTGACCTGTGATCCCTATTTTGACATAAGATGACCGAATAATAATAAGCATGATTTGCTCACAAACCTGTAGTAAGTTGTTCAGCATGATGAAATATTATTTTTGAGTCGGCAACATAATATCCGCAACACTTAAAACATGTACGAATATGCAAAAATAATTTTACAGCTTGTTGACAATGAATGACAGTAACCATATTCTGACAACTATTAATGTCTTTTTATGAAAGAAAGAAAGACATTTATTGCCACAACAAAAAAATAAAATAGGTACATAGATTGAACAATAAAAACATTGTCATTATATTGTCCACCCAAATTATTCTGTGTGACAAAAGGAGCGGATTCAGCATGTGCTGCGACAGACAGGCGTCTGCGCAGCGCTGGTTTTCAGGCCGTCCCTTTTCTCACTCTGAACCACATTGTCATACTTGCGGGTGCGACCAAGGTATACATGCATGCATGTGCGTGCACACAACACACCCACACATACATGCATGTACATGAGTACATGCTAAAAGTGACATCAGCTAATTTAAAATATATATATATATATATTATATGTAACAAATAATGTTCCAAAGCGAGAGGATTTATTATTAAAAACTACTATTGAGAGAATACCTGGTTAAATAATTCGATAAACTTTAATTGATACATTTACATTATATTACTTTGAACTAAGCACTTAAATGGCCATAGCATTACATTAGACACACAAATCTTCGGTTTCCAATTGTTTCTTTAAGAATAATAAACGCAATTTACATTTAAATGTTGGGCGGGACACATTGGATCGCAATGGGGGTGGGAGGTCGTTCCAAATCTTCGAAGCCGAAAATTTGAAACTACCCCTGAAGCCTGCAGTTTTATGCAGCGGAACAGTCATTTTATTTTGCAATTTACTGCGGGTATTTCTTTCGTGCAGATCCTTTATCCACCGAATCTTATCGTATAGGTATTTTGGCTTTTGATTAAAGACTATACTATGGATTAGGCTAGCCAAATGTAGTGTTCTACTTATTGGGGGCTATTATGTCAATGCTCTAAATTGCCAGGTTGTTTTTCTTTTTAAAATGTTGATATGGAAACTTTTTTCGCATACCTGTTAAAAATGTGGAGAAAAAAGCCGGTTAAGTGCGAGTCAAGGAGCTTATATTTAAGACAACAGGAGTGCGAACTCAGAATAAGTGTTCACACAAAATTAAATCTTAGTATAGATACATAAAGTATATTTTACGGGTGAAGGGGTCACGGGAAGACAGAGACAGCTCGCAGATGGGTAGTGTGTCCCTTTCTAATATTGCCAGTCATAAAAAATAGTAATAATTAGTAGTTTTCAAATAAAATGGTAGTTATTAGTAGTATATACTAATATACTTTTCTTTAAATTAACACTTCAAATAATTAAATATTTTATTCGCTAAACTTTCTTACGCGTCACCAAAGAAACTAACGGAAAAAATTATGAAAGTTATACAATCCGTTAGTATATAAAAATAATTTTATGTTAGGGCAGGACAAAAACCTTTAAATTTGAAATCTTATTAATATAATTGAAAACTGTCAGCATTTTTGACAGTGCTTAATGGTATCTTTTCTGATTATTTAAAAAATTACATACTTATAATTGCATCATGGTAACTGGAATTAAAGGTTGCAAAAGGAAATGTTTTGGTGGCTATAGTATATTTTTTCAGGTAATATATGGTATCATATATTAATATGAAAGCATGTCAAACTTTGATAAAGTACTAAAAGAGTGACAATGAATTTACAAAATTACCAGATAATTCCGATCTATGTTTTACTTCGAAAATATTATTCGTACTAAAAACAATCTGAGCATTGCACTATTGCAGTAATGTCGTTTTAACTATACTACGATAATCCTTCGCTATCTAAGGGTGGTTAATAGGCGTCGAAATTTCAAAATGGTCGTAGCGAGCTGAAATTTGGTATGTAGGGGGCTTTGGGCCCCCTGATTCCAAAAAAGTTTTTTTTTTCTATCATAAAAAAAAATGTATGGAAATTTTTTTAAGCGTGGGAGGTGCTCGACCAAATGTCATAGGGGGCCTCCACCCGAGTACAGTCGTGAAAAAAAAAATCGAAATGGCGACTTTTTTTTCTAAATTTCAAGTTGGTGCTAGGGGGCTGAAACTCGATATCGGGGGGCATTTGGGGCTCACAAATATGAATCTGGAATCGGTGTCCGAAAATTCGGTCAAATTCGGAGAATATCGGAAAAACAAGATTTGTATGGAGAAAATTTCATATTGGTCCGAGGGGGCTGAAATTCGGTATCAGGCAGTTTTTGGGGCCCCCGAGTCGGAATCTGAAATTGAATTTAAAAAATTCGGTCAAATTCAGAAAATATTGGACAACAAACTTTAATATTTTAGTTCGACCGAGGGCCGCAGGCTTAAGGGCGAACGTCCCCCCACGAGGCCGCAGGCCGAGCTCCATGTAGCACCAAAGGTGCGGAGCGTCCCAGAGACGGCGTAGCGCGCGAGCCCAAGGGCCCGCAGGGCGAGCCCACCTAGAACGTTGCTACCCGCCTAAGTAATCGTAGTAGTAGTAGCAATCGTAGAACCAAAGTTAGGAGATAACTCAAACGAGATGTATGCCTTTAAGACCTCCCAGATCACCCCGCCATAAGTATTTTATATGAATCACTAAAAACAAAAAAATATACTTAATTAATATAAAAATATAATAAATGAGTGGTTTGGCATCGTCTTCAAAACGTGATTCAAACGTAATCTGTACTTAATGGGTTATTTTTAGCTTTTTAGTTTTTTTTGAAGTCGGTTTTTTTTTGCTTTTTATTTCGCCATATACTTAGTAACCGTTAGTACAGTAATAAAAAGTATTGCGTAGTCTTGCATTGGTAAAACAGAGTTATACAGGTAGTTTATAAAATAACGGTATACTTACAGTTTTACCTCCCTAATTAATTTATGGAACCCTACAAATAACCACTTTTTTATATCCTCATAAATGAGTTCATGTCCACGTACATCAGAATATGTTTTTTGTTTGTTTTGTTTTTAAGTATGACTTAACGGAGTTTGTCATTTATCAAATCAAATTAACAGTTATGGGATTGCTGCGTTCTGTTAAAATAACAGGAGCCAAAAGTGTGTTATTGCTGGCATAGTAGCTAACATTCACTATATTTATTTATGAGTTTCCATAGGTATATATAAAATAAATTCTAGCTACAGTGCCAGCCAATATACATTTTTAGACTTTAATTTTTTTTATTTTTTTTTATAAATATCGGACAACCTCACACAAATCAATCTAGTCCCAAATTAAGCTCAAGAAGGCTTGTGTTATACTAGACGACGATATACGTACTTATATAGATAAATATAATATACTTAAATACATAGAACAACCATCACCCAAGCACAAATATTCGAGTTCATCATACAAATATTTGCCCCGGCCGGGAGTCGCACCCGGGACCGCCGGCTCAGTAGGCAGGTGTCTACAAACCGAGCCAAGCTTGTAATAAAATGGAGTAAGGATGAGTCCCTCTTTATTGCTAAATATTTGGCTACCCCAGCAGAGTGGGATAAACTGCCCCCTTGGCGGCTTTCTTACTTGGCTCGTTCGAACGAAGCAATGAGCAGTCCAGGTATACTATAGTATTTACTAGGTCCATGGTGCGAGTTGGACTGGTACTCGAAAGACTAGAAAAATTGACCGTCATTCAAGGATAGATTATTTTTATAGGCGAGTTTTACAATAAATCAAAGCAGAAAAAAATTAGTTAAACTAATTTAAACGTCTGTATAGAATCTTTTTATCGATTCATATTTTTATGTGGTAATACCACATTTTTATTTTTATAAATAATGACACAAAGGTAAATTAAGAAAGAAAAATTGAATGCGATCTACTACAATCGAAGCGGGGTTTGAACCCGCGACCTCTGCGTTTCCGGCGCATTGCTCTCCCAACTGAGCTATTCGACCGCTACGTCAGTCACACCAAATCTTTCATCCCTTAATCCTTTACGCTACTGGAGCGCCCTCTGTGTCATATATGTTTTTTGAAATGCTTATTGCGCATTAGCCATACCCTAGGATGTGCGTTTTTACACGCACGATCCCCAATCCCCATTGCTTTACAGCAAGTGTGAAGACTGCGAGAGAGATGGCGCTGTTCTAAATATTTGTATAGAATCTTTTTATCGATTCATATTTTTATGTGGTAATACCACATTTTTCAAACCGCGGGTTCAAACCCCGCTTCGATTGTAGTAGATCGCATTCAATTTTTCTTTCTTAATTTACCTTTGTGTCATTATTTATAATTTAAACGTCATTCAAATAAGTAAATTTATGATAGATTATTATAAATGTGATTACATAAGTCCATCAAAAAAATAATTTCAAGGAAAATGGCATGAGTCATGGTAAATTAAATGGTATTTTACAAGAAAAAACTTAGTCCTTCCGCTTGCATGTCAACGGGATGGGAAATGTGGTCGAGTTGAGAATATGGACGACTTGACAATGTAGCTAAGTTGGGAATGTATCTACATTGGTAATATGGATGAGTTGGAAATGTGGACGAGTTGGGAATATGGACGAGTTGGGAATGTGGATGAGTTGGTAAAATTGACAAGTTGGTAATATAGACGAGTTGGGAATATGGACGAGTTGGGAATATGGACGAGTTGTTAATATGGGCGAGTTGGGAATGTGGATGAGTTGGCAAAATGAACAAGTTGGGAACACGGACGAGTGGGCAATGTGGACGAGTTGAGAATATGGACGAGTTGGGAATGTGGATGAGTTGGCAAAATGAACAAGTTGGGAACACGGACGAGTGGGCAAGGTGGACGAGTTGGCAATGAAGACGACTTGGTAATACGGACGAGTTCGTGATATGGAAGATTTGGCAATAAAGACGAGCTGATAATAAGGACAAGTTGGTATTGTAGACGAGTTGGGAATATGGACGATAAGGAAATGTGGATGAGTTGGCAATATGGATGAGTTGGTAAAATTTACAAGTTGGGAACATGGACAAGGGGGCAATGTGGACGAGTTCGTATTATGGACGAGTTGGCAATGAAGACGAGTTGGTAATACGGACAAGTTGGTAATATGGACGAGTTGTCAATGTGGACGAGTTGGGAATATGGACGAGTTAGAAATGTGGATGAGTTGGCAATGTGGACGACTTGGAATTGTGGACGAGTTGGGAATAATATGGACAGGTTGGAAATGTGAACGAGTTGTATTTGTGGACGAGTTAGCAATATGGA
This sequence comes from Apotomis betuletana, assembly GCA_932273695.1. NCBI lineage: Eukaryota > Metazoa > Arthropoda > Insecta > Lepidoptera > Tortricidae > Apotomis > Apotomis betuletana. The sequence goes on from OW026307.1 coordinate 18,796,901, forward strand.
CGAGTTGGCATTGTTGATGGGTTGGAAATGAAGACGAGTTTGGTGTATGGACGACTTGGCATTGTGGTCGAGGTGGGAATATGGACGAGTTGGAAATGTGGACGAGTTGTATTTGTGGACGAGTTGGTATTGTGGACGAGCAAGTAATATGGACGCGTTGGCATTGTGGATGAGTTGGGAATATAAACGAGTTGGCAATGAAGACGAGTTGGTAATACGGACGAGTTGATAATATGGATGAGATTGGCAATAAAGACGAGTTAATAATAAGGACGAGTTGGTATTGTAGACGAGTTGGGTGTATGGACGAGTTGGAAATGTGGACGAGTTAGCAATATGGATGAGTTGGCATTGTGGACGAGTTGGGAATGTGGAATAATTAACATGTTACCCTAACATGCGAAACTTGATAGGCTTCCGTTTTTACCGACAATGGTAAGGAACCCTAAAATTAGGTTTTTATTATAGACTTGAGAGTATAGATAGCATCTCCCTCAGTCTTCTGTCAGACACTATTTCAATGAGAGGAAAGACACGAAAGTTAGAATTTGGAATTCGGGCATTAGGCCTTCAGCTCAACTTTTTGAAAAAAAAAATATCTTATATTCTTTTTTCAAACTTGTTTAGCTGTTTTATATACTGGATTTTTTTATTACACATATATGACACATTCTTTTTTTTATGGTGGATTATTGTTACTCAGTAATTTATTTAGATTAGTAAGTAGGGTTTGATTAAATATAACTATCGTAAGAATTTCAAACACAATGTGTAATTGTTATTGAATAAATGATTGATGATGATGACATGGCAGCACCCATATTAAGAAAACTTGCACGATCTATTGAATTTCATAAAAAAAACAAGCATTGATAATAGTGGTTTTTCGTGTAGGTATCTATAAACGTTTTTTGCTCTCTATTTCACACAATTGAGTTTATGTAACATTTTTTAGTATCAATATTTTGAAGTATTTACGATTATGAATGAATACATAAACAGTTACGCACTCCATGATCTCCTTTTTAAAACCTGCGTAGTGAGTGACCAAATCTGTCATTTCGATTCATGTGCTATTTCTGGAAATTGATAGAAATCGATCAAATCGATAAATGTATGTCCTGAAGAAAGAACAACAAATTAAAATTCTACCAATCTGATGTTCAGTCCTATGAAAATATGTCAATTATTTTTTTAAGATATGGGACTATATTGTCATGAATTATATTTTTCCATAAAACGAATACCTAATATGCATTTTATTTGTGAAACTGATCAGCAGATCACATGTCATTAATGCATAAGTTATTTTTACAAAAGAGTTGAAAAAGTTGTCACGATGAAGCCAGCAGTTGGCTATCAGGCCTGGCTCTAGCCTGGCATGTTTTAACGTTTTTAAAACATAATTTTAACGTGTTTTTTTCAGTATTTATTCTTCGTTCCCCAAAAACTTCTTATCGATAAAGTAGTTATTTTCTGTAACACTACCGGATTTCCATATTCTAGCGGCGGTTCGACGCCGCAACGGCTCTCTAGTAGTGTTATAACAGACGTTATGTTGCTCTCCGTCTGTCGTAAGTAATAAAATAATAGTATTTCTGGATTGTGTCTCAATAGAGAGTATCAAAGTTAGTTTGAAATTTAAAGATGTCATCTTAAGGGCAATAAAATAAAATATAGAAAAAGGCTCTAATACCCATTCATATGTTAAGTTATGTTGGTGCGAGTAATATCGGACAAGCTATAAGTATCGTTTAGTATTCATTATCGGATGTCCATCGCTGAACAATAGCTCATTAAACGACTCTTATCTACCTGAATGCGATGCATTAGCGATTGTAGCGGCTTTGTTGTCCCATAAGTGGAATTAGTCAACGATGCACTTGCGTTGATTATCATGCACTTCTATACGCATTTATACAGGAACATTAATAAATTAATGTTGATTTTGGACCATAAAAACATCAGGAAAGGGGCATGGGTCATTTTATTTTATTTTATTTTATTTTATAATAATTACATATCTGCAACTTACAGCTAATTGCCAAGGCGTTACAGATCTTAACTTAAAATTAAACAACAAGCATTATATATATATCCTTAAAAGTTAATAGTTAAAATTAAAAAGAAAAAAAAGAAAAAAAGAAAAAAATAATAACCTAAACTTTAGTGCACAGCAAACAATTTATAAAAGAAAAAATACGAATACAAATACAAACATAGAATTTACCGCCGTTCGAGATATTTCCTGCACTCCACCAGTAGATTCGGCAAGCTCGCAGCAAATATATCGCAGTGCGGGGCCACGTCGAGTACAGAGTTGATGATGGATAGCGCGCTCGAGATCGGCGCATGCTTCAGTAGCGCAGTGCGTGCGCTCGGCACCGCCAGCAGGGGAGTGCGCCGCAATCGTGATCGCGCGCTAGGCGCATATAGGCGAACTACCTTCTCAACCAACCCCGTGCAATCAACCTTACCATTAATGATGCCCAACGCAAATTTGGCCACTGCCAGGTATCGCCTCACTTCTAAAGATTCATATCCTAGTACCCCCAAAAGAAACAATGTTGGATAGAGATATGGGTAATAGGTATATTCCTTTTTATAAAGACACCTTAGGAACTTCTTTTGGACCTTTTCTATCATTAAGGTATATTTAGCTTCGTGGGGATTCCAGACCGATGCATTTGCTTCGAGCACGCTCCTCACTAAGGCCGCGTAGAGAATTCGAAAAGCATTCGTCGTGAGGTTTTGCGAATTCCTTATCACGAACCCTAACTTTTTCGCTGATTTCTTGGCCATTTTAATAATATGGTCTCTGAAGGTGAGTTGGGGGTCGAAGTACACGCCAAGGTCACGAACTTGTGTCACTTTATCTATTGCCGTACTGTCCAGACTATATTGGTGATTGTACGGATGCCTCGATCGGGTGAAGCTCATCGTTTCGCACTTTTTAATATTAAAATATAGCCTGTTCAGCATACTCCAATCATAAAATGTGTTGATGTCGTCCTGTAAAGCCATGCAATCGTCAATATTATTAATTACTTTGACTAGTTTTACGTCATCAGCAAACATCAATACTTTTGAATGTTGAACCAGCTCCGGCAGGTCATTTATTAAGATATTAAAAAGTAGAGGCCCTAAATTTGATCCCTGACTTATTCCCGAGAGAGTGCAATATGGTTCCGAATAATATGGACCATATTTTACAAAAATTTTTTTTTGTTTTCTCTCAGCTAAGTAGCTCGAGAATACAGTGAGCAACCCTGGTACAAAACCCATACCGCTCAGCTTTCTTAGAAGGACATCATTGTCCACTCTGTCAAACGCTTTTTGGAAATCCAAGTAGACTACGTCGACCTGTTTCTTATTGTCCAATTCTTTTGTTATTAAGGTAACAAGTTCCACGAGATTAGTGGTCACTGATCGTTTCGGCAGGAAAGCGTGTTGTGCGGGGGTGATGTATGGCAAGCATTGAGGCAAAATGCGATCATGCAGTGACATTTCAAACACCTTTGCCAATGAGCACAGAATCGCTACTGGACGATAATTTTCTGCTTGAAGTTTTGACCCTGTTTTTGGAATTGGAGTCACTCTAGACAGTTTCCAGATCGTTGGATATACACCTGCTGATAATATTAAATTGAATATGTACGTTATAGGTTCTAGTAAATACTCTATACATCCTTTAATGACGTATGGCGGTATAGCGTCTGGACCCGCAGCTGTGTTTGCTCTTAGTTTTTTTATAGCTCGTCGTATCTCGGCTAAACTAAAACTTTGCACCTCAACGCGCCGCGAATCGACTCCACTAGTCGCGTCTGCCACGGCTGGGTCCAGTTGCGGGACATCGGGCAGAAACACCGACTGAAAATGCTCCGCAAAAGCAGCCGCCATATCCACTCCATGGCATTCTTTATCGCCGTAATTCATCTTAGTCTCTATCCCTCCCCGGCATCTTAGGCTGTTGACGTACTCCCAAAATTTAGCCGGATGACAACATAAACGATTGGACACGTCTTTTACGTAGTCATCAAAGGCATTTTTTATATCTTTTTTTAATTTTGTCCGTATATGTTTAAATTCGTCCCCTAATTTACTGTCCCTACTTTTTTTCCATAATCTATGTAGTTCTGATTTATGCTTTAGATCTGAAATTATTTGCTTAGTATAATAAACTGGATATACTCTAACAGGCACATTTCTTCGGGTTTTTTTTGGAATGCAGGTGTTAAAAACATTGTACATACTTGTATAAAATATTTCTACGGCTTTATTTGGTTCCAACACGTTTTTTAATTCATCCCAATCCATATTTTGTACTCTGTTATACAACATCTCATAGTCCCCTTTTTTGAAATCCCAGTCTCGATCCGACTGGGCATTTGATGGTGCCACAACGGTAGCTGTTTTATGTAGTTTGTACTCAACATCGATAAATAAAGGCGGGTGATGCCCATCGATAACTGACAGTTCGTCTCCTGGTTCCGCTCCACGAACCCGCACTCCATCGATCAACTCTGGACTCGTAAGTACCGCATCTAGGATTCTCTCATTTTTGTTTACTACCTTATTATATTGGCTCAAATCGCATTTACATAAAAAATAATCATAAAGTACAAGTGTATTACTACTAGCACTATGATAGTTTAAATCGCCTAAAATTAACATTTTCATGCTACACACTTTTTCACTGACAATTTCAACACTATCAAACCAATTCGAATAGACAATGTCATCCACACTCGGCGGTATATAGACAACGCACACATAAATATACTGGCCATCAACTTGGAAGCGTGCCCATAGATCCTCTCCATATGGTGTTTCATATTGGGTCATACGCTCCAGGAGAACTGGCGGTGGTCATGCCCCATCAGCCCGTCACCGTCCTGATAAGGGCATTTTTTAATGTTTGAGGGGTTCCTTCGATTCCTCCTGGATCTCATCATCAGATGTTCCCCAAAGTTTTACGGGACCAAATTTTTCTAGAACATAAAAATATCGGTTTATAAATGACGGAGTTCTACGGTAGCAAACATTTAAAAAATATATAAAAAATACAACCTCCTCATTTTTGAAGTCGATTAAATTTAAAATTAAGCCCTAGTAATCGCCCAATAAATATTACGAAATAGCAGGTGAAACAAAAAAATACTATACAAATAATACACTAACGTTTTCAAGAAACATGACGATAAATTACACTAGAAGAGATTCAGCTAATTATTTTCATTTTGCGTGAAGGAATCATGACCATATGAGGCTCGTCTAAAATATACATATAATAAATATACCTTTGAATAAGGTAGTTCCTGAACGTTGGCATGACAAAAAATAAAGTATTATTTAGTAGAAATACCCTGCAGAGACAAATGGCAAAACGATGAAATGTATTTTAAAGAGGGCTTTCACATCTGGTATACGATACGAACAAAAGGTATCTAAAGAAGTATTACAACTCAAAAGATCTAAAACCTATGCGGTGACTAGAATTCTGACCGATGACTGCAAAATAAACAAACACCTGTTCCTATTGGGAATGAAACAGGATGCATCGTGCAGGTTCTGCCAAGAGACAGAGGAGACGCTTTGCATATTCTTTGCTCCTCTGGACCACTTATGCACAAAAGGAATCCACTTAGGGCGTCATTTTGAGCTCCCAGAAGAGATACAACAACTCATTGCCCGAAGAGTCTGTGAATTCAGAGTCTGGACTCAACGAGACTCAGCAGTAAAATCTAAAGCTGCCACAAAAGATCAACACTGGTCGATGCGGCACATAGTTAGAATATTAAAATATTACTCTATTTATTTTTTTGAGTGTCTTTAGATTACTTAATCAAGCGCCTAACATTAAATACTTTATTGGGACAAAATTAGGAAACACAAATTCTTTTAAAGCGGTTTTAAGTCGCGCCATATACTTTTAACTTCCGTCCTCTTTATTGATACCGGCTGCCAACTTTAACGTGCCAAGAAGTTATGGATAACCAAGAAGTTTTGGATTAACAAATTCCGTATTCCCCAGGAGTTCTCATTGTATTACAATCTGTGGCTACGTGACTAAAGTGAATAACGCGCCACAGATACATTATTTATTGGTACACATTACATAAGCGGAATTTTAATGCGGCCCTATGGATCACGGTCTTGAAGAATGACGGTAAATCAATGTACAAATAACAGAATAAAATGAATCGATATTAATCAGTCTCAATGAAGCAATTATAAATTATTTTATTGCTAAAATATTAGTTGATTTAATTTGTATATTGATGACATTATAGACTGTTGTCATTCATATAGTTGGAGCGCTCTACTTAAATCGTGCTGAAAATTATGTATTTAACAGGCACAAAGCATTTAACAAACTTCAAAATACTCAATATAAAAAGGAATAATAAATGTCCTCACTGACGGACAAAATTATTATGTATTTCGTTTAGTGGAAAGTAGAATACCTGAGACTCGTAGCCCCGAAAGAGGTCGCTCTAGAAGCTTTTGATACTTCTGTGCTACGGAGGTTAGAACTTAGCAGTCTACGTGGAATTATATATGTTGTTTAAACATTAAATACATTTTAAGAAACTGTATTGCTCTTGATTTATTTTAAAATTTCTTTATTCATATCAAAATGCCCCGCATACACCAACCCTAATTTTAACCACGAAGTAAGATGTCATCAAACGTAATCATTTCGTACGAATTGCATCGAGAGCAAGTGGCATTCAATTTCCCGATCTTAAATTGCGTCTAGACGTTATCAACTAACTTATGTATTCATTTAGGTATTAAAGTGCAGAGGCGATAGTACGGTGGGCGGGCGGCTGTAGTGAACTGAACACTGAACAGCTGAGCTCAGTCGCTACCCACTCGCAGGCTGATTCGCGCGCGCCCTGGGCTCGCGTCTCGCGCCGAAAAACATAAGCGTTGTCGTTGAAAAAAAGGCGCCAAAATTTATATTCACTCTGTGGCATAAATCGTAAGTATTTTATCTTACACGAAACCTTACCTTGCCGTGTCGGCATTTGATTTGTGCATTTCCCTGAAGATTTACGAAACAGTGATACCGTTCCGGCTTGACACGAAACGTGAACTTGACCTTGTATAAATGAAACATAAACAAATGACAGAGTAATATTTATATACGATTAAGTCGTGTTGATAAAACATTCTTGATAAATAAAAATAGCGTAATAGCGACGTAGTGAATAATAACAAAATATTTAAAAGTCGTCATATTTTCCATTAGCGCGTGGCAATTTTCTTCTGAGTGCGAGTTCGGAATAATTAAATTATCATATTCATAACATCGCGCCGTACGCGTCATATATGAATATAATCTGTACTACATTAGGACTCTGCCCTACGCCGACTGCCATACAAATTACTCTGTTTGAATGCTACAAAGTGAATAAATTTACTTCAAAACCGGTTTGAGTGTGATTTAAAGGAGTGTCATTTTGTTTCATTATAATTTATTAATATCATTACGTCCCTGTGGGTGTAGTATGCTCGTTATTAATGTGTCTGTGTTTTAGGTACCCAGTATCGTAGCTAACATTATGGTAACAAGGTCATTCACCCCTAATTAAGTATGAATTTACTTACAGACATTTTCTACCAGTCAAACATGTATAGAGCGGGAATCCTGTATCAATCAAATTTCTACAAAATTATCTAAGATACAACCATATATGTACCTACTCGTACTATATTCCTACTAATATACGAACTACAAAATACAGCAGCAGTTTTAGAGGTATGCATATAGATACCTCTACAAACGTACGCTATGGTACCTATTTCCTTCGAAATTACTATGAAGATTCTTCAAGATATGTTTGCGGAATTTAATTAATTACTTCAATTAATTTAGCGGGAATACCGGTACATCTTGTCCATTTTTGTAAACCATGCTTTTAATGGCTGTTTGATTCTGGGATTTATTTAAATTCACGGTAATTTGGACTATTATTTTGGAATGTTGTTGGATGGTTCTATTCTGCTATAGTGCCAAGTCACATCTCGGCCTCTGCTGTAAATCGCAACATCCATAGTAATTATTATATTTTCTTTAAAAACACAATCGAACGGAGCAATAGCCATCTCGAGTCGAACAAACTTAGGTATTTGCTTTAACACTTCGCACATGTAATAAGCAAACAATAGACAAGACATAATGACGGTTGCAAATGGTTATCTGCGCTCAAAACCAATGTCCGATAATTTGATAAGATTATAATGATATTACTGAATTAAAATTAGTAACTATTAATTTATATATGTACGCGGGTGAAGACCGCCGCGAAAAGTTGACTTCGAGACTCATTTAATTAAAATTTGTATTAATTTTTCCCTTGTGCGACGACAAATTAACCATCGAATAATGTACCATGTATTGTTTTGAGGTTCAATATTGTGTCGTTAATTTTTGTCGCACAACGGAACTTTTTCCGATCGTTTTTTTTCTAAGGCTTACTACGCCTAAATTACGTCCAATTTTTTGGTCCTTACCCATGCATGTAGCATACATGTATAGCCTAGATCACAATCCTACTAAAAGTTTAAATTATATAGTTACTAGCTTTTGCCTGCGGCTTCGCTCGCGTTTAAACCACATTATCCTACGGGAACCCTGCCGGATAAAAAGTAGCCTATGTGGTAAGGAAGGGTATAAACCATCTCTGTTTTAAATTTCATATAAATCCGTTTTACCTTTTTAGCGCGAAGACGTAACAAAGATACAAACAAATATTCGCCTTTATAATATTTAATGTGAAATTTGTATTAGCATGATCAGATTAACGTTATAAAGTCACATAATTCATAACTTATTATTGTTTGCGCTAAGCGTACCTACTATACCGGGTGTTGCCAGTAATAGAAGCAATAAATTAAAACAACTTTCTAATCTTCAAACTAAAGCACATTTTCAGTTCATTATATCAAACAATTTTAAATATTATTTTCAATGTCAGCCGTCCAACATTGACATTCCCTTAAGATTGACATCGCTGCCACTCTACTCTTTGAATAAACATTATTTTACAAATTTTAATTAAAACATCAGCAACTTATTTTTAGAAGTTCCTTGGTAAGCAACTTGTTCAGTTTGAAGGGTAGAATCTATGTTTTAATTTATTGCTCCAGTTACAGGCAACACCTATCTAGTATTGTATACATTATATACAATTCTAAAAGGCAGTAGCATCAATAAATAATAATAAATACAGTTTAAATAATATGTTTTTTAATAATTCTTAAATAATATGTTTTTTAATAATTCGTAATAAAAATGTCAGTTCTGTTCATGTTTGTGTTCTTATTCTATTTTTACAAAGGTAACTGACGGCCAACAACTTAAAGTTTGTCATACACGATGCAGAATACGTAGATGGGAAATATACCCCAAATATATGTATTCGTCCGTATCGCTCTTTATAATTCAACTGATGAACACGGCGAAATGAAAAAAAAATCCAGGTTCGAATTGGGACTAGGTCGATTTGTGTGAGGTTGTCTCATATTTATTTATTCATTATTTATTTATTTTATGGTATTCATTTACATCATAATATGCCTATTAGCCACTCATAAATTTAATATAATTCTGGGCCCATAACCTAATTGACAAATGACCATTGCAACGATTTTTTTACGCTTAATATAATATCATTCTCTCGAAGCATGGTCTGAACTCACTCTTTTGATGTTATAATGAAGTTACATTGGAATTTTGCACAAAACAACTGTTTTTCCTCATAGTACAAGGAAACGAGTCTAAAATAGCAAACACTTACAACACCAAATAACTATAGTTAACTGTTATAAACAGTTTACATGGGTACGTTTGACAAAGTTCTTTGGAAATAGGCCAAGATCGTAATTTGTGAACTTTACAGAATTAGCGACATTTTATGGAGTATTTATAGTTTTATTGTTTGTTTAAGTATTAACTGCGGTTGGTAATCGCAAACGTGACATAAATGCGTGTACTATTGTTATATTACCTATACATTATATATACATATACCAGGTGGGCCCTGTAACAGGAGCAATAAATTAAAACAAAGATTCTACCCCTCAAACTGAACAACATTTATTAAACAACTTTTAAAAATAACTCATTTATAATGTAATTAATGTAGTTTCTTTCTCTTCTTTTTAATATACTTTTTCATCCTGCAACTCCCCGCTATCTCAAGGAGCGTTTCACTTATCTCACTTCTGCTCGATCTGCCCAAAATTTGCTCCTTGCCGTACCTTCTTCCGTCTCAAAATTTTATAATAATTCGTTTACTTTTAAAGCTGTCTGTTTGTGGAACTCCTTGCCTGTGAGCTTAAGGCGCGCTAAATCTCTTGTTTCTTTCAAAACTCAACTGAAAGAACATTATCTATCCCTTTCATAATTCGTATTTTATTCAAATGGTCCTATTACCTGTTGGCTGAATGTATGTATGTATTTATGTATTTATTGTTTATTATATTTATGTATTTATTTGTTTTTGTTATGTATATATTATTATCATTTTCCGATTTTTGCACCGCCTAATAACAAAATCTTATTTTTTCAAGTTCTCCACTACCCAAAGGTTGTCTGGAAGAGATCGCTCTTTAGCGATAAGACCGCCTGTTGTTTACCTCTAATTGTAATTTCTTGCATTGTATTTCTCCTGTATATTCTATGAGGTGTGCAATAAAGAGTACTTGTATTTGTATTTGTAATGTAAACCTGTAAAATAAAGTTCATTCAAAGAAGCAATGTATTTCGAAACATTTGATATTTAGAAAAGTGACAGCTATGACTAAGGCAATTAAATGTTGGACGGCTTACATTGAAAATGCTATTTACTTTGTTTGAAATAATGAACATATGAAAACAGTATTAAAAAAAAAAAGTTTCTGAACAGATGTTCTTCAGTTTGACGAGTAAAATCTATGTTTTGATTTTTTGCTCCTGTTACAGGACCCACCTGGTATGGATTTTACGTATACATTTGTATAGAGAAATGGAACCAAGTATATAATCTTCGCAGTTTGTGGCCTGCACCCCTAGCACAACTGTGACACGCGACACTTAATCGCGCGAGAAATATTACCTATCCCTTTTGTCGCTGTACTGTAAAGAGTGACGGGCGATGCTATGTCACCCATCCCCGAACGTTGTGGTAGACTGCCTGATTAGAAAGTAAAACTCTTTTGAAGATAGAAAAGAGAAAATACCACCTCTAAGTGAGGAATAAAAAATAATTAAGTATATAGATATTTGCTACAAATAGTTATAGATTGTTCTTTTTGTTATATTTAATTTTAGTTGTTCATTGAACTCATCCTCCGTATAGCAACAGTTTTTCTATATGTTACTGTCTCACAGTTGTTTATACATATAGTACCTATTTCAATGTCGTTTTCCTGTTTGCACACTCAACTAAATGGTCATGGAACTATGTCGGAATGTTTTAAAATAAATCGTGACTATGATCGGACAACTGGGATATATCTATAAAGCACCCCATCTTTTTATTAAAATCGTAAAATGTAGGCCAATTTAAGATAATAATTTCATCCCCTTGCCAATTAGATACGTTTAAAATTGTTTTTTCCTTAGTATTTTGTTGTGACGTCACGATTTACATGACTTGTAATGCAAAACGTCAAGGACAAGTGAAAGTCGTAAAATTCAATATTAATAACTTTTCACGGGTGTCATATTTTCACCATCTAATTGTCTATTGCGGTAAAAGAACCTTCTTCACAGAAATGGTTTCTGAATCAGTATAGGCCGTAAAAAATGGTATAATCCAATTACTCACATTAATCTTTCTTGGTTCAATACTATCAATCGAATTTATCGTTGTTTATGCAAATGGTTTCCGTAAAAAACTTTTTCCATAGTTACAAAAAATAACCAGCTAAGTTAGGTATTGTGTGGAGACTGGACAGTTTAATTTACCATTCTGTACAACCGTTGTATCTGAATCTTAAATCGCGAATCAACAAGTTTCCTTTAAAATCTTCATTTTTGTGACTAGCTTTTATTGCTGACTGTACTTTTCCTTACACACTGTATTCGCCAGGCGATACTAAAAAGTGCTTAAACTCGGTAGGTTTTTGTTATTTTATTTTGTTACAGAGTTTCTATGACCGTCATCCCGCTATCATCAGACCAGATCCATCGTACCATATTATTTTATTGTCATCGAAGTTACTAAGCATACATATAGTAAGTATACTAAACAGCTTAATCGGTGCCTAGGAAATGGGTCAAATTTAACTTATAAGATTTGAATACAGACAGGCCAAAGGGACGGGACGGAAAGTAAAGAAAATATTGCAAAAGCACCCCGTATGACCTGCTAAAAAAAGTAACGCTATATTTCAGGCCTGTTTATTGGGGACAGATTTAATACCACATTTTAATAGACCTCATTTGAATGATAACAGCATATGCATTAACTGTGCCATGACGTGTGATAACGTCAGCCGGTCCATTCAACATAAAGGACAGATTCCACTACATAAGCAGTTCAAAGGTTATTTTGATACTCTGCTGAACCATATTCATACATTAGTCGCTGATAACTTAATAAGATCGCGATATTGGCGAGCTTTTGTTATTCTAACAAGTGAAAATAATTACACTCAAGAGCATAATAATAATATATTTTGTGCAATTTCAGAAATCAAGATTGAATATGCGTAAAAGTCGATTGCCAAAAAAGGTGGATACAAAATTTCATATAGATAAATAGAAGGCCGCTCGGGGTGAATTAAATGTCCGCCTGTCCGGTCTTCTCATTATCATTATTTTATAAATTTTACAACAAAGATTACATATAATCTAAAGCCCTGCGAAACTGTTATGACAGTTTGGATTTACCTGTTTATTTTAAACCCAAAATACTATGTGGTACAGATAAAGCACTATAAAATCTAGTAAACGCATACTACCTCGTAAAAGCATCAATCCAAAAAACAGTTGTATGCTTCCGACTGCGTTTGATTAACCTTCATCTGTGTTTCTTCTTCTAACTACACCACTCTATATATGGATAACATCCTGTTTCCGTGACTTTCCTTTATCTTTCCTTCCTTTCCTTCACGTGCCTGTTATGTAGTCTATTTTTTATAATACCTAAGTTAACCTGGGGGCCTATGATGGTTGCGTTTATCATGTGATAAATAAGTGACAAAGCATCTGTCACTCACACTCGCATTATGTCAAAGCGTGACGGATGCTTTATCACTTATTTATCGCGTGATAAACGCAACCATCATAGGGCCCCTGATTAACTGCTAAACTGTCAGAGAATAGGTAGGTACGAGTAGTTCTTTGAGATTATCAAAATTCTGACCATCTTTTTCTATGAATACATCTTAGATACCCAGTCGGATATATTAATAATGGGACATATTTTCGTAATGTATCTATTTCTATTATAGACGAATCTAATACCACGATAAAAACCATTACATACTCGTATCGAATGCTCTTATCGCGGTTGGAATTACTTCCCGTAGAGTTGTATTTCATGAATGTACACTTTATTGTGATTATGACTAAAATACGGATTTATTGATAACATTGTATGGTTTTCTTATCAAATAACTGTAAGGTGAGTCGGGGCTATTGTAGCTATGGGGTTATTGTATCTTCTTACCATTATAATGGTCTGTGACCCTTAAAATGGTCTGTGTATATATAGGATTGTGTATATATACCATTGGTCTGTGTATCCTATATATACACAGACCATTATAATGGTAAGAAGATACAATAACCCCATAGCTACAATAGCCCCGACTCACCTTATTAGGTACAATTATTGATATTGATACAATACCTATCTTTCCTACTAATGTTATAATACAGGAAGAAATAGTACATTACTGCTAGCGCCGGCAAAGAAGGGCTTGCCGGGTGAGTATAGGTATAGACGGCCGACCGTAAGGAGGCCGGATAGTGATAGGAAGCCGGCAAAGTCTTCGGCTTTCACGGCTAAGCCATGTATACTGTTTTTCTCAAAACATGTGCAATGAAATAAAAAAAATCGCCACTCAAACAAAATATAATTCAGCTGTTTACCCTGTTCATGAACCCAGACGCCATGTTTTAAAAAAAATTACTTCCCGACCTAGGCCTTAAGTTATGTATGAAATTCCTATACAGTTCCGCCGAGTTGTTCCGCCCAAAACGTGATACTTCGAAGCCTGTTATAGTTATAACGCACGTTATGACGACATTCCATTGCATGTTTGAGAAAAAAGCATTACTCTAGTTATTGCTGTAGGTACCATAGTTATGTAAAAACTGTCCTATAACCGTCACGTCAATGGATGCCTATATTGCCTATAAATGACAAACTACCTATGTAACATATGTCGCTGGTCAGTTTACGAATGAAAATAACTTAACAACTACAGATATCGCAAAATATCAACAGATATTGCGAAAACACGCTTTCGCGAAAATTCGATTTATCGAATCATTTTTTAATGGGGTTTTCCGAAGAATTATTTATTTTGACGCCACGCCACTGCATCGTAAGTACAATAAGTACATCACCACTAACAATTCTACATAAAAATACATACAATGGAATAGCTCAGTTGGTTCAATTCTATTACGTTTAACTGGAACATTGACCTGTTTAGTTTTATTGCTATCAATTTACTTTACTTGTCCTTAATAGGTACACACCTTCATTTCACAATTTTATTGTTTCAATTATTCGCGTAATAGAATTGGGTACAACGTACTCTTAATCGACCGAGCGAGCGCAGTGTCTCCGTTTTAGCTTGGCCAAAAAATCTTTCGTATGGTTGGATGTCCGTTTGTCCGGATTTCCGGCAGTTCCCGCCTACAATTCTCGTGAAATTTTACGAGTAGGTTCGAAAATAAATAAAACTGAATTTACAACAATAATTGTAAATTCAGTTTTATTTATTTTTTCAAAATAGCGGAAAAAGAAAACAGCTATTTCGAAATATACTCGTGAGGTCTCCTTATTTGTGACGGCATTTCTAATTTAATTACACAACCATTAAGAGAGAGAGAGATCATTTATTTGTTTAACCACAATCTATAGCGCAGGCATCATAGGATATGACGTCTCGTTTGGTTGGTTAAAATGCCTACGTGCAAGTAGGACGCGCACCGAGGGTTCTGTACCATTACAACTTCATATGGTTAACTATTTATAAACTTCTGAAAACCAGTTTTCTATGAAAAGGGGTCATTTTTCCAGGATTTTTTTAAGTGCGCGATGCAGATTTTGAATGCTATTTTTTTGTTTACTTTGGTACAAGGACAGCATGATATCCAAAGATGGTTATAGGATTATTTTTACCCGACTGCGACAATAGTTATTTGTTATGCAAGGCTGCAAAGTTGTTATTTGGCGCGAGTGTTGAAATTGAAAGCTGAGCGAGCGAAGGAATCTAAGATTGAACCATGAGCGAAGCGAATGGTTCAAAGATAGATTCCTGAGCGTAGCGAAGCTTTCAAGACACGAGAAGCTAAATAATTTTGCAGCCATGCGGAACACACAACTTTTCACCTCACTACAGCGAGGAAAATGGAAGTTCAGGAAAAACAATTAAAACATAAAAATAATCATATTTAATTTTGCCTTCTATTTAACACATCAAATTTAAAACATTAACACACTCAAATCCAAACCAAATAAATACGAGAGAAGCACACATATTAAAAATATTAATTTGTATTATCGTCGTGTATATTTTATCGTTGAGTTTTTCTTAAGCACTGTTATATTATATTTGTATTTGAAACTGAGTACTTGACACATTCGTTGTGAATATGGGAGAATGGCATTCTGGGAAGGATTAGTTGGCCACTCGGAAGTATTTTCCATAACACTTGCTTTGGAAGTTATTGGACGATGGGATCCGCACAAGATTATTTCGGCTTTATCTTCTTTAAAAACGCCAATAGTTTCGGTAAATTACTTATCGTGTCCAAATATTTATAACAAATCCTTTTTCGTTTTAATGCAGGCTTTTAGCATTGAATAAATACTCCAAATTGGGCTTAACTTTCTTGTTTTCCATATTTCTATAAAGTAAGACAACAGTATGTATTCTCCACAGAACCAATTTATGTTGTTTACGTGAATTGTGAAAACTTCCAACTTTTTAATTATTATTTTTTTCTCGGGTGCGTTCAGAAATTACACTCTTTTGTTCCAACTTTTATAACAAATAAATATTAAAATTTGTGATGTATTTAATATATTTACTAGTCAAAATATGTAAATGAAACTGAAATACTTACTATTAATATATATAAACATATTCAACATAAAATGAAGTGTAGAAAAAATAAAAACTTATAAATATCTGTAACCATAAACCAGGTTTCTGGACGTGATATTGTAGGTGTATTTTTTTTTAAAGAAGTATTCAAACGTACATAATGATTTTAGCCGGCCTGACCAGATCGCCCTTTATTAGCGTGCGTTGATTGGTTATTCGAAGATTTATCGACTGATGAAATCAGTCACGCGTTGAAGGAGTCTTAAATATAAAAAAGTTACATGCCCCACAGAGAATCAAAATCGTCGTGTTCGAAATTCAAATGACTTTTACACGCTAGCGGATAAAATAGACTTTTGCACGCAGATTTCGCCCTATAAACGGAGGTTTTCCGAGCGAGTGAGGTGAAAAGAAAATTGTACGCGGATGAAGTTGTTTACTAAGTAAATGAAAGCTAAGTAGGGAATCAGCTAGTGACCGGTTAAGATAAGATTGCAATGAGTAGTACCGTATGGACTTATCAACCAAACCAAACGTGTAGGTAACTAGCACAATGGATTCTATTTTTTATTGGGATCAAATGTCTATTAGTACTAACTACATTTACATAGGTAGACTGCTCTAAAAGTCATAAATGACCGTCAACATTCAACAGTTCAACATTCCTACGGAGCGCTACTTGATACTTTCAGATAAACAGTAAATTTTTAAGCAGATTTCTTCAACCGATTGAGCAGAAATGTTGCATACCTACTTAACTTTGATGACAATTAGGTACAATAATATTGTACAATGGGGCTGGTCTGTGATGGAGACGGAAGCTGGCCCCAGAAACTCTGCAATGGATGACAGTTTTTTAGGGTTCCGTCCGTCCGCGGCTTAGCTCCGTGATCGTGAGATTAGTAGGTACTAGAAACCTGAAATTTGGTATGAGTATGTGTACCTATGTAACGCGCCGACAAAACGGTAAAAAAAAAATTTAAAAAAAAAAAAAAACTTTTTTTCGGGTACCTCTAGTACACCTAAACTGGGGGTGATTTTTTTTTTCATTCTAACACTAGTGTGTGGGTTCTCGTTGAATAGGTTTTGAAAAAATAATAGGGGTCTCCAAACATTATTTTTTGATAAAGTCAGCAGTTTTGTAAATATTCGCTCTGGAAATCCAAAAAATAGCGTCCAGCTATACCTACGAGTAAGTACTTTTAATGAAAACTATATTGAATAAAATCGGTCGAGCCGTTTTTGACATTAAAATGACGTAAGTGCCACGCGGTGTCCTTATACTTCGAACGTTACACATATTAGTTAAATGCCAAACTGCATTCCGCTCAATCTGTCGCCTATAATCGATAACTTCCAGTAGGTAGTAGGTACGTAATTACAGTTACTTTGGCCTTTTTATAGAGCTTGAAATCTTTCTCGTAATTTAAACCTCGGGCTTAAAACAGCGGTCTATTATGAAGGATGGGCAACTACGGAACCCTACACTGATTGTGCCCTGACATGCTTTTGGCCGGTTTATATGTGTTGGCTAGATTATAAATGTATATAAAACCGGCCAAGTGCGAGTGGGACTCGCGCACCCAGCGTTCCGTACAAACACTTCCCATCTTAATTGGCCGGGGTAAGTTAAGTTTGCACCTGGTATGTATAGCGCCGCATACAAATGAGGTGCAAAGTTTACGCAACCGATCACGTTTGTTTTTTATTTTAGTATTTGTTGTTATAGCGGCAATAAAAATACATCATCTGTGAAAATTTCAACTTCCTTATATAGCTATCATATCACGGATCATGAGATACAGCCTGGTGACAGACGGACAGACAGACAGACGGACAGCGGAGTCTTAGTAATAGGTTCCCGTTTTTTTACCATTTGGTTACGGAACCCTAAAAACATGGACAGTAGAGAAATGTCGTGCCAAATAGAAATATTCTGCAAGTTTAGGCTAGGCATTTCTGGATGACCTGCTTAGCGAGGTCACCGCTACCTACCTTGGTCGCTATTTGCAGATTGGCCCCAAGGGCGGTCTTGGTGCCGTGTCTTATCGTGTCTTATAGAAAAGCAAAAAACGTTAAAAACACCCCTAGTTTGTCCCTTGTTTTTGGCATTTTTGCAAAATGATTAATGTCACATATTTCGTCACAAAACTTAATGGCTTCATGTAAATGTACAACTTAAGTTCCCCTTAACTGTACACCATTTTGTAGAAATTCAGGTATTTGCCCGTGAATGCAGTTGTAGTAAATTTCTGCCAAAAATGACATTTTTGTGACAAGATTTTATAGCCGACTGTACTATTCTTTGAATGCCCATCATTTGCTCACTAAAACGATCCAAACCCCGAACTAGGTAGGATTGCTTTAGATACATAACTATTAAAGGGTTTTAGGGCCACCTTCCGGCTCCATCTTCAGACCAGCTCTGATACCATATTATTGTTTTTGTCATCAAAGTTAAAGTAGGTATGCAATTATAGCTCAATTGATTGAAGATATCTGCTTCAAAATTTAGTTGCAATATCCCACCCGAAGTTACATTACATTGCAAGTTAAATAAAAGCTAGTAACTTGTAAAAAGGTGCCTCATGGATATGGTGTAATATTTAGATACTTCAGTCATATGTAATACGTTTTAATTGACCGAGCGAGTGAAGCGTCCCCGTTTCGGCGTAGCTTAAATTTCTTTCATATTTCCGTATATCCAAAAGCGGTGGTAGCCTAGTGGTTAGGGCATGCGACTATCAATCCGGAAGTCGCGGGTTCGAACCCGGCCCGTACCAATGAGTTTTTCGGAACTTATGTACGGAATGTCATTTAATATTTACCACTCGCTTTTCGGTGAAGGAAAACATCGTGAGGAAACCACCTAAGCCCAATAAGGCCTAGTTTCCCCTCTGGGTTGGAAGGTCAGATGGCGGTCGCATTCGTAAAAACTAGTGCCTACGCCACATCTTGGGATTTAGGTAGCCGACCCCGATTGAGAAATCATTCTCAAAAAAACGGGACAAAGGCTAGGAGGATGATGATTTCCGTATATCCAAATGATTTCCGGCCGTTCTCACCAAGTCGTATTTCCCAACCGATTATGTACCTATAACAAGAAGTAAAAAAAGTTAGGTATCGACTGTCCATGTCTATGTGTTTCTCAAACCAACCAACAGAGCTCTTATCGATTTCTGCAGATTGCTATTACTTGGTAACTACCAAGTACGATATCGAACAGCAATTTAATCATTTGAGTATTTGAATTTTACACTACACATACCTAGTACCCGAGGTGGTAGATATACTATTGTTGAAAAAGTTAGGTTAGGTCTTTATTATTGTGTTCTTTGTTCAACCAGTAGGTTTTCTGGTAGAGTCGGGTTGGCAAGAGTCAACCCCTCACGCAAAATAAGCTCATTTTAAGACGTCGAGTTGCAGAAACCCAACCCGCGATAACCTATGACCTACTCCCACAGAATAGGTAATTTACCTCCAGTAATCACTCTCCAGGTTCGGAGCTACTTTATTAGCTGATACCCTTCTCCTAGTAAAGTAAATAAATTAACAGTTACCCATCACCATTATTGGCTTGGTACAGTTCTTGGATAACCATTTTTTTTTTCAATAGGCCTGTAAGGGTCTACAAGCTGCAGGTCATCTATCTTTACCATGGGTTTTCCGAAATGTTTTTTTTTATTTACAATTTGACAGTTGTCAATAATAGTGGCCGAAGGGATACTTCAATTCATTCAATTTTTAACCCCCGACGAAAAAAGAGGGGTGTTATAAGTTTAACATGTGTATCTGTGTATCTGTGTATCTGTCTGTGGCATCGTAGCGCCCAAGCGGATGGACCAATTTAAGTGCGGTTTTTTTTAATCGAAAGACTTTTCCGTCGAGATGGTTCTTAGCTATGTTTGGTGGAAATAGGACCAGTAGTTTCCAAGATATTCAGCTTTAATTGGAACAAGTGACGAGATCTCAGCCAATAATGAAGTCAATAATTCGAAATATTGGCTAAATGTTAAGGTTTATTAGCATTTTCTATATGACTCCCTAATTGAGGGTCTCATGATGACCAGGTAGTTGTTAATGGATCTCAGCTAATATTGAGGCCAAGGATTCCAAATTTTGGTTAAATGTTAAGTATTATTAGCATTTTCTATATGACTTACTAAATGAAGGTCTCATGATGACCAGCTAGTTGTTAATGGATCTCAGCCAATATTGAAGCCAAGAATTCCAAATTTTGGATAAATGATAAGTTTTATTAGCACTTTCTATATCACTCAATAAATGAAGGTCTCATGATGACCAGCTAGTTGTTAATGGATTTCAGCTAATATTGAAGCCAAGGATTCCAAAGTTTTGGTTAAATGTTAAGTATTATTAGCATTTTCTATATGACTTACTAAATGAAGGTCTCATGATGACCAGCTAGTTGTGAAAGGATCTAAGCCAATTTCTAATGTTGGTTAAATGTTAAGTTTTATTAGCGTAATCAACAGATTAATAAATTTTTGACCGTACAATAATTTGGTACCTTGGAGCTGAAGATGGCCGTAGGAACTCCTAAACAGCACAAGATAAACCCATGTTGTTTGGGCTCGTCTGATTGTTCTTGATGAGCAATTAACAATTGTGTAAGAAAGTACAGTCAATAACAAAACCGAGTCTCGATAAAACTTTTTTGACAAAATCACTCATTATAATTTCTGTCACAGTACTGGGTCACAGTTTTTAACTTTCGGAATTCTGCTGAAGCTGAATTTTTATTAGGACTATTGAACAGGTTCCTTTGATTGAGGTCACAAATAGCAACACCCTGCAAGATTTTAACGCGACTAAATGACACGTAAGCTTTAGCAAAAGTACTCTTGCCTAAGTGAATAACAGCTTTTTAAGATTTTGTAGTTTGTGTCAGTCTGCATACAGCTTAGCTCAGAGACATAGTGGTTGAATACATTTAAAAAAAAAATTGTGTACCTTCCCTACACGACACACGGAACAAAAGTGGGGATTTTTATCCCATGGTGTGGGGTATCGATGATTAGGTCTCTCAAAACTAAGTCAAGTTACCTAGCACCATCTGCAATTTTTATGGAGCTAAGTAAGCCACCCGTACCGTATTTGGATCCTGTAGAGTAGAAACCTGGTTCTGTTTTAGGCCATAAGTAGCAGGTTCATGCGACTCATGCAGTGCATTTAAAGTACATATATATTTTGATTGTCTTGGCTAATAACTTCGCCATTTTGCCATTATAAGCATTAACTAGTCTGACTTTAACGATTTTTTCCCAGAATGTTGCTTAAGGCTATTGAAATCAAAATATATCCTAACTTCAATCTTAGAGAAGACGGCATTCATTACCACTGGCTTGGGATCCTGTTGTACCTACATAAATAGTCAAGGATCAAGCTCGACGAAAGATTGGGAACCCTGGATAACCTGGACCTTAAACGGTGTAAAACAAAAATAGTGCAACAGAAGAAAATTCCGGGACGAAACTCCTGTTTGTTTAAAAAATATGAAATAAAAATAAAATTAAAAATTTAAAAAACCCCCGACATGACAACCAATAAAAAGAAAGAAATAAAATCTACGAAATGTGCCTATACAATGAACAGTAGAAAAAGAATCCAAGCTTCGTTGCGTCGGGGGATCGCTAAGTAAATGAAATGCAATGTACTGAAAATTGTAAAGTGGGAAGCCCAAATGCATACATGCAATTCTGCGTTGATATATTTCATTTCATTTAGGTACTTAGCGGTCCTTCGAACGCAACGAAGCTTGGATTCTTTTTCTACTGTTCATTGTATAGGCACATTTCGTAGATTTTATTTCTTTCTTTTTATTGGTTGTCATGTCGGGGGTTTTTTAAATTTTTAATTTTTCTACTGTTCATTGTATAGGCACATTTCGTAGATTTTATTTCTTTCTTTTTATGTCATGTCGGGGGTTTTTTTAATTTTTAATTTTATTTTTTTATATATAAAAGAAATGGCTACTGCCCATTGGGTCAATTCTGCCAGTGTCAAAGTTGACGAACGTTGTACGGTGAGATGAGCTTTTTGTAAAGTGATAGCGATTTACAAAAAACCACACGGACTATCGGGCCTTGACCCAGGAAGGGCTATGAACGCTTCAAGTTGAATCCTTCGTTAGCTATTCACTCATACGTTAGATCACTGCACAATACGCTATCAATACTACACATTGAACAACAAAAATGAATAAATAATGAACAACGAAACTTAAACGCATGCGGCCATCTTGAGACACGAACCGATCCCCCGAAGGGATACTTGTCAATGACTAGATATGTGTCAGAATTTGAATGCTTTGACACTGACGTCGTGTTAACGTTGCACGTTGGTTTTAAATTAAGTTTCGAAGGCATAAATCCCTTCAGCCACTGATTGAGAACAGTCAAATTGACAATAAAAAAAACATTTCGGAAAAACCATTGTAAAGAAAAATGAATGACCTGAAGTTCGTAAATCAACAAGAACTATCGGAATAAAAATATAACTTCCAAAAATTGTACCAAGCCTACTTTGTAGCACGTTCCACACTACGATTCGTCAGTTGTTCAGGCACTAGCCACTAATTAAATTGGAGTTCGCCCTCACGCCTGAACCCCAATAATTGCATTATGCGGGATTGGACCGCCGTTTAATGCAATTGGTCAATCATCGTTCAATTATCGCCGAGTTTTATGTCTTCCCGATTCTCGGGGTCTTTGAGTTGAATTGTTGGTTGGTCGATTTGGGTCTAGGTCAATTTGTGGCGAGACACAGAATACAAAACTAAAAAACCGGCCAAGTGCGATTCGGACTCGCGAACCGAGGTTTCCTTATCCTTAACTTTGCCCCTGGTATGTATGGCGCCGGATACAAATGAGGTGCAAAGTTAACGCAACCGATCACGATTGTTTTATTTTCTATTTAGTATCTGTTGTTATAGCGGCAACAGACAGACAGACAGACAGACAGACAGACAGACAGACAGACAGACATACAGACAGACAGACGGACGGACGGACGGACGGACGGACGATGATGAGGATCATGAAGTCTGAATCTTTACTGTAGATGGCGCTACGATGCCACCCTAAGGCTTGCAAGAAGGAACTGGTTGTAAAATTCAATAGCGCTCGCATTAGGTTCAGTGGTCCAATAGGTATAGGACGCTTTCACTTCATTCGAAACATTTGGTTTACGCTAGCAGGCGTTACTGCTTTAATAAAAATAATATTTAAACGCTCTCTTTTTGAAGTCGGTTGAAAAGTCGATTGATTTTAACTCACATTATCAAAGGCTTCACAAAGCAAACACCTAGCAGCAAACACTACTAAGAAAATTAGGTACAGTAAACATTGTCGGAGCGTTCGTTTGCCCGAGCATGTGATGCTAAGTTAGTTGCTCAAATATTGTCTGTGCGATAAGTTTCAGCGAATGCTGTTTTCTATACGTATGTAACCACGTGCGTTTGTGACGCTAATACTACTGGCGGTTTCAGGGCTGCCACTCATTGACCGAGTGAGCGGAGTGTCTGTATTTCAGCTTGGCTAAACAATCTTTCGTATGTCTAAAGTCTAAATGCCTGCCTAGCGGGAAAAGCCGTCCTAGAGGCCGCATTTCTCAACCGATTCTCATTATATTTTGTGAGTAGGTTCTATAAGCATACATACTTCGACTACTCGTACCTACTTACAGATTTTATTTATCGATTCGGCTTTTCGATATTTTCAAAATGGCTGTATGTGCATTGAAAACGTAAAATATGAAAAATTTCGAAACAATCTCGGGAAGTCTAGAGCTACTCGCAGTGGCAGCGCAGCTGCCCACTGAACTTTCGGTCCTGGGTTCAAATCCCGGCAATGTCAAATATTTGTGATGTTCTATGTCTTAAAGTATATATTTATCTATATGTATAAATAAGTATATCGCCTTCTAGTACCGATATACCCATAACATTAACAAAAACCTGTTTGAGCTTAACCTGACCAGATCGATCTGTGTGAGATTGTCCCATATTTATTATCTGTGGACTCCCAACCATGTACCAAAAATAGTTAAGTTCCGCCTAGCCGTTTTCCATCCGCCAAGGTACAGTCGCCATCAGAAATATCGCAGCATATAGGGCGTTCATAAATATGTGAACATGTACTGTAACGCCCAGTCAATAAGAGTCGTGTTCAGATATTTATGAATACCTTACATGCTACGATATGTCTGATGGCGACTGTACGCGTATACACATATATATACGTATTACATACAAATATGCAAACAATCCAAAAAAAAACATTTAGTCTAATGTTGAATTAAATACCTAATTGAAATCTAAGGTTAAGGCAGCCCTACTTATATTATAACTGTTTACACATAGATATGTTTATATTTGTCCATAGAATATAAAAGGTCCCCGTGACTAATAATATTTAGTGTCAACTTCAACTTTTGACAGATCGTTACGTAAGTAATAGCGGCAATTATTTCCCCATTTTCGAACTCCTGACTCTAATTGCTCCCTTTCCTTACGAGGCCATTATTGTAATTGACAAAGTTGATATGTTATTAATTTTGATATTTCAGTGTAATTGATAGGTTGTGAATGTGATCCTCATATTGCGGTCAATGATAATTGAATTTTCATATTCTATTGCAGTATAAAATATTTCGATGCCGACTTAAAAATATAGTGCGACCATTTACTCTGTGAAACGGCGAAATTAGGAACTACAACTGTCATGCTGTAATTTCATACGATTGTCAGTGTCACTGCGTTAAAGTGCTCTGTATCAAGGATTATACATTTACCTTTTATCTTCCTTGTCTGTATGCAAAAATTGTTGCGACACCCTTCAGTTCACAAAAAAGATGGACGCCCTATACATATACCGGATATGTCTCTATGTTCATCTAATAAATGACAACTGGTCTATGTAAGTGATACGATTAGTCGATTACTACTAAACATAACTAAGAACATTTTCGATCAAGTCACCTTTCAAATAAAAATAAACAATAAATCAATACCCGTTTAGGTAAGACAGACCGACTCACCGATATACATATTAAACAAAGGTACCTATAGGTAACACCGCCTTTTTTTCGTCGTGGCTTAAAAATAATATTGTTTTAGTAACATTTGAATGATGTGAGAGTAAACAACAGCAAAAACAAATACCTATCCTTGTTTTACTAACAGTCTCGCATGTCACTCAAACATGTTCTTGTTCCTATTTATTTTGGTCTCGTGATATGATAAAGCTATGTTTGACAGTACAATCAACTTGGATGCACAATTTTAGAGTCTCAGTCTGTTTCGGTTGGTGAAGAAAAGTGGCAAGATGTTGCTTTACGTGTATTTATCTTCTACATTTTTCCTGCTAACGGCTTTAGTTGTTTTGAAGAGGTTGCGGGGCGGCCAAAAGGTTAGGACAAAGGTAGATTTTCAGTCAATCTTATTTTATTTTTAACCTCAGACGAAAAAACAGGGATGTTATGAGTTTATCCTGTGAATCTGTGTGTCTATCTGTGGCATCTTACCTTCCAAACGGATGGCCCTTGAGTGTGTGTTTTTTAAATGGAAAGACTTGTCTGTCGAAATGGTTCTTAGCTATGTTTTGTGGAAATAGGAAGAGTAGTTTCCAAGACATTCAGCTTTAATTGGAACAAGTGACTAGATCTCAGTCAATATTGAAGCTAAGAATTCAAAATTTTGTAGTTATGCTCAGCTTTAGTAGCATTTCCTATATCCCTCATTCAATGAGAGAGGGTCTCGTGATGACCAGCTGCTTGCGACGGTGTCAACATTACGTTATTAATGGGTGAAATCAAAAAGGTATACCACCTTAACTAAACCATTTTTTTTTTCAAATTCAAATTCAAATTCAAAAGTATTTATTTCGTCATGCATAGGTAAAATAAGGTGACATTTGTGAGACATACATAGTACAGCTATGATGTGCCTTTTGGCGTACGAAATTTCACCATTTTCCGTTACGACATTCAAACATCAGTTTTATTTTAAGGCTCCTACTGTATCGTAAATTTTTGTTACACAAATTATTTTATTCCAATCGATTTCTGTTCTCGTTTTGTATGGGACCTTACCAAAATTATTAAATTCGAAAAATAGAAAACTCTTATTTCAAATATAATCCAAAATAATATCAAGAATTTAATACTTATTTTTGTTGAATAAAATGTATAAATTATACTGAACTACAATATTCTTGCTAGAAAATACTGATAACTGAAATTGCGTTTTAAGTATTTACAAGCTTTTCCATTCCCAAATATGTAATTAGTATTATTAGAAAGTAACAACAAGGTAGTAGTTAGTTTCGCTACTAAGTTTATATTTATGAATACTTAATTACTAGCGTCCTTTGTTGTTAGTACATGAAAGGTAGCTCAACTTAACATTAAATATTTCGCTCGTAGAGGCCTACGCCGTAGCACGTCTACGAGACGATCTAGTAATGTGCGTTTTTTTATTATTATACTTAGTAAAATATTTCCTCTTTCTCTACCAATGCTTTGAATGGATAACATTTGAAATTTCCTAGTAGTAGTAATTGAAACGTATTCTGTAAATTTAATCAAGGAACTGAAACATATAGAACACAGTTACCATTTTTAAGGTTCCGTACCCGAAGGGTAAAAACTCCGCTGTCCGTCCGTCTGTCTGTCACCAGGCTGTACATCATGAATATTCATAGACAGTTAAAATTTTCACAAATGATGTATCTATGGTCTGTCACTAGGCTGTATTTCATGATCATGAACCATAATAACCAGACAGTTAAAATTTTCACAGATGATGTATTTCTTTTGCCGCTATAACAACAAATAAAGAAACAAACAAAAATCAAAATTAATGCATCGTACGAAACCCTCGGTGCGCGAGTCTAATTCGTATTTGATTTTTAGGGTTCCGTACCCAAAGGGTGAAAACGGGACCCTATTACTGAGACTTCGCTGTCCGTCCGTCCGTCCGTCCGTCCGTCTGTCACCGTCACCAGGCTGTATCTCAACAACGGTGATAGCTAGACAGTTGAAATTTTCACAGATGATGTATTTCTATTGCCGCTACGAGTATAACAACAAATACTAAAAATAAAATAAAATAAATATTTAAGGGGGGCTCCCATACAACAAACTTGTTATAGATTATATATATATGTATAGGTACGGAACCCTTCATGCGCGAGTCGGGCTCGCACTTGCCCATTTTTTTTTATCTAGTTGGAGTTATCGGAAGAAAGCTGTTTAAAGATTAAACGTGATCTATTCTTTCTACAGATAGCAATGGGCAATTGGCTGAGCTATCTATGGTGGGGCGGGGACCCTGATGCCGTGAACCCCTTGTCAGGACTCACACGGCGGGAGGTGTATGCTGTGCAGTGCTCATGGCGTCCTGTCTACGCCGACTCCGTTGCCAATGGCACTGAGCTCTTGAAAAGGTAAACTTTTTTTCTTTTCTTCTTTAGCATAAGGAAAAATTCAAAAGTTTATCTGGTGTTAGGGTGGTGAACAGGTTAACACGTTGGACCGGTAATCCAGAGGTACCGGGTTCAATTACCGGTCTCTTCCGCCAGGTAAAGCATTTAAATTTTTCTTTGTATTATACTTTGATCTCCGTATCAATGGTTCAAACCATCGATCGTTACCGGTATTCATTCAAAATCAAATATTTTTCTAATTTCAGGTTTTATTTCAAACGCTAGTAAATTGAATTTAAGTATCGATATAGAGCTTTGAAATTAACTCACTAAAATAAAGAAATATGTATTTATAAGCGAAATACCGAAATCGAATACCGGTATTTTGTATGAAGCCGAATACCGGTATACGATCCCTGGTTCAAACTACGAATAGTGTAGCGCCACTATCCGTGGGCCGGCCCAGGTCTCATTGGGTACAGTACTTTTATCTCACGAGCGCGGGTGAGCCATGTTTGTGTGAGTAATGTACATGCACATTGGCTCTGTGTGGGTGAGCCGGAACTGTTCGCTCCCGAGCTCACCCACACAGAGCCAATGTGCATGTACATCTACTCACACAAACATGGCTCACCCGCGCTCGTGAGATAAAAGTACTGTATCCCTGCTTCTACTGATAACGTCACAGCCATATACCTCCCACGGACCTGTTTAGGCAGATGTAAAGTTTTAAAGCGAACAAAGAGGCCATCACCTGACAGGCAATTAATCGAGTCGATACAGTTTACTGCGGTTTTACTGCCGCCGTCGCCGGCGCCCGCTCGTAAACTTGAGGCACCGTAAAATATTGGTATTTTTATTCATGTTTTTAGGTTGGATTAAACTTTCCTTGTCTTCTATTATTATCATAAAATTTAATAACTTGGTTTCCTGAGGAAATTTATTTTAACTTATAAATTAAATATTGACACAACTGCAATGTAAGCAGGACTCGCATTACATTTTTCTTTCATAATTTACATTTGTGTCAATATTTATAAAAATTAAAATGTGGTATTTCCACATTAAAACAGAATCTATACAAAGATGCACTAAAAAACATTATAAATTAAAATTCTTTATTTTCAGGCCCGTAGATCCTTAATACTCATTGGCGTATATAGGGGGGTGGCCGGGTGGGCCGTGGCCACCCCAGTATGGTCTAGTGCCCCCCCCCCAGGATTTTGGGTTACCGAT
This sequence comes from Apotomis betuletana, assembly GCA_932273695.1. NCBI lineage: Eukaryota > Metazoa > Arthropoda > Insecta > Lepidoptera > Tortricidae > Apotomis > Apotomis betuletana. The sequence goes on from OW026307.1 coordinate 18,825,871, forward strand.
AGAAATTCATGGTTTCATCTCATAGGCCATGGCCAGGCCCACCCCCGGGCCCCCCCAGGCCCCCCCTGAAAAATAATGTTAGATACGCCAATGTTAATAGGTACTTTAAAACTAACATACATATCAAATACAAAATAAATGATAAAAACAACTAAACTACTAGGTCACTTTTTTCTGTGAAGTGTTACGCAAGTCCATGGTGATGATGATAAAGATTCACTTGTTTCAGTGATTTCAGCTACGCACTGGGCACCTATTGACTTGATTTAAAATCCTAACTGACATGCCACGACTTTGCGCGACCAGTGGCGCGGTGGCGAGCGGGTGAGCGACAGATACGAGCGCGGCCGCCGGCTGCGGCCATACGAGTGAGCGAGACACACGTACCGCGCGCCGCGCCGCTCGCCGCGAAAACTGAGTTCGTGGCATCTTCCACTGTTGAATTTGTTTCGGCGTATCTTCTCTACAGGCCACTGTAGTAGTGTCTGTCCAAGTGAGAGATGATGTTAGACTCAGACTTGTAAAAGTGCCCTTATGGCCTTTGTCTTATTTTTTTTGGGATAGGGATTATTGTCTTCAAGTAGTGGTTATATCAAGATATTAGCTGGCTTTAGTAGGTGTATTTAATCTCAATGGTCTTAGTTGTTAATGTTATAACATTAATAATTATTGCTCACGGATATTTAATTGATTACTCTCACAACTACATCATTTTGTGGAAAAGGTAAGATTGTCAGCAAGTGTCAGCCATCTCAGTGTCGGTGTGCAGCTCTAAGATAAACATGTCTCTAAACATTTGTATATCCAACTGATAACAGTGATAAAGTTTGTGTATAATGTAATCAGTCGGGCACCTTTGACTGATATTGACCCTTAAAGTGATTTTTCCGTGTTACTAATATGTTTTCCATCTTTTAATACCAGTAGATCAACTATTATGATCTTAAACATACTAGCGGCTAATACTTTGATCTAGGCTTGATATAACAATACCTATATTACATCGGAATAATTATACGTTTTTTTTTCGGAAACAAACGTATTTCGGACCAATATCAAAAACTAAAACTTTATTCTGCAACAGGCCACACGGGCACTTTACAAGTCAAAATCTACTTTAAGTTTTCGTTGTTTCTCCATTTATTCCTCGTTACATAGTATGAAGAAATGCTCTTTATGGTTACCGTTTAGATTTTACGTTAGCTACACTGTTTATAGTAGTTTAATTATTGTATGGTCCGCGCAAAAGATTATTAATATTTTGCTAGAAAACTAAGTAAAGTTGGACGAAAATTGAAAAATCGTAAGCAGGCGTTAAGTGTTTTTTTATACTTTAACAATGGAAATCTATTCTGATTTTCAGTTCAAAAAAAGATGAACGTTTACATTACAATTTGTCCGCATCAAATATTTCTATTATTGTTGGGTATTAAAGGTCCAGATTTGTGAAAAAGTGCTTTTATATTCTCCATAAATTTTTACTATGGCGACCGCGCGCCGATCTAAATACGTATTCCCCGCGCTCTATGGTTCAGTCGCTAACGATCGGTGCAGTCTTAAGAATCGGTTAAGAAATCGCCCGACCTCCCTGACTATATTTCAATTAATAAAGATAATATCTACTCGTATTGATAGACTATGGAGCCTATCGATCCTTTCGTTTATTAACCCTCTTTCTCGCAACGTTAAGTATACTCAACGCCCAAAACAAAAAAATCCTGCCAAGTTGTTTTCGATTATATTCACAACTTATAGTTATAAAATATTTCCTTATTTCCAAACGAATCTTTACCGACTATGTTTATTGCCCGGACGCACATATTTTGTCAATTCGCGGCAAAATGGTGCCGAAAGAACCGATGACTGTGGGAAGTAAGGTAAATAATAATTCATAATAAATATTTATCACCATAATATCGATTGAATTACGCTTACAATTGATTTTTAAGGGTATGAGCTTTGTGTTCTGGTATATTTCTAACAATTTGGGTGTAAGACTTGAACGTTATTTGGTTTCCAATATGCGTGTTGAGTATTCTCAACATTGCGAAACTTTGAGAGACACACCTACTTCACTGCATGTTGAGTATTCTCAACATTGTCCATCTAAGCACAATATACACTCTGCTTAAATTGTTGAGTATTTTTAACATTGCGAAGTTAAGGTTATATAAATGATAAAGGGTACATAATATATTTTCCGTATGTATATGCCAAAAGCTGTTTTTGTGCCTAATATTGCATGTTTATTTATTGACATGTTGCCTGGATGTGGTGCGTGCTCCATGGTTAAATAAAATGAGCCAAGAATTGCAGAATCTTCAGACAGCAGCAATCATTCTGACGAAAAATTGAGGCTAACCAAAATATTAACTCTCAGAACCTGTCTGATGCTGATGCAAACTTTGAACCGCGATCGATACCACCTTCTCTAGAAATACTATATTTGTTAGAGAGCACAGATGAAGAACCTAGACATATCTTCGTGAGACATGCAACGCACCGGTCGCAGATATTTGCCCTTAAAACACATGAAAACGTGACGAGGCATCTACATTTCGCGGATAATTGCAATCTAGATAATAACCTCTACTTCAAGATACATCCATTCATGGAAAAACTTAGACAAAATTGTTTGAAACTTGAAGAAGAAAGGCGGCTTAGCATAGATGAATTGATGGTGCCATTTAAAGGAACGAGAGCGGGTTGCAGACGCCAATATCAGCCAAAAAAGCCGAAGAAATGGAGATTCAAATTATTTGTACGTGCTGGAATATTTGGACTCGGTTATGACTTCCTTCCATATGCTGGAGAAGACACGTTTTGATTCTGTTCATTTACAGACTAACCAGCCAGCTAGCTATCGTATATTTCGATATTTTTTTCACGTCTCTGGAGCTGATACGTCTACTCCGCAATAAATATGGAATCTTTAGTCTTGGGACAATAAAAAACAACCGCCTTAGGGGTCGTCAGGACAAATGCTCCTCGGAAAAACTACTACCAAAGAAGGCTAGAGCGAACGAACAGTATAACGGAGAACAAAAGAAAATGCCGTTGTCGAAGTATCGGATTCAAATAGCAATGGAGCTGCTGAAGAAAAATAGAATTGGACTTTTGGACACGGACATGGCAATGCGTGCCAAAAAACAGCTGCAGTCCCGAGACCTCCTACTGCAGACAATATGATAATACGGGACACTTACCAGGGTTCACGACCTACGGACGATACAATTATTGCAATAATGGCTTCACAAACTTGCAACGTTCAAAATATAAAATAAGACGTGTCTTGTTTCGAAGAAATAGTGTTTTTACACGTTTATGTAGCTAAATTTATATTTTTTTCTCACAGAAAACATAAATGAGTCATCTATTGCAACTTCCACATAATGCGCAATGTTAAGAATGCTCAACATGAGTAGTATGTTCAATGTTGGACAATGTTAAGTATACTTAACATACATTTTCTAAAAAAGTTTACATACAACATTTTTTATTTTATTTTTCCTAGGCTTACAATTACCCTATTAACTTATTTTAATGCCCAAAACTAAAAAAAAGTAAAAAAAAATATCTTGCGCGTTAAAGGGTTAAAAACTAGCGACCCGCCCCGGCTTCGCACGAGTGCAATGTTGATAAATTACGCATGTATTATACATAATATAAACCTTCCTATTAAATCACTCTATCTGTTGCGTAGTTTTAAAGATCTAAGCATACATAGGGACAGACAGCAGGAAGTGACTTTGTTTTATACTATGTAGTGAAAAGGTTGTAGCTGTCCGGATTCTACAAATAAAGTACGCCATTTTGGATAACTCCCCTATCGCCGGTGATGCTTGCCTGCTACCTACCATACAAATCATCCAAGTATCCAAACAAATCATATCGGAATGTATGGAAGCTAACTTGGCGACGCTTAGGACTTCATATTTGTATGAAATGCGTAGCCGGCGACGCTATGGCGACCCAGTGTGGCAGGGCACTAACAGCTTTAAGCACCGCAGGCGTAATTAAGACCCATTAGTATTCAGTTTATTCGCGCGTCGTTAGACCGCACGCGTTAATTGCAGCTCTGACAATTAATTTATTGCCAAATTGTATTGGTTATGCACGTTCGGCTCAGTGTGATGGCTAATTAGAGATACTCAGATTGATTAAGTTAATATGTGCATGGGCGAATTCAAAAGAACTGCCAATATATAAAAAAGATCGTGATCCACCTTTCCAGATGTTTGTAAATGACATCACCTTAGCGAGGTTTCCGTCCCATGTACAATAAATTGTACATATAGCACATCTACGATCTTTATCAAACACAAATTTATATAAAAAAAAGGCTTATTATTTTCGCGGCGACAGAAAAATTAAAGAGCAGCAAACTATTTGCAACTAAAATAATAACTTGTCAGCGATTAAATATTTTGGCAATCATTTATATTAAATGAGCTTTAAACTAAGGATATTTTAAAATTCAAATAATGGCAGCTACTTTAAGGTAGCAGAAATAATAAACAAAATTACTGAAATCATAGGCGAGGTACTATAAATAATGACTTGGCGACTAATATTAGCAGAAGATCCGACTCGGCCGGGTTAGGTTAGGTTGGGTTTTTTTTTTATATCCCTAAAAAGCGCTCCTTTTTTTTTTTTATGACCTTGATTTATTTTATATGCAATCTTCATTGAACAATTAGAGTAGGCCATTTTCAACTTTTTATCCGCTGTCATGTTTCCGCTTAATTAGTTAATTCAGTCGCAATAACTCGATGCTAGTTTATATTGAAACAAAGCCGAAAATTGATTACTTAGCTGCTACTTTTTACTTTATACTAGTCTCCGCAATTAGTCGCCACCTTATTATATTTGCTACCCCCTTTAATTTTTTATAAATCCCTAAATCAGATTAATTTGTCGCCGCGTTAAATACATGCCAAAAATAAATACTGAAAACGTAAGCATCTTTCTCCCGAGATGTTGGTGAGATAAACGGTAGAAATGGCCATGTATAAGGCTAGATTCTACACTACTAACTGCCTACACAGAAAAAAACAATATATAATTGCATTCCATGTACGAGTATTTTTATAAAAATATCGCAGGATATCTACGTTCCTTAGGGTTTAGGAAGATAAAAAAGAGAAAGAATTATTCTCATAACTAACTTTTCGCAGGTTATTCCGCGCTTACCCCGAAACGAAAGAGTTCTTCAAAATGGTTCGCAAGCTGCCCGAAGAAGAGTTCTCCGCGAACATCCAGTTCAAAGCACACGTGATCAACCTCATGACCTCCCTCGACCAAGCAGTGGCCAACCTGAACCATCCTGAGGTGGTCGCCGCAATGATGCAGAAACTGGGAGAGTCGCATAAGAAACGACAAATCAAAGAAAGCCATTTCCATGTAAGTACTCGAAATATCCTCGAACGGAAAGTCCTGTTTTGTTTTTAGTATCTGATGATATCTAATGTAACTACCTATTCCAATTTGTATTTATAAATTAATATTTTTATAATAATTTGTATTTTAAAATGTAATAGGTAGTAATAGAAATGATTTTTTTATATTTTATTTCCTTCCAAGTCTATAAACTTATGTTATGTTATGTTTAGCTAAAAACTGTAATAGTTTTAAAAAACAGGCTACTTAGGTATATCAAACGTTACATTAAGTCAACATTAGATGAAAATAAATTATCTAAAGCATTACGGACCCGATGAGATGAGACGGTAGACACCGCCACTCATAGAAGTTATAATATACATATAAATACTTGTAAAAGTTATAGAAACTGAACTACACTTGGATTTTACATGTCGTAGACAATTTTGAACAAGACAGGAATACAATGTCTATTAACTTGTGTGATGACTCATTTCCTTTAATCATTTTTCCAGGATCTAAAAGACGTAATAGTGAAGATGTTCATCGAGGTGCTAAAGCTGGACGACGCGACTCTCGGCGCGTGGGGCAAGACCATCGCCTTCTGGTACAAGCATGTCTTTGAGACCCTCAACACCGAAGAGACAAGATAGCATGTGCTGAGCAACTGAAATAGTCGAACTAAATATTCTATGGTAAATTCGTGTTCGTATTTTGAGGAACTTACAAAAAAAACGGGAAAGCAGAAATATGCAAAAATTAACTGATAGCGACGTCTACATGCGGTTCTTCATCCGATCTTACCTAATTTTATACCTATATTTGACAAATTTACCATGTTATTTAATAATAAAATTTAAAAGGTTTTTTTTTTTCGGATTGAGGCAAAATCATCAAACATGTATATCGATTTTAAAACCACAACTAGACTTCTTCTTAGACCGATAGAGGTTACTTATTTGACCTAGAAAATAGGTAAACGCTCTGACCCAAAAGACAAAATACATTTCAATAATTCTTCCAAAATTGCATTTTCCACATTTCGAATATATTATAATACTGTACATTTATCTCTGACTCGAAATAGTGCACATTTGTAAGAAGACTAAACTTATATACTTAGGCCAGTCGGGACAATTGCGTCAGCGGGACAAGCGCATACCTTATCGAAATATGGAAAAGTACCGATGTTAGAATATTAACGTCATTTTAGTTTTGCCAACTATTGCGTCCTTTCGGTCTCTTAGGTCCAGTTCCTGGTTTGCCCAGTTCACTCTTAGTTTATTGCTTCGAACGTCCATTCCGTGAATGTCTAGCTTCTGGAACGTCCATTTCGTGAATGTCTAGCTTCTGGAACATCCATTCCGTGAATGTCTGCTTGGGCCAATGGTCAATTGGTAGAGAATGAAGGGGGTTAGCGCCGTTAAATTTAAAATAAATAATGAAAATAATGTCCATGTCCATTATCAGAGCAAGCGAAGCAAATCCTAACACTATTCCTCAACCTCTACATTTTCGTGGTACAATTTGAGGGAAAACTATGAAACCTCAAGTTTGGAATTTAACACGTTGGCTGCCATGAGGATCACCGGTGGGATCACGTAATCTTCTCTGTATGAGCATGAGCATCACCGGTGGCATCAGAAGCAAATTTTTCAGGTGGTTTTAAAATGGTGTTACATACTCTAGTATAACTTCTGTACTTTTCAATATGGTAGGTGCGCTTCTCCTTCTAACGGACATGCCCTGTCTGACCTTAGTTTACCTAAGTTTAAAAACGTTAAAGTCCATTGTTTTATGTGTTAATTTTATGCTTTAGATTTTACGATTGACATTGTTAATTAACTAGAATCAATGATATATACACATTACTATGTGAAATTTTATGTGTAAGTATAAAAATAGAGGCTTTTTACACCTGTATAGAAAGTTATATGTAACTTTGTCACAAATGATAGCTGTAGGTTTTTAGATGCCTAATATAAGATGTTAATTAGAATATTTTATTGTTATTACCTAATCGTGTTTAGTTACTTTGTTTTTTTATTTATTCATGTCAACTTATATTTCCTTAGAACCATAACTATAAAACTACTTATGTTGATAAAGTATGTGATTATCGTTCGAAGCCAAATCTTGATTCGAATTTAAATACAACGGGAAAATAATCGGTGATATACTAACACCGAATAACGCCACGAAACTTCTCCATTAATAGGTAATGTATATCTTGCTATATTACTATTGTTGCACAATGTGTACGGAATCTTGTTTGAGCGTAAAATTGTCAGGCCAAATTGCGTCTATCGAGGCAAGTGCGTCATTCGATGATACAATTGGATACGGATCGCTTAAAAATAACGTAAGTAATCTCGTCAAAGGTGCATTCTTCGGATATGTTACTAAAACATAATTATATTCTAGTTACCTACCTAATTCAAAATGAAGTTCCGACCACTCAGCCTGTTTGTAATCTGTATAAAATAAAAAATAATAAATAAAAATGTATTTATTCAGTAACACAGAATTTCAGCTGACAAACAGTGTTGGTACCTCTTTAACCTCTTTTTAAGTATTTCTTACTTGTGCTAAGAGGCACCGCTCTTCTACGTGGTAAATTCATTGTATTATTGAACAATATATTATAATTAAAATCTTGACTATATTCTACGCGTCCCTAGTGCTATTTTATTGGCCCGCATCGCATACTTATTTATGACCATTCTCCTGTTACTAACTGAATCAAAGTACAATATAACACTTGATAAGAAATTAACCGATTTAATAAAACACGCCTTCAATGTATTTGCCTAACTACTTGCACATTGACTTTTATGAATATCGACTGTATAAATGTGACGCTTGTATTATGTATAACTAAATATTAGTTATATAATTACAGTAAACGTAACATCATCATACCTTAAAAATAACGTGAATTACATTGTAAGCACGTTGACTCTTATAAATATTGCTACCTAATGGGCATTAAATTAAACCAAGATTTATGTTGAGAATAACATACCTTTTCTGTAAATACGCCATTTACATACCAATTGTAAATATTTAAAATGTAAAATACTTTTATTATGAATGTAAGCAGTTCACCAAACATGTAAATACATATTTAATAATCTAAGTGTAGTGATTCAATAAATTTTATATGAAATAAAACATTGTTTCGTATTTTTATATGTAGGTAACCAAGGTATTTTATTTTTTTAAGAAAGGTGGACCAACAATCTGGTCAGGATAACGGGAAGCCGTTGGATGGCCATATCTATTATATAACAAGGTCTTTGTAGTCAACTGTCCGCTAACATATACCTACATAAATTCACAGCAACATCTCAAAGAAACTCAAAGCGCACGAACATTACTTTAACTCAAAGTAATTACCTACTGCGCTCGTTACAGAGGTACATACGTAATACACGTCTCAGCCTCACAAAGAGACAAACACAGATTCCTTAATTTAACGACACTGAGTTGTCAAGTTTTAAAACACCATCATAAAATTTGTGCGAGTTTCCTGGAGGGCGACATCAATGTCATGTTCTACCAGAATTTTCTGCAGACATTCTGCTTAAGGAAGGCTGACCTTAATGCCTAATGAGCAGACTAATATTAGTCTCGCGCACTAGATAGATTGGTTTAGTAGGACGTTAGCTCATAATAATATAAGTAGGTAAACTATAGCGACCGGCCCCGGCTTCGGACGGGTGCAATGCTGATAAATTATGCATGTATAATGCATATAAATCTTCCTCTTGAATCACTCTATCTATTAAACCGCATCAAAATCCGTTGCGTAGTTTTAAAGATCTAAGCATAGCATACACAGGGATAGACAGAGGGGGCTTATGATGGTTGCGTTTATCACGTGATAAATAAGTGACAAAGCATCTGTCACTCACGCTCGCATCTTGTCAAAACGAGACGGATGCTTTATCACTTATTTATCGCGGGATAAAAGCAACCATCATAGGCCCGGCGACTTTGTTTTATACTATGTTGTGATTACGACGGCGCACCCTGAAGGCACATAAAAATATCCCGGAAACGCTTAGTTTAGCAAAAAGCTATAAATAATAATAAAAGGACAACCTCTCCGAAACATACCTAGTCCCAAATTAAGCTCAAGAAGGCTTGTGTCATGGGTACTAGGCGACGATAATTATACATACTTACATAAATAAATAAATACCTACTTATATACTTAGAACATCCATGGCCCAGGCTCAAATATTCGTGTTCATCACACAAATAAGTGCCCTTGTCGGGAATTGATAGCAGGACCGCCGGCTCTATAGGCAGCTGCCTTACCACTGCGCCACCAACCGCGTCATCATATGTTTTTTTTATTCTTTTGACTTTAGACCTAATTCTGTAGGGTTTTAGGTTAAATTTCCAAGTTCGCGAAAATTCAGATTGGCAAGTTTAGCATTGGAACGACGATATTTGGTATACCGGGTGATCAATCCAAATGGGTCAGTAGGGAGAAGTCACAAAATATAAGAGATAGGGAAATGTGTTCTTAAGAACCATGGCATCGATTTTAGATTTAATAAAAACTGCATTATATTTTTTTTATAAATCTCATACATAATTTCATACATAACCCGGTCAAAACCTCTGTTAAGAATGTTACAATAGGTATGCCATGCGATTACTTATACATCTTATAGAATTTTAACCAGGTTCAATTCCCGGTTATACATGAGGTTTATAGAAAATTTGAATGCAGTTTTTATTAAATCTCAAATCGACTCCATGGTTCCTAAGAACAGATTTCCCTATTTCTTATTGTTTTCGTTTTCTCCCTACTGTCCCATTTGGATTGATCACCCTGTATAAACCACGAGATATTTCTAGTTAGTCTAGAATAATGGTTGATGAACCGCAAAACCCAACCAGTGGTTTGCGGTTCGCGGACCACCGGTTGTCCGCAGGAGTTAAGATTATGGTCCGCGACAGATTACAAATTCACAGGCAATAGGTAGTCGTACATTCCCTATGTTCGCCGTAGGGGAATTTGTATAGTTACCTACATTTTGGTCCAGGCGAACAACAGAAATAAAAGTGATTCTTGGTCAACGAAAGGTTGCGAATTGCGAACCACTGGTCTAGAAGTTCTTCTCCTCCCTCCCTTTCTTCCAGTCGTCTCTGATCAAGGCAGCACCAGACCAATCCTTTCGGAATGTGTCTAGGTCGTCCCGCCATCTCCGGCGTAGTCTGCCGCGACGTCGTACATTAGGTGGGATCCAGTCAGTGGTATTCTTAGCCCACAGTTCGGTCGACATGCGACAAACGTGTCCAGCCCAGTCCCATTTCAGTTTAGCGGCTGTCAGGGCTACGTCGGCTATTTGGGTTTTGGAGCGCAAGATGGTATTACTGATACGATCTGCTAATTTTATGCCCAAGATACTACGCTCCATTGCCCTCTGGCAAACCTTGAGGGAGTGCTTTTGAGCCTTAGTCATGTGCTAGAAGTTGTTAGTACAAAAAAACAGACTTATAAGTATACCTACCTAGACACATTTTCTAAGTTACTACATGCCAGTTCTTTAGGTTGTTAAAGCCTGGCGAGATAAGCCGACGTCGACAGCTGCATAATTCAGAGGCATGCATATTGAAGCGGCCTCGCGCGCACGACTTATAACACACAGTGCAAAGGGATAAACGCGCTGGTTTTTTCAGGCGTTTTTTTACTCTACCTAATCTTCTCCCTTTCTTCCTTCTCTTATACAAGAATGTGGTCATTCAAGAAAAGTACCATTGCCTATATAGAATTGAGTCCCACCGACCGGTTATTATGGACGGCGCCTTCTTAGCGAGCTTAGTCCCAGGTTCAGGCTCATACATTTCATAGAGCATTAAGAACTCTAGCTATATGTGAGGATTTACTATAAGAGCCGCAACGGCCGTGCATTCTAGCTACAAAAGTATAGATTAGGTTGAATGTAATCCTGTTGCATTCGGTAAAACCGTATTAAAACTGAATTGCAACTGCACTTTAACTTAGGATAAAAGGGAGCGCATAGATACTGTCATAACGGGTGATAACAAAAAAATGAGAATAACTTTCTATGGACCTCAAAACAAGACTATTCACTTAGACAAAAAACTTTGTTTATGAAGTTGTTACTACTTCTTTTGAGGTTCTTAAACTTCATTTGATTTTGTTTTTCAAGCATTAATATTTGTCAAAATGGTGTCGAAACAAGAAACGCTGCGAAAACGGTTGAACATTTTTATAATTCAAACTATAACTGGGGGAAAAAGTCTACTGTAGATAATTTTAGTAAAGAATATGTACTTAGTCTCCACTATTTATAGAATTCTTGCATCCTTGACGATAGATCACAAAAGTGGTAGCCGGCGACCAGCGAAGATAATGACCAAGAGAAGGATGAACCTACACCATAGCACTTTTAACGATAATAATCCTATGAGCCAACGAGATGCCGCGAGAAAAAATAAAGTGTTCCCAACCGTGCACTTGTTCGTTCTTGAAAAAGATAGGTCTGAAATGCCGCAAGAAGGTGAGAGCACCGGAATACACTGAACAGCAAAAACTGACTATTATATCACAGTGTCGCTGGATGATCCGAAATTACAAAGGAAAATCATTCATTTTGGACGATAAAAGTTATTTTCCTTTGAGTAAAACACATATACCTGGAAATGACCGATACTACACCAGCAATAATTTTACAACACCAGACGATATAAAACACAAGTATACCTAAGCACAAGTTTGAGCAGAAAGTTATGCTTTATGTGGCTATATCCGACAAAGGTCTTTCGAAACTGTCGTTCTAACCGAGTGGTTTAGCGGTCAACCAAAAAGTGTATGAGAGCGAATGCTTGAAAAAAATACTGATAGCATTTATTCGCAAACATCACTCAGATGGAGAATATGTTCTGGTCGGATAAAGCATCGTCGCATTATGCAAAAAAAACGACGCGTTTCCTAGACGCTAATAATATACCATTTGTACCGAAAATCCGAAACCCCATAAACCTTGCACAATGTCGGCCGATTGAAGATTTCTTAGGTTATTTGAGCAGTTTAGTATACAAAAATAATTGGAGAGCTGAAAATTGTACCCAACTGATATAAATAATTAAAACATGTGTGCGGAAAATGGACAAGAATTCCGTCCAAGAGTCTTGTTCCAACGTCATGTCTATACTGAGTGGAACAGCTGACCACGAGTCCTATTCTAATGTGCATTGATGATTTTGTAAATAGTTTCTATGTACATATTTTCCAATAATATCAAATTGTGCTAAAAAGATACACGAGTATTTTTTTACACCTCTGAACGAATTCTCATTTTTTTGTTATCACCCGTTACTGTCCAACCACATATGGGCATTGGCATAGTTAATGAAAAAAGTTGGAGACTGTTAAAAACGCCTGGTATAAAAATAGCAGTGCGTTAATCTTTAGGGGAGAAGAACTCGCTACAAAGATTTAGGTGTTTTAATTTCTTTGAATAATTGAAATGTGAAGTTAACAAACAAGGCCCATAATACTACGTTCTCCAAAAGTTTAGTAGAATTTCAGATTACTGGTTGGAACCCACTAATTTTTTTTATACGTGGTAGGTACATATGAGGAATCGAGTTGTTTAGGTGATTAATATTATTTGAATAATTGAAATGGAAAGTTAATAAATAAAACTAAGTAGCTACTATTTTTTCCTCAAGTTTTATAGAATTTCAGATTACCTACTGGTTAGCACTTGTTAGCACCCACTATTTTATACGTTGTCAATATAAAAGTTTATTACTTTATTATGTGTAGGAAACTTCGCTAAGGAATATTGGTTTCATAGAATTTGTATTCCTCTTGGCTTTCTATTTACCTACCCAGCGCATCCACAACTTAGTCTGTATAGCGAAACTATATAGGTAAGAATTGTCAAGAGCGAAATCACATAAAAGTAAGATTATTTGCGTGTGTACCGTAAAGGAGTCCTGCATAATCATGCTGCTATTACGGCATGAAGTTTGCCGTATTTGGCCCGATCGACTTATATTATTTTGTTGTGAAAAAATAAACAACAACCATTATCATTGAAGTGTGTAAGATACGCATTTTGTCTTAATTTCGAATTTGATCTGCATTCTATATCTCTTCTCACTTTCGCTCCACTTTGCCAGGTTTTGTGCTAGTGAGATGCATAATTTCCCTGCCACCTCCCAATTATCATCGGACCAGCTCACCGGTGGTCTGCCCACTGATCTCTGACCATCATGGCCACCACTCTCTGACCCCGACTGCTTTTGACCATCTGCCGTTCGTTCCGTCTTGTGAAGTGACCTATCTCCACTTAATTTGGAGTATTTTTTCCGCAACATCTGTTACTTTGTTTTGGATGATGGGGAGAATTGTTGATAGGAAAAGGAACAAAATAAAACCACGCATTTTTATTGATTTTTTATTTTTTTACAATTAATCATATAACATACAAACCAGCCGAAGTATGGCTAAACCCATTTATTATCTAAACTTATGAACAATACAAGAAATTGATACATCTCAAATTCACCTTACTTTTAAATATATAGATATATTATATATGCATTCACTCTACATATTAATCTACAACCTACTTAATCATAATCTACGTTTTGCATAAATTCAAAGTAAATATGCCCAAAAGAAATATTGTTGAACTATGAATATACATATAACTTTTTGGCAATTAATTGAGTATCATTTCTGTGCATAGCAAAATTAATTTTCTTTTAACATGTAACTTAGATCTTATTCATAAAGAGGCCACAAATATAACATGCGTTTCTGTCGTCAGTTCGATTACATAGGGACTTTTTGTTAAACATTATTTATTGCCTATACTATAAATGTTACTCTTATGAAATGTAAGAAAAATATCCTTACGCAATAACTGAATTAATCTACCAGTGCTGTGCAGTGACAGTCGAGGGTACGGTCGGGAGCGACGCGGGGCGGCGCGCGACGCGCGCGGGCCGCCCCGCCTCTTGTGCGTACACATTGCGCTAACGATACGATACGATACGATACGTACGATACGATACGATACAATACAACACTTCACATAATGCTCAAAACAACTATTTTGTCATCTACATAAAATTTGCTCCAAATGTTTTTATATTAAAATATTTCTACTTATTGTAACTTCTAATTAGTTACAGCCAACTTTACAAATAATTGATACATTAGACTCTCAAATAGATCTCTACTAACTATTATTAATGGTAAAAAATAAAGAATAAAATACTTCTAAACATTGCATTTCAATCACATAAGGTTTAGTTTAATTACACATAATAATAACATCTTTTTAAAACCCGAACATAAGTATTACAAGAACATTGATATCGTTGAGTTCTGGAATGGAAAATAGCACACTTAAATTCACTAACTGTTACACTTACATAATAATTATTGTTCTCCTGCTTTGTTTGTAAAATACATTGCTTTTAGGTAGTCCCAGAAAAATAACAGTAAAATACATCAACTATCCATTACGTTGAAAAGTTTGATGATAATAAACGACTTAAATTAACTTAAGAGAGGTTAGTAATATGCGTGTGTACCAAATAACAGTGCAGTGCTCGTGGTAAGTACGGTAGATAAGAGTTAAATAAGTCTGATATAGGACACTAGGTGAGGTTATGCATGAGGTATAAAGACGGAACGAGGTGCAGCCACCATCTCAGCGCGGCGCAACACCGCCACTCTATTATTTGGTACGTGCGGTCCTCTGCGGAACATCAAGGATGGATGTGTACAGTACAGTATACATTACAAGTATTACTAAATAAGGCAGCCGATCCTAAAACTTACTATTCGAACATCCCATACGCATTTACGCATGCCTCAATATATTATGACATTAATTGAGTTACATCAATCAATTTTAGACACGAGAATACAAGGTTCAAATAAATACCCAAAATAGTTAATTCGAATAAGAACATAAGGAACACTAGAGCAGCAATCAAATTGCGAACACATTTGTACTACATAAAAATAATACACAACCTTTTGCGCGAAAAGACTGATAAGTTAACTTTAAAAGTTACCATGAAACTGTTTCACTTTCAGCTAATACTAGATCTTTAGAATAAATTTTCCCATCACAGAGATTTGCACAGAAAAATCTCTTAATGTAAGCCTATTGATATTATAATTATGACGTAAATTTAGTATCTGTCTATCATAGTAAGTGTTCCAATACATAGAGTACGTTATCGTTACATATATCGAGGAGGATCAATGCTTAGTTGATGCACGCCAGACGAGACAGCTACGGCTATTCTAACTTATCTTACAGCTGATATCGTCACAATGGGGCGTCACAGAAACGCCTTTACAACTACATTGTACTTTAACTCAAAGGTGGTACCGAAAAATATATACTTTCATTATTAAAACAACGCCAATCATTTATTACTTTAGAGTGTCACTCACTACAAGGCATTCGATTTAGTACTCATTATTATAACACAAAAATTTCAATATCAAACTTAACGCATACGATGGTGATTACGGATATGAATAGAACAAAATTAATACGAATTAGAAATGTAGTAGATATGCAACGTTCAAAGATATTTGGGAAAAATAAATTTCAGATGACATCGGTGGTATTGACACTAGGTATATTATCAGTCTCACCACGCGCACGCGCGCGGCCGTGTGATGTCATAAATTCAATTAAACTTACTCGTAATTTTCTTTGATTCACACATTGGGATAGCTACTTTAGACGTGGTGGGGTCATAACTAATTTAGCTTGTTCGTTTGTACAACATAATCGGGTAACGGCAGTCGTCCACTCGTATAATGCACTTCGAAATGTACATCACGATACATTACTAAAGTAAAAAAATACACGAAGCGGTTGTCTCGTCACTTACATATGTGTCGCTGGCAGTAGGAAACCTCTAACAAAATAAATATTTCATCCGACTCACTGGATAATATTAAAAATATTTTCTTAATCACAGCTATCAGTCTGTCAAAATTTAAATTAAGTATATTTTCAGAATTGGATTAGTCGTTCCTCACTTACATAGGTTATTATTCAAGTACAAGTACAATCAAGGTACACAAGTGACTAATAAACGACGCAGAGTATTGTTCACGCCAATACACACGAGTCAGGGTGCTGTTGCGGCTGTGACAGTGCCTGGTCGCCGAACTGCGAGTACCTACGTATACAACACGTCGAGTCGCGACCGGCGCAGTTTAGAGTACAAATGATTGAATATAAACAATTTCACACAGGTACAACAGAGATCTAATGAAAGAATAATACGAATATAAACTAGTTTCATATAGGATATGATTGATAATTATGCTCGATAACAAAAACTTATTTAAAGCGATGTTTGAATGCGAGAGACTAGAGAAGCAGTGTCTTGTGTAGTTAGCGAGCAGCAACGGGAGTCTACTGCATCAATTAACTGATGGTGGGGGGTTGGCCTTCTTATGCGGGACATATATACACAAGTATCGAACGCAAACACGATCCGACGCGATTCTGAGACAGTAGCCTGCTATTATACACAGTTAACCCTCCAGCAGGCGCGCGGCCCGCCGAGGACGCGCGGCCCTAACGGATAAATGGCGACTTACCGATCTACAACTATACATATAGCAGTTAAAAATATTCTCAGCAATCACATTCAAGTTAAATTACCACATTAAAGAGAATTTAGCTTAGTCAACATTTTTTTTATCAATGGCCCTCTGTTTACACGTAAAGTCACTCAGTACATTTTTTTTATTTTGTATTAATCAGTTGTTAGTGTTTATCAAGAACACCCTTTTCTTACAGCTATATACCAATAATACAAAAATCCATTCACTATAATTAAGGTAAATTTTAGATATTTAAACACTAAAATGTAAAATATGAAACATCCTAAATAAACTCTTGATATTCCAATTTTAGGCATTAGCTCAATTAAATATATGCTTGAGTGACTATGACAAAAGAGAAATAAATGCATATAATAATACTAGCCAACCATTCCCTTGTAACGTGTTCTTCGTCCAAGCTGCTCAGGCCTCTAACCTTAGCGCTAACACTACGTATGTCAAAGCCTTCGTTATTTTATATTTGGTATCTATCTCTTATGTATTCGCACCACATAACAAGACTAGAGGAAGGATTGCCTCTCGCGCGCCTCTAACCGATAACGTCAAATAAGGAAGACTAGTTTTACAAGTAGATATCACTAATGTGCTTCTATTGATCGGGCCGACCCGACGACGAACGCCCTAACGTACAAAAATATTTATATATAAATAAATAAAGACAACAAGCAAAACTTTAACCTTATCAAATTAAAAAGGCCATCCTGAACTATCACTATAATAAAGTTACGTTACAGTAAGTATTCATTAACAAGAGATTTTATGCGTTCGGGAAAACGTATTTAAAATATGGAAAAATGATGTCTTTTAGTGGTCACCAAATCAATGCTCCTGCAGGATTGCTCACAGAATGGGCGACCGCACACATATTTGGTCCCTTCGAGCTGCGTGTACCAAAATAGCTGGATTATAGATAAAAATTCGTCAAAACGCCGTTCGCGCCCTGCCGCTTGCCGCACCATATACAGCTAGTTATTCTACAGTTTAAAATGAGATTGCAAATTCATGAGAATTACTGAATAGATAAGGCAACATTGACATCAGAATTAAAGGTATTCTGGGCAGTCAAAGGGTCGTTCTCAGTGGAACAGTTATAAATCGAATTGTAAACGCATGCAACATATGGCAAGCGGCGACGCCGGCAACTCGTCGTGACACGGTCCGACACGCATTCAGGCGGCTTGTGTGCTTCGCCAAACACAATTTTCGATACTCTCGCTAATGGTCCTTATAATTAAAAGCTAACATCGGAGATTACAAAATTTAAGAATTACAACTCCGCATAAGAGAAAGCGTTATGAGATAAAAATTAAAATTAACAACAACATTATGAGCAAACTACTGAATACTTGAGCTAAAATAATACCAGAGCAGCTTGGATGCGCTCGACCGACGCGGCGGCTGGAGCGCCTTTGTACGATCATGTTGTGATGAGAGATCTACGCGGGCAGACTACGAGAACTTCAGTGGTCGTTATGTTTCAAATGGCAATTACACATAGACTTTGGCATTCAAGTGTTATGGAATAGACGCAAAATTTTCGGACTCACATTCCACACGAGAGACAGACGCTAGACTAAAATTAAAAAGAAATCGACTCGAAAAAATTTAAATCACTTATTAATTCGGGTAAACTTCATGAAAAACAAATAAATAGATAAAAATATTTACACATAGGTATTATATAAAATATATATACTATTAGACGTTGATCGATGACATAACACTTACGATAAAAGTAAAACATAGCTAAGCTCATTAATGATTACACAAGGCGAGGGCGCGGGCCCCGCGGCCGTGGCCGAGTGTCCTGCGCCGGAGTCGGGCGCGGGCTTCCATACACTACAGTGTAGCGGGCCACAGGCCCGGTTCCATCGCATCAGAGCACCGACTGCCTAGACCGAGCGCCAGAGCGACGACTGGCCACTAGGTCGACTATCGACCGCAGAACCGCTCGCGCAGCCACCCGGCACCCCACTCCGGGCACAATTCATTATATTTCTTTCCAAGGAAACGTTAACACCTGCCATCGGTTACGGTAACGTACCACAGTTCATTGAGGCACAATCATTGGTTTCTTTTAATTGCTTCTTTTTTTATACTTTTTTTGTTTTTTTATTTTTATTTTTTTTTTCTTACATTTCCTACCTATGATAATTATTATAATTACTTTTAGGTACGTAAATTTATTCTAAATAACAGAAACGAGTCACGAAAAAATGTTTTTAAAAGTGAAAGCGTGAAGCGTATTAAATCTTTTAAGAATATAATTTCACAATATACACATATTACAGTATAGGTTTAAGTATAAATATACAACAACATAATAATAACATATACTAAAATTGCACGTGACGCAATCGTGTGCAGGAAATAATGATGCAGTCATTGAACCGAGAGGAGATTCAAGTGACGCGGCGCCGCGACCGCGCCTGCGCCGCGCCTCACAACCTAGCTGCCGCGGCCCTACCACCCGCTCATTCTCCGCACTCTAGTGTCCACTCCACACTCCAGTGTGAACTCCACATACTACACTCCACACCACAGTGGATAGGTAAATCGCTATCACGCTGCCACGGATTGATTTACACCGATTCAATTTTCCTTACTTGTCTTGTTTGACAAATTTCTAACCTGAAATTACACCTTTTGAACACAAAAGAAGAACCACAAGAGGTGTTTTCGTCGTAACCAGCCTCATGTCTCACTTAAAAGTGGTAAATGGTGTTCAATATTCTGGTTTATCCTTAAAATTGCAGTTTGAGGTTGGAAGTTTAGTTGACAGTCGAGCGACAATGAATGGGGTTTACCGAAGTTGTGTTTTTAAGTAACAATCGGCTTCCTCAGCAATGACATTGAACTGTTTCAGTAGTTTGGAGCTACCGTTTGGGTGTAACATCCGTGGCAGCGCTCGGGTGTCCTTCTGCGGGCGAGCGGGCGGTAGCAGCCGAGCGACGCCGAGCGGAGCGGCATCTCTCGCGGCTATACCGACACCTAACACCACTAAACCGACGCCACTACATTTACATTGTCTCTTGACAATATTATATACCCATTATTAAGTACTGATAACTTTTTAACTGACTAAACATTTCAAGGCATGACTTCTTTCGTCTAAGTCTATGGACAACGTATTCTACAGGGCACTGGAACGTTATACTTTCCGTTATTGGCTTTATCTAACTTTAAAATGGAAAACGCTTTATAAAAATTATAATTATGACATTTATTGCTGTATTATAAAAATTCACATTTGCACCAGAGAACTATTGCAATTGAGGCATTTCGAATTGGTGTAGACGTGGACAGAACGATTTCTGATAGAAATAATTATTTAAATTTAGGTATTACTTCAATAAATTGTTAAAAAGAACACGTTGATCACTTAAATTGAGCTTTACGACAATAGAATTGACGCTGACCTGTTGATTGCGGCGCGACGCCGATAGGAACATCAGATCGATTACCCGTACCGCAAAAATAATTTCAAAACGATTTGGAAGATTGTCACTAAACGAAGAGATGCAAACCAATCGTCCCTGACACCTCTTACTTATCTTTGATACTCACTCTTTGGCACCTAACATTAAACGTCATGACATTGTCATCTTATCCCCTCCGAGCCGACTTTTGTAGGTCGATAGCGAAAATCATTCGGTCGTCGCCAGAAGGGGCTTAAAACGAAAGCTATACTTAAAAAACTGTTAAATTATATTGGTGTTACTTTACTTGTACTGTCAATAAAAAATAGAACTCCGCGTCACACCGAGCGGGCGGCGAGGAGTTTCAACCTCGCCGCTACGTAGTATAGGTAGTCTATTTACTGAGAAATGCTGATCGTTCCGGACATGAACACATGACACGTGACCACATGTAACACTAACTACTACAGGTCCAAGCGCCGGGCGACGCGCGAGCGCCGCCGCCTCCTAACTTATTTCATTAATTTGTGAAGAGTCCCGAGCGTGCGGCTCGACAAGGTACAGCTTTACTTACACCTAACTTAGCACTACAATCGTTATGTTTAATCGTAAGATCACTGGAAGATGCTCGAAATAGAATAGATAATGTACATTATTTATTATAGTCATTCGCTTTTTGTGATCGTAAGTTCGGATCATAAAGCGTGGTGGGTCCGTCTCGGACGGTGGGGCGCTGGCCCGGTCTCGTCAGAGCGCGAGTCCGGACGTCCGGGCGTGCCGGACGCCGGACGGCTGACGACCGGACGAGTCCGGCCGCCAGCCTCGCGACTTAGCTAATCCCGTAACATATTGGTAATGATATATTTTGGCAGAGTATCTCTGTGGCACACCATCAATAAATTAAAAGTAAATAAAAATGTAAATAAACTTTATGATAACGAACATTTACACGTGCGATCGTTGCCGTAAAATATCAATAGTATGCTTACCGAAACCTACGATAGGACTTAAGTGTACTCTTATACCTACAATGATGCAATACCGACACGCCTACGCTACAATATATTATTAACAGAATATCTAAAGCATATGTCACTTTGAATAACGTTCAAATTGAGCCTATAGAAAATACCACAAATCTTTTATTAAATAGATATTGATATGGCTAAATTTAAGTTAGAACTTTATTCTTACCTATAGGTACACAAAAGTGTAATATTTTAAATTACTGTCAATTATAGTACTTTATAACACTTCTCACAAATGTATGTAATATAAAATGATAAAACAATTTTCAATTTAATATATTAGGTTACCCTTACATTAATCGTATAATCTAGATAATCGTTTCATATATTAAACATAAAGTGGCACTTGAATCACAAATACTGGAAATAATTTGGGGAAACAGTAGCTTCGGCGGGGCCGACCGCCGCCGGCGACTCTACTCTGATACTCTCCAACAAAATAGATTATCCTTACATTAGGCAAGATACTTTACATCACAGGATTACTGGATTGCAAGGAGCGCGCCGTCCGGCCGGGTTAAGTACGGAACGGGGCGGCGGTCCGGCCGGACGGTCGGGTCGGACACGCGTCGGACCGGACGGTCGGCCGGACGGCCACGGCCGGACGGCACGGCGTCGGCGCCGCTCGCTCTCGCGTACGTGTCTATACTCATTTCCGTCTCAGACTATACGGCTTAAAAGGAATTTACCACTACAAGAATGCACTTCGAATCTCATAATTTTCAAATTTTGTTATCTTTATAAAAATTACAAACTAATTATAAAACGTTTGTTAGTCTGCGAAATGCACTTACTCATTTATTGCTGAATAAAAATATCACTAATGGAAAACAAAGGCTCATCGCGAGTGAGAATTCAAAACCGAATAAATAATTAAAATACGATCAGTATGTAAAACGAGAAGTAAAAACACGAAAGAAACTCGGAACGAAACATCTCGACGGGCGAAACAGCAACAGCCCTCGAGCGCAACAAAATAAATACACACTAAAATAAGGCCACGGGACGAGTGACTGAGGTAGCCCGCGACGCACTACTCTACTCCACACCTAGCTCTATTTGGTAAGGGAGGCGGCATGCCGCGCTCCCGCGACCCTATCCTAATATACTTCATACAGGTATAACCGTCGATACATTATATGTCTGCCGTTGTATATGTATAATTCTTATGTACACTAAATAATCTACATGAACACTTACAACACAGTAGATAATAGTATTGTGGACAGTTGGCTACCGCGGGCGCGGCGCGTCGCGACGTGTTGTCGCGGCGCGTCGGGCGCGCGTCTGACTAGGCGAGTGTCCGTCCCCGCGGGGACGACGAAGCGTATTACAGAGCTAGACCTACCGGCTAGATCTAGAGCTAGATCTAGATGGACTCGCCGCCCAGCAGGTCGGGCGGCAGGAAGGAGTTGAGCGAGGACGGCGTGGCGCGCTGCTCGTGCTGGTCCGGCCACAGGCCCGGGAAGCCCCAGTCCTTGTTGCCGCCGCGCCACGCGCCGCCGCCGCCCGAGCCCAGGTGCTGCAGGATCATCTGCACCTCCGACTCGGCCGGCGACTCCGCGAAGATCGTCGTGTTGCTCAACACGCAGTTGTTCAGCGCCATCTGGGCCTGCACAACCGACCGTATCACTTCGACATTTGCGCGACTGACGATTTGCGACGCGATCCGAATTACATTAAAGTATTTAACACTAGCTGTGCCCCGCGGTGTTACCCGCTCATCCCACGGGAACACTAAATTTATTCGGGATGAAAAGTATCCTATGTCCTTTCCCGGGTCAGAAAACTATCTCCATACCAAATTTCATCTAAGTCGGTTCAGCGGTTTAAGCGTGAAGAGGTAACAGACAGACAGACAGACACATTTTCGCATTTATAATATTAGTATGGATTGTATGAGTGTACAAATTACAGGCCTGTCCGATTCGCGTTCGCTGTTACGCCGGAAACTCGCTTCCGAGTCGGTAGAATGAAGCGTCACTGAACAGTTAGTACAAGGCACGGCATACCTCATACATATTAAATAACAGAATTGAATAATCGAGTCAACGATCGACGCATATCAAACTGGTCTAAATCCAAGTATAACTAGCCGGGAGTTCGCTTGTCACGCGTTATTTATCCGCATCCGTCTCTTTCCAACTATACAGAAAT
The DNA here is from genome assembly GCA_932273695.1 of Apotomis betuletana. Lineage (NCBI taxonomy): Eukaryota > Metazoa > Arthropoda > Insecta > Lepidoptera > Tortricidae > Apotomis > Apotomis betuletana. Next base: position 18,849,531 of record OW026307.1, read on the forward strand.
GGTACAGCCACAGACCACGCCCACTAGACGGAGCATGTAAGGCGACCCGCGCGCACCAACGATATGGTACGGCATAACATTAAAGTATCAACACGGCGGCCACCGTTTAGTTGCGTCCATGTTTATGATCCATGCGTACGTCAACGAAAAAAGAAATTAAATAAATAACATGGTAAATTGTAGTGTTAAGTGGTGTAGAGAGACCTCATAAACATGGACGCAACTAAACGGTGGCCGCCGTGTTGATACTTTAATGTTCTGCCGTACCATATCGTTGGTGCGCGCGGGTCGCCTACGGGTCGCCTTACATGCTCCGTCTAGTGGGGGCGGTCTGTGGGTACAGCAATATATCTGTCGCGAACAAAGGCTGGCGGGACGCAGTTATGCGTAAAGGATTTTCTCAAGTACCTATATGTAAGTTGCAGGTGAAGTTGTGTACTCACTTTAGCTGCCTCTTCGCGAGTGGAGTAGCGCGCGAGCGCGAGTCCCTGGTTCAAGTACAGGTGGAAGTTCTGCAGAGGGCCGTGCTGCACGCACAGGGTCTTCAGGGTCGACCCGTCGATCTGATCACACACAAGACAATGATGGCTGTAGAATATTTTAAAGTTATTATCAGAGACACATGCATTTTATATTATGCATTAACCTTCTACACGTTTTTCTGGTTGGTAGCAGGTATTCTATCCCTTATCCTGCATCTAACCTCATGCATAGCTATGTATGAGGTTTATATGGCAGTCTTTTATTGTAATGTTGAAGTTGCCAGGTGCAGACCTTTTCGGACTCAGTGTGGTTGGAAAAGTACAACCGAGTGTATATAAATCATCATAAATGTTATTATAATGCTTATTTTTCTGCATCCTAACGATTAGGTTAAAATTACTAATTACTGAATCGGTGATAAAAATAAATGTGATAATTTTTAGGCGCTAAAAGCATCCATACACGTCACAGGCAAGATTTCTAACGACTACGATATCAATTGAAACAAATATCAAACCAGTCTGTTTGATCGGTTTACGTTCCGGCAACAGCGTTCACACAGACATAAAAGTGAGCCAGCGTACAGAAGAGCAGGTCACTCCGGGCAGGTGCGGCCGGCTAGCCCCGCCCCCTGCCGCCTTATGACATTCGGATGCAGCCATACTAGGCTTCCGGCTTCTCAAGAAAAAAAAAAAAAAACAAAAAAAAAAAAAAGATGAGCAGGGCAGGTGCGGCCGGCTAGCCCCGCCCCCTGCCGCATAATGACACTCGGATGCAGCCATACTAGCCTTCCGGCTTCTCAAGAAAAAAAAAAAAAAAACAAAAAAAAAAAAAAGAAGAGCCGGTGTCGAGTGGTGGTACCTGAGCGGTAAGATTCTTCAACAAGAGCCAGGTGGAGGCCTGCCAGGAGGGCACGTTGCGCGGCGGCTGCTGCGCGGCGTGGTGCGGCCAGGCCTTGTTGAGGCCGGGCGGGGGCTGCGCGCGCGGCTTGGCGGCCCACGCGTCGGCCGGCGCCTTGCCGCCGCCGCCGGCGCCTGCAGGCGGCGCGTAGCTCCACGTGGACGAGGACAGCGAGCGCTCGCCGCCCGGCGGCGACGTCTTGCCGCCGAGCATGTCCGACTCCTTCAAATCAAATGAAATGAAATAATTTATTCAGTAAGTAGGGGAGCGTTCAAGTATTACGTAACGCAATTTTTGAAGATTTTTGACCCTCCCACCCCCCCCTTGTAACGCGCCGTAACGTGTCTGTGCCCCCCTCCCGCTCTTCTAAACGTTACGTAACACCATAAGTGACACAAAAAGTGACCATTTTTACCCAAAAGTCACAAAAGATATGTTAAAATGACGACCAGAGCAATACAATCGAGGGATTCCCCGTAAAATAAACGACAAGGGTTGCCAACTTGGGCGTTTTAAATCCCAATTTTTTTTATAAAAAAAAAAAACAACGTTACGTAACGTGTTGTAAGAAAGACCCCCTACGGCCCCTGTAACGCAGCGTAACGTTTTACGAGACCCCCCTCCCCCCTAAATAGCGTTACGTAATACTTGAACGCCCCCTAGGCCACAGGGGCACTTTTACAAGTCAGATTGTGAATCTACCGGCATTTCGCAGGAGGAGACCGCTGTTGAGAAGAAAGCCGAAAGAAACTCAACAGTAAGTCATTTTTTCGTAAATAATACTTAAAACAATCACATAATACATTTGTGTTATAACTAATTACACTGGTATTACTGGAATTACCTTGATGGCGGTCAGCGACAGCGGCGACCGCACCACCGACCCGGGCGTCATCGACGGGTCGTCCTCCACGTTCTTGATCTGATTGCCCTGTACGGATTATAGTTGTAGGTTAAAAGGAACTTTTTGTAGCGGTACCGGATGTTTCAGTGTTTAGGATTTATTGTAGGAAGCGTTAGTCTGCATTGTATGTTTAGATTTGCATAAAAATAAAGTTTGTCTCTATAATTGTTGATTAACAGACGAGCACTTTCTAAAGGGAAAATAATCATTAATAAAAAAAAATGTCTATTCAGATTTCATTTAAAAAGGTGAGAGTTAGTATAGTTATGCAAACGCATTAATTAAATGAACATCTCTTCATTTCAATACTTCATTATTCAGAAAGACCTTCAAAAACATAGATAATAATTTTCTGCACTAATAACGTTAAATTTTAAAGCTATGCTTAGAGCCTGAAAAATGGTCAACAGAATATTTACAATTTCAGTTTCTTAGGATCTATAAAACAGTTGAAGCTAATTCTATCGCGTATAACATAATATTTTTGATCTGTCAAAATACATTAGAATAGGACAATAATCATCACGATATAAATCACCACTACCAATGTCACAAGTTATTTATTTCACTTAAATGAGTAATAATCGGAAAAAATTACAAAATGTTTTAAGGTTAGGTGTGAGTTTTCAGGCTAGATCGAGTAAGTAGTAAGGTTAGGACGGGTTAGGTCGTAAGGGGTCGTCCACATATTACGTCACGCAAAATGTCGACTTTTTGAACCCCTCCCCCCCCTATGTCACGCTTTTTTGCTATACCTTTAACATGTACTGTCACGTTTGGTATGACCCCCCCCCCCTCTTACGGTGTTACGTAATATGTGGATGATCGCTAAGTAAAGTGGTTGCGGTGTGGCACTGACCTTCCAGGGCTTTCCGGGCTCGAACTCTGGCACCATGTCGAAGACGGGCTGGTGCGCGGGGTGCGCGGGCCACGCGTCCTTGCCGTCCGCCACGTCCGCCTCGCCCCAGCCCTCGCCGCGGCCAACGCCCCATGTTCTGTACGACACAACATTTTTATGCAACTCCTACATAATGAGAGGCTTTAAGAGGCCTTATTCCTTTTAAAATGCAGATTGTTTACACAATTTTCTCTATGATCAAACATGTTTCGTAACATATTATTGATGTTACTACCTAGAACAGGGCTATTGGGATTTATGGGTATATATTTGAAACCTACAGTTTGAATTTTTCATTGATGATTTTTGTTTCAAAAACTACTCGAAATTGACAAAATTCACGCGTAAAATTACATTTTTCAATTTATTTTCGGCTGCACGCGATGAAAGCATGAAATAGATATGTTACTACCTAGAACTCGGGGAAAAGTATTGTTCACTCCAAAAATTTGGTTGAAATTATCAATATATTTGTCATAATATGAAAAAAAAAAAAAGGAATAAGGCCTCTTAAAAGACGAGTGTGGTTTTATGGAACGAGCCGGAAGCGAGTTTCATAATAGGATCACACTAGTGTTTTAAGACCTAATTATGTACAGTTGCATACACTACTTTATCACCACACACATTACCAGATTATAGTAATTTGACAAGATGGGTGTAGATAAAATATTAAGCGCACAGTACTAGTTATCATAATTTATGACAACTAGTACTCATAAAGTCTAGTTAAAGACACAACATAATTTAAGCGCACAGTACTAGTTGTAATATAGTTTAGTGAGAAGATCATGTAGCCGTAACGAGGATTTCATACCACTTAGGCTAAATTCGACCAAACTTTTATTCCATGACTTTAATTCCAACCTCTCGGATAGTAATATTAAACTACATGGTATGGGGTTTTGACTATCAATAGGCGTTATTCTTGGGACAAAAGTTTGGTCAACTACTTTCCTACTAGCTATCTCTGGTGTAAAAATAATCGCAATCATGATGCCTGGATTTTGACATGATGTAACACAAAACAAGACAATGAAAACACTATCAAATTAACGTTTCGAATCAAATAGCATGTTTAGTTTACTTTGTGTACAGTCTGACCGCAGAGATAAAACTCTTTGCTAATTAAACATGTATACTAGTCGCGACCATTCTCATGTCTTTATGAAACATTCTTAATAACAAGTCTGTACCTGAATGAATAGAAATGCATCATTTTGTTGTAACGCCACTTAGTATAGTCACATTTCTCGTAAACTGTAAACATTACTATCTTTTTAAGATACTAAGAATTTACGATAAATAATTAAAAGGGAAATTATGTTATCGAATTTATATCAATAAGCTTTATATCACTGATTTTGACATGTTTGAATTGATATCAACTTCATGCTCTACATCCACGTTATTTGTCCTGTTTTTTTTTAAGGTACGCCGTTTTTTTAGACGAAACAACACGATGCGACGTGTAACTGACAAGAATTTGCTTGATGATTTTAACTGTAACCATTCAGTAATCAAACCGCTAGCCCCTTTCGACTGACAAGGACTGACCAGTAATTAATTATCAATTTGCTTGAACACATCTCTCTACAGAAGTTAGAGGGTTTGACCAATTTTCAGTACGACAATTTGTCCTAACAGGTTGAATTTGGGCACCTAAAAAAAATACGTGTCCGCTATTTTAGACTACTCTATAACATTATATCAAAATTAATCAAATCGGAGTCGGACAGTTGTGTACCTTTCCTTGTGAGTTTACTGTTCCATACTCTATGGCTGTACGGAACGTATGAAGTATAGAAGGTGTGGTACCACAGTGGTTTCAGCTAGAACAAAACAGCGGTTTCTATGGGGGAGAGTATTATGCTAACACTTAACAATAGATGGCTCTTATATCAAAAAGATGACCCAAATGTATATTTGCTATGGTATCACTACAGTATTTTTTCGTATAGTAACTCTGGGATAATTGAATTGTTTCGTTTCAAATTACGCAAAATAAATAATCAGTTCTGGTATTTCAGTTAGTTTAAATAAAAAGAAATATTCATTTAAGTATTTTACTGTAATTCGTATTTATATTGTAATAAAATAAAATAAAATTACGGTCATAAAATTTGTTGAAAATTTTAAAGAAACTCTTTAGTTACCGCAAACGAAACGCTAAGTTGATATCGTACCAAATGTCATTTTAAAATTTTCGTTTATTTCCGTGAACGTAAAAGTGCTTTCTGTGTTTATTTTCTATTTTTTACGAGGACTTGGCTGCACTTGGACTCCTGATTTCTGCTTGTTGCATTGACCACTTTTTTGTTTCTGGACTCTGATTTTCCCCTGGATTGGATAACTTTCAACCATGACGTCAACAAAAATGTGTGCCGCGTTGTGAAAAAACTTGTAAGTATTCCTTTGCCTTCTAAATAAGTTAACACAACAATCTTCAGTAAAATGAAGATCCTAACAGTTCGTCGAAGTTTTCCTTATAGGTTAAACAGAAATCTAAAATGTTCGTGTTTTTATTTCTCTTTTGAGATGACTTTTATGCTATTATTATGAGCCTAAACTACGTCATTTAATATCTTTAATATCTTTACAGGTTCGAATAACGTCATAACCAGGGAGCGAAACTTTGGTGCCGGTGACGTCATTATGACGTAAAGTCGCATATAGGATGTTTTTTAAAAACAAAATTGCAACACCTCAGTGATTCTTTATAATGTAATAATGGTAATATAAATATTATTGTTTATTTATTAATGTTTGGTATTTTTACAAATAATAATGTAAATATTAAAAATAGAAACGAATAACATTTTTTACAGGATAATGAAAGTCTAACAAAAAAAAACTTTTCCTCGAGTAAATGAAACAACACAACAAAAGTTTCGTTGGATGACGAAGTATGCAGAACGCTTATTGTTCAAACATAATAATCGCATCTTCTTTCTTATTTACATGTAGGAATAACGATGTACGAACTTTTGGAGGTGATATAGGAGACTATTTGGAAGAGTTTGAACCCTGCGAGTATATACTTTAGTCCGATATGTGATTGTTTTTTTTTTTAATCGAGCTTTTCCAATTCAGTGCGTACCAAAATTTGACATGAAGAGTTACATTTAAACTAAACTATGCATATAATTTACATGTATACATTTCACACGTACATTTAGGGCAATATAATTCTCGAACCTCTCGCCAGTTATAAATATGCCAATAAGTTGTCATTTCATTAGGTATCTATAATCTAAATAAAAACACTCTGTATGTAGCTTGACGTCATACGTCTGTCATCGGCACCAAAGTTTCGCTCCCTGGTCATAACCCATTTTTACCTGAACCAAGACACGCAAGCAGACAGATTTTATACTACCAGATTATATGCAAGTGAAAGCACGTAACTACTTTGTAAAAAGGAATAAATCTACTGCATAAATCTAAAATTGTCTTTTAATTTAGTTTTCTCTCCATTTTGTAAATTATAACGCCATATTATTAATCTTTTACATGAAAAGAATTCAATATGGCGTTATAAAAATAATAAGTGAACAAGGAGAACTGCTATGTAGCTACAGTCGCGCGTCGTGTATAGTTTTGGCCACTTAACGCCGGTGGCGCTGCAATCGAAATCGTTGACTGATGACTCTATTATAAAACATTCAATATACTCTATGTGTGGTACTCACGGGTCGGGCTGCAGGCCGAGCTGGTTGAGCTGCGGGCTGGTGGTGGACTTGGCGGCGCCGGGCGCGCGCGGGAAGTCGGTGCCTTCGCCGTCCTTGTCCAGCGACGGCAGCTTCCATTGGTTCAGGCGGGACTGCTGACCCGCACCGTATGCCTGTCGATTCAAAGCATAACATTAATCATAGTTCACACTCGTACTAATTACAATTTTATTATTCATCATCATCATCATCATCATTTCAGCCACAGGACGTCCACTGCTGAACATAGGCCTCCCCCAGTGACTTCCAGATCGGCCGGTTGGAAGCGACCTGCATCCAGCGGCCTCCTGCAACCTTTACCAGGTCGTCTGTCCACCTTGTGGGTGGACGTCCCACGCTGCGCTTGCCGGTGCGAATTTTATTATTATGACTATGAAATTTAAACCACAGGGTTGTGCACTAACGTCCTAATTGCAACTAGTTTTTTTCCGAAAACTTAGTACGATTATGCTCTTCGGTATCGATAGTATACGAGTAATATGTATTTAGAGATATAGTAGTGCTCCACACCCACAACATAAGAAAAAATCGAACAACATACAAAATGGTTCTACAGTTCTTATAGGTTATTTTCCACATCTTCTAGACAATTTTTCGGAGAAGATAAGCGTCTTTTGGAAAAAAAATCCTGATAGTGACTGATGCTTTAAAGTGTGGGGGTGATCCTAAACTGTAAATTTAGCTTTGAAATCATGTTAAAGTGCTAGTGTAAAGCCAGCATATTGTGCCGCCTGCTAGACTTTGTGCTAGATTACAGCTCATTGCGGGCCGTGCTTAAGGCCACCTCTAGCGCAACTGTCAGACGCGACTATTTCTCGCTCGAGATAATTACCGGTCTCTTTCTGTACAGTAATGTGAGAGAGTGACGGGTAGCGCTATGTCGCGCGACAAGAGTCGCGAAGCACAGTCGTGCTAGACGGGCTGATCCTAAGCTGTTGTCGTAACACTCACGGCCTGCGAGTCCTTGGCGATGTCCATGCCGCCGAAGTTGTTCTGCAGCTGCGACATGGGGTCCGGCCCCTGCTTGAACAGGTCGGCGCCGCCCGCCTGCTGCTTCATGTACAACGCCTGCTGCGTAGCGATCTGGTTCTGTGTTAAGCATTACATTACAAACAGTGTTAGCGATTACTTCATATTTTGTCTTCAGTTTAGTTGAACAGTCCTTATAAACATGGAAGTAAAAAGTACAACAACTGAACTTTAAATCCAAACTAATTACAATTAGAATTTAAAACAATCCTGACAGAATTTTTGACTATAAGAATAATCACATCCCATTACTTAAGCGTGCTATCACCACGAATATTAGCCAGTCATTTTTTTCGGGGATTACATTTACTAAAAACTTTGTTATTGCAACAGTTATTAACCCATCTTTAAATAAAGTAGATATCTCCTATTACCAGTAATATAAGTTATCAACACTTTTCCAAGAAGTTTGATCACTATTGTCCCCTGGATCACGGGACAGAATAACAATAAGATAATTTTGATCCACCCACATTACAGGCGAATGGTCGCGGTGAGGAACACCCCAAAATATATTATCTAGGTACTCGAGAATTATATGGCACTTTCTTTAAAACAAACATCTACAAGTGCCATCCACTTAACCTGTGAGAAAAACACAAGTTACAGCACTTGTGGCCTACTTTACTTCTCGCCTTAAGAGGCACTTGAATGTTTATAGCTGTTAAGAAAAAACTAGGACAATATTTCTTTCCATTCTCAACTTGCCACAAAATTTGAAGTTGAGATGATAAAAGAACAATGTTACCCTAACTTGACCGAAGTTGGACGAGGCCAAGTTGGCCGAAGTATGAGTTTCCGCAGCGAAGTACCCCTCCACACTATCATATTCGCCAAAGCTGGTAGGGTGTGAAAATTGTACTTACTTGCAAAGCAGTGATCTGCTGTTTGGCCTTAGTGATTTGCACTGTGCACTGCATTGCGAGGGAAGAGTTCGCCTTTGAGATGGCGAGCGTGTGCTGCTGTACCAACTGCTGCAATACTTTGATCTGGACAAAGAGAAAATATGTTTTAAAAATAGCCATTTATTTTCTCATTATCGAATGGATAAGTTGTCTCAATGACGCAGAATACCTACTTTCTCAAGCCGTCTAATGCAGGTACACCCCTTAATTTAGCATTGTCCAATATACAGGACAAAACCTATGACACTTATTGTATGTTTTCTGATCCGCAATCGTTTGAACTATCGATCCCAGGTGAGGCTTGAATTATGGGAACTTTAGTGTTCTTTGTCAAATTAAGAGTTACTCAACCTTTCTATGCGGACTGAAAGAGAGGTAAATCAATATACTACAACTCAATAGTTAAGTTATACTGTGTTTGCTTGATTATTGCGGCCCGTATAGTATATTCTCAATAGAATTTAGTGCTTCAAATGTCATCATCATCAATTCATCATCATCTCAGCCATAGGACGTCCACTGCTGAACATAGGCCTCCCGTTTGGACTTCCATATATACCGGTTGGAAGCGACCTGCATCCAGCGCAGGCGCTTCAAATGTGCTAAAATGTAATTAGGCATCTCATACATAGGAAAACCGACCGAAATTGTCAAAATCATAGTAATATATCAGGAGACCGTCATATATCAGGAGAACAAAGAATAGGAAAGAGTGGCGATCACTCCACCGATAAGAGCGAAGATCTTTAATTATGACTGACTGAAGCCTTATAAAACCCTTTGTATTAAAATAAAATGTAGAAAGTCCATTGACTTTGCGTTATTTGGACTGCAGATGATGATCAATGACAAAGGGTCTGGCCGGAATGCTATAGTAAAATCGCCCCTGGCTGATTATGGAATATTGTTATGCACGATTATTCGTTTTATTATAAGACATATTTTTGTTGAATATTATCCCTTAAATACTAACGGTTAGTGAAAAATTAAAAAAAAATTAAAATCTTTTTTAATTTTTTTTTAGCCATACTACTTTACCAATTTATTTGGTTTTTGGATATTTTATACATATATTTAAGATACATCTACACAAAAAAAATAAATGCCCTAGGTGGTTTTGAAGCACATAATTTTGACTGTGTAAGTTTTTATATATATTTTTTTTATTTTTGGAAGTTAGCGACACCTACCATATTTTGATATAAAATACGCAATTTTATGTTCTATTACATATATTTTTTTGAAAAAAATTGGTTTGGATCTACATAGTGGAAATAAGTTTTTTTTTGTATCAAAGGGTGAAAATAAAGAAGAACACCCTGAACTGCAACCACCGTAAATAATGAAAATTGTCAATGCTACGCAAAATAGACACTTTTATTTTTGAAAACAACCAATACTACAGCCGTATTTTTTTTTATTCATTTTCATTGGTTGGGAATCGAACCAGTCAAATATGATGAGAAAATCATGAAGTAATGTATGGTACATCATATGCCTTGGCTGTTGATAGGTACCTACACTGGCATTTTTTTAATATTATACTAGGTGTCCGCTTAAACTGATCGTAAACAAAGTAGAAATAAAATAATCGTTCTTGCAGTTGTGACAACTGACTTTTCTTACGATTATAAATCTAAACCTGCGTCACATAATTCTCTTTGAAACTCTGTGAAAACTGAAAACTACTTTCAGTAGTTCTTGAAATTTAGGCGGACAGCTAGCTTATAGAGGGCTCATACACCATACCTACATGAATAATAAACATGTTCTTGGAGTTTTAAGCTGTACTACCGTGTAAACAAATAAAAGTTAACAACGAAAAAATGTAAACATGACTTTATTTATTCATTAACAAATACTTAGAATGCTTTTATTACCAAACACAACCTAATCGTTATCGCTGTCACTTTCGATGGCAATATTGAAACCTTCGTTTTTTAAATAAAGAGCTCAGTTTGAGATTAGGACGCGGGATTTTTGATAAATATCGGTCATATGGCAAAAATTATACATAGCTGCGATGTGCTAGCTGTTCGCCTAAAATGAAAGAACTACTAAAAGTAGTTTTCAGTTTTCACAGAGTTTCAAAGAGAATTTGAACTTGATTAGAATTAGATTTTTTGACGACGCGGTTGGCTCAGTTTGTAAGCACTTGCCTACTGAGCCGGCGGTCCTGGGTTCGAATCCCGGCCAAGTCAAATATTTGTGTGATGAACTATTTGTGCCTGGGTCATGGATGTTATCTATACAGCGTGTATATTTGATATAGCCGCAAATTGAAGCGAGACGGAGATTTTAGTGCTATAATCTGATATTTATAACAATTATTTGTATAGAATCTTTTTATCGATTCATATTTTTTATATGGTAATACCACATTTTTATTTTTATAAATAATGACACAAAGGTAAATTAAGAAAGAAAAATTGAATGCGATCCACTACAATCCAAGCGGGATTTGAACCCGCGACCTCTGCGTTTCCGCAAAATTATTAATTTAGCGTTAACTGCTATAGCGTAATTAATTTTTGAAAATTTTCTGAGCAGCAATGTATGGCGTAGTTATTACTAGTGACAGTTGTCATATCACGATGTTAAGTGTCAACAAACAACAACAAACAAATACATTGCGTGCTGAATTATTTTATATGGAAAAAAAAAGTTAGATTTTTTTAAATAATTTACGGTGCAATATATTAATAAATGCCTATACTAACACCCCGTAAAGTTTGCGGTAATATCAAAGATACACGCTGTATATGTATGTATTTATATATTATGTATATCGTCGTCTAGTACCCATAGTACAAGCTTTGCTTAGTTTGGGACTAGGTCGATATGTGTAAGATTGTCCCTTAATATTTATTTAATTATGTGATGCAGGTTTAGTTTATAATCGTAAGAAAAGTCTGTTGTCACAACTTTGCAAGAACGATTATTTTATTTCTACTTTGTTTACGATCAGTTCAAGCGGACACCTAGTATAATATTAAAAAAATGTAGCAGTGTAGGTACCTATCAACAGCCAAGGCATATGATGTATCATACATTACTTCATGATTAATTTTCTCATCATATTTGACTGGTTCGATTCCCAACCAATGGAAATGAATAAAAAAAATACGGCTGTAGTATTGGTTGTTTTCAAAAATAAAAGTGTCTATTTTGCGTATCATTGACAATTTTCATTATTTACGGTGGTTGCAGTTCAGGGTGTTCTTCTTTATTTTCACCCTTTGATACAAAAAAAACTTATTTCCACTATGTAGATCCAAACAAATTTTTTTCAAAAAAATATATGTAATAGAACATAAAATTGCGTATTTTATATCAAAATATGGTAGGTGTCGCTAACTTCCAAATATAAAAAAAAAATATATAAAAACTTACACAGTCAAAATTATGTGCTTCAAAACCACCTAGGGCATTTATTTTTTTTGTGTAGATGTATCTTAAATATATGCGTAAAATATCCAAAAACCAAATGAATTGGTAAAGTAGTATGGCTAAAAAAAAATTAAAAAAGATTTTTATTTTTTTTTAATTTTTCACTAACCGTAAGTTTTTAAGGGATAATATTCAGCAAAAATATATCTTATAATAAAACGAATAATCGTGCATAACAATATTCCATAAACAGCCAGGGGCGATTTTACTATAGCATTCCGGCCAGACCCTTTAGAAAAACTCATGGTGACAGGCACAGTTGAAGGGAAGAGCCGCAGTGGTCATAGCCCTAAACGATGGTTAAACCAGCCCGTTTATCACAACTACGCTTCGCGACTGTTGTCAAGCGACATAGCATCGTCCGTCACTCTCTCACAGTACAGCGAAGAAGGAGATAGTTAATATTTCTCGGGTGAGAAATAGTCGCGTGTAAGTTGTGCTAGAGGTGCAGTTGTCGGAATGCGTTAACAAGCAACCGATCGAGCTTCATGGAAAGGAATACGTGCTATACTACGGCGGCAGCGAAGCATCACGATCCTCAGCATCGAGAGATAGAAATGTTATGATCAGTAAAATGTCCACCAATGGAGTATTTTGGCACCTTATCATAGTATTCAAATAATAACCAAGTCACAAATTATCCCTTCACAAACAGCAATGATCGCGTAAACAAGTCTATGAAGCGGAAAAAGACCGCTCGGCTGAGTACACAATTTCTCCGCTCCGTAAGGTAAATGATAGGGTGAGTACTTTCTGACCTAGAAACGATTACAGTGTAAAATTAACCAAGTTTTTGATTGCTAAGCCCGGGTTTTCAACGAGTCTCACGGGACTCATTTTGTACAACAGGCTAGTTTTCTTAATATAAATAGTCCGTCAGTGAGATTGCAAAAATATTAACACATATATTTTGTTTTGTCTATTATACAAAAAAAAATACGAAGTATTAGTCTGGTAAAGTGCCGCGTATCATCACGCCTTTAACATAGCTTTTTTTAGTGTGCTTTATCTTTGTTAATTTAGTTTGACTGGCAAAAGAAAAAATACGTTTCCAACTTTCTTTGATAATAACTGACGGACTAATTTTATATATTTAATTTTATGCCAAATGGCATTCTCTAACAGTGAACCGTGGTAATAGGTAGGGCCGTAAGAGATACTAAAAGTTGGTGCAAATCAGAAATCGAATTGTACAGTACATAAATACTTTTCAGTAATCTAATCAACAGCATTTTGTTACCCAGGAAATTACCCAACTAGGATAAATATTGAAAGGGGACCAAATCAAACGACGCACTTATAATAAAACTACACTCACGAACAAATAATACGGGTCGCTAACCGTTCCCTGATTACTTGAAGACTGCTTGGACAGATTTGGAATATTTTTTTAGGGCATACTTTCTATTTGGGCCAATTGTTATAAGATCATCCCGTCTAGCACAATTATGCATCGCGACTCTTGTCGCACGACATAGCGTCACCCGTCACTCTCTCACAGTGTTGAACAGAAAGAGATAGAAAGTATCTCGCGCGAGAAAGACGCGTATCAGTAGTGCTAGAGGTGCTGAAGATGGAATCCTGGAGAAATCAAGTGATCTCTTCAAATAACATTAGGCACACCAACCGTAATCTATTTTATTTTTAGTAACTAATTTATGTTGTTTCTCTCTGAAAGCACCATTTGATGACGTGCACCAACGTTGACGTGGGTTTCATTAAAAAAAAAAATTATTATCGGTTCGTCGTACAGTCGCCATCAGATATATCGCAGCATATAAGGCGTCCATAAATATCTGAACTTGGTACTGTAACGCCCAGTAAATAAGAGTCGTGTTCAGATATTTATGAACGCCTTATATGCTGCGATATATTTGATGGCGACTGTACATATTATGTTTTAAAAAGTAAAACAAACAATAAACAAAAACAATTAGCTATTGGCACTATTAAAATGACCTAGATTTTTTACATTATTCTTTAAAGTCGAACAAGCTAGCTGCGTCATTTCCCCAAATTGTTATATTTTATGTAGTGACCCGAAATATTTGACCGTAGGTATGTATATATAAAACCTTTACTTTGTGGCGAATACGATCTAATTTAATAGTAAGCGTTAAACTCGTGAGTTAAATTGTTAATGTTAGTGAAACAGAACACAATCGTTACTATTTTATAAGCTTTTAGCCTACTAATACAATGTTGCGTCGTTGTTTACGCGTAGTATAAAGCTGATTTAGAACTGTCAGCAGAAATGCGTGTATAGTTTTAAGTTTCACAGATTGGTAATTCCTACAAATTCCTTGGTCAGCATAAATGCGTACTATTTTATGACGTAGTTGATCAATATAATTATGTGATTCGTTAAATAAATAAATAAATGAATTGTACAATTTTATAGATCTTTTCTGCTCAATATCTAAAAAAATGGGCAAGTGCGAGCCCGACTCGCGCATGAAGGGTTCCGTACCTATACATATATATAATCTATAACAAGTTTGTTGTATGGGAGCCCCCCTTAAATATTTATTTTATTTCATTTTTAGTATTTGTTGTTATAGCGGCAATAGAAATACATCATCTGTGAAAATTTCAACTGTCTAGCTATCACCGTTGTTGAGATACAGCCTGGTGACAGACGGACGGACGGACGGACGGACGGATGGACGGACGGACGGACGGACGGACGGACAGCGAAGTCTCAGTAATAGGGTCCCGTTTTTACCCTTTGGGTACGGAACCCTAAAAAACCGCTCGATTCTATCAAATTAAACAAAAATCTATAAAGTAATTGTGAGCTTACGACTTTACCATACCCATGCCGTTGATATTAACGTTTTGTCATCGCCCGGTTAAATACGAGTAGTTTATGGTATTATAACAGCCATCTCCGCCAAAAGATGTGAAACGTAATTGTTCCAGACAAAGGCATCTTCCAAGAATTCTACCACATCTAGCAGCTTCCCGCTACAGCTGCTTTCAGATATTTAGAGGGACCGCCGAATCCGCTTCTCCAAACCTGTAGGAGTACTAGATCTTACCTGCTGCAAGAGCTGATTGAGGAGCACGAGGGTCTGCGGGGCCAGCGGCTGGTTGAGTATCTGGTGGTTGAGGTAGCCGGCCGACACCGCCATCTGGATTTGCTGCACGAGCATGCGCAGCTGCGCCGTGCTGGGCTGGCCGCTGTTGCCGGCTCCACTGTTAGAAGACACGCAAAGTTATGATTATAAGAGTCTTCCATGTTTCGTCAAAACTCATTCTTATTCGAGGACCAAAGTGAGTTGGAAACTGTACCTATTAGTATTGTAAGAGTGATGCGGATGCATGGCCTGCGGCTATGATTATAAGAGTCTTCCATGTTTCGTCAAAACTCATTCTTATTCGAGGACCAAAGTGAGTTGGAAACTGTACCTATTAGTATTGTAAGAGTGATGCGGATGCATGGCCTGCGGCTATGATTATAAGAGTCTTCCATGTTTCGTCAAAACTCATTCTTATTCGAGGACCAAAGTGAGTTGGAAACTGTACCTATTAGTATTGTAAGAGTGATGCGGATGCATGGCCTGCGGCTATGATTATAAGAGTCTTCCATGTTTCGTCAAAACTCATTCTTATTCGAGGACCAAAGTGAGTTGGAAACTGTACCTATTAGTGAGTGATGCGGATGCATGGCCTGCGGCTATGATTATAAGAGTCTTCCATGTTTCGTCAAAACTCATTCTTATTCGAGGACCAAAGTGAGTTGGAAACTGTACCTATTAGTATTGTAAGAGTGATGCGGATGCATGGCCTGCGGCTATGATTATAAGAGTCTTCCATGTTTCGTCAAAACTCATTCTTATTCGAGGACCAAAGTGAGTTGGAAACTGTACCTATTAGTGTTGTAAGAGTGATGCGGATGCATGGCCTGCGGCTATGATTATAAGAGTCTTCCATGTTTCGTCAAAACTCATTCTTATTCGAGGACCAAAGTGAGTTGGAAACTGTACCTATTAGTATTGTAAGAGTGATGCGGATGCATGGCCTGCGGCTATGATTATAAGAGTCTTCCATGTTTCGTCAAAACTTATTCGAGGACCAAAGTGAGTTGGAAACTGTACCTATTAGTGTTGTAAGAGTGATGCGGATGCATGGCCTGCGGCGGCGGCTGGTTGAGCAGCTTCTGCACGACGGCGGCGCTGACGGGCGGCGCGGCCGGCGGCGGCTGGAACGGGCCGCCGTGGTGCCCGCCGAAGTGTTCCTCCCCACGACGCCAACCGTCCCGCGGCGCCGCCAACATCTCCAACGCTTCTTCGGCGTTCATGTCGCTCCTGCGAAGTGCGGCCTCGGCGTCCTCCTTCTTGTAACCCATCTCGACCAGGAAGCGGAACTGCTTGCTGTTCCACACCAGCTCCTTCGGGATCTGCTTGCCGAGCGGGCCGCTCTGCGGCGGTTTCGGGCCGGGCCACTCCCCGATGTCGTCGGGCCAGCCGCCGGCCTGGTTCGGTTTGGGCTTGGGCACCGGCCACAATCCAGGATTGGAGGCTTCAGGCCAGGCGGGAACGTCGCGGTCGGGCCAGGCGGGCGTGTGCGGGTCCTCCCAGGAGCCGTTCCGTTGAGCGTGCGCGCCCCACACGCCGTCGGGCTTGGTGGGGGTGGGGGGGATGCGCTGCGGCGGCTGCGGGCCGGCGGGGGCGCCGCGGCCCGCCATGCCGGCCATGCCGGCGCGCTGCGCCCACAGGGACGTGCCGTCGTCGAAGCCGGCGGCGACGCGCCGCGCGGCCGGGGGCGAGGGCTCCTCCCAGCCGGAGCCCTTCATGGCGTCCTTGGGCCCCTGCGCGCCCCACTGGTTGACGCCGCCCGAAGGCATCATCTTGTTGGGGCCGTGCGCGCCCTGGTGGTGCTGGCTCCACATCTCGCCGTTGAGCCGGCCGGAGATGCCGCCGCGCAGGTCGATGCGCTGGTCGGCGGGCGGCTGGCGCGGGTCAGGCGCGCGGTGCTCGAGGCGCGGGTCGGCGGGCCGGTGCGGCTCGCCCCACGCGTTCCAGTCGTCCTTCTTGGGCACGGCCCACTGCTGCGCGTGCTGCGGCGGGCCGGCGGGCCACTGCTGCGGCGGCGGCGGGCCGGTCCACACGTTGGCGGACTCGGCGGCGTCGTCGTCCTCGCCCCAGGTGCCGCCGATGTTGGTGGTGGGGGTGTGGCCCCACGGGGTCTTGGCGGCGGGCTGCGGCGGCGGCTGACCGCCGTTGCGCAAGTTGGCTTCCCACAGGTCGGTGCCGAGGAAGGCGCCGTTGTTGACGTTGGGCTTCCAGGCGGGCGGGCCGCCGGCGGCGGTCGGCTCCACCTTCGCGCCGGGCTCGGGCGATCCGGGCACGTCCCAGTTAGTGTCTTGATTTACGTGCTGCTGTGAAAAAAAATGACTCATGATTACAGTATTTGAAAAAAAAAGGAATTATCATGTTTCATCACAGTCAGTTAAAAAAAAGAGTAGTCGTGGTGATACTTACTCCACCCCAGCCGTCCTGGCTGAAGAGCGCCTCCCGCATGGAGTTGAGCTGCTCTATTTTAGCGGAAGACGTAGAGTTGGTCGTCCCGTTCCCGTTGGCGGCGGGCGGCATGTTGGGAGCGGCCGAGTTGGGCGAGTTGCCCCCGTTGTTGCCGTTATTTGGGTTCGTGCCTATTTGATAGAAATATTATAAATTGATACGACACACGGAAGTCAAGTGTATACATAATAAGTCAAGTGTATACTAAACTATACACTTTGCAAAAAATAGGATTACTCAGGGTTGTGAATGACGACTTGAGTGAATGAAGCTATGATTTTTGCCCGAGTTCGATTCCTGCCCATTCATTGAAACTGCCACATGTCATTAAAATCGTTTTTTTTCGTTTCAATACAAACACCTATTTAGTGTATTGAACGTAATTATATAATTATCTTATTCCGAAAACTTCGTTAAAAATCTAAGTAGCAATTCTTTCCACATTCTTCTCTCCAGATATAATTTTGTCTAAAGCTCTAGTAGAAAATAAGACCAATGTGCTCTGATGACTTATTTACAGAATAAACTTTACTATCGTGACGTAACTTTACTACAGAAAATATATATATTCTAACAGTCTAGAATTGTTCATCATCATCCTCCTAGCCTTTGTCCCATATTTTGAGAATGAATTCTCAATCGGGGTCGGCTACCTAAAATCCCAAGATGTGGCGTAGGCACTAGTTTAGAATTGACCAGAATTGAACAGTCTAGAATTGTTATTTTATTTTATTAGTTAAATGAGAAAAGTTAATTTTTTACTACAATACCGATTATAAAACTTATGTTTAATTGCGTGACTCAGATTCTAATTAGGATTCTG